>OY740768.1:140334148-141793727 GCA_963513935.1 Aphrophora alni
GCAGCTTTATCTATAATTTACCATCAGTACTCTTTCTTTCTTTGACTTCCTCTCGTTCTTTCCTATTCTTGCATAATTTCTTGGATTTTGGGATTTGAATTTTTTAAGAAATCCTTTACCTCCGCAAACTTTTCCTTAAAGCAATTTCTGTGTATATTTCTATTATAAAAAATTATTACATATATTTTATAGATAAGTTTACATAATAAGTTTTGTAAACGTCACACAAAAATAAAAGTTTGGTTAGTTGTGAACCATGGACAACTCCTAAGTAAAACTATTTAAATATTGGCCCAAACTTGATTCCTTCGTGACATACACCGTCCTCACCGGAAGAAGTGGTGATTAAAATCATGCTTTTGATTACGTCGTTGTTTATTTTGGATTTTTGCCAACTATTCCTGAAACGTTAGATTTTATTACTTGCGATTTTCCACACTATTTTGAGTTATAATTATTCACGTTTAAATACTATTTGAACGAAATTGGTAAAGACATTTTTGATAAATGATGTACCAGTCTCACGATATTTTTAGAGTGTTAGAATATTTAGAGAAATAGCGATCAATATATTTTGTTGGATCCTTAAGGCTACAGTTAAGAAAGTTTTTATCAAAATCATAAAAGCCGATTTTTTACGAATAGTAATTGTATGTTTTTATTACAATTACCATGACATTTTGAGTTATCAAAAAAATGAGAAAAAAAAATCAGAGATGTAGAGCACTACACGTACGACTGTCAGATATCGTTCCAAAAAGCACTTTTATGGCCTTAAAATCGATTTATCTCAGAAAGTCAATATAGATTTTCACCCAAGACAAAACATACTTTGTACTACACATGTGTGGAAAAGTAAACAATATATATATATATAATTAATTCTTACATTGCATTATTTACTTTTCTGTAATTAAAAACGATACAATTAGAACAATATAAGCCTACACACATTAAGAGGAATCACATTATGTTATTTAGTTTCAGAATAGCCAATGAAACATATCTCAAAACTTGTTTTTCCTTATCTCATTGAAAAGCAGAGTTATTTTCACAGCCGTGTTCCTTTACAAGATTAAATTTATCGATGAAACACTCTCCCCCGAGTATTTCTCAACGATCCTTCAGTTTTCTATACACTCAGTTCAATTTGTTTCCTCTTGAGGGGAGGTGTGTTGTGTTACGATTTTATACAATCTTTTTGTAACAAGAGAAAAAACATTTTAAATAAATTCTTTTTTTAAAACCTTAAGAGGTTTTAAAAATATATAACCCCTTTTTGGTTTTGTAAATGATGTTTTATTATAGTGTTTTATTTTTAAAATATAAAAATATATTTACAAAAATAAAATTATTAGATTACGTGTGAAACAAGACTTCACTGCCAGGTATCGACAAAACGAGTGTTAATGGTTAGGTTAGGTTTTTTCCACGAAATTTCTTTTTATCTGTAATGGTCAATTAGAAAGATTATTTGGATCATGTTATAAAGTGTGTATTTAATTACAGGGTGTTTCAAAAATAATTTTATAACTTTAAATAATGTAGAATTAATTAGGAAGAAATCAGGTTTTTCATTAATCAATGTTTCGGTTCAATAAGACTGTCAATATGATATCAGAGACCACCTGAAGTCAATTCCTTACCAACTTTGATATAGTAAACGTCAATTCTGTAGCTGTGGTGCATATTCAATTTCTCATCGGCAAGTAAATTTAGAACTTACATTCCATCTTTAATGAAATCCCATTTTTTAATGTAGTGAGCAAGGATTAAATTCAATTGGCACCTCATAATAAAGCCACTTACCAAGGAATCGCTTGTTAAGGAATTCCCGGACTCCTGTATGGAAAAATATGGAGATAAATTCTTACGAGTACGGATGGAGTTCATCTTCATATAACTGTGGAATGTGAAAATTTTCTTGCATTCCCAGATATGATACCATTTACAATCTCTTTTTTATGCAACATTTTATATGCTTCAGAGTGCAGTGATGTATAAACATTTTGGAATAAATAAACCAATATTCAAACTAATTTAATTATTTTTTTTACTTTAGTTTAAACAACATTCTTTCATATGAGAATAAATTATTGGTAACCTTTTGGTAGGATTATAGTTACGCAGACTGCATTTAATAACTGGACTTGTTTAAACAATTCCCCAACCTCTTATTCCTTCTCAAGTTTAATTACAACTTCTGTTTTAATTTGCTTTCGTAAAACACGACCACATTGCGATACCTAGACGTTGTTAGAAATTCCTTGTAAAATAAAAAGATGTATTGCTTTGCAATGAAATTAAGCTTTACTCACTTAGTAGGCTTTGTAAAAAAGATTTCTTTCAATAAAGATTGCTTAAAAACCAAACAACTCTTGGTCATCATAGGCTAATAAAACAAGGAAGGAAAGAACATAGAATAAAAGACACCTAACCTCCGAATAGTCTAATAGCGTCAGAGTCAGAATAAAACCAAAGTTAGTTAGTAAAGAGATCTAATCCAATACTGGACGAGGAGATATGTAGATACAGCTATGTTTCCCTGCGAATTCCACACACCTACTCCCTATAGTCAGCCACTGAGAGCATTTAAAAACATATATATAATATTTTAAAATAGCTTCTCGGAGAACGTTTCGTTTCAATATTAGCAACAGCTTTAATTGTTTTATTAATTTTATCCAATTTATAAAATAAAAAACTGTTTATATAAAACTAAACATAATTCAGTGTGACTGTTTTAAGCTTTTAGCGCAAGAACCTCTGTTCCGTTTTCCATACGTTGTTCATCCCTATGTAGGTATAGTAAATGGTTAGGTTTGATTAAAATTGGTTCAACTTACCCAAGTTATAACAATATTTGTCTCCAAAGACAATACGAAAAACAAAAATATTCACATTTCACTCATTTTATAAATTATTTTAATGACAATATACAGTTTTTCATTGACTAATTATACCATGTGATTTGAATACCAATTGGTACTTCGAATTTCTTTTGAAATCGGTGCGATAAGTTCAGAGTTATAACTTTTCTATTAGCTGCTGAAAAATAGGAAATCAACATTTTTGACATGTTTTTGGTTAATTGTATTGATTGTATTTATATTCTATTATATTCTTCAAAAAAGGTCTAATATTTGTTGATTAATGGTTAAGTTTTAACCTTCATTATTATAGCTATTAGAGTTAAATGTAGGCCAGTGTATGACACCATATTTGTTATTTTAAGTGATGACATACATGGGCATACATTTAATTAATACAATTCAATTATTAATTTTTTTAGGCTTCAAGCTAAGTGTACAGGTTAGTTTCAATGTCGTTTGTAACGACGTAATTGATCTGTTATAACTCAAAAATTGCAGCAAAAACAAAATCGAGTGAGAGGTGTACGCCCTATACTGGGAAACAATAGCTCAGTTGGTAGAGCATTGGTGCGTAAAACCATAGGTCCTGGGATCAATCCCAGTCTAGGTCGTATATTTTTCACTTGAAATAATTATGTAATTCAATTAATATTATGATATCACTATGGCTTCTTTTGTCTATTGTGGTGACTTATGAAAATTATTGTTTACCAGCTAATTTAATAGTTGGTTCCTTGCCTGTTATAGAAACATTTTAACTGTCGTGTGTTCGCTAGATACTTTGATATAAGTGTGCTTCTCAGAAGATAAAAAGAACAAAAATAAATACTTCAGATACTTCGAAAAGTCAAGGACTAATACTTTCAAAACTTATGTTCCTAAACCCTTTATCTTAAAATTTCAGCTGGACCGCTTTTATCAGTAAGGTTCTTTACACCCCACTCGCCTGTGCCGAAACAAATAAAACAAAGATAACTGAATGGAAGTTTTAAGCCCTGGAAATAAGTTGCTTCATCTTAAACATAGACAGTGATTTTACTTTACGGAAGTAGTATATAAACACTTTTAAAAATATTTCTATATACACAATGCTCTTATAAAACAGAAGACACAGCTTACAATTATTTTAACAGCTTACATTTGTAAAAAAGCATGAATTGATAAGTTTATATGTATATATATATATATATATATATATATATATATATATATATATATATATATGTATATATATATATATATATATATATATATACAATTTTGTATATGTAAATGAAGGTACATGCCTGAACAAAATATACCAATAATATGAACAACCCATTACTATTAAATCAGGGTAATAATACCCAAAACCTATTGACGCTGGACTGTAACTGGCAAAGCCAAACCTCATTCATGTAAGAAATAAATAAGTGCAATAAACTGTATAAAAATATTGAAACAACTGTTTGCTCACCTTTCACAAAAACCAAATAAAAGCCAATTAAATCTAATCGTTTGAAAAAAGTCATTTCGGTACCACCGAATTTTGAGTTACAGAACATATGTTAAAAAAGTCCCAAGATATGGCCAAAATATGTCCAAGTACCAAATTTTATTAAAATCGGTTCACGCGATTGGACTGTAAAACACTGTCTATTTGACAGACAGACATGCATGAGACTTGAAAACTGATATATTCTTTAAATAAACGTGATTGTTTTGATCTATCACAAGACTATCTCAATTTACGTACGATTGAGAAAGTAAAAACAGCAAAGTAAATGGAAACAACTTAACTTTATTAGCAAATATCTTTACCGATTTTTGAAAATGGCGACTTTGTTATTAAAACGATGATGACTAAATTAATTCTTTTGGGAGTTGAGTTGTGTCTATCCTCTGTGAAAAAGTAGTTAATAGTAAATAAATTCAAGAACGTTTTTAGTAATTTAGAAAACTAATATACAGGGTATCTGGAGAATAAACGCAAAGTTTTACAATTGCTTTACCATGAGAAATTGTATTACTCTACAAAAGTAAATATTCAAATACTTCCAAATACAAACTTTATTATTGTTGCTTTATTGAGATTAATATTTACTTTACAGACGTTCGGATAGAATGTAATTAAAGTGTGTAAATCCATATATTCTTAATTTAACGTAGAGATAACTACAAATATTTTGAATTTTATAAAAATGGAAAATTAGAGTATAGGGGGAGATTTCCATCACTTAATTCATGAGCTGTATTTATAGATTGCTTTGTTGGCAGAGGAAAATGGGAAGAGCTCCCAAGAGAGAGGAGGGGTGTAATATTTTACGGTCTGACTTTCAATGTCCTTTGGGATTGTGAAAGTTACATCATTTTAGTTTATATTACGAAATAAAATATTAAACACAAAAATATTAAAAATAAGGATGTTAATAGTAGATTTAATGCATATTGGCACCATGCACAGTCAGTTTAAGCCAATCACACAGATTTAGGTAAAACAGTCAAAAAACTATTAAATAAATAATATCGATAAAGAAAGATGAAAGCTGTGAAGTAAAGTAAAACTTAAAAGTGCTAAGAACCTTAACACAGCTAATTATGTGGTTATTTAGTAATTAAAAACATTCATGTAAGGGAGATCTCATTAAAAAAATTAAAATCAAATTAAAGTCGATCCAACAAATCAGATTCACAATAACTGAAACAATCTTTAAATCAACTATTTGTAACTAACGATAGCTTTAAAAAATTCCAAACTTCTTTGATTTAAAATAGCTTAAATAACAATCTTACGATACTTTCCAAGCAAATTTTTTAAAGGAGTTAGAAGAATCAAAAAGTGAGTCAAAATTTATTTAAATATCATATAGAAGTTAAAACTGCATAGCAATAAGTAATATGAAACTACTTCATTATGTTAGAGTAGATAAGCACAGTTGTATATTAGATTGTAACGAAACTCTTTAAAACTAAATGGATTTTTGTATAATTAAATGTTGAGTGGGCTGTATAGAAAACATGTCATAGTTATATCTAGAGCAATTCCGAAAAATTTTAATAATAATCAATTCAGTAAATTCTAATAAGTTATTTAAGAATTAATGTTTAAGGTTATTAAAGTTTAACAATAGGTCTTGAAATATTCGTAAATTAAAACAAAATTATTATTTATTCAAACAAAATAATAATAATACACATGTTAATTTAGTCTCTGCGCTTGTTTACAACACTGAGTCAAATAAATTCTATCACAGCCCAACTGTAGTGATTCGGGAATTCGAATCTGATGAATGCCCAACAACCATAACTCATACATGGTTAGAGGCTAGTATAAAAGTCTTACAAAGTTGTTTTATTGCAAACCTTGTTGAATTCAAATGTAGTACTTGAAGCAATTATTTACAACATATAATATTTAAAACACTGAAAATATATGTCCTTCGCGTGAAAATCGCATTTGTTATGAAAATATTATTGTTCACGAACCTTGAGTAGTTCGCGCACCTTGAAACGGTGCGCATGTAAGAAAATGTTAAAATCAACGTATACGTTTATTTATTTATTTGTGTGTATAGTGTTAATAATTTTGTTATGTTTAATGTTTTAACTACCTCTACGGGGTGAAATTACTGAAGATGGAGCTACGACTCCGAAACGCGTCTTTGTAATTAAGACAAACGCAAAGTCACATGACGGAACTATAAAGGTAATATAAATAATTTATTACTCATTATATAAAATATTATTGTTTATAAAGTTTTTGTCCCAGTAATGTGGCCGCATGCTTACTGGTCAGATTAACTTCTCATACACTATTTATTTTTAAAAAATACTCTATTTGTCCCCAATTTTATTAAATATTTTATACTATAAATGTTATAATGGCCTGATAAAATAAAAAGTTAGACATTCGGTGTTTTTTACAAACTGTTATCGATTTATACATTTTATGTCTACTTTGGTATACACGAATGAATTCCTTCCTAACAGTTTAGTTATAGTTAGTTGCTCATGTATCAATGAGTTTGGCGACTTTATCGTTGAAACGCATTCGATTAAGTAATTTGTGTGAGATCTTGTGTTCAAGTTCTATTCTATCTTTTCAATCTATCTATTCTATCTAAGTCAAACTGAATATTTATTTATATCATTTCTTACAAAACAAAGATACCAATTAATATTAAAATTTCCTTAATTTTAGTTGTACATGACGTTTCTTGTTTGAAGTTATTTTCTTTACATTAAATAAAAATAAATTCCGTTTGTTTAATAAATAAAGTCAAACTTTTATGTATGTAAATATCAAGCTAGCTGTGGGCCATGTGTTTACTGACAGCAAAACAAATTTAACAAAGTAAAGTCCTCAACCACTTCACTCTCGAGAGTAACACGGTACAGTCATCAATTGTTGTCATCGGTTCTGTAACACTTTAACTGATGGTTATTCTCAAGTAATGTTGTTTTATAAATATAACAGAAAGAGTTTAATCTTCTTTAAGGTTAAGGTTCATTTGAAAACTATATATCTAAAGATACTAGATAACAGGTTGCCATCTGGTACTACTTTTTACGTCCATTGTTGCTATAAGTACCATTTATGGTATTCAAGTTGGAGCTCCAAAAGAAATCTGTTATTGTTTAATAACATTTCTTGCACCAGGAAGTAGTTATTTCATTTGAGCATTGTAATTAATTCTTAATGAGTTGGATTTTAATTTTTACGTTGGCAACACTTTACGTTAACACTTTACGACCGATAGATCGATAGGCAGACAGACAATAACAAAATATAAAAACTGTTGTAGGTACTTCTAGAAAATATTTCTAAAATAACGTATTTTTTGACGTTCAATTATGCTTGATAAAACAACATACAAGTCCATTTTCGCTAACGCGCGCGCGTGTGTGTGTGTGTGGGGGGGGTGTGTGTGTGGGGGGTGTATGTGTGTGTGTGTGTGTGTGTGTGTGTGTGTGTGTGTGTGTGTGTTTTGTTTTTACCTTCTCGCATATACGTAGTATTAATTATGAGAAAAATCTCGAACTACTACAACCATTATAAAATATAAAAACTTTAAACAACACACTCTGGTGGTAAACATCAATAATCCATCACCATCGATTTGCGTTCTTTCTATTTTGTTTTAAAAGTGAACTTATAAATCATTTTATGTTTTTTGTTTCTAATTATTTCAATTTTTATTTAAAATACTCTCCGCTAGCTATTAATGACACTAAAAGGTTTTCCTTAAAAATATATTTTCTTTACTATAATGTAACTAAATATTAATGCCGATTAGTTTTTGTAAACTAAATATGATTAATAAAATCTAACACTATTTTAATGAGATTATTAAATAACGATCGACTGTTTGCATAAATAATAAGATTTATTCGGATATATTATTTATGTATACAAAACTTAATGTACGACGTTTCCAGACTGGAAATTACCTCCCGTTATCAAGTGATAAAACAAAAATATAAAAAACACCACTTTCAATAATCAATATATTGTTATGCTAGGTCACTTCAAATCCTAACCATAAACGACAAACAGGACTCTAAAAACTGTATTTACATTATTACATATGAATGTGACAGACATGAATGTGATATTAGCAAGAGAAAAGGAATTCTAAATATATGGATTAGTGAACACATAAAGACTCGCGATAAGACTTAACAGTTAAATCCAAAATATCTGAACATATTTGATCCGAAAATCATAAATTTAATTGGTAAGAGGTAAAGATAATACACAAGGGGAAAGTGTATATAAACAAAAACTGATCGAAGCTTCATATATAAAGCTATCGGATTCTCCAAATCAGCCAAACTAGTGTAGAAATAAGAGCATTGTGGCTCCCCTTAATAAAAACTGATTTAAAAATCTGAAATAATATTTTCTACTACATATTTGTTCCTTATATTCCCAGAAGGAATAATGACGAGATCACGCACTAATTTTTTTGAAAAAGGGGGGGCAAAAAGTAACTGGTGTTGATCTTGACTTCGAACTTGCCATTTTAAGGGCAACTTGAAATTATCAAACTAAATCACGTATTTTCACATTGAAATTCGATATAGCGGAAAAATTCAAGTTAAAACATTTATTTTTGTATTAGAGTTTTAAAGTCACCCCAAAGCGTTATTTTGGGGTCAAATTTTATTTTAAATGGAGATCATGGAAAAAAAAAGTTCAACAAATATTTCATGATTTAATCTTAAGGTCGTGAACTAGAACTTAGGGTTGTATTTAGAGGTAATTTCAAAGTCACGGAAAGATATACAATTTTTAAAATACAATATATATTTGTTACAGATTCTTATTTACAAATGTTGATGATTTAAGGGACAACATTGTGAATTTATTTTAATCATATTTGGTTAAACTCGATTTAGTCACATTTCGGGACATTTTCACCATTGTTATTAAAATTCAAAATACGGGGGGTAACTGACGTATGAAAAAAAAAAAAAAATTACTGTATTCTAAAAAATGGATGTATTAATTTCGCTCAAATTTTGCATCTAAGGTCCCAAAAGGCATAGTTCGTGAGTTATGGGTAAACTTTAATATCTGATCATCTTTATTGATGGTTTATCACCTAAACGTATGTGCGAAATTTAAAATAATCAAACAATACGTTTAATGAATAAATTCCAAAAAACAAAAATGAATGTTGACTGTAGTTTATTTAAGTATATGATTTTTATTTTTTAAGACGTCGTTTATGATTCATTTTTGCTTTCTGACTGAGAGCTACCAAACTGACATTTGTGGTAACGAAAAAGTTTGATTTGGGTTTTATTTGGTTTTGGTAAAGGAATGAATAAATGATTAATTTATTTTGAGGGGGCAAAGACCACCAACTTCTCTCTTCCACTTATCCCACTTAATTCGGTTTTGGCGATGTGTGAGTGATAAAGTTTGTGCAGTGTTAATTATGAAAAACTTATAAAACTTTGTTAGGGTGTTATAAAATCCAAAGTTTAACAAAAATATCCGACACTGACTGTTTATTATTTTAATTGTCATAACTCGTAAAAAGAAAACTATACAGAATCACAGGATGTAATTATGAAAGATATATTTGAACCCTGACTCAACAAAATTTATAAATCACCCTTTTCATTTTACTTGTTGACGTTTCACTTTTGCACAACAATCAAGACGGTCACAACCTGAGAATATTGACAGCTATTGATGGGTCCCTGCGGAGCGTGACTTGCATTGACAAACACATTGCTGACGTAGCATTGATTTTCCTGATATTTTCAGGATACAAACCTAAAGTTATGTCTAGCTGGATCTACATCTTTCTTAATGTAATCTTGAGTTTGTCCTTCTCTTTCAAATAATATTATTAATTATATTATATATTACATAAATCGAAAATATTTCGTTAATTAAATACAATTACTGCACTTCTTTAAACATCAATAAAGTGTAATTTCACTTCTATTATTGACATATAAATTCTTCAAATATGAATTTTTTAATCGTCTCCACTATACTATTTTACTAAAAAAATAACATATGAATTAAGTAGTAAAAACTGAATGTACAAAAACAAACTGTTAGTATTTTTCATCTCTTAACTTTGTCACAAAAAAACAGATGTACAACTCAATAGAATACATATACAACTCTATATATATATATATATATATATATATATATATATATATATATATATAACAAACCATATAATTAACTTATATCAGTAATTGCATAATTCTTTTAAACTACTAAATCTCTGTTTTAACATTACAAATTTTAAAACTTAATTATTTTATCTTTACACTATTATTTTAAATATTCGTTTTTTCTCTCCCTCTATAAATTATATTTTTTATCCTCAATTTTAGAATTGTAGGAAATGCATTGTTCTATAACCTGGTCACATTGTATAACGGTGTAATAAAAACATCGTCCAGCGTGTAACTATAAATTCCCATGCCGGGTGTTGGTCTATTGTCACCCTTAAACAAAGGGATGTAGTGACCATTGTTAGAGACCCTTCATTTGTTGTGTAACAAAAAGTGTCATAAATGTAAATCGTTTTCAGTTAAAATATATTTATATTCAAAGTTGTAATACTAATCCAGTGAGTGACTAGTAAATTATGTTCTGGGATATCTGAAAACTGCGTTTACACAAGTATTAGCGACAATTGTTAATTTTCTTTATTTGATGCGGTTGTTGGTTAATAGTGAAAAATATAAGGAATGATAATTCTCTACATGCCTTTGGTCTACACGGGTGTCAGTTGACAGCCTCGAATACTTAACATCGTCAAGGAGGAAGAGAACAAGAGTTGGTTAAGAGTAACCTAATAGGAAAGATGAAAGAGATGGATCTAACCAAAGATTACATGAAAAGGATCTCTCGGGATTATTAAGCACGAACTCAGTATAGTCCCTTGAAGGCTTCAGAAATGTAATTTTACTATTGTAGCTAAGGTTAGATTAGGTTCGGTTCGGTTAGGTTAGGTCAGGTCAGGTTACGTTAGGTTAGGTTAGGTCAGATTAGGTTAGGTAAATTGTAAATATAAATAGACTGTAAAGTGCAAATGTTTTGATTTAATTTAACGTCTAGTTTTAAATTATTTTCAATAAATAACGTACTTTGTTATAAAAGATCTATCAAATCTTTTTAACCCTTTAAGTACCACAATCAATTTGACTATTTTCAGGGGTATTACAAATACAATAATAATTTCCATATTTTGTAGTATATTTCAATATATTTTTACCGATATATTGGTAAATCAAATTTTAAAACAAAATTTAAAAAATGTATTTAATTTTTTTTTTAAGTTTTGTTTATTAATTCTGTGTTTAAAGTGAAGCAACAGAAAACACTTTTACCGTAGGTGGTGAGGTAATTTCAATGGTAAATGGGCACCAATTTTGGGTTTGTTGTACAATCTTCTCTATAGTTTTATTTTAGTTAACACTTCTACAAAAAATAAAACTTGCAAATCTGATATTTTCTATGCAACTTGTTTCAAATCAACCTTGTTTACTTCCACAATTCGGAGTGAACCAAACTACACAGAAAACCCCGTGTGTTTTTCCTTGATCCTCTAAGCCTCTCAACCACTTAGATACAATTAATCAGTCATTTTAACATCACTTGAGTAATGAAGTCAGATTGCCTATTCTGCGCCGTGGTTTCAATAACACCCCTAACGTACTTTGTTATCCACTTGTTTATGCGACGTAATAATAATAATTTTTTAGTTGTTATAATTGGTTTATAATTAGTCATGACTAATGATAGAATCACACACTTAATTAATTTATACACTACAAAACTTTAATGTAACGCCTGATTCAACACAGGCTGGTCTATTTCGAATATCTTATAACCGGCGACTTTTTAGACGGCAGGTTCGTTTAGCGGTTTTTTTACAACGATCGAATTATCTCACGGAATACAAATTATAACATTTTATGTATATGCTATAACAAAAATTTTGTTTCTTTTTTTAATGTATACAAATAAAAATATGGATTGATTAAATTTTTCAAATACAGAAGATGGTTTCTTATAACTTTAGATATTCAAATTTAAGATTTTCTCTTACGTTTAGTTATATAAAGGACTTGATAGAATATGCTATTTAGAAACCACTCCAAATTATTTACTGTGCAACTTCGACCTATTTTGTAACGACTTTTTGTATATATTTTGTTTTGTTGTCGTTATGTTGAATTACATCACCACTCACCTTTTTGGCTGTAAATTCATATTGATTGTAGTCAATTTTTAACCACATCGAATATTACTGGCACAAAGGGACGGGCTGGGCTCTCTTACGATTCCAGCGAAGTGTGCATCTGTTGTGGAGAATTTATCAGGGCCTAACCTCCGTTAGTGTATTTAGTGAATTATTAAAAATTCAGTGATATGTGCTATTAAGACTACGTACCAATGATTTTTACTGCCCCAAATACGACAGTTGTTCACTTTACCACTAACATGGAGAGTGAGTCATCACTGGAGATTATGTTTGCAAAGAAATCCTGGTCTTCATCCAATCGATGTAACATTTCCTCACAAAACTAAGTCTCTATTAGTTCTTGCACCATTCTTAATCTCTATAGTTTGAATAAAAACGTTTTCTCAAAAAATTATACTTATTAATTGCAGTATTTTTATTTCATTATTTATAGTTATAATTTATTTTAAAGTTTACTTATTGTTAAACTAAATTTGAATATGACAATTGTTGAGAACTACGAGTTTTTTTTTCATCAGTTGAATATCGAAACTCAAAACAATTTAACACAATAATAAAACAAAACAAATTTTATATTAAATGTTGAGCTTGACTTATAAGAAAAATTATACAGTATAAAAAAAACAAACAGAACACAATTCTCACAAAAATAGCCTAAGTAACAGACGCATTTCAACGACAAGGTCGTCCTCTTCAGTGATACACGAGCTACACCAATCAAACTATAACTGACTGTCAGTTAAATTGATTGGTGTAGCTCGTGTATCACTTGTCGTTGAAACGCGTCTGATACTTAGGCGTATTTTTTGTGAGAATTGTGTTCTGTTTGTTTGTTATACTTTAAAACATATTTTGAAAAGAAACAATACTGGAATATGACTGTCCCGTGTTTATTATTATATACTTTTATTTCCATTATTAAATTAACTTTTGGTATAAAAGAATAAAAAACAAATTGACTGATATTAAAAGAGACTCTAAAATATCCAAAACAATAAATACTACAAATGAACAACTTTGCCCTCGAGTTTTCACAGGAAATAAATTGCAATGACATTGTTTGTCGTGGACAACAGCGGTGATCATGGACGTAAATTAGTTTTATTCCACCCTTCTGCTCTCTCTACCTACCTAGATTAGTTCTGTGGTGTTTATATATTCCGCTTGACCGTCGTCCATTCTATTCCTATATGTGTATACTGATATCTACAGTCTATATTATAGGGTGATTCAATAAGAACCCCAGTTTTAAATTGCAAGCTATTATTTCATTGTTGAGATGTCAACATTTTATTTATATCTTTGTTAATTAGTATTTTTTGAGGTTAATTATCATGGAACGCTTTACAATAAAACAACGAATATCAAATGTGAGAACACATTACACTAGTGATCAGAACTGGTCAGCAAGGTGACCTAACACTCTGTTACGTCTTCCTTTGATGATATTTAAAATCACAAATTTATCAAAATAATCCCGGAACAATACCACAACTAAAGGAAGAGATTTGCAATATCATCACTCAACTCAAGGAGAACCCCTGTCTAAAGGTTATTACAAATTTCATTGATTGAATTACAACATGTAGAGCAAGTCATGGAGGACATACGCCAGATGTAATTTTGCATACGAAATGTGTTCATATGTAATGGCAACAGTACCCTATGTATTGATTGGTATATATGTTACATTTCATAAATATACTTCGTCAGTACTTATAAATACTCATAAATATGTTACTTTATTCAGTAACTCCGCTATACCGGTCCCAAGCCCGGAGCCCATCTTTTATGGGAAGGAGGAGGGATAGAGGAGTAACACCTCTTTAAAAAACCTTGGTCCATCTGGCTCCGGGTGGTGGTACCATGTATGGGCCCCTTGCCAGGGTTACGGTGAAGTCCTCAACGGTGAATATCGGCGGAGAAGATGTGTTTCGATACGACGAATCAGCGGATGAGGCAACCCAACCCTAACGTGTGATGGCTGTTGTCGTTCCGTGACTACGGGTGAATGGCGCATGGGTGTGGCGTACCAAAGGGAATATTAATAAACAATAATGAGCACAGGAAAACAGGTAAACACTCCGAGGTAGGAACCCAGGTGCCGGCACAGGGAGTGAGCGAGCAGGCTTTACCCGGGTCGTTAGCAAGCTACTGCAAGGACCAAACTGCAACAGGCACGATGCAGGAAGTTGATCCTTTTGAAAGAATGTCAATACTATGCGATCGCCACCAGAGAACAAAAGTTTGAATTCGGGTGACAAAAACAACTCTGTAGGTACTACTTTTAATGAGGACTTCATAGAGAAGGAGAAACTTCAAAAGAGACTTTAAAAGGATTAACAGAACGGACAGAGCTACACATTATTGACCTTATTACAGGTCGCGACAGAAATTAGTCAGGGACGTAGAAACAATAGTTTATTAAAGTAGAGGTTATAAAGCTACACGATTTAATTCTGTACTCTAGAATGAATCAATATCTTACAAATCACTTTAGATGATATAATACAGTGGAGTGAAAAAACATAAAACAGCCTCTTGCCTGATTGAGATAGAGCAGAGCAAACAATGGTTTATTGAAGTAGTGGTTTTAAAGCTTCACGATAACTTTTCTGTTCTTAGAATATTTGTATTTCTTCTTCCAACAGTGGTGAATTAAGAGTTGTGATGTCTAAATTCTCTTTGATCAAATACCACTCTAGGTAAGCTGTTCTTAATAAGTACATTCCTAATAATTTAACTTGGGGGACTTATTTTCTAATTACAAATATAACTGCTCAGAACGAGAATTGTAAAGTGTATGGACAAGGCTATAAGCCTAATTGTAACTCATCTTTTTAACAATATCTAATAACAGAGGTTTCACACTTAGTTAGGCCTTCTTGAAAACATCGACAACATCGATACTCAAAAACTTAGCCGACAATATAATTTGGAACAGTTCACTAAATAGACTGAGTCCTATCGAGCTGCTCTTCGTGCCGCACTTCCCATATCTTACCCTCTTTCAGCCTCCCAGATACACACGAGAGCACAGCGGCTAAACTCCAAAGAGTTTACTTGTATCCGTGGCAGATTGCTACTCTAGCTCTGAGGCTAAAGTGCGAAGAGACATCTGATCATCAACACAGTTCTGATAAGGTGTTCCGACCACAAAGGCTGGAACCAATATTAGCACAGTTGTTGATTCAAGGCCCCAAGCGATGTAACCTTATCACAATCAATAATAACAAAACACTTTAGATATTACGTGAATATAAATGCAAAGAAAAACAACGTCTAGACTGAGATGAGATTGGGCTGAGCTAACAATGGTTTATTAAAATACAGGTTATAAAGTTACTCAATTACTTTTCTGTCCTCTACGATGAATTAGTAACATGCAAGACACTTTCACAGCTACGTGGCTAGTGCGGTTTAAAGACTTTTTTACTTTCTCACATATACGTCATATAGAAAGAGATATGTGACTGGTGACGTAATCGAAGTCGAGTTTGTTATGGATATGTAAGTCCATTGAGTTCATAAAATAGTTTTTAGAATGTTGCTTGTCTGTCTATCTTCTATCATACATTTGTCTGTCTATTGTTTATCTTTCTGTCATTTGTGTGTCTTGTTTATCTGTGTGTACAGTCTGTAGCTCTGTTTTTTAGGAGTCAGCTATCATAAAGGGGGAAAAATACAATTTTACTCAAACTCGTGTCTAATAATTTGTAATTTAGAGGTGATTTTACCCCGTTTGGTTAACCCTTATCATAAAATTTGCTCTAATTTCAAATGAACATACTGAATTAGGAAGTTATTATTAAAATTAGCATATTTCTTAAGATTATTAGACAGTATTTTTCAGATTATCGCGGAACACCCCTAAAAGGGTGTTTTTGACATTTTACGGGAGTTCGTCAATTTTAATGACGCGGAACGCCGATTTTCGTGATTAGCGACCCAAAAAAACATGTAATAGAGGTGGTCTCAATATGGGGCGTACTCCGACATAATAACCCCGCCTTTTGACTGGGCTACTAACAGTTTCGTATCTTGCATTTAATAATTGGACTTGTTCAAACAATTCCCCCAACTTCTTATTCCTTCTTCTTAAGTTTAATTACAACCTCTGTCCTAATTAAACACATACTACCGCAGTGCGATACCAAGAAGTTGTTTGAATGTCCTTGGAAAATATATAGCCTACAGATTTTTTAGTGGCATGCATTTATTTATGAATTAAAATTTATAAAGATAAAATTAGATTAAAAAATGGCAGCTCTTTGTACGTAATGTATCAATACACTGAACGACGTATGTTAATAAACGTAAATATTGTGATTTTATTTACAAATTTTTTTTGTACCTCACGGTCATCATTGCATTATAATGAAAAGGAAAGAAAACATAAAGACACCTAGCTTTCGATTACTCTAATAGCGTCAGTGTCGGAAGAGAATAAGAGTTGGTTAAGAGAGCCTTGGTAGGAAAGAAGAAAGAGTGAGATCTACCCCCAAGACTATATGAAAACAAGTGAAGTCAGCTAGGCCCTCGAGATTGACAAGCCCTTATTCACTATAGTCAGCCTCTTCTAGAGTATGTATCAATATTGCTTTATTTTAGCAAGTGGGAATAAGTAGGGTTAGATTTAAAAGTTGAGAAAATATAAATTTTTAGTCAATTGTTAACAATATAATATAAAATAATATTTCAAGTGAAAAACATACGACCCACACTTGGAATTGAACCTAGGATCTTTGGCTTTAAGCGCCAATGCTCTATCAACTGAGCTATTCTTAGTCACTTCCCAGCATAGAACGTACACATTTCACTTGACTTTGCTTTTACTGCAAATTTGAGTTATCAAATTAATTACCTCGTTACAAACGACATTGAAGTTAATATTTGCAGCCTTTAGGTATGTATTTATTGATTTTAACGCTTATACTTTTTTTATATCCCCTATTTTTTCTAATAAAGTCACAAATTAAGTTGCTAATTAAGTCATATATTATATTAAGAAATATGTTTGAGTAAATATTCATTTCAATGTCATTTGTAAAGAGATTATTAATTTGGTAACTCGAAATTTGCAGCAAAAGCAAAGTCAAGTGAGAGTTGTACGTCCTATACTGGGAAGCGACTAATAATAGCTCAGATGATAGAACATTGGCTCTTAAAACCAAAGGTCCTGAGTTCAATTCCCAGTCGAAGTCTTACATTTTTCAATAGAAATATTACTTAATTAGTAATGCTAGCTGGTATAATCGTTAAAATTAATATAATATTGTATGTTTGAAGGCATTCAGTCTCAGTTTAACGAAATTAATTGGCCAATTAATGACCACTATTATGACACAAATATGTGTTCCGATGTTAATAAATTTAACCAATATTGACAACAATTCAATATGCTTTTCAGACATTAGACATTATTTGTGTAATAAAAGCTAATCCACGGCGTTTCTTCTACTTTAAATAAAACTTAAATTATATCGCTTAATTACCAGTTTGGAGTAATGACTAGATCACGAAATAAACTTTTAAAAGTTGGGGCAATGAACATCTTATGTCCAATAGTTTTCTGATTAGGTTTGTATTTAGTCTTATGGTAAGCCTGGGTTCTTTTTATAGTTTTAGTTTAGCCTACAGTACGTGGTAGTTTCAAGTAGCCCCAGGCTTCAGGGTTATGTTGTTTTTCTATTTTTCTCTCTATGTTTATTACAAGGTAACGTTAGTTGATTTATACTCTCGAAACATCGAATTTTAGTTTTTATTTACGCAAGTGAAATTTCCAATTAAATAATGACAATATACAGCAATATCAAATAACTTTAAAATCAAGACAAACAATTTCAATACTACAGAAGGAGATGTGCAAGTATTCTGTAGGGCATATATTCTGTGGTCAATATATCGAAAACAAAAAATTTATCGAAACGAAAAACCCATTTTCTTCTTTTTTTTTTAATAATTACGTCAACAATGGATACATTTAATTAAAGTCCAGATATGTTTCCTGGATATTATTGTAAAATATATATTATAAAATAATTGCAATTCTCTACTATCGACATGCGTCCAGGAAAATACAATATTTGATTATATTCTGTATTGTTTGTATAGTGCGAGACGATTTTACTAATTTCAATAACCAGCTGATATTATTTTTTGCTTCTTCTTTGTCCTTTGTTTGTTTACTAAGCCAATAGAATGCGTTTAATGAAATTTCCAAGGAAGACAAAACATTCCTTTTTACAAGTAAACAACTTGCTATTGAGCAGGTTTCATATAAAAAATAAATTAATAAATTAAATAAAAAACAGAAGAAACAGTATTTAAATAAATTATTTATTATAAGTCGGGATTAAAACTTGTTTCAAACTATATTTAATCATTTCAAATGGAAACTTATATTTGTGTTAAAGGAAATCGATACATTTGGAATTGTCAAACTATTAAACAATAATTAATTTGAACGTAACATGTCTTCTTAAAGTTTTGTATATGAGATTGTTGTTGCAAACGGGGATATCTCCATTCTTGTGTGGTGTGAGATTGATCTGTTTTTATTATCCCCCCCCCAAGAAATACTTTTTTGAATGTGCTCCGTGATCATCGCTTTTGACAAGATTTCCCAATTTTATTATATTATTTATTTTCTAAACATTGATAAAACCTACGCCTCAAATCTACAGCGTGAAATGGTAGTTACATTAAAACATAATTTCATCATAAAACCAACTTTCAAAATTACAATATTCCACTACTGTAAAAAGGAATAAATATAGTGTTGAAAATGATGCAGTCACAAGCAATAACAGTATTTCATTGTCACAACCCTGGTCTCTACAGAGCCCTTGCAGTCACCTCCCTTGACTTGGCTTATCTTGATTAAATATTTGAAAGGTGGAATACAATTTAAGTTGAACTAGTGGATCCTGTAAATTTATTTGTACCAGAGGTACATTTAATTTTTGTAACTTTTACAAATATTCCTACTTTAATTTGTTGTTTTTCCATAGATATTGCATTTTCGGCTACTGGTACGTTGGTCAACAACTTCAATAAATTCGTAGTTCATAATTTCAATAAATTTAATAATTTTAACAATGTCAATTATTTTGAATTTTTTTTTCAATAAAATATAATTCTATAAAACAGATAGGCCTATCTAACTTCCTAAAATTGTTTTGTCATTCCTTCACGTTTTTAAAACAAATTTCTGTTTACGGTTAATTCAAAATAAAATCTGTCTAATTTAAAGTGTCAAATTAAAATAACCTCTTTATAAAACTATATTTCTTGTTAACCTTGAATAGATGTGAAATACGAGATGGGAACATTTTATAATTTGATTGGTGAATCTTGATCCCTCCTGCGAGCGGACTGGTTAGTTCTTTCAGAAAAGATTAATTGGCTTAATTGATAATTTCTGTTTACTTTTGTCAAAACTTCAGGTTAATGTTACACCGGCATCCACGGGGTGTAACAACTTGTAATTTGGTAAAAGTTTTAATTTTAATTTTCAAAGAGATTACAAATAATATAATAGACAAAGTAGTCAAAATTATTATCCTAATACTCGTAAAAGGGACCTAAAGAGATAAATGTTAGTAGGGAAACAGAAGATAGAAATCTGACTGTAATACTGAGACATTACTGAACGTGATATCCTGTCTCTACAACATTTAGGCTGAGTAATTTCACAGGTGGATAAGAGCTACGGAAGGATGTACATAAATTACAGCCGTATATTGATCATTGTAAGCAAATTATGCTGTTAGTATGGATAACACTTGCACGAAGTAACGATTTGCGTTCTTGAATATGTACATATTAAGTGGAGAATAGAGACTTAGGTCTTTATGACCGTTTAAATAGAGTCATAAGTTCACCGTGTTTTTAATTTGATTCCTCCATGAACCAGTTTACGACGCAGATTCCATTATTTCCATTTGAATTGCAAGAGAGAAAGTTATATGATGAAGAGTTTTTGCAGATATATCTATTGAAAGTTGTTTTATCTAAAAGTTATATCTAAAAGTTGTTTTTGGAAAGATGCTTACCTGTCGATTTGTATCAACAACTCAAACACGTCTATCAATTTAAATCAAATTTAATATGTTGGTACATTTTAGCCATATCTCGGGAATTTTTACGAAATTACAATTATCTCAAAATCAACTACAATGATTTTGCTCAAATTTTGCTCATGTGTAGTTTATATACCCATACAATTCACCTGTTCATGAAATATCGGTAATACTTTTAAATACACTTTTTTTTGTCAAAAAGGGCCTCCATGGTTCAGTTTCACATTTTTAACCACACACATTCGGTAGACGATAAGTGTTTATTTCGTTTTATCGAGTAAGAAAGTTCGTGCAATATTTTAAAACCATTTATTTTATGAGTTTCAATCTTGAAAACAAAACGTAGACTTTGAAAATTCATATTTATATGCAGGTGAGTTTGTTGGCATCAAAGTGAAAATACGAGTTATTTGTTTAATTATTTATTTAATTAAGTTAGAGTTTTAAAGTTGGCTTAACAAAAAGGGATGTCAATAAAGTCTACATTACTAACGGTTTTTGATATGTCGCTGAAAAACTACAATAATCTCAAAATTGTAGGCCTATAATTTGTTTATTTATTTGCTGTTTTAATAACATTCATAACAGTGTTAAGGAAAGAAATTCAATTTATACAGAGTTTTTAATGAAAGTTATTTCCCAAGTCTCTATTATTATTATAAATTTAAGTGGGTTTTACCCCTTATACCCTTCAGCCTATAATTTTTTGTGTACTTTTTAAATTTTTCAAATAAACTAGCAAATTCCCTTGATTAGGGTCGGGAATATCCTAGCTAGGTTGCTTGTTGCTTCAAAGGTCACATCTGAGTCTTCTACGTCCTAATGCTTCACATTTCGAAATATATGTTCTGCAGTTTCTAGGTGCTGATTACATGGTCTGCATTTCAAGTTGCCTTGGAATAATCCCATGGTGTTAAGATGCTTCTTGAAAGTGCTATGGGCCTGATACGAAGCTTAAGATATTCCTCAGATTTCGTTTACTTTGTGAAGTGACGAATTTAGAGAGTTTCAGATCAGGTTGGACTAGCAATGCAATAGAAAAATAATTGGCACCTCCAAAAGGTTTCTAGTACACCCCTGCCAAAGTTACGTGAAAAAAATTACCTTGTGAAAACTTGCGTACCTCTTACCTGTTTTATTACAACAAGAGCCTAGTGAAGACTACTTTGGTCGTAGGTTTGACTCCTTTTTAGTGGTGAGGCTACTTTCATGACAGACGGTAATGTCAATAGGCACAACTGTCGTTATTGGACGGATATAAATCCACAATGGTATGTTAAAGCTCATACGCAACGCCCTTCAAAAGTAAATGTTTGGACAGTTTGTAATTGATGGAAACTTGAATTGCGAGAAATATTTAGAGATGCTGCCAACATGATTGTGGCTGCTGTTAGGAATAGGTTAATGTTAAGTTAATTATTCAATTTGTAAATTATGTTAGGAAGAACTAATATTAACAAAGCTCAGAATGAACCAACTATTGCGAAAGAATTGAAAAAGTGTTGAAATGCTTGACTTGCAACAAAAGTAGAGCATCAGAAGCCACGATGCATATATAAGCGGTCAGCATGATTTGGAGGGGGTCTTTGGTCTTTTGGAGCTTTGGAAGATACACGGTTGTGTCACTAGCCGTGGTGCAGGAACTCTACTCCGGGAAATTTATTAGCCCAGGAAATCAACTCTACACCAGTAAGCAAGCATTTCTATATTTATAAAATCACCAATAAATTAATAATTTCATTTATTAGAGAGTAACAATAGTTGGAATACTTTTGGGCTTAGTGAAATGAATATTTAGTTTGAATATTGTTCATTTAATTAAATTCTTATCATTGTATTGCTTATTTAAAAGAATCCTATTAAATTCCTATTATTGTATTGTTTATTTAAAGTGTCGTATTATATTCTTATTTTTGTTGTATAGTATTTAAAGTATTGAATATAGTATTGAAGTATTAGAGTGTTTAAAATGTTACCCAAGTCTCATAAGCAGCAATAAAGATTAATTAGTATACTGAACCACTGATTTGATGATAATTAATTGAAAATCAGAACCCAGGCATATCAAAAGAGCCAATCCTAATAAATGGTGCATCGGCCGGGAAATTAATATTAGTTCTTCCTAACATAATTTACAAATTGAATAATTAACTTAACATTAACCTATTCCTAACACTGCACTATAAAATATTTTTGGACAGGAGACAGAAAACATTTGGTTGCTACAATATGAAGCACCACCACACTACGGCCGTGATATACAACAATACTTGGACAATGTTTTTCCGAGAAGGTGGATAGGCAGAAGAGGCTCTGTGGAATGGTCAGGAAGATCTCCTGACCCTAATCCACTAAACTATTTCTTTTGGGGGTCACATGAAAAACCTTATTTATCAAATTAACCCAACTGACGTCAATGACCTACAGTGTAGAATTTTACCAAAAGCTCAATCCATCCCAAGAGAATCTTTTGCAAATATTGTCTCAATTATTTCCAAACGGCTAGCACACTGCCAAACTACCAAAGGTCATCAATTCGAGCACTTAGAGATGCGTAAGTAACCCAAATCTAATTTTTGCATGTAACTTTTGTCATGGATGTATTAAAAACCTTTTGAAGGTGCCATTATTTTTCTATTGCATAGACCAAAATGATATGTCACAGGATAGGGGTTGTCATTTAAAAATGAAAGTTACCCCCTCTTTCAAAAGGAGAGCAAAATATTAACCCAGCTTAAACACCAGAAAAGGTTATAATAGGTATGGAAAGGTTTTACGTTGATACAACAATCCATTAAAATTATATCGAGGAGTATCATGACTTATTTATACTCTGTATATATCAAATTGTGAACATAATTTCATAAAACAAAATGTATTGACAACTTATATATTAAACTATAGTTTCCCGTTGGATTGATGTATAATTCCCCATCCAACAAAATAGTTTATTATTATTCAAATTAATACCTAACACAATATAATTCTAAAAAAATATCTAGAGTAATAAAATTTAAAACGCACAGATAAATTACTACCAATTTCATTAATTAAGAGTGATAAAATTATATTGCATTTTCCTCACATGATAAAACTAATATTGAATCGTTGAATTCCCTACATGGTTTTTATAGTTTTACATAAATGAAATTCAATCCCACAGGTCTATCCAATCTCGTTTTTTATTGTTTATATAATTGAGAATTTTTTAATAATATTCCTATTAGCATATATATTAAAGTTTCAAACAAAAGTTTAAACCTGGGAATGGCTTTCTTCTACGTAGCTGTAATTCTAGATAGGGAAATGAATTTTTATATCAAGTGTTTTTGTTTGATTTTAATTTGCAAACTTACAACCTCAAGTTCATTTTTGGTATCCAAGTCACTATTACAATACAATATTTAGAAGATATTACCTTATTTTGTTCCGTCTTTTTTCTTAGTTCGACGCGTTTCAGAGTCGGAACTCCATCTTCAGTAATCGCTCGATAGATGTCGTGATATTATTAATACAATTTACACGTAACGTAACACAAAACTATATAATATATTTGTTTATTTAATTAAAATTAGTGCTCACTGTTACAAGTCCCGTGAGATACTGATTCCAGCGGTGAGGTTTGGGTTAAGAGTTTAGATGAAGGGCTTATCATTTTGTTGCATCTCATACCTGTCTCGTTAGACTGGAATGATAATTTATCGTTGAGTATATTTTCTAGATATTATTTAAATTCCTTGTATATCTCAAATTCTTCAATGACATTCATAATTATTCCTCCCTTTTACAGATAATGAGTGGTGTTAGGTTAGTTTCAAAATTCGAGTATAAGTGTTAGTTGTTAATTAAATATTGTACAAACGTGATTTATTTCCGTATAATTTTTTTTTGGGCAAATGTTCTTTAAAACGCTCCATGAAAGTTCTGCCTGTTTGTCCGATGTAAAAAAATTCACAGTAGGTACAACTTATTTTTGAGATGAAATACAACAAAATGATAAGTCTTTCATCTAAACTCTCACCACAGTAACCAGTGCCTCACGGATCATTTACAGTGCGCACTAATTTTAATAAAATAAACAAATATATGTATGCATAGTTTTGTGTTATGTTGCGTGTAATAATTGTATTAAGGTTTTAACGACCTCTATCGACCGATTACTGAAGATGGAGTTCCAAACGCGTCTAAGACAAAAGAAGTCACAAGACGGAACCAAATAAAGTAATAGTTTGTTACATTATTAAATATTAAAGTATAATCTGATTTCATAAATACAATTGTGTGAGGTTTTATTTGACATTTAAAAGTTATAAAATTGTTCTATAACTTGACAGACAGACTTCATAATAAAAACCAGTTATTGTACACTCAGGAGACGATAAAACGGATAAATCCGCATTACACGTAACGTATATTTATAGACTGATTACACAACTTCTCTATATATACTACGTATATCGGGGAAAGTAACAACAATACATTTTAAATACACGGTCGTTTCATAATAATACTTATCTAATTAATATCAACATTTCTGTTAAAACGTGTTTTTATGAAAAACTTTAAAGAAATATAATCTAATATCCTTCACCATCCATTCCAGAGCAAGGGAAGTATAATTAGACACATTACAGCACCATCTCGTGTTACTTTAGTGAAAATTATTTTTATTATTTCATTTTAATGATAATGGCTTTCTCTTCTTACTTATAACTACAATTACGACAGAGATAATTACAGCTATTATTCATAAAATTATTTTACTTAAAACACACTTTCATTTATAATTATGTTAAACATGTATACTACTTTTTACGTCTTGACGCAGGTGCCCCGGATAGTCGAATTCCGATGATCCGCCACCGGTTCCAAATGTCGTCTGTTTCAAAGCACATCTTTCAAAGTTCCAGCTGAGCCGACTGAGGGTCTCTAGGATTCTTTCGTTGTGCATATTAACAGGATTTGTTCCAAAGTTTGTACCTCAGCAAAGCAAACGTGACAGATTGGGGAGTCACTTACTTTCAAACCGTGATGGTAATGTTTCATCAGAAGTAGTGAAGATAGCAGATCTAGATCTTGCAATGTCTTGGTATTGATGTGGTGTTGGCTGAACTCTGTCCACGCCACTGCTCCAGGTTTTCTATTCAGTACGGATTGCTATGGTTGTTGCTCTTATAGATTTTACAAGGGAATGTTAGTATGCCCTAACAAGGCCCTTACTATTCCCTATAACTCCACAATGACAGGGGTCCTCTAGAACACAATGACATTTTACATTTTTACAATATGGACCAATAGGACTTTCAGCTATGCTATTCTGTACGAGTAGTAGTTAGTTTCTTTATTTTTCGAAGGTTCCATAGCAAACTTTGAATCTGTAGATACAAATTTCGTGTTAACTCGATTGGTGTGAGCTGGGTTAGCAGCGATATAGAGAGCTTTAAGACTAAACTGAAACTTTCTTCGAGAAGGAGCTTTAATATGTCTAATGTGTTAAAAATAATAAACCTATAATAATTGACCAACTGATTTTTAAAAAATTATTTTAGTTTTATTTAATTCAAGACTACAACTAAGTACAAATGTATCTAGTAGTTATAACTTTAAAATATTTCACTGTGTGTCAGATTTTCATTCCACAGAATAGCTCTGTATTTACAGTTACAGCTTCTCAACTAGATTGTTACAATCCAATCACTGAACCAAGTCAAAGGGTTTAGTTTTACTCAGTCTGGTAGTTCTAGCATTAGTATGGGTTTGGAGAAGTTTTCCTGCTTCGCTGCTACTGCTTTGATTTCATCAATAATCGTATTCCCTTTAAGGTCTCTGTGAATATTTTCATTGATTAATAATTATATTAAATTCCCTTATATCTATTACTTACCCTGTATACAAATTATAGGGTAAGTTTGGTAATCTTCAAAAATTTTGAACTCCTTTTTGACTGTTCTTTACGTTTCATTTTCTCAGGAAACCAAAACAAATGATTTTCGACATCCCGTCCATCCGGGGTCATTGTCGCTGTCTTTATATAGAACTATATTAAATTTCAGAAAAATCGTCTTAAAGCGGTCATTTTAAACAGTTTTTTTTTTTATTAATATCTCGTGTGTAATTCAACTTATAATACACTAAATAAAATACAAATTAGAGATTTCAATTCTGCATGTAATGCTATCAACCATACGATGACAAATAACAGTGCTATTATCAAAAGAGTAATTTTGAAACATGAGCTCCCCCAAAAATGATATTCGTATAGTTACGAGATCCGTGAGAGGTGAGTCACTATCACAGAATAGGCTCGTTCCGCTTTAAACCCGACTAAGGCTGAGACATTGGCTTGAGTGAAGGAATGATCTAGCCGACGTTAAGAAAGTAGTCGTTACAAAATTACAAAGTTGATAAAACCTGTGTAACATCTGTTTTAAACATACCTAACCTACTGGGTAAGACCCCTTGATCTACTACCTACAATAGACTCTATCGAAAAAATAAGGTATAATACATAAAAAGTTGCTGCTTGGTGGGTTTGGCAATCCCAATGGAAACATATCTTTCATATCATCTAGAGTGTAGAGCATTGGAGGACTATTAGTGGTCTTTATTATATATTTAAGGGTGATGACTGAGAGATTTTTCTCACTTTTAAACAACAAGGAAAAATAAAGTTTGTATTGTTCGCAAAAGTTTGATGAAAATCTAAACATTTTCCAAGGATAAAACAGGATACTCAACTTACCATGTAACACAATATTTAACGAATATTGCTTTTAACGGACAATTGTAGTTAGAACTTCAAAGGGCACAAATAATATAACGTGCTAAACTTGCAACATCTGTTTTATTAATTGTCCGAAACAAATTGAAGAATAATTCCAAGTACAATACTTTTTATGGAATATCTGCATTTCTTAAACATATCTTCCGACCTTAGGTTATCTTACATCAATACGAAGCAAGCAAATGATCCACGTAACCCCTAGGTCTACTCAGTTATTTAATACTTTCCTTATTTCATAATCCTAGACTTGCTGTAATGTAGATCACTGTTGGTCACGAGAAGGAATCCAAAGCCGCAATCATAAATCAATTACTTCTCAGTTTATATCGCATCTCGTCACGCGACCATGAAAATATTTAGAACAAAAATTACACAAAATACAAACTGTTCCTATCGAAAAGATAGTTTTAGAGAATGGAAAAAAATGCAAATAAGTGATACATTTATTTCATCACTCATCCATTTCCAAATCTAAATCAAAACCCTTCACCAAATATGTCAGTTCGCTGGATGTCAATCAAAAGGTAATATATTCTATGGACGATGTCTATATATATATATATATATATATATATATATATATATATATATATATGTAATAAGCGCTTAAGCTTGCTTCACTTGTCCCATAAACACGTCCTCAGCGTATAAAGGTGTCATTAAAATTGAACCTTTAATGAGAGTATTTTTTTAGGTTTAGGTTAATTTTGTTTTTTTATAATTATTCATAAAGCCTATTGATTTAATATTATTTTGTTACTTGCTATTTTGTACACGAGTTTTGGTAATTAATTTTCATATTTCATTCAAATTTCAACAGGTAGAACAGAGAAGCTAAGAAGACATAAAAGAATAGTATGTTATTGAGAGGGATTCTTTGTAAACAATAATTTTAGTTTTACCATTAGGAGCCAACAGGTGGTGATTGTTGCTAGAACTGGCAGTGCACATTCCAAGTATCCACGTAATAAGCATGCACATCAACGCCATTTACTCGAATCTCGTCACTCAAATTAAAAGATGGCTGTTTTTAGACTAAAGCCACCGTTACTTTTTGACATCAAAGCTTGTATAGTTAAAATTACCATTTAAACAATAGGCCTACCTATGTTGTCACTGATATGACGTATACAATTAATTCTTATAATATATTATTGTACCTACTCCGTCCTGTGACTTACTTGTAACTATGTTACACGTTTCGAAAAGTATGTTTCATCTTCAGATCTCTCTCGTAAGAAGGAAAAAATTAAAAAACTAAGAAACAAAAACATCACAAAATGTTCACGTAAACATGACGGGTGCGTGCCGCGAGATTCAAGGAACTACTCACTTATTTTAAGAAAATTCGTAAAACAAGACAGTAAATGTGTATTTCCTAATTTTCAGCAGCAATGGTTATAACTCTGCAACTGCTACACAGATTGTTTAAATACTTTCAATTCCAATTAGTATTCAAATCACATACTACATTTGTAACTGAAAAAATATATGTTGCGGATGATAATTTAAAGGAAAAAAATTTTTAAAATGTGGAAAATGTATTTACCGTTTCAAACAAATATTGTTATAACTTGGAAACCAGTGAACAGACTAATTTTTATTTAACAGACTAAACTTAACCAAATAACTTACTATATAAGAAAGTAACAGTATGAAAATCAAAACAGCTGTTATTAATTTGTAATGGAAATAATTAAACAATTATTTAATTCCACAAAAGAGCTTTATTGAGCGACATATGTTTCGCCGTTAAGCATTTCCAAGCTACGAAAAAGTCTAAATAACCAAAATTCCAAGAGAAAGGAAAGGGCAAAGTATGAAGTATTGAGAAATGATGAAAGCCAGCATTTATGACAGAAAGGACAACGATCTGACCTGTGGGATGGAGAGAAGGGTTATTTTAGAAAACAGGGTTATTTTGTTTTGTTTTCTACTCTACGCCCATTGGCGATCTGTCTGCTTCTAAAATTATAATGGAAGATTAAAAAGAGAAGTTCTTACAGTTATTGTGTATATTTCACCTAATCAAAAAATAAACTTACTTTATCCAACGCCATCCGTCCTTGGCAGTTCGGCCCTTAGACGACGAGCCTCCCAGTAGCGTGTTGCGATGTCATCGGGCATGTTCGTTAGGTTGGTGCATGTCATAAGGTGAAGGGCGTCTATTCGGGAGGACTGGCAGAGAGGACAGTAGTCATTTGGGGCCAGGACGATTCTGTGCAGATGGGCCTAAAGGTAGTCGTGCCCAGTCGTTGTTCAAAAAACCAATCATATCGTTTTATTTTTACACGAGAGGTTACTTCCATAAAGTCTCAGAGGTCCAATATTTTGAAAAAACAATTTACACGAACTACCATTAATTTTATCAGGAGACTTTAATGTGAATTTCGCAAAAGATGACAATGCCATTGATTTCATTCCTTAAAGAATTTCAGTTACACATTAATAATAACCCAAGAGAATCTACAACTAGATATGGAACGACAATAGATTCAGTATTAATTTGATACCTTAATAACTTTATGTCTAATACTTTCTTCGTATAATTTAGTTATCATCAAACAATTGTCACTTTAATACCATCAACAGTTACTATTACTGATATACACCTGACAATATTTCAAATAATATATTCAAATATATTCCGTTTCTTAACACTCTCTATCTTAAGCTTGACAAAATCACATTTTATGAATTTTGAATCATTCTGTATATAAAACCAAATTTATGACTCACTCTGTAAATAAAGAGGATTTCTATAATATTTAATTTTCGTATCTCTATCTGAATTAGAACCAGAAATATTAAAATATTTTTATCACTCTGTAAACATATAGAGTGACAACAGACTCCTGGTGTTTGTGCATTATATTTTAATTTGCATTGCTATGTTCTCCAAGTTAGTTCAATATTATATTTCTAGTTAGACAATTATTCACACAACCTTTACAACCATTGTTTGCAATGGTTTAAAACATATGACGTCACTCTGATACTTTTTGAACATCCTGTATATTTTTTTCACATGGAAGACAACAGTGCACACAGCTTTACAATAAAATCCAAAACCAACAGAAGTAAAGCCTGATAACTAAGTACAAGAAAGTTTCAGAGTAACTTCAGTGCTTTTAAAGAGAATTACAAAGCAAAGTCACATAACTTCTAAATCCAAGACTTGCAAAACTTAAGTCCTGTTCTGTTGTGAGCTTTACGTCACATTTGAAATGTTAAGTCCGTATCCTGCTTTACGCTCCTGAAAACAAAGAGAAATATTTATGTAAAGTGTTTTTAGTTGTTATTAATTTAGTCAACAAAATTCTCGGGAGCATACTTGGGAAAAGCATGTTGTGATAGTAATGTTGTGCGCATGCGTCAAAACATACGGGATTTCCATTTCCCATTAAGAACACGAATGTGAAGAATTGCCATTATATCTGACCTATATTATGGTGGATTTCGTAGTTTTCAAATTGAGGTTTTTTGGTGAAAAAGTGATTCCCCATTGAAAATAGTTATTTGTGCAACTAGTGAGCAAAGTGAGCAATTGCCTCACTCGAGAGAAATCCTTACTCACGAGCCGTAGGCAAGTGAGGAATGGTTTCTCGAGTGAGGCAATTGCACTTTGCACTCGAGTTGCACATTATATTTTTCCTACAGTTACCATAAAACAAATAAATTGGTAAAGAAACGTAACATATTTTTACACAGAAGTGAACTTTTAATATGACATTTAATGTGAAAGTAGCATTAATAAATCAGAAACAAAATTATAAAACAAAAAATAATCTCCTTAAAAATGAACACAAACACCCTAAAAGAATTGTTAACCAAAGAATTACTTATAGAAAGACAAATAACACTTTCCGTTGGGCTTTTTACATTCTTACTTTCACACCAGGAAGTAAACAATTCATACCTTTTTTCATATTTATGTTTTGATTTCTCTGGAAGAAGATTTAGAGACACATTCCTCGCCACATTTTTTAATTCTTCTGGAGTACAAGATTCTTCTGGTGAACTATTATTACTAAAATCGTCATTAACGTCTATTTTGCGTCAGCAAAACCATCTTCAATGTTTACAAATGGCAAATCAATGAAATGGTGGCTTCTGCCGTGACCGGAAGTGTTGTGACAAATACAACAATACAACAGCTGACCAGCTGATTTACAGCCAGTGCTGCCAACGTATTTCGCGCGCATACGACCTTGTCTGCATATTACGCGCTCACTATTTCGTGCCTTCACGTTGCAAATCTGGAGTGAGACAATGTTAACATTGTCTCACTGATGAGCGAATTGGCCACTTTGCTTTCTCAAATCAGTGAGAGAACATGTACATTGTTAGGTGACTGTAGGAAAAATAAATTATTTTAAAGATATAAGATGAGTAGTAAAGCATTAACAAAACAAAAATCAAAATTACCTGTACCTGCTAATCTATATATATTAACCTATTTTTTTATAATTTATAAGTATAAACTAACTGCACTACATAGCAAATATCCAACATATTAGGCCTAATTGGCAGGAATGTACTTCATGTCAATCTGTCATTCACAAAAACCCTACTTCATTCCAGTTTATTTTTGATAATTAATATTTCATGTAAACAAATTGTAGAGTCTTAAAACATTTAGATATCTAACCAAGTGTTCTGATTACGTAACAAGATACAACAACCAACCCCCGCCCTGTAGTCGATGTGATTAAGCAGACAACCGCACGCGAAAGTAAACACTGTCTGGTGATGTTTACTATCTAACAAATTACTATCTTACAAACTAAAAAAAAAACAATTAAAACCTCTACAGAAAGATAGGCATATTTCCTAAAATGTTTAGTGTGCTATCTCACCGCCAATTTGTGTCTTAAACAATACAAAAAATAATTGTTAACGGTAAATGATATGGAGTTGACATTTAGCATGCTACTTAGAGCTATAAACGCCTAATTTGAAAAAAAAAAAATAATCAATCAATTTCCTTTTCTCATTTCAAAATGGCGGCTGTTTAAACTTTTTAACGTCGAATATCTGAGGTTCGGTTATTTTACTAAATATTTACAAGAAATAAAACATTTTCCTTTTTAACAATAAACAAAAATTATTTATTATTATTTCTTAGCCTTAAAGATAATTGAGTTAACGACAAAAAAAAAATGAAAACTTTAATTCTTGGTAATGTTATCCTTTAAGTTATAGGAACATTTAGAGGTAAAGATTTGTAGAATTCACCTAAAAAAAAAGGTAGTTCTAGACTATATTGGCTATTCTATAGTTTTAGTTTTTGTCGATAACACAGTTATACTTTGAGCTACAATTAGAATAAACAAAATATTGTCGGTTGTTTAAAAAAATTGTTTGTCTCTTGTAAAATATATTATACGTTAAAAATTTTAAACAACCGATATTTAGAAATAAAAAAAGTTGGTTGATTATTTTTCTCGAATTGTGTTTTTATAACAAAACACAAAATGGCAGCTCGATAAAAAATTAAGCATTTTAAGAAATATTTTTATATAAACTTTTCCATTGGTTTTAATCTGAGGAATACCCCTAAAATTTTAAAACACCCTGTATCTATTACTGTATCTTTACTCACTTATATTTATAGCATATCGAATCAATATTATACTATAGTTATTACTCAAATAAAATAGCGACACATTAACACACGAATGGTTTAGATTACTAATTAAGTGGAAATACTATATGTTAAAACCATAAGTTTTCCATATTTGAAGTGAGAAATAAGCTTCAATTCTCTTGCTTCAATAAAGAGATACAATTCAAGCCACTTTATTGTATTCTATGTTATATCTTTATACCCTTCTGTGTTGTATTATCTAAAGTGCCTTTTAAAAGACCCAACCTTTGAACTAATTATTTATACATGTCTACTTTGGTTATATAACTCTATACAAACACTGAAATGACTTTGTATGTTATCCATTAATAAATTACCTATATGTTGGACTAACAACATGTTATAATTCTGTATTTTTCCTAGAAAATATATTATTATTGAAAATATCTCGGTGAAAGTTGAGAATAAATAATTTATTTATAATTAGTATTAAAAAATAAAACAATTATTATTAGGTAAGGAAAACAATTTACTGGGAAACACTTAAACTTAGCCTATATTATTTGTTATAATTGGAAAATACATATACGTTAGCGATATTAAATATTCTGAAAAGAATAATGCATTAAACCACGAGATGCCGCTAAATAAAGCTGAAAGTTAAGCCACTGTTGGACTAAAGGCTTAAAGTGGAGAGTTTACATTGGCTTCAGTATGTAAACTTAGGGATTAGTTCCATCCCGCCTTTCACCACAAATCCCAAGTTTTAAAACACGAATGTCGATAAAATGAAACTCGTTATTTGTTAAAAACTGTTTTGCATAACAAAGTTGTTTACAGTTTAGTTGCAGTTTTTACTTTGTGTTTTGTAACACCAAAATGTAACGCAAGGTTTCAGTTTTCATCTGTTTATAAAATACAAATTATTTATTCTCCACCAATGAAATTCAAATACATATAATTGAAATACATATAAGGAAAACAATTTACTGGGACACATTTAATCTTATATTTTTGTTATAAATGGAAAAATATACGATTTCATTTTAGTGGAATATTCGACCTCCAATTTAGTCATATTTATGCCTTATGTCACTGAAAATGATGTTTTAAAAGTTATTGTATCTTTAAATCCAAAAAGGACTCCAGGTTTAGATGGAATTAATTAAACATATAAAATTTTAATTCTTACATTGTTAAAATATTTATGTAATATAAGTTTCAGTAATGATGTATTCCCAGATCAATTCAAAATAGCACTCATAATTATCATTGTATAAGAAAGGTGATAAATATGATTGTGGTAATTATAGACCAATAGCATTTTATCTGTTTTTGCAAAGATTTTTGAGAAATTGATGAAAAAATCTCTAATGAAATATTGGGAGAGGAACAATTTCTTTAGTACTAGGCAGTTCGGGTTTACGGAGGTGCTAAGCTCGGGAAAAGCCTTAAGTAAATTTGTAACTGATGTTTATAAATCCTTGAATGATGGATTTAAAACTGCCGGTCTTTCCATAGATATAAAAAAAAATTGACACTGTAGATCATGATGTTCTATTGCCAAGATTATGGTCTGTAGGTGTAAGGGGTCTGTTTCATGAGTGGTTTGGGAGGTACTTCAGTGGTAGGCATCAACGGATCAGAGTGGATGGAATATTAGGAAGTACTAAAGAATTGAAATATGGCGTACCTCAAGGGTCGGTGGTTGGTGCTATCCTATTTATTATACATTATACATACATATATATATATATATATATATATATATATATATATAAGAGAGAGACTCTTGCGGAGCGTCGCTCTGGATGGTCAAACGTTCGATGTAGTTCCTCTCTGCGCCACGAGTAGCGTGCAGAGTAAGTTGTATTGTTGAAAATATTTTGATTTCAATGTGGAGTTTTGTTTGTTCTTTATGAATAAATGTGTAAGTGTTTTAGTTTATATTATTTTTAAACTGAACGTTTAGTTATTATTATTAATTAATTAATTACAATAATATTATACTTGGAAACTATTGTTCAATGTTGGACTAACCAAAGTACTTAGGCCTATAGTGTTTATTAGGTTATGATTTTGCCTATAACACAATTTTTTTTTGTATTTTTGTAAAAATATAATAATTGTTTTATTTACAAATATCTAAACATTTGTTTATTTTCGTTAATATTTACTTATGTAGATATTTGAATGGGATTCGAGTATTGTTTGATGCATGCGCATTACATCATTACTATCACGAATATGTTTTACAAACGAGATGTTTGGTTGGCCTGTCGAAGGATTGGTGAGGACAATAATTTTGCTTCCGATAATATTTAGCGCGATATAATTTCGCAGCCACGAGCAAGAAATGTTGGAGAAATTACAGGATTTCACGTTACCTGTAATCACAGATATACACATTGGAATTTTTCACTAACGTGCGAGACGCGATTGTGAATAATTGTCATTATATCTAACCTATAAATTAAATTTTACTGAAGTTTGCTGATTTTTAAAATTATAAATTAAGATTGAATATGTATTACATTAACCCATAACTTGTTTTAAAGCATGTTTTTAACCTAACTTTTAATTGGCCTTTAAAATATGGTGTAACTCTACTTCTGTTACCAGTTGTCACCCTTATGATCCATTGTTAAAATTAACTAAAAATAACCTTGTTTACATTTATTGTACAATTGCTTAGTTACATTAAATATTTATTATTAATATCAAGTGAGAACTTTAAAACATATTATAGGCTAAGTTCAAATACAATTAATGTTTACACGATTTTGATAGAATTAGTAGTAATGTTAGTTTCAACACGGTTAAAAGTTGCAAGTAGTGTTCAAGTAAACTTTGCAATTAAATCTAAATCCCCAGAGACATGATGGAGGATGAAGTGCTGTTGAAGCAATTTATTTTGAAGCAATTGAAGCGAATCTCGTTATTTGTTATGGTCCTCAAGTATAAGATTCTGTGCAATTTGAATAGTAACATCACGCTCTTTATATTCTGTAAACTATTAACCCTTGCATTGGCAAATATAAATTGATGAACAATTCCAATAATACGACAGATTTTATTACGTATATGTCACATACAATAATCGAAATAAAACTCAGGTGGATAGATGAGATATTGGCGTTAAACTGAAATGAAATTTAAATAATTTATCTAACCCGAGTCACTTGTGAATTACTTATCAAATGTCTGATTAATTTCCATTTAAATTCATGCATATTTGCCATTCTATTACTGATTAAAAATCGATTTGTCTAACATTGGAATCAATTCTGTTCTTGGGATATCCCACGATTAACTGTACATACAAAAAGGGATTGTATTGTGTATTCCAACTATTATACTAATTTAATGGATTATTAGTTTTATATTTTTCACTAATGTAATTATTTCTACTTATACACACACACACAAAATAAACAAAATAACTACTAATAATACGATAGCTAAATGTTTACTTATATAACTCGCAATTTATTATTTAAAAAAAAAAAAATTAATAATAAGATTAAATCAATTCAAAACTTGGATTTCCCACCAGTCAGCATACGTTTCTATTATAAGTAAAAAAACATTAAAAATAAAAATTGTACTTATTCCCTCGTCCTAAAAACATACTTACCCTTTAACAAAACACACTTCCACAAATCCACTTCAACATACTCACACATTTATATTAGCCATGACCATATACCTTCAACCATAGATTTGCATACCTCTAAATAGTTTCCCCATCTCCATACTACAGTGTGAAGCTCAGAATAACGGCCCACTTGTGGTAACTTCATGGCCCGACTCCTTCCACACTGAACTCCAAACACTACAATAATTCAACTCAATTATTGAGTCTTACATCTTATGCTATGAGACTTCTTAGATTCAAAGCTTTAACACACTCACACACAAACATCGCCACAGAGTGACACATACTCATATACATCCGCTCAATTAATTTTACCTTTAGCACCTAAAACCAAAACTATATCTTGAACTAAATACAACCAAAGTGGTTTAGTTGTATTTATTATTGTCATAAAACAAAAATAACAAATTCCCTAATATTAAAAAGTATTTCAAAATGCCCAAAACAATAAATATTACAACTGAAAAACTTTGCTCTCGAGTTTTCACAGGATATAAATTGCAATCCTATTGTTTTTAGGGGACAACAGCGGTGTACATGGATATAAATTTATTTCTCTCTCTCTCTCTCTCTCTCTCTCTCTCTCTCTCTCTCTCTCCACATTACCTATGTCTCGCTTTATACATCCTGCTTGACCACCGTCCATTGTATTTCTATTATTCCTAATAATGTATACTGATACCTTCTGATATTTACAACATTAAAGTTACAAATCCATAAAAGATTGCATACATTTATAACTTACTCAGTATACGATCAGTTTGGTAACATCAAAACCTTTATACCACTGTTTTTCTACTGATCTTTCATAGTTTCAGGAAGTGTTTATCGATATCCTGTCCGTTTGTTACCGTTGTTATAGGGAGATACTTAGGGGCACAATAGGGGAAAATTAAGATAGGAACATAAAATTTGGCATAGAGAACTATAAATAAAATTCAAAAAAACTAAAAACATGTTCTAATGGCGGTAGGCCTAATCGTAAACAGTTTTGGATTCATATCTCGTGTATAACGTACTAAATTATATAAAAAATATGCAGTTTTAAATTCTGCATGTAATTATACTAACTCATCTATCTACGATGAAAAATATTAAAGTTATTACAGTATAACAAACACACAGAACGCAATTCTCACAAAAAATACGCCTAAGTATCAGACGCGTTTCAACGACAAGGTCGTCCTCTTTAGTGATACACGAGCTACACCAATCAAACTATAACTGAATCTAACGTTGCGCCGAACCCCATATTTATACAAACTGAAGGGGGCGTGGCTTATTATTCTACACTGTCAAGGCGATAATACGCGCCACGTGTCAATTTAACTACTTAAGATTTAACATATAGCTAACACAAGATAATCGAACTAACATGTGAGAATTGTGTTCTGTGTGTTTGTTATACTGTATAATTTTTCTCATAAGTCAAGCTCAACATTTAATATTAAAGTCATTGTCAAAAATGTAATTTCGAATCGTGATCTGGAAAGAAAATGTGACTTCCGTAGGCTATATAGTTCCGGCAGTGAGGAGTCACTGACACGAAGGGGACTGTTACAATTACGTGGTTCAGAAAACCTGGGTAAGACCCCTTGATCTGCTAACACCCAGGTTGTTTAAAACAGTTGTTACCCAGGTTTTCTGAACCACGTAATTGTAAATAGTTCTAACATAATTAGATATGTGAAACAATTTTAATTTGTATAAATCAACTTCCTCTATTTATAAAGTGATCTAAAACTTATGTATCTCATACAGGATGTCCCAGAAATTCATAAAACTTTACTTTTTCCCGGCTTTGTCTTCTGGAATCATAAAAAATATTGTTGTGATTTTTTTAATTTATAGCAAAATACATTGAAATAGATTCTATTACTATTTTTATAGATATATAGATGTTAAAAAAAAAGTTTCCAACAATGATCCATACATCCCTTTGTTTAAGAGAAACAATAGAACCATACCCAGCATCGGAAACTATTTATTACACGCTGGACGATGGTTTTATTCCAAAATGTGACCGGGTTATTGATTAATCCATTTTTCTTGAGTGGAAAATACATACTATTGGTAGGTGGCAGACTTGTATATACTTAATAGAATAAATTAGAGTTTTGTTTAAAATGTAGTATTTATACGTTTAATGTAATAAATAAAATTCTGAAATTTTGATTGTGTTTTAATGTGGAAAATATTTGACAAAACCTCTCAGGTGTTCCGATACCTCAGGGGTGACAATCGCGAACTCTCATTGCTGGATTTACACCTTTCTCGTTTTAGTCTTTCCCATCAGATCTCTCTTGATCAACTATTGTTCTCGCCTGACTCTGACGCCATTAGAGTATTCTATTCTAGGGCTTGGGTTTATATTCTTTTTTCTTCCATTTGCTCAAAGCGATGATGACAGACAGAGAGGTTTTGCCTTTTCACAACACGGGGGGGGGGTAAAGAGAAGGCGCTCTTTTTGACAGCATATCAGTCAAATGAAGAATTTTGTTGGTCTAATTTTTTACAAAATATTTAATTTGTTTTAATTTGTCCGTTAAAAAACATAAAACAACTATTTATTTGTTCTTTAAATTATTTTTAGTCATAAGAAAGGCAATTAGTCTGACAAGAATTTAAAAATTATGGTTTTTATAGTTATTATTATTATTTTTTTTTTTTTAGCAATAGTTTTTTTCTGACTAAAAACCCTTCATTGATAGACAAGAGAGCAGAATACTGAGACCGAGACTAACAGAAACTGATTTATTGATGACGCTTTATTTCCCAGTATAAATTGAGAAAGTTAGTGCAGAATATTTGCTTAGATAATCTGTGCTCAGACTTTTATTAACAAGAAACAAATCATAAAAGTAATATATTTTACTTCTAATTTTTTAGAAACGGAACAATATTGTTATACTTACGCTTTTTAAAGTCTTTATGTAACTTTATATTTTTTATTGACTGAATTTATTTTCTTAGATTTATTTTTAAGACCAAATTCATACACAAACGACATTATTAGAAATAACTTAAACGGCAGGACCAATTTTAATCCTTTTCTTATTAAAACACATTGTTTGTAAAACTAAACATGGGAATAACCTCACTTGTAATCAATTGTGCCAAACCATCTAAGTTTCCGGTTTGAAGTTATTTTTGTTAACAGAGAAAAAATGTATATAAGCCTGAAATGTAAGCCAGAAAAATGTATATAAAAATTACTGAAATCTCATACATATTACCTTACAATTCAATTAACCAAACCCGTTAAACCATTAAATTCTGTTACTCAAAACTGAATTTAACATTCAAAATAAAAATTCATCTACTTTGAATAAGGCTAGAAATATTAACCTAATTATCCAGTAGAAGTGATGAACTAGGTTACGAAGTAAACTTTTGAAAAGGTTGTTCATCAAGATAAACAGTTAGGTTTCACTCCTTTGGCAGACAAGCCCAATTAGTTACATCACCCGTTGTTTACCATTTCTTGCGTAGTGTATATTCTGTAACTAGGTTTTCTCAACGTTTGTATTTAGTAATAGTTATTTTGACTAATCGCTTTAGGCCTACGATTCTCCCTTGCTTTAGCTTATAATTTATTTTATTTGATATTTGAAAACAAAATCTATAATATATTTTTATTCTACACATAATCACAAGAGATGAAACCTAACAACATATAATTTACTGAATTATAGGCCAAAATCAACACTGTTTTCTACAAAATGAATGACTGTGTGATGACTAATAAGAGCGATTAAACAACACTATAGTATATCTTTATCGAAAAATACGTATAATTAGGGAATATTTTGCTGTGTTCAACATTATTCTCTGTATTCACGATTGAAAATGTTAAATTTACAAAAAATAAATTGTATAAATGCCAACATTGCCGTTTTAATAACGATTTATTCATACATAGCTTATCAGAATGTAAATAATAAAGTACAAATTATGTTTTACACTATTATTATTACATTGTGCTCCTTTGTTTCATTAAAATCGGAAAATGCATACTTTCGATAAAGATATACAATAGTGTTGTTTATTCACACTTATTAGTCGTTTAGTAGCAAACGTTGTTTATTTTGGTCTCTATTAAAGTAAATTAAACATTGTTTGATCTCATTTTTCTTGTAATGATGTGTAGAATAAAAATATATTACAGATTTTATTTTAAAATATCAAATTAAATAAATATAAGTTTGATCAAGTAGTTGGGTAACTCATGCCCAAGTAGGCCAGTTCTAATATTCTGCGCGCCTGTGTGTGATGGCGCGTGGGTTAGAGTGAAGCGACCCTTCGTTCAGCCTCATTCCCCTATATAGTATATACGCTACTAGGCTATGTTGGGGTTTTTTTCGCATTTTTCGATTTATACTCTACAGGTGAAGTGTGTTAATTTGTATATAGACAAGTGACACAAACCTCTGATTAAAACTTATCAATAAAATCACATTTTAAATCAAACTTTGTTCTAGACTAATGTTCTAGACTTTATTTTTTTGTTTCAAACACACAAATAGGTATCCAATTTATATATTATACACACACAAATTGTAAAATCTAACCATTTATCTTTAAACAACTTCAAAATACAATACACAAACATGTATTTAAATAAAGAAGTATACAAAAACTATCTTACATGGAATAATTTAAAGCAACCCAACTCTAAATATTTGCACAACAATCACAGATTTAAATCTATTTTGGGCACAATAATTCAATGTAAAATTAAACAAGAGACAATAAATCATTGCAGACTGTGAAGCGGCAACCACAATTTGAGTTACTGCACTGTCACAAAATAATTCATTAACTGAGGAAATTTACATTGACGTACCAGTATGTGTTGCAAATAATTGAATAGTAAAGCTTGTTTGATTGTCCAAGACAAGCATTTAAAAATTACATTCATTCATTAAAAACTAATAATATTAAATATTCAAATTTGTTATCAATCCATATTGAACTACTTGCATAAAATTTTTATAATCAAGAAATGTAATTTACATTATGAATATTGCATGTATAAAATATGTACAATAATTTCAATATATTTCGTGAAACAAAACAATTTGATAGGATCATCGTGGTACTTACCCAGTCCATTCAGTGTAATACAACAAAACCTCTAAATGAAATACAAGTTGAACACCAAAAATGAACTTTATATCACATTTTCTTGGGATCAAAATTACAGAGAGCATTGCTCAAACGACAAATAGACGTCATTCTAAAAACCATTTATTGGGTTCAAAACTATTTTTAATCCAGGATTTTTCTAAATTTCAATAGTGTTATAAATGAGCAAACTATACTCCCTATAACAAATTATAATTATGTTTCTGTCTTAATTTTTGTAGATTCAATCGTGCCTATGTATAGACGACAACTACAAACGACGGAAGGCGACATTTATTGAAATCAATTTTACGGTTACATGAGGCCAAGAAACGTAAATATCTGTCACAAAACTGAGGTAAATATTTTTGTAATCACCAAACTTAAACTGTACTTTGTATACAAAATAACAAGGTATTTATAATTTGTTATTTAAATATGAAACCAATTGAATTTATAATTAATTTTAAAATTTTACAGAACGATCAAGTTAACGTAAATACATTTAAACAATACCATTACATCCCGTAAAGTGTTCTTCTCTTCCAAGATAAGTTAAAACTTCTGTGTTAATTTACTTTTGATTAACAAAACCGCATTACGTGCTTCAAGACAGTTGTTTATCTTGGTATAACAGCGAGTAAAGTAAAAGTCTATAGAATATTACAAGTAAATCCTCTTGTAGATTGTTACGACTGGAATTGTATTGACAGTGAATTTTATTTCAAATCTATGTTTACAGTTCATTTTTATTATTTTTAAGGGCTTAATATACAAAGTGATTTCAACAAGAAATAAATAAAAACATGAAAAAGAAAAACAAAATAAAAAGTGTATACAAGATAGGTCCAAAAACGCTTAGTATCCCGTCCATCCGATATTTGGTAAATCAAAAAACAACTTTGGAAATATATAAGATATAAAGTTATGATTTAGTACACATGTGTTGGTGTTACTTTTTACGTGTACCAAAGACATTATTTTGTATAGGCCTATTTTCAAAATATTTCGTGAGTTATAAAAAAACATTTTAAGGACATATGTTTTATAATATGATTTATGTAATGGTTTATATATTACGTACATTTATTAAGTTTATATAACCCTACCTTATACACAGAGTTTTGTAAAAGTCTAGTAATGGTTAAATATCTCAAAATGTACGAGTTTTATGAGATAGAAATAAATGCAACTATTTATAATCATTAAAAGAACCACTTTTGTTTGAATTTTTTTTTCCTCCATTTTGAAAAGAACTTCAACTTCTAAATTGAAAGGTAGTGTGTGATACATGATTTGAATGTATAATTTGATGGTCACATCAGTTTTTGAATATCTATAAGCGTTTTAAGTTATCGTCAGTCAAATAAGTGAAAACGCAAAATCGTGGGTCAAAATAATCAAAGAAAAAACGCATCGCATATTAGTATAATTCTTGAACAACTTTAAAAAATCCCTTTTAAAATGTGATAAAAAATACTAATTGTAATTAACGTCCTAAACTTTGTTAAGTAACACGATTACACCAATGAAATTACTTAGAAAAAATAGTCAACCTCAGACTAAAAACAAGTTTGCAAGCCAACAATATTAAAACGATTTTTTTTTTTTTTTACAGTTATTAACAAAAATAAATTGACTAAGAAGAAAAAAATAACTTATTTCAAGTGGTGATTATTATTTTGACCAGATTTTGCGTTTTCGTTCATTTTACTGACTATAACTTAAAAACGGGTTTAGATATTCAAAAACTGATTTGACCATCGTTTTATTCGTCAAATGTTATATTAAAATTATATATCACACGACTACCTTCCCATTTAAATAAAATCCGTGTGGGTTGCTGGTCCCATATCGGACGCCTCCCCAGGTGGCGGATAGGGGAACGCCTCTCAGATATGAGTGGTACCGGGGAAATCAAATACCCGGGGCGGACCAAAAACCAGATAGGGGAAGGTACCCTGATAATAAACCAAAAATGGAAAGTGATCAGAAGAAAATTCCTACGGTGCAGGGAGTCGGATCCCCAGTGCCGGCGCCTGTCAGGAGTGAGAAAGCGGGCTCCGAGGCGTCGTTAGCAAGCGACCGCAATATTACCACTACAAATGTAAAGGAAAAGGAAACCCCTTTTGGGAGGAGCAATTTGACTGCAAGATCCCCAAAATCGAATGAGGTAAAAAATGATAGCTACATTGCAGAGGCATCAGTCAAAGATAAACTGCCTCCACCTGATCCAGGTAGGAGTGAAGAAGCAGTGAGAACCTGCAAACTAGAAGAAGAAAATAAGGAACTCAGGGAAAGACTTAACGAAGTAGAGCAGATAACAAGACAGCTAAAGGAAGAAGTATTAAACCTGAGATTGGAAAACAACAAGCTAAAAACCTTTCAGTTGTCAAGTATGAGGAAAGGGGCCGAAACCTCACAAAAATACAACACTGACGAGTATCATACAGATGAGGAGGAATTAACTAAGGAAACGGATTGGATAAGAAGGAAGAAACCCGTAAGAAAAATAAAAAAGAGGAAAGCAGAAGGTTCACCTGAAGTTGAAGTAACCGAAGATGCTAATAATGTCAGAAAACCTGATCATAAGCCGGTAAAGGCTCCTAAAGAAAAACCACCTCCACCAATAAATGTTGTTGGCATAAAGGACTTCGCAACAGTGAGAGCGCTAGTGAACTTGGAGGAAATGACCAAGTTAGCTTCCCTAAACAATGACGTGTGGAAAATTAATACAAAGGATTCAGATGCATATAGAGCTCTTTCAACTAAGTTAAATGAAGGGGGCTTCCAATGGTTCACATATGAAGACAAGAAAGACAGGCCAATTAAGGTAATGGCTAGGGGTCTACACCCATCCTGTACTAAAGAAGAGATAATAGAGGATATAACCAATAAAGCCGAACTAAAAATAATTGATGCTGTCAACATTATCAAAAAGGAGAAGAAAACTGACAAGGACGGGAATGAATCAATCTGCAAAAGAGGACTCCCGTTATACATGCTCACATTTGATAATAGAGAAGAAGTAGGAAAAATTTATAACATCAAATCGATACTTCATATGAGGGTGAAGATTGAGCCATTGAGAAAAACTACAAATTTAATACCGCAATGTAAAAATTGTCAAGGCTTTAATCACACAACAAAATACTGCCATAGAGAACCTAGATGTGTGAAATGTACAGGTAAACATTCTACTGCTCAGTGCACAACAAATAAAAATATTCCACCACAATGTGTTAACTGTGGAGGAATACACCCTGCCAACTATCGAGGCTGTGAAGTCGCAAAGGAGTTGCAAAAAATTAGGAACAAAGCAAGTATCCCTCAGCAAAGAAAGGGAAAAGATGAGGAGAATAGGTTGGCTCCAAAGCCCATGATACAAAAACAAGATGAAAGTAGAAGTACCTATTCCCATGTGGTTCAGACTAGACCTGGTAAAGGTGGAGATATAGCTGAAAACAATCTACTATTAGAAAAGGTATTAAGGAGATTGGAGATGATAGAAAAGCGGCTAGACTCTAATGATAGGAAAGTTGAGGAGGTAGTCACAAACCTCGCAGATATTAACAGCTATTTTAGACATGAATAAAACTCTCAGAATAGCAACCTGGAACGCAAATGGTCTAATGCAGCACATTCAAGAACTAGAAATATTTCTCTATATGGAAAAAATAGATATATGTTTAATATCCGAAAGCCATTTTACAAAGTCATCTTATGTCCATATACGTGGCTATAACTGGTACTCTGCCATTCACCCAGCAGATAGAGCTAGAGGAGGGGCTGTATTAATTATTAAAGATAATCTACAACACTACGAAGTTCTTAGGGTTGAAGAAGAATTCTTTCAGGTTATCGTTGTCAGGATTCAAACTAATAATTACAAAGAATATAATGTTGGTGCTATCTACTGTCCCCCAAAATACAACATAAAATGTGAAGAGTTCAAGCAGTTGTTCGAAAATATTGGAAGAAGCTTTATTATTGGAGGAGACTTCAACGCTAAGAATTTATATTGGGGATCAAGATTAAATAACCCAAAAGGGAAAGAACTGTTTGAGGCAGGAACAGCTCTAGCATGTAGCTTTCATTCAGGGGGTAGACCTACCTACTGGCCTGCAGACATAAATAAGATTCCAGACATTATAGATTTTTTCATATCCAGAGGAATTTCGGAAAAATATATCCAAGTTGAAAATAATGAGAGCCTTTCTTCGGACCACTCCCCAGTTATATTGACAATTAGTGAACTCATAATTTTAAACAAGACAACTACCCCCAAACTAACAAATGCTAAAACTGATTGGACCATGTTTGGAGACCTGTTGGAAGAAAACTTAAACGTGAATGTACCCATTAAAAATGTATTTCAATTAGAAGAGGAGCTTGATACGTTTAACGAAGTCATTCAACATGCTGCGTGGAAGAGTACGCCTGTAAGCCATAAACAATGGAATAGAGAAATTAACTATCCAGTTACATTAAGGGAACTAATTAGGGAAAAAAGGAAGACAAGGAAAGACTGGCAAAGGAATCGACATCCAGAGACAAAAACAAAGTTAAATAAATTGTGTAACGAAATAAAATCTTATATTAGTGAACTGAAGAATGAATCAATTAATAGATTCTTAGATAGTCTATCCACTCATAAAAATGGAGAGCACTTCCTCTGGAAGGCAACAAAAGGAATTAAAAGACCTATAATACAGGTTCCTCCGATTAAAACTGCAGATGGTACATGGGCCAGAAGTAGCCTGCAAAAAGCAAACCTCTTCGCGGAATACTTAGAGGAAACGTTTCAACCCCTACCCAGACAAACAGAGGAAGAAAGCATACCTCCAATTGAAAAGCAGGATGATGTAGAGATAAGTCCGGTGACACTTCAGGAACTAAAAAAGGAAATCAAAACTAATTTAAACTCGAAAAAGGCCCCAGGTTATGACTTGATTACTGGCCAAATAGTAAAAGCCCTACCAGAGAAAGGACTTAGGAAGTTGCTCTATTTGATCAATGCGTGCTTAAGGATTAAGTATGTTCCTCTTCAGTGGAAGGTAGCTGAAGTCATTATGATACTAAAACCTGACAAACAATCTAATGACAAGAATTCATATAGACCAATTTCGTTACTACCAATAATCTCAAAGTTATTTGAGAAGCTATTGTTAAAGAGACTCATGCCCATCATTGAGGACAGAAATCTTATTCCTGACCATCAATTTGGATTTAGGCGTAGCCATGCTACAATAGATCAAGTCCATAGGATCACAAATGTAGTAGAAAATGCGTTTGAGAAAGGAGAAACATGTGCAAGTGTCTTCTTGGATGTAGCAAAGGCATTTGATAGGGTATGGCATGACGGACTGGTGTGGAAATTGCAAAGAGATTTACCAAAGCAGTACTACACTATTTTGAAGTCATATCTATCTGATAGACACTTTCGAGTGAAATATGAAGCCGAATACTCAGGACTGAAGAAAATATCTGCTGGGGTGCCACAGGGTAGTGTGTTGGGACCTGTCCTGTACTTATTGTACACAAGGGACATTCCTACACCAGATGATACAACCATAGGTACATTTGCTGATGACACGGCGATTTTAGTGACTGATAAGAAAACCGAAGAAGCTGTAATTAAACTCCAGAGGGTCGCTGATGAGGTGTGCACATGGACTAAAAAATGGCGCATTAGTCTTAATGAAGAGAAATCAGTCAATGTTAACTTTACAAATAATAAGAACGAACATCGTATTCCAATTATAATAAATTCTAAACAGGTTCCTCATGCCAACTCGGCTAAGTACCTTGGAATGACACTTGACGTAAAGCTGAAATGGAAGGAACATGTCAAAAAGAAAAAACAAGAATTAAATCTAAAGTTCAGGAAAATGTATTGGCTGCTTGGAAGACAATCACAACTGTCAATCCATAATAAGCTGTTGATATATAAGCAGGTCCTGAGACCAGTGTGGACATATGGGATTCAGCTATGGGGCTGCACTAATAAGAAAAATATAAATATAATCCAAGTGTTCCAAAATAAGGTGTTAAGATGTATAGTTAACGCACCCTGGTTCATCAGAAATGAAGATTTACATAGGGACCTCAAAATAGATACTGTCAGAGATGAAATAAAAAAGCAGGCAGAGAAGCACAGACAGCGCATCAGGCACCACGAACGTCATGAGCTACGAGGGATGTTGGATGTAACTGGAAGAAGACTGAAGAGAACCAAGCCTTCGGATTTGATTTGATGGACAATTAGTGATAGGGAGTAACCACTGGGTTATATCCCTTACAAACGTTATTCATTTATGAGGAATAAATTACTAGATGAGTACATCTTACTCAGTTGTAATAAAAAATCAATAAAAAAAAAAAAAAAAAAAAAAAAAAATTTAAATAAATTAAGTTAAAACAAGATGGCGGATCAAAAATGCCGGACAAAGATTTTAACTCACTAAAAAGTGGTTCTTTTATGCTGTGAAAAACTTCATTTATTTCTATCTCATGAGACTCGTAGATTTAGCCGTTTCCAGACTTTTCAAACATCCTGTATATATATATATATATATATATATATATATATATAATAAAAAAGGACGAAAAGAATATATATTCGTCCGGGAAAGGACGAAAAGAATATTAACGCTGTCCCCCGAATACTCTAATGGCGCCATGGTTAAAAGAGAACAATAGTTGGTAAAGAGATAACAAATAGGAAAGTTGTAACTCAAAGACTAAAAAAAACTGAAATAGTGTAAATCCAGCTAGAATTCCTCGGGATTGCTACGCTCGTACTCACTATTGAGTGAGCCCCTGAGTGAGCTTGAGTGAGTGAGTGAGAGAATAAAACATGTTTTTTTTATTTAATTACAAATTTTTACTTTTAATTTATTATATTTTTCCAAATAAAATTATGAACTGAAAAAATAATTTTCCATTTTCCTTTGAAGCGTACGGAAATTAGCTATTTAAAAAATAAATACTTGCTCTAATCCAAACTTTGCTGATCTCAGAAATGTTCCAAGCTCATTCCAACCCATTCAATTTCATTTAATGTTAAAATTTTGGATAATTTATGACTGAGATGAGAAAAGAAGGGTGAAGCATATGGAGCGGATGGAAGAAGAATATCAGTGAAGCGACTGATGTATGGTGCACCGCAAGGCAGAAGAAGTGTTGGATACTACGGAAACAATGGTTGGAAGAGGTGGAGTTTGACCTGAAAAAAATGAACACGAGAAGCTGGAAAAACAAAGCGAGAGACAAGATAGAATGAGACAGAACCATCAAGAAGGTCAATTCTCTTCAAGGGCTCTAGCTCCACAGGGTAAGGAGTATGGGTTAGAAAGCAATAAATGAAATCAACCCTTAGGGTGGAAGACGAAGTTCAAGTTATGTTCAGTGTACTCTATATATTTCCCCTCTTACATTTCAAATGGTTACTATTTATTCTCCCCAATATGATCTTACCCCCCCCCCTATATTAAAAAAGTACGATATAATTTCCAACGTGAATATATAATTAACGGAAAGAATTCATTAGGGCTCCGTCCAGTTAGTTTGAAACCCTTTCTATTCTCCATTTCATTTGTTCACCTTTTATTTTCTCGTAAATACCTTCCTCGCCATCTTTGTTTATATCCTTTTCACTTTTTCACATATATGTATACTAGCATCAATCTGGGAATGCAGCTGAACGAAGGGTCGCTTCATTCACACGCATGCAAAGGATTAGGGCATCCGGTGACCTACCCCCAAGCCACCCGTATGGCTCACCTACTGGACTTCACTTTATGAATATTCTACACTTAATATCTTTATTCTACACCTAATTACAAAAAATCAGACCAAACAAAGTATAATTTACTTAATTATAGCCTAAAATCAACAATGTTTATTCACACTTATTAGTCATCATACTGTCATTCATTTTTTAGCAAACATTGTTGAACTTGGACTCATTTTGGATTATACATTGTTTGGTCTTATTTGATTTTAAAATATCAAATTAAATAAATGAGGTTTGATCAAGTGAAGCACTGTAGGTAACTCATACGGGTGGCTCACGGCAGATACCAGCCAGTCCTAATACTCTGCGCGCCTGTGTGTGATGGCGGGTGCGTTAGATTGAGGCGACCCTTCCTTCAGTCTTATTCCCCTTTGATAATACTGTCGTATAAACAAATTTATATGTGTTTATATATTTAATTTAATATGCTCACATATCAAATTTGAATTAAATCGGTCAAAGTGTTTGGTCTGTATAACACTGCACTTACGACAAAAGACAGACAGACAAACAGACGATACATATTTGTAGACATTTCAGAAACACGTTTGTAGAAACTAAATAGGATAAAAACAAAGATGATGGATTGCAGTTCATCCAATTTAATATTAATTAACTGATTACAAATACATTATAAAGTCTAAAATGCTGAGTAACATGTTTTAAAGTCACTTTAGATAACACAATGCAGTCAGTTAAAAGCTTTAAAATTGCTCCGAGTAAAAATATACAGACAAAGCTGTGTCATAAGCCAAGAACTGACATGCTCCTTTGTCGTCCTTTACATGAATCAACATCAGGAATAACAATAATTTATATTATGATGTTTATGGTTACTTAAATTTTACGTTATAAATTGTTTTTGTTTAACGTTTAACATAAAACAGTTTCATTGTTAATGTAGTTTAATCAGACGTTTGCCACCAAATATATTTTGTCTATATAAAAACTAATACAAGCGTTTCGAGAGTAAAGTCAACTCCCGTTATCAAGTGATAAATGTAGAGCATAACAGTGAAAAAACGTAGCCTAATAACCTAGTGCGATGTTAGAAGCTAAAACTAAATCTATAACTTAAGAATGGAACCGGACTTTTATGTTTTACATATACCACTTGATAATGAGAGTTGGTTTATAGTCTCGAAACGACGTATTTTAGTTTATAAATACACAAATCTTCAATAAAACGTTATTTATAATATAACAATGCATCATTATTACATAACTTTAAAACCACAATTTCTTGTATTAAAATTAAAACATTTTATTTTATTTCTCATTTTTCCTGTTACTATATGGGTCAAGATATCTTTGTCTGATTTTGTCTACTTTGAGGTTCCCTGAGTACAAAAAGTTTTTGTATGTCTGTATGTTTGTCTAGAGTCCCACATAAGTCGTATGTGCAGTGCTCTATGGCGCAATATCGTTGAAGTTTTTAATCAATTTGGTATGTCGACATATTTTAGCAATATTTTTCTAATTTTATATTGCTTTTCTTGATAACTCAAAACTTGGGGGTTTCTGTTGTTAAAAAAAAATAATAAATTACGATTTATCAAAATCGGTTAAAACTATTTTCATCATTTTGTTCAAGTGTAAGGACTCAAGTGAAACTTAAATCTCGCCAATTCTAAAAATGTCACTTCGTTAATTATCTCTAAAACTCAAACTATATAAGCTGCCAACTATTACACTATTACAATATTGTTGTCGAAAATATTAATTAAAATTCTAAACCATCCACTTTCAGTGTATTACAGCTCTGAATGACCTTGAATATAAATTCGTTTTAAAAGGGAACCCATTTACATTTATGACTGTTTTTTGTTACACATTACATGAAGGGTTTCTAACAATGGTGCCTTACATCCCTTCATAGAACAATGAATACCAGCAACGGGAAAAATATAATATAGGATAACAAAAATATTAGTTTCAAAATATTAAGAGTGAAGAGTCAATCAGTGCTGGTAAAAATTAAGAATTAATTATTCTTCACCAAAACAGAGTTACGTGTATAATTACAAATAAAATTTGAAATATTAAAATGTTATATTAAATTTGTTCTTAAAGTTTTTTCTAAAACTATAATAAAATTATTTAAAAGTCTCATAAAATACGTTTATATAACTATATTCTACTGTGCTGACGTTTCTTTATATGAATTTGAATTTCATTAATGTATTACTAAAAAATTTAAACCCTTGGCAAATTTTACATATCGAAACATATTTAGTTTATTATATAGTTTGATCAAAATTACCTCACAAATATATAGTTTTCAAAAATTGAAAAAGTCCCGAAATGTGGTGAAAATATGCCCAAGTACAAATTTGTTTTCTTGACCTTCACGCGTTTTTTCCCCCCCTCTATTACGTACTGTAAGAAAGTAACAAGGAATTAGATTTTTACTCCTACGATAAAACCTTCCTAAATGTAATTTATATTTTCTACTTTCACTGAATTTGTAGCAACCTATTTTCAATAAATACTATACTTAAGCTATAATAAACATCTAAAACAAAATTGTAATACAAATGTAAAAGAATTTTCTAGAAACATGAGAATTGTTCCTTTATAACACTTAGAAGACCAATAAAAATTTCCAATCAAAGTTGTTTCATTTATTGCTTGTGTTTATTACACCAAAGCTACAGTTATGAAATATTTTGTTAAAATTTCTTCACTACCCGTCTGGAAAAGTCTCACTCCAAATATTTAACAATTTTGTGAAGTATATAGTTATTGTGAAGTATATAAACATAACTATCTCATTTATTATTATTGTTTTTAAATTTCATTCCTTAAAAGAAATAAATTATGTAACAATATAGCACTATTATTCCCACTCACAAATCTCCAAAAACCAAATAAAAACGAACCAAAATTAATCGTTACCAAAAATATAAATTCGGTAAAACGGTAAGAAATTCTTGGCGATTACCAAACCTGCCCTATACTTCGTATACTGGGTAAGTATTATTAGTGAAAGGTTTAAATAGTTTTGTGAGGCGAGTTTAATATATGACTTGTATGGATGAGTAAACAATATAAACAATAACTAATAATTTTGAAATGAAATAACACTGGATGAAAGAAATTATTTTTCTGACATTCTATTCCATTGCTTTTGTTTTGTATAATACATGTCGTAAAACACAATAACAAATTGACTGATATTAAAAAAAGATTCTAAAATCCCAAAACAATAAATATTACAACTAGAGAATTTTGCTCTCGAGTTTTCACAGGATATAAATTGTAATGCCTTTGTGTGCAGGGGACAACAGCAGTGATCATGGACATCTCGTAAATTTGTTATATTCATCTCTCTCTCTCTCTCTCTCTCTCTCTCTCTCTCTCTCTCTCTCTCTCTCTCTCTCTCTCTCTCTCTCTCTCTACGTTATCTCTGTCTCGTTTTATATATCCTGCTTGACCACTGTTCCATTGTAATACAGTATATTTATAATCATATTTTCTTTTTATAAAAAGTATTTTATAAGATCCTCATAGCTCATTTTTACTTTTTGTTGTCTATAGTTCACGTGCCGCCATTTTTAGAGAATTGGCGACGTTTACATTTTGTTTGCGTTCTTATAGATTACATTTGAACATAATTTGATAGAAACTAACCGTGCTGATTTTGAGAAAATCGTAATTTTTTTTATAGTAGTCACCCCAATTTTAATGAAATAAAATTCCCACACGCAGAGGTGTGTATTGTAACTTTGAAGATGCTAACAGTGCTACTGAAACGTACATAAGGTAGAAAAACATAACTATACAGTCTTTTTTATTTAAACTTAAATTAATTCTCAGTACACACGTAACATCCGACTGTGTTTGGCACAACAATAGAATATACTGAAGCTTTCGAAAATAATGCACAACGATAATAGAAAATTCCCTTATCATTGTAACACCATTTTAAAAACATTCATTAACATATAAATTGAAATCCTTTTATAAATGTTTATAAGATTGGAAAATACTTTATCTGGATGCTTTGTACCTTTAAATGAATTTTTATACAAAAGCTTTTATCTCTCTCATGAACTTAAAACAAAACGCAATCTAAGCCATGAATATTTGTAAACATGTATTTTAGATAAGGTAAATAAAGATAAACAGAAATACATACAACTTTATGAGTGTAATCATATACTTAACCAGCCCTTTATACAATGTAGTACAAGCAGGTCCTTTGATCAGGAATAAATGTCTCGTAATGAGGATAAAACACAAATATGATATATTTCAAACTAAAACAGCAAAGTTTATTTTAAATAGTGAACCTCATACTTGTGTATATAGACTATTTTTGTATATACAGAGTGTAAAATAAGCCGTGATATAGCTCGATATAATTTAAATTAATTGCTAATCTCTATCATACTTAGTATAACACTTTTTCTGTTGTTTAAGGGGATAAAAAATTTTAGGCTTCAATGGCAACCGCAATCTTCTGACATAACATTAGAAAGGTCTAGTAGCACAACCAAGAAGTTTTAAGTACATCCCTGACAAAAGTTACATGAAAACATTTATTTACGACTAAAATAAATTGGTGACCTTGACGCTGGTTTGGCAGTGTACTAGCCGTTTGTAAAAAACTGAGACAGCATTCGCAAAGGATTCTCTTGGAATGGATTGAGCCTTATGTAAAATTCTTCCCTGTAGGTCATTGATGTCAGTTTGTTTAATTTCATAAACAAGATTTTGTATGTCATCCCAAAAGATATAGTTTATTGGATTAAGGTCAGGAGACCTACCTGACCATTCCACAGCGCCTCTTCTGCCTATCCATCTTCTCGGAAAAACAATCTTCAAGTATTGTCGTACATCACGGCTGTAGTGTGGTGGTGCTCCATCTTGTAGCAACCTAATGTTTTCTGTCTTCTGTCCAAAAATATTTTGGAGTGCAGCCATAATCTGGTTGGCAAGCATCTCTAAATATTTCTCTGGGTTCAAGTTTCCATAAATTACAAACTGTCCAACCTACTGGTTGTTAACTAATGCTACCCAAACATTTACTTTTGAAGGGCGTTGCGTATGAGCCTCAACATACCAATGTGGATTTCTATCCGTCCAATAACGACAGTTGTGTCTATTGACATTTGTCATGAAAGTAGCCTCACCACTAAAACCTTTTGAGCACTTGTTACATGTAAACAGGTATGAGATACGCAAGTTAGTCATAACTAATTCTTGTACGTAACTTTTGCCAGAGATGTACTAAACACTATCTATAGGTGCCATTATTTTTCTATTGCATACACCTTTGCAATTATATGCTACAAGATAGCGGTTGCTATTTAAAATATCAAATTTGTCCCCTTTACTCTCCATTTCAAAAAGGGGGCTAAAATTTTAACTCCTCTTTAAAAACCAGATAGAGTGTTTTAATAGCTATGGTAGAAGGTTTGTGTTGATATAGCAATCCATTTAAGTTATATCGAGATGTGTCACGACTTTATTTTACACTCTGTATATTAAACCAGCTCCATTTGCTTAGCTCGTATCAGTGTCTCGGCTCTGCCAAATGTCACAACTCTACGAACATCACATTTTCTTTATATCCAATTTACACAGAGCACTGGACAGACGACAAACATACATCATTCCAAAAATAACTGTTTTAGTTTCATGGACTTCAGAGCGAACATATCCGCAAAAAAACTCGACAAAGATTTTTTGTCAATTCTCATTAAATTCCCTACGTGTGGGAGGTAAACACAAGAAAAGAACATAAAATAGCAACTCCTAGCCTTAATACTCTACCTCAGCAGAGTTGGAAAGACATATCTTTTTTTAAGAGAGATCATACTTATCATACTTAAGAAATAATAATAAGAGACTTTATTTGTAGGGCGAAGTTAGGGCCATCAGGTCCTCTCTCTCTCTCTCTCTCTCTCTCTCTCTCTCTCTCTCTCTCTCTCTCTCTCTCTCTCTCTCTCTCTCTCTCTCTCTCTCTCTCTCTCTCTCTCTCTCTCTCTCTCTCTCTCTCTCTCTCTCTCTCTCTCTCTCTCTCTCTCTCCCCCCCACTTATCCCCAGATACAAAGATGATTCATGAATATACTATTTATAATACAATGACAAAATAAATAACGTGAATACAATTTAAACAAAACAAGGTACGTATAAATAAATTCATTTATAGTAAAATAAAATGAAAAACAATATAAAAAATAAGTAAAACAAATTTAGATATTAAATAATACCTAATGCATTCTTATAAAATACGATAACAAAAATAGAAACCAGTATACAATTTTAAAACAGTATATAATATAAAATAAATTAACAAATAATTATAAAACATATAAACCTAGTTTATCTTAACTTTAAGACTAAATGAACACCATATTATAATTATAGCCAACTAATAGAAAATATATAATAAATATATGTATAACAAAAATAAATAAAAATCTATAATTTATTCATTCACTCGCTAACCATAAAATTACAACCCACACTCTGGGCACAAAGCTAGTCCGCATCTTGAAACTGCCCAAAATAATATGTCTTTAAAGATTTAGTGAACTGCTACCTATCGATTTTAGATCATCCGGAGCGAATTCCATACCGATGGGCTGTCACAGTGAAAGACCTGTTATAAATTCCCGTCCTGTGCTTAGGAATTATGAGCATTTTTTAGCCTCATCTAGTGCTTTTAGCACTGACATTCCAGGAAAAGAAAAAACTTTTGCCAAGTAAGTCGGCATTCCAGTTTGGAGAATAGTTACATTGTTAATATATGACAGGATATTGAATCATGTAGTTTTAAAAGAAATATCTGTTTATAGAAAGAGAAGCAAGACCTTATGAAATGAGATATGCATCCAGCTAGGTATCTCGAGATCGTATACAATTACTCACTATAAATAATATCGCAACATAAGATAATAAATGCTAATAAAAAAGTTAATACCTATGTCATATTATTACAGGTTGTTATGAACTATGTTACGGTATAATATATTAAAATATTAGAGTGTATTAAGATATAACTCTATTATAATGTCCTATATTTCAACCTACATGCCCTTAGTCATACATTTCTAACACCTCTCTAGAAGCCGATATCCACCTTACATATTACCATTTCTAACCCCTCGAATAGATTATTGTCCCCGTTATATCCTTACTTTGAAGGTCATCATTATGCCGCCGGTTGCTCTTCTTGTCAAAATCCTATCTTAACAGAGACAATGTTTCTTATGTAACATACACAAATCTTCAAAATGTCTGTACACTTTAACAAAACACATGTATTGGCCTAATACGAGAATTTGTAAAACCATTAGACGTGTATATTAAATTGAGCCCTATATAGCAAGATTAGTTTTATCTATTCAACTACCGTGTTCTTTTATCACACCCGAACCAACATACAAGTATTTAGTTTACTGTTTCCCCGCAGAACTTCTGTAACAAGTTCTACTTAGTCAAAGTTTGTTTTAAATAATATTTACCATAAATTCTGATTTTTAAATTTTCCTATCGTGTCCGGTAAAAGGTACATTGTAGAGTTCAACGGTATTGGATCATAAACTCTAAACACTTCCTTCGCTAAGTTTTATGTAACCTTTAGAAAATGTATTTTTAAATAGAAAATTGTACATTTTAAAGTTTGGTAAAATTTCGAGAGTTTCACTAGTTATTTGGCTTACTCTTAACGATTTCTTCCCACTTTATACATTACCCACCAGGAATCCTGTCCACGAGTTCACGCCACATTCGTTCTCACACAGATTAGTCGCTCGACTACGAATGGGTTTCTACCCCTTTATACATTACCCTCCAGGAATGCTGTCCACGAGTTCACGCCACATTCGTTCTCACATAGATTAGTCGCTCGACTACGAATGGTTTCTTCCCCTTTTTACATTACCCACCAGGAATGCTGTCCATGAGTTCACGCCACATTCGTTCTCACACAGATTAGTTGCTCGACTACGAATGGTATCTTCTCCTTTTTACATTACCCACCAGGAATGCTGTCCACGAGTTCACGCCACGTTCTTCTCTCACAGATTAGTCGCTCGACTACGAATGATTTCTTCCCCTTTTTACATTACCCACCAGGAATGCTGTCCATAAGTTCACGCCACATTCGTTCTCACACGGATTAGTCGCTCGACTACGAATGGTTTCTTCCCCTTTTTACATTACCCACCAGGAATGCTGTCTACGAGTTCACGACACATTCGTTCTCACATAGCTTAGTCGCTCGACTACGAATGATTTCTTTCCCTTTATACATTACCCAACAGGAATGCTGTCCACGGGTTCACGCCACATTCGTTCTCACACAGATTAGTCGCTCGACTACGAATGATTTCTTTCCCTTTATACATTACCCACCAGGAATGCTGTCCACGAGTTCACGCCACGTTCTTCTCTCACAGATTAGTCACTCGACTACGAATGATTTCTTCCCCTTTTTACATTACCCACCAGGAATGCTGTCCATAAGTTCACGCCACATTCGTTCTCACACGGATTAGTCGCTCGACTACGAATGGTTTCTTCCCCTTTTTACATTACCCACCAGGAATGCTGTCCACGAGTTCACGCCACATTCGTTCTCACACAGATTAGTCGCTCGACTACGAATGGTTTCTTCACCTTTTTACATTACCCACCAGGAATGCTGTCCACGAGTTCACGCCACATTCGTTCTCACACAGATTAGTCGCACGACTACGAATGGTTTCTTCACCTTTTTACATTACCCAACAGGAATGCTGTCCACGAGTTCACGCCACATTCGTTCTCACACAGATTAGTCGCTCGACTACGAATGGTTTCTTCCCCTTTTTACATTACCCACCAGGAATGCTGTCCACGAGTTCACGCCACATTCGTTCTCACACAGATTAGTCGCTCGACCACGAATGGTTTCTTCCCCTTTTTACATTACCCACCAGGAATGCTGTCCACGAGTTCACGCCACATTCGTTCTCACACAGATTAGTCGCTCGACTACGAATGATTTCTTTCCCTTTATACATTACCCAACAGGAATGCTGTCCACGAGTTCACGCCACATTCGTTCTCACACAGATTAGTCGCTCGACTACGAATGATTTCTTTCCCTTTATACATTACCCAACAGGAATGCTGTCCACGAGTTCACGCCACATTCGTTCTCACACAGATTAGTCGCTCGACTACGAATGATTTCTTTCCCTTTATACATTACCCAACAGGAATGCTGTCCACGAGTTCACGCCACATTCGTTCTCACATAGCTTAGTCGCTCGACTACGAATGATTTCTTTCCCTTTATACATTACCCAACAGGAATACTGTCCACGAGTTCACGCCACATTCGTTCTCACACAGATTAGTCGCTCGACTACGAATGATTTCTTTCCCTTTATACATTACCCAACAGGAATGCTGTCCACGAGTTCACGCCACATTCGTTCTCACACAGATTAGTCGCACGACTACGAATGGTTTCTTCTCAGAATAGGACATATCCAGATTAAACTGGATTTCCATCGAACCGCTTGAGTATTATTTCATTTTACAATATTGTTTATAATTTCAACTTAACATAGTCACAAGATACATATCAAAGTTTCACCAACATATAGTCAGCTCCCGCAGTGCAGAAGAAATAAATAATGCAACTAACAGAAAAAGACACTCTGCTTGAGTTTAAATTACGAAAGGAGCTCAATTCCTTCTAGTCACTGACAAAAAAGCATACTTCTTCACGAATTATTATCACTACTACTTTATTCTAAATTTTTAAACATAGATAGTGTAAACATATTTTTTGTAGCAAACAAAATCTTTTATTGACGCGCACAAACTATTAACCTACATCCATTTCAAAAACGTATTCAGTTTCAATTAGCATTTACGTCATTTACCATATTTAATCACTGAAAATATAATATAATGTTGTCACTGGAAATTTTAAATGGTTATAAAGAAATTATTTAACCGATTCCAAAAAATGTTCATTTCTAATTGGCCTTCAAATTATATGTCATATTTGTTACTGAAATATTTTTTAAAGTGTAAAATATGCTGTACACTTTGGTTTTAATATTACGTATCCAGACAAATGCTGTTACAACATGTAAACATAAAGAAAATTAACACCATAATAATTATAAAATACAAATAAAAAGTAAAATTATTACAATATTTTTTATTCGAAAAAACAAAAATTTGTAATCATATTCACACTCTCATTCATTCAACATACATATACATTCTGTGATGAAATAAATAACATCATCACACTCCGAGCAACATATATTATACGGTACCTTAAATGTTTTTTGTAAATTGGGCAAAATTTTGAGAGAGGAGAGAGAGAGAGAGAGAGAGAGAGAGAGAGAGAGAGAGAGAGAGAGAGAGAGAGAGAGAGAGAGAGAGAGAGAGAGAGAGAGAGAGTGAGAGAGAGACAAAGTTGGGACTACCAAGTCCTCTCTTCCACTTAACCCTTCAAAATAAATACATCGTTTAAAATACAATTCATCGTTTAAAGACAAAAGATAACATAAAAACCAAACTTATAACATGAAAATTATAACAAATATTGATTTAAAAACATTTCTATAATAAAATTATAAAGAAATTAACAATTTAAATTGATATAAAATTCACTCTAACATTAATACAATCATACATTTTATATGCAAAACTCCTTTCCTAACGCACCCCCAGCTTACAATATGGACTAACGTGATTATTAACGTGTGTTTTAAATAAAAAATAAATCGAAAGCAATAATTTTGAACTTATAAGGAGAAGGAGAAAGAGAGACCATATATATATATATATATATATATATATATATATATATATATATATATATATATATGAATGTTTAATCGACATATACGTATTTCTTAAATTTTAGAATCTGAATTTTTACGAACAGTTTAATGGTTGTGTTCTTATTTGATTTTAGTCCCGAGCATGGAGATTCTATTCCATTTCATAAAGTTCCTTCTAGTAGACAACACACTAATTAGGGGGGAGGATACCGTGTAATTTGTGATAACAAATTCATCCTCCTTACTTTACTCCAAGGTACGATGTGTTGCCTACCTTTGGGTATAAGGCGCTTCGCCGACGGGAACTTAATAAGGCAAGGTTTTCCCCTCCCACCATTTTTTCCCCTGAAGCAAGACCAATGATTGTGCAGAGCGCTGAATGCGTGCATCGATCAGATTGTGTTTCGTCCTGTGAGTGTTTTTTTTTATGGAAATTTGGCCAAACTCCACCCACATGAGTGGCTAGTTGTTATTTGGGAAGCGTCGGGCGACCCTTTGAGGTTTTGGGCTTCGCACTCAGAAATTATTAAATTAATTTGTACTGGTGATACCAAAATGGTCGATTAGGCTTTTGGTCTAAACTTGTGCAATCCCAATTCGTTTTTCTCTATGCCGCGTAAGTCTAAATTTAGTTAGAAATTAATTTAATTTAGGATTCATCAAAAAATGGCTGGTCAAGGAGACCACCCGCGATATAAGAGTGAGATGCTGCATGCCAAGCTGGAAGGTTGAGTAATGGGAACATTGTCGACCACGGACCGCCCAAACAACATAAAGTCAATATAATTACAGTACCTAAGCTGGCAATACCAACGAAAGCTTCGTCTTTCTGTTACAAATTTAAGAGGAGATAAATTACAACAGTAGGCACTGATTTTATCCTGAACTGGACATTCTCACGCGATCCTGTAATGAGCTGCTGTTAACGTCTTTGAAGTATTTTAATGATTTTATCAATTAATTAGTAGTGTGTTCAGTGATATTACACACAACCCCACCCCCGCGACCCCTAGCAAGTGACTGCATTTAAGAATGAAAGTTTGATGAATTTATCTAAAAATATTATATGTACTGTATATATGTGCAGGCAGATAAAAACTACGACTTTATTAATATATTTATTCTATATAAATGTTTGCTTCATTCTAAAAGTTATGTCTAAAAGATATATTTTTATAACAATAAATGATGACCGAAAGTTTGTACGCGATTTATTCTATTTAATATACGGATATACAGATGAAAACTGTACACTCTGTATAACCATCCAATACCAGTTTTCTTATTATTTTTGTATAACATTTTCCTCTGAAATATGTGTGAACTTCCAGATACTAAAGTGATTTAATGTCAAAATCCCACAGGACTTTAAAAGTCAGACCGTAAAATATCCCGTTCCCCCACTGCCCTAGGGAGCGCTTTCTAGTTCCCTCTGCAAACAAAGCAGTCAATAAATATACCACGAGATGGCAATTCTTTTCAGCTTAGAGATCTTAAGTTTTCCGTGTGTATGATTTTTATATTCGTGTAGTTATATCAATAGTTATACTGCTATTAATATTGTTATTAATTTATCAATAATAAGTATTATTTTCAGTTAGGTTTTTTAAACTTTTTTACTACGTTAAAAGAAGTTATGTGATAGTCAAAAAATCTTTGTCGAGTTTTTTGCTGTTATATCCAGCTTTAGATACCCAGAATCTAACAAAGTGTTTTTTGGAATCACGTCAGCCTGTCTGTTGTATATGCAGGGAGGGGCATACGACCCAAACACGTGAACCGATTTTAATCAAATTTGGAATCCGGGCACATTTTGGCGATATCTCGGGTTATTTTTATATTTTTAACTCAAAATCTGGGAGTAGTTACAATTAAAAAAATAGTTTTTGATTTTGATTAAATTTGCCTCTATGGACAAAAAAGTATTAAAATGCCTATTTGTGTAATATCTGTAAAAGTAAAACAAAAATCGGCTTTACGGCTGTTATAAAATACGTAATTTATTAAAATAAAGTCTTCCGATTTCGTTCAAATTTTGGTGAAATGAAAAGATTATTTACTCAAATGTATTTGAAAGTGAAACAATAATTACTAATAATTACCGCTCAAGAATCCCAAACATGTTTTTATCAAGGATAGGTTTTAATCAAATTTAGAATGTAGGCATATTTTGGCGATATCTCGATTATTTATCATTCTTTTTTTAACAAATAAAAAAGTTTTTTTTTATTTTGATCAAATTTTGCTCAAGTTCAGTCTCTATGGACAAAAAAGTATTAAAATTCCTATTTCTGACATATCTGTAAAAATAAAACAAAAATTGGCCTTTAGTATTTTAAATAAAATACTTAGTTCATTAAAATCAATTCGTCCAATTTCGTTTAAATTTAATTGAAATATAAAGATTAATTACTCAAATCTGTTTGAAAGTGAAACAATAATTACCGATCAAGAATAATTAGAAACAAATAACCTTGACTAGCGTCATTAATGTTATATGAGGACGTGTTCAAAGCACAAGCGAAGCAACCTTAGGCCATTATTTAATCATACCTTTATTTTTTTCATAGACAACATCCATCGTTTATTTTCAACTTTTGATTGACAACTACTCAACTGATATTTTTCGTGATGGACAATTTTGATTGGTTTCGAAGATAGTTGAGCGAGAAAGTTTGTGCATTGTTTTAGCAACGGTTAATTATATTTTCATCGGAGGAGCGAGTTGTTTATGATCAGTACTATAAAGTGTTTTGATAATGGAGTATATCCGAAACGCGTCAACAAAAGCGAGATTAACGAAACTGGGAAAATCGGAACAATGAACTCATTTTAATTATTTATATACTTCAAATAAAATGTAATATTAAAAACTATATTTATTGTATTTCTATTGTGAAATCAAATTAATTACGGTGGGGTTTTACAAGACAAACATAAAGGTATTAATAGTTCTGATTTAGGCACCATTGGCTTCCCCATCCCCATCCCCTTCCTTATCCGGTAGCTCACGACGGACTTGATAAGGAGTCGTGCAGTGAAGGAAGACATCACTGTGACAACACTCGACCAACAATCGTCCCTTGTTTATTAGTAGTACGCTAATATATTAATATGCCTTGCTAAACCCGCAGGAATAGGGCCAGTACGGTCCTAGGGTTTATATCTGGGCGCATCGGGTTTTTGGAACCGTATTATTAGTTGAACGTTAGTTAACTACACGGCGATGTTAGGCCTTTCGTGTTAGTCCGACATGTTGTGCCAATACAGTGTAGATTATATTAACTTTAGTTTTAGTCTAAATTGGTGTTGTTCTAAGTAATGAAGTTTTAGATTCAAATAGGGTCAAAAATGGCTAGCCTAGATTGAGATTCGCCCTGTGTACATATATTAATTTGCCACGCGATCTGACGGCCCGGGAACGCATAATTAAAGCAGATCTTAGAAAGGTTACCCCCGCAGTTATTTAAAAAATTTTACATTGAACACATACATGATAACTGCATTTTAATATATATTTTCTCAAATACGGCAAAAAAGTTTAGAAAAAATCTAATGGTAATACTGTGTTTGTATCTAAATATTGTATGATTGGAAATAATATTTGTTTTATAACAAAATATCCGTTGTCTCTACAGTTCATTGTAATTACTCAGACCAAATGGTGATTTCAATAAAAATTATTACTCTCCATTGCTATAACATTACAATAGAGTGGCGCTCTGTATGGAAATATGTAGCTCATCACTGACATTGCGTATTGTTGTCACTCTAAACATAGACGAGGAAACTAAACGTAATATAAAATAGAACTTTATAATCAGTAAGGGTTTTATGTATTTATTTAACACATGTTTTACTTTCTGAAATTATTTTATATTACTATATTTAAATAACGTAAAACACTACTGTATTTTACACTATATTGATTAAGCCTTTCCGACTTATACTATTATCAAACTAGGAATACAGCTGAACAAAGGCTCGCTTCACTCACACACGTGCAGAGGATTAGGGTATCCGGTGACCTACCCCCAAGCCACCCTTATGAGCCAACTACTGTGCTTCACTTTATAAAACTTTAACTTATTTCATTTGATATTAGAACATAAAATCTATAATATATATTTATTTTACATTTAATTACAAGAAAAATGAAACTAAAAAACGTATAATTTACTGAATTATAGCCCAAAATCAACAATGTTTTTATTTACAATATTTAAATAGTACTAAATGTTCATTTAATGTATACCTTATCACAATGTTTATAAATATAAATGTATGTTTTTGCATTTTTTATTATTTGTTACATTTTTAATATTAGTAGAGAATTTTTTACTATTTTCTGTATTACTGTTGTTTAGATGACCAAATGTTAAAGTTATAAAAAATAAATTGTGTAAATGACAATATTAATACTTATTTCTTGATACACAATTTGTCACAATGTAAATAATAAAGTACAAATTATGTTTTATACTATTATTTTTACATTGTTCTCCGTTGTTTCGTTAACATCAAAAAGTACATATTTTTCGATAAAAATATACAATAGTGTTGTTTATTCACACTTAGTCATCATACTGTCTGCCATTCATTTTGTAGCAAACATTGTTGATTTTGGGCTATAATTTAGTAAATTACACATTGTTTGGTCTCATTTTTCTTGTAATGAAATCTAGAATAAAAATATATTACAGATGTTATTAAAATATCAAATTAAATAAATGAAAGTTTGATCGAGTGAAGCACTCATGCGGGTGGCCCACGACAGGTACCGTCCAGTCCTAATGTAGACCATCCGTCGCCGTTGTCATTAGGTTAGGTTAGGTTAGGTAAGCACAATACCGGTCACGAAAAACGATAGTAACATAAAATTTGGTATAAGGGACTATAATTATATTGTGATCATATTGAACACAATTGAATATAAAAAAAATTGTATTGAAAAGGTCAAAAGGGCTACCATTTAAAAATGTTTTTACTCATATCTGGGTTATGTAACACTAAGTTAAATAAAAATTTGCCTAATTCAATTATGCGTGTAATTGTAAGGTTAGGATAGGTAACTTTATTTAAGGTTAGGTTAAGCTAAGGTTAGGTTAGGTAAGCACGATACCGGTCACGAAAACCGATAGTAACATGAAATTTGGTATAAGGTTGTGGTACCCTTTTTATAACTATAGTGTGATCATATTGAACACAATTGAATGTAAGAAAATTGAAATGAAAAGGTCAAAAGGACGACCATTTAAAAGCTTTTTGTTCATATATGGGCTATTTAACTTATAACTTACTAAGTTTGATTAAATATTTGCATATTTCAATTATGCATAATGTTACCAATCTTACATCTATATTATTGCAAATCTCAAAGTTATTCTAAAATATGTACTTCAAGACCTCTCAAGGAAGTGTGATATTATTATAGTTACAAGCTAGCAAGTCCGAATCACCGACATGAGGGTAACGAGTCGAGGATTTTTCAAATATGTACATTTTCAAAGCCAGCAAGGCTGAGATACGAGCGAAGTGACTAACATAATTTTAATATATGAATGGCTCGATAGAGCCTAAGAGATTTAAGAAAGTTGTGAACACCATTACGAAGTTCATAAAATCTGTGTAACAACTCTTAATACGAACAAATTTTACTGGAAGAGACCTCTTTATCTATCAATACAATTTAACATATCTCACAAAGCCCAATAAAAGAACTTATACTTATCGTTACAATCAGAGAATCAGCTTGTATTTCATTCCAAAATGGGGCTGGGTAAGTTCATGATCAGCTTGTTTTAACAATTTACAAACAACTACAAAGTTTTTTATTCCATTTGTGCAAGATAATTTTTTTAACGCCAAGACTAAAGTTGAATATAAAGTGACAGAGATGCTGCATGAAGAAACTTTAGATAACACAATGAATAGTAAATGAAAGTATTAAGAAGACACAAAGATGGAAGATAGCACAGGGTAAATATTTACCGAGACAAGTAGGCAGTTATTCACTTCTTGTTTAAACACTCTCCCGAGGGACATATAAATTGTAACGCTCAAGTTGTCCAAACATCTCTATTGCATTATTATAAATTCAACACTTTACAGTAAGAGCAATGAAGATGATATATGCCTCCTATTTAAAACTGTACAATATTTCCTATTTGACCAAATTACTCAACTATTGTTAAGAGATGACAAAAACAATCCCGTATGTCACTCAGCACAATTTTTCTTATTCGCTCATCCCGAAAACCAACTTATTAATCACCCAACCTGACATTTCGGTAGTTGTAAGTTAAAACGTTTATACAGGGTGAGTTTTAAGTCCCTTAAAATGGAAACTCTGTATATCCATATTGGACTTAAATACCTTGGTTTTGAAGCTCTCACTGACTGTCCAACCCAATGGGGAACGGCCCACAGGAAGTTAAAAGAAACTCTTAAATAATAGCATAGGTTTATATGTAGGCTACATCAAATTAAAGGTCTTTGTTAGTAGAGCACAATGCAGAAAGCTGGATCTCAAAAGGTTCATCCTATTAAAAATGACGGGGGTTTTAAATTTTACAACAAATTACGTTCTAAACCGGTTTTTACTGCCCTACTTTTTTTAAAGTTTACCCCAGAATTTTTTCCTACAAGCTGTTTATTAGACACCTGAAAGAACTTTCATTTGTGGTATTAACGACTCATCCTTTATTAATTTCAATTGCACCATTGGTTTTATCGTTTTAGCAGTGTTAAACGACATATCACATGACTCTTTTATTATTAAAATCTTTTAGTTGACTCCTACATCTTGGACTTGCGTTGATCCCCTAAATTGTTTTTAACACCACAAACGATCCTTCTTTCTAATGTCTAGCAAAGAGCTTGTAGGACAAAATTATGTTGTAAACTATAAAAATTTTAGGCCAAAACAAACTGTCCGAGTACTTACTCTTTTGTAAATTTTAAAACCCCCATCATTTTCTATAGGATGAACATTTTGATATCCGGTTTGCAGCGTTGTGATCTACTAACAAAGACCTTTTGCAGCGTTGTGCTCTACTAACAAATACCTTTAATTTGATGTACATATCGAACTATGCTCTCATTTATGACTTTCTTCTGACTTCCTGTGAGCCGTCCCCTAACGATTTGGACAGTCAGTGAGCACATCAAAACCAAGGTATTTAGGTCCAATATGGATATGGGGAGATTCAATTTTCTAACTTAAATCATATAAAAAACGTTAGAGGGTAGGAACTTAAAACTTACCCTGTATAATTACATACTGCTTCGCTTGTGTCATAAACGCGTCCTCAGTAATTTGATTAAAATCGACAGCGGTCAACGTTCTTTTTTGTTCTTTACAAATTAATCCTGGCTCTACGGCCCGAATGGGTGGATTTAATGAAATTTGATAGTGGCTATTTTGGTAATATTTTTGACGACTATCCATTTTATTCAAAAACTAAAAATTTAGTGTATCTGCCATAAGAAAATAAAAACTACAAAGTTACGTTTCTCTCAAAATCGGCTGTAAGGTTTTGTATAAATTTCGTTCAACTAAACTCTTAGGAGAGAACAAAACTTATTGGACTATATCTCTGCAAAATAGCATTTCGTGTGTTGTCCATAATCGGCAATGAGTCTGTTATCAAATACGGAATTTCTCAAAATTGACTGAACCGATTTCGATATAATTGTAGTTAAATGTGAAGAATAATTACCAATATCCGTATTTAGAAACGCAAATAAATACGGAACAAACATATTTAGCAAAAAAATAATCTTGGCCGCCACCAAATTTTGTTGTTCCTATCTATATTTTTTGTGGCCGCTCTCGTGCCTACGTACAGACGATAACGATGATGGAGGGGAGGGGGAGTATTTCGAATATTAATTTATTTTGACTTGCTATACTGTGTAGAGACTTCTTCAATGTTTCAGTGAGTTGTTTGCAATCATTATAAATGACATTAAATATTGTATTTATTGCTTCGAAAAGTAAAGAATATTACACAATTGACGTCTAATAAACTTGTAATAATAGTTATTCTGATAACATACAGTGCAAAACCGTGTTTTAAAATAATAGGCCAGGATATGTCTCACAGGATGTTGTAAACACGTTGGAAGTGTGTCTTTGTAAAGGACTCCCAAGGGTTCTTAATGATAGAATCACGTACACAATTGCCAATATATTTTCCAGGAATAAAGTAACCAAACCACAAAGCATTATATCGAAGTGTTGGAAAGAATACATTTTTATAATGAAATCATGCAGTATGCAGTTATGCAAAGTATACAGAGTATAAAAGGAAAACATAAAAACATACAGGTACAGAATACACAGTCACATAAGACAAACATACAATAGAAGAATATATTTTTACGCAAGGAAAACATTCACCTATAGACCATTATATACACAATAAAAACATAGAAACACACAGTATATACAATTTAATGAGGAAAACATACAGTTACAAGGTATAAAGTTACATAAGATAACTTACAACCAGGAGTATACGTAAGGAAAACATGCAACCAGGAATATAGAGTTACCAATATACGAGGTGTGTAAATTAAGTAATGAGACTGATTAAAAAATTATTAGAATATACAATATAATTCAATATTGTCTCCCTCAAAGCCACACAGCGCTGCAGACCGTTCTTCCAATCCTCATAACAGTGCCGGAACTTGGATACTGGAATAGCCTTCAGTTGGTCTGTTACAGCCGTTTGAATGTTTTCGAGTCTCCCAAAACGTCGTTCTCAAACACCCATGACTTTTCACCATTAATGACACGTTCGAAAAAATGGGGATCATTTCAATAGATTCCAAAAATTCAAGGCACCTTTCCCACCTGGTGTTTTTTTGGTCCTGCGAAAGGTTTTTTGGAACTATTTTCGCGCAGTTTTTCTCATCCCCAATTCACTGGTCAAAATCTGATGAACAGTGGTGTGAGTCAAGTTCAACTCAACCTACGATCAGAACTACAAGATCCCGGATCCTGTGGCCTTTTTCATCGGTTTTTAAATATGAAATAGACGTGGTTCATCTTCCATCGACTCTCTCCCTTCTGGGAATGCCTTAAACCACAGAAAAACCTGGGGACTTCACAAAACACTGTCGCAGTATGCCCGCTAACATTTTACAAAGTTTCCATTGCACTGTGCAAAACCTGATAGCACAACGTTGCTCGAAATTAATGTCACACATTTTTAGAACGCATTAGAAAAAACTGTTTCACGGAAAAAATCGTTACGGACTACCAAATAACTCTTAATAACCAAATAACTAACAGGTTAAAACTATTATTGAAGGTGTATGATATGTTCACCTGCCCTCCAATTTCCACATTCCAGTGTTGCCATGTTGAACGCCAGTCTCATTACTATTTACACACATCGTATAGTTGCAAAAAGGAAATATACAGCCGCAGAGTATATAATTACACGAGAAAAACATATATCCTGTTACATAATCTAAATATACAGCCATAGAGTATACAAAGTTATAAGGAAAACATATACCACAAGTAGGTATACAGTTACATAAGAAAAACATATATCCAGGAAAATCCTGTTACAAAACTGAAGTATACAGCCATAAGAGTTATATAAGCCATACACAGTTATATAAGGAAAACATATACCAAAAGTATACAGTTACATAAGAAAAACATAAATCCAGGAATATCCTGTTACAAAACTGAAGTATACAGCCATAGAGTATACACAGTTATATAAGTAAAACATATACCAAAAGTATACAGTTACATAAGAAAAACATAAATCCAGGAATATCCTATTGCAAAACTGGAGTATACAGCCATAGAGTATACAAAGTTATAAGGAAAACATATACCACAAGTAGGTATACAGTTACATAAGAAAAACATATATCCAGGAATATCCTGTTACAAAACTGAAGTATACAGCCATAGAGTATACACAGTTATATAAGGAAAACAAATACCAAAAGTATACAGTTACATAAGAAAAACATAAATCCAGGAAAATCCTGTTACAAAACTGAAGTCTACAGCCATAGAGTATACACAGTTATATAAGGAAAACATATACCAAAAGTATACAGTTACATAAGAAAAACATATATACAGGAATATCCTGTTACAAAACTGAAGTATACTTGTGGAGGAAGTATACAGCCGTAGAGTATACATAGTTATATAAGGAAAACATATAACCACTAGTATAAGTTACATAAGGAAAATATATATATCCAGGAATATCCTGTTACAAAACTGAAATATACAGCCGTAGAGTATACACAGTTATATAAGGAAAACATATAACCACGAGTATACAGTTACATAAGAAAAACATATATGCAGGAATATCCTGTTACAAAACTGAAGTATACTTGTGGAGGAAGTATACAGCCGTAGAGTATACACAGTTATATAAGGAAAACATAACCACGAATATACAGTTACATAAGAAAAACATATATCCAGGAATATCATATTACAAAACAGTAGTATACAGGCGTAGAGTATACACAGTTATATAAGTAAAACATATAACCACGAGTATACAGTTACATAAGAAAAACATATATACAGGAATATCCTGTTACAAAACTGAAGTATATTTGTGGAGGAAGTATACAGCCGTAGAGTATACACAGTTATATAAGGAAAACATAACCACGAATATACAGTTACATAAGAAAAACATATATCCAGGAATATCATATTACAAAACAGTAGTATACAGGCGTAGAGTATACACAGTTATATAAGTAAAACATATAACCACGAGTATACAGTTACATAAGAAAAACATGAATCAAGAGAAACATACATACAGACGTATACAGTTACATATGGAAAAATAGAGCTATAGAAAAACATACATTTACAGTGTATAGCGTCACAGAAAGGAAACACAACCACAGAGTACACATAAAGTTATAAAACAAACATCATTATCAATGAAATTGTTGAAATTAAAATGAATATACTTCTGAAATAGAATAACAAATTATACTATAAAGAAAAGCTTGTGTCGTCATTCCAGTTTACGAAGGTTGATACAGAGCTAATTAAAGGCGAATACATTTATTGCATCATCCCCTTGTGTGCTGTTCAACTTAATGTACTAAGACAAGGGTTGGAAACACAAAGGGTTGTTAATTCTTTGTTTACACAATATAATTACAAGTCTCCCTTCAAAATAATAAAATATAATAAACATTGAATAATAAGGGTTTAAATATATACACTGTAAACGCAAAATTCAAGATAAATGATTAAAGTAATGGCTTGAAATAATAATAAAAGTATAAATTGTTTAAATTTTAAGGTATAAAAAAATGTTTTATTGGAACGTTAATTAAAGACAACTCCGTTGGCCACAAAGGAATAGAAGCTATATCTTCTTGGATTTAGAAAGGGAGAATATTGTTACAGTTCTTTTATTTTCTCACAAACATGTAGTGTAGAGTAAGTTATGTAATGGGTCAAAAATCTATGTCAAGTTTTTTGCGGATATTTTTTGAAAAACCTGAGTAGAAAAGTTTTTGTAAAGATGTCTGTATGTTGTTTGATCGTAATAGAATTTGATGTGTGGGCGTATTTTGGCATTACCTCGAGGGTTTTTTCATTTATTTCAAAACTAAAAATTTACTAGTAACTGGAATAAAGACAAACACAAAATAAAGATTTTTCTCATGACTATAATTTCTTTTAACATATATTGCTCAAATGTAGCTTCTATCGACCTCCAAAAACGTGGTTTGTTATAAAAGACGTAAATTCTTTAAATCGCCTTTACTTATTTCATTCAAATAATTTGAGGATCAATGTTAAAAAGAGACAAAAATGAACCTTTACTGTCGTCATTAAAAAAGTTGATTTTAATCAAAGCTTAGGACGTGTTTATGGCACAAACGAAAGAAGTTTTGGTCATTTATTTAAAAACAGCGTCAATGGTTCATTCGGGGACTATGAAACTGCACCAAGATTTTGGGTACTTTTGAAGCGATGAAACTGCCCCGCTCATTAAAGAGGATCAGGAAGGGTTGCCTCGCAAGACCAGAAATGCTGAAATTGCCCCGAGCACAATTTCGGTAGTATGTGTTTAAATTTAACCTCAATCTAGCATATAAGCCTTTAAGGTTAGGTTAGGTTAGGTCCCGTAGCATAACATGTAAAATAAAATATTCAATATTATTTGGGCGTTCGGGGTAATTTCAGCATTTCTAGTCTTGCGTGGCGACCCTTCCTAATCCTCTTTAAAGAGCGGGGCAGTTTCATCGTTTCGAAAGTACCCAAAATATCGGGGCAATTTCACAACGCCCGTTCATTTTCATTCTCTGATTGACAACTACCGAACTCATATTTGTGGTGAAGCTTAAATTTTACTTTGTTTTTATCAGGTTTTGTGGGTGGATTAGTGAGAAAGTTTGTTCATAGACACGCTAAGTAGCCTACAGAGATAAAGAATGAAAGGATAACTTGACTTTATTTTGGTGCGTAGTTAGGACCATCCACTTAACATCTTCAAATTAAATACATCAAACTTTAACCTAAAGACGAAAGACAAATTGCGAGAAAACAAAACAATGTAGATATATTTAAATATAGAAATTACCATTACGATTTAACTTGAAAAACAGAAAGGTGAAATTAAAATCAAATATTGTTATTAAAATAATTTTTAAATAAAATACTTACTAACATCACGCTCATAAGAATGAAAGATAGAGATGCTTAACTTTAAAAGTAAATTTCCACTAGCATTACCTAAGTACTAACAGGAATGATTTAATAAAACTAACAAATCACTTCTTCTCCACTTAATTTTCAATTCTAAGATTTAAATTTAAGATTACAACTTTAAGTGTTTTCCAATAGTAGATGGAAATATTGTCAAGCTTCCATTCACTCTTATTTATTTATTACAGAACAGTAAACCTCCCTAAACTGTTTAAATATGGAAATCTTTTAAATAAATCTCACAGTTCCATAATCTTCTGTTAGCAAGAGTGTTTTCTTACAACAACTGTTTTCAATAAATTTATTACAATTATTGGATTATATTTGTCTGGAACAAACCACAATTTAGTAGAAGTATTGCATAACTTCTTGAAATACATATAAAATACAATAAATTACAAATGAGTTAAAGAGGGGATTGGTTAAGAGGTAGTTTTTTTTTATTCCTATTTATTTATTTAAGACTGTGCATATTCCTCTACTGCAAAAGAAACAATGACCTTATTGCAGACTTTTTTTATGATCTTTTGTTTTGGAAATAGGTGGCCCCCTAAATCTAACTCTTTTTGATATTTACCTTTGGGAAACTGAAAAGTATTGTGTTTCAAAACAATCCCTGAAAAATAGATTTTTTTTTTAATTATGGTTTTTTAAGTGAAAAACCATTGCAGTCATCAGTGTCTTAAAAAATAATATAAATCAAATTACAAACCAACAAATTAAGCCAAAAACCAAGTAAAATTACATGAATTTTGCAAAATTAACAACACAAAATTTAGTTAACAATATAGATTACAATAAACATTGAAGTAACATATTACAGCGTTGTAATAGGTACTGCAACTACTACATTATTTAAATCTTATCAAACAGATTCAGACGACGCGACGCAAGAAGGACAATAACCGATGAAGAATCCCAGAATCATCCCCGAACATCTCCTGAATCGAAATAGGTAGGTCAAAATTCCTATGAACACCTCTCAGAAATACACAGTCGATTAGCGTCTGTTTTATTGGTAGAACTGTATGGCTGAATTGACATTGCGGAGTATTCCCTATTACTTTAGAGTGTAACTTTTTAATAATCTGGACGGAGAGAAAGCTGAAGTTTTAACGTTGAAAGCGAAGGAATTATAACGTGTTCAAAATCTAGGAAATTAAAAGAGGGACGCTGTAGACGTTAACTACCGGTTTCCTAACTCCTCCCCCCTCCCAATTGGCAGATTGTTTCACGACCGTTAGTTGTTCTGTGACTGTGGTTGTGAACAGACCTATTTTGGTTGGTATTAATTTGTCAGCTGCTGTGTACTCCGTTCATGATCTCTTTGACTTGTTGTTTCCTGATCACATGTGAGTTTCTTTTTAGTTTTTGACCGCTCAGGATTTGTCCTGGGTTTTTTTTCATTAGGTTTAGTTTCTGAGCATAGGCCTAGACATCTAGGCGTGTGTTCTCTTTGCATGTTTTATTTTGTAAGTTAGGCACTTGATAACGGGAGTTGATTTATACTCTCGAAACGTCGTGTATTGTTTCTTATACACAAATGATGACAAATGTCCCGAAATAAAAAACAATAATATTAATACAAATATTCCATCATTAAGTAATAATTATTCTAAAGATAGAATATAAATGCAGTTGCATTATCTATTTTTAATAGATGTTTCAAATGATTTTTATTAACTCAGATACAGGTTTGTTAATGTTTCATGACAGTTCAGCTATTTAATGTAACGTTTGTTTATTTATGGTCAAAATTTCTTTTATACATTTAAATTTATACTACAAAACTACTGATCGGGTTGCGTACTTAATGAAACACCCTGTATATCGTAACGAGAAGGAGTCACGCGATAAGATTTTATCTCCAACCCTCTTGTTGACTGGCTAAAACACACCTTCCCAGTTATCTATATACACACCAGTAATTTACATGTCAAAGTGGCAGAAACATCCCAACATCGTTATCAGCTAAAGCAACAAACAATTACTGGAGTTTGTGAATAAAAGGTTACCTGGTACGTAAAGAGTATAACCGACTTGACAGTGTTATTTATATAATCAACATAAATGGAATATTTATCTATCGTCATATTCTTTTATTAAATACAGTCTCTTTATAAATTTAATTTAGAAGCCATTTTTTATTACTGTTGAGACCGAAGGTTCTTGGTGGAATTCCATGTTTAAAGATAATAAAACACAATTTTTTATTTTGTAGCATCCACTTTTTATTAGTCTACCCGACCAATGGTTTCGCCTGCTAAGGCTTTGATAAAAAGTGGATGTTACAAAATAAAAAATTGTGTTTTATTATCTTTAAGCCTTTTTTAAATATACAAGTAGTTTGAAGACGACGTTCATGATTCATTTTAGAGCTCCGAACTGACATTTTTGGTGACGCTTGTTATAGCTTTTTATTTGGTTTTGTGGATGATTTTGCACAAATTATTGAACTAAAGATGTTACCAAACACCTATTTAAGTAGTTATACATTATATAAAACAGAAGAATTTAATAAATAATATTATACAAAATTCATCATTTATAAATTTTTATTTAAACTATAAATAATTATAAATTCACCCTTGTTCGTAAATTCACTTCGCTATTCAGCCTATTTCTATATTCAAGTACGCAAATCGTTACACTGTGCAAGTGTTATCCATACTAACAGCATAATTTGCTTACAATGCTCAATATACGGCTGTAATTTATGTACATCCTTCCGTATCTCTTATCCAACTGTTAAATTACTCAGTCTAAATGTTGTAAAGACAGGATATCACAACCTGTAATGTCTTGGGAATAATAGTTATATATGTTGTATTCTGTCATTGATTTTGAACCCTTAGGGTCTCACATATAGGGAGTACGATCCTGGTAGTCCCGAAGGAACCTAGCTGGATCTACCCTTTTTTTATCTAGTCTTGGGTTAGGTCTCTCTCTTTCATCCTTCATATCAGGTCTCTCTTGTCCAAATTTTCTTCTCTTCTGAAACTCACATTATTAGAATATGTTATATTCTTTCATTCCTTTTTTATGAAAACTGAGCGGTATTTTGCCTTTAAACAACAAGGGAAATAAATTGATTTTGATTCAATTTCTCTGCTATTATTAGCATTGTCTTGACTCGTTTCGTATAAACTCAATTTTCAAAAACTATTTACCTACTCTTCTCAGACAATGCTAATGTACTGAAAATAATTATGTAGGCTACGTCCTAGTCGAAGTGAATATCTTCTGTTAGCAAACAAGTATTTTTCTGTTAGACTCTTCTATGAATTAAGAAAGGATTTCATTTTTGTATAGTAGAGGCCTGTAAAGAAACATATTTGATTGTTTTTTTGTTTTTGTTTTTTTTGATATATCCGTATCCATGTCCTCTGAGTTCACAAAAGTGACTCCTGTCCGTCTTCTGTCATATGTGTAATGCTCTACGGTCACAACGCTTTTACTGATTGTAAATATATTTGGTATGTGGTAATCTCAGAACGTTCATTTTTCGATAACTCAAAATTAAGGGTAGTTTTCATGAGAAAAAATCGCAAAGTATGATTTTATCAAAATTGGTTCTCTTTTTATCAAATTTTGTTAAAGTATAGAACCTAAAGATCCTCCTTTAGGCCGGCTCCTAGTTAATAATAAAAACAAAAATCGATCATATGGGTTGTAATTTCTCAAATCGTTCGAACTTTAATGAACTTTGAAGATTAATGATACAAAACGCAACCTAAATTAATATTATGGTTCTAGAATAATTGGCAAAAAAAAATAAAATAAACTTTGACTGCCGTTATTGAAAACCAGATTTTAATCCATACGAGCAACACTGAGGACCTGTTGTTGATGGCACAAACAAAACAAGTTTATTTAGATATGTTTTAAATTTGTATGTAAATTAATATGTTTTAAATTTAGATATGTATGAATGGCCTCCATGGTTTTATTTTTCAATTTTTGATTGACAACTAACAAAATTACTTTTTGTGAAGATTTGTTTGAGCTACAACAGTTAAACAAAATCCCCCCCCCCTAAATCGCATGAAGGGAATACATTTAAAATTAGTTTGATTTAATTGTATGTACAAGATGTGCCAAAACTGGAGTTCCCGGATTCAAATCTCAAAATTATTATTAAATATAAACAAAGGTCGTCTGATACCTCATTTTAGAGGTCTCTAAGCGCTCCTCATTTTGGCACAAAAAGTTTTACAATACTGTCATCCGCACGTACAGGGTTCCCAAAAATGTTTCACGTTTTGGTTTTTACAGTTTTTTTTATTGCAACTACACTTAACATACGATAAAAATTAGATTTATATCAAAGGCTGGCTAATAACATACCCTTGTAGACAATATGGGCTAAGAGCACTTTCCTTAATATTTTTAAATTTTAAAAATCATCAAATATTAGAGAATTTTAAATAGCTCTAAGTCAAAATTATTAAATAAGAACACCATCTTACACATCAGTTTAGAGGTATTTTCAAAACAATCTTTTTTTTATGCAAAATTTTCTAATATCTTTAACGGTTTCAAAATGGTGGGTGAAAATTCTTTTTTTTTTTTTTTAAGCTATATTTTTTTGACAATAGCTTAGAATGTCAGAATATATAATTCCTCATTTTAAAGATTGTGTAAAAAGAAAATTTTGTATAAAAATATTTAACGGTTTCAAAATGGTGGACCAAAAACTGTTTTTACAAAACACCCTGTATATTCTACAATTTTTAAAATAAAATAAATGAAACGAAACTGACCTATTCTAAATCTGCGGTGAATTTGATTTAAAATGTTATGCCGCACGACCATAATTTACAGTAGGGGCCTATATAAATTATGTTAGTTTTGTTTCCTGCTTATAAAAAAGGTTGTGAGCTCTCACTCAAAAAATGTTAGACATAGACATATTTTTTTTATTATAAAAACATTTATTTTTCCAAGTATTTAAAATAAGGTACAACATAACACACCTGTCTATTAAACTTTTTTTTTAATTACGACATTTTAAGTTTTCAAAATATTGATTTTTTGGGGACAGGGAAAATTTTATAAATTTTGGTCATATGGTATATCATTTTAAAGCAAAAGACAAGGCCGTTAAAATGTTTGACATTTTGTGGTATGTATTACTTAAATTTAGAGTATACTTAGATTGGCCAATATGAGGTAGGTAACTTATGATGTAGATTTCACAATATATTAAAGGCATTCAGTTTACTTTTGACTCGTCAATTCTTCTCAAAACAGTTAAATATTAAATTCTTACTATATTGTTTATTTTCATCTTGATTTATCTTTAAATTGAATTTAATGCACCACTAACAAAAATGGAGTCTGAATGCCTTCAGGTCTGATCTAAGAATCCATTTCATCATTGTTGTCCAATGTTACTGTTCTTGTTTTTCTTTCTTTTTTTATGAACCATAGTAACCAGGATGTCAATCATTACTGCACTTTTGATTTTCATATAATTTATATACACAAATCGCTATTTTTGATACATATTTATTTTGATGAGGATGTTATTTAAAATTTATGATTGATTATGAATCTAATATGATTGAACTATGGTCTATGGTAATTTTGATATATATTTTTAAAATTATTTGTTGATTTCTTTTTTAAAAAGACACCCAAAAATTCAGGGTATGCAGGGTGTATTCAGGGTATGGTGATTTATGATTGTTACCCTGAATAAATTATTTTTAATTTATTTATAAATTGAATTTTGGATCATTACGCTACAATAAAGGAACCCTGTATATACGGATAACACTAATGTAAAACATTTTGTGCCAAAATGACGAGAGGTTAGAGACCAAAATGAGGTATCAGACGACCTATGTTTATATTTAATAATTTTGAGATTCAAATCCGGGAACTCCAGTTTTGGTACATTCTGTACATAAAATTACATGAAACTATTTGAAATGGAATCCCTACATGCGATTTAGAGGGGGGGGGTACATTTTGTTTAATTTTTGTAGCTCAAACCGTTCTTTCGTTGTGGACACCTTATCAGATTCACTCTGTATATATTATATTAAATATACACCCATATTGTTATTATCATTATAAATATATAGTCATTTTCTATACACAATTTGCATCAGTATAGTATGATTAAACATGAAAGGCTAAGAGTTCCACTTACGACTTTATAAGCTGCAAAGAAAGCAATCCAATTTTCTCTTCAGGAGTTAGTTTTAATAAGAGAACTCATGAAATCTCAGAGAAAAGTTCAGTCCTTGACAAATACGTTGTGACATTTATTGAAATATACGATACGAGCAAGACAAAGTAGGCCACTTGAATAACATCGTATTTTGAATAATAACGAGTTTTCTCGTTTATTATACAGAGTCATTCAAAATTGCAGATAACTATTTACGGTGCTGATTCTAGAGCTAAAAGTAAGAAATAGATTATATGCCCGGAAATATTTCGCTTTCCGTTTGTCCGTCATATTGTTTTAAAAAAATGTATCTTTGAAAATAGATAAGACATTGAGTGAAGAGTTGAAATATACATTATTTATGTAACCTTTTATAAAACCCAAGATAAACATCTCGAAAACCATTACAAAATATTTACAAGAGACAAAAGATTTTTCTTTTTAACGAAAAACAACCTTTTATTATTTATTACGAAAAAAAAAGTTGAAACCGAGTTTTGACCAAAAAATTTAAAAAATAATTTCTTGGTAGTTGTCTATAACACTGAAAATTATCGTAAACCAAAATATTATGGAAATATGATAATTTGCTAATAATAACATTATAATCCATTGCCTAGAAATGTATCAGAAATTTAAATGTTTCCCTTAATAGATTCAAAATGGCGACTGGTCCAACAAAAAATATGAAAAAACCTCTTTTTTTTAAATAAGACAATCTCTTATTTCGTGTAAATAATTTGTAAAGTTTTCGAGATGTTTAACATTAATCACTTTAAACGTCCGCCATATTGAAAATTTATAAAATAAAGTTTCGCTTTTCTGCTATACTGGTAAAATGGTTACACAAATAATTCTAATACAAATCTACACTCAAAATTTTATCTACTTCCAAAGATATAATGTGTTTTTTGTGAAAATACAAAATGGCCGACTGGCTGAAAACGAAGTGTTTATGGATCTTTATTTATGGACGAAGTGTTTATGGACCTTTATTTATGGACGAAGTGTTTATGGACCTTTATTTATGGACGAAGTGTTTATGGAAAAATATATAGAGGTAATACTTTTTATTAGTTTTACCTCTATATATTTTACCACCAAAATATTGGAGTGCAAATATTATACACCCTTTATACGCAGATTAACCTAAATCTTTTTGTGTTGAACATTTACTAAAACATATACATTTGATAATAATAATATCCAAAGTGTCCCAAAAGTCACGGACCGGTTCAATAACTTGAAAACCAAAAAACATAGAAATAAAGATATTTTATATATGCCTTCTGGTGATAAATAACTACTTTTGGTCTAATTAGACGATTTAAATGACTGTTAAAGTAGTTGTTATTTAAAACCTGAGTAACAACTGTTTTGAATAGTTTAACAATCTGGATAATCCCATTTATCCACCAATAATATTTAACATTTGTTACAAACAAAGCAAAGTTTGTTCATTACATTTAGAGAATCTGCTTGTTTTAAATTGTATGATGGGACTGATTAAGTACCATGATGGCATTATCAACTTGTTCTAGTTTACATTGGTCAGGTCAAATGACTTTTTCAGCGCTGTATTTATTTCACTAAGAGAAAAAATTTCAAAATATAACATAAAACCCTGAATCTTTTTTATTATAATATTTTATGAAATAAACTTTCCAGTTTTCTGAAGTAATATCAAATATTTATGGAGTCAGTAGGTGAATAAAGTTAACATCCTAAACTCAAGGCGCCATAAAGTTTCTGAAAGTAATACTTTTGCAGGTTATATTGCAGCACTCATTTACTTTTACATTATATTAGAAACATACATATTATTCATCTACATTTAACTGTCTGATCAGTGCACACTCTATAAAACAGTCGAAAGTCATGTTCGCGACATAAAACTCTGAACAAAACAGTTAAATCCATCAAAAATTCTACACTCGACACTTTTATCTGAAACGATGTCACATTATTCTCTCTTAACATTTTTTTATAAAATATGTCTTTGTCGATATCCTTCAATTAACATAATATTTTACTACGTGAAAGTATATAAATTTAAATCTAAAATGTCTTAATTTTTATTCTGTTAACACACTTTCTCTTCAAAGATTCTGAAATTTAAAACATAAAATTATTATTTTGTATTACATTTAAAATATTAAAGAGTTTAATATATTTACGAACTTCTCCCTACAATGTTAAATAAATATTAATTATGAAATTTATGTTTTATTTATGAACTTTAAAAATTTTAAACAAGAATTTGTTCTCTTCCGACTCTTACACATCTAGAGAATTGGTGGGTATATTTATTTAAAAGGTGAAAATGACCGAGCTGTTTTTTGCCTTTAAACAACAAGAAAATAAATACACATGATAAACTAAATTGAAAATACAAACTACCCTTAATAAATAAACAAGAGGGAAGGAAGAGCGTGGGAAGGACTACATGAATAAGGTCGTAAATGTTCAGGAGGGTGATAAAAAGCATAATACAAAAATGGTCTAAAATGTCAAACTAATAATACTAATTATAAAACAAATAAATACATACTATAAACATACAGTAATAAAACAAATTTCATATGATGAAAACAAAATTTACACGTTGAATTCATGATAAACATACAAATTTGGAGATACAATTCATGTGAAATAAGTTTTTTTTTTTATATAATAATAATGACAAAATGAGTATTATAACTATAAATACAATTATAAAAGTAATAATCAAAGTAATATAAAGACAATTAAGATAATAAGACAAATAACATAAACAACAATGATAATACAAATACAATAATAATCAAATTCTCTAGAAGAAGTCAGAAATACTTCTGCTAAACATATTGGTAATGATTATTTGATAAATATGTTCAATATATAATACCCTAGTGAATGATACTTTCAATAACAGTATTGTCACGTTTTCTCTAGAAAAGTAAACAAAATATTTCCGTCAAACAAATAAGTAGACCGCTTTATAAATAGTCACTACTTAATACCTCGGTGAAAGAATTTGTTTGAATCTTTCAATATCAGAATTGTCACGTTTGTCACCTAAGAGGCAGGAGGCGGAAGCGGCATAAGACAAAATCAGTTCGCTCATTTTCTAAGTACATTGTCAGACCAGAGTTAAAATTATGAGTGGCGTCACCATCTTTACAAAATTATAAAAAGAAATAAATCATTAATAATTATGTCTTTTGCTGGTCTATAGCAAGAAAAAGGGCATTGGCTTCCACTAGTTATAATAAAATCTACCCTGAGGACCTCATTTTTAATGAATACGGGTTTGGCAATCGCTATAGTTACTTGCTGAGTTTACACCTATTTTCATGAATTCTTAGATTAGATCCCACTCTTTCACCTTTCCTATAAAGTCTTTTTCACCAACTGTTTTTTCTTTTCTCATCCCGACGCTATTAGAGTATTGGAAGGAAAGGGGGTGGCTTTATTTTATGTTTACTTTATCCTTATTATATAAGTCTATGATGATCGAGAAGTTTTTCACAAAAAGAAGAAAATTCTGTGAATCTCTCAGTAAGAATTGAAAGGGGATTTTGTGGTTTTAGGTCGAGCAGACATAAATTAAAATTTATTTTTATTAAATAAATGCATAAACGTCTTTGGTACAAAGTTTACGATTTTAATTTTAGTGTTTTAAAAATCACATGGATTTATTGATAAAAATAAGTTTAAGAAAATAAAAATCGTTTTCTAGTACATAGTGTAAATTTAAAGAGACACGTATACAACTACAGTGTGTGTTGCACTGCTGTTGTGATGAGGCGTGACGTCAACCACAAAGTTATTTAAATGTTATCTGAGCACAATATTCTGTATATGAATTGTGTTTTGTTAGTTGTTTTAGTGTTGTTAGCTTACTTTTGATTGATTGATTTGATTTGGAGTTTAAAGGGCCTCCAAACTAGCCCTGGCACCGCGACCGATGGCCTATTGTGCAACTAAAGCCTCCTTATTCTTGCTTAACAGATTTGTTTAAGTAATCCACTAACTAGCTCTCCCAATGATAGTTCCCCAGGAATTTGGAATTAAAAAATCTTACCCCTCTTATTGGTCAGGGCGACCTCCTCACAGTTCTCGCACAGTTTCGGCGTCTATCCTGTGTAAGTTCACTCTCAGACCGCGGTGTTCCGTAATAAGTCCTGTAATTTGTCTGAGTTGTCACCTACCTCGGGTCATTATGTCCTTTCAGGACTACCTGAAGAGATATCCTTAAGTAATGATTTACTATGAGTCCCCCTTAAGTCTTCCCCATCTCTGCTGGTGTTTTGAAAAACTACGTAAACTGACTTTACCAACTTATTAGACAAGATATTTTGAAATTGATCAATCACCAGCATACATAATTTAGTCGACTTTTTTGCATGATTTGGGTCAGTTTTAAATATTTACAAACAAAACAATAAACTGGGGAAGAGGATTTGTGGATTTTATAATATTTTATTTTTTTCTTCCGGAGTCAGAGTACGCTTTTAAAAGGACTAGGACCTTAGTGCCTCATTTTGTTGTAAATGGATAACCAATCAGTCAGTGTCAGTTTTATACAGAGTGATACATCAATGATGTCAAATATACGTAAAGTATAAAAATAACATCAGGTTCCAGTTATCAAATTAGAAACATTTCCACTTCACCGCTATCTTTGCAGCGTTATAAACATGGGTTAAGGAAACAACCTTTGCACTTTACTCGATTACTTTCACTCATCCGACACTTCTACATTTTATCTTATTCAACTGTATTTGTGACTTATAGATTTTAAAATATTAAATTTATAAATTGGCAATAATCGTGTTAATTCCTTAAAGTAAAGTAGAGAAAAATTGCCTTAACAATCGCAGTAACAAAAAGAAAAGAAAACGTTGTAATTTTCAATATATCTACTTTAAGGAATCATTAGAGTCTATAGTAGAGGGGATTTTAATTTGATAGTGATGTATTTTTTTTTTTTTAATACATATGTTAAGATGAAGCAATAGAAAATTTAGTAAAATGAACACTTTTTTTTCAAAATCTCCGGTTCTGTAGGTCTTAGAAAATTTAAAAAAAAAATTAAAAATACTCGTGGATGAATTGACTATCAACCTGATCCGGTAGAAATACTTTAAAAATGAACCAAACATTAAAAAAACCAAAATGTATAGAACTTCAGGTTTTTTTATAATTTATATAAAAACCTAGTCGAAATACATAGATCGTATACAGCTGGAAAGAGCATATCCCGTGTTACTCCCCAGTCGAAATACATAGATCGTATACAGCTGGGAAGAACATATCCCGTGTTGCTCCCCAGTCTTTAAACATAGATCGTATACAGCTGGGAAGAGCATATCCCATGTTGCACCCCAGTCGAAATACATAGATCGTATACAGCTGGAAAGAGCATATCCCGTGTTGCTACCCAGTCGAAATACATAGATCGTATACAGCTAGAATGAGAATATCCCGTGTTGCTCCCCAGTCGAAATACATAGATCGTATACAGCTGGAAAGAGAATATCCCGTGTTGCTCCCCAGTCGAAATACATAGATCGTATACAGCTGGAAAGAGCATATCCCGTGTTGCTCCCCAGTCGAAATACATAGGTCGTATACAGCTGGAAAGAGCATATCCCTTGTTGCACCCCAGTCGAAATACATAGATCGTATACAGCTGGAAAGAGCATATCCTATGTTGCTCCCCAGTCGAAATACATAGATCGTATACAGCTGAAAAGAGAATATCCCGTGTTGCTCCCCAGTCGAAATACATAGATCGTATACAGCTGGAAAGAGCATATCCCGTGTTGCTCCCCAGTCGAAATACATAGATCGTATACAGCTGGAAAGAGCATATCCCGTGTTGCACCCCAGTCGAAATACATAGATCGTATACAGCTGGAAAGAGCATATCCCGTGTTGCTCCCCAGTCGAAATACATAGATCGTATACAGCTGGAAAGAGCATATCCCGTGTTGCTTCCTAGTCGAAAATCATAGATCGTATACAGCTGGGAAGAGCATATCCCATGTTGCACCCCAGTCGAAATACATAGATCGTATACAGCTGGAAAGAGCATATCCCGTGTTGCTCCCCAGTCGAAATACATAGATCGTATACAGCTGGAAAGAGCATATCCCGTGTTACTCCCCAGTCGAAATACATAGATCGTATACAGCTGGAAAGAGCATATCCCGTGTTGCTCCCCAGTCGAAATACATAGATCCTATGCAGCTGGAAAGATCCTGTGCTGCTCCGTAAAATTACTATGAGAGAATAAACCCAAATCGGGAATTAAAGAAAGCCGCCGCGGCAAAGGTCATACGCGTCAACCCCCCCCCCCCCTATACCCAGTACATCAACTGCGGCAGCCCTATGCAAATAGATAATGAAAACACTTCCATGTCACCGCCATAATATATGGACATCAATTTTATGCGATCACCAACCATGGAGACACATCGGACACATCGTGTACGGACGAAGATTATACACGTATTCGCCTTATCTGTCTGTACCCGCGTCACTCACACGCAGTTTTCCCGTTTGTTATATCTCCCCTCTGGTATGACAATATAAATAACTTTAACATTAATCTTCATAAAAATGATGCAATTTAATTTTGAGATTGTTAAACTCTTATGTTTTATTTAAATTGTTTAACATTTCATTTATTATTGAGTATGATTTGTAAATCTAAAATGTAAAACTAAATCGCGTTATCTACAGTGCTCGAAATTCTATATATAATGAAATGCACTAATGATCATCGCATTAATCTATTGAAATTGCTGATGCACTATTATTAGATCAATATACTAAGTGAACCAGCATTTGAGTTATTAATATATTAACATTGCATGTCAATAACATTACAATGATATATTAGACGTTATGTAATATATCCAGATTATGTAATGTACAACCGGATTGATCCGACACATTCTAAAGCACTTTAATAGATTATTATCATGCCGTAAAGGTGGCTGTGATGTCTAGTGCAAATGGTATAAACCATAATCAATCAATCTTCTGATTAAATTTTTTTTCTTACTACGGTCTTTATCGCCTATGAACAAAAGAAGAAGAGAGCGTAAAATTAAGGTCCTATACCTCCAATACTGTATGGAGTCAGTTTCGGAAGAGAATAGGATCTGAGAGAAGAGACGAAAGAGAGATGAAACCTGAACTAACCTAACCCAAGAAAGGTTTAGATCCACTCTCGGGTCCACAACACCCGTACTCACTGTAAGTGAGCTCCTTAGGGCTTTTATATTTAAATAACTAACTGTTTAAAAACTTTGAGAATTTTGTTATTAGTCATTTGTGATGATCTAGAATGAGCAGTAGTCACTTTATTAATAGCGACTAAACCATCAAGAAGTCATTATCTTTTGGCGAATTAAATCTGTGGTTACAGTACAACTTCATTTTAACAGGTTTTTATTAACTCGCTTCCTTGTCCGGTTTATCTGTTCGGTACAAATTTTGCAATCGATTTTAAACTAACTTCCCGACGAGCTAGAGACTTAAAACTTTAAACATAGCTCATAACTGGATGACAATGCAATATGAATGAACTAGCTTTCTTCTCAATCAGTCAATCTTTGCTATGATAAGAAAGCGGGTTAAAGTTGGCGCATTGACCGGTGTAACGGCAGGACTTGCTGGAACAACGCTGCATACAATATTTAAATTGCCTGTTGAGAAGTATGGGAAAATGGTAAGATTTGAGACCCACTCACTGGTAACTATTTGAAGGTCTTGCGAAATATCAGTTGAAGAACATGGAATTTCTGTTCATCGATGAGAATTCCATGGGTCCGTACGAAATGTTTTCATGATCGATTCTAGATTGCTACCATGAAAAGAAGGAAACTTCAACATTATGGTTTTTATAGATTTTTTAACCTATCAAGATGTTTAAATCTATTGCAAAATTTCACAAAAACATAACGAAAAGACAGAAAATAATTATTTTAATTTTTTTAATAAAATTTAATCACGTGTTTAAAACGGACTAAAAAGTATAAAATAATTTCTCGTAGCCCCATACAGAATCCTAACCCCATACACATTGTCCTGAAAATTAGTGATTGTGAATTTTTAATAGTTATGAAAATACTGGTAAGATATAAAACGAAACACGTGGGGCGAATGTAATAGAAGATTATCTCCATTTATTGAATTAGGAGCTACTTGACCTCCATTAGGAATGTTGATAGTTTTCTCAATGACAGCTGTTCCCTATACGTTTTACTATTATCTATCGCAAGCGCTCCACTTTTAAATCCACTTTCATTTTAAATCTTACAAGTATTTTCATAGCTATTAAAAATTCACAATCACACATTATAATGACAATCTATATGGCGTTATAAATCTGTACGAGAAATCATACTGTTTAGTCCGTTTTAAAAGCGTAGTTTTATTTATTTTGTATAAAAATAATTATTTAGCGTATTGACAGATATGATATTATCTACAGTCAATACCAACGACAATGATCATTGTCAAACTATGGAAAGGTATGTAACATGCTAAATCTTTTAGACCATTTACTTCTATAATTAGCTTAATATTGTAGAAAAGGTTGGAATTACATAGATGGTATATAAGTTAATACTGTTATTTATAGTAACAGTACATGACTGAGTGGAACATGAGTCTGCTTTGCACCAACTTTTAAACAGGATTAAACACAATCTGGAAGGAAACCCTAAATTGGAAAATAAATATATTTTTGTTTTTTTTTATATTATTACAGATGGATTGTAATATCTTTCATTGATATTTTGATAAGTTGAAATTAGAAAAAATAACCCTTCAAAATTACATTAGTGACTAATTGCACTCTCAAAATCTGTTGAAAAGTTTCGTTTTGGTAGGGGTAGTATAGGCAATCTGACTACACCACTTAAATAATGTTAGTGACTAGTATATATTATATATTGTGGCAATCATCTGATCAATGTTGTGGGTTCGAACCCTACCTAAGACACCAGTTTTTTTTCTGTACAGTTTAGTTCTTCCCAATCTTTGGTAATGTGGTGACAAGGTCAACTATAAATAAACGGTGGTTGGTTATAAAGTGGAGGTTGACGGGCTCTGTCAATATTATATCTAAAATATCATAAAGATGACACTAAGTATCATGCTAAGTATACTTGAAGAAGTGCAATCAATAAATTTTTTGGGTCTTCAAATTGATGACAAGTTGAACTGGTATGACCACATTAGCAGTATTAGTGCTAAATTAGCTCAGGTATATTTATACTATTGAAGCTATACTGTGGAACATCGATACTTTTAACAGCTTGTTATGGGCTAGTGTATCATTATTTGAGCTGTGGAAATCTTCTTTGGGGAAACTCTTCAGATCTGAATATGAAAACATTATTTGTCTTGCAAAAATGAGACTTAAAGCTTATTGAGGGGCTAAAAAAAACAAAGTTTTAAAAATTATTTCAAAAAATTTGGAGTACTTACACTTTCGTGTATTTACATACTTAAAGTGTTGATTTTCTTTAAATTCAAGTATGCTCATGTCCAAAATATAGATATACAAAACTACAGCACCATGTAAACTTTTGAGTATCGTGCCAAACAGCACAGTTCCCTCACGAGCTGGTGCAAAGTTCATGAATGAGCTTCCTAAAAGTATTCAAAATTTATCAAACTACAGTGTTTTTAAAAACCGTCTTAGACAATTTCTATTTAATGGATCTTTTTACTTGGTGGATGAGTTTATGTATCATGATCGTACTATTTCATGATGGACCTGATATATTTTTCTTTTGTAATATGTTTTAACCTGACTGTACTGTAACTTATTTATGTGTAATGTGCCAATTATTGTTTTGTTTTTTTCTATTATTTAAGCTGCTTGCTGTTTAATTGTATGTTGTGATTGTTTGTGTGTATTCTCTCAATGTGTTGTGATGTGTATATATGACCTGTTTTATACAATTACTATTTGTCAAAAAACTAATATTGAATAAATAAATTCAAAATACAAACGTTCTGCGATGTGCTACAAAATATAAGTTGCAAATTTACTGTAATTTTTCCCAAAGTTGTGTGTTTTTAAAATAGTGTAGCTTTTTCCAGGATCTACATAATTTAGAACTCAGGACAATTGTTAATTATAAAATGTAAATTTACATCTTATATTGACTTATTCCTACACGTACAAATATTATTCTTTTCTCTAGCTCATAGTTTCAATCAAGAATTTATGTAACATCTCTTCGATGTTGTAGCAAAAGTGGGTGTAAAAATCGTAAAACAACGGCACTCCAAAGCAAACAAATTAGCGGAGTGTAATGGAAACTGGAGAATCATATAAAAATACTCGGGAGAAAATTCGTTATCAACTAATTAAATCTTTCAAGGTAAGGCGGCAGTGAAGCAATTCCACTTTATCAATATTCGTAGGAAATAATCTTTTTGAGATATTTTTCAACTGCACATCTGAAACCAAATATAGCGTGTTGTGGCTTTATAAAATTTATGTAAACTAGTATGTTTAACTTATGGAAATAACTGAGGTGATCATAGATTGCAGATAGACAAAATGGGACAACTAAGAAACAAAAGAGTACAATTTTGATAAGCTCAAATGAAGCCCATGATGACGTTCAAACAAAATATATTGATCTCCATCTCACAAACATGACCTAACCTAACTTAGCCTAACCTGACATAACCTAACATAATCTAGCATAACCTAACCTGACTTATCTACCATGTATTTCATTCGACCATATTTATAATCTTTAGATAGTTATAAATCAAATTAACATGTTAAAAAAAATTTAGTATATAATATATATATATATATATATATATATTAAATTATTTTCCCGTACGACATAAGTTAACCTTAGAGTACCCTTAAAGATACGCACTAACAGAATGATCAGAAACTCTTTTCCCTTCGGCAGCAGTGTGGGGAACTCCCGATCTCACTTGTAACCCTAAAGGAACTAAACCCTTCCAATAACACACCTTAAACTTCCATCAACATCAGTCTTTCTTAGTGTCCTCAGAGTCCTCTTCTTCGGCTAGCGTTACACACTTAATGAGGTAAGTACGCTGAAATCTAAGTCACCGTGTTTCAAATTCATTTGTCATATTCTCTTATATAATCGTAAAGAACATTATTGAAATAATCAAAAATATTTAATTGGAAATTTCAAAATGACGACCGTTTTAAACGAGTTTTTATTTACATCTCGTGTATTATTCAACTTTCAACACACTAAATTAAATACAAAGTTGTAGATTTCACTTCTGTGTGTAATGGTACCAACCTTACCTCTCTACAATGACAAGTAGCGAAATTATTGTCAAAATTGAGATCAAAGTCATCGAGCATATTGAGAGGAGGCTCTTTTACATAATTATGTACTGCTCCAAAGCCCGCATTGGCCGAAATATGGGAAAAGAGACTTTTTAATATATACACATCTATAAGGTACTTTAAATGTAGACGTCGTCAAGAAAGTAGTAAAACAAAGAAAGTCTGAACACGAGGTTCAGAAACTGTTTTAAACTCTACTGAATGAGACTTCTTTATCTGCCAATACGATTTAACATTTTCTACGATAAGGCTCATGTAACCAACTTCTAACATTACATTTAGATGATCTTCTTATATTATATTGTATGATGGGGGTGGGGCGTACCATGATAACTGGTTTGACAATTATCATATCTCTTATAATAAAATGAATCTTATAATTCTCTAAAGAGTACCAGCAAAAGTATAATTGTAAAATTCATAATACAGTATGTCTCAAAGTAATTAAACATTATCTTTTATTAAATCTAAATCTAATCCTGTGTTAAACTCTGACACAAATCTACTGTATTAGTATCAATAAAGAAATGTCTTGTATATTACTTGTAATCTTGAACAGTTTTGTACTCAATGAGTTTTACAAAAAAGTATTTTAGTTCTACAAGTTGTTTTATAATTTATTTTTTATTTGAGATAAAAAGTTTAAGAAAAAAAGTTTTAATAAAATTCCATTAGCATATATATTGAACTTTAAATCTAAAAGTAAACTTGAGAATGGTGCACTTTCACTTTGCTCTATTCTTTGAAGCGTAATTAATATTTACGCGAAGTACTTCCTTATTTTTTACGAGGGTCTTTATTTAGGACTCAGCTGATTTGAAATAAATACTCTTTTAAAATAATTTACTCTAACATGAAATGGTACACAACTTGGCATTTTTTTTATATTAAATATAGTATGCTGTTAGTAAGGGTAATGTATCTTATGTTTAAATAAATCAATGTAGACTATTATGCAGTGAATGAGTTGGAGAACCCAGTAGGCATCCACTGCAGTCAGCTTACTCAAATCCAAACTCTACATTTTATTATAAGTTCTTTGCTGTGACCTGAACTACTTTACACTCCCGTGAAGGTGTATCATCTATTCTATCAGCCCTTTTCACTTTAACACCATCCTCCTATGTCTTCACTACCCGCCCTTTTGTCTGTTTCTACTGTTTTTGGCCCAATTCAAAAGTGTAGATCAATGAGTCCTGATGGGGTGAATGGCACCAGGAACTTTTGGGATATCCAAGACGGGTAAATCATTCTTCCCCTATCTCCTCGTGGGATTTCCTAGCAACTCAGTGTGCTTATAAAATAGAGCCTTACCTTTTAGATGATTATCTGCATCTGGAGGCTTCTGTTCCGTCAAGAATATCTCGGTAGAGGAAGGTCAAACTCGCGAGCAATGGCACTCCTAATAGAATAAACAGCCAACAAATAAAGAAAGATCGGAAACAAGGGATAAACCTGGCTGGAAAGATGACTAACTGAGAAACGACCTGACTGAGGCAGGAGTAAAATCACCTACGATCATTAGCTCAGGGTAAGTCACCAGAGGAAGCTAGGTGCTAAATCATTGAAGCGAAAGAATTCCCAAAAAAACATGATGACAGGGACGTTGTAGAATCAAAGAACATCTTAGAAGGTTCGGAATAGACGACGATGGAACCTCCAGATTCTTCCGAGTTGACCATACTCCTTCCTCTCAAATACTGCCCACTAATGCAAAAAATTCCTAGACGTCTAGGAGTGTACTAAATTAATGTAGAAGACATATCTACCTTTGACCCACTTGATTTGTTTCATTCCCTAAAGAAGTTGAAGAGTTTCTCTTTAAGGCGGAGTTTCCCGTCTTCCAAGAAGTAGTGGGGCACAGTAGACCTCTAGAGGTATCGTATTACATTTCACCCCTACACCACAACTACTAGGGTTATTATCACAATGTACATTTCTGCAGGGACGAACATAATTAGTCTTAGGCGCTAAACATTGTTTTCTTAAGGCGCATGTTCTGCAAACTTCCTGTAAGTGAAGAATTTCATTTAAATGCAGATAAATATATATATATATATATATATATATATATATATATATATATATATATATATATGACCATCGTGTGCAAGTACGTATTTCTCAATAGTTGGATTAGGCCCCTGCATAATTATAAATTTAGAAAGCAAAAAAAATAAAAGAATGTTATTTCCAACACGTACTTACCAAATTTTTTTAATAAATATAAAATGAACAAAAATTATTGGTGGAAACGTAAGTACGTAGACCTTTTTTACAGATTATTTCTTCACTCAATCTAGATCAGGGGAAACTGATAAAATTGAAGAAATAAGTTGCAAGAGAACATTTCCGGATCAACTTCTTTGTTGTTGACACGGAGAGACTATTTTCAGAGTTTAGTAGAAGAAAACGAGCTTAGTTAAAACTGAATGAAACTTCAAAATGTTTAACTATAATTGAAATTTCAGTTTTGAAAAACTTCGGTAAGTAGGGGAAATGTGTGCAAGGTGTACCACAAAGACTTTGCGGATATTTTTCCGAACGAATTGGAAACTGAAAAAAACACTCAAAGAAAAGCCCAAATGAAAATTATCTTCTCCAAATAATGTCGTAAAATTCCAAGAGAATGCAAAGTGTTGGTGTAAGAAAGACATTATAGTTCCTATCTAACTTATCAACTTAATTCATATAGAGGAACTTCTGAAGGTCTATCCTAGAGGAGAGACAACTCTTGAATGTTCGTCTGGACACATTATGTCAACTAATTCTTCTGCAGGACGATCTTTCTCATGTCTTATAAGAGTGAAAAATTATTTATGGCAAGAATATGTAAAGATAGATTAAATTATTGGGTTATATTAAGTATTGAGAAAGAATTGTTTTATGTCTTAGATATCATATGTAATTGATATTTCCCAAAAAGAAAGTCAAGGGGGGAAATTCCACTTTTCTACGTTTGTATGCACACAAAGGTTTTATTTTTATGTTATTGTGAATGTTTTATGAAAATACACAGACCTAAATATTTAGTTAACTATATGTAAAAACAATCAACAAGAACTCTGAAATAAAATATTTTGGATATTTATTTTTCACCCTATTTTCCATATAAGTATTTTTTTTTTTTTTTTTTACCGATAACACATCAACCGACATCTTTGAAGAGATAACGATCATTACGTTTTTGTTTGAGTACTTAGAGGCTACAATTTACAAAATTGATGAAATTATAGCCGATTTTGATAAAATCGTACTGATATTTTTTTTTTCTAATTTACTGCCCCCGAATTTTGAGTTATAAAAAATGAATACATGTCAGAATATAATATGTCAAAATAAGCCCAAATACCAAATATAATGAAAATATTGGTCTAGGGGTTTTAGCTATTTTGGAATCAGAGGACCTTACGATGGATATATCGGCAAAAACTCGATATTTATATTTTGACTTATCACATAACTTTCTCAACACTACGTTTTCGCTGTAACGTAAAATATATAAATACGTAACACTGTGGTTCTACTCTGTGATCTGTATATCTATTACAAGTATTCAGTGGTTCTGTGGTAGGAATACCGCAACCTACACACAAGACCTAAAGACAAATTAGGCTGAGGTGGGGGAGCAGTGGATAGAGCTTATATACATATGTATATATTCGGAAATTGTGTTGTGTGCCCTCCAAGGTTTGAATAGAGGACCTTCTTCATTATATGTTATTGCAAAGGGTATTTGTGTAATGTTACCAATCACTTAAGCCTTAAGGTACAGTAACCCCCTTCACATCGTATCACACATACCGGGTTTCAAAAGGGGTCCTGCTTCCTTCTCAACAAACTAATTTATTTTGAAAAATATATAATTCTACCGCTCTAACAAATTTAATTTGAAACAAGTTGATGAGTGTCATTATGACACTTAACCAGCGCCACAATACCTCTAAATGTTAAATTGTATGGCTATTTCAAGGAGTCTACTTCAGTGGGTTAAATTTGTTTAAAACATTCGTTATTCAGGTTATCTGATTCTCGTAATTGTGTATATCACTACTTTCTTGACGTAGGCGTGTAGATGTGTTATATCGGCTCTAGCCGCCCTGCGTCGCTACGCTCAGTGAGTCAGCCTTTCCAGAGTACGATAAAGATCATATATTTTGCTGCTATTAGAGTTAGAAATTTCATTTTTTGACTATATCTTCACTATAAATGTGGAGTTGCAGTGTTAAAATCAGTACATTTTTATCCAATTTAGTTATTTTCAATTCCATTCTTCTGATTTTCAGTAGGGTTCTATATGAAATCCCTTATACCAAATTTAATATTTTTATCTTAATTTTTGTACACACTATCGCGCTGACGTATATACTAAACGAGGACGACGACAAATACGACGGACTGTCGGCACGTCGAAAAACACTATTGCGGTTTCCTCAGACCATGAAACTTGAAGATCAGTCTAAAAACAGAATCTAAACTAACCTAACCTAACCTAACCAAACCTAACCCAACCTAACCTAACCTAATCTAACCTAACCTAACCAAACTTAATCTATAATTTCTATACTGGATGTGTAAATGACATGTGTTTTGGGTATACAGTATGTTGGATAAATTATTCTGTCACTATTGCTGTGTGTAATGATAGTTTCACACATTTACCCTTTGCAAACACTTGTAAACACTAACTCCCCTACCAAAAGTTAGGTACAATAACACATCACAAATAAAATTTTAGCAAATATTTAGGCTATTAGCCTATTCCCTTGTGTACATTTCGATAACCAAGTTACCATCATCGGAGGGTTCTAAACTAATATTAACAAAATAAAATAAAAGTTATGAAAGTAAACTGACAATACCCCCCCCCCCACACTTCAGTTCAGTTCAGCTGGATCGGCCAATCATAGTTAAACCACGTCATAAACCTTTTTGAAGAAAACGTCTGATAGTAGAGGCTAACTGTATACAGTCAATTTGGAGAACAAAATTACACAAAAATAATAATCTAACCATAATACATAACATTACTTAACTATTAGCGTTACTAATAAAACTACATATCTAATGAACAATAATGAAGGTGAGTAAAAATATATATTTGAATAATTTGACAAAAAGCAGGTTAATTTTTAGTAAATACGAACACTTATTATTAAAGATAACAAAAAATGTGTTTCATGTAAATATAAAATTAGAATATGTCAAACAACAGGTTGTTATATGCTAGAAACACTTTCTATTAAAAACAATAACAAAATGTGTTACATGTAACAAACCAATACAATACTGAATTCAATAATCCAAGTGATCAACTGCTAATTAATGGAAAAATACCTAGTTTTCAACAAACAGAATAAACATGAATTACGAATAGGAGCTTTATCTGCGTTGAGTAGAGAAGTGCTATTAATTTTAGCAATGAAAATGCTTTCATAGCTATTTAACAACTTATTGGAGGTCTTAACAATTTTCACATTTTGTATTCCCAATTCATTGTTCGTTTTAAGTATACGCTCAGCTACACTAGATTTCTCTGGTCTATTATACTTAATATGGGCTACATAATCTTTAAATCTGGTTACGATTTTTCTCTTTGTTAGCCTATATACACCTTGTCGCATTCATAATTACCGGACTTCTCCAACGGAATTTTGTGTTTTGGATTGCCTAATAAATTTTTAAGATTTTTTTTTGAGTTTTGAGTTTTGAAAGCTATCTAAATGTCCAGATTGTTAAATATGGATCCCAAATTATCGGTAAGGGCTGAATCAAAAGGTAAACTACAATATCTGACTTTACTTTTTTTCAGGTTGGAGATTCGTAGCATTTATTCTGTCATTCTCTGTTTCCTTATGTTTCAACTACTTTATATTCAAAACCATTAAATACCCTTGAAAAAAAATTGTTTGATAAAAATCGTTATAACCAAATTTGAAAAAAAACCTAATGTTCTTTTTTTATAACAGCTGATAACTTCATAATATGTCTTTAGCAGATAATATTAATATACAGAACGTGAGAGTTTTTTTATAATTTCTGACATATAATTTCCTTCCCGGTCTATCCATCCATGTCTAAACTTTCCATTCAAAATGTCTGTGACAAATTCACTAAAGTGCGGGGGTGCGCCATCTTGTTGGAAATGAATTTGTTGAATGTTTTCAAGTGCATCCAGCTGAGAAAAACAATAATTGATTAACATATCGAGATGCACAACTCCATTAATTGTCTTTTGAGGAAAGAAGAAAGGCCCTATCAGACGATTTTTCATCACATATATAGCAAAAATTTATATGATGGGTAGCAAATCGATGTCGATGTTTTCCTATATATCAGTTTTAAACCATTTGTCTCGAAAATTAGTTTCTGTCATATGTCCAGTTTATTACAGCCTAAACGTAAGAGCAGATTTTTATGAAATTTGATAGTGGCCATATTTTGTTAATATCTCTTAATATTTGTTTTTGATAACTCAAAAATTTGGGGTAACTACCTTATAATTAGTTTTTATCTAAATATGCTCTATTTTTTTACATTTTCCTTCTAAGAACCCAAATAAAAAGTATTGGTTGAATTACTCCAAAAATTCCGGTTCGCGAGTGAACGGTAAAAAAAAAAAAAATCAGCTTTACCGATTTCGTCAAAATTTTAAGTTAATTATGTAAAGATGAATTATTTAAAAATAACCTGTGTATAAAAATAATTAAACAAATTTTACGATTAAGGAACAATCGGCACAAAAAACTGAACCTTCAGTGCCGTCATTAAAAGCTCGATTTCAAACAAATACAATTTACGTTGAGGACGTGATTTATAGCAGAAGCTATACAAGTTTACACCGTACAGTATTCAATTAAATATATAAATTATGTTTTCAAAGACTTTGTTTACGATTGATTATCATTTTTTGATTGATACTAAACTGATGTTTTTGGTGACGAATAATTTTGGTTGCAATTTATTTGATTTTCGAGAGTGAATGAGAAACATTGTCGCAATATTTTGGACGTTTATATAATTTGTGAAATGACTATACAATTTAGAAATATCCTCTACTTAGTCTAGATAAAGTAATTTATCAAAGAGGACAATTCTGACAAATTTAACTGGATATAACTCCTTGTTACTTTGAGGTAGAAGAAATCTAATTTGTCAAGGCGTGCTGCTTCTGATTGTAGCTTCACGTGAAGTTAAAAACTTTCAAAATAAAACAGAAATTATTCGAAGTATCTGAGAACGTGGCAGCGTTTCACTTCCAGTTAAATATAAAACAGTATATTTAACTGTCACTTGACTAAGTACAGTATACAAAGTAAATAGGTATTTTGATAATAAAAATTAGACTAATCTTCACGTTTTTCATGGTCTCAGGAAATTCAAAAATATTTTCTGGCATTAAAATAGGAAGAACGATGTGTGCATTATATCTGTGTAGTGCACAACCACGATATGAGAATTCTTGCAAAGTAGGTTATATGTTCCCTAACTTTAAAATGCTATGATATAGAATTTGTTGAAAATCAAAGCAATGAAGTACAAACATAAAGTATCTTATTGTAATGTTAGTAAGGAAAATAGTTATTTGTGAAACTAGTGAGCAAAGTGGCACTTTTTTAAACGAGAGGAAAATGTTGACGCACGAGGCTTGCCGAGTGCGTCAATTTTATCGAGTTTAAAAAAGACACTTTGCTCACGAATTGCACATTATGTATTGTCTACAGTTGTTATTTTGTGACAAATAAAAAACATACTTCAGCAGTAACACAATTTAATAAAACTTAATTTAATACAATAGTGTTCAACTTCACGTCAAAACTGAGGTTATTTATGAATATTACAAATAACTTAGGTGCATTGTTGAGGAAACGGGATTGCCAACTTCAAAACTCGGCAAACGAAAAATACTCTCTGTGTACATACACTGTCAATCATCTTCATGAATAATTACTTCCTTTTTCAACTTTAAAACGTTTTTTTGATTATTTATGTTATTTTACATGTAAGAATTAATCTAATATACATACGGGACATTTCCTGTATATTATAAATCAATTCAAATAAACTTAACCTAAATTTCGTTTTGTTCGGTTGCCATTCGGAGTAAGCAAAGTGAAACTGTTGAGAAATCAGCTGTTTTGCAAACTAATTTAAATGAACAAAATGCCACTTTGTCAACAACTGTAGACAAATATAATTTGATTCCTCACAGCTTTGTCAAATTATGTAAAAACAATACTGTTAAGGCGGGGATGGTGGAATTGTGAGCCGAAACCAATTTTCTTTTATAAAACGTTAAAATTGGTGTGATGCCTTAATCCCGAATCTCGGTAGCACCGAAAAATGAGTTAGACTTACAACTCCAAAAAACCGATGTGTCTTATTGGACCGAATATTAACAAGATTGTATTTATAACCGTCCCACAGCACCGAATATGATAAAATCCCATAGCTTCGAAAAAAATTTAGGATGTGTTGCATATGTCCGAATTGTGGTAGTGGTCTGTACAGTGACGGAAGAAGTGGAGGAGGGGGTACGAGACTCTGCATTGGTTGGCGTGGGGGAGGTACTGAAGAGGAGCAAATCTTTGTTTAATGAAACCATGTTACATTTAATGATTCAAATTCGTCTCCAAAATATTACAGTTTATAAAAAAAATGAGCCTTCACCGCCTACATTAAAACCTTCATTTTTATCAAACACAATTTTCGCTGAATACATCAAACTCATAGTTTTACATTTCAAAATATATTATTTTACGGTATGATTTTGTATTCATCCCCCAGGCTAATAATTTGTTTTTCTTTGTTTTGTAGGATAAACATAGCTCATACTGTGAGAGAGGTTCATTAGGCAAGTTGGAAAATAAATCGCTATTAGAACTTCTCTATGTGTTTCCCAACCTCAGTCAGTCAGTTTATTTTATTTTAATTACAGTAGTTCTTCGAATTGTGATAGGAACAATGAACACGTGTAGAGTGAATGTCAACTACGATATAGTAACCTAGTGGAATATATTTAAACTCTTTACTAACCCAACAATTTTCTAAATTTCTACACATTGGTTAACCTAGGGCATAGCTGGAGTATTTAATTTTTAAGTTTTAATAATTATAAATTTGAGCCCAACTGCCAACAAAAAGAAAATTACTATTTCCTACAAATCGGCTATAATGATTTTAATCAAAATTTGCTCACGTGTATTAAAAAAAATCACCTGTAAGGATGCGAACACAGATTGGCGTCATCATTCAAAATATGCCGGTTCGTAAGTTATAGGTTACAAACAAATAAATCGGCCACGGGCAGTTATAAAATGCATTATTTCTCCAAGTCGGCTTTATCAATTTCGTACAAATTTAAGTAAAAAGTGAATTTAATGACCGGAATTCGGGCACAAAATTATTAATTTATATTTTAGGAGCTTAAGTATTTTATCGTTATGTTAATTTTATTTTACTGCTGTCATATTTTATTTCGCAAAATGTCTGATGTATGAGTGTATATCCCCAAAGCGGGCCATGCCTTTAGGGGAGCCGGGTGTTTTTCTTTGTTTTTTTTCTCTTCGAGAGTAATGTGGGGTTTTCTTTGAACTATATTATATTTCCTATTCAAGTAAAAGTTTTTTATTTTTTTTAGTTTAAATAAACAAATGTTATAGTTATAAGATATGTATATTAGTTTTATATATAAGTGTGTAAGTATGATTGGGCGCAAGTGTATACTGGGTGAACTAAAAGTCTGGAGACACCCCTGTAACGTTTGAGGGAGTAATTGGGAAAAACCAAACTCAAGTAATGTTTACTAGGTATAAACATGTAATTTTTTAGGCATAGACAACGTTGTTACTATTTTAAAAATGGGAAATTTTGGGGCAGATCAATTTAAATTGCAAACCCCTGCCTTATGACCCACTCATTTAAAGGTACCTCTAGTTTTTGTCATTTACATTCTTCACCAAGACCTTTAAAATGAGGGGTCATAAGGCAGGGGTTTGCATTTAAAAATTTTGAGCTGCCCCCGAAATGTCCCATTTTGGAAATGATAATAACGTTGTCTTATGTGTAAAAAATTACATATTTATACCTAGTAAACATTACTTAAGTTTTTTTTTCCAATTACTCATTTAATAGTTACAGGGGTGTCACCAGACTTTTAGTTCATGTATTTTTAAGAATATGGTACAGCTTAATGTACACTTTATGTCTATTGTAGATTAAAATTTTTTTGTTTGTTTTTCTTCTCTTTTTTCTCTCTCGCTGATTACTATTGTATAAAATAGCTGTAACAGATGTGTTAATATTTGTGTCTGTATTGTTTATGGAGGGAATAAAAAAAATTTAATTAAATAATAAAAAATAAAATAATTTTTAAAAAAAGAGTATTAAATAATATTACATGAAAAAAAAAACGAAATTACTGAAATAAGAACATTCCTGGTGGTACACAATACAGCAAAATGCATAATTGGTATTTGACCTACACGTCATTTTGTTTTCATCATTGCACTGATTAAGTTTTTAAATTCATATTTCACATTTTTAATCAATTTTTTTTTCTATTTTAGAAAATGCTGACATACTTTTCCTCTTTTCCGATCTTTCTACTAGTGATTGTGAATTCATAGTCAATCAAAACGTACTAACCTACGGCAGATGACAGCTGTTAAGTGATTATAGAACAATGAGCTGTAGTGATTACTGAATCAGATACATATAATTGTTTGGAAAAGCAAAGCAAATTCAGGCCTTTATAAATATTTTCTCAACGACGTTTCAAATGGATTATTTTCTGTTTTTTAACTAAAATCGAACTACGAAATGAAATTTTCGTACTAATCGTGGAAGTTGGTTATTGTTCGGATGGATGTGTGACAACGTTTGTGCAATATTGTGTACACAGCTTATTTGTTTTATTAGGAGTTGTTTGTATCAAATTTACCACGAGAGAAAACATATTTGTATTTTCACTAAAATGGATTTAATTACTAACAAATTGAACGCAAGTTGTTTGTTTTTGTACTACACATCCAAACCGTATGTGCAGTGTAATTGAACTTGATGTGAAACAAATGTCACAGAATAATCCTTCACACACGCCAGGGTCTAATTAACCCTTTGTCTAGACTCTGGCGTTTCAGAGTCAATGATTCCAAAGCCTTGCATAAGGGATTAAACCACCCATTTGTGTCTACAGTAATAATAATTTTACAAATATATTTCTTTTTGCCTTATTTGAGTTGCAATACAGAAATAGAGTCTGCAACGGGATTAAGATAAACTGCTCACCCCTTAACAATTGAAATACTAGCAAAAGAAAACAATTTTTCACAAAAAATCGGTAGTTGGCAGTGAAAAGGTGAAAATGAATCACAGACGCAGTTTTGGGAACAATATTTAAATAGGGTTTGAACTATTTAATTTATATCGAGCTTTATGGCGGTCAATGTTCATTTTTTTTTTTTTTTGTTTAACAATTATTTCCAAACCGGACTGTCCACTATCAGTAGGGTTTGTGTGCATGTGGCAGCTGAGGATGATGACTTAGCCATTCAAATGTCGTCTTGTATTTGTGTTGCACAATAAAGGTCATATTTTGTTGTCATTCATTAGGATTACTAAGGCAGTTGTTCGAAGTGGCCGCCATTCTCTACCTGGAGAAGCCGTAGTCTTTCCTCTATACTATGAGCGGAATTATAATTGCTTCTTTCAGTTCTTACGATTCAAAGTATTCCTGGCCTTTTGTTTTCTCTTGTTTCTTGTCTGTGTATGATGGTTCACACTTACTAACAAGCTTTGTATACGCGACTACCCCTTTTTACGCACCACAATAAACACAAAGGTTGAACATTACTAGCAGTCAGATGCACTCAAAGGTTTGTTACTGCTATCAAGTTACGAGAGACAGACTTAGGTGTATAAAATAATATGGGGCTGGGTAAGTAATATGACACCCATTAACTAGTTTTCTAATGTATTGGTTAAAAAATTGCTTGATTAAGTTGCGAGTGTACACTGCTTTGTTGTGGGATTCGAAATAAGTAAAAGTACACACAGAGCGTAACAAAGGGAAGTCACAACTTAAGCCCTGTTCTGAAGTCCAGATCTAGAAAACAAAGAGAAATATTTATGTAAAGTGTTTTTAGTTTATATTGTAGCCAACATAGTTTGTCGCAGCTTTCTAGTGTACAACATGTTTAGGAGGACTTTTAAAATGTCAACGTATGAAAACACTTAAAGTTTGTAATAGCATGTACTGTCTGAACTGACTTTACTACTATTAGACCACTGAATAAAGGATCTTTATTGGACAAAAATCCTCCATACACGAAATTTGGTGGAAAGATAGATTTTTGGGTTACTTCAATGGGGGGAAAATCTGTCCCCCCCCCCCCCGGAGGGGTTAAGATGTGTCAAAACGGGTATTTTTTTATATATCTCAAAAACTAAGCAAAATATAAAACAAATTATAATATAAAAGTTGTAGCTGACTAAATTTCTCATCAAAAAGGTCCTCAGCAATTTTTCCGTCAGACGAACTGGGACGTTTATGTAGTTGTAGTATGTGTGCATTACATATATATGCAAATACTTGGTATTACATTTACAAACACTTACATACCCATATTTAGCTCAATTTACTATACAAAAATCGGCCTAAACTCAAAACAAAATGCAAGTTTTTCACCCCATAAAAATGCCTTACAAGAACAATTGCACAAAAAATTCTCAACTTTGAACGCTTATTATCTGTGTCCCAGTGCGCCTGACGGAAAAATTACCAAGTACCATTTTGATGGGAGGTTTAGTCAACTACAACTTTGGTATTAAACTGTTTTTGATATCTTGCTTGATAACGCCCCCCCCCCAGGAGGGCCCAGCCGTGAGCAGGAGTGTCCGATTTTTTCCCATTGAAGTAACCCCAAAACCTAACTTTCCACCAAATTTCTTGTCTGGAAGGTTTTTTCAAGATTTTCACAAAATCTGACTTTATTCAGTGATAAATCATGTAGATTACACGCACATCCCAAAATATTTAAATGGGATAAATAAAAACTATGACAGCACACGAAATATTCTGGCACACATACAGTATATAACATTAACATAAACACAATGAACAGTGCACATACTTTGCCACACTTACATTCACAATGGAGATACTAAGCAGGAAAAGACTATGCATAGGAAATTGTTATTTCCGTGGTTGTCAGTAAAAAAATGAAAATTTACTATGGATGCTTCCTTGAAGTATTTATAATATATAAAACTTCTTCTCTGCGTAAATTTCTCTAAGACCAGAGATTGGACTGGATTAGAAACTAAGTACTCTGAAGCTACGGGCAATAAATAACCCAAGCGGATATCCACCCAACAGAGAGATGTGTACCTCGATAGGAGATATATAAATCACAACATATCTATACACCAAAGCAGCCATTTAAGCCTTGAACTAGCCAGTCATCCTAAACAAAAGCAATAAAGTAACTTTTCTCTGGATGCCAGCAGTTGAAGGAAATGGTGGTACCTCTCACAGATGAAGAACTTTTTGTTTCCTTGGAGACGCTTCCTTCAAGGAAGTACAATGAAAAGAAGACATTTTAAACGTCCACCATTTTGATAATATACAAAAGTAAAATCCTGGTACTCTGTATTAAATGTTGAGCTTGACTTATGAGAAAAACTATACAGTATAACAAACACACAGAACACAATTCTTATAAAAAAAATACGCCTAAGTATCAGACGCGTTTCAACGACAAGGTCGTCCTCTTGTTGTGGTTTGGTTGTGTAGCTGGTGTATCACTGGTGTGTTTGTTATACGGTAAAGTGGTAAAAGATTACATAAATAAAGCGTATGCTAAATCTTCACTCATTATCTTATTTTTTTCGTACTTAAGATACATTTTTTTGTAAAATCACAAAATGGCCGACAGACAGAAAACAAAGTGTTTCCGGACCTATATTTATTTTAAAAAATTTTTCTTATTTTTAATTTTATAACCATTAGCTCCCGGAATATTTTCGTTCAATTTTGAATGACTCTGTATAATAAAATTATTTATTAAATAACCTAATACATCTATTATAATATTTATAAAAAATTTGTATATTTTATAAATTCTTTCACTTTTTGAATTGCACATAAATTAGTTACGCACAGGATATGTAGCCACGTTCAAGAAATTTTACAAAACATCCTAGAGGAGAGCAAGTCTTTAATTATTTAATTGTGTTTCGTATATGTTCAGTATTGTTATTTTTTGTTGTACTTAACTGTGCTACACCTGAAGAAGACGACAATATTCGGCGAAACAATGAAAATATAAAAATAAGCATTGTAACGAAAATAATAAGGTATTTATACATAATACATGTATATAAATTTACAATTAATTTGTAAGTGCTTTTATTTTCATAAAGCCTTTTTTATCAGGATAAAATAATTACATTTCCAAGAGTGGCTAATGGAGTTTCAAGATTCATTTAGGAAAGCAGTTCTAAACTGTAGTTAAGTTTAATGACGAAATATTAATCTTTTTTCCCTCCTTGTTCCGTGGCATTCATTAAGTTGAGTTTTATGAAGCAACTGATGCAAATAATGTCTGAAATGAAGGGACTTTCATTACGCGGTTAAACAAAGCGTAAAGGTGATGTCATCACTTTATTTATAAACTTAAATTTTCTTTTTTTATTATTAAATCGATTTTTCAGTATGGGAAATACGCGCACTTATAATATTAATAAGTGAGTTTGTTCTAAAGACAAATAACCCCTTACTATAGTAAGTAGGGGGCTCGTCAACCCCGAAGTTTATATTTGGTTCTACCCCTTTTTTCCATGTAGTCTTGAGTTAGATCTTCCCTCTTTCCTATCAGGCCTTTCTTAACCAACTCTTGTTCTTTATCGACCCTGACACTATTAGAGTATTCGAGGGTTAGAGTTTTATTACTTTTACATTACACTAAGTTTGTTAATCTTGAGGGTTTGTGGGCTCAGGAAACGAAAGAAGTGTATTTCTACACGCCGCGCTGTTCTTCCAGTGTTGTACGTAAACATGATAGCGAACACAAAACCTAAGGTATAAAAAGTCAAAATTACTATAAAAGAACATTGCGTACCCTAATTAAATTCAGAAAAATCGCATTGAAAATGTCAAAACTGATATTTAAACAGAGAAGGCCCGTTCAAATAAATAATGATCCAGAATGAAAAGTAGGGTAGGAGTGGGGATAACAGACCCAAATTTTAGTCTTAGCAAATCCCTAGGGAAAACTCCATCCATATTTCAAGTTGAGATAATATTGTAATAGAGCTCTGCTGTATAATTGTAAATACTAATGGCCGTATAATAGAGCTCTACTTTGTTGTAACTGTAAATCAGCTGGACATCGAAATCAGCTGTTATGGTTTGGGACCCAGCTGTTAAACCTGTGGAAATTACGTGCATGGTAAATATTGTTATCACTGTTAGTATTTTGAAATTTTCATTGATTACTTACAACATAGGTTGGCTTTGAAGTATAATATCTCAAGAACTATAAATGTTAGGAACAAAATAAAAAATACAATAATTAACAAAAAATTTGTTTAATGAATAATGACATAAGGACTTTAAGCAATGATTTATAAAATAACTTAACAATAACAATTTTTCGAACTAGAAACATGAATTTGTCCCATTATTACCACAAAATTCACATGTAGTCATTTCCATAAAATTGCAAAAACTCAATTAATAATCATGGAATCTTGATAATTTATGAGCGTTATTTACGAGATAAAATTTAGCAACTTTTTTGTCTCTTGACAATATTTTGTAAAATTTACGGATTTTGAGATATTGTGATTTAGAAATTTTAAATGGCCGCCATTTTAAAATGGTACAAAGTATAAACTTGATATTCCACAATATTCCAAAATGGGTCTTACTAGTTGTAATACATATACCAAGATTGAAGTTGATATCTTCAGAGGCTCCTAAGATAAAACGTATTAAGTAAAAAACACATACAGATAGACGGAAAAAAGACAGATAGACGGAAAACTTAACGTTTTAGGACATACCTTCATATGAACTTTTTTCTTCCTTTTTGTATGAGGAATCATATCACAAAGTCCTGAAAGGTTTTATTTTACTCCCTGCATATACATACTTACATGAATAAACATATTTGGGATTTATAAAATATATTTATAAAACTTGTCAAAATTAAACAATAAATGTTGGCTAATTTATGTGTCAATAATCTTATTCATTAACTATAAGAACAATAAAGATTGGATAAATACTTACGTTTCTGGTACATTATGTTTCAAAGAAAATGAATATTGTATTTTGCAAGTTAGGAAGAAAAAACAAATCTCACTCCAGAACTGCATGTAGCGATCCAGTTATCTCTACCAGAGTTTGTAATTAAATCGTGTTTTACATTCTGAAGAAACAGATAAAAGACTTTGGACATTTATAGTATTTTTAAATTATGGAAATATAGATAAATATGATGATGGATGTATTAAAATAAATGTATTAAAAGGTAGTGAAGCACACATGGAGTCTTACATGTTGGTTAAAAATGTGCAACTTGCAATAGTTACAGTATTACAAGTCTCGATGTAAAACAAATAACTTTGTTTAATATTTTCAACAAAGAAAATATAAAGTACAAGTGTATACGTGCGTGCGCGTGTGTTTTAGTGAGTGTGGAGGGGGTATATTATGGGAGAGTAAGATTATGTTTGATAGTTTAACCCGCTCCAGTCATCACTTCTCTGTTAACCTAAATCATTAGCTTGTGTACCGTGTAACATAGCTGATTGAGTCAACTGGAGGAAAAATGCTGATAGAATGAATACTAGAAGTATTACCTTGGGACGAGGGCGTGGCACCAAAAGGCAAATCTTCCTAGCACTCAACATCAACCCCCCGCCCCCAATATCTGTGTCCTTGTATCCTGTAGAGTTCGAACACAATAAGTTTGATTTTTCTTTCCAAACGTTCTATATTGGAGTGAAATATTTACATAATATTAGTTCATACTGTATATGTTAACATTGATTTATACAAACTTTAATGGTATTAATTATCATACGTTGACAATGCTAAAGTCCTCCTACACATGCTTTACACAAGTAAGCTGCAACAAACTTTGTTGACTGCAATATAAACTAAAAACACTTTACATAAATAATTCTCTTTGTTTCCAACAGCGTAGAAGCGGGATCCGGACTTAACATTTCAAATGTGACGTAAAGCTCTCAACAGAACAGGACTTAAGTTGTGTGGATTTAGAGGTTATGTGACTTTGTAATAATTCTCTTCATGAACTACTCCCGTGTTTGTAATACAGTGGTACCGAACATCTCTCTAATATACAGGATGGTTCGGGAAGTACTACCGACTCTTTCTGAGCTCAATCTACACTCCAAAATAAAGAAAAAGCCTAATGAAAACGCTTTCGTAGTTACAGATAGCGAAAAACTTCACCCTAATTTCTAATCCTCCAGTAAAATTCAGTCTTGCTGGGACCCAAATTAAGGGGCAAATTTGGTGGTTTTATATGCAATTTGACCTGAAAAACTGTAAAAAGTAGATTTCAGAACTGTTTCTCTAGTAGTTTATGAGAAAACTGAGGTAAAACACAAATAATTACTGTCGACAAACGTACTTTTTTAAGTTCGCTATAAAATAACTTTATTAAATGGTTGATAAATGCGTAAAACTTTTCAACCAAACGTGTAGAGAATTTAATTCTGAACAAATTGGTGAAAAGTAAAAAATACAAACGGAAAATATTCTTACTAAATTACTTACGTCTTAGCAATCTTGTGTTTAGTATTTATTAATATTTCATAACAGCGGTTTCGGTATAACATATACCATCATCAGATGAAACAACACGTTTACACAACACAATGATACACATTTCACAAAAATAAATAAACATAAAATGTTTGGTACTGCAGTACAGGTCGAAAATAATATAAAATAAAGTTGAGATAATATAGCCACATCTTGCTAATGTAGTGGTCAACTGTTCACTCTACAGATAGAACAGATTTTTTAATTTCGGGTAAATTAACTCACCAAATGTTATAAAAAAATTTCAAAAATTAATCCTTCTACTTCAATAGATTTGTCTGGACAGTTGTAGAGCTCTTGGAAGTTCTGCAGGGCTGGTCTTAAGTTGCGCAGCGACGTCCTATTAAATCCTCACAGATATAAACAATATTCTTCATCTATCCCCAAATACAAAAATCGACTGGTGACAAATCTGACGACCTGGGTGACCAGGATTAGGGACCGCAACGACCTATCTATCGATCTGGGAAATACCGATTCAAGTGGGCTCGCACAGCTAGAGAGAAGGGGGAGGTGCGCCATCGTACTGATAATAGTTTTTCTCATAAACTACTGGAGAAACAATTCTGAAACCTACTTTTTACAGTTTTCAGTTCAAATGGCGTATAAAACCACCAAATTTGCCCCTTAATTTGGGTCCCAGGTATTTCAGCAACAAACACACACACGCGCGCACACACACATACTGTCAACAAAAAAATTAGAGCAAAATTACATTGTCAGATATCACCCCCCCCCTAACTTGAACAAGGTGTGACTTATACATCTGAAAATAATTGAATATAAAATTAAATTGCAGTCAGAAATCATACATTATATTATAATTTTTTGCATGACGAATACAACATAATTTAACCACACAATGAGAAAATGGTAGCGTATAAGTTTTAAAAGCACGTTTTGTAAAATGTGAGACAAACAATTATTCAATAGCCATTAAAAGATGGATTATATTTTCATTGTTTTATCTTTTCTTAGAATTCGTAGATAAACAAATAGTTGAACGACCGCCATTTCAGATAGGAGCAACTTATTGAGTTCTAGTTGTATTTTACTAAATAAGTCCTTTAACGTGAGAGGTCACTCAATGGGGGTTTCTATTTAATATTATAGAGTTGCTCCCTAAAACCCCCATTTGTTTTGGAAATGTCTCATTAGCCAAAAAGTAGTTTTCTATTACCAGAAGGCACATATAAAATATCTATTTTCCTTTTTTTTTTTCAAGTTATTAAATGATCCGGGACTTTTGGAACACCTGTATGTATACACATCTACGAAGTTCGTTTGAACCGAGCCCACATCAAGAAAGTAGTGATATATATAATTAGAACCAGTCTAACAACTGTTTTAAACAAACTGTCTAAGATTTCTTGATCTACTAATACATCCTCAAGAAACCAACTTTTGGTCATTACATTTAGAGGATATGATTGTATTACATTGTATGATGGGGCTGGGTAAATACCATGATGACGCCAATTAACTTCCTTAGCGTACTTGTAAAATTAATTGCTAAGTATTTTAGCCGACTATGACATAAAGTATCCAACCCGGTGAAGCAGAAGTGTTGCAGTGGCGCAGAATTTATATTATCGCTAGTTTTTACTTCACTAACTGCAACCACTGCCAAAAGATGGCGACCAAGATTTCTAACATATATATGATCTGTGCCAAATTAATTTATTTTTCAACACAATTCATTTTTTTGTTGCTACTGTTTAAACTTGCAAAGATTCTCGGATACCATCGGTTGAAAAAGAAAAAAAAAAAAAAAAAAAAAAAAAAAAAAAAAAAAAAAAGTATAAAATAAAAACACCCTCGATACTCTTAGCGTCAGAGTGGTTCTTAAAATAACAAGAGTTGGTTAAGAGATACGAAAGATGAAAGAGAGGGATCTAATCCAAGACCACATGAAAAAAAAACGTGTAAATCCAGCAGTGTACTTCGAGATTGAAAGCACTGAAGTTTCAAAAAACAGACGAAAGCTGATATGATATGTTTAGTTTCTTTGATTGAAGGCAGTTTAAAATATCTAATTCAATTTTCGTACATTTTATTTATTATGCAGGTACGTTATCTGGCCAGATTTTAATCTATGTTTAATTAAAACAATATACATTAATTATTTCAAAGTCGGTTCGTAGTTTTAAATGTTATTTAAGATTGAAAGAATTATTAAAATCGCTTTAGTGTTTTCAAAGTTATAAGTAGTTTTAGTGGGACGCCGCAGTGTGATTCAACTCTGAGATGTAGCTGTAACACTATCAACGCAGGGCTTCCAATAGTCTAGGCTTCCAATAATCTAGGCTTCCAATAGTCTAGGCTTCCAATAGTCTAAGCTTCCAATAGTCTAGGCTTCCAATAATCTAGGCTTCCAATAGTCTTAGCTTCCAAAAGTCTAGGCTTCCAATAGTCTAGGCTTCCAATAGTCTAGGCTTCCAATAATCTAGGCTTCCAATATTCTAAGCTTCCACTAGTCTAGGCTTCCAATAGTCTAAGCTTCCAATAGTCTAGGCTTCCAATAGTCTAGGCTTCCAATAGTCTAGGCTTCCAATAGTCTAAGCTTCCAATAGTCTAGGCTTCCAATAATCTAGGCTTCCAATAGTCTAGGCTTCCAATAGTCTAAGCTTCCAAAAGTCTATGCTTCCAATAGTCTAGGCTTCCAATAATATAGGCTTCCAATAATCTAGGCTTCCAATATTCTAAGCTTCCAATAGTCTAGGCTTCCAATAGTCTAATCTTCCAATAGTCTAGGCTTCCAATAGTCTAGGCTTCCAATAGTCTAGGCTTCCAATAATCTAGGCTTCCAATAGTCTATGCTTCCAATAATCTAGGCTTCCAATATTCTAGGCTTCCAATAATCTAGGCTTCCAATAATCTAAGCTTCCAATATTCTTTGCTTCCAATAATCTAGGCTTCTAATAATCTAGGCTTCCAATAATCTAGGCTTCCAATAATCTAGGCTTCCAATAATCTAGGCTTCCAATAGTCTATGCTTCCAATAATCTAGGCTTCTAATAATCTAGGCTTCCAATAATCTAGGCTTCCAATAGTCTAGGCTTCCAATAGTCTAGGCTTCCAATAGTCTAGGCTTCCAATAGTCTAGGCTTCCAATAATATAGGCTTCCAATAGTCTAGGCTTCCAATAATCTAGGCTTCCAATAGTCTAGGCTTCCATAGTCTAGGCTTCCAATAATCTAGACTTCCAATAGTCTATGCTTCCAATAGTCTAGGCTTCCAATAATCTAGACTTCCAATAGTCTAGGCTTCCAATAGTCTAGGAACATTTCCCACCTTCCACTAAAACAAAATGCGATAAAATTTCTGTTACAACTGACGGGCGTGTTTCACTCTTTCGTTCGTGCGGTTCTTTAGAAATGTTTTTTTATTCGTTTATCGTGAAACATCTTCAACTTTTACAAAATTCTCAATAATGTTTATCTTGAAACACACCTTCAATTAATTTCCACTCAATAACATGCTCCCTTTTCTGCTACATGGTGATTAAATTTAAGTATGTTTTATAATCCTAAACAAAATTAATGACATTTTAATGAAATACAAATCTAATTTTTACCAACCATGGTATAAGTGGAAGACAAACAAAGGAAAATATACATAATAGGACAATACACCGTTACTTGGCATGTATTTAGGTCGAAAGTTGGGGAAGTGTGGAAGTTACTTCGGTCTCTTTTTTATATCGGTATTAGAGAAAATCCACTTCTGTCGTTAAAATCCACATCGTGTTAATGTTATAGGGAGGCTGTCAAAATTAACCCAGCTGAGAGATATGGGGTCCCTCAAGGATCAGTTCTCGGGCCGGTGTTGTTTTTAATTTATATTAATGACCTATTATCATCTTCAGTATATGCAGACAGCATAATTCAATTTGATAATGTCACAATTTTGAGGTTTCCAACCAAACTCATTTCAAATGTTTAGATCATAAGGATTTTCTACAAGCCAATACTTTGCTGAAAATAATTTGACCATAAATTATTAAGACAAAGTACGTCTTTTTTAACTTTAAATTAGCTCAAATCATATACCAATTGTCATCTCGGATAATAGTGTTTTTGAAGAGGTCAACAGTGCAAAGTTTTTTACGGTGGTGTATTGACAACACGTTGCCATATATCACATATCAATAATTTTGCTAGAGTCGGCAAGGGAATATTATGTACTTAGAAAATTGAGTTTGTATTGCAATCATTTGATTCTACTACAACTTACTATGGTCTTGTATATTTGCATCTGAAAAGTGGAATCCTCCTTTGGGGAGATTCATTATTTCGAAATATAAAAAGAGTTTTTATACTAAAAAAAAGGTATAAAGCAGGTCTTAAAAAAGCTGAGCTATGTAGGGTTGTGTTTAAAGTTTGGAGTTCTTACACTCCCGAGTATATAATATGTACTTGAGATGATACTCTACAACAGGTTCAAATGTGAGTATAGTACAAGATGTACATAGTTATTTTGTTGTTTTTTGGTTAACTGAATTATTTTGTGAAATGTTGTTTTGTGTTTTGTATTTTGTTTGATGACTGAACAGTTTTTGTTGGTTTATTTGTTCTATTGTTTGTGTAATATTTGAAATTGACTATGACTATAATAACTCCGAACCAAGCTAGTGTCGATTTTGATTCTGTTAATTTTAAAATTCTCCACGTCAATTCATAAAGTAGAAAATTTAATGTTTATAAATTAAGAATTGGTGTTTTAAAAATGCTACTTTAGTTTTGTTTTGATCGTAAATTCCCCGTTCCATCAACCTCTGTCTCTCTCACATCCCTCTCTCCAAAACCTGAAGTTTATTTTGTATACTTTAGAACAAATAATAGTGTATTATCCTAAATATCTATGCATACTTTTAATATTTCCTTTAGTATGTGTTAAGACGCCCTCTAAATTCCATAACTGGCAATACTGAATACAATTGTACAATTTACAGAATAATGTGTTTTTGTTCCATGTAGAAGTTGTTCGATAGTATACATGATATAAACAAAAATATCTAAAGACATTAGAAGTATAATTCTCATATCTTAGTTGATATTCACTTCCCACTTATACCGACATCATTGCTCCTATTTTAACTCGAAGCGCTAATATAATTCTAGTAATAAAATAAACTGACTGCCTGAGGTTGGGAAAAACAAAGAGAAGTTTTAATGAAACCTTCAGAAATAACGATTTTCCAACTTGTCTAATGAACCTCTTTCACGGTTTCATCGATGTTGTTTCAACACAACAGAGATAAACAAATTATTAGAATATAACCAGCCTAGGGGATGAATACAAAAACATCCCTTAAAATAAAATAGTTTTGAAACTTAAGATTTAAAACTACAATAAACGTAGAACTGTAAAGCAAAACTCTGGTTACAACTCAACTATAATAAAACGTAATATAATTCCATCCATCTGAAACGAAACGAGTTTGTTCGTGTCATAACGAATCTTGCAGATATGATGATGAAACTAACTTTTACTGATTGGAAGATAGAAAGGAGTCATTTACCATCTAAACCAACGAGCGGAACAAAGAAGCACCCTATAAATTTCATTAATTTCCCCTCTTTCTACCAATGTATCCTGTCTCTTGCCCCTCACTTTTGAAAAAAACTGTTTTTGAAACATGGATTGAGAGAGAGGGAGTGACTAATCAGAAACAAGTTAAACGAGATTTAAATAAGGCAGAAAGGAAGGAGGAAGAGCTGAAAGAGCGAGTTGCTTAAAAGAAAGAGTACAAGCATAGGATGATCAGTTCTAACAAGTGTTTTGAGAATGGAGTATATCCGAAACGCGTCAACAAGTGAGATTAACGAAACTGGGAAAGGCGGAACAATCTACTAATTTTAATTATAACATTCCTAGTGGAGATAAAAAATTTTACGTCTAGTTTTCGAGTTACTAACAAAAGTACGTTAAAATCGTGTGGGTGGTTTCGAAGCCATCTTTTAAAATCCTCAACTCGGGTTTAACCACAGCTTTACAAATTCAAATTGTAGGATATTTTGTTGACTGAAATTTTTTTCGTAAATCTCATACTCATAAATGTAATCACAGAAAACACATTTTTCAGCATTTTCAAACCTCCCGTTGAAAAGCGACTCTTCGAAAAATTCGAACGCAACGATTTCTTTAAAATGATAAACGAAAAAGCAAATATCCTTAAATTGTATTGTTAAGAGACGTTTTAAACTATTTTTACTACAGCTTACTCATATATTCAAATAGAAATTAATAGAAACTAATCAATGATGAAATCTGTAAGTCGGACTTCATCCCGAAACTATTTCTAAATTGAAATCTCCCTCCGTGGTGAAGTTTGCACATTGAATTCCTTGGAATTTCAATAGAACAGGAATTTAGAATTAAAGTTTAGATTGAAATACGTTGCAAACTGTAACTTTCTCAAAACTGTGTTTCAAATCAAAAGCTGAACATATGAGAAACCTTTAACAAATATATTATCTCAAACTGTTAATTATATTTTTCATTGATAACATTCCGCTTATTGGAGCAACCTAAAATGACATTTATCTTCTTTTCGTTCTCATTGAACACGATTCACATACAATATATTATTATGTTCATGTAGGCTACGTCGTATTCTGAACGTTAAAGAAATATTTAAATAATAATACTTTACAAATATAGCATGGTATAAAATATACAGGATGTCCCGGAACTCTGGAACCTTAGGTAAAAATAAGATAAAAGTTCCAATAAATTTAGGTCCGAAAACGATTCGTTTCCCTTTATCCGCCATTTTGTTTTTTTACATAAAATATTTATATCTTTGGAAATAGATAAGATATTGAGTTCAAATTTGATGTACCTTTTCTCTTGTATATTTTCAAAATGGCAGCCGTATAAAGTGTTTAACGTTAAATCTAAATCGGTTAACTTTACAAAAAATGTAGAAAGGACATAAAATAGTTAACTTTTTTAATGACAAATGCATTGGGTTTTGTATTTTTTCTCTGCATATAACTAAATTATCGGCAAAAAAATATAAATATAATTTCTTGGCAGTTATCTACAACATGAACAATTGGTCTATAACCAAAATATTTTTTAATTATAATTAACGTAATTAATAATAATAATAAATTATATTAGTGTTACTAATATGAAAATGTTGAAACCTTTTCAAAATAGCGACAGTTTAAAAATCTTAAAATCAATATATTCCAAAACGGTTGGTTCGGAGGTCGATGCCTGATAGATTTAAGTTATGCAACCGTTTTGAATGTCATCATTTCGATCATTTATTGTAAATAGAATGAAATGGTTGCCCTCTTTTAACTATTAAGTGTAAAAAATATTTATTAAATATACTAACTCTTTTATTTATTTAAATTAAATATAGTCGCCTAGTAACAAATCTATTTAATTATAGTTGCAGTATTAACTTAAATTAATAATATTTTACTCATTCCTTGCCTAATTGCCTTATACCTAATTCGTCTTTGAAATGATCGAATTTTTTAATCTTCAACATTTTTAATCTTTCTTGGCAATGTTGTGTGAAACCAACCGTTTAAGAGTATTTTTACTTTAAAGTTTTTAAACAGCTGCTATTTTGAAAAGGTTAAACTCAGCATTTTAATTGTCAATACATTTCTGATAATGTAATTTATTATTATTATTATTATTTACATAATTTATTATAATTTAGAAATATTTTGGTTATAGACCAATTTATTTTGTAGATAACTACCAAGAAATTAGAGTTTTTTGACGATAATTCAATTATCCTTTGACGTACAGAAAAAAATGCAAATACCAATTCATTTGTTATTAAAAAAGTAAACTTTTAATTCCTAATATATATTTTTTTTTGTAAAGTTAAGGATTTTAGAGATATTTAACGTGTAAAACTTTAAACTGTCCCCATTTGTAAAATATAAAAAATAACGTTCTGATTTTTCGTACCCAGATAAAAAGCTTCATAACGGATTTGCACACCAAATTTCAACTCAATATCTTATCCACTTTCAAAGATATAAATATTTTATGTAAAAAAACAATGGCGGATAAATGGGAAACGAAACGTTTTCGGATCTATGTTTATTTGAACTTTTATCTTATTTTTAACCAAGGAACAATTCTACAAAGCGGTTCCAGAGTGTTCCGGCACATCCTGTATACGAAGTATAGGGTAAGTTTCGTAATTGTTTTCAATGTAGGAACGTCGAACTCTGACCTCGCTCTATTTCGTTTAGTTACAAGAACCGGCAGGGCAGTCACCGACACGATATGTAGGCTACAGCTTCCGGGCTCGCCAGGGTCAAAACACTGCAAAGCGAGTGGTTTAATATAAGTACACATCTATGAAGACTATCACGGCCTACTTTAGGAAGAAACTAGTGAAATATAGAATTACGAGGTTCGGAATAGCTGTGTAACTGTTTTAAACAAACTTTCCCTACTGGATAAGACCTCTTGATCTAATAAAATTAATCATTTACCTACAAGACTCAAAAAACCAACTTTTGAGCACTATATAATATTCCTGGTTGTATTATATTTTATGATGGGGCTGGGTAAGTACTATAATGACCCTTATTCAATTGTTTTAATTGTAGGATTTTATGCTGTCCATTTAGAAAATAAGGGGAGGTTTATAACCTTTGTCTCAACCAAGGTGGCAGCATCGAAATACACTCTAACGCTAAGCCGTAGCACTTGTAAAAATAAAGATTTTAAATTTGTAATCTTAATTTCTGTAACCTTAGACAAATATTTCAAAAATGTGTTTTCGTATTGTACAAACACTAATACTATTAGCATTGGTTTAGTGGCAAAAATGTATATGCAATTTTAGAAATCATAAGTTGAACGGTTTAACTACAAATTATGTGGAGCGTACATCAGTGTTTCAATGAAACTTGTAATAATATCGGGACGTTACAAAATATCAGATTAATAAGCCTTGAGTTAATTTACTTGACAATAATCAGACAAATAACAATAGAAATAAGCTATAAATGTGAATTGTGGGAAAACTTAGGTTCAGTTCCCATATGTTTAATACTTTCCAAGACAAATTTAGTTACTCTAGACTACATAATGATTTTTAAAACTCAGTAAATTTGTTTCCTTTAAATCAAACGCAATATTAAAACTATTCAATATTTAAATAACTTAATACGTGTAGGCTATAACCTAAAAGTAAAAACAATATTTTATTTTACCTAAATAATGTAGTAGTAAATTACATCATGTTGATAATTATGTTTGAACACATTTTACACAACACTGAAACAAAGGGTCACATTTTAATAACACAATACAAATAAAAACGCTAGTCACAAGACAAGCGGATGCTGAAATCATCAATAATTCTGTTTCAACTGGGATCAGGTCTGGAAGTCTTGATAACGTTATTGTAACACAAACAGTATTAATACAAGTGAGCTCAGTATACACACAAGAGGGACAACTTTAGCTTGTACTCTTCAATTTACTAAATATTATTGATGAATGATACAACCAGATATAGATGGGCAACTAAATTGTGTATATTGATGAGTTTTAAGAATAATATATCGGCCATTGTCAACAGAGACTTATGCTCGTTTAGAAATATAGCTACAATTCAGTGCCTTCTTTTAGGGAATACGATAGAAATTTCTCACAAATATTTGAACGACAAGAAAAATGAGTTTTTTTTTTCTCTAGGTCAAAGAATAACTGACTTATCGAGAAAAACCTAAAAACATAATTCTTGGCAATTGTTTACAATTCCCAGAACTTTATAATACCAGTTATTTCTTATTGTTATTGGATTTATTATGTGTACCCGTCTAGCTTCAAGGCCATTGCAACGTGCAAGTTTATACATCAAATGCTTGTCAGCCATTTCAGCCCTTTAAATATGAAAATTACCTGTCAAGATGTACGTTAATAATCTCGTGAATCAGTGTCTCGGGGCTGGAGAGTATCGAAGTTGTTCATATGTGAAGAACCCTCCACTCACTCTGCCCTGCAGGATCTCGTAACCATACGAATATTACATTTTCATGGGAAGTCAGTGTTGCCTGTCAAGATGTACACTAGTAAGGTGGTGTATCAGTGTCTCGGGGCTGGAGAGTATCGAAGTTGTTCATATGTGAAGAACCCTCCACTCACTCTGCCCTGCAGGATCTCGTAACCATACGAATATTACATTTCCATGGGAAGTCAATGTTACCTGTCAAGATGTACACTAGTAAGGTGGTGTATCAGTGTCTCTGGGCTGGAGAGTATCGAAGTTGTTCATATGTGAAGAGCCCTCCACTCACTCTGCCCTGCAGGATCTCGTAACCATACGATTATTACATTTTCATGGGAAGTCAAAGTTCGAAATTACAATGTAGACAATAACTTCGCTATATGCCGCGGTAGACATTTTGGGTTGTTACCATTCTGTATTTAAATTTGCACATTTTTACGTAGTTTTACGTAGTCACAAGTTGAATACATGAGACATGAACAAAAACCTGTTTGAAATGCCAGTCATTTTGATATATTTTAATTCCATTTTGTTTGAATTTCATTACGATTCTACATGAGCACAGCTATACCAAATGATCCTATCTTAATTTTTGTGCCCGCTATCGTAATTATTGTATACAGACGAAGGACGGACAAACACTTTTTGAATGACAACTAGCGAAGTGACATTTTTAGTAATTAAAATGTTTCGTTGGTTTTTATTTATTTTTGAGGATGGGATAGTGGAAAGTTAATGCAATAATTTTGCATTTTTTATTAAATTAATTGAATGAGAACTTTTTTGTGTTAATTTGTCTGTTGATTATTTTTAACAAAACATTTACTTGTAAAGTGTAACTCATTCAGTATTTTAGTGTTCTTTATAGTAAAGATGTTACAAAATTTACAAGGACAGTTCCAAATAAAACAAAGAATTTACGGTCAGAAGAGCTTTACTTGAAAGAGGCTTCCAAAACAGCTGCAGACCGAAATTCTCTGATAAAAGGGATATACTTAACTACAGAAGGCAGGGTAGGATTTCCAACTGTTTTGTTATCTTGACCTCATTTGTCTTTACACAGAGATTTTGAGTCATTGTGGGTTGGGGGGGGGGTTAGTTATAAAGGAAGAGGTTGAGTGCTGTCTGATTATACTGTTGTACTCTGCGCATGCTCAGAATATTCATGACAAGCTGATAAAAGATATTTTGTATTTTATAAAACAAACTTTAAAGTCGTTTTTAAAACATGTACATTATTTCTTCGGTTATTGATTATACTTGAAACAAAATATAAAATAAATAGTAAAAAAAAAAAAAAAAATGCACAAACTTTTCCCTCCCAATCCGCGAAACCAAATAAAAACGAACCAAAAATATCCGTTCAGTAGATGTCAATGGAAAGGTGTAAATGAATCTTAGCATAACAAAATAATGACTTTCATTGGTCTTTTTATCTTTTTGATTGGCTACTATAGAACTGATTTCATGGTGCCAATTACTTTTTGTTAGCTTTGGGGCTAGTGAATGATAAAGTTTGTCAATAATTTATATTTTCACTATTTATGTTATTTATAATTAAGTTAAATAAACTTCTTCACTGTTGAAAATTTAAAAGAAAAGTATTTAACAGTTGATATGTTAGGATTTCACGTATATTAACTGTTAAAAAGATGAGACTCACTTATGTTGAGTAGGTCGTAGCTATCCCGACATATACTAGTTGGATCTACACCTTTCGCCATGTAATCTTAACTTAGATCCTTTTCTTTCATCTTTCCTAATAAGTCTTTCTTGACCAAGTTTTCACGTTATTGGAGTATTCCAGAGTTATGAGTCTTTATTTTATAGTCTTTCCTTCCATAAAGTTGTCTTAAACAACAATGGAAAACATTATTTTAAATCATATTTCAAGTGGAAAATATACGACCTAGACTGAGAATTAAACACAGGACCTTCAACTCTACCAACTGAGCTTTCCTTAGTCGCTTCCCAGCTTTGTCTCTCATTTGACTTTCTTTTTGCTCCAATTTTCGAGTTATCAAATTAATTACCTCGTTATGCTGAGAAGCGACTAAGGATAGCTCAGTTGGTAGAGCATTGGCGAGTAAAGCCAAAAGTCCTGGGTACAATTCCCCCAGTCTAGGTCGTATATTTTCCACTTGAAATATTCTTTAATTAGTAATACTAGGTGGTATTAAAACGTATAAGGGTTAAAATCATTAAATTAAAATCAATATTAATAATTACCATACACAGCGGTAACCTATATTAATCTTTTACTTTCATTTTAAAATTATCTTGAACTTTTTAGAACACCTAATAAAAGAAACGATAAAAAAAAACAACAATTATAAAATTAATTGTATCCATAGTAACGTATTTTATTTTAAATTGTGTCTAACGATATTTTGGGTTCTTCAAATATTCTTGCAATGTACAAATTACTAACTCCAAAAAACTTCAACATTTTCGAATATAAATATCTAACGAATGTTGTGAAGCACAAACCAAATTTCTTAATTTCTCCCTATCGCACGTCAAACTGGATTGATTGCAACGAGGGAAAAGAGAAACCTATCGAACCAAAACATCGAAAACGAATTTGTAGTCCGGATTATTTAAAGAAAGTATGCAAGCCAACGTGCAAACCGAAGGAGAAAGTTGCTGGGATAACACTCTGCAGTATCTTGTGGACATTAACCAAACTTGGGTTCTTTGTTTTCTTAGTGAAGTGTACCTATGATGCTGGTGTTTGGGCTGGGAGTGAAGACACAGAACATCTTTTTTACGATGTATACTCTGTTTTTGTCCCCTATAAAAAACCTCAGGTATTATGGTCGTCGGTTCAGTTTTCGGGTTGTAAATATTATTAAAAACTATTTTTTTTTATCGATAATTATATTAAGTATTATTAAAATTCACTAATTGTAGCAAAAACTCAAAAATAATTGTTACGTCTCATAGAAGTGTACAGTTTTTAGTTGTTCTTAGAGGAGAACGCATAAATCTTAGTCTGACTACATCACTCACAACAAAACAAGTTCTCTCATCGAGTACGGCCACCATGTTATAATAACAATAGGTTGCATATTCAGGGGGCACGCTGGAGGCATTCATATCCGAAGACTACAACTATTCCAAAATAAAGTTTTGAGAGTAGTGACTGAAGCACCAATATGCACCAAACTTAGAATAATACACAAAGACTTGAATGTGCTTTTTATCAAACAATAGATCCAACATTTAGCAGTAAACCTTTATAAGGGAGCTCAATCACACCCCACATCTACACTAATTTCCACATTTTTTGCAGATACAAAACAGCATCTGATAAATACAGACTACCATTGTCCCTAACCCATGAGACCGCTTACTGGCCTGTAATGTCCGCCACATCCCTATTACTGTGACCTTTTCCTAATTTTGTTATGCCTATCAGATCTATTTCTGAAGCGATAGGACAACGTGGATTCATGAGACAAGACCTTTAGTAGCTCAGGAGAATTGCAGGCGTAGCCATCAGCACACGGTTCCATCCAGCATGTCTCATTTGCATATAAATTTCAGTTTCGAGTAGATAGCAGAAGAAGTTGATGCATGTTGGACATTCACATAATAAAATAACTAACAAGGTTTTTGTAAGGTAAACTCCTCCTTCATCTACACAACACTCCAACTAGGGATCCTGCATGATCTGTAGCGAGGTTTTCCCTACCTTGACTCTGTCCCAGCTAGTGATTTGCCTCGCTCTTCTCGCGGTCTGAAAGTTCTGTTCTTTTTCCTTATATCTTCTCAACATTTCCATGGAAAGAGCACATGTTCCAGCTTGGTACATAGAACCATTCATGAATCCTTTTCCTACGCGATAGGGATATTAAACTAACAGGAAGGAAGGTGGTTTTTAGTGAGTAAGAATCTCACAGTATTAAGAAGATAGGATGTCTCCCTTTGTCTTTTAAAGATTTTCCACCTCTCCTACCAAATCTTTAAAAAAATGCATCATTCGAGTAATATTAAATGACTGGGCGTATGTCTTAAGGGGAAGAGGAATCCCTATTCTACTGAATGGTAATATAAGGAACATTTTCTCACAAACCACTAGGCTTTCATTTTTTCCCCAAGATCATTACTAATATTTTTGACATGTCCTTACTTTTTTATATTGAAATCTAACTGAAAAGTGTCAATACCATAAAGTCTTCAGAATTTAAAAATTCGACATATGAACTTGTTTTAACTACCTAAACATTGTTGAATTAGGTTCAAATTGTCTTAGTATATGTAACACTTTATATTCAATATAGTGTAAAAAATTTAATGCAATCATTAAGTAGTTTCGTATAAAATGTTCCTTAAAAGCTAAAATATTCAATTGTCTAGAAAACCTACAAGAATACAATGTAGGGCAAAAAATCCCCTACATTGATACTAGGCCATCATGGTTAACAGTTAGTATTTCTAGGACATCTATTTTTCATAACTATATAACTTTTGTAATAGAATGTCCATAACTATTATTTGATTGATGAAAGTTTTCATCATTGCTTTTTTTTTTTTTAACCGTGCGGATGGACTCTAAAATATATTCTATAAAAAGATATGAAATAAACATCCTATCTAAAAACAAATTTAAAAATCATCAATGCATTCGGGAAAAGTTCTAGTTTCATAATTTTTTTAAATATAAGTTTGTGATTCCGCCTCCCCTTAAAGGGACAATCCTTTTATCAAAGATTGGTGCAGCAAGTTGAGACAATGTGGATATTTGGCTCACTCCAACTTTTGGTGTCTCCCTATATATATAAACGGTGATTGACCTGAGGGGGTTGGTTTGATATAAAGAAAACACCAGTTTTTTACGTTTTATTTTTGTAAATGTGTTAAGTAAAAAAAGACAAGAAGCTGACTAACATACCCAAAAAAATTGTCCATATAGAAAATATGTGCAAGAATGAAATTAACTAATTAACTCGGTAAAATTGTTTTGAGTTACCTCACTATATTAATAAATAAGGAGGTATAAATATTCTTGTAAAACCCCTGAAAACAGACAATTGACTGAAGTCGAGTTAGTTACTAGGAAGTTCTAAAATAGCATGAACTTAATCCATCATTTAATCATAATGTGCACATGTGTAATAAACCTAGTCTTCTAGCAGTAACTTTCTGTGACAAAGAGAACTGGGTAACTTTTTCTGGTAAACTTTTCCAAATCAAATATGAACCTAATCATTAAAATAGTCGGTAAGGTTATTCAAAAATCAAAATGAAGCACGATGACTTTGAAAACAATATTTATTTATTTAAATGAGGCCTACACTTGCTTAAATACGTCCTCACTGTAAACCGGTATTTGATTAAAATCGGGTTTCAACAACACCTGCCAAGATACAAGATAGGTTTTTTGTTTCCAATTTTTCTTGAACCGTATTATTTTTTTACTTGCTACATGCACACGTGTTTGGATCATTCATCTTCACATTTCATTAAAATTTTAACTAAATCTGTAGAGATTGTTTTGAGAAACTACGCCTTTTATAACAGTTTTATGGCTAGTTTTATTACCGATAACTAACAAACTGCTATTTTTGGAGAGATGGCGAACAATACATTTCGTGTGGTTCCTTACAGGCTACACTAGAGCAAAATTTCATCAAAATTATTATAACTGTTTTTTGAGAAAAAGTAATGTTTTTAAAAAAATTTTCTTATGGGAGCAACTCTCATATTTTAAGTTGAAAAAAATGTCCAGATAAAATACCAAAATATTCACGTACCAAAGTGGATTAAAATATTTTCACTTTTTGTGACTAAGGGAATCCATTGTATAACTGTTTATGTACAAACTATAGCCCTAATTTTAAGTAATTGTTTATTTTCATTCCAGCTTCCAGATTTTAGATACTTACGATATTACATAGCTGTTACTTGGAACAAATTGTTGACTGGTATCCTTCGACCTCTGGGCCTTTATGCGGATAGAAAGTCTAAAGTACTGAAAAAGTAACAAGCTATAACATAATTAATACGTATAATTTAACTCGCAAAATGTAAGTAGGTTTAACCTTTCAGACCTAACTTTATCTCTAATTTACATTCTTGTATTTTGAGTTTATTAAGTGAATTTAAGTTATCATGAATGGCAATGTTTTCTATAACATTTTGTAAGGGGTTAATAAATATTGAAACCTGTTTAATAATATTTAAATTTTATTTGTTCATTTTAAGTCGAAAAAGTTTGCTGCCTTACCTCGCCATATTATACGCGACAATGTAATACAGGCAGATCCTCTAAACGTAATGAAATATTTTTGATTTTTTGTACCTTTTAGGAAATGTTAAATTGTATCGTTAGATAAACGGGTCTTGCAAAGAAGTATAAGTGTGTTTAAACCATATTTTTTGTACCTTTTAGGAAATGTTAAATTGTATCGTTAGATTAACGGGTCTTGCAAAGAAGTATAAGTGTGTTTAAACCATATTTTTTGTACCTTTTAGGAAATGTTAAATTGTATCGTTAGATCAACGGGTCTTGCAAAGAAGTATAAGTGTGTTTAAACCATATTTTTTGTACCTTTTAGGAAATGTTAAATTGTATCGTTAGATCAACGGGTCTTGCAAAGAAGTATAAGTGTGTTTAAACCATATTTTTTGTACCTTTTAGGAAATGTTAAATGGTATCGTTAGATCAACGAGTCTTGCAAAGAAGTATAAGTGTGTTTAAACCATTTTTTTGTATCTTTTAGGAAATGTTAAATTGTATCGTTAGATCAACGGGTCTTGCAAAGAAGTATAAGTGTGTTTAAACCATATTTTTTGTACCTTTTAGGAAATGTTAAATTGTATCGTTAAATCAACGGGTCTTGCAAAGAAGTATAAGTGTGTTTAAACCATATTTTTTGTACCTTTTAGGAAATGTTAAATTGTATCGTTAGATCAACGGGTCTTGCAAAGAAGTATAAGTGTGTATAAACCATATTTTTTGTACCTTTTAGGAAATGTTAAATTGTATCGTTAGATCAACGGGTCTTGCAAAGAAGTATAAGTGTGTTTAAACCATATTTTTTGTACCTTCTAGGAAATTATAAATTGTATCGTTAGATTAACGGGTCTTGCAAAGAAGTATAAGTGTGTTTAAACCATATTTTTTGTACCTTTTAGGAAATGTTAAATGGTATCGTTAGATCAACGGGTCTTGCAAAGAAGTATAAGTGTGTTTAAACCATTTTTTTGTATCTTTTAGGAAATGTTAAATTGTATCGTTAAATCAACGGGTCTTGCAAAGAAGTATAAGTGTGTTTAAACCATATTTTTTGTACCTTTTAGGAAATGTTAAATTGTATCGTTAGATCAACGGGTCTTGCAAAGAAGTATAAGTGTGTTTAAACCCATATTGTTTGTACCTTTTAGGAAATGTTAAATTGTATCGTTAGATTAACGGGTCTTGCAAAGAAGTATAAGTGTGTTTAAAACCATATTGTTTGTACCTTTTAGGAAATGTTAAATTGTATCGTTAGATTAACGGGTCTTGCAAAGAAGTATAAGTGTGTTTAAACCATATTTTTTGTACCTTTTAGGAAATGTTAAATGGTATCGTTAGATCAACGGGTCTTGCAAAGAAGTATAAGTGTGTTTAAACCATTTTTTTGTATCTTTTAGGAAATGTTAAATTGTATCGTTAGATCAACGGGTCTTGCAAAGAAGTATAAGTGTGTTTAAACCATATTTTTTGTACCTTTTAGGAATTGTTAAATTGTATCGTTAGATCAACGGGTCTTGCAAAGAAGTATAAGTGTGTTTAAACCATATTTTTTTGTACCTTTTAGGAAATGTTAAATTGTATCGTTAGATCAACGGGTCTTGCAAAGAAGTATAATTGTGTTTAAACCATATTGTTTGTACCTTTTAGGAAATGTTAAATTGTATCGTTAGATTAACGGGTCTTGCAAAGAAGTATAAGTGTGTTTAAAACCATATTGTTTGTACCTTTTAGGAAATGTTAAATTGTATCGTTAGATTAACGGGTCTTGCAAAGAAGTATAAGTGTGTTTAAACCATATTTTTTGTACCTTTTAGGAAATGTTTAATTGTATAGTTAGATCAACGGGTCTTGCAAAGAAGTATAAGTGTGTTTAAACCATATTTTTTGTACCTTTTAGGAAATGTTAAATTGTATAGTTAGATCAACGGGTTTTGCAAAGAAGTATAATTGTGTTTAAATCACATTGTTTGTACCTTTTAGGAAATGTTAAATTGTATAGTTAGATCAACGGGTTTTGCAAAGAAGTATAATTGTGTTTAAATCACATTGTTTGTACCTTTTAGGAAATGTTAAATTGTATAGTTAGATCAACGGGTTTTGCAAAGAAGTATAAGTGTGTTTAAACCATATTGTTTGTACCTTTTAGGAAATGTTAAATTGTATAGTTAGATCAACGGGTCTTGCAAAGAAGTATAAGTGTGTTTAAACCATATTGTTTGTACCTTTTAGGAAATGTTAAATGGTATCGTTAGATCAACGGGTCTTTCACAGAAGTATAAGTGTGTTTAAACCATATTTTTTGTACCTTTTAGGAAATTTTAATTTGTATCGTTAGATCAACGGGTCTTGCAAAGAAGTATAAGTGTGTTTAAACCATGTTTTATGTACCTTTTGGGAAATGTGAAATTGTATCGTTAGATCAACGAGTCTCAAATAGAAGTGTAAGTGTGTTTAAACCATATTGTTTGTACTTTTAGGAAATGTTAAATTGTAATCTTCTTGTAATTATACAGCACTAATGATGGCTAACATAAACAGAACAAGACTAACTTGTGTAAATTTACATCAGGATTAACATTCTGCATCTCGTAAACAGGAATGTATGTTACAGCTGTCCAAACATTAAACTGTTTAATTACAAAACCATATACACAATGTCTGGGGCCTGTATAACTTGAAGAGAGCACGTTTAGGCTATATAGGGACAAACATCTTGAACATTGTAAAAAAATCAATTATATTTGTTCCAAGAGAGCTGCACATTGTTAATTTGGAAGTTAAGAATTTTTGTAAAGGTTGTAAAAGCATTTATTATTACAATTAGGGCCTACTAATAACCCAAAATTGAAGCATTAGAGTACATTTTCTCTTGAAAATAACACCCCTTTGATACATTAAGAAGTAGGTATGTTCCTTTTATTTAACAATTAACGAATAAAATAAATCGGCTCCAAGGCCGGTTTTATACCGATAACTCACGGACTGGCATTATTGGGGAGATGACGACCAATTCGTTTTGTTTGGGCCCTTAGGGCACCACGTGGGAAAAATTTAATCAAAACATGCAGAGGCTATTTTGAGAAAATAGTAATTATATGTTTTTTATTATAACAGCTACCCCCAAAATGTACCTAACCTAACCTACCCCCAAATTTTGAGTTAACAAAAACGTCCCGAGATATACCACATACCAAATTTATTTAAATTCAGTCCACGAGTTTTGGTCTTTAGAACAATGTACAGACAATAGAGAGACATCATTGCAAAAAAAACACCTATTTGTAGTCAGGTGAGCTCAAATGGATATAAGAGCAAAAACTCCACGTTCATTTTTGACACAATTTTCCTCTAAACTAAAAATGAAGTTTTTATACAATTCTTAATTTTTGTTTAAACAATATAAACACTGTTTACACGGCAGTGTCTGTTGCGTACTATGAGTTCCAAGAGTGCTGCACATTGTTAAATTCTAGGCTAAGAATTTTACTCTAACAAAATGATTTCCCATGAGGTTATCTCCACAGCAACAATGTAATTCCCGTTACATAAATAGAGCGATGGGACAAATACGAGAAGATTGTATTGATACATTCAGAGGTAGGTTTTGTGTACCTTGGGGTAAACCATTGTTTGTGGTGGCTTTGATAATATGAACAGAATAAATACACTATCAAAAATGATTACTCTATGGAATAGTATATTTCATTACTAGTAACGAGTGTAAAGCTTTTCCGGTGTGCAATCTTGTTTTGCGTGCGGGGGAAAACCGAGAACGGAAATTCGACAAACCTCGGAAAAATACTTTCAGTACGAGTTATGAACAATACTTTTCATAATGATGCGATAAATAACACAAATATGCCAAAGCAAAATAAAAACATTTCTCATAATAACAATTTAAATTTTAGGCTATTACAAACAAAATTATCTCGACACACATAAATGAGTTACAGAGTTAAGAGTTCAGATTGATGTTTATGGTACAATTTTGATTATTGGTAACATTGATTTCTTCATTTAGAAGTCTGAAGTACCTGTAATGTTTCAATAGTGTTTGTGTTTGTATTATCCTTTTTTTTTTTACTTTTGTTGGTCTACTAAAATGTAGTATTTAGATTTATCAGACAAATAAACCAATAAAACTTCGTCTCTTACTTATTTTGGTTAACATTTTCAACTCTGGACCACTCAGTAAACTTACTATATTCCTCTATTAAGTGTAATAGATCACTTAATATAATATAATTATATTAATCTATCGCTAGATTTCTGTGGTAGTAGGTTTAGTGATATGTCTGAAACACAATAACTTATCTGGTATCTTAGAAACATTTGCAGCGGTCACTTTCAAACACATATAGCAGCCGCAAAAGTTCGTGGCGGCCGAGAGCTTAGTGCGGTTGTTCGAGCATCACCACCCCAATTAGCCCTCGCCCGACCGCTCCGAGTTCTAGTTAATAGTTATAAATACAACAGTAAAATTTGGCTATTTGTTTTGACAATTCTATTGTTAATTATTTAACATCAGCCAATTTAATATGTATTGGAAAAGAAACAGTACTGCTCCTGGTGGGCAAACAAGAAACTAAATTAGAACAATAAAAAGTCAGCTGATCAGATCCTCTAAATTTGAGATTGGGAAACGATCGCTTTCGTTGCTCTCAACTGTTATTGAAAACTGCTGCTTTCCGTGCAGTATAATGAAAACATTATTTTATGTTGCCATTTTCTAAATACATCTCGGTGATGATCGCCTTATAGAACAAGCTCATGGGGCCGTCATGGTACATACCCAGCCCCAAGTTAATTTCTTGTGCCTTGTAGGAAATGTTAAATAGTATGGATAGATCAAGGGATCTCATCCAGTAGGGTAAGCTTGTCTACAACAGTTGTTAGGTAAGTGTTTTAAACCATATAAATTGTCTATATATCATTAGTTTCTTGACGTGAGTTAGGTCCTAACGTGTCAGTATTTAGGTCCTGGTGAGCCACGAAGCTGTACAGACATAAAGAAGCCTCCATTAGCTACTGTTGTCGGTGACTCTCGGCCTTGTCAGATCCCGTTACTTTACGAATACAAATCACAACTTCTGGGGACGTCATAGTTCGAAATTATCATTAACAATAACTTCGCTATTTATCATCGTAAAGAGGTCAAGTTGAAAACATTATATGCTGAAAACAAATCTACAAATTTGTATTTAATTTCGTGTGTTATAAGTTGAATAACACACGAGATATGAACAAAAACTTTATAAAATGGCCGTCATTTTGACATTTTCATGTCGATTTTACTGCATTTTCAGAGGGTTCTATACGTGTATATTGTAGTCTCCTATACTTAATTTTCAGAGGGTTCTATACGTGTATATTGTAGTCTCCTATACTTAATTTTCAGAGGGTTCTGTACGTGTATATTATAGTCTCCTATACTTAATTTTCAGAGGGTTCTATACGTGTATATTGTAGTCTCTTATACTTAATTTTCAGATGGTTCTATACGTGTATATTATAGTCTCCTATACTTAATTTTCATAGGGTTTTATACGTGTATATTATAGTCTCCTATACTTAATTTTCAGAGGATTCTATACGTGTATATTATAGTCTCCTATACTTAATTTTCAGAGGGTTCTATACGTGTATATTATAGTCTCCTATACCTAATTTTCAGAGGGTTCTATACGTGTATATTATAGTCTCCTATACTTAATTTTCAGAGGGTTCTATACGTGTATATTATAGTCTCCTATACTTAATTTTCAGAGGGTTCTATACGTCTATATTGTAGTCTCCTATACTTAATTTTCAGATGGTTCTATACGTGTATATTATAGTCTCCTATACTTAATTTTCAGAGGGTTCTATACGTGTATATTGTAGTCTCCTATACTTAATTTTCAGAGGGTTCTATACGTGTATATTGTAGTCTCCTATACTTAATTTTCAGAGGGTTCTATACGTGTATATTATAGTCTCCTATACTTAATTTTCAGAGGGTTCTATACGTGTATATTGTAGTCTCCTATACTTAATTTTCAGATGGTTCTATACGTGTATATTATAGTCTCCTATACTTAATTTTCAGAGGGTTCTATACGTGTATATTGTAGTCTCCTATACTTAATTTTCAGAGGGTTCTATACGTGTATATTGTAGTCTCCTATACTTAATTTTCAGAGGGTTCTATACGTGTATATTGTAGTCTCCTATACTTAATTTTCAGAGGGTTCTATACGTGTATATTATAGTCTCCTATACTTAATTTTCAGAGGGTTCTATACGTGTATATTGTAGTCTCCTATACTTAATTTTCAGAGGGTTCTATACGTGTATATTGTAGTCTCCTATACTTAATTTTCAGAGGGTTCTATACGTGTATATTGTAGTCTCCTATACTTAATTTTCAGAGGGTTCTATAGGTGTATATTATAGTCTCCTATACTTAATTTTCAGAGGGTTCTATAAGTGTATATTATATTCTCCTATACTTAATTATTGTGGTCGCTATCGAAGATGAACGGATCGTGAAGTTCCATAGCTCCGAATCATAGAAATGTTAAGTAGCCGACTGTCTTATAACTCCGAATTAGTAAGAGGGGAGGGATTGGTGTTCGGCCTTCACTGAACAAAATAATGTAATTTTTATAACTATATTTACCATTTACATAATTTTCCATATATAAAATACCCCGAGTATCAGGGACGCAGAAACGGAAGAATGGTTTAGGTTAGTTTAGTTGAACGATAACAATATTTTCGGCAAGACTTTGAACGTTAACGTGGGATATTGATGTCTAAGCACTTTTTTTTTTAGAATGTAGTAAATGACACTATGAATAAATAATTTAGACTTATTTATTAACCCTCACTCAACCTTTTATAAACGTTGAGATTTACTTTAAAGTTGGAAATTAATTAATAAATAAAACTATAGGTTGTCATTACATGATCTATAAACTTTCTATTTTAGCACTCACTAAACAAAGATTCGCTGAGTTACGAAGGTTTTGTGGCGATGGGTGTTACTCTTATTCAGCACCTTCCCCACGCCAACCAACGACGAGCCTCGAACCCCTCCTCCATTTCTTCCGTCACTGTGCAGACCCCGACCACAATTATTATTGTGCAACACAACCTAAAACATTTCGAAGCTATGGGTTTTATCATATTCGTTGCTGTGACACAGTTATCTTGTTAATATTCGGTCCTATAAAAATGTGATACTAAAAGTTGATTTACAATATTAAATTTATTGATTGTCTACATACATTTTAATCCAGCTCTTCAATGCTGCTCAAATCATCGTCGTCATCGTCCTCCTCACTGCTGTCGCTGTTTCCTACTGATATAATCATTGATTCCACGAGGTCGTGGATCCGCGGCTCAGCTGAAGCGTAATTATTTTCAATAGTTTTTACATACTCGCACTTGTTCTCCCATTCTTTTGCACCAATGAGGTTGAATTTTTCCTCTGCTAATGACTTGATGCTCACGAAGCTACATTGAAGACAGGTGAATAATCCGCGCGGGACCACATGTTTTTGGAAATGAGCGATAACCACTCCCCTCTCCCCCGCCGCGCCATAGCAAGCCGCGCCAAAAATCAAGTTTCCGGTTTGTTAAAGCTATGGAAAGTAAAGATCAAATATTTGTGTGATTACAAAACTGACCTTGTACTAGGTGTACTGGATGAGTAACATGAAATACGACCCTAACTCACATTTATTTGGAAAACACTTCAAATGTATGTAAAGTCATTTTATTGATTTAATAAATTCAATTTCTTTTATATTTGCGTTTTACATATATTCTTGTATCAAAAAAGTTTAATAAATTTATATATACTCGACCGTAGTATATTCAGAATGTTTTCAATATTAAAGAAATCAACTTTGAAGGGGTGCAAATTGAAGAAGACTTGAGCTCCCCCCAGAGACCCACAATTTCCCCGGGAAGGTATTGATCAACCCTCTATCGAATCTCAATTCTCGGATGGTATCTTAGTTATTCATGAGTTGTCGAAAGTCACGAATTTTATATATTTATAAAATGTAAGCATTCAAATGACGCATTATTTTTTCAATATTCAGATAATTGATTCTGTGTATAATTTTGTTTTTAATTGGTGTATTCAAATTACTTCCATCTTCATCGTATGCTTTATAAAAATGAAATTTAAGAATCATGTTGATAGTATCCAAGTCACTTATTTATATAATAATTAAATTACCTTTGGTTTCCGCCAGGTGAATTCTTTTTATATACACTTACGCGTTTCGAAACGTACGCTCCATCTTCAGAGTTCTATTATCTTTTTCACTCGGTTGAAGTCGTTATACATTAAAATAACACATAAAAAACACACGAACACTACATATATATGTTTATAAATTTATACATCGCTTATGATAACGCGACACTTGCGATGCGTATCACATCAATGTCTTAGAACAACAATTACGAAGTTCAGAAAACTTGTGTAACAACTGTTTTACTTTTTATATTGACAAGTAGGCCTACTGAAATTACTTTTTTTTTTTTTAATGGATAAATGAGAAAGTTTGTGCACTATTTCGGTCGAAAATCATTTTTTGGTTTCCTGAAACCATGAAGCACTAAGATCCGTCAAAAGTAGGTAACTTATTGTTAAAAGTTATAAAATGAACATTTGTCGACCAGCTGCTTACATACTTCTTATTAATGTTGTCAAAGCAATTGCGAAACCACTGTTAAAATTAGGGCGATACTTTACTGGTTTCTGAGAAAAATGAACCATAAAATGGCTAATTTAACATGGGCAGTACCACTTGTTCCTGGTTATTTGTATTTTTTAATGTATTACTAATAATAAACAATCAATAATCATTGATATTACAAACACAGCCTCAGCTTGTATTACTGCACAGTTTAAAGATAAAGCGAATCCATTCTATACAACTCGACGAGGAGTAATAAAAAAGTACATTAGGAAGAATCCATTAGATGTCGTAGAAGATATATACTGCATTTAGACCCTAGCTATAGAATGTCCATTCCAACCATTTGCTTGCAATACAAAGCTATGGTTTCGTAGTGGAATAATACATTATTGTTTCTTGTGATATGAAGGGAAGCAGAAAACATGTTTGTTACTCAACCAATCCCAATTCAGTACGTTAGGTTAGTAAAACAATTATTGTTACACAAGTTTTTAAACCTGGTAATTATGTAGCCTACTCACTTCCTTGACGACGGCTATGCCTAGACGAAATTCTTATAAGTCTACACTCGGTTCCTCGTGTCGTTGTCTGGGCCCTGGTGGGCCTCAGAATTGTACAAAATGTGAAGGTGCTTCCACTCGTTTAGCTCGAGACGTTGTCGCGGCCTCGTAACTTCACATTTTCTTAGGAGTTCAAAGTTCGAAATTATATGTTTGATAATAACTGCACTTTATGTTGCCGTAGAGAGGTGCAGTTGACATATTTACATTCATAATTGAAATCTGCAAATTTGTATCTAATTTAGTGTGTTATAGATGGACATAGAGTAGCTGTTACATCTGACTTTACGATGTCATATCAATGAACGATCGAGAACTGAGGAGGAAAACTACATCGTTTTCCAAAAGAACTTAAAACGTATTTGGTCATCACTTCCTCAAAAATGCTCGAATGTTTCAATCGATAAACAAAAATAAAACGCCGATGAAAAGGGCATTTCTCATAATATGTTCAAACAATTCCGTTGAAAAATGATTATCAATATCCCAAATTATAATGTCAAATCGTAGAATGCGATTTAGAAGTTATTTTTTTTTAGAAACGGAACAAACCATGACTGCCTTCAGTACAAAATAAAAATGTTACCGTCGCGGGACGGTCCACAGAAGTGAAAAATTTAACTATCAATTTTAAAAATTAATGTTAAATGTAATAAAAATATTAATTACATGTAATGGTTTTGAGTTTTAAAATTTTCGGGTATGTGAGAAGGTTTGTGCGATATTTTTGCATTAAATTATTAGTTTCACTTGAGTGGGAGTCTGAGAAAGTTTGTGCAATATTTCTGCATTGGTTATCCGTTTGATATTTATGGGAGTCTGAAAAAGTTAGTCCAATATTTTTGCTGGATATTTAGTTTTAATATTTATGGGTAGGCCTATGTGAGAAAGTTTGTGCAATATTTTTGCATTGATCATTAATTAGTTAGACTATGTTTGGGATTCTGAGAAAGTTAATGCAATATTTTTGTAGATTTTTAGTTTACATATGTATGGGTATGTGAGAAAGTTTGTGCAATATTTTTGCATTGATTATTAGTTAGACTATGTTTGGGATTTTGAGAAAGTTAGTGCAATATTATTGCTATATTTTTAACTTTATAATATGTATGGTTATTTGAGAAATTTTGTGCAATATTTCTGTATTTATTGTTAGTTTGACTATGTATGAGAGTCTCAGAAAGTTAATGCAATATTTTTGTAGATTTTTAGTTTACATATGTATGGGTATGTGAGAAAGTTTGTGCAAAATTTTTACATTGATTATTAATTAGTTAGACTATGTTTGGGATTCTGAGAAAGTTAATGCAATATTTTTGTAGATTTTCATATGTATGGGTATGTGAGAAAGTGTGTGCAATATTTCTGAATTTATTGTTAGATTGATTATATATGAGAGTCTGAGAAAGTTAATGCAATATTTTTGTAGATTTTCATATGTATGGGTATGTGAGAAAGTTTGTGCAATATTTTTGCATTGATTATTAGTTACAGTATGTTTGGGATTTTGAGAAAGTTAGTGCAATATTATTGCTAGATTTTTAACTTTAATATATATGGTTATTTGAGAAAGTTTGTACAATATTTCTGAATTTATTGTTAATTTGACTATGTATGAGAGTCTGAGAAAGTTAATGCAATATTTTTGTAGATTTTCAGTTTTAATATGTATGGGTATTTGAGAAAATGTGTGCAATATTTTTTTTAGTTAGACTATGAATGGGAGACTGAGAAAGTTAGTGTAATATTTTTGTAGATTTTCAGTTTTAATATATTATGGTTTATGAGAAAGATTGTGCAATATTTTTGCATTGATTGCAAGTTTGACTATGTATGGAATTGAAAACGATATAAAACATATAAATAAACAGAGTGTGACGTATATATTTTTGCTGCCGTGAATCACATATTTTACTCCTACATTAAAATTTAAAATAATTATATAATTTTTTTTTAACCACTGTTTTAACCGGACTAAAAAGTATAAAATAATTTCTCGTAGCCCCATTGAATTTTTATAAGCTATGAAAATACTTGTAAGATTTAAAATTATAAACGGAGGGCGCATGAAATAGATAATTGAAGATTATCTTCATCTATTGATTTATTTAAGTATTTGATATCCATTAAGAATTATAAGAGTTTTGTCATCGACAATGACAGCTGCTCCCCTATACTCCTTACTATTATATTATCGACAGCCCTATTACAATAATAAAATTATGATATGACCAAATACACATTTATACCAGTTATTAGCCAATAAAGTCCCTTCTCCACCCTTGACAACAAAATCCATGGTTTCTTGACGGCTACACACGGAGCTTATGTTAACCTCCTTTTAACAATAACACCAAGGTAGGATGCAACAATAAAATAAACCAGTCAGATTTCATTCCCTCGTGAGCCGACCGATCATCGATGACTGAAGGTAAACACAAGATTTACCCTCAGCCTGCCTCAAGTTCAGGAAAAACACTTTCATGAAGACCATAGTGCAGAAATGATCTTGTGAAATTTGACCTTGATTTTATCGAAACGTCTTAAAATTATTGTTTAAACCTGAGTTGTTAACGGCTGTGAATGGTAACAAAGTATGTCGATATAAAAGTTATACACAAAATTATCATATAATCATTGTTTATATTTTTCCCTTGTGTTCCAATTTAATTAAATTAAAATGTTTTTGAAATAACGAAATGTTAATAGCAGTGTAATCTATACGGATTTATAGCTAACTATTAGCGTTTGGTCTACACTACACTCAACACAGTACAGTTGTAAGAATTTACTGAAAACACTGTAAACCCATTTAATATTGATGTTTACATTAATTTAGTATTACAGGTGTTAACAACTCTGTATTTAGTGAATTTTAATGGCGAGTTTAAAAAATTCATTAAAAGTAAATGGTGAATATTATTTCTATAAAACCTATATAATTTATACTCATGTCAACTCATGTTGTAATGGGGATTCATATAGTCTAAAATCAAATAATTCTATTTTTCGATAGAATGCCCACCAATTATACATTTTCATATAACATCCCATATATTCACTACCCCTGAACTCTGGAACCGCTTGTATAATTTTTCCTGAGGTAAAAATAACAACAATTCCAATGATCATGGATCCGAAAATGTTTCGATTTTCATTTATTAGTCATTATGTTTTTACACACAAAAAAAACTATATTTTTAGCAGTAGATAAGATATTGAGTTCAAATTTGGTGTACACATTTTACTAGAGTACAAAAAACCAGAACGTTTTCTTGTATATTTTCAAAATGGCAGCCTTTTAGAATGTTTAATGTTAAATATCTATAAAACTGTTAACTTTACAAAAAATTTACAAGAAACAAAAAAGTTTACTTTTTTAATGATAAATGAATTGGTTTTTATATTTTTTCTGTACATTAAATCATTACTGAATTATTGGCAAAAAACTACAAATTTAATTTCTTGGTAGTTGTTTACAACATCCACAATTGACCTATAATATTTTAGATGATGTTTAGGCAACAATGCTATTATAACTAAGTAACGTACATAGTCAGATAATAGCAGTGACTTAAGAAATATGACTTATAAAAGATTATATTTATGCCTAACAATTTGTTATATGTTATAACAAATTTATTGTTTATGTTAATAATTTTTTAGTTATAATGTAATGTCAAAAACATTTTAAGTATATTGTACACTATCATAATTGGGTTATTAAAAAAGCTGCAGGATTGAAAACAGTGATTTATATAATAGGTTTTATTTGGATAAATACAAGATTAAATAATGATATATAATAATTTAACTTCAAGACAGGACAGTGGCAATGGTGTCATTTCTCAACAAAATGGTGCTCCATCCGGCTTCTGTCCATAAATTACTGAATCGCGAGTTAACCAGTCAAGGATTGGTTATAATGGTCTCATCGATTTTCCTCCATGATCACATGATTTGACATCTATGGATTTTTCTTCTAGCAGTTTGTCAAGTGGAAAGTGTATTCTCAGAAGTCACGCACACTATACAACATGAAACAATTTCATGAAATCTACAATAACAAAAATCTTTCCTATCATGTGTGTAATTCTGTCCAAGAAAGCCGGCAAGATTGTGTCAATCAAGATGATCATCGGTTTAATCATCTACAGTTTAAATTGTTTTCTAGATCATGTTACTGTATTTATTTTTACAATTGAAGAAGATCTGTTATTAAAATTAGAACGTAAAAATAATAAAAACATTGTCATAAAAGAGTAAAGAATAATTATTACTTATTTCGAATTTAAAAGAAAAGCCTATAAAATACCAGTTTTGTTATAATTATTGTCAAAGGCAATTAACTTGGTGAAGAAATAAAACTTAATTATGTATGTTAATAAATACATAATTCTGGTGAAACAATGTTTTCAATGTTTCTCAAGCTTATATTAACTGTGGGGTTAAATTGCATACTAAGACGGTACTTTTTGTAATAAGTCCTCAAAATGTATACATCATGGGTAGCTAACATAGGTTAATCAATAAAAAGGATAGTAGCGTAAATAACACCCCTGCAGTGCGGCAGGTCAAGGGGCGCAGCGACCTGGCACATAAAAAATACATAAAGGAATTCATGGGGTAGGATTGCTTACAGTTGAAGAGGGGTCATCTAGAGCTGACAAGTTGCGACTTTTTTGGAGGAGCACCAATCTTGTACCTGCGGGGGAACGCCAATCAATATAGTTATGCCACTGAAAAAAGAACATACACAAGTCATTTCAATGAAGATTATTTTATAGAATCATTATTATTGGATGTTCAATGATAGTCATTATTATATCCAATTATATATGACATATAAAACTAACTATGCTGAAAAATAACTAAATACATAAACGCTATTAATTGTACACCTTACCCAAAGCTATCAAAAAAGCAAATATGAGACAAAACCAAAATTCTTCTTAAGTTAAAATCACGCCTGAAAGTAGGTACCAGCAACTACTGACATTAGACCTAGACAAAGATATCCAAGTAAAATCACAATGAAATTATAACCCACTCTTAGAAATCCAAATAAAAAAAACTCTAATGAAAAAAGTTAACCTTTTCAGCGGCTAAAAGGTAAAACATTATCTCCATCAAACACGAAACCAATAAAACCTATTTCCCCACTACAAACAAAAGATAAGATAGAATTGGTAAAATGACGCCATAGGAAAATGCTCAAAATAGGCTAGTTTAGTAAAAGTACTAAAACAGAAATGAATATTAAGAGGTGAAAGAAAATTAGACAATTTATATTAGATATTCAAAATGTAGTAACAAAAACTGTTAAGGATGATCACCTGGTCAAAATAAATCAAGACTGGGGTGAATTCAGATATAATAATACATTTTAAACAAAATTGAAAAAGAAGGGGGGGGAAAAACAGAAAGAAATCCACTAAGACAAAAAACAAAACCAGTATCAAAATACAACTAATCTAAAATTGATGCAATGGAATATACAGTGTATTAACCCGAAGTGAGCATAAGTCCAACAGATGTTACATAAACAAAACATTCATATAACCGTTATACACGAGACACAGGACTGTCTTTAAATTTAAACATTTTAACCACACTATTTTAAACCAAATTAAAGAGGTGAATAAAATATACCTGTAAATAAAACATTAACTAATACACAGCGAGTTTAAGGAATACATAGGTATAGGGATATTATTAACAATAATGTTTAAGCTAGGTATTGGCATACATTTTTATATGACAGAAAGATAATTTTCTTTTTATGAACATACACTTATTGTAGACATACTATTAAGGCACTTACACAAGGAAGTGTTCTAAACCATTGCTTTTTTCAATTTTTACAACTGAAATATCAATGATAGTATCATATCAAATACAATATTTTCAGTAAACAGGTGGTATTCTCGTTTATCTATTACATAGAAATATAAAAAACTCACATGTTTTAACAAACTCTGTCCAATCTTGAGAAAACTATAAGGGGTCTCGGTTTTGAGTTTAACACAGATAAATGTAAATTATTTATTTTCACAAGAAAAAGAAAGCTACCAGACTGTTTCCATTTTCTTTTTAAAGAGAATGAAATGTCTGTTGTAAGTAGCCACAAAATTGTAATTATAAATATTACCCTCTGGGCCTCACTATAGTGAGTATGGGCTTGGTAATTCAGAGGGAACCTACCTGGACTTACACCTTTTTTCATGTAGTCTTTACCACCCTATCTTTCATCTTTCCTATCAGGTCTCTCTTGTCCAGCTCTTGTTCTTTTTCGAACTATTAGAATATTCAAGGCCAGGGAGTCTTTATTTTATGTTCTTTTCTTCCTTTTTCTCTAAGGCGATGGATGACAGAGTTTTTTTGCCTTTAAACAACAACTGTAAAAATATATAATAATATATAATATTAATAATAATAATAATAATAATAATAATAACATTAATATATAATAATATAATATCGGTCTTTATTTTCTGTTCTTTTCATAGTCTTCTTTTGTTTAATAGGGCAATGATGGCCGAGAGGTTTAAAACAACAATAGTCCATTTAAACAAAGGCCATCTGCTTTATTTTCCTCCATTCCTTGCTTCCCTCCTTAATTTTTCTCTCGACCACTCTCCACCACATTATTTTCAGTTTTTCTTGTTTCCTGCGTCCACTCTAGGGCTTGCAGACTTATATTCTTAATAAGCCTTCTCAGGTTATGGCCCAACCAACTACACTTCCTTTCTTGATTATTTCCTCAATTGGACTTTGATTTAATCTCCTCAATAATTTTTAGTTTGAGATCTGTCCTAACCAAATAATATTTTTAATTCTCTTAAAACATTGTTTACAAAGTTCTGCATAACATTTTAAAAATAGATTTTATGACTTTCCATGTTTGGCAGCGATATAAACACACATATTTTATATTAGTCTTGAAAAGCCGAGTTTAGTTGTTGTTCTTAAATGTTTGCCAGATTAGTGCAATTGTGCAAATGCCCCTTTGTTTTCATAATTGTTACCGAGAGTTTTAGTCTGTTTCTCCACTTTTTGATACGAGTTTGTTCTACTTCTTCTTTAATACTTTTAAAATGTTCTACTTCTTTTATGGTCCTGTCCTTGATAATTAAACATTTTTATTTTTATTTTTTTTAGTTAAGCCTCATTTCCTCGTTTCACCAAACTTTATCTTCAAACCAACTTTCTTTTCTTTTTTGGAGTTTTTCAAGTTTTTCTTTCATATTGCTTATTCTAGGTGACATAAGGCACAAATCAACACCATAATCTATGTTCGAAGCCTATCCATTGGACTACCCAGTTCATCACTACATCCAACACCATGAGAAATATTATTGTCAAAAATAGGCTCCTATGCCTAACCCCTGTTCTAATTTAAAAAGAATCTGACAACTTTCCTTCATGAATCATCTGGCATATTATTGTAGAGTCCTCGTAAATAGTGCAATAATATTAGTAATTTTTCTTGGCACTCAAAAACTTCAGAGCTCTTCACTTGGACTCTGCACTAATTGTCATTAGCTCTGTTCAATCACTATCCTCAGAGTGTTGATCTCATCTATTTTGGAGTAATTTTTCCTAAACCCTACCTGTTCTCTTCACAATTTATTATCAATTACCTACTTAATTCTGTTTAATTTTATTGTAAGAATTTTGCTAGCTACTGAAAGCAGAGTAATTATTCTTCTTCACTTATTATGTAATGTGATAAATCACTTTTCTTGTGAATTTTCACTAAAAAACTTATATCATATTGGTTTGCTATCACCATCTCTGATATGCATAATGTTGTCTATACTTTATGATTTTCCTAATTTCAATTCTTTAAGTTGTTTAAGATGTTTTTATTATTTTTACTTATGTCGAAGCCCTCATACTTAACCACGTAATTGATTTCCTTCTCTAACAATTATTGTTTACCCTTTTTTGCTTTTGATTGATTTCTTTACAGAGAAATTCCTGTTTGCCAATGTTTTTTTATAATCTTGTTATATGCAATGGACTCTAAATCATTTTTAAATTAGGTGAAATTTTATAATCTGAAATGTGCTACAAATAACAACATTGTGAGAATTAAATTGAACAATAAAGACTCGGATAGACGAAATCTACCTATAAATTAACAGTGATATTGGATCGGGCCTCATGAAATGAATTAATGCTCTGTCTATTTTGTAAACAGAAAGTATATATTAATGTAGTTTGTGGGTCCTAAAAGGCGTCTCCCAGACTCATGAGATTGGGACAAGGGCCTATGAGAATGTTTCTTGTAAGATAGGCAGTCATGAGATTCACAACTTACCACCTTAAAATTCTCTTTATCTCTCTTCCTGTCTCTATGTCAATGTATTTTATCGTCAAAATGTTGACTTAGACTGTTACTATTTACAAAAGTTGATTTAAAATCGAACCACGCTTTACAAAACATAAATATGTGTTTGGTAAAAAAAAAGAAAAGTTATCTTGGTAAATGTTGGTTGTGACTGAATTGTTCTAAATAAATCGAAATATACATTGTCCACGCAGTTGGTATTCCTGCTTGATAATCGAGAAATGCGAAAATCATGTGATTGCTATACTACTAATTGGCTAGTCAGCTGACATTTTCTTTAGTGTTATATTTTGTTGGTCTACATTTTATTAAAGTAAAATAATGGGAGCATCAGTAATTCCTGTTATAATTTTCACCGCGATTTGGGGAGTTGTGGGGATACTTTTACCATTTATTGTTCCCAAAGGTCCAAACAGAGGGTGAGTTTACTTTATTAATGTTTGTTGAATTAAGGTAGCCCTACCCAATTCCAACTTGTTTAGAGCTTTAAAATTTTAAGTTTATTTTACAATTGACTCCTTAGGTCATTATGTATTTTTTAAATTTTATTTGCTGTGTGACTAAATAATATCACGGAATAAAACTCACGTTAAAATAGTATTTCTACATTTAGTGGTAGGCCTATCTTGTAATATAGTCCAAGGTGAAAACTCTTCTGGTTACAGGATGACCTAGTGTTACAATGTGCATATTTATATCAAATAGGCAGCTAAGAAGTAGTTAAGTCTCTTTTTCCTTTTTCCAAGGGGTTTAATACAATGGACCCATTGAGATCAAAGAGTAATTATTTACTGTGATTGCTATCGGTCTTTGTGGTGATTATTTTTTTAATCATGTTCTTCATACCTTATTTCTTAATAATGGAATAAGGGTAAATATCGGTTGTACATCGTCCTTTGATTTTTCTATAAAAAATAAAAGTATTTACCTTGTATTCAAAGGATCAGATAATATGTGGCGCAATAAACATTTCAAGTCCCAAAATACATTTCGTCATATGTTAAATCACACATATGAAAACATTGGAATATAGCTGTTAAAGTGTAATAACGAAAGCCGATTTTAATATGTATGACTACGTTAATGAAGTTTGTGTACGTGTTATTACTACCTTATTTTAAAACAATCAGTTAATTTTGTAAGTCAGAAAATGCATTAGTTTATTAGAAAATAGGAATATTAAAGGGTAATTGTTTACTTAAAGATTGCGCCTTATTTTCTGGATTTCTTTTTTTTATCATATACTACATACCTTACTTCTTAAGAATAAATAATGTTTTCCTTGCGCAGATCACTATTTTTCACTGAAAAATCACAATTTAAAAACTACAAAATCCGACGTATTTATAGGTTAAAACATAATGCCAATGTTAATAGCGTATGGTTTAACGCATGCGCATTACACAATGAGACTACACTCGATCAATACTTTTCAATTTGTAATTTTTCAATGTAAAAAGTTAATTCTGCATTAAAAGATTATATTACAATTTCAAAATAAGGTATATGGGTAAAAGAATTAGACAAATTTTATAAAACGATCTTTAAATCCGCTTATCAAATAATTAGGCCTACCATTTAAAATCTAGACAATACCTCATCGATTAACACCATCTTGCAATTTGAACTCGTGTAGAATGAGGAACTGTAATTTTGCCAAATCTTAGGATATGACCTTGTACCAGAGATGGTTATGCTCTTTATACATTTTTAGTCAGATTTTGTTCTATGACTTATTAAAGTTAAGATGCTATGTGGGGGTGTATTTTCTACAATTGGGACCTGATTTCTTTAAATAATTAGGACTATTTACAATTAATTTTATAGTTAGCTTAGCCTACTAGCTTTTTTTTAAAATACATCACTAATATAAAACTAGAATGAGCTACACTTATAAAAACTTCAGTAGTAGTAATTATGTATTGAAGCTTGCCTTAAAATGTAATTAAAGAAAACAATTGAAATCGTTTACTACCTACCTTATATTGAAAAAATGAGATCATATTAGGTGCTGCCAGTACCAAAATATGCATTATGTATACCCAAATACATTACTTTAGTAACAAATAAGAAATATAATAGTATGAAATACAGCTCAGGTTATTAATGGATAAGTTGATATTTATGATCGCTTATTTTATTAGGTCTGGCTAGATGACTGTGACTGTGTATGTGTGTATCACATGCATATTATAGCGTAATAGTCACCTAGATAAACCTAATAAAACAATATGGTTTAATACTAACTTGTATAACGTAGTCATAACCAGAGCTGTATTTCCATTTGTAATAAACTAACCAAACCTGGATTTCGTACTTTTTTTTCTCTAGTAAAATAATATATTTAGCTTCTTCAAAAGTGTCTGGCGTTCAAAAAAAATATCTCATTTTTTCAAAATAAGCTAGGTAGTAAATTATTTTATTAATGAAATTGTAAGACAAGCTTCAATGCATAATTAACACTTCAATCACCAAATGAATGAAGTGGTTATTGTGTTTTCATTTACTTGGTGACATCACTCATTTCTTTGCTTCATCTCTTTATTCGGATAGATACACGTTGTGATTACTGTTTGTCATATTTTAGTATAAGTGATAAGCTACACATTCTATTAGGTAACCCTTATCAAACTTTGCTATAGAATATCTGATTTTATACAAACTTGTATAATATATTATATTTTAATCAAAGTAAAGGAAATATTAGATTGTAAACCATATTAAACCAATTAAAAATAACATAACGTTACATCAAATTCTTTTAGTTTCAAAAATTTGTATTTGCGAGGGGGTTTTTTTAAAACAAAAATAGGCTACCTAACCTATCTAGGTGCAAAATATTTCTTTTGTATTCATATTATACTTGCCGAAACATTAAAGGGAATGAACCTACATTAGTGTTTGTTTGTCAAAGTAGATGTCCGAAGTCCAGCTTGTTCTGCACAGACTAGGTGATTGCACAACACCTATAGTCTAAAAAAGAAAATAAGATTCCACTACACCTGTAAAGAAAACTCAATAATTTCTTTATGATAAACAGTTCAATAAAACTGGACACCAGTAATACAGACTTCACCAATATTCTGGATCTAAGCAAAAATAGAGTTGTAAAATCTAAATCGTGGCCTTGTTATCACTTATTAACATGTTAATATTGTTTATGACACTTTTTTGAACAGATTTTAAAAAACTAGGTATATTGATTTTAAAATTTAGTCAATATAAAAAATATTAGTTTATCAAATTTAAGATGAAAAGGCTATTTTATTTTTATGAAAATGATTAATAGGCACATATATAACCACCATTACAAACATATAGACAGGAACTATTTTAATTTGTACTTTTATGGGAGCAAAATGTTGGTGCACCTGGTGGGGTAGACTCATAAAGTGGTCCTGACTATAAAACCTCTGCACAAGAACTTGAAAAGATTTTACATCACTACTTGTAGACATTATTCTAAATATATATATAATTGGTGTTTTTACTTTTGTTTCAGAATTGTTCAATTGGTTTTAATACTTACTGGAGCATGTTGCTGGTTGTTGTAAGTATACTGTTTGATGTTTAACATTATCAGGATAATCGTAAATGCTAGTGAATTTATTAAACTTGTCTGTAACAAATTTTTAAAAGTGTTAATTCAATTAAATGTAGGACTTTATCTCTAAGTCATTTAAAGGTCATTCACTATGATATTTAAATCTTATTTCCAATCCAGTTATTACAATTAAAACAGTATTTTTAATGGGGAATTACAGCTAGGCTATTTAAAATGCAAGCAAAGTGTCATTCTAAAAATGTTACTACAGATCATCTTATTTATAACATCCAACCCTGTATAAATAATAATAATAATAATATTTTAAACCCTCATAATATGCCTGGTCTTTTTCTTCATTAAAATTTGTGTATACTGAAACTTTCACTGAATATAAAAATTGCTTTCCTTGAGTTGTGTGATTTTTTTAAAAGCCAGATTTTCAATACCATTGTACAAAACACATATGTTTCTTTATAGATCAATTTCTTTCTACTCTCACTTTTAATATTTTACTCTCTTTGAGAATAACATTTTTTGGTACTTAGGCCTACGTATTAACGCCACCGCTGCAGAAGTTGCGCTAATGCGCATGCGCCAATAAAGAGCAAACTGGTTTAAGGGAAGCAGAATTCCATTTTTTTTAACTTTGACATTCATATGCTTTTATTTTATGATTTGTCGCAAAAATTTTAGGCGTAGATTGGCGGCACTTCACTTTTAAAGCTCATATATATATATATATATATAGCTACCTGGCCAAACCTGTCGTGATATATAATTATATCGCAAAGTAAGCAAATGTAGGTGCATGCGCATTAGCAACTTCTGCTGCGGTGGCGTTAATACGTAAGTACCCATTTTTTTTATAGAAAGAAATAAACACAAAGGGGGTAATATTTTTATTTTCCATGAAATAACAGAACGACAAAAAAAGCAACAATATTGTATCAACCTTGGAGATACCCAAGTGAAAACCAGTAGGAAGATTCAGCTGGTTTTCAGTGACAATTCTGTTTCAAAAATGGCCACACATTCTGATAGGCTAGTAGTTAGTATGTGCAGCACATAAGTATGTTAGGATTTTTGCATAGTGCCCTAAAGTCATAACCTTTCAGTTGCAGTATATGTTTGGTGAGGTTAGGTTTTTTAAGTAAAGTAAAATAATAATGTATTTCAAATTTAGGTAATTGTTTACAATTACTTTGTCACCTCTAACTTTTTTAGTATGAAAACATTTGATATATTTATGTTTGTAAATAAAGGAATAACATTTATTATGGCCCGGAAAAGTACAAAAAGTGGGATACTTACTTTAGAAGTCGTCTTCAGATGAGCTACTGGCGTTGGAGTCCGGAGATGGTTCACAAGGTGCCCATTGGTTATTGTCTTCGCCATTGTACAAATGACCAATGGCTTTAAAACTAGCGTGAATACGGCTACTATTATCTGTGGATAAATTCTTCTAAAGATAAATTCTGCTAGGTGATCAACTAGATGATGTTTCCTGTTCGCGTACCGCGGCACAGTACTTCACGCCATGTACGCTCAATGGTCTAGGTGTGAGCCCTAGTATCGGGGTCAATGAAGTTAACCGGATTGAAACCGGAACATGACGCCATTAGAACTATCCCATTCATCAGCCCAAACCTTTCGTATGTTTATTTCAGTTAATAATGCTTACTTTGCAAGATAATTATATAGGCTATCATGACAGGTTTGGTTTGGCCAGGTAGCTATATATATATAACCACCTGGCCAAACCTTTCGTAGGCAAACGGATTGAAACCGGAACACAACACCATTAGAACTGACTGCAAAGGACCGCTTCATATCGCAGCATCTTTGACCCTGTGTAAGTGGTATTTTCTAGTTGTTCCGGGACTTCAAACATGTTTATCTGTCGTTTGTAGTCCATTGTTGATAACATATCTAAATACTAAAGAAGTTGGAGGTGACAAAGTAATAATTGTAAACAATTACCCAAATTTACTTAATGTTATATAAAAAGCATTAAAGAAGTGTACAAACTTCTGTGATATGATTTGAACAATCATATCAATGAATAAATAAATAATTAAGAATTTCTAACATTTTAAAAATCAATCTAGATATAAACACCTTGATTTCCTCTTAATTTTTTTTTTTTTAAGGTTGTGCTCTGAAAAAATAAAAAAAGGTTTTTTCCTATATTAACTTGTGTAAATCATAGGTACCTAAAGCTTTTGAATGTATAAAATGGGTTAATAATAATAGCTAACTGAATTGTTTGAACATTTAATTTTGAATTTAATCATTGTGAATACTTGTAACAAGAACTAATATTTAATATTTATGAAACTAATGTCTGTGTGTATTTTAGAGAAAGTTAAGCAAAACGGCTTGACTAGATTTTTTATGTTTCAAATATAATTAGAACTTGTAAATAAAGGTATGTTTTATTTCAGAGGTTTTCATGATCATTTTCCCGTAATTCACGACCCAAGATAAAAAAGAGTAAATTTAATAAGTGCATACAATTTTGGAAAAGAACAGATTAAAACTCAGAAACTCCAAATAGTAACATTAGTCATAAAGCACATCATTAAAAAAGTCTTTCAAAAACAAACATTTTTTGTATTTACAGTTTGACTTTATCGCTAACCGTTTCAAAACAGTTTGTATTTGATACTAATTAATATGGTTTTTAAAAAGCATTCAGCAGTTATTAGGAACCCTTTTACCGGTTTAAAATGTTGACTAATAAAATAGCGCATGAATACCAACAGGGAGCCTCCTTGTAATATAGTTGTAAATAGAAAAAGGTTGTAGACTAGTCATTAGTGAAGAGAAGAGGAGAAATGACTTATGGTTGTCTGTCTCTTCTCTTGCTAGCAGCGGCCAATGGTGGGAGAAGGTGTGGAACGGGTTTTACAGAGCACACCACCAGTGCTGCGACCTCTCAGTAAACAACTAACAAGAATCGTGCTAGCTTAACCTTAATATGTATTTATTTTTTCATTTGTATATAATTTAATGTGTATAATTTATTATATATATATATATATATAACATATGTGTGTTGGTGTATAAATTATTTTACAATGTAATTGCTGTTATCTATTAACCCTTTGATGAGCGACAATTTCTTTCAAATTTCTTAACCCAGGGAGCAAGATTATTATTTTTTATTAAATGGTTAAAACATATTTTTAAAACTGTAAAATAAGTAATAAATTGTAAAATTTTATTTTCTTTTTGTTTTTAAGAAAATAAGAAATTTTGGTTAGGATAGGTCAGCAATACTAGTTTTTTTTATTCTTATACATGATAAGCAAAACGTTTTAGACATAAACATAAGACAAAATTATTAACATCAAAATACCATAGTAATATAAAATTATTCAATTCTATTTCTAAACAAATTTTATTAATAATTCTAAAACATGTTTTTAGTATGGTAGCTTTCAAAACATGGATGCACACACAAGCCAACGTCACAGTCTTTACATTGCAATGTAATGTCACGTCTCTTTTGTGGACATTTGCTGGTATTTGCACACACATAACATCTTCTTTGTGGCCTTGCTTTTTTTTCTGTTGAAGGAATTGGAGAAATGAAGTGTCGGACAGTAAGTCGTAGAGGATTTTCAGTTGGCAATATAGATTTTCTTCCAGGTTTTGCAACGATCCTTTCAGTTGAAAATTCTTCTAAAAGTTGTCACACTACACTAAATTTGAAATCAGGAAACTTAGGTTTTTTACCTGAAGAAGCATATTGGAGTTGTCAACCAAACCCATGTTTTCATTATAGTCCAAAACACTTTCAGGCTTTACAATAACTTCCCCTTTGTAGTTATGTTTCTTAACTTCGACCATTTTATGTGAATGCACTGTTGAAAGCATATGAACATCTCTCTCATCGTGCCATTTTTCTGCAAGTAAAATTTTTGTGTTTGATGTTGAACAATTTCCTCTCATAACTTTTGGAAATTTGGGTATTTCTTTTCTTTTTGGATTGACTGTTCCACAAGCCCTAATTTTATTTTCATGTAGATAGTGAAATAAATTTGGATTCGTGTACCAATTATCAGTGTACAATACATGTCCATTTCCCATGTATGGCTGTAAAAGCTCTAGTACTACATCCCCAGAAACACCAAAACTACTAACATTATTTGTTTCTGATTTTCCAGTGTACACAAGAAAGTCAACAATATAACCAGTTTCACAATCACATAGAACAAAAAGTTTTATTCCAAATCGATGCCGTTTTTTAGGGAGGTATTGTTTGAAACCTAGCCTGCCTTTCCAAACTTCAACACTTTCATCAATACAAACTTTTTTGTAGGGATAAAAAACATTTTTAATTTTTTTCCTTATTGATTGAATTATAACATCTAACTTGAATAATTTAGTTTGATTCTGACTATCTTTATTATTACAAAAATGTAGTACTCTTAGTAATAATAGAAACTGATTTAGAGAAAAGATTTTTAGAAATACAGGGGTAGAAAGCAAAGTTTCGGTTGACCAATACTCTTTTACACGATTTTTCACTGTAAATGACATCAACATAAAACATGCAAAAAAAAAGTATACATTTCAGACACAATAGTTGGAGTCCACATTTTTAGTTTAGAGTTTTCTGCAATTTCAAAATTTTCAGTTACATACCTATGATAGCGGTTTGTTTCTTCCACAATATGTTGAACTAAGTCATTGTCAAAAAATATTTTAAAACAATCACTTTCTGATGGGTCATTTGGTAAATCAACACTGGCAATTATACCTGATTTACTTTCATTGAAATGTGGTAACACAGGTTGAAAGTTTGCATTTTGAGACAAAGAAAATTTTAAACTTAGGTCTTCAGAAATTGTATTTATTTGTTCATTTTCCAGGACTTCAAACCATCTTCACTTGTTTCAGTATCACTATATATGTAATCAGTTTCGTTTTCTGTTATAAGTTCACCTATTTCTTTGTCAGATATTCCAAACCCCGGCCTAGTCCTAGCCATAATTTACCAAAAGCACAAACTTACAATTTGGAAAAAGTTACTTTACAAAATATATTATAAAATTACAAATATATCACTAAAATCACTAATATATACTTTGAGGTTAATTACAACTCACTGCATTATAAACACAATCACAATAGTGTACTACGAAAAGACATTGTGCATGATTCAGAACTGACTGTTGTCAGACTGTGTGCAGTGCAGTGTTCCCAGATTAGAAAGTTATGAAAAATAACGCCTAGATAGCAGCACATCATAGGACATAATATATTAAATAGAACGTTTAAAAACATTGATGCTAACTGAACGAAATCTCTATGAAGTTTTTAAACGGCGATGCTCCAAAGGGTAATAACACTGCCTGACGTTTTGAAACGTCGATGATCATCAAAAGGTTAAGGCAGTATTTTTATTTTATCGTTATGGCAGGTAAATAGATTATTGTCATAACAAAATTTGTTTCAATAGTGTAGTTATGGCTTGAAATTGACGTAAATTTTAACTTAGATTAATTGTTACACTACAAAATATTATGAAAAATAGTTTTACCTTTTTCTTTTCTTTTTAAACAATTTGTATAAACAAATATATTGAAATTGGAGGAGACAAAAATATGTCAGATTTACCTAATAATTATCTCATTATTTACAGCTGGTTATGTTGCTACATGGCACAAATGAATCCACTTATTGGACCTAGAATAGACAACAAAACTCTTCTTCTGATAGCTAGAGAATGGGTAAGATTATTTCATAATAAAAAATAAATTATTAACTGTATTTTTTCTTTATATATACATATTATAAAGGTTATATTTTCAGAAGCCTTTTGCATTTCATATCCCTTTGATATACAGTAGACGCCCTCTAGTTTGGCTTCGGTTGGATCGGCCGCCGGATGGTTCGGCCGGTCCTAGGAGGGTGAGTCATCCGTCACGTCGCCTTGAATGTCACGTCACGTTTATCTTTTATCTTGAATGTTTAGTCTACTCCGGCCGTAGAAGTACTGTACAGTGTCAGTTTAGTTTACGGGCGAGCTTGTAATTGGTCGATAGCACTTAACCTGTGACAAACAGTTTGGTTATACTGTATGTAGTACGTACTGTACAGTGAGGTTGATTGATCTGTAATTTCGTGTGTGAATGTTTTTTTGCTGTTTAGTATGTAGGACTGTTTTCTGGAGTGAACGTTGTGAGTAAGTGTAAGTTGTACGTGTGCGAGTTAGCTTTGAGGAAAATGTTTTCAAAAATGAGTGAAAAATGTAAACATACGTTTGTGACAATGGAACTCAGTATCCTAGAGCGTCTAGATAAAGGTGAATCAGTCCAAAGCCGCTGCAACAGTTGTCGACGTGATGTTTATGAAAAAATGGCGTGACTATGCTTTCAAAAACACTTTTAATCAAAAAAAGCAAAAGAAAATAACAGATTTCTTTTAATTTTTATAGGTTATGATACAATTAATACGTGTTGTACAGTAATTTCCTCAAATACTATATGGCTCAAATACGTTTCTGGTTTGTTTTTACAGTACGTACTGTAACTGTAATGTGTTTTTCTGTTCAGTTTTATCCTTAGTACAGTATCGGTATTTACTTTTTAATGTGTTGCAAAAACGTATCTATGAGTGGCACAACATGACAATTCAACCAAGAGACGTCAAAATCTTCTCTTTGGTAAGTACATAATGTTGTAAAAATGTTTAAACAACGTCTTGTTGATTCTTAGCATAGGTAATGTATTTAATAGGGTTATTTTAAATTTTGATAGTACATCCGGATAGTCCGACCATTTTGAAGTCCGGCCGGTGGTCCGGTCCCGAGGTGGCCGAACTAAAGGGAGTCTACTGTAGTGTTATAAGTTATTAAAATATGTCCATTTTGTATGATTGCTATGTTCAGAGTGAGCTATGGTCATATTATCTAATGCACGTAGTTAGTACCATCAGATATTTGCACTTGTCAGTTATTAAATATGTTCTACATTTCATATGATTGTGACATTTGTTTCAATCAGCAGCTTGATCTGTAAACAAGTATAGTGGGTATGTCATGTAGTAATGTTGTATATGGCTCAAGGAGACCGTTTCCATTGTAGGCCTAGTAAACTATTGTGAAGGATTTCAGCAAAAAGTAACTCATCAAATTATGTTAAACCTAAACATCTAATTTCTACATTTGGACCTAAACATTAATTTAGAGATAGGACCATTGGAATTAGATTATTTATGTCTTTTAGTGGATGAAAATTTGTTTAAAATAATCTAGGAAAATATTATCACTTGGGCAAACCCAAAACAAAATGAAGCCATAAAAATTTATAACATGAAAGCCTACTAATCTTGAAAAAATAAAAGATTGTTTTGGATGTCCTTTATATATATGGGAATACTTGCTTTATATAACCAAAAGGACTATTTTTTTTTTAGTGACCTTACTTCATGCCCAATTATTTCCAATTGTACGACTTATAGGAAGTTATTATTGCTAGGTTCCAAAAATTAAATCAGTACTCTCATCTTAGTGACCCCTTTATTGATTTAGCAGAGAAACAAAATGCCAATTATGACTATTTGCAAAAATAAGGCCAGTTTTGACTATTAAAAATAGTGTAAGTAATTTTTATGAATCAGGAAAGGATTTAGCCAATGATGAGGCTTCACACTATAAGGGTGGCCACGGATCTTGACTGATGGTTTGGCAAGCGCTGGGTTAGGCGAGGGGAGGAGTGCGGGTACTTTCCTAAAAACATTGGTTTTCCAATGTCACAATTTTTGAGTTATTCTCAACTTCAGACGATTATTACTAAATACCTATTAAACATATCAGCTTCAAATTTCAATGGTGTATATGAGGGTGATTTACAAACATTTTTATCAGGTTTCATAATTTTAACACTATTATGGGACCCTGGTCCGCGACGACGCTGACTGCGGTGCACGTAGAACTGAAGATTGCGGTTATTTACATCGGATTATTGAACAAACTAGAAGTTCTATCAAAAATATTTTCGAATACATTTTTAAGATTAACTAATTTGCTACAACTTTCTCGCTGGAAGTTTGTTTCTACCACAAAATTTAAAAAAGTTCTCACTTACTGACTTTGTCATGTCATTTTGTTTCAACTTTCTAATATTTTTCATTATTGAAAATTACACATAATTTTAAAACTAAAATATATTTATACCGTTGTATGTGGAAATTCATGCAGAAAATGCATATATAAGTTTCATTGTAGTTTTATTATTCTCAAGATGTCTAGGAACGTGTAAAAGACAACGCGCTCACCACTCTGGATTACTCCGTTTTGCCGTATTATAGCCTGATGCGTGGACCGCTGGTGCTGGTTTGCTGTTTCAGAATGGCTAGTAGCGCCGAATCATCGGTCAAGATCTGTGGCGACCCTTATAGGAATATTCTGGGCAAAACTTAGCTCGAAAATCGGGTCATGGTGGCCTGTAAAGATATTCAAGAAAGGATTAAGTAAAATTTTCCAGATTGGATGTAGACTATAAAGTCCCAAATTAATCATATTAGTTTCCGTTTCTAAAAATCCAAGTAGGAAAGAATTTATGTGAGAAAACTTGTACTATATTAGGGTCATCCAGTAAGTAAAGAATGTTTTTATATGCAAAATTTAGGGAAGAGTTAATTTTGTAAAGCATTATTTAAATTTCACAGAAATCTATAGATATTTCTACCTAGTATGCGTTAAATTTAAACACCTCTCATAGTATGGTGCAATTATTTTTCTATGCCGACCTATACTCCTTGCATGAACTTTTTGAACAATTCAGTGACAATTTCTTTCAGCTCATCATCATCTTCAAAGTCTCTGCCTCCTAAAAACTCTTTGAACTTAGGGAATAGGTGGAAATCACTTGACGCCAAAATTCAGTTTGACATCCCAACCAAATAGATTAAGTAAAGCTTTGTTTTTCCAATTGAGTATGGACTAGTGTTATCATGACCGAAGATGCTGTGACAACATTCCAAAGCATTTGTTTTGTATGGCATATATGAGACAGTAAAGTGTACGACAATATACCTCAGAATTTATTGTCTGTCCTCTTGGCATGAAATCAATAAAAAGTACTTCCTTGTGATTCCAAAACAAAGTTATTATCTCTTTCCACTTGCTAGGAACTTGCTTTGATTTTTGTTTTGTTTTGTGGGCAATTTGAAATGATGTCATTCAATTGACTGTTGTTTTTGGTATTTGTGAGAGAGCTTGTCTCATCACCGATAACATTATAATCCAAAAGTTTGTCTCTATTATTTTATATTATTATTTCTATTATTATTTTATATTTTTTTTACTTTTTTATTTAGTTCTTCAGTGCTGAGAGATGGTCAATCAAAAGTTTATCATAGTGCACATTTGTTCCCCCTTGTAAAACATAATCCACAATAGGACAAACTTTTTAGTTTTGGAAAACCTAATGAGACAATCACTTGGCAGCATTTCCTATTTTGTCACACTTTTGCACAAAATCTGCATGGCTTCACAGTTCGGCACTGTAATAGTTGAGGGAGTTAATTTCTGTGACTAATGTCAAACTTCTTTACTTTCTGGATGACCCTTATATATGTGTCTATTGGTTAACATGTTGTAACAAATTGGTATTATGTTGCAGGGCAATCGTGTAGTGACTTAAAGGCATTGAACATATTGTGAATCGTGTCTTTAATCTGGACCATCAATTTCATTCCAGTATCTGTAAAAAGAATAATTATCTTTTTAAAGTTATTATATTAAAAGATAAATGTGTATTTAAATTAATGCTAGAATAAAGTTATGTGTATATATATATAATATATTGTAAATGATATGTTCTGCTTCATTAATTCATATTTGATTCGGGTGCATTGTATTTCAGGTTAGTATACATTATTATATAGGTTAAATATATTTAGACATTATATTTATTATTTCAAATTGAAAATGGTGCAACAGTAATATATTATATACATTTCTCATCTAAACAGTGATTGGTTAGCTTAAATTGTCACATATATATATATATTTATCTATATTTATTTATTTAGTATGTCACCATTAAAAAATCTAATATACATTCATTAATTTTCCTGAATTAACTAGTTCTACAAAATATTAATCACAATAATATACATTAAATATAAGTTTAATTTTAATTTGTTTTATTCTAACATGATTATGTAATGTAGTAAAATTATATTAACAGAAATAAAAATTTCTTTTTTCTTAGTTCCTTCATACATTTTTCTCTTGTAATGCAATGTATACTGTTATTTTTCAGAGTGTAAATTATTAGTAATGACTGAAATTTATTTCACATTATTATATGCAATTTCAAACTATTCGTTAAGAAATGAGAGTGAGTAGAAAATCACCATTGTGTTGACTTTTTAATAAAGACTTTTAATTTAATTAATCACAACTATACTTGCAAAAGTATGGGCTTGGTAATCTCGCGTAACCTAGTTGGTTTTTTCATGTAGTCTTGAGGTCGATCTCTCTCTCTCTCTCTCTCCCTTCCCCCTCTCCCTCTCCCATTGCTACACGTCAGTGTGCGATGTTTGTTCGCTGTGAGTGGATCAGTTCGTCCGTGAGAACTTTTTTAGTGAAAAACCTTTTTCCGTTTCAACGAAAACGTAAAATGGCTGATTGCCAAGAGCAACGTGTGGCTGTGAAATTTTGTTTCCTGTTGGGGAAAACGCCCGCGGAAACTCTTGTAATGCTTAAAACAGCTTATGGGGAAGCTACTTTAAGTAAAACACTTGTCTAAGAGTGGTTTCATCGTTTTTAAATTTGAGAAATGTCGACTGAAGACCAGCCTCATTCTGGGCGCCCTTCAACGTCAAGAAAGTCAACACTGGTTCGTGAAGACCGTCGTCGAACCATTGATCAATTAGTTGCTATGTCTGGGTTGACTTGGAGTTCAATCCAGAGGATTTGTGCAAGAGAAGAGTTTGCAGCCAAACTTGTTCCACGCCTTCTCACAGACAAGAAGCAGTTTTTGACAAAAAACGCTATTACACCGATTGCTCGCCCCTCCTATTCACTGGATCTCGCTCCCTGCTACTTTTTTTTTGTTCCCCCGACTTAAAAGGGATATGAAAGGTAAACATTTTGAAACTGTGGAAAAAGTGAAACAAAAATCACTGTATGGACTAAAGAACATTCCATTAAGTGAATATCAACAATGGAAGAAATGATTAGAGCAGTGCATTGCAGTCAATGGTAATTACTTTGAAGGTGACCAAAATTTGGTATAAAAATATTAAAAAATAAAGGAGTTATGACCAAATTCCTGTTTTTTTTTTTTTTGGTTCCCCCTCGTATATGTTTGCAGTCACCTTAGTCCATAAAGTGGTCTTTTTATACGATGACCTTCGTATGTGCCGTACTCTACAACCCAAATCTATAGACCAATTTAGGGGATCACTATAGTGAGTATGAACATGGCAATCCTGAGGAGCTCTAGCTGGATCTACTTCTTTCAGTCTCTTGACCAAGGGTTCTTTATTTTATCTTCTTTTCTTTATAAGATGATCATGAAAAAGATTTTTCACCTTTAAACAACAAGAAGAGAAAAATCAAATTTGGTATATGAAACTATTTTGGTGATATCTCTGAATGTGTTTTACATTTTTTTATAACTAAATTTTTAATTAAGGGTGCTTGCCATTAAAAAAACAAAATTATGACTTTCTCAAATCGTCTTTTTGTGACTAACAATCTTACTGCTAAATTTCATATTGAATTTGTTTATTAGCATACAGATATTTAATCATTACATACATGTTTAATAAAATTTATACATGAATAATAAAATTAATATAAATATTGACTAGATTTAAGAAAAGTTAATATTTATTTTCTTTTGTTATTTACTGCCTTTCCAAATAGTTTTGTATTAAAATTTTTATAGTAATTAACAGAGCTGTACGATAAACATCAATGTCCAGCTACAAAATAACAATTTTAACCTGCAGCATTTGTTTACAACTTTTACATGCATCAATATAATATTGCTTCAAATAAAAGTGAAACTTTTATATAAAAATATGTAACTTCTTCTTTTATGTGCAAATTATGATTGGACTTTTATAAATTTTCAATTAACTGCATCCCTGTTGTGACTTATTTCCTTATTCGTTTTGAACTTATGTTTTATTTATTTTGTACAATGGCCGATATTAAAGTAAAAATTAAATGGATTTTTTTTTAAATTCAAACGTGACTGTCAAAAAATTGAATTTCTGCATTCAAAAGGACAAAATTTATCATAAATTGCATCAAGCCCAAGTGAAAACTATCTGAATTCAAGTTAAGATGTGTGTGGTGAATAAATATCAAACCCTATGTTTTGTTTTCAACAATTGATTCATTACTTTTATGTATAAAGCCTATATGCAATCTTTTTAGGTCATATTTATCATTAAAATTATTTAGCTACTTCTTACATCATGCGAACCTAACTATCGAGACTCATCAAAACTGTAGATTCACTAGTTGAAAACTTTTGAAGGTTTTCTCAAGAAACTGGAGGCAAAAGAAGCAGTTATTAAAAACAGAATCCGTCGACTATTAATAAATCATAATCACAACTAGTATATGAATTAATTTCTGATTGCTTTTATTAAAAAGATCCAAAAAAAAGTACTAAATTATGTTTATGTGAAGCTCAGTCGGTAGTCAAATCTTTTTAAGATATCAACTAGCTTCCTACAAGCAACAAACAGATGAGATTATCAATCAATATCTACTTTTTTTTAAAACCTTAAGCAAATATTGTGAATATATAAATATTGAGCTTGACTTGTGAGATAATATTAGATAAAAAAAAACACAAGATCTTATAAAATTTATGTTTACTTAATCAAACGTGTTGCAACGACATAGTCGCCATCCTCAGTGATACATCAGCTACAATAAAGTTTAGCTACATATTCAGTCATACTTTAGTTATTGTAGCTCATGTATCACTGAGGATGGTGACTTTGTCGTTAAAACGAGTTTGGTTAAGAAGAGTTTTTTTTTCTATCCAAAGATTATGAATTCAAACCAGTAACTGCAGATGATCACAAGAATAACTAATAAGTGACTTCTTTCACCTAATAAAAGACACCATTTGCTAGAAAATAATAATAAAGGACACTTTAAAAGATATGGGGGATAAAGTTGATCGCGTCCGCAGCAAACCTTAAGCTGTACGTGTCCCCTGGGTGGTGCTAAATGATCAACAGCGATTGCTAGAGCTTCTCGGAATAAGCCAAGAGAGAAGGAGATGAAACAGAAAGGGAGAACTTCCTTCTTAGGACAAAATTAGACAAGGTCCAAAATCAGACCGCAAATTTTTTTAAAAAGGAAAATAACTATAAAATATTAGTTTTTAGTACTCTTCAGTGGAATGCCGGATGCCTGACAGGCAAAGAAGAGCAATATACAGCTGCAGCTAAGAAAATATAATATAGATGTGTTTTTTATCACTGAATCCAATACATCTGGGAAAAAACTAGATATATAATACAAATTCAAAACTATAATATGAGTTACCCGTTTAAATCCAGACAGATTGCAAGTAGCATCCTGGTTGGTGTAAGGGATAACCTCACTCACAGCTTCAAGGTGATAAAGGAGATGACAAATGAAGACTCCTCGGAAATTGTACAAGTAAAGGTGTGGAAAGACAACATGAAGTATACTACATATTATGGAGTATACAGCTCACCCAATAAAGGGCACCTGAACGATTATAACTGGAGATTTCAACGGACATTCAACATGTTGGGTATATCGAGATAAGAATACAGCAGGAAGAGAAATAGAGCTTCCTCGACTCCAACCAAATTCAGTTACTGTATGACCTGGATATGTGTTCCGGATAGACAGACTTTTGTCCACTACTCCGGAACATCATCAAACCCTGACCTGGCAATGGCATTGTGATATATATACAGTACAACTGTAAAGCATGTTCAGTGAAATTAAAGATTCACAAAGAAAAACATCTATTGCAATTTTTCGCTTGTCAGTGGGACATGACTGTCTGGCTGAACACTTGAAGAGGGTGCAGAAGTGTTGAAATTATGAACAAGGACCACCTTCTGGTCTGCAGAAGGCTGGACGAGCAAAGACAGAAGAGGATGGACCTGTCTGGGCTATATTGGGAAGCAAGACTGAATATGGCGTGAGCCAAATCAGGCCATTAGAAAACAACAACAACTTTAAAAGAATGTTCCTTGGCTCAGGCTAAAATTGAATCACCCCCTCTTTTGCAAATCTTACCTTAAATGCAAAAAACCAATAGCAACTAAGTCTCAAAAACACTTAGCGATAGAAAGTGAAGTTCAACGGTTGCTCTTTGGAGGAACAAATGCAAAGAGAGCCGAATTTTCATTCAACAACTGAATTTCTAGCCGTATTATTTTTATTTATTTATTACAACCAATGATGTTTTATTTATATTTTCCGAGTTACTTATCCATTTATTTATATTATATGCACTAATAACCATTTTGTACGGTACGTATTTTAATATTTCCTTTAATTATCCGTAAAATTTTGATATTTCGTACAAAAACTTTAATTTATTTCTAAACATTAAATTTTCTTAGTAATCCATTTCTGTTGCTTAAAGGTGTTTCTAATTTATTTATTTGTTTTTTAGAGGGTACGCAACATTCAAATTTATTATTAATATATAAAAGAATGGGTGGAGTTTCATTAATAATTCATATATGAAGACAGTAAAGAAATTTTGTGGTGTTGTATTGGTATCGCTGATAGTCTATAACCCAGGTGTGAAAAACTCCTAAGAAAACATCCAATGATTTTAACAATGGAGGAATATTTCGAATCCTACAAAACAATTGGACAGATTAAATATCTCTGTAAGATTGGCAACTCTTCAATACAAAAGACCTTAGTAAGTACTATAAAGATATTGATTCTATCAGTCAGATGAACAAAATTCATATAAAAATGAAGGAAGAAGGAGATTTAATTGAAAGAAAAGTAAAAGGAAAACTGGTCGTCGAAGAAGTGGGGAAACTTAACAATAATAGCAAGAAACATGTTATAGTTAAAGGTATGAAGAACTACATATTTGAAAACGAACATTTTGTTTCATTAAGGCGAGCAGGTAACATTCAGTTCGACAAAATCCAATTAGAAAATGTGCCAATAAGTCATGTTATTAGTAAAGAGAAAAAAAGTGATCTTAATAAACTCCTTATCCAGATGTTCAATAAAAAGTGGGCTGATGAGCCATTTGCTTATGACCGTCTTAAATGGTAGAAAAACATTATTTTTAATGTACCTACAACCGCTGTAGAAGTTCCCGAAGAAGAATGTGATTGTTTATAACTTGAAAGGTGTGATCTACACATTTAAGACAGTTCAGTACTCATAGTAAGGTAGTAATTACTTTTTATTGCATTTAACAATATTTTATGTTAATTTGTGACCTAATAAAAATGTTTGTTCAAAATAAGCTTTGTCCATCACTAATTCATGCAAAACGTGCTTTGTCAATTAATTTCATGCAAAGTATGCTTTGTTGAATTTACCAGCTAATATTTATAATACTTATTCCACTTAACTATTTAAACAATTATCTCATTGTAAAAATACGTTTTTAAACTATATAACAGTATTTTTCATAACAAAAATAAATTGTTGTTTTATTACATTCAATATTGTTATTTCTGTAAAGTACATTCATCCGGACAAAGTACTGTTTGAATGCATATATATGTACCTCCATGTTACCTTCCTATATATGCCATATAAAATCCAGCTATTGTAGGAATTGAAACCTGATGGTGCAAAACATTTTAATTTCACTGTTAAAATGTTGAACAAGATGATGAAACCAATCATTTTTAGACCATATAATTTTTTCAAACGAAGATACATTCCATATCAATGGGTCTGTTAACAGACACAGTCAATTCACGCATATGGGGAATCTGAAAACCCACATTACTTACAACAGCTGTAAGTTATTCTGTTTTCATTTAAATCATGTTCAAAACCCTATCATTGTTTCATGATAACCCTGTATAATAATTGTCTTTTTTATGAAATTCCTAATTTTTAAAAGATATTTCATTAATAGTTTCTGGTGGGCTCAGATCTCTCACTACTCTTTCCGAAGGCTCAGAGAAAACAGGGGACAGGGGACATCTTCACAACACCTACCCACACAAAATCTTCCACGATATCAGGGACAATTTCAACATATAGTACAGCAAAAATATATTAAATAACAAAAATTAAAGTGTCAAAAACTATGGAAAGTTGCTTTAAAATACTTAAGAAATCACGAATTTTCTGAAGAATAGCATTTTAAAGGGAAGGTTGAAAGGGTTAAAAATCCCTTACCACACTTGGGAATTAACAAAAAAACAAACTTTTTGTCAAAAGTAAAATGTTTATTCGTATTACACCCTTATAGCTTTGTTAAGACTTTGTTAAGATTCCCTCTGAAGATGACAACTTTGTTGTTGTAATAGCTATAAGGGTCTAATACAAATAAACATTTTACTTTTGACAAAAAGTTTGTTATTTTGTTTATTCCCAAGTGTGGTAAGGGACTTTTAAAAGTGTATATATTGTCACCACAGTGCTCTGGTCTTTGTTTAACAACTTTTAAAGGTCATACAAATCTCTACAATTTGATTTTTACTAGTTTCGATACGATTAAAAATAATTGATTTTTAAAGATGACACTAACATGAATTTTATTTGTTAATTCAAGAACCGCATATCATATCCAAAATTTTAAAATTGTATTGCCTTCTTATTTTATAGTTATGTAATGTTGTTTTTTTTTCCTTCTTGTTTTTTCATAAAACTCTATTTTATAAACAAATTGCATATCTTCTTATATTTATCTAGACCAAAAATTAAAATTCTATAAAGTACGTTCGATTTAATTAAATAGAACTTTGTCATAGAACACTTTGTATACAGAGAATTATTTAAAATTTGACTTTTTATAAATAATTGTGAAATAACAGTAACTGTGCGTTATAAAACACACCAATGGTTTTCATGTTAAGATAAAAATCTAATAACCTATGAAGTTTTTTTTTTTTAATTGATTTAGGAAATAATAAAATATAAGTCTGAGTGAAATATTTCAAGTTACATTATCAATACCCACTACCTGATTAGGCGAGTTCAACCACAAAATACTAATGTGTCTTGTAACTGATACCTATTTCTTTCATTTCATAAAACATTTATATCTCCACATATAAAACTAATTATAATTTTTGTTAAAGAAAAGAAAAAGAGTGATAGGATATCACTAAATCTGTCAAGGAATGGTTTACATCAATTTGGTTAATAATAATTTCATTTTGGATATCTTTATTTATATAATTTAATTTATGTGCTTTTTATTTACATTTCATATAAAATATATAAGTTACATATATACAGTAAATCAATACAAAATAAATATAATACAATTATTTGTCTATTACGCTGTATCAAACATATAATTAAAATGATCTCCATATTTATCTCTAAATCTTCGGTGATCCAGCTTATCGAGAGAAGCAGCAACTTTTTTCACAGTTGATCTATAACATAGATTAAAATGACACTTTTTTTATAAACATGAAGTAACTTAAAATATTCAACAATTTGAAAAATTGTAATGACATGATATTGGATTTTGTCTTACAAAATAATAACTATTACATATTTATTTTATAACTTTAACCATAAATTCTCCTAAGTCTAAAAAAAATTAATATACATGGTGATTTAAAATGGCACGACAATATTTCATATAACCGTAGCTCCAGAAACGAAGTCATGTCTGTCAATAGACAGAAATTGTTTATGAGCCATTCAGTTGTTTGTTTTTTTTCTTTTCAGTGTTTTCTTTTTTTGATTTATGATTAGTTGTGATATTTTATAACTGTTCTCTATACAAGTAGTTAAATATGCTACTGATGTTATTACAAATTTGGGTGTTTATTGCACAGGAAGTGATTTACTCTCAAATCCAGCTGACTGCAACATATACCAGATAGTCAAGAGCCTACTGTATTTGATTTTATGATTTTCCATCTTGCTTAATAAATGAATGAGATAAATCAAACAAATTCTAACCTTTTGAACACTTTTTTATGAAGCCTATTGGTAGTGGTATTCTGTTTTGCTTTTATATCAGTTAATCCAGGATATTTCTGCTTTAATTTCTTGCGTTTTCCTTTTTTTTCTGGCATCTTCAAATCCAAGCCAGTTTGAGCCTGAAAACGAAATTAAAAATTGAAACCTTGAATGGACATTTACAAAAACCCACATATATTTTGTATACTTAAAATATTGCAATCATCATTTAAAAGGTATTGAAACAACACTTGGGGAAAATTACAGTCAATAAATGGATTTCAAATTGAGAATTTCATTATAAATTAATGGCAGTTAACTTCAATTATGTCGCTAATGGTTTATTTAATGGTGTTTTCTCTTAAATCAGATTTGAAGGAGGTTAATTTCTAATGATTTATTATTTGTTACATTGTGACCATATTTTAAATAAAATCATTATTCGAAGTATTTATAAAATCAAATTCTAGAGTCATTGCCAAAATTTTAACATAAAAAAATAGAATTAAAACTGTCTAACAATTAAGTTGTAGTTATCTGCAAAAAGAGACAAACTGTGTTTTTCAGATTTTCTTTTTTACAATTGATTTTTTTAAATATATACAATAAAAATGATTATATATATATATATATATATATATGCTTTTTTCCACATTACAAATATATAAAAACATTAATACAAAAATAAAAGTACAGTAAAACTTCCTTTAACGGACAGTCCTAATAAATGGACAATTTTGTATTCCCTGACCGGGATCATGCTTTTTTGGCCTTTTTAGTGTTTCTAAATAACGGACTTTCCCAAAAACGGACATTTATCCATTGAAACTTCCGAATAATGGACAGCGGAACATAAAATATCACCCTTTTCTGGGAAATTGTAGAAGTCTCGAAACACACATTACAATGTCGGTTCGGTTATTACCCTGAGTTTAACTTCCTGAAACTAAGTTTGCTTTCTTTGTGTCTTTCATACAGCAGTCGTCGGTGTCCTTAAGAATTCAGTTTAAAGTTGCTGTGAAAACAGTGTATCGTATAGTTGTGTATTGTGATGTCTCTCAAACGAAAACTTTAAACGAAAAGGTTGAGGTTATACATACATATGAAAAAGAAAAACAGGGTGCATGATTTAGCTGCAAGATTTCAAGCTAGAAAGACCCAAATCAGTGACTTTTAAAAAATAAAGAAAAAATCTTAAATCGTGGTCTTAAAAATAAAACAAAAATGTATTAAACAAAAGAGCGTTTCTGTAAACAGAAGGCCTTGGGGGTTATTACCAAATTCCCGTTTTTATTGGGTGGGGCCTCGTAAAAGAAAATAATAACACTCAACAAGGTGTATACCTGTCGCGCATTGGAGTGTTATTTGTATATTGTATTTGTTATGTACATTTTGTAGTGTTTTAATGTTTTAACGACCTTTCAGGAGCGAGTCTGAAGACAGAACATACTTTCTGAAACATATGTTACAAAATAAGTCTTAAGTATTAAATAACTTAGATTAAATTATTAATTTTAACGCTTATACATTATTTTACCAAGCTAGTTTTATTAATAAAATAATTAATTTAAGTGAATATAGCAAATAGAAATTATAAATAGATAAAAATATCATTAATTTCTTTAAAATAAGTAACTAAGCAACCGATCAGAGAAAATTGTAAAGATTACTTAATTTTAGAATAAAAAAGAATTATGTACTGGATTTATACGAGATGTTAGAATATAGTAGGGCTATGGTTTTTTTCCTAACAACGAAAGATGAAAGGATTTAATTGGTAGAAAATGATCGATCAATCAAATAAAAATATAGAAAACAATAGTTTGGGTGTGGTCAGAGATCTAAGGCAGAAGGTATTCAGATTTGTTTTGAATAACACCTTGAAATAGAATATAATTTGTTTTTTAGCTATTGCTAAAACGGGAGGTGTGACTTTTGGCAAGCGGCCTCCGGGAAAGTCGGAGAATTGCTGTGAAACCATAATTCCGTATAATAAATAGTTTGCAGTGTTGAATTTTTAATTAGCTGCAGTGATCAGCATCCTTGGTATAAGACGCATGAAATTAAATTCTCATGTTAAAAGAAATTTGTGAATAAGGAATTAACATTGATAAATAAATTTCTTATGTTTGAAGAAATTTAAATAAAAACTTGTTTGATTTTGAAGAATAAATTAAATTCTCGTGTTAAGAGAAACTTGTGGATAAGAAATTGAAATTGATAAATTTCTTATGTTTGAAGAAATGAGTTTAAGGACTGTGGAGACACTTCACCTCGTAATAGAAATTTTATAATAGTTTGTAATAGAATAAATATTTATTTATGTATTTTCAGGAGTAGAGAATTCTACTATCAATCATTTGTGTTTTTTTATTTATATGTATGTGTTTTTAGGAATAGAGAATTTTACTATCAATCATTTGTGTGTGTGTGTGTGTGTGTTTTTTTTATGTATGTATTTTCAGTAGTAGAGAATTCTATCAATTTTTGAGTTTTTCTGTTTTATATGTATGTATTTTTAGGAGTAGAGAATTCTACTACCAATTATTTGTAGTTTAGATGAATAAATGTATGTTTTTCAGGCAGACCAAAACTCTTAATTTATTATTATTTGCCCCTTAGTAAAAAATAAATCTAAACAGGAAAAGATAGAAGAAAGTTAAAATATTACAAGCTTCAGTTGACAATGATACAATTGACGAAAACAAAGATGATGTTCCAGTAGCGGAATTTACAAATTAAAGGAAGCTGCAAAGGTGGTCATGAAACTTAAAAGTTACTTTAAAAAAAAAGAGGACACAGAAGGAATTTGTTTAATTTTTGAACTCCAACAGGATGTTGAAAAGACTTTAACAAAAGAGAGTATTAAGTAAACACAAATCAAAGATTTTTTTTCAAAAAAGCTATTGATTAAATTAGTGGAAGTACACAGTATACTAAAGTAAATAATTGTTGACTAATGTTTAGTTATTTACAAGCATATTCTTACATAGTTTGATTTTCTCCCTTTTTAAATTTATATTTTCCTAGTTTGACTATTTGTTTATTCAGTACTGTAGTACGAAATGATTAATAAATAAAAGAATATTATTTAATTTACAAATTCGTGTTTTAATATGCATTTTTTATGAGATTGAAACCATTATGCCTGTTGTACTATAAAAACTTTGATAATATAGTAGACAGTCGTGAAACATTACCAATGTTTAATTTATTTCATTTTTATCAACCATAATACATTATACATTACAGTACATACATTACAGTATATCCTTTATTATAGTACAAATAGGTTAACTGCTAATTGTGATTTCTCAGTGACAACATAATTATAGTACATGTACTATAAATATGAAATAGTGTAGTACACTAGTTTGTTAATGAATATGTATGAATTAGGTTCACCATTTAAATTTTCTGAATGTGTTCGATATCGTTATAAGACGCTATTCTGGTGGTTTACTATGTGTTATAACTGCATCTCTCCCGATAGCAGACATTTTATGCGGTCCGAGCAGTGTCCGTTGTTAGGAATTTTCACTGTAGTAATATTTTAACCTTACCTCTATTTCTTTAAGTAATGTAGGATCTTGCCAGTCTGGATTTTCCTGCTGTTGTTTCTCTGCTAATAAAGCAAATCTTTCTGCATCTTTAGGGTTAATACATTTTCCCGTCTCATCTCTTGGAACAATTTCACCATGGAAAGGACACTAAAATCAAAAATAATTATCTCTTTGATTAGTGTAATTCATTGTTATACTTATTGTTTATATGCAGTTTGTGTTTTATGATTCCTGTCCAAAAGTAGACTATATACACAATACAAAAACCTATTCCACATGGTACAGTAAAAATAGATTAAAAAAGAAAAATTAAAGTGTACAACAAACAACTATGAAAAGTTGCTTTAAAATGCTTCCATTTTTAGAAATTGGAGTCCCAAGTTCTCTGAATAAGTAGTTTTTAAAAGGATGGTTTGAAAGATCAGTTTACTGTAATTATCCAAGTATGAATTTTACAAAACATGTTACAGACAATGTTTAAAAGTCATAGAAGTCCCTACAATTTGTTTTTTTATTTTAATGTGATTAGAATTAACAAAGTTAGAGCATTTTAAATGTGATACTGATACTACCTCCATTTCACACTCACAATTTTTACACTCTTTAAAGGGTTAAGGGCATAAAGTTAAGGAGCCCTACTAGATATTCCTAAAGTGAGAGGCCATTTTGTGACTTTTTAATGTTGTTTTTTTAATTCACAAACAATAATAATATTATGCAAAACCCAACTTGTTATATATATATATATATATATATATATATATAACATTTTTCTCAGTAGGTTCAAAAATTCATCTGTGTAATTTAAAATGTGTGATGTAATGTTTTTGGAGTTTAGTATGTTAGGAATCAAAAAATGCCTCAAAAAATCCTATATATAACGTACCACAATTTTTTTTTTTTTTTTTCAAGATCTACAAAATTTGTGTAACATAGTTGTGAATCAATGTGGATAAAAAATAAATCAATTTATAAAATTACATTTTGAAAAATCATTTTTTATGAAGAAAAAACTTGCTAAAGAATTAAGCTTATTTTAAAACAATCACCAAAAATAGTTATTTTATACAAATATCAACTTGTAATATATCATATTTTATTAGAAATTGATGAGTAAAATTTATGTATGTAATAAAAACAAATTAGACATAACAACTTTGTAGTTAGTATGTCAGAAATCAAAAATAATGCAGTAACCAAAGCCAAAGTGCAACAAAAAAGCATATATTATAATACATACAAAAAAAATTCTAATTATTTAAAAAATATACCAAAGTTTTGTATTGTAATTATTTGTAAACAAAAGTATATAAAAAAAATTATCAATTTAGAAAACTGTCATTAAGTAATGACAGTTTATTAATAAACTGAAAATAAATAGAAAAATTATTTTTATAAAAAAAAGTATAAAAAAGCTTAAACGTTATGCCTATTTTGAAAACTTCACCAAAAATATCTACTTCGTGCAAAACCCAACTTTTTCTATACTATTGTTTACAGATATATACGAGAATTGAACTGTTAATTTATAAATTTTCTACAATAATATATTTTGGAGTCAGGTAATCAAGAAAGAGAAAAATTGTCTATGTCACAATAACATACTTGTAAAAATAGCAGAAAATATTTTTTGACTATCTAAATACTTACAATAGTTGTGAAGATAAATCTCTTCAACACAACAAATCATAATAAATAATTCAGAATAAATTTCAAAATAATAAACCTAAAAATAATAATTTCCAACTCACTAAACTGAATGATACAGCTGTATGCAGTAGTTTGTCAAATGATGCTGTGACTGAAGAAGAAAGGTCACAACACATTTGAAATGATTAACTTTCCTTACACAGTCCAAACAAAATACTTGGAAAACAGGGAAATTCAACGAACCAATCAAAAAAGCTGAACTTCTTCTTTCCAATGATATAAAGATTGTCAAAAAATCGAAATATTACTATTGATATTTGACATTTCATCAGTATGTCAAAAAGAAAACACATGGAGTTGATCTTGGACATCATTTCGTAGAATTTTTATAACTCAATAACTATGAGAGCCACGATATTTTGGAAGACACAGATCGAAAGAGGAAGAAAAATACTATAAAATAATGACAGTGAACTGGCTGAGCAGAAAAATTCTGATTCTGAATTCTGATTTGTGAAAAATATACAATATAAGATATAATTTTGTCTTATATTGCAACAAATATTAGCATATTACTTCCTAGCGACAAAACACATCAATTTATTAGATTTATTTTTCTAATGTTTCATTGACTTTTGGTTATATGAGTATAAAAGTTGGAACATTAACTTTATCGATTGATTACATTTTATAGACTTTTGGTTCCTTTACAATAGTACTTAAATAATTGTAATAGTATGATTTTTAGTAGGCGAAATGTTGAATTGAAAAATTTATGTTTACGAATTGAGTGAGTCGAAGAGCATTTTGAGGGTTAATTGTTAATACTCCTTACTTAATACTTTGTTTTTTAATTAAAATCAAGTAACTTGGTTTGTAAGTCTGCGTTCTTACAAACTTAACATTAAATTTATTATATTAATTCACCTGAAGGGTAGGGTATCAATCTAATTCGTACTTAGCAATTACTCCTACAACATGGCACATGGTTAACACAATAATCTAGGCAAACATATTTGAAAAAACAAGAAATCTCCTTTTTATTTTCATTAAAAACAAAGACATTATCATTTTTCTCAACAAGAGAATTACTAAAATCTAATATTCATTACTATGAAATATAAAAATCATCAAACATGTATAGAGTTCTTCACCATTCCTTTTTTTTTTAATTTAATCGATCTAATGATTACTAACTTTTAATGTTTTCCACTTTACTCACGAATTACCAGTCCATATATTTTAGTTTGTTTCAATATCACAACTACTTGAAATCCTTTGCGTTGCAAATGAGTCCGTCCAGTCCTCTCATAACGTGACTGTTAGATGCTGAATCCTGACAAAGACTAACTTTTGACTACATCCTAACGAAGACTGCCTGTTCCAACCACTGAACTAAGACTGACTAAGGCACGCTTTCTTCTTGCTTGGCAAGACGCTAACGCTGAGGCTCATGGGAAATATCTCCAGGGTTTAATTTCCTGCTAGCACAGACTTTTGCAACGTTTGAAATTATCTGACGCGCACCATTTGAAATTATGTTTTCACTTGTATTGTTTTAAACTGTCTATTAGTAATCATTAGGTTACTCTTATGTTGATTTGAAGATTGTTCAATTACACTTACAATTACTTATTTTTATACAATGCTTATTATTTCTATTATTAGTTTCTATTTATTATTAATATTGAATGTTTAATTATATTTTATTAATTACTGGTTGGAGAGTGTCCCATGCTTACAAATCTAACATTGTATTAAAAAATTTATAAATTCATATATTAGATATGAAAATTTACAAAGTTAATATGACTGAAATAATAAAAAAAACATGACTACGACAAAAAATTAAAAATCGATCAGATTATGAATAACAATATTATTTTACCCTAATAATGTATGAAGATAAGCTCTCATTATTATTCAATAAAAATGTGTATGTCTTATTTTGTTTTTGAGTAAATATAGCCTTAGTTTTAAAACAAACACTGTTTTTCACAAACATTCTGAATTTTACAATAAAATAACATATATTATAATACTCATCATTTCAATATTAAAAATTGATATACAATGTTGCAGTGTTGAATATTTGTATGGATTTGTACATAGTCAAATTTACCAGGTTTGTATATAATGGATTTGTATATTATGTTACCAGATTGAGCTACACATATTTGTAGATTTTTGTTTGTTCTTGAATTTAAGTTAGGTTATCTTTCTAAACTATAACTTAATAGCTTGTTTGAAATTATCTAACTTGAAATTGTTAGATTTATAATACAGATAAATATGAATAAATGCACTACATAATTAGTTATTAACAGAAAACATACCTTGAATTTATCTTTCCTGGGGCATAATTTTCCACTAGGTAGAGGTGTCCGACAAGTATGTGTAATTGGTTCAAACTTGCCTGTAAACTCTATAACTCTAGTACGTAAACTTGATGATCCCTCTGGAATTGTTAATTCATGCAACTCATCGCATGATGAAGCCCAAAACCTACTACCTTCAGCATTTACTCTACAAAAAATATAAAGAAATATTTGTTATACGGTATTATAAAAAATGCCTTAATAAAAGTTGTTGCCCTATAAAGATTTCATATGGTGGCTATTGGTGGGCGTTAACGCTAACAATGGTCAACGTCAAAACCAGTTAATGTTGAGCGTGGTTAACTGTTGAAAACAATTGCTAACGTTAACCTGCCAGACAGAACAGAAGACCAAGCGTCTTTGTTTGTTCAGTGTGCAGGTGTTCAGTGAAGTGAGAAGTGAGAAGGTTCTAGTCATTAATCGACTGTCGCCTGTTTCTTAGATAAATAAAAACTGATTATTTACAGAGGAATAAGTTTTGGAGTTATTTGTATTACTATTTACTAGTTAATTAATCAATTATTACAATAAGGGAGAGGGGAGGGAGAGAGAGAGAGAGAGAGAGAGAGAGGATAAATTTGGTCATTACTACCGTACCATTTCTTTGATTATTTCCAAATTTAAAAAATGATAATATATTATAAATAATCCGACAGGTATAATGTTTAAAAATCTAATGCTACAGAACCAGGAACTTTAAAAACTAACCAACAGTATAGCAGCAGGTTCTCAACCAATTACAGAAAAGGGTGGAGCCTATAGATAGAATAGAGGGCAGGTTACTTGGGTTATAAACGACTATATCTTTATTGGATGAACCTGTATGTAAATAGCTTTTCAAAATAGAGTTCATCGGAAACACACCAGCAGAAGTTCAGACAATACCAGGAACAGCAGAATGTACTCAAATTAATTATGTATGTCCTAACAGAAATACAGATTATCATAATAATAAAATGAATACAAAATCATAACTTACGGTAACATGGTAGGAGTTGGTAGGTGTTCATCTTCCCAGTGGTATAAATCAATATCAAATGGAAGTTTAGGAGCCATTGATAATAACTTTTGTTTTCTGTCAGGTAATATCTCACGTGAAGTAGATGGCTGTGGTTCGCCTAAAAAATTGTCCTTGCAAACTGTCTGTATTTTCTGCACGTCCTATGAAAATTATGAATACAAAAGTATGAAACAATATCCACAGTTTAAGTTTAAAATAAAATCAAGTTAACATATTTAATTGTTAACACTTACTTTTAAAGTCTGATCTTTAGACTGTATACTCCATATACTAGTGTCTTCTACCTTTCTACTAGCAAACATAAATTCAGTGTCTATGTTATCATCAACTTCTTCCAATTCTGAATCTGTTGATACTTCACCATCCTTCGAATTAATCTTTAGGTTGTTATATTTTATTAATACATTTTCCATTTCAGTTTTTAAATCTAAAAGTTGTTTCATCTCAGAATTGTTATCTGAAAATTTCAAGAATAATGATGTATATATATATACCGGTATATATATATATATATATATATTATATTATAGGTTAGAGTTTAATAGGGAACATAGCCTATTATGTTTAGATTTTGTAAGAGTATAAGACACATGCTTACCTTGGAAAGTGGTCCTTGAAATACACAATTAAATAAAACACTAAAATTCTGAAATATTTCGTAAACTCTTGTTCAGTTTCTTAATCAATAGAGAGTATAAAAAGAAGAATAAATTGTTTGGTTGTAGCAGATGGATCTGTGATGAGTATTGAACTACAGATGAATGTATAAATGTCATCACACATATACAACAAAAAATGTTATCTACCAACTAAAGTGCAGGTTTTGCCCAGTCCAATATATGGTCAAACCACAGAAAACCTAAACACCAATGAATGGCCACAGACATGATGTAAAAATCATGAAAATAGATATCCAATATGGAGCAACCCACAACATTGCCACTTTTGTTGACTGCTTCAAGACAAAAATTATAAAATCACTCCCACCAGATTGCAACCTCTAAGAACTAAGAAAATGGGAACTCTCTAATTAATGGATCATAAAACCTGGAGAACCCCCTATTCTTAAAATTATATAAACCATCATTTATCCTTTTTATAAATAATATTTAATAAATAGAATAATAACAAAAAATAATAAAACGTTCATCTGCAGTTCAAAACTCAAAACAGTTCCATCCTCTACAACCAATTTAGTTTTTTTTTAATACTCTCTACGGATTGAATAAGAGAACAGTGTTTACAAAAAAATATTTCAGAACTGTAGTGTTTCACTACGACCTGCGATTTAAAATGTTGATCTGTTACAAAAATCTACATTTGATTAATTTCATCAATTGCTTAAGATATTCTTATTATTATGAATTACTTTGCTGCCAAAACCAAAATAAAATTATAGCAACATTTTTAATGATTTAAAAAGTAACAATAATTTTTGTTTGTTAATACTTAATTCAATTATACCTGAAACTATGGCAAGGACCTGTAACCATGATGAAACTGAGGTAAGATATCTATTATTTATTAACTTTACAACTTCCTTGGCATTTTCCAGAATTGAGGTATTTTCAGGAGTTTCTTCTATTTCAACTTTCTTGCCTATAAAATTAAAACGCACAAATTAAATTAATAATAAAATATTTACAAATGCAAAATATATACTAAACAGATTTACAACAGATGTCCCGGGCTGTAGTGTTAAATATTAATTTAAATCCACATGTTGTCTAAAAACAGTTAATTAAAAATACTTTTTGATTATAAAACCTCATGAAATATAACCTAACCTGTAACCATGTGACTTTTCAGATTGAGTAAAACCAACAACTAATAAGATACCAAGACAGGTTAGGTTAGGCTTTACATTTTAAAATGAATGTAAAAGATAACTTGTGTAAAGACTTAAAAGAGATGTTTTAAACAAAAACATACAATAGTATATTTCATCACTAGGACCAAAAGTGAAGCTAGGAAGGAAATGTTAGGGAAGGAAAATGAGCGATGATCGAAAAGCTTCTTTCGGTCCAAGTGATGAACTATATTTTTCATTATACTCCAAATAATATAAGAAAACAATTTCACAAAAACTAAAATGTTACAACCTATTTTCCTTCAAATCGATGGTAACAGCTGCTTTAACGGTTATTTACAATTGAGAGTATCGGTTGTTTTTATAGATGCATTACAATCGTTAATTAATTCGTATAAACAAAGTAACAGCTGATGACCTCGACCTCAGCTGATTTTTTTAGGTCCTTAGACTAAAAATAACAACTTTAGCATCTCAATGCATGTATTGAAAACGGCTGTTTTTGAAGCAGTATGATGAAAAATAAACTTAAACATAAACTAATTGAACTTAGTAGAGTTAATAAATCCAAGGTCATTTGAGTTTGATATTTGGTAAATAATCCTAGACCATAACTGATAGTGAGAAATTTCTATAGAGAATCAAGTGTGACAAATTCAAATTAATTTCTATGACCGTGTGACCAAAGAAGAGACATTATAGGAAACTAAATGAGTCTGTACAATATTGTTTTTTACTAGTTAAAAAGGCTTTGGACAGGAGATGATGTTGGAATTTTTGGGTTTATGATATCAGTCTTGTAGAAAGAGCTGACTCTGAATGACATATTTTGGAGAGACATATTTCAAAAATATGAATGAATAAACTAGATGAAAAGCAATAAATTATGTTTGTTCTTTGCAAAATGGGTAGTAAAGTGTAAATTTACAAAATGAGAACGACTTTGAGGAAGATTCAGAAAGGTGATGTCACAGGTGATGACATCATTTGGTATGATGCTCAACTTAGGTTATGCTCATTACAAACCTAACCTATATCCACACAGTACACGGTGTCTGTATAGTTTCCCATATAATTACAGGGACTTGCCGTTAAAATTGCTTTAATGAAAAAGAAATTAAAGATGCATGAGCGAATTGTACAAGAACATTTTATGTCTCTATGAAATGAAACACAATATTTTGTAAATTCTACAATTTTAATTTGCTGACCATGGTTTCATTGGACATTTACAAGTCAAATGCAGAAAACATCATATTTTATTCATTTTTTGGCTCACCAAAAATTGAGGAGGTCTATTTGAACAAAACTCTGTTTCATGTCTCTATCTAAATAATAACCAAAGATATTAAACTGTTATAATATTTTTTTGAACACTATATATATATTGGAAAAGTAAATGCACAATTTTCTTTAAAATATATGTGTGTGTGTGTATATATATATATATATATATATATATATATATATATATATATATATATGTGCATTTACTTTTCCAATATGTTAATTAGTAAGAACTGTTAGCATTTTAAATTGTAACTTAATTTTATAAATCCCTGTACATTATAAACACTATATACCTGGTGTAATCTGTACCTCGATGGAATGTTTGACATTGGCCATTCCAACTTCTCTCCACAATGTATTGTTTCCATCTTCCTCCTGAAAAAGCTCTCCTGAAAAATTCCCTTCAGAAACCTTAGTAGTATCCTTGTCACTTTCATCACTAAAATCGCAACATTCATTATCAGTAATGAAAAACTGCTCAGGTTCAGGAAGTATCAAGTTGATACAATTCTTCAATGAAATTATAGATGCTCGTATCTCTGGTTCCATGTCTACAACATATAATGGTGTAAAAATATTGCACAAACTGTCTCACTCACTCTTCCCCAAAACCAAATAAAAATAACAAAAATTAATCGTCACCAAAAATATTTAATGGTTGTCAATAAAAAAGTGTGAAAATGAACCATATGTACTGAGTATGGGAGTTAAATGTGTCTTTAGACTAGTTACAAAGATTTCGTGTTACAAGTGAGTTGTAACTGTGTACATACGTTAAATGTGTATTTATTTACTCTTTTTTTTTTTTTTTTTTTCATTTTGACGTAGATGTTAAGCTTTAACTTTTATCAACATCTAAGCTTTTGTAACTGTGGATTTATAATAGATTTTAGGACTATGTATGGGAGAATAGTGGTTTTGTGTGTTATAAAACAGACTTCAAATTTTTTATATTATATGCGATTTGTATACCAACATTTTTATATAACCTTAGTTTAGAGTCCTTGACCAAGAGATTAGATTATGGTCATTGTCTTCTTCGTTGTTTCATTGTCTATGACCAATTACACTTTTAGTAAATAGACGATTTTGACTTTTTGGGTAAACACATCGTTGTACCCCTAAAAAACATCAAAAATATAAATATATATGCAAATTTTGAAATTTAATTTTCAAAAAATACGAAGTTTGTATCTTATATGGGAATTTCGGTATGAAAACTCTTCATTGTACACAATGTTTTACCTTTGAAAAACATAATTATTTTAAATGTTTGAAACATGACTATCTCCTTTTGCAGTAAGTATATTGCAAACTTTGTAGCTAACTATTATAACTACCACCTTTTAATCCATTATTGTACTGGTAAGATTATAAATTGCTTTTCTATAAGAATTTTTTTTTTTTAATCTTTAGGAAATATATACTTTTATGTGGAATTTTGGCTTCGGCTTTTGTAAGAATTTTTAGTTTCTGACAAACTAACTCCAAACTTTTTACATCTAAAGTTTTTTTTTCCATTATACAGCTAAATTCTATGCACCTTTCTGAAAAAAAAAATTATAATTAGAAGTTATGTTTTCCATAATATTACTATTTTTGGGGATTTTTCAAATTCACTAACATTTTAGCTAATTTCGTAAAAAAATTGTTTGACATATGAAAATTTTATAAATTGATTTTTTTATCAACATTTATTTACAATTACATTACAAAACTTTTGTATATCTTGAAAAAATATTCTAAGGAATATATTTTGGTTGATATAGGTTTTTCTGTAAAATGTTAACTTCATTTTTTGATTCCTAACATACTTACTCCAAAAGCGTTTAATAGATTTTTTTTAACATAGATAAATTTTATGCATCTTTCTGAGAAAAATGATGTCTTACAAGTTAGGTTTTGCATAAAATTTCTTTTTTTTTATGAATTTTCTAAAGAAAAAGAAACTTTTAACATGTGCCAGTTCTAGTTCCTTGCTTTAAATTGCCAAATTATTAATTTTGTATACCACAGTTTAGTATATAAACATTTTAATGTTATTGTTTAATCTATATTATTAGAGTTATAAGTTTCATTTCAGAAAGAAAGAGTAAAGATAGTTGGATATTTTTATATTGAAACATCTTTAATATTATACGAAGTCGTGCACAATGTCGAGATATTCTAACAAAATGAAGTAATATAATCGAAAATATCGAACTACGATTTGCATGTGTTGATTTGTAGTCATTTTTATATTTATTACCATAGGAAACATTTGCATAAAACAATAGATAAAACAGCGGATTGGGTTCATAATAATTTCTGATAATTTTAGGCTTAGATTAACATAAATAATTTGAGACAAATTTTTTGCCTAAAATATAACACCTAAGAGTTTATTAGGTTTATCAGCTTCAAGAATTCAATTACTCAAGACAATTTCATCAGATTAGGCCTAGCCTAGACTAATATGAATAAATTTGGAATAGTATTTGAAACAAAATTTTGGCTTAAATGTAACAGATAAAACAGCTTATTAGGTTTATTAGCTTCAATAATTCAAGCCAATTTTAGGTTAGGCCTAGTCTGGACTAAAATGAATAAATTGGTAGTATTTGAAACAAAAGTTTGGCCTAAAATATCATTTACTTGATTCAATGAAGAAATCAACCCCAAGCCTAGAATCATGTCATTTATATTATCTGATACTGAAAACCCAAATAATTAAAAACAAAGGCATATGTTTATGAGCTAAACTAGACTACAAAGGTTTTCTTCAAAATGAAGTAAACATTACATTGCCAAGATTAGAGACGATTTATTTAAATATATAATTAACGTTATATTTTTAAATCATAATAATTATATTTTGTTATTTTTGTTGTATTGCATTTGAGGATAAATCCGCGCAGGTTTTCTAGTCATTATTATAGTGTGGGAAAGTAAAAATTACCACACTAATTATTATAAATGAGCCATGTCATAATAAGATTCCTGCTAATATTGGTTTTTATTTAAATTATTTGTTAATGTACTTTTTTTTACATAAATAAAAATTAGTTAATTGAATACCTTTAATTTCAAGAAGAATTTTTTTCTTTCGTTCTTCATTTATAACTCTTAAACGTCTATCTCTCTCAGCAATTTGAGCTCTTGTTGCAGCATCAGCAATTTCAAATGTAGCAAAATCTACCTACAAATAAAATGATAGACTTAACCCTTTGAACGATATTTATTATAATTTGGTAATATTTGAGACTATATCACTATATGTCAAACAAATTAATTTTTGTTTTACTTAAAGATAAGTTTTAGATGACAAGTATCCGATTGACTGACTGTGATCAAGTAATATACTAATTTTATAAAAGCAGAGTATATTTAAAGTAAGTATAGTGATCACACAAAATTTGGACCCACCTTTTTTGACTGTTCTTCACATTTCATGGCCTCAGGAAAATGAAAAAGTATTTTTTTAGATACTGTTCTTCTGTCGTTATATATACGTAAACACAATAGTGGCCATACAAAAATTAAGACCAATACAAAAATTTGGTATAAAGGATTATAGCATATTCATATATATCCCAATTCAGAAAAATATTGAATTAAATATCAAAAAGGCAGCTATTTCGAACAGTTTTTTGTTGTTAGCTCATGTGTTATTAAACTTATTACACACTGAATTAGATAAAAATATGCAGATATCAATCAAATAGCGAAGTTATTGTCAAAAATGTAATTTCGATCCCAGACCACTCAATAAAGGCGAGACATATCACCAGCAAAGCACATAGATACTGTTTAATTTATATACACATCTTTGAAGCTCGTTAGATGCCACATAGTGATTGATTTGTCCCAAGAAAACAATGATATACACAATTACAAGGTATAACATTATATTTCAAATGAGATTATGAAAAGTATACATATCATAACATATTGTGAAACATTCAGTGCCCCCAATATAAATATCTAACCTTTTTACATTGTCGAAGATAGTTGTAACCAATTCCAAGTTTCTTATAACCTGGTCCATAAAGTTGATACCATTTATCCACAGCTTTTAAAGACATAGATTTCAATTCTAAAGCTCTTGTGCGAGGTAAAGGAAGTGGGTTGTCAGGATTTGTTTCAGCTACAAGTTCAAAAATGTGCTGCATGTTGGCGACAACAAGTGATCGGAAATAATGAGATCTCCTATAAATAGATAACAAAGTGTCTGAGATAACTAATCAAAAAGTGTAATTATACTAGATTGTATTATTCTTATTACAGTTAGAAGTAGAGTTCTTATTTTCTACAGAGTGTAAAATAAGTCTTATAGTCTACACCTGGCTAAAATTTAAACAGGTTTAGATTAGGGACCTCCATCACACTTATTATAATATGTTGGTAACTTTTTATGAGAATTCAAAGTTTTGTCCCCTTCCCTTTAAAGGTGAGGAACTTTATATTGTTTACTGGCAACTTTTAACGTGTAAAAATGATGACACCTAGTAAAAGTCTTCAAGACCTAACCAAAATTACCACTGTAATGTCAAAATTCGTCCATTAAATTATGCTACCTTTTAAAGAGTACTTAAGTGTTTTGAGAATGTAATATATCCGAAACCCGTCCACAAACAACAAACGTGAGATTAACAAAGCTGGGAAAGGCGGAACAATGTATTCATTTTAATTATAACATTCCTAGCAGAGATAAAAATGATATACAAAATTTGTGCTATCTTACCTGTTTTTATGTAATAAATGCTCAAACTGTTAAACTTGAGTGGTTTGGCTATGTTTTAGGCGTGTGTAAAACCTTTAGACAAAATTTGAAATCGATTCTCTAGGAATGGATTGAACCATTTGTAAAATTCTATCTTGTAGGTCATGGATTTGATATTACAGTTGATAGAAATAGACCTTGCTACCTAGTCACTCAACAACACTCCATCTTAGGTTCAGTTTACTGATAAAAAAAGGAAATAAATGTAATTTACTATTGACTTTTTGTTGTTCTGTAGGAATTAGATAACTTCCAATTAGTCTTTTCAATGTTAAATTTTCCCCACCATCCTTCTCCCTCACAGTGAATGATCCCTTAGACGAAATCATGAGTTTTGTCATTGCAATGAAAATTCTGGCCTGTAATTTTGGTTGGGGATGTTTTATCAACTTTAGGTGCCATTATTTTTTCTAAATAGACCTTTCCAATAATATGTCACAAAATCACAAGGGGGTTTAACCCCTTAAAAGTCACAAAACTATAAGGTTTTTGTAAATTACAACTATTAATTAATAAATTACCAATTTGCATTTCTTTTTTCAATTGTATTATTATTTTTGTTTATTAATTATTCAAAATTATGTAACAGTTACAAAAATTCAAATTATCAAGTCAAAAAAAATTCAAAAACTAATAATTAAAATTATTAGCATTATTCGGGTATCGAAACGTTTATACTATTTTAACAATATCGCTTTATCAGTCTATATTCGTTGTTACGAATTAAAAGAAAATTGTTCATATATCACAAAAGCTCTTTCTTAGTTATACTTCTGGTTTAAATAGGCTACGTCTTGTCTCCGGATCACTATTCAACACTGTCTTTATCATTTTGGGTCTGTGGTACACGGGGTTAAGGTTAATATATACAATGGTAGTCTATATTTATAGTTCATTCAACAATGCTAACAATGTCTTAGGTTTTAGTATTTGACCTTACGAGATTTGAAAACTATCATCGGGTTTCGATTCTGGTACGTGCAGACTGATCGAGACTTGTCATAAATGAATAAATTATAATAATATAAGAAAATTTTAATAGTTTAAAATGTATAAAGCAAATTTAAAGTCAGCTTGTTTGCAATATGATATGCAAAAGGTCTGGTCTCACCAAAATGAAGTATTTCTATAATAACTGGATATTTCTTTGGACTGGGTGTCTTCACTCATCTTTTTTACTATTCAAAACACTATTTTGAAACTACTTCGTACATAAAACTTAGAATTCTCACAATTTCTTGAACTGGATGCTGGGCGATATTTCTTAATTCGTTGGCTAGCTCCAAGTGACGTTATTTCTGTTTAAAATCCCTATTTCTCCCAGTCCAAAATGGCCCGTCGTAAAATATGCTGAATTTTTAATTGTAGAAATTTGAAAAGAAATTGAATTTGGACAAAGTAAACAATTTTTTTTATTAAACATCCTTATTTTTTAATTATTCATTTAAATCTGATATTCCTTTACTTATACAGTATTTATAATATTATTAATATATTTTAAAACTAAACATTTATTTAAAATTTACCGCAATTGTGATTTATATCATTATGTCACATGTCTTTGGTAAAAAACTGACCAACCTAATTTCAGACCAATTTCTTTAGTCTTTCTCTTTCTCTCGCCCCTGCCCCTTTTTTCTCTTGGTGGAACAATATGTCCTTTTTATGTTTGTTGTATCAGCCTAAATACTATGTAACTATTTCATTCATAATTAATGTATGTCTTGATTTTACATCTATATATTTATTATGTTATATACATAAGAATACAGTGAATCCGATGGTTTAAATAATTATATATTTTGTGGACATCGCTTCGTTGAATTTAAGTTAAATCAAGTTGTAACAGATTTTTTTTTAGTTTTAAAATTGGTCGCTGGTTCGCTGATCAATAAATGTCAGTCTCTCTCTTTCCATACTCTAATTCTCTTTGTTCATCTCCCCACTGCATATTAGATTTTCAAACTCCATTTTAGGTTCAGCAATTATGACGACGATTTTGTACTTATTTAAATATTAATATTTTTTAACTATATACTGATAATTTGGTACATTTCAAAACATATTGTAATAGGAATGATAGATAACTCCAGTTGACATTTCAAGTCATTTAAATTTTACCCAGGACTTAATTTACACTTTATATAATGTGTATGCAGTAAATTTGAAAAGCAATATGTGACATTAAAAGTGATATTCAGAATTATAAAAATAACAACAAAAAACTATTACAAATGATATAATTAATGATATTTATTTATTTACTTTGTACATTGTACAAAAACCTGAATAAAAATAAGAAAAAGTTTCAAAATACATCTAAAGAAAATAATTATGTGAATGAAAAATATTTATTACTAATTAAACCAAAACTTCCTGGTAAAAAAAAAAAAAAAATTAAATTAAAAACTACTGTACAAAGATAATGTAGGTAGCTTACTTCATTTAGGCCTTTCCAGGTCTGTTTTTAAAGCTACCACTTATACACATACATATACTGTACCTCCTTCCTAATTTTATCCTGAAAGTTTTGTCTGAAAACTGTTTTTTTTTCTAAACATAACCCCTAGAGTTATTCAGAAGTATAAAGACTAATATTATAATAAAAAAGCTTAAGAAAACCAATAAAAATACAAACATACTGTACCGAAAAAGTTCATCGCAAAGTTGAAATGCACTATAACGTATTTCAGAGTGATTTTTCTCCATTTGACTGGTGATCAAGAAATAAGCTTGTTCGACATATTTATCAGATTTCCTGTGTAAAGAAAATTAAGTAATAAACAAATAGAATGCTAATTTTAAGTCACTGTTACTTGTTAAATTATATGTGCAATATGTGTAAAACATATTTAACTTTAAAAAGCCCAGTATTGAAACTTTCATTGGCAAGCCATTTTTAGTATTTTATAATAATATATTAGAAATTCACCAACACAAATATTTTAAATCGTAACTACGATGTAGCACATTGTTGTACTTCACCTAGAAAATAAGATGTTAAAAAAAATAATAATTTAATGTTTCATTGTTTTTAATTTTAAAAACATCAAATTAGTTTTTTACTTTGATGAACTATATAACCTAAAAATCTTATGCTACTTACGCTCCATTTTCCATATAAAATAATGTGAATTTTAAACTGAAAAATAAAAAAATATATTTTTGGTTTATTTTTATGACTACAAATAAATTCCTTGATTTTGTTACATGCTATAGTCCAGCAAACTCAAAATTGGATGGACAAAAAATATCACAAATAATCTAAGGTTGTTTATCACCTGATAACACTACTTCCTAAAGGAGTTTGTGCCATTATATATTTTAAAAGAATAAAACTATTTACAAACAACTTAAAACAATCAACCAAAAAACTAAATAAACATTAACAACAAAACATCTGCTCTTACTTCTTCACACATAAATAAAAAACCGCTAATCTACGGTTGCATCAATTAACAAAATTAAATTTCCCACTAGTTAGTGTAAATTCTGTATTTAATGATAACAACAGCCACCTAAATTAATATTACTAATAGCCGCATAGCTTTCAAAAATGTCTCCTTGAACGTATCAGTTGAAACAACTGGCAGTCCTAAGATTAATTAATTTTGTTTTTAATACGCTTTTTTTATTACATGTTAGTATAGAACATATGATATTAAATATTTATATGATATCACAGATCATAAACTCACTGCCTCCTCTTCTATAAATAATCCCTGTTTACTGAATAATTAACTTACTAAGGCAATCCTATGTTACAAACTTACTTGCATATATTTTTAATCTTCTTCAAAATGGGTTGCTCCAAAGTTTTCAGGCCAGAATGTGTTATTAAGTTTATTGCTTCTGCCATTTCTTCCAACAAAACCCGATCAAGCTGTTCTGCTTCCATTTTGATGGATGTAACAAATCTTCCCAACTGCTGAATCAATATAAAATAATTCTAGTAGACACATAACAACAGTTCTAATTAATTTTAATCAAGAATTTAAAGCAGCCTTATGAATTGTATAACATTTTAATTAGAAATAAAAAAACATCGCTTAAAATGGCTGCCCAAAGGTATAAAAATTGATTAACAACATATATATATATAGTTTTGAATTTGTATTGATTTGAACCACTGTATAATAGAATTCTATTTACTGTGAGTACAACAATGCACTCACAAGTTAGCCCCCCAAAAAACAATAAAATAAAAATTTGTGAAAGATACTATTCACTTCATCGTTTAAATCTATATATTGTTTTAAACCATAAATTGAATCTTCGATGATATAGGCTAGTACAAATCGAATTTTGTATCAGTTTCAAAAAACTGTAACTAATAACAGAAAAAATAAAATTGTTGTTAGGAACTTTTTTTATTTGAGATGTACAAAGTTTTGCTGTCATCTTGCATAATTTTTTCTCCAAATTGTAAAACAATGGTATAAATTAATGTAACTTTATTAAAGGGCATCAGTCAGTCTTTCGCCCATTTTCACTTTTTAATTATTTCCACATCTCTATACATAGACCTATCTTTTGATTTCAAAAAGGCCTCAGCCAAGTAAATATTAAACTAACTACAGATAGATTAAAATAACTCGATCTCACAAAACTTAAGTTTGTTTAATAAAACGTGGTTCAACAACAAAGACGCCATCCTCAGTGACACATGAGCTACAATAACATTGAAACGTGTTTGATTAAATAAACGTAATTTTTGTGAGATCTTGTGTTCGAGTTTTTTTTATCTAATATTATTTCACAAGTCAAGCTCAATATTTATTTATAACTACAGATATTTAAATAATGATTTTGGTTTTGAAAGATAATATTAAAGTTATGAGATAATATTAAATTGCCTAAATTTTACCCTGAGTGACTGATGCCCTTTCGAAAAAATGCATTCAAATGTGAAAGTAAACATACACGCGAAACCATTTTTATTCATATTTCGTAACTCTGTAAGTGAACTCGATATATAGTAGAACCTCGATTAACCGTCAATTTTGGGACCATGGGTGGTCAGAATACTAAAAAGGTAGGAGAATCAGAGGAGAATGAAACACACAATTTTCAGAGCTCAAAACAATGTAATAAATCAAAAAAATTCATTTCTAATAAAGAGAAAGAAAAACAGAACATTTTAGACGCTGTAAAACTATTTATAAATAAGTTAAATGTTTTTCTGTTTCAATTTCTTAAACTTGATTTTGTAGCTGCATCACGTCACTTCTTTCCCACAATATGTTCATAGCTATACAATATGTCCATTAGTTGACTGTTGTTCCAAATATTTGAGGGCAGTCTCGAACGCATCCTTTCTTGCAGAGTGGCTGATCTTTTCGTCTTCTTCCTTTTCTTCATTATCTGACTCCTCTTTCTCAATACTAGATTGTTCCAACACTCATCATCTACAAGTTCTTCATTGGTAACAGCAGCAATGTCACCTTCTGCTAATCATTCCTTTACATCAGCAGGCTGGATATCATTCTGAAGAGTTTGCAAATCAATGCAATCTCTGACTCATTAGTTTCTGGATGTTCTTGCTCTTGGTTTAGGCTAGGACAAACCTTCTTCCATTATTTTTGTAGAGTAGTTTTCTTAAGTTCTTCCCAAGCTTGAGTAACTGTGTAAATTGCATCTTTTATGTTGAGGCATACATTGCTTCAAAAAGATCACAACTCTCTTCTGTTTTCTCTAACGAAACGCTAACGTATTTCCTCCTATAACGTCATTTTAACCACTTAATAACACCTTGGTTCATTGGTTGGATTACATTGTCTAGCAATATAATTGCACAGGGTGGTAAGTTTCTTTGATTTCAAGTATTTTTTAACAACAGGAATAAATGCATCAAAAAACCATTTTTTAAACAACTTACCATTCGTCCAAGCACTTTTTTGAGCTTTGTAATAAACAGAAAGTGCTGACATGTTTATGGTTTTGAGGGCTCTTGGTTTCTTAGATTTGCTGTTTACAAACAACGGCAATTTGTGGTCACCACTTGCGTTGCTGCATGTTGCAATTTTCAGCCTGTTCTTTGCTAGTTTCGTACCTGTGACTGTTTCATTCTTTGAGGCAATTGTTTTTTTAAAGGAAGCATTTTATATATTAGTCCTTTCTTGTCAGTGTTGTATAATTGATCAGCTATCAATTTATTTTCTGAAACTATTCAAATTTTTCAACAAACCCTACCTGCATCATCATCATCAACAGAAATTTTTTCACCTGATACTTGCCTAATCCCATGATGATTTTTCCACTGGCGAAGCCAAACTTCATTTCCCAGTTTTTGGAGCAGCTGAAAAACTTTTACTTTTATGATAGAGCCTGAAAGTGGGGTCCCCTTACCTGGCAAAACCAAACCCCCACAGCGTCATCCAAGAGTTCAAGTTTTGGTTTTTTTCAATTCTTTACAAGTTTTAAAGCATTTTCATCATCTACAGTTAACGAAAAATCTTCAAGATCTTTCGTTTATTTTTCCAGTCTTTAATAGTTGTCACTCCAACAATCATTTCAGAAGCTAATTTAGTAGCTGACACCTTTGTCAAGTCTTCGGAAAAAACTTAGTTTCTGTTCGATTGTGCACACAACACGTTTCCTTTTCTGATTTGTAGCCATTTTTAGTCTTCAGAATCAATTAAAACTTCTTAATCACAACTATACCGTACTGTATAAAACTACTCTGCAACTTTAAAATTAAAAGGAATATATATAAAAAGAATACTAAATACTTAAATAAACTTAAAAAGTGCACAGATAGAACAGCAGATTAAAGAGTAAAGCGAACAGTCCGGCAGTGAAGCGAACACTCTTAACTGAAGAGTGTGACTCTGACGGAAAGAAATTGGTCGATAACAAGGGCACGCGGCTATTGAAAGAGCTCAGTATGACTGCATAATATTCATCCACCAATGTTAAAATAGTCCCTTGTTATATAACAGCAACTATACATGATAAAATCATTTATAATTCTTAACATATACACTCTGCACATTCCTAAAAAAAAAAAGACTGTTATAAATTTAGCATATAAATTGTAAATAAAAACTAACTTGACCGTACATAACCTGACTTGTCCCAGATGTTAAATATTTGTTGAATACGTTGTAAATGTCATATGATAATCTATTGATTTTACTATATAATTGAGTCAGTTCCACTCTCATAATTGTTCTACTGTATAAATGGTAGCAATGTCTGCATCACAACACTTTTTTTTCAAAAATAATACTATCTAGATTCCACTTGACACTATCAGAACGTTGAAGAATTTAATCTTACCAACTTTTGTTTAAAATCAATAACAGGTTAGGTAAAGGTATTTTATTATATTAATAAAATCCATGTATTTTATATGAAATATTGTTTATATACGATATTACTACCATGGGCGTCATCACCAGTTCATTATTGGGGGGGGACATATGCCGGGGGTTTGGGGGTATGGAAATTTTTTTAAATTAAACTTCTCAAAACATCGTTTTTATGCATTTATTTATGCATTTGTAACAGAAATGTAATGTTAAAAACCCTAGTAAAGACAAAGCCCGATGTTTACCTTTTAAGGTTTTAAGTAAATCATTCGTTTTTAGCAAAAATATTTTTACATCTCAAATATTGGGGGGGGCGTCCCCCCCGGCGATGACACCCATGATTACTACTATCAAAATCATTACATTTTTATTCAAACTCAACTAGTATGGCTCTTGATTATGATGTTTGTAAAACGCCTTGTGATAGTAATGATGTAATGTGCATGCATTAAACCATACATGATTCCCATTTCTATATTTACATAACCTATAAATACGTGGATTTCGTAGTTTTTAAATTGCGATTTTACGGTCAATAAGTGAATTTTTCATTAAAAAAATAATATTCTGAAGAAGTAAAGTATAGTAATAAAAAAAAAGGTTAACCAAAATTAGATATAGGCTACCAGCTACTCTATATAATTACCACTTCAGGTATTAGTGACAGATACATTGGTTAAGCCTGTAGAATTCTGTTGAAATAATATTGGTTTTTTTAACTAAAACACCTAAAAGATCTATACTAATTATAAGTAGGCCTATCTATTTGAGTTACTTGCCTTTTTTTAGTTTTTATCCATGTACTTTTTTCTTTAATAAGTAAGTTGTGTATGTTTACATATTTCAAGGTACCTTATCTAAATCTACACCTTTCTTCATATAGCCTTGGCTTGGCTCCCTGTCTTTCATCTTTTCTATCTTACTACATAGTGCTATTAAGAGTATTCAAGGGCTAAAGGTTTTTATTTTATATATGAATTTTTTAAGGCGATGATGACTGTGGTGTTTTAAGCCTATAAACATTAAGAAAAAAATTATTGATAGATGGAATATATATGGTAAATATATTATATCCTATATTCTTACTGTAAATAATGTAAAATATTTATTTATTATATAACTAATAACTGCAATGTCTTTTGATAGCCAGCACTGCATATGTACAAAATTATACTGATCAAGTAAAGTAGGACATATTTTACTCGAATATCTAGGACAATTAATTTAAGTAAGGTTTTATAGGAAAAGTAATAGGTATGAAAACCTTTAGTAGATAATAATTTTTTATTAAAGTTGGTGTTATTACATCATACTCTGCACAAGCACATTGGTAACAATTGTGATCTTATGACTGTGGATAATTAAGAATTCACTGAAAATTGATACCCACATGATAAAGATAGCAGCTGTTAAAATCTACAAAATTATTATTAATTATTATTATATTAATTTAACAGGGTCAATATATATTAATTATATTGACAGGGTTCTAACTAGCATTTGTGCCAAAATTGAGTTTTATACAGTATGCAACTATACAAACCTTGCTTTATTCAAATATACCACTCTTACAGCAATATCTTTAAAAATAAACAATCTACAAATTTGACAAGGTTCTAACTATGAATGAACAACTCCAATATAGTATTCATTTTGACAAGGTTGTAACTGCTGTTCGATCAGCTGTTACAACTTGAAGTCAACTAATTACTGACTTCAGCTGTTGCTTTGTTGTGTTGTGTTTGATGTTTCATTTTCATTTTTCAGGTTATCTGTAATATTAACTAGGTTGAAAGGTTTTGTTATGTTGAAGTTTGATCTTAGTTATTGAAACATTCCATTTAGAATGGAGGAAGCTCTTTCTGAGAACAACATAAGGCATGCCCTTTCTGATGACAGCTTATCAAATTTATTTAGTAAGTTCTGACGATTTTGTACTTCCAACTACTACTGATTCTGATAACAGTGCTTTTGAAAACCGTAAGAGGTAAGTTAGTAAATTTTTGGTATATTGCAGATACTTTGTTTTCTTACTAATAAGTTAGTATTAAACTTTTATGATAGACCTATACCAAGCTTATAAAACCAATTCTTTTTTAAATACCTTAGCTAGTCAATATTGGCTACCTAAAATGTTGTGTAAGCTAACATGCAGTCACCAAGAGAAAGGATTTTAGCACCCTCTACATCTCCTAATTCTAAAATAATATTTTCTCATGCCAAGTAATATTAACTGATTTATATATCTTTTCTTATTGCTGTCACATCTCATAAATCAATAATACATTGGCTGTCAGCGCTTTGCGGAATTTAAAGTAGGTTAGGTTATTATCGTTAGACCTACATTAAGGTTTTAATGTTTGATTATTAGTATTACACTATTTAAGTAAAGTTCAATGCTTTATACAGTAACTGTCTTCCATTGAAAAAGATCTGATTAGCCTATTTCAAAACAAGGTATAGTAGATAGGAAAAGATTTCATGATTTTTCGCCACTAAAATCTACCGAGGTACCTACACAACATAATTACTTTATAGATATGATTACTTAGGTTAAGACCACAGAATACAGTTCACATTTTTGTCAGTGATATTTGTTCTGATAGCCTAGTTAAGTTATGGCTTGAAATAATTGCAAATATCAATTTATATTTACCCTAGTTATATTGGTAATTATGGAATGAAGCTCACTATAGATTTTCGTCCTTAAAAATCATGCAAACTTAAATTGTACTATTATTATGAAGTATTATAAAAATGGTTTTGCACCTTTTTGTTTCTTTACTTTTATTTGTAACAGTTTTTTACAATTTATAAAAGGGAGCAATTTAGTATTAAAAAATCAAAGGAACATGTCACATTACCAAAATTTGAAATAACTTTCTCTCAATGTCAATTTTTAAGGTTCAGGACTGATAGAAGTGTGTGGTAGTCTTATGGAAATTCAAATAAAACTTACCTATAAGTCCTCATTTAGTATTTACTATGTTAGCTGCTGTTTTAAACTCAAAATTAATCTGTTTGTACCCAATCATATTCAAAAAATATATATACTTTTCAGTTTGTATATATTATAATATTAATAATATTACAGGTCGGCGATCGCCGAGGGCCCCGAGGCCCCCCCCTGACCAAAGGGGGTTCCCCCGAAGGTGATAAATGTTGTTGCAATATGGAATCAATTACTTTTATTGCAAAACTTTAAATAATACCAGTTTATAATACCTAAATTTTGGGCTTATTTATAACCATATAAATGCATTTTACGTGTATTAATGTATGTAAAAAAAACTCTGGTATTTCCGTCCTAGTTTTCAATTGGGACATTAGATCTATTTGGCTTTCATTTAAAAAATGATTGGCAACATCACAACACGGGTAGAGCAACTATTAGGTAGAGCAACTTAAGTGAAAATTGAAAGTGGATAGTGAAAGTCCTGTTTCCTACTTTTAGAAATTGTCTCGGTTTTTATTCATGTCAAATCAGAAAAAAAAAATTGGGTTTAACCAAATAAATAATTGAGCAAATAAGGAGACTAATCTTGTAAATTACCTACTTTAACAAAAATCACACAAATTTATTTATTATTGTTTTAAAAATGCATTTGTTTTATGCGTTTTGAAATTAATCTTAGATTTCAATTCTCCATATAAGATTTTGTGAATGACTAAATTTTGTTTCTGCCTTTTATGAAAGGTGAAATTGATTTGTAAACAAGCAAATATTTAGACATGAATAATTATTAGTGTGTATTTAGACATTGTTCAGTATAGAGGATTCATTATTATAACAAAAACCTAGACATTCCATGAACGACAAAACAAGTTTCTGAATGACATGAATGCAGAAGTTTTATAAATATTGTGGAAGTGTTTACTTTAAGTGAACCTTCTATTTTTCTGTGAACAACAGATTTTATAAAATTAATTTTAGTTTGAGGTGTTCTTATTAAAGATTTAAATTAGGTGAAAATGCTAAACGTTTGTGTCATCATCATTTTTATGAAATTGTTTTGAAGGCTTCCTTTAATATGGAAAGTTATTAATGTAAAGGTTGTCATTTTTCTGAGAACAGGTGATTTAATTTTTGTTTAAGGTTAGTTCAGTAAAGAATAGGGTTTGATAATAATTTAAGCAAACTTATCAATGGATTGATTTTTTTGTAAGCTACCAAACTATTTCGTTCCAATTCATACACGCTTCAATTCAAACAAACATCACTGCCAAGTAACAGCTCATAAGCGACGTAGGTAGTATCTCAACTTTAATTTTGATATTTAGTTCTTTATTGATTGATTACTTGGTAAAGAATAGATGTTGGATTTTTTAATCTAATTAAAATGAAAAATAAATTGGTTTTATGATATCAAGACATTATTTAACTGCCAGTATATGTTGTGCTTGATTTTTATTAAAAAAAACGCCTACTTTACTCATCGAGCTCAAAATCCTACAGATTTTTAAGGACATTTATCGCCGCCTATTAAAGTGACGCCGAGTAATAGCTATGAAGCACCATAACTTTGCCTCCATATTCATTAAATAGTATATAATTACAAAAAATTTCAAAATGGTAATGGCATTATTTATACCAACCAGTCAAAGTCGCATGTTAGAACGTTAAAATTGTTTTATTAAGGAATATTTTGACTACTTTGGATGTCTATAAAAATTTGTGACACTGATTCATTCTGTTAAAACTGTAACCATGTTGTAGAACTATTTCAATTGTATATAATTACAAATATTCAAAATGGTAATGCCATTATTTTTATATGAATCACCCCGTCAAAGTCGCGCATTTAGAAAATTAAAATTGTTTTATTAAGGAATATTTTGACTTGTTTGGATGTCTATAACATAAACAATATCAAAAATAATTTTGTTCGTGAGAGAGCCGCTAAGAATACAGATTCAGTAGAGGTAAAAACGCTGATTGGCCTGCTTTATTTAGCAGGGGTATTACATTCGCACCATCAAAATATATTGAACCTGTGGAAAAAATGACGGACTAGGTGTGTAGAAGTTTTCCAACTCACCATTTCGGTTGCTAGATTCTGATTTTTGTTACAAAACATAAGGTTTGATGATAGACATGACTATCATGAGCAGAGAATATCTGGAGACGGATTTTACTATACGAGATGGTATGTTTCTGAATTTGTCTGTTTGTGCCAAGAAAACTAGCCACAGCAAATTCGTCACAATTGACGAAATGTTGCCTAACTTTCGGGGTAAATGTTCATTCCGGGTATATATGCCCAAAAAACCCGGAAAGTTTGGCATAAAAGTGTGGGTTATGACGACTCCAAAACGTTTTATACATCAAACAACACCCTGAGCTATTCGTTTTAGATAACTCAGCTAGGGCCATAGTCAACAAATTGACAACAAAAATACATAACACCGGACGTAATGTCACATGTGACAACTTTTTCACCTCTGGCACGTGACTTACTTGGGAAAAAACTTACAGTAGTGGGTACAATTTGCAAGATTAAGAAAGAGACACAGATCCAGCTAAATTGGTAGTAGCAGAAAAGTAAACAGCTCGATGTTTGCCTTCACACATCAAGAAACATTGGTTTTTTACGTACCAAGGAAGAAAATGTTTGCACTTCTCCTCTCAACGCTACATTGAGACACATAAAATTGATCGATGGCCTCTTACTATTTTCTTTTTTACATTGAATGTTTGGGGGGGGGTTAATACAATTTGTCATCAACAAGGCCAATAACCTCAGCCTTGAGGATTAGACCCTTCAACCTTGAAGAAAGTTTTTGATGAATCTTGGTCGTCAACTTATTCTAGAACATGCTCAACGTAGATCAAGTGATGGCTCCAACATTTCAAGGCCAATGAATATGAGAATGAGAGAGTTCTTCAACCTACAACCCACTCAGCCACAAGTAGTTGGGGAAACTCTTATTGTGCAATATATCCAAGACGGAAAAATCAAAAAACCACTGTAAAATGTAGTTCTAGTCAAACACCAATATCTAAGGAACATACTTCACCAAGATGTACCAGATGTGTTGAAAACAAAGCTATGAACCCCGACAAAGATTGAGACTTTTTTGTTTTCATAGTTGATTTGTTTCTTTCCAAATAATGTAAGATAAAACAGTTTTGTAATAATTGGCATATTTTTTCTTTTCTTTTTATATTTTATTACTAACAATAAGTGTTTGAAAATGAAACTAATTAAAAATGTTTTTATTGTTTTAAATTGCAAAACCTGTAACTGGGCAAATAATAGATTTATACCAATTGATTTAGAAAGTGTTAATGTTAATCATTTCATTAATTGAATTAAAAAATTATTTTTGTAAGGAATATTTTGTCTTCTTTGGTCATCTATAAAATAAATAAATGTCGTTGAATAATTATCCAAGGCTAAGGATGTACTGGTCTTCAACTAAGCACTACACTTTCCGGTAATTATATAGCAGAGCTGCCTCACTTCAAAATCAATTTTTAAAGGTTTTATTCGTCAAATAGGCTAAATGTTGGAAAAATATTTTACTATCGAAAAAAAGTGTCGGAAAGATGATTACATAACATAATTTCACAAGATTACACAAGAAAATCTTAATCAGAGTCAAATTCTGCTGCAAATTCAGTAGGTGAGGAATTTATTGAATTTAAATGTATTTCACTCGTAATTCGCCATAAATGATGAAAACGAGTATTATACTCATTGTACTTTCTCTTAAACATAAATTCGGCTATATGGCCATGGAAATGTTGTTTTGAATTTCCATATCGTGGCACATTTCCTCGCACCTCCCTCCATTGACGTTCAATTGTCTGCGTATGTGCTTCAGTGTACGCATATGTAGGGCTGTATTATTATATGTCACGAAAGGTTTGGCCAGGTTGCTATATATATATATATATATATATATATATATATATATATAACCACCTGGCCAAACCTTCCGTACATTTATTGAAGTGAATGTCATGAGTATGAAAGATAACAGAGTTAATTTTTTCACGAAAAAACTACTTGTGTAATTGTATTATTGTATTATGTAATCATCTTTCCGACACTTTTTTTCGATAATAAAATATTTTTCCAACATTTATTTGACGAATAAAACCCATAAAAATTGATTTTGAAGTGAGGCAGCTCTGCTATATAATTACCCACTTTCCATATATTGCGGATTTTTCTATACATCATTAAATAGACTATTTGCCGTGTTAATAATTATTAAATTTATTAATCCAATAAAACATTTTCAAAAAATAAGGCCATACACTGATATGTTGTAAATAAACAAGAAGCCCATTTTTATCAAATTTATTTATTCAAACACCTTTGACAGTATAGATGTGTGTTCTAGTTCAAAATACAATAATTATTATACAGTACCATAAATAAACAGTAAATTTAAACTGAATATAAGCATTTTAATATAGATTTTTCTAAAGAACATATAATATTTACATACACATAAGCATTTAAGAACAAATTACCAGAATATAAAATTAAATAGTATATGATAAAACAATATATTAATAACAATTTATAAATTTAATTTAAAAAGCATCCACATACAACGATGCCAGAAACTCTGAAACGGAATTGAACCCTTTTCAGACCAGATATTGTACGCTCACTTAAATGCAATTTTAGACAGTAATTCTTTTACGGTGCCTGGTAGCCAATTAATATTAATACACAGTATAGAGAATAGTTGGCACCTTTTTTTTTGAAGAAACAAAAGCCATTGGAAATTATCTCCTGACCTTTCATCATGGCTAGAATTTGGTTATTGAGAAGTGGGTTGAAATTAGAAGAGAAAATTAATCAAAAGATTTCTAAAAGATATATATATATATATATATATATATATATATATATATATATATGTGAGAAGGAGAGTAAATTATAGTATTTAAATACTTCATCTGCATTAGTCAGTAAGGCTTTAAATATAGTTCTTACTGCCTTCTTTTGGAGCTGAAAATTTCTTGTGGTTTCGTGGCCCCCACACACTCACACCACACTTAGTGTGAGTAATCATTAAACACATTACTCTGTAGCTAATTTTTCTTAATCTTCGTAGATTGAAAAGTCTTGTATTTAATTTCTTACATGGTCTATGAAATTAATAAAGTAAACTGATTCAGAAGATTTATAAGTCAAAATTCCAGTGATAGAATTTCCGTGATGATATTGATTTTAAAAGATGGTTGTTGGATAATGTGGACTTGTTGGTTAAGACTGAATGTTAAATGTGAGCTGTAGATACTAGGAGTAGAGAGAGATACATAGTTGGCAGGGTAGCCATGTTGTATATAATTGCAAGTATAGAAACACTTTGTGTTCAATCATACTAAGTAGTATTTCAGAATGCTGTATAAATATTTAAATGTCAAATTATTTAAAATGAATATATAAATCAGATTATAATGATTTTTAATATAAAATTAATAATAGGAAGAGATGAAAAGTAATCATGTTAAAACTTGGATATAAATTAATTTAAACAAGAATTGAAAATGCTGTATATCAGATAAAAATATAGGCAAAATATAGGTACAAAATTAAAGAGTATGGTAGATTAAATTTTAAAATGAAAGAAAAGGATAAAGAAAAAATGGAAGAAATAAAAACATTTTAATAAGACAGAAAAGTGGGCTGTGGAATGGACCCGATAGGAAGTGGGAGGTATTGTTGCAAAAAGGACTCTACTTTATAGTCAATTTCAAATCTTAAAGCAAGAAGGATGTGTAACTCGGTATAAGGAAATTTGAATCCAAGTAAATCAGTGTGAAAAATTATTAAAATATTATGATTTTGAAAGTGTCTGGTGAAGAAAAGTGAAGAGTAAAGAAAATATAGAAAGGTACATATTTGTAAGTAATATAATAAGAAAAATATAACTAAGAGGATGTTGTGTAACAAACCATCAATAATCTAAAGAGAAACTATTTTTAGAGGTATTTTAAATAAAGCAATGATTTTTTTAATTGTAATTTCAATGTTCATGTATAGTATTTAGGTTAATAAATCATATTTATTATATGTTCCATATATTATGCCATTTGGCCAGTAAACCAGTAACCCAATATAAAGAGATCTTGTGTTTTAAATGAGGATAGATGAATGTTTTTAATCAAATAATGAATAGTAACTTCACAGTTTTGTTTTTTAATTTGGTAATACAGAGGTCAGTAATGGTTACTTTTAAAAAAAGAATAAAAATTTAATATTGTAAAGAAATCACTAACTGTAAACTTTTTGTGCATGTGTAAAAAATGTTATAATAAGTGTTTTGGTCGTCATACTTGTAGTTATATACTTGATTACAAACATTATCTAATCTGCAATTATCTAATTAACTAACTGCAATGCAATAACTGAATACTTGAATATAAAATTTGACATAACTTATCCAAAACTAAATTCTGAAGTAAGTATGATAACTCCAGATGGACAAAATTAATGATTCTGGAAAAACGAGATTAGGAAGAAAGGGTAAATAAAATATTAAGAAATAAGGATAGTAATTTGTAAAAGTTTTTATCAAACCTTTATGATATTACTAACAGTAGTGATTTTAATAGTTGACAAGAAAAAAAAAGTCTGACAGTTATTAATATCAAACCATTTAGATATTGTGCATAATTAAAATATCTACTAATTTTAATACAAAATTAATATTTTATATCAAATTATAAAAATGTTTACAGTTTTGAAGAGTTCACTCAGGATGATTCTTCATCATCATAATCAGGTTCGTCCTCGCTTGTTATGTCTAAATCTTCAGCCTGGGCTTCACATTTAGGACATTTGCAAGAAAAAAGATAATGTTCCCTGTAGACAAAGTTAACTATATAAAAGTCTTATAAAACATAATGATACAAAAAATTTGCTATAATAAAGGATGTCCCACGAAGAGGTCGTTATTTTAAAATTAATATGCCAGACAATATGGAACACTCTACAAACTTGACACTTTACATTTATGTTATATATATATATATATATATATATGAAATTTTCATGGTCAATCAAAACAAAATGCTGGAATAACAAAATAATAGTACTTTTCACCGAAATCATTTTATTTGCATAACCATTACAAATTATTAATTTGGAGATAACATGAAAATGTGTAAAACTTAATAAACAAAAGGAAATAACAGTAATAAATTATTAATGATCTAAATTTGATCTTTATTCAAATTGATGTCCATCAATAGCTATGCACTGATAGCTTAACAAAACAAAAAAAAAAGAGTCATAAGGGCTTTGAAAAATTGCCTATGTGTCAACAGTAATCAGCCGCATTAATTCATCATCTGTTGCTAAAGGGTTAGAATAAACTTTTTCTTTCAAAAAGCCCTATAGGAAATATCACAAACCATCGTCTCGGGATCTTGGAGGTCAGTCCATGAAGTTGCTCCCAACACTTATTCAGCGGTTGGGAAGATCTCGATCTAAAACTGCTTTGGCCACAATTAGCATAGTGAGTGGCCATTGAAAAATACATATTCTTACTTATCAAGATAAAAAAATGAAAAAGCCAAATTATAATAAAATTGACACATATTCTAAAACATCTGTAGGAGTAATAATAGACAAGGGTCACTATACTATTTAATAACCATTAACTACATACATTAAACAAGTGTTCAACCTTATCCTGTTCAAAGAGCCAATTTCTCAATTTTCGCAAAAAAAAAGAAGAAATTGAATTTCCATATATTTGAGAAGATATTTTACCTCTGTAAAAATATTAATGTCATCTATCATACTAAAATTTTATTTCTAAATAATTTCTTTCAATTTCTAAATTATAATTTCAAAAAAAAGAGAAAATAATTAAATTTGATAAAATAAGCTCCCATTAACATAGATACAGAAGGTGGCAAAATTAGAACGTTTCCGGAGTGCAGTGAACTTGAAAAAAGAAGGAATTGTTGTTGGGACGCCAACAGGAGAAGAAAGCTTCCCAGACGCCAAGTTTTTTATATCAAGAGTGACGAAGTATTCACAAGAAAAAGTTAAATAATGTGGTGTGTCATAAAGTAATCGTTTATCACCGGACACTACGTTTTAATGAAGATATTTTGAAATACAATCAAGCAAATTGGTGAGATCAAAATAGTATTAGCTAGCCCTTTTAAAAGCCAAATATATAAATCCACAGACCCTCATTACATAAAGACACGAAGCTTTGAGAGGCCGTGATTCTATTTTGTAATTTTCTGAAGTGTTAAAGACAATGAACGAATTAATTGATCTAAAAACAATATCTTCTCATACCATTGCAGATTTTCATTTTTTACCTGTGAACTATTTACTTTGTATTTCATTTGTGTGTGTGTGTGTGTGTGTGTTTTTTTTTTTTTTTTTTTAACTTAGACCTAAATAGTTTTATTCAATTTATGTTTATTGTTGCTGCCCTTAGCCTTGAGAAAAACCGGCACTGACCCCAAAACCCGAAATAAGACTTGTATTTATATATCAATGTTTCATTTATGTAAAGTTTTTTTTTTTTTTTTTTAACTTAGACCCAAAGATTTTTATTAAATTTATGTTTATTGTTGCTGCCCTTAGCCTTGAGAAAAGCCAGCAATGACCCCAAAACCTGAAATAAGACTTGTGTTTATATATCAACGTTTCATTTATGTAAAGATAGTTCTGTGATAGTCAAATCTGTTAAGACTACATGTCTTACAAACCGTCCAAGTGATGAAATTTTTTTAATCGATTTTCTTATTTGTTTTGTGTTAGACTTGAACTCTATTCTACATCATAATTAATGAACAATGACCAATTCTATAGTGTAATATATGGTATTTTATAGATTTGTTAAGGTCAAATGATTTAATTTCATAAAAACTTCAATTCAATAGCAAAGACTTTATGGACTATCCATTCAAATCTATATTTCTTTAATTTTACATGTATTGAATTTATTCCTTTTGTTAATAAATCTAACCTATAGTTTCATTGTACATTGTTTATTTTTTTTTCTTAGTGACAAAAGTCAAACTTTAAAAAAATGATTAATAAATAAATATCAATGTGAGATCACGTAAAAAATTTAAATAACTCAATTTTTTATCCAAATTATACCATAATATATTTGATGTGGTGTAAGCTTTTATATTATAGCAAGTTGACGCAACAATGTGTGGCTATTTTTTTAAAAAATTTGTTTTGCGTTTAAAGAAAGTAGAATAGTTAAAAATTACTTTAAATATTTTAAATGATACTGATTTTAAATTTCACTAACCTTAGAATTTTATTCCGTGTATGTCTACTACGCTCCAGGATACACTCATCCAAATAACTAATCGTGATCTCTTCTCCTTGCTGAATGTCCTTGTTAGCAACCATTGACAGAGTATAATTATTGTAAAGGAAATGTGGCATAGCATTGGGTTCACAACTATGATTGGCACATCTCTGCAGTCTATAAAGACCCGAGCCTTCATTATTTAAAAATGTTCCAACCACTAGAAAAGCAACACACACAGTTAATTGAAAATGGAGAACAAATTGTTTAAAATTAAATTAAAGAATAAGTTTTAAATTGCAATTTTTAAACCCTTTGAACTTTATGCTATAAGATTACGCTAAAAAAAACAATGTTTGTTGTTCTTATAGGGATGTTTTCCCTGACTCTATAACGGACAAGAGTACTATAAAAACTAATTTTTGGTCATTATTTTTATATTTACAAAATAATGAATATTGTAATATAAAATGTTACAAATATATAGTCATTTAAACCAGAAATGAGCTATATAAGATGTGAAATAGTAATTAATGTAATGTGAAATCCAATGGTTCAAGCTAATAATTTTGTTTTGTATGGTAATCTTCTGTTTAGCTGAGGTTCATTTGCGCAGGTCTTGTACATGTAGGATGTCTCGTCATATTTTAGTTTTTTTATCTTCTTGTTTGCTGTCTTTATCTTCAAGTTCACTCTCACTTATGTTCTGCAAATAATTTTCTCTCCCTCACTACACTTGAAATTATTATGATCGTTATTCCGAGTACAAATTCATCTATGTCCTGGATCATCGACATTAGCCATATAGGTATAAGAAAAATCACAAGAGATACACCCATGAAATATGGCAGTGATTAAGTATCTGTGCTTACCATAAACAACTGCATAATTCATTAACTCCCACCTGCCGGAGTGAGGAACTCCTGTCAACACTGTGCGTATGTAGGCAGAGTTAAGCGATCAATACACCACCATTACTCGCAAAACGTATTAGAGACATACAAAAACAACAAAATTCACACTGCCTGCACTTTGTCGGTTATTTTATGATCTAATTTTGACACAATGGGCCATTATGTAATTTGTTTGATATTCCACTAATGCTGGTATAAGCAAGGTGTCAATAACGTTCAAAGGATTAATAATTTAATACTAAAATTTTATGAATAGGAGACAGGCTTACCTTGGAAAGTGGTCCTTGGTATTACCTAGTAGTACATAAATAGGAAAACACACAATAAAATACTAAAAATCTGTCAACAATTTAGTCTTCTTTTTCTAATCTCTACTGATTGAGAAAGTGTTTACGAAATATTTTAGAACTTTAGCATTTTATTATGCATTTCCCTATTTGTCTCCTACCTATAGAAAATTTAAACTAATAGGCTATATGCTCTATTAAAGTCTAACCTGTAATTAAATTTTAATGATTTTATGAAACAACTAATGAATAAATAAGGTTTACCTTCTTCCATCTCATCATAAATGTTTTCAATCAGCTGATCAAAAATTTCTTTTTCTTCAGGTGGTAATGTCAACTTGGATACATTTTTAATCCAACAACTAAATACGCTTGTTCCCACGCCTTGACCATTTGTACCAACTAATGCCAGTAATGAACAAAATCCTTCTGGCGTTAACCACTGAAAAACATATTTTTGAATTATGTATATGTTGTGCATATATTTTCCAAAAAAGGAATAATGTTATGTATAGTCTATTTTTAATTTGACCCGAAAATCCTACATTTAGACACAATATTTTCTATTACAAATACTGTACTATCATAACTTATAAATCCCTGAAACTACAAATTGCAGAACAGGTGAATGACCCTTGTCGACAAATATTCTTATATAATTGTACAGAGGTTTAATGGCATTTCTGGTATGAGACACACTGAAATACATTGCAGCGAAAAATACATAACTATCCTGCAATTAAAGTAAACTAGTTGTTTGCCCGATATCGGCTTCACCCGTTATAATGATATAATATATAAATACCTGTGCTTCGCAACGTAGAAGATAGGCTATTTATTTAAAGCATGCTGTTTAGATGCAACTGTGGTTGCTATAATTAACACTTTTCTAATGCCCCACACATTAGAAAAGTGTTTATTTTTTATAGTAAAAACTACACATAATATGTGATGCATGAAACTATATTGGTGATAAAGGAATTTTAATTAAATTTTGTTGTTGTGCAGTGGTAATTAAGTACTCATTACTGGGACTACCAGAATTTTAAAACACTTCTTCGTAAACAAAGTTATTGGTTTTCCTTTCTGGCTGAAAAATTACCAGACTGTCAGAAGAGCTAAATCTTGAACAGGCTACATATAACTGGGTGTGAGAGAAACTGTCTTCCCTCAGATCAACGCCAGCCATTCTCAAAGTCTGCCCTTGAGCTTTGTTGATCGTCATTACGAAACAGACTTTGATAGGAAATTGGAGTCTTTTGAAGTGGAAGCGGTAGTCTGATGGAATCAAAGGAATGTGAGGTATGAAAACTGTTTCTACAGAACCACAACCAGTAAATATAGTTGCCTCTGTAACGTTTCTGTGTAAAGATTTTACCTGCGGTCTGGTAACATTACAGAAATTCGGTGGTATCAAGATTCTCATCAGCATAATGGGAGCCCCAACTTTGATTTTCAAAGTTACCAACTTTACCGATAGCCATTAAGTGTTGCTACTTTATTTTTGCCCTTGTCTTCTAAGTCTTCAAATAGATCAGTAATCGCATTGAAAACCCTATAAATTTAATTTTGAACCGTCAATACCTAAACAACGCATACCTTTATAAAAACCGTTATTTTTATGCAAAATTACAACTGTGGTGACAGTCAATTAACTGTTGTTTACATTAAAAAGAACTTTATAAAATTGGATTCATGTTCAGCGACCCCGAGATTTGTAGGATACACAGTTTCATGTCAAAATATTGCAGAATAAGAATGTTACATCTAAAAGTATGAAAAAGTACACTTTCCCAAGTTAAATCGCATTTAAAATTCAACCCCTTTGTGGCAAGGGTTATTATTCTCCAAATCGGTTAAAACTCTGTCCCCCTAACATGTTTTCCATTTTAATGTAATCTAAGGAGTAGGGGTTTCCCTGAAATACGAAACACACACACACAGTGAGCCCCAAAGTGATATTTCAGATTGATATTGTGCCTTATAGTTCTGTAATATGTGGTTCCACAAAGCATCATAGTATAGGGTTTGAACCATGGAAATGTGCTATATGACACTATCCCACAAACCATGAGCTTGTGAGTCAGTACCATAAATGAAATATGATAAGGAGTAAAAGAAACCATCTCCTGTTATGTTCAGTGAGGCACCACTACACCATCAATGGATATGTGTTCCATTGTAAGTTACATAAAGAATATGAGAAAAAGGAAAAATGTATTTTAAAAAAATTATTACGGTACTATAAAACTGAAATGGGATTTTAAATTTCCTGAATGGTAAAAGAATTTTCAAGTTTATCTGAAAGAATAAAAATTGAAAAAATGTGGACACTTATTAGCATGAAAACAAACTACACTTCAATAATAACAGGTGTTATCAGTTTTTATAGATTAAGTGAAGTATGGACGTTCAGCTAAGTATAGAAAAATAATAAGGAACAATACTGGGTCGGTTTAAACTATAGGGGTACGTAACTAAAGTAGAACAGGATGAGTTCAGTATCTGTTTCATTTTAATATTAAATTTTTGTTGGACTACTCTTTTGATTAGTTCAATTTTCCTCTCCACTGATTTCATTTGTGATGGTTTCATGATTACTGGTATTACATAATGAGAAAGTTGATCGCAATCTACTGCATACTTTAAACAGTACATGTCTCCTGGATGGTACTAAACGATCAACAACATTGGCCAGAATTTTCCACACAGCAGATAGACAAAAAACTATATAAATCGACCGTAAGACTGATTAAAGATCAGAATTTCACAGTCATTACAAACAACTTTGTTATTCAAAAAAGAATATACATGAAATGCATATAATGTGTAGGCCATTAGTAAATATAAAAATTACAGTGTAACAAACTCTAAGAAATATAATATATTCTGCTTACTTACATGTTGCGCACGATGAACAGGTAGACAGACAGAAAGTAAACTGCGCAACAGTTCCAATTGCTGGGAAAACTGTTCGCCGAGTAATCTGTGTGCTATTTCTTCGCCTTCATTCAATGATTTATGGCAAAACTAAATAAGTAAATTATTAATTAGGATTTTATAACATATATGCTTATATTATTAATATAGTTAATCAGACATTTACCATCATGGACTGTTAAACAACATCTTGTCAAAACCAAACCTAAATATGGTAATCAGGACACTAAAATCTGTATTTACAGTATTAAGTGGGAATGTGACAGACAATATGGGGAGACAAAAATACCTTATGATTAAGACAAAAAGAACATGCAATTATGCCTACTAGGTAAAATGGAAATTAGCTGAGCATATTTGGCCCAAAAATTATACATTTAATTGGGAAGAGACAAGATAATACACTGGGCAAAAACTCTTACATAAACCAAAAACTAATTGAAGCCTCATATTTAAAGTTATCGGACAATCCTATTACACAAACCAATGTAAAAATAAGGCCATTGTGACTTCTTTAATAAAAACTGAATTAAACATTCCTTTACTTTAAATAAGGTTGGATTTTTATCACTTATAACTCCAGTGGAAGAGGAGGGGGTTATGATTAGACCACCCACTAGAACACAGGACAAAAATATTGTTGACTACAATAACCTATGGGGAAATATTCTCTTGACAAAATATCCACCATCATTAAGTTGTTTGCCGTCCTTTGTCTACTCTTAGTTTCACTTTCACCTTTTAGTATGGGACGTCCATAAGTAATGTAAATCAAATGGGAGTTTCAGCACTACTAAGCATAAAAGAAATATCATCACTACAGTACTGACTGTGCTGGCGCCTTCACTGAATCAGTGAAACACCCCTTGACACCGTAATGTTTACAGGTTGAGTAGTAGTTTGGCTATCTCCCGTATAACACACACTGAAAGATGAACATGGGACCGAGTAGTGCAGTCCTGTATCTTATGTATTTAGTTTGACTACTTAGGTTGAGGGCTGGATTCTCTTCTTTGGTTGTTAGTTTACAACATTCTCCTAGGTTATTAGGGTATATTGGTATTTTCACTTTTTTCATGTTCTAGGTTTATCATTTGTTAACGGGGAGTTAATTTATACTCTCGAAATGTCAAGTATTAATTTTTATATTCACATATAATGGAAAATGTCTGATTAAACCATATTAATAATAAGTGCAATTTAAGAATTATTGATTGACCATTTTCCAGTAGGACCTAAATTAATATTCTAACCTTTAACTTCAGATTTTAATTTAGGAAAAATCATATTGATTTATAATTTGTTAGGAAATACTTGAAAGTAACTTTTCTACATTATGAGAAGGCTTTCTATTTTATAGAGGCTGAATGGTATAAAAAATAATAGCCATTGGAACTAAAAGAAAATCAAATTTTAAGGAGCCTTTACAATTAGCATTTAGTTAGTGGTTTTTAAGTTATAATGACTTGAAAATTATGATTTTAACTTGAAGAAACAACCATCTCAAAACAATTTGAGGACAACTTATTTTACTTTTGTTGTTGTTCTATAGACTTATATAGTTTTGAAGATGTAGAACTTTAAAGATGGCATTAGGACTTTGAGACGACATATTTCATTTTAAATATCTTTAAAAAATGGTAAGCACCAAACTTAAAGATAATTAAGTGTTCTATAATAATGTCGCAATTTTGCTACTGTAATTGGACAATATTTTTGTTTTAATTCCTAAAATACTTTAAATGTACAACTTTACCAAGTTAAATCTATGCTTTAGAAAAATTCCACTTTAAAATTATAAGATATTTTAAAGAAACATAATTTTGTTGCATTTTTGCAAAATGTTAATAAATATTAGTAACACAAAAAAGAAAATGGCGTAAACCAAAAAGAAAGTTTATAATCAGAGAATCACCCTCAGGAGCTCACTTATAGTGAGTATGAGTGTGGCATGCCTGAGGACCCTAGCTGAATTTACACCTTTCTTTATTGGGTTAGATCCCTCTCTTTCATCTTTCCTATCAGGTCTATCTTAACCAATTCTTGTTGTCTTCAGACCCTGACACTATTAGTGTACCCCGCAGGGGGGGGGGGTGAAGAGTAGCTGCACTTAATATGAGGAGGTTGGCGTCCCTCAAACACTTAAACTATAATCCATATAAACGTACACCCATTTCACCTATATACATTTTTTTACTTTTGCCATTACTTAGGATTTTATCGCAGAGGGGTGCAGATTATCTGCACCTATTGAGAGAGGTTACGCACCCCTCGCGGAACCTGAGCTATACATCTTCTCCGAATATACATACACATACAACACTCAAAATTATTTTACAATTCGTAAAGGTTATTTCACAAGGATACATAACCACTCAACATTTATATATAGGAATTAGCTTCTTATTTTTTTGACCGTGCAAAGCCGTAGTGTGTCTGGAAGTGTTTGCCAGACCAAAGCGTGACAACCTTTGAATCTGGTGAGCTGATGTGAGCTTGCTCTGCCCAAGACTTATGTGTGGTTTCTGTTCAGTAGCCGCCACTTCGGACCTTTGTCAGGAAGTGTTCGCGGTGGGGGAGGTGTCGGATCCTCCCTCTCCAGTTGCGGGTCTGGACTGATGACCATCCAGTCTGGTTAAAGAGGATACTCTGGACCCCAGAGTTCTGGGGTATGGAAATGATCGAAAGTGATCCAAGGATATACCCATTCGCAAAGTCTCATCTGCAACCGCCCAACACAATGCGCTGGTTAAACCGTTTATGCCCTCTACATATCAAACCTTCAACCCGGGAAGTGAAGAGAGACAGCTATCAGAACTTCAGAAATTCAGAACAAAAGTAATAGAGGCAAGGCCAGTACACCAATGGTTGTAACTGCCAAACCTCTTCAAAATAAAAATAAGTCTGGGACTGGTCCTCCTAAACCCCTCCCAAAACCACCTTAGGCGTCTACCATGCCTTCAACACCTGACGTTCTAGTTGTTGATGTTGCTATGGAGCTTGACCCTGAAACCTCCAAAATTAAAACTAAAATTAAGCCACCTGATGGTATTCCAAGCCAAGCAGGTGGAAAGAATAATACAGGTTTAATTATTAACTCTTAACGAATCCACTATTTATATTTTCATCATAAAATATGGCCAGAACTTAAATTTGAATAGTGTGTTACAATGGAACATTAACGGTGTGAGAAGTCACATCGAAGATCTTAGGGTTCTTGTACGTGATATATCCCCTTTAGTCATTTGCCTGCAAGAGACTCACCTCCATCAAGCCCACTCCTTTATTGTGAGGGGGGTTTTCAGTTTTTAGAAAAGACTATGTCATTGCATATGGAGCTAAGGGTGGAGCAGCAATACTTGTCAACAACTCCATCTTTGTTTCATCTATGAACCTTGGGACTTCATTGCAAGCAATAGCAATAACAATCACTACTCCATACAAAATGACAATTTGTTGTTCGTATCTGCCACCTAATTACAGGTTTGAATAAGTGGAACTGGTTAACCTGATCAGACAGTTGCCTGTCCCATTACTTTTGGTGGGTATAATGCTCACCACTATACTTGGTATCAAACACCTGCAGCTCTAGAGGGAACCACATTGGATTTGATTCTGCTCAGTAATGGGTCTCCAACTCATCTGGTGGCTTCTACAGGTGGTTGGACAACTGTTGACTTATCATTTTGTAGCCCTAGTCTTGCACTAAATTTGAATGGTCCGTTCTATCTGACACTTACAATAGTGATCATGCTCCTGTGAAGCTTACATATTCTGATTTCTCACACTGTAATGATCATCTTCCCAAATGGATTTTGCACAAAGCAAACTGGGAAAGGTTCACTAGTGAATTTGTATCACCTATTTATAATAATAACATTCATATTAATGAAGCAGTACAGTTTTTACGAAAGCACTCCTTACAACAGCGAACAACAACATTCCGAAAACGTCAACGAGACCACTAAGTCCACCAGTCCCGTGGTGGAACGATGAATGTAGTGACGCTCTCTGTTTACATCGTAAAGTGCTAAGAAAGTTTAATCGCAGACCTACTTGTGAAAACGTCGAAAGGTATAAAATTCTACAAGCCAAAGCACGCCAAGTGTTTAGGCAGAGTAGAAAGGAATCATGGGATCGGTATATTGGCACAATGTCAGAACCACACCTACGTCAACGGTGTGGAAAAAGTTATGTTCTGTTTCTTATCCTCCTCCCTCTGCTCCCTTAGCAGGGATACATGTTTCGCAATGGGTATATATTCAAAAAGTTAGCCCTTATAATAACCCTTAGTTATTAAAGTATTAATAGACTTGATTCAATTAAAATCACTAAATACCTGCATAAATGAATTGAAAGCAAAGTCCTTATCTTCTGCCTGTTCTACGATTGCAATTATACGAGCCAAAAGCATTATATTTGTTGATTCTGGAGGATAATGAATCTGCCTAAAAACATCACATAACAAGAAATAACATAATGATATTTTTTTGTATTATGAACTGTATCAAAATATTAACCTTTTATAGAGACGATTTTCAAGACCATTTAAATTAAAAAGTAGTGGGGAACTTTGGAAATGAAATTGAGATCAGGTTAAATTCACATTACTTTCTCACATATCGTAGTATAGAGAAAGTTATGTGTTAGGTCAAAAAAATCAATATTTAATTTTTTTGTATGTATATCCATTTTGAGATTCTTGAGTCTAAAAAATGTGATCGATGTAATGCTCTACAGACAAAATGTATGGACTGACTTTTCATAATTTGGTATGTGGGCATATTTTAGCCATATCTCAGGTGTTTTGATTTTTTTGATAACTCAATGGGTGAGAGCTGCCATAAGGAAAAAACCTAAAATTAAGATTTTCTCAAAATCGGTTCTAACGAATGTAATGTTCACCTTGAGTTCTGAGATCTTTATATCAAGATATATTTGATTAGGAGAAATGGAATAGTTGCAAGTAACGTGATTAATGAATGTAATGAAATTATAAAAGATTTTATTGTATGGATTATTTGCATTCAAAGACAAAAAACTATAATTCAGAAATTGAATGTAGACAGACAGACGAAACATCAGAGTTGTTAAACTTAAGAGATTATATAGGTGTGCAATTCGAAAACTTAAAAGAGATGTCAGTTTAAGATTTCATAATTGTATTAAGTAATTTGGTATGTCTAACGAAATTTTTAAAATATATATATTTTTTGTAAAATAATTGGAAATAGTTTTGTCAGAAATCAGAGTGCACTGTATTAACCAATAAGAAAACCGATAGAAGAAAAGTCTGTAGTGGGGACATGCATAATCCTAGATATCAAAAAATACGAACTACTAGCGAATGGGTCTCCGAGAAGAGTAGTTCTGAATTATGAATGTTTGAACTCCATAACATTGTGCTGTTTTTTAACATTGAACTTTAAAGTAAAATCAGTGAAAATTATGCCTTGGTATGAGTGTAAAACTGAGTTTTATAATTTTAAGATGAAAAATTAAATAAAGTGAACTTTTTACTTTAAGAGCTGAGATTTAAAAAAAAAAAAAAAAAAAAAAAAAAAAGAAGAAGAAGAAATATCATGTAAAACGTAATAAAAGGACTTTTGTAAATAAAAGTCATAATAACTAAATATGAAAACTATTATTCCAAAGAGTTTGAGTAAAAATGAACTTTCAATTGGAATGTCATAAGACATTTTCTTTAGTCAATTAAATAAGAAAAAGAACTCTATGAACTTTTATTTGAAATTTGAACTATATGTATACTTATAATATAAAATATGTTTGTCATTTTCAGGAATCTTGTTCTATAATTTGTTTATTATAAAATGTATGTTTTTCAGGAGGAGTTTAGCAAAATGCTTAACGAAAATATGTATGTTTAATATAAATAAAGAACATTGTAAATAAATGTATGTATTTCAGAAGTTTTTCATGACCATTTATCATATATGAGTACATTTTTCCGAAATTCACAACTCAAGAAAAGAGTAAAATAAATAAGTGTTTGTGCTTTTCTCACAAGCTAGCGCCTGACAATTTAAAGCAAATTATTCCCAGTATAAAATTAAATAATGAATAAATAAATAAATTCAGGCCTTCCGTTTTAATTGAATGGTGATTAATAAATATTACATGAGTTTGATCAAAATTTGTTCAAAAGTGTAGTCTCTAAAACCCCAAACGAGACGTATTAGATGCAATCTCTCCAAAGTCGTAGATTCAGGAGTTATCGGATAAAAACCAAAAATCAACAATGGAGTTATTATAAAAAAACATAATTTCTCAAAATTGGAAATTACCGATTTCACTGAAATGTGAAGATTAATAACCCCAATGTGTGTGTAAAAATATTATGGAAGGTTGGGGAAATACATACATATAGGATCAAATAGGATCCATTCTTTGTATCCTAACTCCCACCCTCTAGTTTTAAGGTTTTCTTTTCTTCAGTCTGTAATACAGCCTCGTCAATGTCTTAGCAGGCGAAACCATTGGTCGGCTAGACTAATAAAAAGTGGATAGTACAAAATAAAAAATAAAATAAAAATTGTGTTTATTATCTTTAAACATGGAATTCCACCAAGAACCATCGGTCACAACAGTAATGAAAATTAAAATTTAGTTGTTAACTTCCACGGATAGATTGCGTTAGTGTTCTGTTTTTTGTATAAGTTGGGATTTGTTTATTATTAATTATTTGAAATGTAAATACTGGGCTGTTTCAAAATACTGAACTGTTTCAATTACACAACTTAAATCTATAACTAACTAAACATATATATTTATTATTTATTTACTATTTTATTATATTATTTATTTATTTCCCTTAAATTACGTTTTAAAACATTAATTTATACATCAAAACGATTTCAACCAATCTCATCACTCTCAGCTGTTTCCTATTTCTATTCCTGGTTCATTAAAACATTAGTTCAAATCCATCATGGCCGCCTTTAAATAAATAACCTCTCTTCTCATCTTCTACATATTTATTAATAATTTGACATCACTTATTATTATTTAATTTGAAATTTAATTAATCATGTACACATACCTTATGCCCACAAATAAATTATTATGATTTTTGGATTCCTACATCAGGTCTGTTTACAATTTTCTAGGCTAAATGTGTCTTTACATTTTCAGTGATATTTTACATATAAATAGTTACTTTATGTTTACGAGTCTTTAAATGAAACTTTAGTATATTAGTTATGTTTATTTAATATCAGTGTTCTTTTAATTATTACTTCCCTATTTACATATAACATATTGAATTTTCTAAGCTAACCCTGTTTAGTGGCCTATCATTTTCAAACCGTTACAATATGGGCCATCCTTAGACCCACTATATTCAAACATGGCATTTTACTTTTTAGTTCATGATGCCATCCTCAAGTGATGTTAATGACACGATATGCCTTGAGCAGCAATGAACAACAACAGTGGTGAAGTAAAGATTAACAACAACAAAACCAAAGTGAATGTTAATCATATAAATATTCAACCATGCCTACTATCCCCTGTCGTTGTGCATGCAAATTTGTATCCCACTATATGTACGATCATATATGATGGATTTATAAGGGACCCATTAAAAACGTATTTCCATTTACTCTAATTAAATTCTTTAGTAATCTTCCAATGGTTTTCCAAAATAATTTTATATTTTAATATATAAAAATTTTAAGATAATTTAATCTAGATTCAAAATGTGTGAAAGTTTAGGTTAGGTTAATCAGTGGTTTATTAAAACTTGTTGAAGAGTGGCTTAATAGGTTTTAAGAAGTCGCAGTGACATGGGTCACAATCCCTTCACTAACCCCTTTTTCTAAATCTAAATCTATCTGAGTATTTGCTGATTAAATGTGTTACTAGCACTAATATTCATATAGATAAAAATAAAACTTGTCGATAAATGATTGATGTATATCTAACTTACTTCCATGTTTCTAACAGGTTATTTAATGGATGATCTTTCCCGTGGCATAATATTTTATGATACTGTTGACTGGCCAGCTCTTGACATTCCAAAGAACAGTACTGTATCTAAAACAACCAGTTGTACTGTGTATAATCACAACTTTTTATATTTGGAAAAGAATAAATGTTTTCAGATCCATTAAATAAATTTGGATTATTTGTAATAAATTTTGAATTTTTGAATACACAAATTTTAGCTATTATACTTCTACAAATCTTTCCACATTTATTTGATTTATTTATATTTTCCGTTGCTTCTGACAAATATAAATTTGTATAGAGCAAGTGTCAATAACCAAATATATAAAAACTAAATTAATATTATTATATTGAGTAAATGAGCTCTTAAACTTATAAAATAACTTCTAAAATATACATACAGGGGAAAATTGGAATACCCAGTGTATGTACAAGAATTAAAGAGACTCAAATGAACTATAATACTAATTATTTGCTTCTATAAACAAGACTCTTTGGGTAATAGAATTACACAATAAGGCTATTCTATAATTTAGATACAAAAGAATACTTAGCCAATATCCTTAGTAAAACAATTGAAAGGTCTAGAAATTTTAACAATGGTTTTAACTCCATGATCTAATACTATTTTAAAGTTTTAATTTATTTCATTCTGGTTTTAACATAAAAAACATACATTTAGTCTTAAATGAATTTACTTTCAAATTATTTTTATTAAAGTAGGTATTTATTGGCAAGTACAATTTATTTGGATAAACACATTAAATTCTAAATTACTTTTTTGTGGCTTTTAAAACTAAGAGTTTTGTCATCCGCATACTGAATTAAAATGTTGACTTTGATATGATCATGCAGATCATTAATATAAATAATAAACAACAATGGTTTCAGAACAAATCCCTCTGGGGTTCCATAATAATGCATTAGAGACTAGGACCACTTGTCTCATGAAAACTGTATAAAATTATCTGCTGTTACAATAATATTTTAACTATAGTGACACAAAATAACTAATCCAGTAACAGACACAGAATCAAAATACTGTAGTTGCATCCTTATTGAAACACCCAATATTTAGATTATGCTTTGCTTAGGCATTGTTTAATTTAGTTTATAGTTACCAGAATGTTTAATATGTTCACACAAATCTAAATAAGTATTACATACTTTTTTTATTTTGTGGAAATAAACATTATATAAATGTAATTTATGTAAATTATTTTATATATTTTTATATATTTCTTCTCATTTAAATAACTGTAAACAATAAAGCTTTAAGAAAATTTAAATGTGTTTGGTTATTGTATTACAAATTTTATGTTATTTCATGTTGAAAATGACAAAATCAACAGTTTTCTGGACCCATAGAGCCCTTTATGTAGCAGTAGCGAAAGTGAAAAGGAATATACAATTTTTTGCTATAAAATTATACTGTAGACACAGGTTTTATACTTTTTCATTAATTATACAAATTCATATCATATTGATTCAAACTTAACTGTGCTATGTTCAGAGACTAGGATTTCTGGTGATTTTTATTCTCCTTGGAAGATCCTACAACCATACCTTGATTTTTTTTCCTCGTCTTGTCCCCACCTCATGAAACTGGACTCGCAGGTTTAAGACCAAGCCAATGTTAATATAACTGTTAGAAATCTAATTTATTAAATATTACTTACCCCACAATTAGAACATTGAGTATGTTTAGTTTTATCAGTTGGACATTGGTCACAATATGGAAGCTCAATTTCTCTTGATACAAGTCTACGAACATTTTCTACTGTACTCTCAAGAGGCCTAGAAAAAATCATTGTTATTAATATTTTTGAATTTGTTATAAATTCTAGTATTAATCAAATTTCGTTGAAATTTATAAAACAAAATTTTTTTTTTCCTTGTTGTTGAAATATGAAAAACCTCTCGGTCATCATCACCTTAGGGAAAATAAGATAAAACAGCAACCCCTAGCCCTTGAATACTCCAATAGTGCAGGGTCAGAAAAGAAAGACTTTTTTATCAAAATTTTTATTGTTATTATATTTTGAAAAAGTGGAACATAAATGGTGTATTTTGTTACCTAAAACGTAAATAATTCATTAAATGATAGTGCCTTGTTACATAACTGTAAGGAAATTCCTGAATATTTTAAAGTGAATATTAATAAAATACTAGAATAAAATAATACATTAACTTTTTTGCACTTCTAAATAGGCTTTGTTAATAAATGATTTGAATGCATATTCATGAAAGTTAAAGTTAAACTTAATCCAATGAATGTAAATACTACCTACCTTAAATAATCAAATAAATGAATAAAAGAAAATCGCTATGTAAAGATTGTTAAATAGAACTGGAAATATTGAATATGTTATTTGGTTACTGGTAAAACTGTTACTTTCTCAATCAATAGAGTCCTCCTGTCCATACAAAATCTAAACTGAATATGTTATCTACTACTTACCATTCTTATACTACGAATATAAAATTATAACCAACATAAAAAATGCTTGTTCCATTTCTGTTACTCTCATAAATCTAAGATTACCTTAAACAATGGTCACATGCTTTATAACCATATTCCTTATTCCAGGCAAATTGACAACAGACAAGAGGTACTTCTTCAAATATGATGTCTCCCGTTTTAAACTGCCTAGTAGCAAATAATCCTTGACCCTTAAAAAAAAATTTAGTCAGACATCAGATATAAATGCAAATTAGTAGGTAAGCCTATTTTCAAATTTATTATTTTTTTTGAAAACTATTATTTACTCCAGGCTACAGAGCATGTGGTGAAACGAGATATACAAGAGAGTTTATTTTGTCATTTTTTACATATTATAGTTGTACATAGTCATATACTTTTTTTACATATACATAGAATAGGTAAAGTTATGTGATGATTCTGTAGATGTATCCGTTTTGAGGTACTCTGAGTCCAAAAGAGTAATTGAAATGTTTGGAGGTAGCTGTCATAAGAAAACAAAACACAAAATTATGATTATCCCAAAATCGAATCTAACGATTTTGAGCAGTCCAATAATAAAACCATATGTCTGACCATGTTAGCTTAGGTACTTATATCTCAGAGACTATTTAAGATACAGACTTGATATTTGGCACACTTTTAGATTGGTTCTTCTTTCACAATTTAACCAGGAATTTTCTTTAAATCTCGTTTTTTTCTGTAAAATTTTCGTCTTTTTAATGGTTTTAGAAAATAAGAATAAAATTGTTTGAAAATTTAAAACACACAAAATATTTAATATATTTTAAAAACCTCTGGTCTATATATGAAGTTTAGTAACATAAATAAGTGGCAAAAATTGCATTGCTATAGCATCAATGGTTTCTGAGAAAAATGTACCTAAAGTTAGAAAAACTAACTTTCGGTAAACAGAACAAGAAGATATACCAAAGAAGTGTTATGACACCTGTAAAATACATAAAATTACATGTACAAGCCTTGTAATTATTTTTTTAAGTGATAAATAAAGTGAAAACCTTTACATGTTCTATATCGTTGTAAATGGGAAATCCTAGGTAATAATACGAAAAAAAAAAAATTTTTAAATTGATAATTTTAAGATTTTTATGGTCTGCTCCCCAGTAAGTGTAACCTCTAAGAACCCATACAATGTATTGGTCACTATCTCTCCAAAGATGCTGGTTCATACACATCGGCCAAGAGGCTCTTATAAAAGGTGTAATTTCTCAAAATTTACTGTACCGATTTCGTTCAAATTCTAGTGAAATGTGAAAATTAATGATTCAAAATCGTGTGAATAATCACAAGTACAAAATTATTAGTTAAAATCAACTTAAATTATTAATTTTATGTTAAATTATAATTATAATACTGGGTTATCATAAAAGAATGGTGGGGTTTCATAATTCATACGAAGACAGTATAGAAATTATGTGGTGTTGTATTGGTATCGCTGATACCCTATAATCCAAAAGTTTGTTAAAAGCTGTTGTAACCTCAAAATTAGTTCTTGCATTGTTGTGGTAGTGAGTTTTGTATAGTGTTCAGTGTGGAGTGTGTTTTATGTTCTATAATAAAGAAAAACCAAAGTGTGTTTTGTTGCTGGCTGAATTCAAGTCTGTACTTTCACTACAACTTGCATTTCGACGTGAATACAGAAAAGATCCACTACATTAAAATAACATACGACATGTTGGTTTAAACAATTTGAAGAAACTGGATCAGTTCAAAAGCAGAAATTATCTGGGCGGCCAAGTGTAACAGACGAAAAAGTTTAACTTATTAGACAATCTGTAATCAGAAGTCCTAAGAAGTCAATAACTCAACGAAGCCTAGAGTTAGGTATTTCAAAAACAACAATCCAAAAAGTTTTACGCAAAAGACTGAAATTACATGCATATAAAATCCAGCTATTGCAGGAATTGAAACCTGATGATACTGCAAAATGTTTTAATTTCGCTGTTGAAATGTTGAACAAGATCGAGGAAAACCAATCATTTTTATATATAATTTTTTCAGATGAAGCTACATTCCATATCATGGGTCTGTTAATAGACACAATTCACGCATATGGGGATCTGAAAACCCACATATAATTTTTGAAAAAATATGCGACTCGTCTAAAGTTGATGTTTGGTGTGGTGTGATGAAAAATCGTCTGATAGGGCCTTTCTTCTTTGCTGAAATGACAATTAATGGAATTGTGTATCTCGATATGTTAATCAATTATTGTTTTCCTCAGCTGGATGAACTCGAAAACATTCAACACCTTCATTTCCAACAAGATGACGCACCCCCCGCATTTTAGTGCATTTGTCACAGACACTTTGAATGAAAAGTATGGACATCGATGGCTAGGCCGGCAAGGACCTATACGCTGGTCTCCAAAGAGTCCAGACCAGACACCTTGCGATTTTATTTTGTGAGGGTACACCAAAAACATTGTTTATGAAGAAAAAATTCATGATCTAAATCACTTAAGGAACAGGATTAATGAAGCAATGACAACCATTAACAAAGACATGTTAACTGTTAGGACAGAACTTGATTATCGATTGGACATTTGTCGAGCGACTAATGGCCCACATATCGAAATTTATTAGTTAAATGACAAAACAAACAATATTTAGTAAATTCTACAATTTAATTGTGTCTTGCCGACCATGATTTCGCCAGCAACGGCATTTACAAGGCATCTTAACACAGACGGAGCATAAGTATTTACCTTGTAATCAAAGGATCAGATCATAATATTATGTGTTACAATAAACATTTCAAGCCCCAAAATGCATTACTTTAATAGAAAATGAGATCTATAAAAGAACGAAATCCAATTACTTAGATTAGGAAGACCAATGTTAATACTAATAACTATGTTCATCAGGTCACTGAATCTATGATCACTTGTACTGACTTGACCTTGCGCTATGTAATTTACGTCCCATTATGTAACTTTAAACAACTTAGAAGCTACTAATTGTACAGTTGATTCCAATACTTTATTATTCCTATTTTCTAATAAACTAATACATTTTCTGACTTTAAAAGTATCTTATAAAGTTAAAAATGATCCAATTGTTTTAAAATAAGTTGTCATTTTAAAATAAAGTAGTCATAACACAAACACTAACTTCACTAACATTGGCTTTCGATATTAGACTTTAACCTAACAGCTCTGTATTCCTTCGTTTTTATGTGTTATTAAACAGTGAAGAAATGCATTTTGGAACTTGAAATATTTATTGACATATAATATGATCTGATCCTTTGAATACAAGGTATAGCCTATACTTTGTTTTCGTAATTTTGTATAGAAAAATTGAAAGACGATGTACAACGATATTTACCTTACTGTGTAACAATCACTTAGCCTAAGTTTAGTCTGGGTACAAAACTAACTGGTAAATGTTTACTTTAATGTGGCACCTTATTTTTCGGATTTTTATTTTTATCGTCTACTACATACCTTACTTTTTAAGAATAAAAAATGTTTTCCTTGCGCAGATCACTATTTTTCACTGAAAAATCACAATCTAAAAACTACCAAATCCGACATATTTATAGATTAGATATAATGGCAGATGCTCACATTTATGTCTCATATGTTACTTTGTCACATATGTTACTAAAGATATTTCAATCTATAAGATCCGTGATCACAAATCACGTGATATGCTGTGAATCCTCCATATTAATAATCTAATTTCAAATTATTAACTTCAATAAACTTACGAAAGGTTTGGCTAGGTAGTTTTATATATAATGTTTGGCCAGGTGTTTATATTTATAGCTACCTGGCCAAACCTGTCGTGATATACAATTATATCGCAAAGAAAGCAAATTATTATTTTCAATAAACATACGAAAGGCAACCTGGTTAAACCTGTTGTGATATGACATAGCGATCCAGCGTAGTATGATTGTGTAATGTGCATGCGTCAAACCATGCGCTATTAACATTGACATTATATTTTAACCTATAAATATGTCGGATTTTGTAGTTTTTAGATTGTGATTTTTCAGTGAAAAATAGTGATCTGCGCACATCATTTATTCTTAAGAAGTAAGGTATGTAGTAGACGATAAAAAAATAAAATCCAGAAAATAAGGCGCTACCTTAAAGTAAACATTTACCAACTAACCATTACTATTACTAAAATAGGTTCAGAATTAGACCTCCGTCTACTTTCTCACCCCCTTCCATAAAAAAACTTTCTAATCTGACATTTCAGTCTAACTTTTTGAGGGGTGTTTTAGACACCAGTTTTTATCTCAATGTATATTAATGCATTTTAAGAATGTAGGGAACTCATAGTCTAAACATAAACACCTGTTCAATAGAGACACCTTTTTGTTGACAAAGTTCTTGATTTATTATTTATTCCAGTGACATGAATTGTACTTCAGATTTTAAGATAAATAGCTTTCCTACAAAAAATAAAAGATATTTCTTCCTATTATTTATATTCCTAAATAAATTTAAATAAACTAACCTTAAAGTGATCTATAACCCTGATTTCATATCCCAAATTTTCCATTTTAGTCATGAGCTTAACAGGGCTTATTAAATCATTACAAAGAGCTAAAATACAGCTTTAAAGATAATTATCTGTAATTGTATGAAGATAATTACAAAAACACAAAGCAAACAGCACGAGATAAGCACAACATGGAAATATTATTATATAGAGGTTACGTCCACGTCCAGCCAGAGGCAACAACAACATAGAGACTTAATTTACTATATTTTTTCTAGTATTTCTACTAGTTGGTGCTCAGTGTTATAGACACGCAATGTGAAGTGTATTACAAAATTACAATTTAAAATCGTTGTATAAAATTAAAATAGTTTACAATTTTTGCGTGTTTTTAAATTTGGCAGACTGAATTGTGAAAATCATAACACTACGAATAATATTTATTATTTAGCTTCAATTTTTTTTGCATTCCCTTTTTTTACTATAGTGAATTGTATAATATTGATTGATTTGATCTATTCTTTGAGACTAAAATAAAATAATATCTGGAATATTTATAAATAAAAATTTTAACCAAGAACTAAAATTTTTTTTTAATCAAATGAAATATTGTAATTTATATTCACAATAGCATAGATTTCATAATAGTATATTTTACATTATTCATTGAATATAAAAAATTTCATACAAGTTATTAAATACTATATTATACACGTCAGCTGTACACTATATATTATCAGCTGGCTATATTATACACTTGTACTGCCAGCTGTACACTTGTACTGCCAGCTGAGACAACCACTAATTTTATTAAAATTATTATGAATTTCCTGAAAATAAGATTTATGGAAAACTGGCAAATATTGAATTTAAATTCAACAATAATTTATATTAATCACATTATAAATTATATCAATTAATATTAATCATTATTATTATTGTTGTTCACATCCTATTTTATTGACAAAACTCCAGTTGCTCAGCTCTCATTTAATCAAGAAAGCCTACGTATCCTAAAGTACTTTGCACTTTGCAGTTTGCGCGTTTTCTGTAATCCACCCTTTCTACATCTGCATTGCATTTCAATTTTCATTTAATGTAGAAGATCTCATAATTAGTTAAGTAAGTTTACTTTCCTATTAAAATATTTTCTTCAAAAACAGGAAATATTTCCTGTTGCTCCGCCAAATATGTAAACATTAACTTCATTCTCAAATTTAAACGTGTAAACTTGGAAAAAAATTTTTGGGTATTGCATTGCAAAGAGACTTTAGGTAAGAGAAATAAGCCTAGTTAGGGCTTGTACATTTAAAAATTATTTACTATTTGTTTATAACAGTAAGTTTATACTATTTAAAGAGTTGGAGTGAATTACTAAACTAGCTGATATTTTCATCAGTGTGTTCAATTTGAAATGTATAATACATAGTTGGGAGTTGGGTAATTCAACATGGCCATTTTTTCGAAAATTGTACAATTTGTTGAAGTGCCACTGTACAAACCTATGTTAGCTTTTTATTGTATTTTGTAGGTTTTTTCGTAATCTTATATTCTTTACAAATGTTTTTTTTTACAGAGTGTACATCCATGTCTTAGAGAAACATGTTGCCATACTAGTCCAATGTATCAGCAAGGGCTACATCAACAAACAGTCCAACAATAAAAGTCAAACAATTTAGAAACACATTAAGTAGGTGAGTTATTTTATTAATACAATTTGTTCAATTAATCAACCTGTTCTCATTTGCCTATATTAGCCTATTGGTATTTAACAGGTATGGAGATTAGAAGCTATATCAACCCAACACAGAGAGGATCTGTATTTCTTATGGGAGGAAGGGGGCTTTACCACTTTTAACTCAATCTTCTCCTTATACTCCCCTCTCAAATTAAAAAAAAAAAAATCTGTGTTTTTGGAGTTTTCTGTATGGTTTTACCTTAGAAGCTATAATTACGCATCTAATTTTAAAAATGTAATTTTCTATATTAGTCTACAGAATTTTTCTTCATGGGAGATTTGGTATAGAAACATCAACTTTTGTGAAATTTTTATTGTTATTTTTAATCCACAAAGTTTTTTTTTTTTTTAGCCTGATGGATTTTTATGTATTTGAATAGAGCAGCCTATGCGGTAATTATTTGATAAGTCAATTTAAAGATTATTTTATAAAATCTGTCTAATTGTTATATTACATACCTTATTTTCAAATTGTATAGTGTTATTTTAACGCAGAATTCACTTATTCTCTGACAATTTAAAAATATCAATTTCATGTATGCATAAGTTATGTAAGCTACACATAGCAGTGGGAATTCGTAAGTTCAAAAATGACTTTTTTATTAACTGTAAAATGTCAACATAAAAATGAAAAAGAATATAATTTTTCAAAGTTTGAATACTGTGTTAATATATAGACTTTGATTACATTTTAACCACTGATGGGCAAATATCACCTACTATCAAGATTCCTGTATAGTATTGCGCATTAATTCAACTGATTATAAGTCTTGTTTATTAAAATATATTTTTCCATAGAATAAAGTATTGTTTGTGTCATTGAGGCCTACTGGGATGTTAACGTTATGGACAAAATGGATGAAGATCAGACACACAATATAATTGAAAATATTACTTTACAAAAAGGCTTATTTCCGGGTTAAAATAATATATTACAATTTCAAAATAATGTACGTAGTAAGTAATTTAGACAATTTTTTTTTAAATAATCTTTATATCGACTTACTAAATAATTACCACCCTGTGCTTCCTTCACTTTTGCCATTAACCGGGTCTAAGCTTAAATAATATTTGTTTGAAATCAAGTTTTAAATAGCTGTGATTATAGTTCATTATTATTTATTTGTTAATTCTTTCAGAATTATAATTTTATAACTTGAGATTATGCACACCGGTTTGGGTTAATCTTCACTTTTCACCAAAATTTTAATGAAATCTAGAGTTTATTTTAAGAAATTGCATTATTTATATGAACGATTTCCCAGCATATGAATAAAATATACCCACATAAAATTTGATTGAAATCTATCCATACATTTGGCCTAAAGATCACACCACAGACAGTCATCATTCTTAAAACCACTTCTTTTGGACTCGAAGGATCTCAAAAAAGATATTTCTGCTAAAACTTTTCAGAAGTTTTTTTCTGATCTTTAGATTCACTTCATTAACTTATAATAACTCACTATACCTGGTTGTTAAAGATATTAGCGTCTTGTAAAACCAGTGTGGAGGTAGCAATTAAAAATTTGTGTTTACGTAAAAGTTTAGTGATATTGATAGTAGGCTAGTTGTAGATTCATCATAATAATGTGTGCTTTTTAGTTTCAGAATACGCAACATGTTGTATTCATGAAACAAACTGACAAAAGATAGAAGGCCATTTCACTGTACTTACGACAAGAGTGTTTTGACACAAACTTACAATGACAGCAATACATTAGATCAACTAACACTTGGTAAGAGCACTGTTGATTTATTTTTTAATACCATAATAATTATTTTAGATGATTTGTTTATCAGGGACAGCTAGATAACAATTTTAAAAGGGGTAGGATTTTAACAAAGTCCAGCAATCTTTTCTTTACTCACATCATACTTGTTGGGATATTTTGGATAGGTCTTGAATCTAAAAATTTTACTTTTAGCTATTATGTTATAAAAATGTTAAAAGAACGAAAACGTTATGTTGTTTTTAATAATTGGTGTGCAAACTTACCCAGGGTCATAGAATGAGCACTGATCATAATCTACAAAACACATTTTCAGAGTTTGATCAATTTCTTATACCGTATATTTTTATAAATGTGTGCTCTACTGTAGATGTTGTAAGCTTGGGACATCTCCAACCAATAAAATACAAATAAGTAATAAATTAAGCTATTAAGGAATTAGATTCATATATTAATAATTAAGAAGCTCACATAAAAATTAAAATGATCAATAACGAATATAAAAAACTTTGAACAAAAAACATTTAAAACAAATAATTAAAAATCAATAAATTTAAATTAAGCGCTATTGTGAATGTAATGTAGCACCCTCTATGCTGCAATTGACAAAGGTGCGTGTTTTCACAACTCAAAACGAATGTTACCACTAGAAACGGAAAAGTACAAAATTTGAGGAATTGACCTATGCAAGCTAGGCAAAGCAGTTGGGCGTTCCGTTTTACAACCGACATAGGGGATTCCAGCTTAGCGTTCCTTAAACGTAGGACGCATCTTCGGATCGCTCTGTACTAAAATCAACATGGAACATTTAAAAAGTGTGTAACTAAAAAATCTCTAAACAACAATGTCAATAAAAGAAGTGATGTGTAAATTAATATGTTTTGGACCTAAGATGTGAGTAAAAATATTAGAACTTTGATATAATTGTGTCAGAACTTTGGACTGAAATTGGTTATTAGTATATAAGTATGTTAATTCTTTGATATGTATCTTTAGAGAATGTAAACTAATATTTATCAAAATCATTGATCAAAATAATAAGATATGTTTATTTCTGGAACTAAAAGAAGATGTTAAAATTTTAAATATGAGTGAGTAAACTTCTCATTGAGTATATCCTACCATTCACGTGTCACGGCAGTCTGTCTGGTGATTACAGATTGGAGCCTGAACTCTAAACTCTTTTATTTAAAATTTGAAATATGATATAAAAGCTATTAAATTCACAAAATTAAATAATTAATAATTGATGTTACAAATTTTAACTTAACCCCACTTACACATGGCGCCCGAACATAGGGTTTAGTTCATAAAAATATAATTACAATACGATTAACTTAATTAACTTAACCCCACTTACAATGTCTTTATTTTTATTTCATTTTGTTCCAGTCTACTTTACTACCATAACTTGGTAAATAAAATCCAAGTAGTAAGTAATTATACAATATACTACTAGTTTATTGGTAAATAAAATCGGTTGATAAATTTTAAAATGACAGCTATTGTAAATAGTTTTTTCAGGAATAATGTAGTAGGGCCTATATGTTCATCATTTTACAGCTTTGGGGAAAGAAGAAGAATATATATATATACCCGGGTACCAATCTTATTTCTGGTAGCCTAATGAAGTCGGGTTTTAGTCAAATTAAGCATATTAGAATCTTATACAGTTTTGTTAAGTCAATATTAGATGTTATATTATTTAAATAAATATGATTAACCATAATGATATCTATTGAAGGATCTCTTATATTTACCTACAGTTTTAAGGTGTTATTAAAAAATTTAAACAATCGTGATATTTGGACTATCACCATAAATATATTTTTGATTTTGTTGAATTTATTCATTGTTATGTGATTTTATCCTTTTATGTTAACGTTATCCCCCCCCCCCTCTAGAATGGAACTTCAGCATCAGTCTCAAGACATCTCTAATAGACATCAATCATCATCTACCATCTTGCCATCCACTCATCTCACCACCATCATCATCAGTCCAGCGCCTTTGCCACCTAAATCTGGTATGTTTGTCATTATTCAGCTAATTGAAGTATGAACAATGTTTTGTTATTGATTTTTATCAAAGCCTAAAATAATGTCGACAAAACAATCTAGCATCATCTTTTTAATATACAGTAGTACTTATTTTTATGTTCAAAGTTTCATACTATCATAAGAAAGATCATTTTTAAAATAATAAAAATGTTGAGTTTTTATTAAGTCAGGATATCAATTATTTGCATTTAAAAATAAGTGTCTATAAGTGCCAATCCTACAAATTGCCTTCATTAATTGTACATTTCATTTTAATAGTTTATGAAGAAAAAAACTTTTTTCTTGTCATTGTAAATGAAAATTTTATCTCTTTTTTTTAAGATTAAAATTTAATATTTTATAAATTTTTATTTGTTCTTCCCTTATGGATTGGTTATATATACATATAACCTTTAATTAATACCTTATTTCCTGCTCGCAGTCCATAACTTGGTTTATATATCAGTGACGATTGTTTCGCCTACCTTTCCTATTCAGGCATTGTCAAACCGAATAATGTAGTTCCATTTATTGAATGTGCAATTTTAAAGGATTTAGAAAATACAATAGCACAACACTTTGTACATGAACTACATTTAAAAAACATATCTTCATTTTGACTATTAGTAAACTTCATCAACGAATTTTTGAAACCCATTTCACAAAAATGTACATTTTTACAATATACTTGTTGATGATACCATTTGTTTGTTCAAGGTTACCATAAGACAGTTAACTATGTTCAAGAATTACTTAAATGGAATACATCCATCACTCTAGTTCACCAGCAAATTGGAAACAAACCATAGCATTAATTTTCTAAATTTGACCATAATAAGAAACAACACCAAATTCGATTTGAATGTATACAGGAACCTACACAGACAGACCAGACCATACCATATATATGTGTGTATATATGTGTATCAAATCCAGGCATTAAAATAATAATTTTGTAAATCTGTATGAAAATTTTATTTCTATCACTTCTTGTTATAACATAAATGTTTTAAGAACGTCTTAGTGGAATTCCAAATTTATAAACAAACTATTTCTGACTCATCTGCTCTATTAAATGGAAAAAATCCACTTTCTATCTAATACCATTTTTGACACTATGATGGAAAAAACTCGGTTCTGGCCTGCCAATGAACGGGTGAACACGTGTGTTAACAACCGTAGAAGAAAGAAATACATTATTATGTTTTTTAATTGTAGTTTTTGTACAAAGTATTGTGGTATATGTTTATGTGTTGTACTATTGTGTTTTTTAAATTCTTTAAAATTTAAGCACATTTCAATAAATGCAACTACATTAATTCGGTTTGACAATGCCTGAATAGGAAAGGCGAAACAATCTGGGACATATGAATCAAGTTACTGAACTGTGAGCGGGAAATGAGGTATTTATTTATTATAAGTTATATGTTTAATACTTTTCTAGAAAATAATTTTAGTTTATTATACTTTTTTCATTAATAAATTAAAACTATAAATAAATAATATTATTTGAAAATTTGTAGTTATGAACAACTATGAATTTTTTTATTGATTTTATCTTATTGAAGGTTTAATTGTAAAACTTTAGTCAATACAATTTTTTTGGATCCTATACTTTTATGTAAAATATGACTTTTTAATTATATTTTCTGTCTTGTTGACATTTTATAATTTTCTCATTAGCTGAACAAACTGCCAGTGATAGTGAAAAACATGTCATAATATAAATTGATAAAAGTGTGTTAACCAGGTTCAAAATATGATTAAAATTTATTTTTTCTGTCAAGGCTGTGGTATTTTCTATAGTGTTTGATAATATAGTATGCATAAAATTTACATATTTAATTTACAGTGAAGGCAAGAGTTTATTGTAAGTTCAATTATTCATCAAATGTATAAAATTACCGCTATTTTATAAACTATTTCTGTTTTTCTCTGTTAACAAATGTATTTAGGAACTAATATTTTTTCTATTGTACATATCTCAACATTACATTTCTTTTGTCTTTCTACATCCAATTTCAAATCATCTTTCAAATTTATCCTTCATCTAACCAGGCTCGTTCATCATCAGAATCCTCAGTATTTCCTTCCCGTATTCTTAATAATTCCTCTCGTCTCATGTCTGTTTTGATCTCAATATTATTTTGAACATGATTCAATTTATTTTCCAGATTAGTACCTTTGGTGTTTGAAGTGCAGTTTATCAATAATTATCATCAAGACTGAATTTGGTGTATAAGTTAGGCCTAGTAGCAACTGTTTGAATTATTTATAAAACATATTAATTTTTAATATAGCTAGGAGAGAGAGCAAGGGTTCAAACTGTTTTAATAAATAAATAACAAAGTTTTGATTGTAAGAAGTTATGTTATAGTTATTTATAATACAACTCTTCCATCCTTATACTTTGTCCATTGTTCCTAATTTTTCTTGGCTAGACACAAGTATCAATCAAATTTCATCTGCTGTAGCTCTCTATACTCATTTTACAACATAAAAGGTTTATATGTCCCTTATAATATAGTCTGTAATCAATTTATATATATATATATACAAGCTAGGACTACCTGTGCCCACCCCCAATAAACCCTCCCTGATTCAGAACTGCCTGCAGTTGTTTCGCCTATGAGTCACCTACTGTTATCTTACTACAAAGATATGATTTTTTTTTTTTATATATATAAAGCATAATATGATTTTTTTAATCATTTATTTGAAACCTACTAGAAAAGTTATGGAAAATGATACCAAACTCGACTATAGTGTCAATACATTTAACATCATTTTAGTTACATTTCTATTTATTTTTACATTAGAAAGTTATAATGTAGACAAATTACTATTTTACAAAATTAATACAAATGATTTCTATAAGCATTCAAGTAATATTTAACTACTACAGAAAAATTTTGAGTTTAACCATTGTGCTGGAAAATCACACACACTCTAAAATGTACTGAAATTAAAATGATTTTCCTTCAAATATTTAAGTATTTCTTTTTTAAAAGACCTTACCTCTGTTATTTCAATTTTTTGTGGTTGGCGATTCAGCAGTGTGAGCAAGTTTATGTTTTGGAATGCTTGGGTTGTTAGAATTCTTTTGATTTTTGATTCTGGTCTGTTTCTATGTGACACTTTGAATAAATTATAATATTTAAAATATAAATGGAAGAAATAGTTAAAATTCCAATTTTTGGAAGATTGAACTGTACTTTTTACTGAATGTATCCCAAACTGCATACACTTTTGTATTTAAAATAATGTATTGTAGTCTCCTTTGATGCAATACCCCCATAATGCACATGACATTAAAATACCATATGCCCCATTCTCAGAACTTGATAAAGAGCATTAATTTTATTATTTTTTAAGATGTAGGGCCTACATTGAAGAATTTAACGTCAAACCTATTTAGTAATTCACTTAATTGATAATTGTTCTGAAAGATATCTGCAGTTTGTTCTAAATTTTGTTAAAAAAATTAATTTCTTTATTCTAAATTTTGGGCTGAATTAAAATATACCAAAAATTCGTCAGTTATTCGAGGGTTCAAAAAATCCAGTTACAAGAAAAAGGTTTGCTGAAAAGGTCATTCAGTCAATGTTTTGAAGATTATCATATTGAAATTAAATTAATTTTAGATACAGTATGTATTTAGATACTTAACTCAGTTATACATAACCGTAAGCTAAACATGGTTCACTTCATTAACGAAGCAGAATTAAACTTTATAATAAAAATCATTTCAAAATATAAGAAAAAGGTAACAAAGAGGAAACGTAATAATAAATACATAGAGTATGCACAATAATTATCACTACTTTTTTGTTAAATCACATATCTTCTAATAACCATTCGATAGTATTTTTATTATGATGTTCCAAATTTAACTAATTTAAATTCCAAATGAAATACAAATATACTCTTATTAGTTGTGGTGATAGTTTTACAAAATTCCAACAGAATGGGTATTTACAATAATTAATTATTAGACTAAAAGAGAATTGAAAGATGATTGTTCTGTTTCCTACTTTTTGAATTTGTGTCTCGTATTTTTATTCATGTCAAAACAGGAAAATCTTGTAGCTTTGATGAAATCATTTAAAAAAATATGAATTGTAATATAATTTAAAAAATACTTTTGTTGTGGGTGTAAAGGCATACACACCTTGGATTTCAATTCTTTTTTGGTGACTCCAAATAAGATTTATGAGAGACTAAATTTTATTTTACTTTTCATGAAAGGTAAAATCAATTTGTAAACTTGTGAAAAAAATTATTATGTACTCTGATATTTTGCTGTGAACAACTAATTTTATAAAATGTAAAGGACAACAGTAATAATAACAGGCTAAAATATAAAACTTAAAAAGAAAAATTCGGAAATTGTTCAGTGTACAGGATTCGTTTGTAATAAAAATCTAGACATTCCATGAAAGTCAAAACAAATTTTTAAAGAAGTAGACTTATTTAAATCTTATAATATTTCACAATAATATTCAGCTTGCTCTATCTTGGGACTAATAGATATAGTTAATAATAAAAGGGAATTAGATATCTATAATGTATTTCTTTATAATAATTACACAACATGCACTGTACCCAGAGTTCACCTTTCGTGTCTTTGTTAAAAGTTTCTTTACAAAACAGTGACACAGCGTTATCAGTTATAGGCTGTGTTATGCCTATGTCAAGATGCATAACAGATTCCTCGAGTCGATATCTGAGTCAGCTTCAAATCTATCAACAACTTTCTCTTGCACATCTTTAGTACACATTCTTTTTTAAATTTTTTTCCAGATTCTCTCTTTACGCACTGTTTGTTCAGTTCTTTTTCTGCACTTTTCTTTTCTGCCATTTTCAAAACTTCTGTATATGGGGATGTAGTGATTAATGCAGAATTTGCAGGTGTGGGGCCTTTATTGGGGACTTTTCTTTTAGGTTTTAGTGTTGGGCAAATATCTTGGGATGAAACAACTTTTCCTGTTTCTGGTACATTTAACAAACAGCCAGAAGGCCCCGCTTTTATAAAATCTTTACCAGATGGCGGGTCATGAATTGAATTTGGCTTTTCGGTAGAAAAAGTTTTGTAGGGTAGATACGGGCATGTAAAAGACTGTTGCTTTTATTTTCTCCCATTAGCTGTTCTGATGGTCTATATATATGTTTTCTCCAACGACTCCAGATCCCAAAAACTCTGTATCAGTAAATTCATTACGGTCGCATGGGAAAATTTCACTCACATTAATTAAATCCATTTATTGCTATAGATCCAGTTTGACATTTGAGGTATGCCTTGTTGCCAAACAATTCAGCAATGTCATATGGTTCCAGTGCCATCATTTTGCTGCATTCACTGTAATAACTCTTCATTGGTAACATGTATGTTTTGTCCAAAGGTTGGAGTTTGTGTGTCATGTGAGGGGGTAAGCTGATAATAGAAACATGGTTCTTACATGAAAGGTCAACAATATCAATGTTTTTCATGTGAGTGTTGTGCCTATCAAGAATAAGCAGAATAGGATCCCCAAATGTAGGCTTTGGTTTTTTTCAATAAAGGGTTCCCAATAACTTCATTTAGGTGTCAATCTTTTTTTTAATTTTTTTTTTTCGAAGAAATATCATCATTGGTGGCACAAAAATACCTCCAGCACTCATACAACACACAACAGTAATGAGAGACCTCCTCTCTGAAGAACTTATGGCCCCAACTTGGCACTTTACCTTTGAGACCTATGACACTTGGAACTTTACTCCGAACAACTGTTATGCCTGTCTCATTTACATTGAACATGCAATCAGGTGGATAAGCATGTTTCTCTAACTGTGGTTCCAAAATATCAAAGAATCCAATAACAGACTATTAACTAAAACAATTTGCTCGGAAAAAAAGAGATGGCAAGGGTTTAAGAACTAACAAAATGTCATTGTGGCGTTTCATAAAATGATCAAACAAGCATGTCCGGTAGTTCCACTGCCCCCGAATGATATTATATTCCATTTTCCGCATATAATTGGAAAACCAATTGTCATATGACTTGTCTTGTTAGTACATAAAACTTTGTTTCCCTTATAAGCAGATTCCTTCTCTAACTCATCAAGAATAATGGTTTTCTTTCTAATTTGGCACAAATTCCCTCTTCTGGAGATTGTTCACAAGAAACAACCTTTTAAAGGGTTGTTTGTGCCACATAAAATAGTTTGACAGCTCCCTTAGTTCTTTACGAACCATCTGCAACAAAACAATTCATGACTTGTAGTGGTTGTAATATGAGCAGGTGCATATTAGCAGCATGAAATATCCCCATTTTACCACCTTCGCCATATACACAGTATAAATCATACCGAGTAATTATCTACAACTAATGATAATAATATTGGCCTAAACCCTAACCTTTAACCCACCGTTAATCGGAATATGAGAAAAATTCTCACGTTCTAGTTTTTTGAACGCCAAATGCATTCTAGCTGCATTAGATTTAAACTGATGTAGGAGTTCCTCAACAATAATACTAGGAGCGCTGTAGTAGCTTATACCATTGACCAGTTGCCTGTAGAAGAGAGATGAAGTAAGCGAGGTAACATCAGTAAGTAAAAAGTTCTACACCCGACTAGTCGTGTTGCCCTCATTGTAATAATTTTTCTTTATGGCCGACTAATCACATCTTTTTTTAAATTATTTTTTCTTTCTGTAGTATTTTATGTTGTGCAGTATTTCATAGTGATTTATTGAAAAGTGGATTAATTGTTCAAATGGAAAAAATACAAGAATCTCAGTCTTGGTTTTGGTTGAACAAGAACTACGACAATTCTGAAGACAATGATCCAGTGAACACAATGTGATGACCAGAATACTGAAATCTCCTGCTTAGACATGGAAAACCAGGTGATATTGATTGTAATGATAGAAGCATGCAATTGGATGATACCGGTAATACTTCTTCAATGGACATTGACAATAACATTTGTTAAACAATACTACCTATTCCACAATTTGTTTCTCTACAGTGTGAAACTCCTATTGATTTAGGTAAAAATGTGTACATAGTACTACAAACCTTCTTCTTCCCGTTATCAATCTGTTGTTAGTGGTGACAATACAGGTTTAGCTAATGGTTCTTTCAATCCTATTCGTAGCTGTCCAATAGCTCGAGAACCCTGCTCCTACTGAACGTGAACATGGTCCTGTTCGTGTACTTGGTACTTGATGTCGACCTTGACAGCATTGTGGTCAAGGAACAACTCTTGAGATGAGCCGTTTGTTCGTCATTATTCTTCCTTGTGTTTCATTGGAAGAAAGAAAATGTATTAAGGAATATGTTTCACACCTCTGATACTACAAAAACTTGTTCTCAAAACATCATTACAAAATTACCAGGTGTACGTAGAGCAGCACAAGGCTACAAGACAAGAATAGAATATTCGAAAAACTTTTTTTCCGATTTGATGTTGAGGGACATAATCTAATTTACTTCAAGAATGCCAGCTAACTGATGAATGGAACTATCTGCATTATTTTGGTTGTTGTATATAATTGGGGTCAAGAAAAACAATCACATTTATACAGCGTTAAGATTTCATTTTTTATCACAGGCACTGAGGTTTGAGGATGAAACTATCCATTCCAGAAGAAAAAAACTTTAATTTAGCCCCTATTCGTGATATATTTGATACATTTGTAAAAAGATATAATGAAAGTTACAGTGTTGACATAAATGTAACTATAGAGGAGATAATAGAACCCTTTAGGAGGCGTTGTAAATTTCGTGTGTACATGAAAAGCAAACCCTTTAGATGTGGAATAAAATATCTATGCTGCCATAGACTTATCAACATTCTACACAGCCTCATGGAAAGTTACACAAGGAAACAGCCTAGGGATAGCCCTTTTTATTTAACAAGTGATGCTGTCAAGTTTGGTAAAGCGTTGCATATGTGTAATTGATGTGACTGGGCGTAATGTGACAATGGACAACTTTTTCACTTCAACCCCCCCCCCTTGCAAATGATCTTTATGTCAACCACAAACTAACGGTAGTGGGAACACTCCGTAAAGACAAAAGAGAAATTCCAGAAGAGCTTCTCTGTGTTTCAAAAAGGTCTAAGTGTTCATCAATGTTTGCTTTCTCAAGACCTCTAATTTTAGTGTTCCTAGGTTTCTTACATTCCAGATAAAAAACTTGTTCTGTTACTTTCTACGCTCCATGATGATAATAAAATAATTGATGATTGTGTTGGGGACGCTCGAAAGCATGAAGTAATAACATATTACAATGCAACGAAAACGGAATAGATTCCATCGACCGCCAGAAAAGAGAATATTGCGTGTCAAGGATTAGTCGAAGATGGTCCAGCAACAATTACAATGAATACAAAGCACATAGGTTCAATCATCTTCATCTATTCTGACAAGGACAAGTGAGCTTTTCTTGTGACTGTTTTCAGTTTCAATATTGTCAAAAAAGACATTTTTTTTTCCCAATAGATGTATTACACACATAACAAATTCAAATATGTATCTAATAAATTTTCTTACTTATAAGTCACTTTTTTACTGTCTAACACCTTTTACATTTCATTATTTTTGAAACTCCTAATATACTATAACAAAAATAATAATAAATAGCCTTGTAGTAAACAAAAGTTAGTAGGCTAATAGAGTCTTGATCATTTTCATCTTCGCCTTTGACTTTAAAAAAATCTATAATCTGTAAAAAAAGAAAAAATACAAAATAATTTTAAAATTTAATTACAAAAACATAATTACATATTTTTTTCTGAAGCATTAAGTCAGATAAAATAATGTTGCTTTTAATAGTGGTTTTATAATGTCTAATATCTTACTAGAAATTAACTTTTAATGGTTTTAAACATACCTTATTAGGTTGAAGAAAAATAATAAAATAAAAAAGTTGCGGAATGTGAGAAAAAATCTACACCCGACTAATAGTGTAACAATTTGAGGCCCAACTAATGGCGGGTTAAAAGTTTTCGATTGAGTACAAAAGCTAAACATTTTACATTTCACTTGCCATAAAAGCTAGTCTAGATGCCAAACTATAAATTTGTACAAATAGTTATGACAGTTTCCGCTAGAATGCGTAGGCTGGGTTACATATATTAATGGTGCCCATAATACCACCTTTCCCTCTACACTCTACAGCTTTGAGGACCGAGACACTGACTTTTAAAAAACACCAACAAATATACCTGATCCAGTTTTTATTTGGTTGAAAGATAAAAAGTGATTGTCGCACATTATTTGAAGAACTTTGTAGTTTGTTGTAGTTATGTCAACAGGTCAACTAAATTTTAGTTTAAAAAAAGATTAAAAGACAGAGGACAAAAAAAAGGGGTTTGAAATGTTATGAATAGTTTGATTTTATTAGCATTTCATTTTCTATTTTGGAATACTGAATTCGAATTTGACATTGATTGGGATGTATCTGACCTCTAAATACCCAAAAAATCCTATTAAATAAATATATATATATTTTTAATTTAACCGAAGATTTTTACATAAGTCTTTGAAGATTATTTCACCAAGATTTTAAGATAATATATACGGATTTAAAATGCAATATTTTGTCATTAAATACAATTTTTCACTGAAAAAACACAAATTGAAAATTACGAAATGCACGTATGCGTACGTTATGTACATATAGCAATTGTAATTCGTAGATAGGTCTTTTGAGACTAATCTGAAAACAACCGATTGATTAGTCGATTGTCGCATTACTAGCGTGCTGTCACTTCGCTTTGAACGTGGCAATCAGCTGGGTTTCGTGTGGTCACCACGACAGTGTAAACAAGATAGATGGCGACAGCAACAAGTTGTTACTTCATTACATTATAAGTTATGAAATGTCAAAATTAATCATAACACACGTGATATCTTCACATTTCACTAAAGTTTGAACAAAATGGGTAGAGCTGATTTTGATAAATTAATTATTTTATAGCAGTCCTATGCATGGGCGTCATCGCCGGGGGGGACGCCCCCCCCCCAATATTTGAGATGTAAAAATATTTTTGCTAAAAACGAATGATTTACTTAAAACCTTAAAAGGTAAACATCGGGCTTTGTCTTTACTAGGGTTTTTAACATTACATTTCTGTTAAAAACGCATAAATAAATTCATAAAAACAATGTTTTGAGAAGTTTAATTTTAAAAAAATTCCATACCCCCAGACCCCCGGCATATGTCCCCCCCAATAATGAACTGATGATGACGCCCATGGTCTTATGGTCGTTTTTTGTTTTTATACCGTTAGAGACTACATATGAGTAAAGTTTATAAAAATCATTAAAGCCAATTTTGAGAAAATATCTTGTTTTCTTATGTGTTATTTCTACGCTTATGTATATATATATATTTTTTTTCTAGCAAAAAGTCAAAAATTACTCATTGTAGTCGAGTAATAATAACTAATGAAAGTAAATGATATGTGAAAACGGCCTGAAAAAAGTCAGAAATGTTTGGAACGTGTGACGTCATGTTATTCTGTTTATGGGTTTTTTTAGGTCTGAAGTGATTTTTTTGATAATTTTCGAACGTTTAAACGCTATTTTATAACTTTGTCTAGAAAAGTTGGAATACTAGACAAAAAACTTTATTTTTATTGAAAAAATATTTGACATTAACGTCATCAAAATAAACTGACAATGATAATACCTCATCAGTTTCATGTTTTGTTTGTTTTTTTTATATATAAAACGTGCAATTTGCGTATTCTTTTAACCAATTCTAAATTATTTGTAATTGCTGTTGTTGTTGTCAGGAAATGCTCGTTGCAGGGCGTGTCCTACGTCCCCCACCATTATCTAAAGAGTGAATGAAGTGACCGGAGCAGAGTCAGTCGATGAACAAACGAACAAGGTTGGAGCCTTGAGTCGTGTAGCGTGGGTACATTTGGCAACACCGCGGGTGACAACCTGAGATGCGCACTTCCCCCACCAACGCGTCGCTGTTGCCACTTCTACCACACTTCAAGATTAATACTCTACACTACCGTGTGGACATGTTATTCTTTCGTTAATGATGAAAATTAAAAAATATATATATATATTCCTCAGAGAATTAAAGTTTACATATTGAATAAATTTAAAAAATAAAGATTATTTGATTCAGAATCGGAAACAAAGTTTCGTTTAGTGCAAACGTAAAAATATTCGAACTAATTTTAGGTCTAAATGCTAAGAAATCGAATAAGAAAACTTTTTTGAATGGAAAGTGGAAATTATAAATGTTTAATTGTTAGGTTTAAAAACATAATTATTTAAATAGGTCCTAAACTAGCTTGGCTTGTAACAACGCGTCCTCTGCGTAAATCTTGTTCAATGAAGAAGGACAAAGGTTTTTTTTCGATAATTATTAGTGAACCATAATATATTTTTACTTAGGATTTTGCACAAACACTACATACGTCAAACTTCATTCCATATATGTTTTTTTAGCTCTAGGGACCTCTCCTGATATATAAGCAAAAAACATCAATCATTACATAACTTTGTACACTCATTTGGACCATAGACGGAGAACAAAAAAAAATAATAATCAGTCTCAGGGGATCTCAAAACAGTTTTAGAAACAAAAGCACCCCCCCCTTTTCCCCCCAACTTTCTCTTTATTATGTAGGCCTATATGTGACAGATCAAAATTCAAATTTAAAGTCCTGCGTGGTTCACCTTTTATATATAGGTTTTTATTTGGATCAAAGTTTTGAATTCCTTATTACTTTTTCACATATATGTAGTAAAGAGAAAATTATGTAATGGGATAAAAAAAAATCGATGGCGAGTTTTATTCGGTTATATTCGTTTTAAGATCGCCTGAGTACATACAAATGGTTTTTAAAATGATATCTGTCGCATGTGGAGTGTTTTACAAGCCTAAACCGATTTAAATAAAATTTGATATTTGATTTTAAATTATTATCATATCTCGGAATCTTTTTTCAACAAACAAAATTTGAGGGTTGTTGCCATAAGGTAAAAACCCAAACAAAACGTAGCCTATAACCGTTATGTCTCTCCAAATATAAAGTTTCTTGAGTTATAGGTAAAAAAAAATCTGCCAAAAACTGTTATAAAATTTGTAATTTCTCAAAATCGACTGTTGATAATCCTGAATATAGACATCTGTCTAACTTAGTTTGTAGCCGACCACCATTAGACTTCACATTAGGGGAGGAAGTACTCCTCCCTGGGTGCATACTTTTACAGTCACAACCTCCTCATCCTACCAAAGTTTATCCTTTTGCATATGATAGAGCATTGTGAGCTTTAGTGTTGAAAGAGCTATTATCGAAAACACCCTCAATGTCCATGAAAGTACAGAGAGCAATTGTTTTTCTCTCTAAAGCATCCTCAAATCTGCAGACTGTTTGATGATGAGGTAGACAGTTGTTTGTGCTGAAATGGCATCAAGATAGTACCCTTTTTCTGATGTACCTTTCCATCAATCTCCCTACTGACTTAAGAACAAAATGATAGACTGATAGGTCTATATGCTTTAGCATTCCCCGCTACAGATACTACTTTTCTGATACACCACACCTGAGGAATGTAACCATGCATTGGCTCTGAAGATTATAAAGCAGTTTGAACAGGGTTTCTGGAAGTCAGGATGCCACCACCCCTGGAGATGTAGGTACCAAATTTACCAATTGCCCATTTTATTTTAGGGAGTGTTATTATGCTTCTGATCAGCTTGAGATGCCCTAGGCCAAGAGCTGTCTCTTGTAATACAGGAAAAATGTTATTCCATCGGTACTCATTTGACATTCAAAATAGTGCGTCTCTTGAGAAGTATGCAAATGTCCTTCGCTATTTAAGTATATTTCCCTGTGTGCGAATCGGATGGGTTTGGAAGCCAAAACTAGTTGTGGTCCAGCCGTATCCTTGAAGCTATTACCTTTATGGGTAAATGCTTTTCAGAAGTCAAACTTTGCCTTTCTAATGATGTAAGGACAGTGTGAAAAGTTTCACAATCGCCAGAACGCTTGAAAGAATTGAAAAGTTTCTTGATTTCCCACTGCATATGCTCAAAATCTTGAGATTACTATCGAGTACTTGACTTTACAGATCCTGTCCCCATGTGGTAGTTAATATGATTTTCTTTAAAGTCTATACTTTCAAATGTTTTAACTTCTGTCCACATTGGATCGATCCTGATAAATGTGATTCTTTATAAAGCGGCCAGATGGTTTACCTGTGGTTTTAAAATAAAGCTGTGTTAGTGGTTTTAACTATTTAACTGTATGCATTTATGTTTAGAAAGTGAGGCCTTTTTTTGGAACATGCCATCCTTTGACCATATTTGTCATGATTTTCTGTGCACAACGTTATATCTGTGACATCACTCCTAGATCTATTTATGAAAGTGAGACTACCACAATAAGTATTTGGAGGTTACTGGAAATTAGATATTCAAATAGTGACTTGCCTCGATAATTACTATCTGAGTTTCCCCTGCCATTTCGATGGTGTGACTTAGGGTCGCAACCCACCAGAAGCTGCTGGCGGCTATTATCTGTTGTGTGCTCCACCAGAACTTATAGTTCTTTTGATGGACTTGTCGTCCTTGCATCGAATAAAAGTTAAACTGTACTCATAAGTAGCCTCTGTCCTACATTACAAGTTAATGTTTACTATAGTGATGTCTATGGAAAAATATTTAATAGCAGAAAACATTGTGAGCCCCTCTTAATCAGAATATAAGTTCTAGTATTATTCATGAATCGGCTTATTTTTGGCAAATGTCAAACCTGGTATCTGGCTTCAGCTTAACCATGGCTCCTGAATAAATGCCAGATATTTGTTTTTCCTAAGAAATTCCTGACAAAAGCGGCAGAGGCTGTTTTTCTGTGGTTTAGGTTTAATACAAAGCTAAGCATGTTCATTTCTTGTCATAATGAACAGCCTCTTCCTCTTCATCCTGTAGCTAAGATGGCCCTCAACCAAAGGTCATCTACTAAAAAGACAAATGAAAGTCCTCTCAGATCTTCTTTGGTGAAGATGACCTGTCAGTCCTTCACTCAATAACTCCGGTTCTGACTGCCAACCATTCCGAAGATCCATTCCGGACTTATATTCATAACTTCATCAATCCTCTAAAGAACATTTTGATCATCCGTAGCAAACCTTCTTGTCTTCAGCTATCCTGACATCAACACCAAGTGGCCTGAGACTTGGGTTAATGTACTTTAAAGTACAAAATGATCAGTGCTCTGCTCTTAAGATAAGTGTCTGAAAATAATAGATACGTTCAATCCAGAATCGTGGCAAAGTTATCCATTGCCAGTTTTATAGTTGTACCCTGGTCTTCGGAGAACTTTAACGTAGGAAAGGTTTCAGGTACAACCTTTAGTTTAATAGTATGCAGAACTTCATTGATGGTTCCACCAGGCCCAACTGTGATCAATGGTGTGGCGCCTAGAATTCTTTCTTTTAATATGGATGGAGGAGTGTAGGCTTCCGTTCAACCCTGTTCGTTTCCTCTTGGCATATTGGTGTCAGTCGACACTGCTATTTTAGTTCTATGATTGTGTTTATAAAACTTTCTAAGGCCGGACTCTATATCTTGGTCTAAGTGTTTACTTCCTTTTGGTAGTAGTTTTTCTTCCATTTCTCCACAGAGAGTTTGATAAGCAACTGAGTGGCACCTGTCAATTCACCTGTGTAAGTGGAGTAAAGTTTAGAAGGCGGACCTCTTCCAACTCGGAGATATACCTCTTTGTGTTAGTTTTTATGGTTGTTGAGTGCATTCTGAACCTATACAGAACTATCACACTTGGATTAGCAATATTTCTTTTATGTGTGTATAATTTTGAATTGGACTCCTACTTCTGTAAATTGAATCATTACTAGATGTTTCGCTTTCATGTCTAAGGAATAACTATATCTGCATAGGTGTCATCATATAATCCTAATAGTTTGAAAGCCTTCAACACAATCCATTTCAAACAATTGTATATAGCTTATATAACTTCCTAAACTTACACTAAAAACTACCTGAACTTACACTAAAAACTACATAAACTTACACTTCCTAAAAAATACACTATCAAAATATGGTAACTACAAAACAATAACAGACAATGTTATAGAACACAACATGGTCATGTGCTGAGTTTTCAACAGCTGGTCAACAGGATACCCAACTTAAAAAAGTAAAGAAATAACAATTTACCAATGTTAAGCATACTAGGTTCCCCAGAGAGATCACAGCTACCTGTTTGGTTATTAGCCGTGGTAAAGTAATCCACACTGCATATTGTAACGATCTACACAATATTATTGAATTTATATCTAAAAAGTCCCATAGCATATGTGAGTTGAACATTTGTAGTTTTGTAGTTTCCAGTTCAGAATGTGCTAGTGTGGGATGAGACATACCCTACAATAGAGCATACTGTCCTTGAAGTTATCAGAAGTGGACCTACAGATGACACCACTACTGTAGAGTCTATAATTTCTAAAGCTTCAAACCATGCCATGAGGTGTGCAATCTATGTAGTAATTTAAAGTCAATGATGAAACTCATTGTGCTATATATTCCTGTTAACTAGTGACTGGTCTATTTCCAGACCCATTTAACTAATTTCATTTAAACTTGATATAATATTCCTTTTTATAGTTCTAGTCTAGACAAAATTTACTAGACAGAGCTCTTAGTTAAATCGGCATTTGTTAAAAGGTCATTAGTCACCTCATCCAAAATTTCGGAAAAAAATAAACACTGTTTATACCCATTTGAAGAACAAATATTATATTTTTTCGTTTGTCCCACACAAAGACATACTATTTAACATATTTTTAACGGCATTTTTTTGCAAAAGATAGTATTCCTATAAATTTTTAATTGTGAGTTATGCCCTTTTAACAATTTTTTTTTTTTAAAGATACAAAAATATCTATTTTTTGTTTATTTAAACACATTTTATTAGGGAAAATTACATATTTGTAATGAAAAAATAACAACATTTGTGTGAAAAGAAATGAGTTTGCTTCTCAATTGTTAGCGAGGGTGTTATCGCACTAAGTTAGCCAATCTAAAATCTCTTCATTCAGGTTCTAATACTCATCACTGATGTACTCCATGACTTTTCTGATGGCTGTTGTTTCCGTGACTTTATTTTAATTTTACCCTCGGGGTAGGCAAGCTTCTTCGGAGGAGTCACTGCTTCTTTTGTTGAAGATATAAAAAGTTATGGCAGTTAAGCCCATTGATGGTACAGTAGGCCTTTATGGACCCTTTGGAGCTTGATTCAAACACAAAGTGATAAATTATTGAAATTCCTTAATAAACTGTTTTATTTTAAGTTTTTTAAAGTTTTATCAGAAACAGGTGTGTTTTGAAGATGCTTTCCACTAGCCTTTTAAAATCTAAAATTTCAGAAGCCTCAACTAACTACATAATGAAATTTTCCAGGTCTATTGCTTTTTACTATCAGTTCAATTATGTCATACGAGCTTAATTTTGTTTGACTTTAACAAAATTTTAAGCAACATAAAATAACCTAATATTATAGCAAAAATAAAGCTGAAGATGGACTGCCAGAGTTGTAATACACCAGATGTCCTACATTTGTTGCAGCCAACATAATTTGTTAAAAGGACTTGAGTCCATGACTGAACCCCTTTGCTGTGGGTTTATTACTTGAGTGACTGATGCCGTTTTAACACAGAATTTGATCGACAATATTACAAAAAGTTAAAATCTCAACAATTACTGATACCCTTTTAACAAATGCCGATTCAGTTTGGGTCTAAACTAAACCTGTAAAACAATATCTTATGAATATTTTAAAAAAAACCCATATCTGATTCAAATTGGTAATCATTTATTTATTTATTAATAACAAGTCTAAATTTAACATTTTGTAGAGACGTTCCTGTCATGAAGATCGCCGTTGATCTACTTTGAAATTCATTAAATATTTTGTTACAATACACTAATAGTATGACTATTATCTTATTCATCGAGAGCTGGGATTTATACCTTTTTCATGCATGGGCGTCATCACCAGTTCATTATTGGGGGGGGGGACATATGCCGGGGGTCTGGTGGTAAGGAAAAAAAAATTTAATTAAACTTCTCAAAACATCCTTTTTATGCATTTATTTTAATATTTTGTCAGCAAATGAAGTACACTAAAACAATAAATATAATTATTATAACTTTTTTAAGCTGAGCGGAGAAAAAACCTTCTGCGCAATGATTCAGATCAGATTCAAGACGAGACGACGATACTCCACACCGACAAACTAACTACCAACATACTGTACACTAGGCTTTATTGCATACAACTATTCAAAATTAATTCTATTTGCGTTTATAACAGAATTATAATGTTAAAAACCCTAGTAAAGACAAAGCCCGATGTTTACCTTTTAAGGTTTTAAGTAAATCATTAGTTTTTAGCAAAAATATTTTTACATCTCAAATATTGGGGGGGGGACGCGTCCCCCCCCCGTCTCCCGACGATGACGCCCATGTTTTCATGTAATCTTGGGTTAGACCCCTCTCTTTCGTTTTCCTATTATGTATCTCTTGACCAACTATTATTCTTTTCTGACCCTGACTATTAGAGTAGACGGCTAGGGGTCTTTTATGCTCTTTTCTTCCTTTTTATTAGGACGATGACTGAGATATTTTAGGGGGAAGGGGTGTGAATATCTTACTCCTACTGAAAAGAAAAAAAAACTTTCAATCTAATTACACAATAAATGTTGCAAAAAATCGAAAAACTTTCTCAAAACGTGAAAATAAAAGGAGTTTTGTCTTTGATAAAGATATTTATGTATTTAAATAAAGCTTTAGCTTGTTCTACTTGTGTTCAGCGTAAATCCTATTTGATTGAAATCGAGTTTTTCATAACGGTATTCAAGGTTCTATTTTGCTTTTTTACAAATTATTCCTGTACCGTAATTTTTTTTACTTGCCGGTTTGAGTCATTAAATTTTAAAATTTAAAAAAATAAAATTTTAAATATCAAAATGCCGGAATTTAAAACCAGTTTTTTTTCATATCTCGTGTGTTATTCAATGTATAACACATTTAATTAGATACAAATTTGGAGAAATTATGCATGTAATTGTACTAACCCTACATTTCTACGATGACAAATAGTGAAGTTATTGTCAAAAATGTAATTTCTTACCCTGACCTAACATAACCTAACCTAACCTAACTTAACTTAACCTAACCTAAATGTAAACGAGATAAGGAGTAGAGACTTTTCAATACATCTACGATGCCCTTCCCAATTAAGACGTTCAGCAAACCTGTGTAAGTATAAAGGCATTACATCCTTCCAAATAGAATCATCAATTACATCACCATCCAAAGAAAAAATGTTTAATATAAAGCAAATCCCTATTATCAAGTGTCATTTCGTCATTCACCTTGTGGATTTGTCACGGCACGCAACAACATGAAATCAATTTTTAACATTTGTAATATAATATTTAATTTTATAAATACAAGCTTTTTTTATAAAATGTAAACAGCAATCAAAAGAGTATTCTTTATCCATTTACTTTTATCCAATTCATCGTTTAATAATATTTAACACATCGAAATTCCAATCAAATCTATCATGAACACCGATTCCAAATTGTAACTCTTTATTAATATTTTAACCTGTAATTAAATAAAGAGGGCATTTGTTTAGAATATTTAGTCTTCCGAGGACAATATTTCAACATTCAAAAATCTTTTGACAATCTTGTTGTATTTCATTGTGCGATGGGATTGGGTACGTACCATAATGAATCCCATTACCTTGTATTCAACTCAGGGAGGCCCGAAAAGGATATATACAGGGTGTTTCATGGTAACCCTGACAAACTTCCGGAAACGGTTCCATGGGTCAATACAAGAAAAAAATGTTATATAAAGATAGGTCCAAAACCTATTCGTTTCATATTTACAGCCAAAAATAGTTTTTTTTTCAGTTTTGCTTGTAGTTAAGGCATTTTTTTGACGTCTGGATCAATAATTAGTGATATTATTTTGAAAAAACCTATATGGTTAGTTAGTGGAGAAAATTCTACAGATATATCATTAGTTGTAAGTACTAAAATGAGGACTTTTATTCGGCAACAGCACTTTAAAGATTAAAATTTACTAAAAAAATTAGTACTCAAAAATTATTTTCAATTTTTAAATGGCTTTCACGAGAGATCTGATGGTAATTATGGCTGCAACTTTACCAAAAGTTGTAGAATTTCATGTACAATAAAGTTATTAGTTAGATATATTTAGTTTTACAAGTAACTTTTATTGGTGTAGTAATAAACTGTAAGCTAACACAAATTACAAATTACCTTTTAACTGCCATTTAAAAATTGAAAATAATTTTTGAGTACTAATTTTTTTAGTAAATTTTAATTTTAAAGTGCTGTTGCCGAATAAAAGTCCTCATTTTAGTACTTACAACTAATGATAATATCTGTAGAATTTTCTCCACTAACTAACCATATAGGTTTTTTCAAAATAATATCACTAATTATTGATCCAGACGTCAAAAAAATGCCTTAACTACAAGCAAAACTGAAAAAACTCTATTTTCGGCTGTAAATATGAAACGAATAGGATTTGGACCTACCTTTATATAACATTTTTTCCTTGTATTGACCCATGGGACCGTTTCCGGAAGTTTGTCAGGGTTACCATGAAACACCCTGTATAGTAGTTACAAAAATAATCTAAATGTAAATGGTTATAGTTGAAAGTAAATACTATAAAGCAAAAGTGCTTTGTCTGAATTTTTATAATAAACAGTTTAAATTGAACTTTTAATTGTTTAGTAACAAAAATACATCTAGTTATAGAGACTGAAACAAGGTTCTTTACTTAAGGACTGCAGTTTCCTGTGACAACAGGAAGTCTTGTGGACTATTCTTGCATAATTCAACTACAGTTTCCCCCTAAACTTACTTCTCTCGGCTCGAAAGAGTTAAATAATTGTATTGGTTGATCAAGGTGTTTTAACCAGTAGGGTAAAGTTATAGGTTATTACACAGGTTTTATAATTACTACAGTATCACGTCGGCATAGGTTGGGCCCTAATTTAACCTATTCCACTCGCTACATGGGCGCCGACTTTTAAAAATTATTGGGGGGGGGGCCTAAAAATGTGAAGTCAAGTCAAGATTTTACAATAGCGAGAATGTAAAATGCACAGATTAAAACGATAACTTTCAAAGTTCAAAAGGGTAGTATTTAAAATAACATTTTTAGAACACCTCTAAAAAAAAATTGATTGAATAAAATCAATAGTTTAGTACATTTTAAATAAATGTCGTCCTTATAACTTCCATGAACTTTGACATCCTTCAATGGTTGTATTATATAAGAGATTAGTAAAGCAAATGTAAGAATAAATATAATAAGTCTAGAGACCTAACAACAAATTAAAATCTTTTACTCGTACAAAATTATGAAAATTATAAATGGCAAAAAAGTAAAAATGGTATATGACTATATGGTATAGAGTTTTGTAAACATAAAAAGCTGTAAACATGGTACTTTTTTGGGAAGGAGGCTGAGCCCGCCTTTCCCCATGGAGTCGGCGCTCATGACTCGCTACGCTCGTGTCAGTGTCAGCTCTGACCTTGAAGCTGTGTATTTGTGAGAGTGTCTGTGACTCGACTCTGCTGATTATCAACCTATACTAAGATCACATTTTCTTTGAAGGTCAAGATTACAATTTCGATAATAAATTCGTTATTTATCATCGTAGAAACATTACGTGGATAATTGAAATCTTCAAATTTGTATCTAATTCAGTGTGTATTAAGGTAAATAATATACTAGATATGCACTAAAATTGCCGCTAATTTGACATTTTTAAGTCATTTTTTCTGGATTTCAAAAGGGTTCTATATGAGGACACTGTACTTCTCTATACCAAATTACTATCTTAATTTGTGTGTACGCTGTGATATCTACCGAGGTGGCAAATGTTACAATTACCAAACTTATCCCGCACTTTAATACTGGATAAATTTAACCAAATTATTCTACATTCTAATTTACACTATAAAATAAAATAAGATATTACATAAACTACATAATTAATAATTAAATTCCACGCTTAATTATCTTATAAAAACAAAATTTAACTAAACAATCAAATTATATCCTTTACTTCAAAATATCCTCTTTATCTTGTACAGTACTAAACAACTCCTTAATTCATTTTGAAAAGAATTAGATTTCTAACAATTCTTAATAAAAATGTTATACTTTTACTATATATAGAACACTAGAGGGCTCCTGTCTCCTGGCGCCTATAACCTCCGAGTTCCGGCCTGGTAGGTCGGTTCTCCGCTTACTTTGATGACTCCGTTTAAAAAAAAAAATTTAGTTTTAAGGTCATATCCCCTTCAAAAAATTGGGCAATAAAATGCTCCACCTAAAAACTATTTGTTATTTAAAATGCATTAAAAATAATAACAACAACAAAACTAGATAACAAACGAAAATAAACAACAACATAACATATTACAAGGCGGTAAAATGGCCAAGCTACAAATTAACAATTACAATCTACGATAAGTTATAATAACAATTAAAATAAATATTACAGGGCCCTGCAACGAGTTATGAAAGATAGAATTTTTACAAAAAAATAATTGAATTATACAACACAAAATATTACACAGCTGTAGGTAAAGAGGCTCTGCAATAATCGAATCGAAAATTTGCTTTTAAATTTTATCAACAATTTTCAGACAACGCAAAAAGGACAATACCCGATCAAGGATCTGAGCATTATCCCCCAACATCGCCTGAATGGAATTTGGTAGGGCAAAAGTTCGTCGCACACCTCTTAACATAAGATATTCAATAAGGATGTGCTTTATTGATAACACACCTTGACAAATTGGCATTGTGGCGGATTCCCCTGTTCTATCAGAAATCCATGAGTGATCATGGAATGACCAATACGAACACGGGTAACCACCACTTCCTCTCGACGACTGGCACGTATGGATGAATTCCACGGACGGACAGTATCTTTTACTTCCCTCAGTTTATTGGACTCCGTACTTGTCCACTCTTCTTATGCAAAATAATAATTGTTAATAATAAAACCTGTGTAACAATTTTTAATCAAACTTACATTACCAGGTAAAGACCCTTTGATCTATAACTTCGAAGGTCACTAGGACCGAAGCAGAGACACGAGCGGATCGAGTGGAGACTGTCAGGGTCTGACGTCAAGAACAATTGTTTTTGTTTATATAAAATATTTAAATTATCGAATTAGATAAAATACTGAGTTCAAATTTGGTGCAGGACCGACAGATACAAAATTCTAAAAACACAAGCGACCTCAAAACGATATGCATAAAAACCCAGACATTAATTTTGTTGACCCATCAAGTCAAGATACTACGAAAATGTGAATAATTATAATTAATTCTGAAAACGCTTCGTTTCTCGTTTATCCCTCATTTTGTTTCTTACAAAAAAAAACCTTATACACTTAAAAATAGAAAAGATATTAAATACAAATCTAGTACGCACATTATTTATGTTAATTTTTACAACCACTCTTAAAACAAAGACTTTATGTTGTATTATTTTCAAAATGGCTGCCGTTAACTTTACAAAACATACAATCTTGTTGAGCACTGTGGTGAAATTCACAATAATAATTTGAATTTGCCCCTAACCACAATCACTGGAACTTAATAAAACACAATTATGATGATGATAACCATGTTATCGAAATGTACATCAGGGCATTAAGTGGATATAATTAATAAAGAACAATTAATCAGATAATTGTGTTTTATTAAGTTCCAGTGATTGTGGTTAGGGGCAAATTCAAATTATTATTTTACAAAACATGTACAAGGAGGCGAGATATTTTTATTATTTAATGACAAACAAAATGGTGTTTTTAGTTTTGCTGTAGTTTAAATAACAACCGCGTTATTGACAAAACACTAAAAATTTAATTTCTTGGTAATTGTTTACAACACCCACAACTTTATGACAGAGTACGCAAACCATTAATTAGTTCAGCCTAATTTATTGTAGGTGTAACAGGCAATTACCAAGGTACTGAAGTTCTAGGAACCTAAATAATTAAGGGTTCCAATACACAAATAAAACTTGTAATTCAAGTTGTGGGGTGTTGTAAACAATTACCAAAAAATTATATTTTTAGTCTTTTGTCGATAACTCGGTTCTTTTTGAGCTACAAAAAAACAATTTTTTTGACAATAAAAAGGAAAATATTATTTTCGGATCTATAATTATATGAATTTTTTCCCCTTTACTTTCACATAGAATGAGCTCCCCAAAGTCTCTGTATTTTTCCGTGGAACACTCTGTATAATATTGTTTGTTCTTTAATCATCATATAATTCCTAGAGAACCGTAACTCTAAACATAAAATCTCGTTTATAGCTGTTTCATTTCATAAACTAACTTCCTTTCATACAGAAATGCAGTATCTTCGGCAAAAGCTGATTAATTTTTCATTTGTTATTTAAATGCGTAAACTTGGGTCGTAAAAGAACATAGGTTGATCAAGAGAAACCTGATAGGAAATGAGAGAGAGAGGGGGAGAGAGAGAGAGAGAGAGAGAGAGAGAGAGAGAGAGAGAGAGAGAGAGAGAGAGAGAGAGAGAGAGAGAGAGAGAGAGAGAGAGAGAGAGAGAGATCTAATCCAAGACTACATGATTGGGCACTCGGGCTTGGGCATACCTGTACTCACTATCAGTCGCTCCCTGAGGGATATCAATTAAATGCAGTGTTCTTACTCATATAATTTGTATAGCTCCTAACACTGACCCTTGCGGTACTCCATATTTCACTCCCAAAGAATGACATTTACCCTTTGGACTCTAGTTCTTACTCACATTTTCAGTATATAGGACTTGATGGCGGGTCAACGAGATGTCGTGGTTTTATGCATATCCGTTTTGAGTCGCCTCAGTCTACAAAATGGTTTTTAGAATACTGTGTCTGTCAGTCGTGCTCTACAGTCCAAACGCGGAAACCGATTTTAATCAAATTTGTTACGTAAGGATATTTAAGGATTTATTTTTATTAAAAAAAAAAATTAAATCAAAGTTTAGGGCGTGTCTTAAGAAAAAAACACTAAATTACGTTTTTCTCAAAATTAGTTACAACGATTTTTACAAAATTTTCGTCAATTATGATCTTTAAGTAGCCAAACAAAACGTTTTGGTCGCTTTCTCTTAAAAAATACCTGTTTGTGTGCTATCGGTAAACAACAAAAAATCAATCATGAGGCTGTTATAAAATACGAAATTTTACAAAATCGGTTATCTCGTTCAAATTTGAATTAATAGTGAAGATTAATTAATAAGAATTCCTAATATAAAAAAAAAAAAACTAAGCGACTTGTTTGTTAATTATCTACCCTTTTTGTACCAAACTTTGATATTTAACTTACTCTTTATATATTTTGAAACAATCAGAGACAAGTTTATATTTACAATATTTTATTCATTTAATCATACACAATATTAAATTTACACATTTTGTGAGATTTTATTCTCCTCGGGTCAGAAATTTGTTACACTATACAAAATCGCAAGTAAAAAAGGTTCAGAATTAATTGTCAAAAAATAATAAGAAGAAGAACCTTGACTGGCGTCAATAAATCACAATTTTAATAAAATATAATTAATTTACGCTGAGAACGAGCAGTGCTAGTTTAGGCTTTATTTATGAATGGAGTTCATAATTTTCATTTTTTAATTGACAACTATCGAACTGACATTTTTGGTGACAATTAATGTTGGTTCGTTTGTATTAAATTTTTTAGACCAGTCAGAGAAGACGTTTGTGTAATGTTTGTGCACTCCCTATATATATTGTGAATAGCAGTATTTAATTCAAGACTAAAGCTGTTGTCATTATGTATACGATGAATTAATAAAGTGAATTAGTTCATCATCTATAACTCTCTGGTTATTAATCCCAGCTTATCAAATTATATTATTAAAAAAACATAATTTGAAATGCAATTTAGATGGTGCGTATAATAAATAGTTGATATCTTTAAACAGAGTTCAAAGGGCAGCATTCAGTATCAAGAAAACTTAGATTTTAGGCCTAAGTCTAGACAATATTAACAAATCTTTGAGAATAAGAATTTCACTTTGTTTTAAAATTTTGAGAAACCAAATCTCGGAAATTTAATTGGATCGGTTGCAAAATAATTACTACTCTGTTATAGTGCAGAGGTGACTATTGATTGGAACTAGTGAAAATGCTAAATGTACGAAAAAGTCTCTGGTTCCCCCAAGTGAGTTTCATACGTATAAGAAATTTTATAAATTTTGAGTTTATTTGTATTAGTGATAATTCTGAAATCAGTTATATACAAACTTAATTTAAATACGGACCCGATATGTAAACCAATGTCAAATTCGGACCAGATATGTAAAACCTTGGTTCAAATTTGGATAAAGATATTTATAAAACGATGTAAAATTCGAACCAGTTAAGTAAACACTTATGTCAAATTCAAATCAGATATGTATAAACCGATGTCAAATTCGTATCGGATACATACAAACCGATGTCAAATTTGGACCATATATGTATAAACCGCTGACCAAATGTGTAAAAACTGATGTCAAATTCAAATCAGATATGTATAAACCGATGTCAAATTCGTATCGGATACATACAAACCGATGTCAAACTTGGACCAGATATGTATAAACCGCTGACCAAATGTGTAAAAACTGATGTCAAATTCAAATCAGATATGTATAAACCGATGTCAAATTCGTATCGGATACATACAAACCGATGTCAAATTTGGACCAGATATGTATAAACCGCTGACCAAATGTGTAAAAACTGATGTCAAATTCAAATCAGATATGTATAAACCGATGTCAAATTCGTATCGGATACATACAAACCGATGTCAAATTTGGACCATATATGTATAAACCGCTGACCAAATGTGTAAAAACTGATGTCAAATTCAAATCAGATATGTATAAACCGATGTCAAATTCGTATCGGATACATACAAACCGATGTCAAACTTGGACCATATATGTATAAACCGCTGACCAAATGTGTAAAAACTGATGTCAAATTCAAATCAGATATGTATAAACCGATGTCAAATTCGTATCGGATACATACAAACCGATGTCAAACTTGGACCAGATATGTATAAACCGCTGACCAAATGTGTAAAAACTGATGTCAAATTCAAATCAGATATGTATAAACCGATGTCAAATTCGTATCGGATACATACAAACCGATGTCAAACTTGGACCAGATATGTATAAACCGCTGACCAAATGTGTATAAACCGATGTCAAATTCAAATCAGATATGTATAAACCGATGTCAAATTCGTATCGGATACATACAAACCGATGTCAAACTTGGACCAGATATGTATAAACCGCTGACCAAATGTGTAAAAACTGATGTCAAATTCAAATCAGATATGTATAAACCGATGTCAAATTCGTATCGGATACATACAAACCGATGTCAAATTTGGACCAGATATGTATAAACCGCTGACCAAATGTGTAAAAACTGATGTCAAATTCAAATCAGATATGTATAAACCGATGTCAAATTCGTATCGGATACATACAAACCGATGTCAAATTTGGACCATATATGTATAAACCGCTGACCAAATGTGTAAAAACTGATGTCAAATTCAAATCAGATATGTATAAACCGATGTCAAATTCGTATCGGATACATACAAACCGATGTCAAACTTGGACCATATATGTATAAACCGCTGACCAAATGTGTAAAAACTGATGTTAAATTCAAATCAGATATGTATAAACCGATGTCAAATTCGTATCGGATACATACAAACCGATGTCAAACTTGGACCAGATATGTATAAACCGCTGACCAAATGTGTAAAAACTGATGTCAAATTCAAATCAGATATGTATAAACCGATGTCAAATTCGTATCGGATACATACAAACCGATGTCAAATTTGGACCATATATGTATAAACCGCTGACCAAATGTGTAAAAACTGATGTCAAATTCAAATCAGATATGTATAAACCGATGTCAAATTCGTATCGGATACATACAAACCGATGTCAAATTTGGACCAGATATGTATAAACCGCTGTTCAAATGTGTAAAAACTGATGTCAAATTCAAATCAGATATGTATAAACCGATGTCAAATTCGTATCGGATACATACAAACCGATGTCAAACTTGGACCAGATATGTATAAACCGCTGACCAAATGTGTAAATACTGAAATCAAATTCAAATCATATATGTATAAACCGATGTCAAATTCTGACCAGATATGTACAAACCGATGTCAAACTAAGACTTGATACGTACAAATCGATGTGAAATTCTTACCAGATATGTATAAACAGATGTCAAATTTAAACCAAATACGTAAAAACTTATGCTACATTCAGATCAGATATGTAAAAACCAACGTAGAATTCAGAACAGATTTATACTAAAACCGATGTCAAATAAGGACAAGATGAGTAAAAATCGATGTCGAATTCGAACCAGATATGTATAAACAGATGTCATATTCGGAACAAATGTTTTAAAACCGACGTTAAATTCGAACCAGATTTGTATAAACTGATCTGAAATGCGGACCAGATACGAAAAACCCCATGTCAATTTCGGATCAGATAGGTACAAAACAAAACCAAATTTGAGATAGTTGCAAGGGCGTACCCAGGATCACAACTAGGTGGGGGCAAGAAATGGTCATTCAATATACAATTGATTATTAAAATAGTTATTTCAAGAATTGTATTAAATTCCAGCAACAAAATGTATAATAAAGATTAATTTTTTGCTTCCGGGGGGGCAGCTGCCCCCCCTGCCCCTCGCTGGGTACGCCCATGGATAGTTGCCTCAAAATCCCTAGTTTAAATTACTAGTTTAAAAAAAAGTCAGTAAAATAAATGAGATTTTTTATTTTTAAATACCCTGGAACTGATGAGGTCAATTCGGACAAGATATATACAAACTAATATCAAATTTGAACCAGTTGTGTACAAATCGTTGGTAAATTCGAACTCAGCGCCTAAACCCCTATGAGTTTAATTTAAATCAGTACAAAAGTATACTACAGTTTTGCGTTCATTTGGCATTATAGACAACTCTGAATCCAGATTTTTACAAAGTTACCAAAGTTATATTCGAACTTAGTACTTTAAAATTCTAAACATTATGAATTTCGTACAAATTTTTTGGGAGGATTTTAGAAAAGCCTGAAACTATATTAGGTACAATGCACTGCCAAATTCGAATTCTTCTCTCTAAAGTACATAAATATAGGTATTTTCGTAAATATTACAAAATTGAGATACCGGTACTTATAACGCATCAAACTTCAAAATTTTGAGTAAATGTGATTCCTTGATCTTGAATTATTACGTGACTTATGGATCTTCATTTAAACCTAGAACATTTTGGATTAAAAAAAATTAACAACAATGTGAAATGTAATTTGGATTTTATTGCAATACCCAGTGGAAAGTAAAAAAAAAAACTAGTTTTTGTCCGAATGTTTGATGACACCCAAATAGAAAATAAAAAGTAAATGAAATAACATTTTAAAAAATGTAATGTATTATTTTGTTGAAATAAAATATCTTGTAAGCTAAAAGAATTGTAAAATTCATATTTGTTAAGTAACGGTAATAAATTATTTTGACAGTGGGAAAGTAATTATTGAAATTCTTTTATTAATTTCATAAAGTTAATTTCTATATATTATATACTGTATATATATTATTTGAGGCTATCAGCATTATTAAAGAAGTAAAAGTTTCAGTTTATTAGAAACGTAGTACAGTTTATTTAGACTTCAATGTCATTTATGTAAGTAAATAGTTGTGTCAAGTGTTTGACAGAAATAGTACAGAAAGTTTAATTGACTTGATAGATGCAGTTGCAGGTCGTCTCTTTGTTTGAGACTACTGTACTCCCCTCCTGTTATTGTTTTCACATCAGAAAGGCAACAAGCAAGCGATGCGGTACATTCACGCCACATGAACACTTGCTGTTTCGTTTCGTCTCTTACGTAGTGCTCGCTTCGGGGCTCTACCCAGATTTTTAGGGCTCTCAGTTCAATTACATTGTGCCTAGTAATGATAGTGTTAGGGGGTGGTGGGAAGGCCAGGGGTGGAACTTTTATTGATTTTTTGGGGTGACACTGTCAACTAACGTTGACTGTGTCTTCATTATGTTAACAGAAAAAATTAACAGCTTTGTTGATGATTGAATAGTGTGTAGTGAGTTCGTAATAGTTTCTAGTGTTAAAGAAATGTGTAGTTGTAAGTATTGTTACGATTCGGTTGACAGTGAAAACAGTGTGTGAAGTGTATAGAATGTGTGGCACAGCATGCCCGCTGCTGACTGGTCGCGTCGCTCTGTAAAAATGGCAGCGATTGGCGGCTTCTCACAGGTTAATTTTTGCAGACGACCAAAGAAGAAAATTAGTTGACATTCTACCGTCATCAAGTTCGCTTACACTCTATTACAGCCTTCATTTAAAGCACAAAAGGTGGGCGTTTATTTCGTGTTTATTATTCAATTTAGTTTTGAAATCGTAATGTATTGTAGTGAGTTTAGTTTTAAAAGAAAAATGGTGCCGGTATTTTGGTAGGGTTTTAATTTCGCGAATTATTATTGTCAGTTGCCATTGGTCATAAACATTCGACGCAGTGATATAATGGTAAAAGGTATGTCTTTTGTTTATTTCACAAATTTGATTATAGTTTGTTAGTGTAAGAGAGAATTGAAAATGTTTTCTTTTAATGTATCAAGTTGGATCTGTGCTCTTAATATGTGGGATCGGGGAATGATTGTGTGTATAACTGAAGTCAAATTAGCTCCTACTCAATATCACTCAATGTAAATATTTATATAAGAAAAGAATAATTTGTATTTATTTTGAGAACTGTATGTCAATTTGTATTTTTTGAAGTTAAATAATATTAATTTTCAACTATATTTTGTTAAAAATTATGACTCGTCTGCTCTTTAGTTTTGACATTGACCACAGTCGTGTTTACTTGCTGCGTTTCTTGAGAAGTTGATTTTATTTAGAAAAGAGGAATACCCACCAAGGGTCTTGTTGAATTTTTACAGAATGAGTAAAACTTTAAATATTTGGTCTTGTAAATTAAACAGTATTTTATGTAGATTTTTAGATTCTGTGAACGGTGTTGTGTTGTATTGTGCCGCGTGTTAGGCGTGATCATGCAGTGCTGCTTGACTAATGTGGCCAGAAAGGCAGACAACCAAAACATTCGATTTTCGCGTGTTTTGACAATCACAGAATGAGACAAGGACGCGGAGGTCAACGAAATAAAAAATGTAATTTTATAAAGTTAATTACTGTGGACATAAGCTCAATTTAGTCGTAGTACTATTTTGATGTTTGCCATTTCAATTCCATTTTGATGATAATCAAACATTAATGATAAACCATCCAAAAACGTCCCCAATTTGGATTTGTTCTATTTTGATAAAAAATTTAAACATATATCTTTTAGTTTATGAAAAAATTATGTAAATATTTATGTTTTTTTGTATTATAAACATTAATTTCAATCATTTAGAAAGTTAGGTTAGGTTTGATTAGGCCTAACCTGTTATGAACCAACTATGCATTACAGCAGTAGGCCTATTCTGTTTATTTTATGCCATTTCATTATTTTTCTCGTTTTTAAAGTTCTTTTTATGTTTTTAATTTATCTTGCTTGTTTAGCTATTATTAGCAGTAGACCTAGGTAACTTTTCGGTCAATCTTTATGAAGCATTTCTATGCATTTTCGCCTACAAATACTTATTATTTTTAAAACAATGATGTTATAATTTCTATTTTAGGCCTAGTTTATGTAAGTTAAAAAATCTATTGTGTGTGTATGTGTATTCCAGAAAGATTTTATCTATGACTAACTTAATGGTTTTAATTAAATGAGTTATATTTAATTAAAGGAGTTATAATGTATAGGTTTTTACATTTTGTTTAAGGACACAAATTGACTTTTGAAGAATAAAGCTTTATTGCCTACACTGTATATACTCAAAAACAGACAATTAACTTGAAAGGTCCTTACTAAAGTTGTCCCTTTTCTAGTTTTGATTCAGGTAGGCCTAATGTATTTTAAAAGTCCAATATTCAACTAGTTATTTCAATTTATATTTAGCTTAATTTTGAGGTTATGTTTATATCATTGGTCAAAATGAATGTTCAGGATTTTACTCATTGTCAATAGTTAGCCTGATTTATTTTATCTGTTCAAGTTAGTTAATATCTGATAATATGTCAGGTCTCTTGATTTAGTATCTTTCTTCAACCCTCTAAATCCCAATTGTTTCAATTTGAGACTATTCGATTTCGGTGAAATATTAAGGCACCAATAAAATTTAATAAAACATAATTTGTTATTCAACATTTCAAACAATAAATTATTTCTTGTCAGCTATCATTCCTTTGTTTATAGTTTAGTTTTGATTGTTTGTGAAGTAGTGTTGTTTTATATTATATTTAAAGAAAAAATTGGATTATTGCAATGGAAAGTGATCCTTGTAGATCTATGGTTATTTGGAAAATGTTAAGAGATATTGATATCATTGTGAAAATTATAATTGATATAAACATTTTTTAAAGTAGTCCATATAAACACAAAATAAGTTGTACCCAGATTTTAAAATTGTTAAAACTTTATTCTTTTTGATAACTCATATATATATAGTCTATAGAAGGGAAGAACATTTTGTGTAACCTATATTTTAAATTTAGTTTTAGCTAGGTTAGGTACCTATAAATTTTACAACTCTTTTGTTTTGGATTGTATATTAAGGCAGAAATATATAGGCCATACAGGCTATATAAAAAACATAAATAAATATGAGAATCTTACTCTATGCCCCATAAATAAACTAAAGGTTAAACTTTTTTTTAAAATAAATTTTTGAAAATCCCTGACTAAAATACAATAAGACTTGGAACTGGCAAATTTTGAAACAGGCTATAAAGCTATAATAAACCTATTGGTAAATATGGATTGTAGTATAGGCCTACGTGTGAATATTTGCTTCTATTTTGTGAAATCGTTAAATACTTACCTTATTATGTACAATTTACATCTTAGTGATCATGGAATTTGTGCCAACACCATTTTCAATGTGCCAAATACATTATTTATGTAAGAAAATAACAAATATGCAAGCATGGATTTTCTTTGCTGTCGTTCATGTAGACCTGCATCTGTATTTACATCGCCCAATACATCGAGAATGAAGTTTCGTATGATATGCCTCCTAGATATTACATTGTTTGACTGTCCAATAATATTCAGTAGGTTTGGTTGAAGCGAAATATAAATAGGTTGAAATGAATGGTAGGCGTAGGAAAGTTATTTACACAAAGGCCAGGTAAGGTGTATGTATATATATACACCTTATCTGACCTAATAAAACAGTATATTCAACAATAGATATATGATTACAACATCAAGATGAAAGGCTTACAGATTCAGGAGATCATGCAGAGATTTATTCACGTCATCGCTTGTACTAACACAACCAAAGCAGGATTCCCTTGTTTTAAATTGTTATTTTCTTACATAAATAATGTATTTGGTGCATTGAAAATTATATTGGGACAAATGCCATAATCAGTGGGATGTGAATTGTACATAATAAGGTATGTAATGATTTCATAAAATAGAAGCAAATATTCAACACGTAGGCTACAATGGTTATTTATCCTGTTAGTAACTAGTTTTTACAATGCTTTTAATCTTATATTATAAAATTTATTTAAAAAAACTGGATGAAATTGTTAGTAATGAGCTTTTAATATATAAATACAACCAAGCTAACCTAACCTGTCCTAGACACTAAATATTTGTTATGTTGGTTATGAAAAAATGTTATGCGGTTTATGAACAATTATGCTCATAATAGTATTCACACGACGTTGTCTACTTGTTAAAAAAAATACTTGTCATCAACAACAAAATTTATGATATCATAATATTAATGAATAGTGCTAACTAATAATAGCCTCATCAACTTATTTAAAATTGTTTCCATATTTAAATTATCCTGTTATATCTTTAAATAAAAATATAAGTTCTTAGGATATTTATGCTTGAAGCTAACATTTTTAGTAAATATTGTTCAGATTAGACAACAAAATTTGTTTGGGCAATTTGATTTTTATTCTATATAGGGGTTATATATTGATAGGTTTGGAATAATAGAAATAGCGTTACAAATTAACAGTAATATTCATTTGCTAATAAATTGAAGTAACTATTAAACAAATCAATATGTATTCGTAAGACTTACTACTTAGTAGTAAGACAGTGATTGAAGAAACTATTTTACTGTAGACATCAGAATCTATCTAGCAGTCTATGTAGACATGAAACTAAGCTTTAGTGAGATGATGCATATTAGTCGATTACATAGTATTGATCTCTGACAAATTACGTTAGATGTATTATTTTGAACTTTCACTAATAAACTCTTTTATTGGCTAGGTCTACTATATAATCTATTATTATATAAGTTAGGCCTTATCTTCAGGGGCTCACTTTAGTGAGAATGAGCTTGTTGACAATCTTGAGGGGCTCTAGCTTGATCTACACCTTGTTTCATGTAGTCTTGGGTTAGATCTCTCTCTTTCATACAAGGTCTCTCGTAAGCAACTATTGTTATTGTCAGACTCTGATGCTATTAGAGTATTCAAGGGCTAGGTGTTTCTATTTTATATGATTTATACTAGCGACCATTAATTTATACTTGGTATGTTAAATAAAACACAATATTTAGTACAGTATCCTCAAGGTAGGAATGTGTCTGGGGTGGAGAGGAAAAGATGGGGCCCTCACTTTGTTTGTTGTGGTGACTTTCAGCGGTACAACCCCAATAATAAAATATAGACTTCAGGTGCTTCTGTGTAAACGCATATCCTACTTACATTTCTTTTATCGGTGTAAATAAGAATAAAACGTTTACAAAAGTCTGTCACGAAGTTGTAACTTTAGGAATTAAATGTAGCTAAGCAGTAATTTGTCTACCTAGTTTTCTTGGACTGTGTTGTACCGTCTAGTCAGGCTAAGGAAGCAAGTAGAAGGGAGGACACACCCCTTACACCGTACACAATCCTAGTCTGAGGCTATTGTAAAATTCTATCTACGATTTATTGAGTCTTGCTGACCATGGTTTTGCCAGTTAAGATATTTACAAGGCAGTTTAACACAGACTAAAAGGAATATTAGAAAAAAACAATTTATACATATTAGGAATAGACCATTACTTTACATATTATATAAATTTCAGGTAGAAAGTTAGGAAGGGGTGTGGGGGGGACTATACATAGACAAAAGTTGAAGAAGCATTCAAATTCCTTTTTTTTTTCATTGGCACACTTACATTTTTATAAAATAATTCTCAATTTCTAAAATTTCCAAAGCATTCCTACTTTTGCATTGGCATGGAGAATCTTAAAATTCGCTAGGTCCCTTTACAACATTTAAATAACCGCATATTTTATTTTCAGTTTTCATGCTGAAAAAATGTTTACACAGAAAATAATTTTTATTTATTGTTTCTTGAAAAACAATATTTTAACGCCAGTGGTAGTGTTCTTCATTTATAACTCTATTGAGATTTTCCATATCTTAAAATTGATTATTTTTTAAAGATTTTAGTAGAATCGAGTCCAACAAAATGTACGAAAAGTAGACTTTAAAAAAGAAACATAGGCCTAGGCATCACTAATCTTAGTTTTAAACCTATGCTGTTATTGTAAAAGTATGATTTGTATATTTAGTTCCAGAGCTCTTGAAGATATCTAGTGTCTTAAGTGAACCATCCGGTCAGTTTTTACTTTTTATTCTATTTAATTTTTAAAACAAACTTGAATTAAACTGCCACAATTAGAGGAAAACCAAATTTAACACAATTTAGTGCAGTATTACAGTAGGCCTATTTAATATAGTTTTCCATTTAATTCTTTTTAATTTGGTTTCCAGTTTTTAAAATTATTTATATATTATAATACAAGCTCTGCCCCATAATACAAATTATTATTTGTCATCGATATTTGTTTAAAAAGCCAGTTTGAAGTGTATATTTTATTGAGCTTTTACTGACCATCATGAAAATATGGTGGCAGCATTTTGTAGGCTTAAATTAAACTGAATATAGTTAGACCTAGTTTCAAAAACAGAATATTTTACTCAAATATATATAATACTTTAACTCAGTACTTGGAGCAACTAAAGTTCCGACTGATATACTATTTTGTGTTATATTTTAAAGAGTTATCGTAAGCATAATATAAGCTTTTGTGTCTTATTTATTCTTCTAATCTTTACAACTGTTTTATTGATAGTATAACAAAACATGTAAAGTTTTCAATTAATATAACATATTTTTATCAATAATAGTGTTATTTTGATTTAATCAATAATACTGTTTGTTTCATAAGTTGGCAACACATTGGTATGTGTTTAGGTTGGCAACACATTGGTGTGTGTTTAGGTTGGCAACTGTTCACCTGAAGTAATTAAAATTCAATTGGTATCAGTTAGTTTTTGTTTTGTTTTAAGAATTCATATTAATCAGTATAATAAAGGTTAAAGAATAATAATAACACCCTTCATTAAACTTTATTTTAAAATTGTTGCCTTATGAGAACAACTAATACCTGAAACCTGAAACAAGAAAACAAATTCAATAAATAAATTTGTAAATTCTAAAAATAATACTGTTAGTCTTCTGATAAAGAGCTCCAGTTTGAGTATAACAGTAATAATAATAATATTTAATAATAATAATAATAATGAGTTTATTTCCAAAAATCTTGTACAATTTACAAATAAATAAATAAATTTCTCAGCAAACTCAGTTACATGGACGAATGTCTGTCTGTAGAGTTGCTATTTAAACATATTTTAAGTTATCAAATTTTTAATGTAGAAATTAGAAGTTAATTCCTTCATGAAATTGCCGATGTACAAAATGGTAGTAAAATGGCCATTGATCATGCTCTTTGCACTAGTTTTGGCTTTTGGTAAATGGTTTAAATTTTGAATAGGAAAGAATTAAGACCTTTAGGGTTATGACAAGGGGCTTGGCTTGAGGAAGATTCTAAAGGGTGAATTTTCCATAGTACAACTCCCCCTAGTCTTTGTCTGGGTAGTTCATCATTTGTGAGTACCTACTGTAACTTTCTAAAGGAGTAGCTTGCCCAAACAAAAGAAAGGAAAAAAATGCTATTTTTTCAGTATATGGTTGAATTCGGTGTAGGCTCGGTTTTACAAATTGCGGGACCAGCACGTTTAAAATAAAAATAGGCAGGTAAATCTTAAATTGTTTAAAAATCACTTATTACTAGATATATGTCTTCAATAGACAATTTTTACAACTTTAAAATCTGGATTCAATGATTTAACAAATAGGCTTTTGAGTAAATAAAGGGTGAATCGTTACGTTAAATTTTAAATGTAGAAAAAATCAGAAAATCAAATTATCTCTGGAATAGTAACTTGGAATTTTATTGCAAGATATAATGTAAGTTAGGTTTATCTCTTCATTGAATATGTTTAAAAAATGCTTGGAAAATTTCATAATGGGGTCAGTTTTTATAGTTTTTTTTTGGTAGCGGATTCTTATCTTGGTTCAGTTTCAGTTTAAGTTATTCTATGCAGGTTTTTGGTCTGTCTATATTACTTGTAAGGTCAAGAGAGTAGGCCTACTATTATAAATTGTGCAAAAACATAGCACAAATTGTTTTACTCCTCCTTCCTTGAAATAGATATAAAAACCAATCATTGCCAAAAATGTCAAACCAGATAGTAAAAATAAACCATGGACACTTGTCTTTGAAGAAAAGTTTATATATTTAAATAAATGTTTAAACTTGCTTCCCTTGTGCCATAAATACATCCTCATCAATAATTATATTTCATTAAAATCAAACATTTAATGACTACGGCCAATGTTCGTTTTTGTTTTTTACCAATTAATTATTCCTGAGCCATAATATGGTTTGTATTGTGATTTCGTACATAGATTTGGGTCATCAATCTTCACATTTTTCATTAAAATATGAACGAAATTGGTAGGGTGATTTTTTTATTTTTCCGATAATTCATGAACCTATATTTTTGTAGATAATGGGACCTTACGATTTGTTTGGTTTCTAATCTTGTGCAAAATTTTATTAAAATAATTTAATGTGATTTTAAGATAATAATAATTTTGTGTTTTTTCCTTTTTTTCATGTGGCAGTTACCCCAAATTTTTGGTTATAAAAAAAAAAAAAAAAAAAAAAAAAAAAAAAAAAAAAAAAAACTTCCTAAGATAGGCAAGCTAAGGTCAAAATATGTTATATGTGTTTAAAATTGGTCCACACATTTGGGCTGTAGAGTAATAATTCTAAAAATTATTTCTTTGGACCTCAAAACAATAATGGATCTTTTGTGAGATATTAATAATAATGAATGGTTAGTTACTAGCATATCGAAAAATTTTGCAAATGTAATTATCCCAGTAATTAGGTAAATATATTTAAAACAGTGACCATTTAGTGTCTGGAAAAATACAATTCATTTTTCCAGGTTAGGACCTATCTCTGAAGGAGATATTTTATTTTTAAACTTGTTAGGGATATTACTGTTATGGCCTTGTATGAATGTATGGTTTTGAATAGGAAGAAGTTGGCAAAAACTTTTCTCTGTTGTGTTTGATTATCAATGCTTCTTAGTTATGTTAGTAATAATTAACATAATAATTCTAGATATAAAAGTATTTGGCGAAAGGTTAGATTTTATCAGTATTAGTTTTATTTTATTTTAAAATAAACACCCCAATTGTTGAATTGAATTTGGGCAGGTTGAATTACTGGCAGTTATTTAAAATCATATAAAATCTTTAATATATGAAGTGGTAGAGCATTAGACCCCTCCAGCTGTTTCTACAAATGTTTTCTTATCGAGTCTCTCTTGACCAACATTACTTCTCTTTTGGAGTTTTTGAGGTCTAGGGTGTTTTTATTTTATATTCCCTTTTTTTTTTGTAATGAGAGGATGACCAAGAGATTATTTTCGTCTTTAAACAACAAGAAAAAAAATCGTTCTTTTATTATTTTTTTAAAATAACCGATGGTGACTAAGAGATTTTTCACTTTTAAACAACAACAACAACATAAAAAGAAAAATAATACATTTGTGAAAAAGGAGCTTTCAAAAAAGTGGCACTCAAAGAACACGAAATATAAATAGGGTATCCATAATGGCTGTCGAAGTAAAGATGACTGCCTTAACCAAGATGGCGACTCCCCTATGTCTAACGAATAAAAATTGTTTCACTATAACACTTCACAGAAAGACAAATACAAATCCTACAGACGCTTTATAGAACGTTAAAATTTCACTCATTAGCTGAAACTTTCACGCTGACGAAATTTTATTCAACTGTGGTCTCCAGGACTGAAACAAAATGGTGGTCCATGTTCTATATCGGTAAATAACAAAACAAAATCACCGTATAGAGACAGCATAACTGTATAAAGTATATGATTCCTCAAAATCTGCTTTACCGATTTATTTCAAATTTTAGAGGTACCTGGCTAGATCCTTCATCTGTGAGTCTTGGGTTAGATCCTCTCTTTCATCTTTCCTGTATGGTCTTTCTTAACTAACTCTTGTTCTCTTCTGACCTTGATCGTATTAAAATATTTGAGGGTTAGGAGTCTTTTCTCTTCTTCTTTTTATTATTATTTTATTTTACAAAGAGGGTGATAACAGATAGGTTTTTTACTTTAAATAACAAGGAAAAACTTACAAAATGTGAAGAATGACTCAAATCCATGTGCAAAATCTCAAGTAAGAACAATATTATGGTTCAAGAATAATTGGAAAAAAAAGAACTAAACCTTGACCGCCATCATTAAAAAAAAAGCTCGACTTTAATCAAATACTATTTATGCTGAGGATGCACATGGTTATAGCACAAGAAAGTTTAGGCATAATTTTGTTTAATGACAGGATCCATGGTTCATTTTTACTTATTGATTGACAAATAGGTTATTAGTATGGGTTGGGTTTGAGGATGGGTGAGTGAGAAAGTTTGTGCAATGTTTTTACATTTTTTTTTTTTCACCTGTGGCTATCCAAGTTTCATTGTTAATATTTTTGTGAACAAAACTTGTACTCTGGATGATCATTTTCTTTGCTGCCACAAATCCAGGATTTTCCTTCTATTCTGGCTTGTTATAATATGCATATTTTTCCAAAATAATTTTATACGTGTTTGTCTTAAAATTGGTCCTTGATGTTGTGATAAATTTTGGTAATATTTGATGCTTTATTTATGGTTTGAACTAATTTGTAACACATTACACAAATGGAAGTTACTGTTTAAAAGTAAATTATAATATACCAAAACCTAACCACAATTTTGTTTATTTTGATATTTTAATAATTAGCTTACTTATGAACTTTGTTTTGTTATACAAGTGGAATTGGCTCATTGATTTGGAACAAAATTGATTGAAATAGGTTAGGCTGATTTGGAGATATTAGACCTTATCAAAATCAAATGTTCAAAATAAATTAAATAAAGGTATGTTTAAAAAATGAATGGCAGTAATAAATAACATAAAGGGTATATAAAAAGTCTATTAAAACAAAATTTAGCTTCTAAATTCACAATAAAATTATATATATATATCTATATCTATATCTATATATATATATATATATATATATGTTTAATATATCTAATATACGTATTATATAAAATAAATGGTGTAAATCATTGCACAAACTTTCTCACAGATCCATTCACAATCGAAGTACTAATCAAACTAATTTTAGAAAATATGTCATATCATTAGTTGACAGTAAAAAAGTGAAAAAAAACCATGGACGCTGTATTTGAAAATTTTTTTTTATATATTTAAATAGAGCTTAATCTTCTTTTACTTTTGCTAGAAACGCAACTTCAGTGTCTTATCATTATCATATTTGATAAAAACCAACCATTTAATGACAGCATTCAAGGTTCATTTTCGTTTTTACCAGTTGTGGCTGAACTGTTTTTTTTACTTATGATTTTTCTCATAGGTTTGAATCATTACGAAATCTCTACATTTGTATCAGTATATGAAGTATCATTTGTTTTTACAAATCAATTTGTAGTGTAAAATCGATTTAAAGAAATATCATTTGAAAACTTAAGTTTAGTAGAACTCTTATAGATGTAAGGCTGAACGTGAAATAGACAGCTTAAAAAAAGTGAATGTTGTATATTTCCGGAAATAATAAGTAAAATGTTCTACATTTATGTAGTCTTTGTGGATGTCATAGTCTCCGCCATACACAGAAATGCTTCTGTAATAATTCAAGTTTTCTATCTAAAATCACTGCCTCATATCTTTCCACCACACCAGCGCAGAACAGTATAATTATTGATCTTGGTATGATATTATTTTGTATGACTAGTGGATCACTTTTAAGAGCAAGCCCTAAATTTTCCGAACCACACTCTCTTAATACTGTCATAAACACATACCTCATTAGTGTGTAGTTTACAGTGCAAGTTTATGTCCAGGCTGATTCTCTTAGCTACAGTTATAGAACCATGCCAACTGTAATACCTCATATTTTCTTTATCTTTACAATAAAATTAATCCTTTCATATATCTTAAAAGTGAAGACCTAGCTGTTCTGTTTATATTCTGCAAAATGCACTGTAGAAGAGAAAATTATCCTGGTATTTCCTTCTTCGAGGATTCAATAGAAGAACTTATAGTCCATTGGTTAACTTTTGCTTCCTTAACATTTCCCCTTTTGATCCTACTTATGTGGAATAACAGATTTTTACACAGCTCCTAACATAGCCTCCAATTTGAGCTCATTTAGAGTACTTTGTTGAATTATATTATGAAAGATCACACCACTAACTGCCACCCTTTCATATATATATATATATACACACACTCACTCAACAGATGTTATAACTTACTTATATCCTTCTTAAAGTCCTCCTATGGTAAAGACAAGAAGTAATTCTTTAGTTAATACGTAGCCTATTCATAAAAATAAAGAAAACTTTAATCTTAAATTCATAAGAAACATTATTTCTAGCCAATCGTAAGGAATATAACTAATACTTGTTATGTTGTGTGGAGTGTATAAGTGTATTTTTTTTTCAATAAATAAACTAAAGCACACGAATACAACCCATGATCCAAATTGAGTATATATTAATTGTGTATAACCTATAAACAAAAAAGTTACACTTTTTTTGTTACTTTTTTGGTTACTTCTTTTTTCGTATAAAATTTTTGAAGTGAATTTTTCCATTCCTTAAAATCTGGAATTAAATGAATGAAAAAAATAATTAAATTGTATAGCAGGTTTGGTAGTAGGGAAGTAGTCTGGACCCTTCTAATATTAAAAACGAGTTTTAACTTTTCCATTAAAAAAACTTACCTTAAACCTCATGTTTCTGTTTAAAAATTATTTGGCTTTTTTTCTTCATTTTCTTTCCTTGTATCACAGTATGAACAATATAAATTTAGATTTTGTTTTGAGATAAATAAGTAAAATAAATTTAAGGCATCAAAATAAATAAAAAAGAAGGAAAAAAAGAATTTTTTGTAAGTTGCTACAACTTTTTTTTTTCTTTTCAGGCTGTAGCCGCCGTGTAGCACCACCAATCACGCTGCCAGCCACACTGGAGGACCCTGCTGCGACTTGGAAGGGGCCACCCCCTGAGCCCCAAGGCTTTACTCCTAATCCAGGGCAGAACTTTTCAGGACCAAACACGGGGTATCAAGGCCCTCCTTTTCAAGGGCCTCCAGCAGGGGCTGGTTCCCCTGCTGGAGCTCCTCCTTACTCGGGTGGACCTCCACCTGGGTCAAGTACTCCACAATATACTGCTTCTCCTGCACCTTCAGGTTCCTCTACTCCCGGCCCAGGACCTCCACAACCTTCAGGTTTTCCACCTCCATCAAATTCAGCTGGTCCTCCTTATAATGGACCAGTTCCTTTTGGTTCACCGTCAGGGGGTGGACCTCAATTTGTTGGACGACCTAACTCTTCGGGCCCTCCATTTGTAGGGGGTCCTCCTGTTGGAGGTAATCCACATTTTGGTGCAGGGGGACAGCCTTTTGGTGGCCATCAGTTTGGAATTCCTCCTGGGTCTCCGTTTGGTCATGGACCAATGCCAGGTCCTATGCCAGGACATGGTATGATGCCAGGACAGATGCCCGGACCTAATCCAGTTGACAGGATAGACCAGGGGTAAGTGTCAAATCCTGCACATTCAATTTAGAGTGTTAATTATTTTTAATTTATCTTGAAAATGTATTCTTAAAACCCATTGTAATTTTTCAGATCAATGTCCCAATGTTTTGAATGTAATAGTTCTATAATTTTATATTGTTGACAAATTTTCACTTACATGACATTAACCCTAATATCAGTAAAAAATATAAATAATTAAACTTAATCTAGTTACCTTTGTGAAAAATGTAGATAGTCTAAAGAAATCAGTAGACTTGACTTGACACAACACATAAACTATTATACTACTAAGAGGTTTAGGACCATCCTCACTTATTCACAGATGTGTGGTGAAATGTAATCTTGCTGCTGTAATGAATTGTTCTGAAATAATAATTGATAGTTGTTTTTGTAACTTGTTACTACACTTTACTAATTCTATCTAAAATATCATTCAATAAGTTGATGAGATACATCATGGTACTTGGCCAGATTTAATACAAGCAGATATATTATCCTCTAAATATAATGGCCAAAAGTTGGAGTAGAGGTAATTCATGCTCTTGTGTCTGCTTGTTTAAAACGGTTGTTACACAGGTTTTCTGAACATCTTCATTCTATATATATATCACTATTTTCTTAATATCAGGTAGGCCCTGATGGGTCTCTTAGGTGTACATATTTTAAGATGCCTCCACTCGCTATGCTTGTGTCAGTGGTTTTCAGCACTGCCGGATCTTGTAACTGTACAAATATTACATTTTCGTGGGAGGTCGAGCTCGAAATTACATTTTTGACGATAATTTCACTTATGTTATTATCGTAGATAGGTGGGGTTAGTACCAATACCTGGATTATTGAAATCTGCACATTTTTATCTAATTTAATGTTATAGTTGAATAACACACGAGACATGAAGAAAAAACTGTTTAAATGGCCGCCATTTTTACTGAAATTAGATTTTTCTTAATTTTGATAGTGTTCTATATGCGCACATAACCTAAAATATAATTCTACATGGTACACTATAGTCCCATGTAACAATTTTCAGTTTGAGTAAGTTAGGGTACCTAAATTCAACTATAAAAATCTGTATACAAGGGCTCATATTTAAAATTGATAGCCTTGCCAAAGCACTTTTTAAATTTAGAGTAGGTTAGGTTACCTAAATTCAACTATAAAACTCTGTATATAAGGGCTCATATTTAAAATTGACAGCCTAGCAAAAACCATTTTTTAAATTTAGGGTAGGTTAGGGTACCTAAACTCAACAATAAAACTCTGTATACAAAGGCTCATATTTAAAATTGATAGCCTAGCAAAAAGCACATTTAATATTAGAGTGGGTTATGTTACCTAAACTCTAAAAAATTTCCACACAATGAACTCTGCTCAGATGTACAATTAAAGGCCTTGAAAATTCCAATTTTAAAATTTAGGAGAGGTTAGGTTACCTAAAACTGTAAAACTGCTGCATACATTGGCTGAGTTTTACAATTGGATACCTTGAAAGCTACTTTTTTAAGTTAGGAGAGGTTAGGTTACCTAAACTCTCCCTACAATGCTTCAGACTTACAATTGATGGCCTTGAAAACCATTTTTTCCATTTATATTACCTAAAAATTTTAGGTTACTAATTTAGGTTAAGTTTATGTTATCTAAAATTCTCAAAACTCCGTATACAATGACTCACAATTTACAATTGATAGTTTTGCAAAAACCACTTTGTGTAATTAGTACAAGTTAAGTTCCTTTAAACTTTGAAAACTGCATACAACGGCTCGAATTTACAATGCAAAAACCACTTTGTTGAGTTTTGGTAAATTAAGTCTGTTCAAGAAGATGATCGCCACTCAAACAATGGCACCCAGAAGGTTTCCTAACCTAACTTTATACATAATAAATATGAATACACATTTTGTTGTTCTGGATCCCAATGTAAATTGATGTCTATCCATATGGTGTTTCCTTCCAGATCTTCATCCTTGTTCCTATGCCACATGAATTCACAAAGTAGGAATCTAACAAATCGCTACTGGTACCACATTCTTTCTGTTCCTTGGAAAATAGGCTACTGTTCTTAAACATGCCAACTATGGTTCAGCTGTTCGGTCAGGTCAGGGTTTTGTCTTCTATTATCTCAATAGAAAATTTTTTACACCTGACGGTCTTCTTCTTGAACAGACCCAAAACACTGCATACAATGGGTGATTTACAATTGATGGTCTTGCAACAATCAATTTTTTAAGTTAGGTAATCTTTAAAAAAGCTTTTTACTAATGTGTACAAATTGATTTTTTTCATGATAATCCTATTTTACCATTTCTTGTATATATGAGAAGTAAAATGAGTAATCGAAATTCTAAAAATTTGTTTACGTATCTATATAATTGTTTTAATTTGAAAAGTTTATAATATAAAATAATATGATAAATTAGAAATAAGTGGTAATTATAACTGGGCAGTTATTTCTAAAAGATAAATTGAATTTTTAACTTTTTATCATTAAAATTGTAGATACCTTTATAATATAAAAATATATTTTCAGATTTTGGTTTAAGTACATTTTGAAATTTTGAGTTTAACTTTGTGTTCCTGGTATGGGTGTGTAAGAAAAATATGCAGGCTTAATGAAAATAGTCTAAATTGTGTTTCTACAAGGTAAAAATAACGCGTTATATGTTTATTTTTGTTTCATAAAAAAATGTTTCCTCTCACATTTATGTCGTGTAGAGAAATATGTTTTGAGTCAAAAAATCGATATCGGTTTTTTTGCAAATATATCTGTTTTGCGGTCAATAGAATGAAGTCTATCTTGATCTTCAACCCAAAATCATGAACCGTAATTTGGCTAAATCGGCTCAAATGGTTTCATTCAAATTTTAATAAAATGTGAAGATCAATGCCTCAAACTTGCCAATTTGTAAAAAAAACCGGTTCAGGAGTAATTGGGGAAAAAACAAAAATGAAAACATCCTAGATTTACGCTGAGGATGTTTTTATGGTACAAACGAAGCAAGTTTAGCCAATTATTTAAATATACAGTGTTTCACGAAGAAACGGAAAGAATTTCAGGACGAGTTCCAAGTTCCAGTGGTGAATATAATGGAAAAGTTACATATTAACATAGGTCCGGAAACGCTTCGTTTTCCATCTGTCAGCCATTTTGTGTTTTTTAGAAAATTAATGATAACTTTTGAAATTAGTAAGATTGTGAGTTAAAATTTGGCATGGGTCTTTATTTATGCTATTTTTATCAGTGTACCAAGATCCAAAACTTTAATATGTAAATATTCAAAATGGCGACCTTCGATATCCTTAAAAGTCAAATATCTCGGAAACCGTAAATTTACGAAATTTTTCTAAGAGACAAAATATTTATATTTTTTAATGACTCACAAAAGTTTTCTGTAGCTTAAAATATAACTAAGTTATCGTCAAAAAACCTAAAACAAAAAAAAATTGGGAATTGTCGAGAATACTAAACAATGTGAAAAAAATATGTATATTTATTAAATTTCTAGATGGATGTCCATAGTTCTTTTTCACTTTTTGATTGTCAACTACCGAACTTATAATTTTATTTATAGTGAATTTTGGTTCGTTTTAGAGATGGTTGAGTGATAACTTTTTTAATTTCATACAGTTGCAAAGATTATAATAACACAGGATAATTTGAAATTAGTCATTTTGTTTGTTTACAGTAAATTTTTCAAGTAGGAGAGACAAAGTTATGTGATAACCAAATTGTCAAAAAATCATAGTTTTTTAAGTACATGATGTCCCCCTTAAGTATGTCGCAAAACTTTTGGAAATGATTCTGTTGATCAGTATAAAGAAAAATTAACAATAATGTTTGTCTGAAAACGCTTAGTTTTCACACATCTGCCATTTTTTAAAAGTTTTACAAAAAAGAATTTTAAAAATAGAAAAGATATAGAGTTCAGATTTGGAATACGCATAATTAAATATTGAATTATCAAAATCCATTAACTTTACACAAAATTCACAAGAGACAAAAAAAATTTTAATGACAAAAACAAACCGGGTTTTTAATTTTTTCTCTAGGTCAAAGGATAATCCGAATTATTGATAAAAAACAGGAAACTAATAATTTCTTGGTAGTTGTCTACTACACCCAAGATTGGCCTAGAACCGAAATATTTTTGTATTCTAATACTTTTAATAAAAATTCTAAAACCCATTGCTCTGAATTGCATACAAAATTCAAATGTAACCTTTAACTATTTAAAAATAGTCTCTATTAATTTTTTTAAAGCTAAATATATCGAAACCTGTACAAAAATAAAACAAATGTCAATGTTATTTATTAAACAAATAAATGACACATCCAACTTAATTGTATGTTTGAAACAGTTAACAATGTTTGAAAAACTATGGCAGAGTTCACCACGACATTGAAAACATAAATAATGATTTTTTACAATGCTTAAAAAACCCAATTTAGTAGAGAGCTGTTTTGAGATCCCCTAAATCCAAAAATAGTGTTTTTTGAAATTATGTCGGTCTTTTGTGCAGTATCTAGGGATCTAACCCAAGACTATAAAGAAAAAGTGTAGGATCCAGTTAAGACCTCACGATATAAGTGAGCCAATGTGCCGCTTCATCTTTCAGTACCGAGTATCCCTACAATACTGTAAGTAGTTTTTGAAGATGGAAATACTTGGGAACATGTCTACTAAGAATAATCTGACAAGTGGTTTTTAGAATTTCCTGTCTATCGTTGGCAGTGCTTTACAGTCCGAACGCCTAGACAGATTTTATTCAAATTTGGTATGTGAGCATATTTTGGTTATATATCAGGACTTTTTTCATAACTGAAAATTCGTTAAATCCTGCCATAAAAACAGAAAAATAAGATTTTGTACAAATGTATCTTCTGAGGACCCAAACAAAACGCATTAGTCACCACCTATCCAAAAGTTCCGGTTCATCAATTGTCTGTAAAAATCGATTATGGCTTTGTTATAAAATACTATATATTTTTCAAAATCTGCTCTACAAATGTTATTGAAAATTAGTGACTCAGATTCGTGTGCAAAATCGCATGGAAAAAATAAATAATAATAATTTTAAAAAATAAATAAAAAATTACGGTCCAAGAATAATTTACGGTACAGGAAAAAAACTAAAAAGGAACCTCGATCTCTGTCATTAAAAGCTGGATTTTAATAAATAAGATTTAGGTATTATAATAAACCGCCTTTTTTTTTGTACATCGAACAGGAACTAATTAAAATAATACTCCAATTTTAGTATATATATATATAAAATTTGTATAATATACATGTAATATAATATGTAAATATATTATGTAATATTACATAATAATATAATATGTAATAACCTAACCTAACCTATTTGTGATGATTCTTGCAAAAACTCGAATAGGTTAGGTTTATGTTATGTATTCAAATTGACTTATGAAATTATTCAGTTTAAAACCAACATACGTTAATAAATGAGCAAAATAACATCACAAACCCCTATCAATGATTCTCATAAGAGTGTTGCAACAGCACTGACCTCATAGTGGCATGGTCTAGACAGGATGAAAGGATTACAGTGGGGCGAACGAAAGTCGTAGTTATGTTATTATTTTGTTATGGCAGTAGACAGATGACAAAACAAAAATATTTTCTAAAGGATGTTTCCAGTTTTAAACTTACAAAAAAAGGGAGGGAGGGGGTCCGTATAGTAGGTAGACAAGTACTACGATTTACGTTAAGGAAGCAAGTTTAGATTGTAATTTATATATATAATTTTTTTTTTAAGATGGTGTCCGTAGTTTTTCATTTTATTGACAACTACCGAATTTTTTTTTGCGACAAATTGTTTTGTTAAGGTAGTGTATTCCGATTGTTTTTATTAGGCTGTGTTTTATTTTTTATATTATCACTTTTATCAGACTATCTAAGTCTGTTTCTTAAAAAAAAGAAATAATTAATAAATGTTAATACATTTGAAATGAACAATTAATTGAATTGATTCATACAAGCAGAGTATTGACTGTACTGTGCTGGGAAGCACACCCAGCACGGGACTGTTGTGCTTGCCTTTCTTTTTTACCCCTAATAATTACACCCTGTTGCCATGGTTACAGCCACTCGCTCTGACGATCGGTAATGTACGCTCTCTCTTTCTCTCTCTCGCTCTCTCTCACTCTCATTCTCTCCTAAACTCGACTCACGTTTGACAAACTTATATTCTAACTTTATCAATTTCCATTGTATAGATACGAACATGTCTTGAATGATAAGAATAATTTGTTAAATTGTGTGGATTTAAATGCACCGCGTAATTGTGCACAAACTTTTCTACTTTTCTAATAAAAACTAGTTGTCACCATAAATGTAATTTTGGTAGTTGTCAATTATAAAGTAAAAATGAATTATGGAGGACGTTTTTAGAAAGAAAAAAATTATATATTTTATTATTAGTATAAAGCTTGCTTTGCTTGTACAATAAACACTAATTTCAACGTTAGTTGTATTTGATATTAAAATCAAGTTTTTATTGATGGATGTAAGGTTAATTTTTTTTTTGCCAATTAATTTTGAACCGTAATGATTTACTTGCGATTTTACACACGGGTTTGTGTCATAAAGTTTGAACGAGTCTGTATAACCGTTTTTGAGAAATTAAATATTAAGAAACAGTTCATATAATAATTTTTTGGTTTTTTTTATCGATAACTCACGAACCGGTATTTTTAGAGAGTTGGGTGACCAATAGTTTTTGTTTGCGTCCTTAGAGAGTCACTTGAGCAAAATTTAATCAAATTAGTTACACATTGTTTTGAGAAAATCGTAATTTTGTGGTTTTTTTAATGGCAGCTACCCTTAATGATCTCTAGATTAAGGCAAAATAAAATTATTAAACAAGTCCCATCCGTTAGGGCTGTACAGCTAAACGTCATCTCCAAAAAAGAATATATTTGCAATAAACTTTGTATCTAATTTAGTAGACTTTGTTATAAATTGAATAAAACAAGATATGAACAAAAAATTTTTTTGAAATGTCTAATTGAATATTTAACACACTAAATTATTCTCTGTTTGAAGTTATTTGTTAATGATGGAAGTTCAATTTTATTTTTATACATTTTTCGGACATCTTTGATACAACAACACGTACTTGCCGTTAGTTGTGTGTTTACCGTGATTGTGTTTTTTGACTTCTCAGTTTCAGCACTGAGATGCATGTTTAGATATTAAGGTTGGTGGTATTCTTATTTAATTTTACTTCTCACATAGGCTTAGTTTCTAGTTTCATGTTTCTTTAGTTTTTAGTCACTTCATAACGGGAATTGATTGTTATTGCCGAAACGGCGTGTTTTGAATTTTTAACACACAAATGATGGCAAATGTCCGAAAAATGTATAATAATAATAAAAAAAAAAAATAATGAAAAAACACTAAATTAGATAAAAATATGCAGATTTCAATTCACTGCAATCATGTATTTTACCCATCCCCACATTGCTCCGACGATAAATATCGACGTTATTGTCAAAATGTAATTTTCGTATAGTTACGAGAACGAGCTGGTTCGAGTCACTCAAACGAGCGAAAAGTGACGGTAACACTTTGACTAGGTATCTATCTTGAGCAAGGTCTATTTTTGTCTAATCCAGACTGTTCTTAACAGGAAACAATTGACTGTGTAGCTAGGTTGAGCAGACCACGCTAGTCAAACCTGGCGAAGGATTTAGATCATCCTGGCAGACCAGTCGTCTTTGAAGTTTTTGGTAGAAGTCGTTTTTGGTTTCAATATATATATATATATATATATATATATATATATATATATATATATATATATATATATATATATATTGCAGCATGGCTGGTTAATAATAATTAATATTTTGGACCGTAGCGTTCGGATATTTACAGAAGGCTCATTGCCCAAAATTGGAAGCGATATTCGTTAATAAATGGGTTACGCCCAACCATAATCTCTGTTGTTAATTATTACTGTTTGTGTTGTGTGAGTGGATATTTAGTAATTAATTATAATTTTATTAATATTATAATTAATTTTATTCTCTATAAAGCTGTGTACCCTAATGTTGTTACACATCATTAGGCCTATGACAAGAAAGTAGTGATATACACAGTTACGAGATTCAGAAAACCTGTGTAACAACTCACCCTATTTTTTAACAACACAATTTTTCATTTCCCACAAGTCCCAAGAAACTTTTGGGCATTACATTTAGAATATCTGATTGTAATGGGACTGGGTAATGTCCATAAACTTTTTAAATATACATACTGACAACCAAAATGTCTTTAATCGCTTTGGGAAGTTTGTTCATAAATATGACTCCTGTTTCAGATGGAACTTTTTTACTTAATCTTTGCACTTGTCCTCGGAAATCATATTGTTTCGGGGGGGGGGGGGGTTATGTCGATATTGCAACCCCGGAAGGCTTTTAAATTTGTGATGTACCTCTCTAATGTACCATCATACATGAGAATGTTGGGATACTCGATTTTTTAAATGTATCTGCAAGAATCTCGATGGCCCAAACTAGCTACGATTCCAATTGCTTGCTTCTGATACGATACATATCTTATAGTTGTAAGCGATACGCGATTAATATCTTATAAGATAGGTATCGCTAGTGTATGTTCAAATTGTGTGTTGGTGGCTAAACACACGTAAAGATGTACGTTTCAGGCAACACACCCATCTCTCTTCACTTAGTATCGTACGATAATTCAGATACATATCTTAGTCGTAAGTGATACGCGATTAATATCTTATAAGATAGGTATCGCTAGTGTATGTTCAAATCGTGTTGTGGTGGCTAAACACACGTAAAGATGTAAGTTTCAGGCGACACACCTTCTCTCTTCACGTAGTAACGTACGATAATTCAGATACATATCTTAGTCGTAAGTGATACGCGATTAATATCTTATAAGATAGGTATCGCTAGTGTATGTTCAAATCGTGTTGTGGTGGCTAAACACACGTAAAGATGTAAGTTTCAGGCGACACACCTTCTCTCTTCACGTAGTAACGTACGATAATTCAGATACATATCTTAGTCGTAAGTGATACGCGATTAATATCTTATAAGATAGGTATCGCTTGTGTATGTTCAAATCGTGTGTTGGTGGCTAAACACACGTAAAGATGTACGTTTCAGGCAACACACCCATCTCTCTTCACTTAGTATCGTACGATAATTCAGATACATATCTTAGTCGTAAGTGATACGCGTATATCTTATAAGATAGGTATCGCAAGTGTATGTTCAAATCGTGTTGTGGTGGCTAAACACACGTAAAGATGTACGTTTCAGGCGACACACCCTTCTCTCTTCACTTAGTATCGTACGATAATTCAGATACATATCTTACAGTCGTAAACGATACGCGATTAATATCTTATAAGATAGATATCGCAAAGTTATGTTTAGGGGCTTCCTTTGGTGAGTACGAGTTTAACAATCCCCAGGGGATCTACATCTTATTCATGTAGTTTTGGGGGTTAGATTCTCTCTTTTATTTTTCCTCTCCATTCTTTCTTAACCAAATCTTGTTCCTTTCCGACCTGACGCTAGTAGAGTATTCGAGGGCTAGGGATTTTTATTTTATGTTCTTTTCTTCTTTATATAACGTCATGATGACCGAGAAGTTTTAAAACTGAATCTACAACTTTATTCATGTAGTGTTGGATTAGATCCCTCTCTTTTATTTTCCTATCCGGTCTTTCTTGACCAAATCTTGTTCCTTTCCGATCCTGACGATATTAGATTTTTCGAAATCTATAGATTTTTATTTTATGTTCTTTTCTTCTTTTTATAAGGCCATGATTATAAAGAGGTATTTCGGCTTTGAACAATAAGAAAATATATATGTATACAGGGTGTCCCGAAAAATGTGAACTGGCTATTCATTTTATGATTAGGCCTACATATATACTTAAAACGAACAAAAAATATCAAATAACATAGTCGAATTCCGTTTAATTATCCGTCTATCCGCCATTTTGTTCTTTTACAAAAAAAAAACCCAGAAATAGATAAGATATTGAGTTCAGATTTTTAATAAACAATTTGTGTGTTACGTTTTACAAATGTACCAAACACGAAGATTTTATTTTTATAATTTTCAAAATGCGGTTGTTTAAAACTTTTAACGTCGAACATTTCCAAAACCGTTAAATTAAAAAAAACTATTTAAATAGTCGTTATTTTGAAAATTATAGAAAGTCTGTGTTTGATACACTTGTAAAAGGTAACATACACAATCCTTATAACAAATCTGAACTCTATTTCTTATCTATTTTTGGAGTTATGCTTTTTTGTAAAAAATAACAAAATGGTGGATAGACGGATAATGAAGGGTAAATCGAATATATTTTGGGATTTTTTTGTTCTTTTTGATGTGTATAAACCAAAAATGAATATTCAGGTCACCTGTTCCGGGACACTCTGTATATGTATAGTGAGTACGGGCTTTGGAATCCTGAGCGTCATAATTGGATTTACACCTTATTCATGTAGTCTTGGGTTAGACCCCTCTCTTTCATAGTTCTGTCTTGAACAACTCTTCTTCTCTTCTGACCTCGGCGATGTTACATTATTCTAGGAATAAGGGTTTTATTTTATACTATTTTCTTCACTTATTTTAATGTATGTTGACCGAGAGGTTCTACGCCTTAAAAAAATTAGTATATATCATTACTTGTACCGAAAGTGATTTTTTCCGTTTTCGCCTCTCACGGAAAATTCGATCAAGCATCGGAGTTATGAACGATACTTACTCATGTTGCAAAGAAACACAAAATAGGCCTAAGCAAAAAAAAAAAAAAAAAAAAAAAACTAGTACATTTCTCATAATATAAACTTTTTAATTATCAATTTTAACTTTTATTACAAACAAAATCATATCAACAAACATTAATGACTTACGGAGTTAAACAACCTAAAAAACAGTTTAAAAGTTCAGATTGGTGTTTATGGTACAATTTTGATTATTGGTGATATTCATTCCTTCGTTTTGTTTTTTCTGAAGTCCCTGTAATGTTGCCACGTTTACCTAGTGGTCATGTTTGTATTATCCATTTTTTGAACTTTTGTTTGTCTACTAACATCATCACCATCTGAGTTTATAATAAAAAGATATCGTCAATAATTAAAAAAACATTTTCGATGTTTACAGTTTCTAGATTTTCAACATTTTTTGCTGTGTTTTCAGTAACTGTTTACATTAGGCCTACAGAACAGTTTTCTTCCAACTGAATCCTATATATATCCTATAGGAACAGTTGATCATTTCCTTCCTCCGTGACTTTTTAGGGCAAGTAAATCCCCTCCTCCCTCGCTCGACTAACATGGTAGCGGAAGTTCGTCTGAAGGAATGTTCTGTGTAGCTCTAAGGGTTTTTTAACTTTAGGTATTCAGATACCTATTTTTGGTATATTCAGATACCTTTTTTTTTGGCACTGAACTTATAGTGTGACAAACTACATTTTGCGGAACACTTTTCGGCAACCAAAAATCTTATACTCTCAATGTGTTTAGGGCGCAATGACAAGTGTTTACGTATTAAATAGCAGTTTATACATTTCTTCATCAGTATTGGTCGGACTTTGTTTTACCGTCATTAAGTAAAACTGCCATTGTCTCTAACATCATCTACATTCAAATGTAACAGGTCATCGTTTCGACATGTACCATAAATACAAATAGTTAAAATAACTTTGGTTAAGAAATACTCATTATCAGGAGCGTTGACCATGAGCTTTCCTACTTCATCAGCAGTGGACATCTTAGATATTTTAGGTTGATAATCAAACAGACTGGCGTTTCAGTAATACAAGAGTTTATGGAAAATTAGAAACATCAATGTTAACTCTTAATCATCGAAAATCTACTCCATAAAGTAGATGGTTTTCAGGTCTTCAGAGAAATAAATCAATACAACTTCGTCTCTTATTTGTTTTGGTTTAACATTCGACTCTGGATCACTACTATATTTTATCTTCATATCTATCGCGAGATTTCTCTGTTAATAGGTTTAGTGATATGTCTGAAGCTTTTTTCAATAAGTTATCAGGTATGTTTGAAACATTTGAAGCAGTAATTTTCAAACACGTAAATACAACAGTAAAATTAGGCTATTTGTTTTGACAATATTGTTAATTATTTAAGATCAGCCAATTTAAAATGTATTGGAAAAAAAAATTAGTGCTCCTGGAAGGGCAAACACGAAATTAAATTAGGGCAATAGAAAGTCAGCTGATTGCTCCAAGTTTGAGATTAGCAAACGATCACTTTCGTTGATATCGAAAACAGCTGCTTTCGGTGCAAGTATAATGAAATAATTCTTTTCCTCCCTCATATTTCATTTACCAAACGCAATCATCACTTGAAGAGCTCGTGATTAGAACTGATGAACTGTATCGAAACAGATATCGCTAAAATCTTAAGATAAAAGTCGCGCATCGCAATGATTGTTCGTTATCACTAGATATCCAGTCCGCTTTGTGGAGTTCTTTATGGGAATATGAAATTGTCGTTCTTAAGTAACAACTTACCCCGCCTTCTTCGTTTATTGTAATCACTGAATTTGACACAATACTAAACGTCTCAAAATATGATCGTAAAATTTGCACAAAGGGTTGAGCTTAACTAATTACTAATTTATGAGCTTCTTTTACAGTTTACATTTGTGCTTGTTTGGTTGTTTATTGGTTTGTTACTGCTATTTATTAATATTTTTTAATCTAATTTCTTCAATTTGTTCTTCCATTCTGTGATATTCTTATTATTTATACTTTTATCACATATTCGTAGTGTTAGAAAAAGGTGGTATTGTGTTAAAAAGTCGATGTTTTGCGGGATACGTATACATTATCGAGGTCTACTGGGTCTAAAAAAGTGTTTTTTAAAATGATGTCTGTCGTATGATCTATAGTATATTCGATTTTAAATTTTGATATTTTCCCGTATTTTGGCCATATATCAACACTTTTTCAAAACTCAAAATTAAGATTTTTCTCTAAATCGGCTAGAACGATTTTGATCAAATTTTGCTCAAGTGGAGAGATAAGGCACTCAAATAAAACGTACTGGTCGCTATCTCTCGAAAAATGTCGGTTCGTAAGTTAATGGTGAAAAACGAAATAGTTTTTGAGAAATTATTATTTTATTTTCTCAAAACCAATTTCGTTCTAATTTTAGTAGAATGTAAAAATATGAACGATATAAAACCTTGATCAAAATTTCAAGCCTAAACATTTTTACGGAGATGTAATAATGGACAAAAAACAAGAATGAACCTTGACAGCCGTCATTAAAACCTGTATTTTAATCAATTTACGGTTTACGCTGAGGATAGCCTACGTTTATGGCAGAAGCGGAGCAAGTTTAGGTCCAACACAGTTAATTTTAGAAATGGAATTCGACTATATTTTATTTAAAATTTTTGTTCCTGTTGATGTATATAATCCAAAAATGAATAGCCAGAGAGAGAGAGAGAGAGAGAGAGAGAGAGAGAGAGAGAGAGAGAGAGAGAGAGAGAGAGAGAGAGAGAGAGAGAGAGAGAGAGAGAGAGAGAGAGAGAGGGGGGGGGAGGGAGGGGGGAGGGAGAGAGTTATCGATACAAGTTTTGTGTCATAAGTGGCTAACAGAAATGTTTCCTAACTCAAAGAGCATTTTATTCGGTTATAGAGTACAACAGTCCGTAAGGTATAACCTGAACTTACATAATGCGCTTTAGGGAAAGTTGCAGGCGGGAGGAGCAGTGATGTCATAACTACTACCGCTGATAAAGACATTGACTCAGCTCCATTCCGCTGTCAACGTTTGTCATGTTGTCGTCTCGCCTTGTCGTCTGTTTGTCGTCTTTGTTTTGTTTACAAACAATTGGACAAACTTTCTAACTTGAAAAAAAAATATATATATATTAACTTTTGAACTATTAAAGCTGATGGTCCTAATTATAAGTTGATTGCCGAGAGATGTCAGTATAATAACTATTGGAGTCGGAATAATTATATCACCGTTATTATTTTCAGAAAATGTAGAAAAATTTATCCCAGTTTTATATTACATGTAATGCAATCATATGACGAATATGACAACATCCTTCTTGAGTATTATTCATAAGACAGAGATCAAAATAGACAAGCAACAACACCAATAACTGCAATTACGATGTGCATTATATTATTACCATTAATATTTAAATAATCTAAAGCCATATTATATAATTTTTATTCTTATATATCCTTATAAAATAACGTTATAACAACGAAATATATGTGTTTGAACGAAATCTCGAACAAAACTGAATTAGTCCAAGGCTTGGTATAACCTAAACTATCAGAATAATTTAATAATAATTATTGATGCTGATGAACTCAATCAGCTGTTTTATCTGTTAATTTATGCAAATGGTTGCTATGGTAATTACAAATTATTTTTAATATAAGTCCAGGCTAGGATTATGCAAATGGTTGATAATTACAAATTATTGATAATATTAGTTCAGGTTAGGCATAACCTAATATTATCAGAATAATTTAATTATTGATGCTGATGAACTCAATCAGCTGTTTTATCTGTTATTTTATGCAAACGATTGCTATGGTAATAAATATAAAAATGGCTACAAATCGGCACGTGTGAAGCGTTTTTAAAAACAAGTTTTCTACCCCTTAAAATCAACTTTTCGTAAAATCCTTCCTTAGTGAGCATCTAAGACCTGATGAGAATATACCTTCAAATATGCAGATCATTATCTTTAGTAGTTTTTGCTCTACGTTGATTATGAATGAATATATATAGGACGGGGGTAGCATCCCGACTTGTTTATGGGCCAGAATTCTTGTTTAAACTGCTTCAGAGCCAGTGTATGATTACATTCCTCGGGTGTAGAGAATTAGAAAAGTAGTATCCGAAGCGTGGAATGCTAAAGCATGTAGACCTATCAGTCTATCATATTTTGTTCTGAAGTCAGTAGAAATATTGATGGAAAAGTAAGGGGTACTATCTTGATACCATTTCATCGCAACCAACTGTCTGCCTCTTAGACTTTGTGTCTTCATGGACATTGAGTGTGTTTTCGATAACAGATCTTTCAACACCATGCTTCATCATATGCAAAAGGATAGATTCTGGTAGATTGAGGAGGTCCTGACTGTAAAAGGATGCCCCCAGAAAGGAGCATTTACTCCCCTACTGTGTGTGGAGTCTGGTGGTGGACGACTTCATACAAAAAACTCAGGCAGATATTCGTGTATTCTAAAGCTAATTTTGAGAAATTTCAAATTTTATAACAGTCCCTTTAGCGTTTGGTTTTTTATTGTTACTCAAGAAATGTATTTTTATCATGAAACGTAGATGATGACCAATAGGATAGGTTTTGTTTGGGTCTTTAGTGGGCTGCACTTGGTCAAAATTTCAACAAATAGATTAGAGTAGCTATGAGAAAATCGTAATTTTATGTAATTTTCTTATCGTAACAAACCTTCAATACGCCCACATACCAAATTTTATTAAAATCCGTTCACACGTTTGGCCTGTTGAGCACCCCACAACGACAGACGGACATTCCCAAAACCACTTTTTTTAAACTCAGGGGATTTTTAAACGATTTTTTTTTATCTATCTTTATACTACATCGATGATAGTACATACATGTGAGAAAATCAAAATGTGAATTGGTTTGTAGGTAACATCAAAACACTGATTTATGTTGAAATACTTTACTCGGTGTAAGAAATGTAACCTGGTTGATAACTATCCAGGGCAGCATAGCATGAACCGTATCGTCATTCTTGTTGGAATGTCTATAAAGTTACAGGTGCAAAAACACTCGACAGACTTCCGCCACAAAACCAAAGTCTCTAACAAAATGTATTTGTACGATAATTCCACATTCCTCTTTATTGGGCTAAAAATAGAAAGTTATTACACAAACTTTCTCAAATACTTAACAAACTAAATTAATAATTTTAGTGAATATAAACCATGAATGCCGTCTTTGAAAAAATAGTTATAAGGCTCTCCTATATACAGGGTAATTGAAACAGATGTGACCGCTATTTTATTTAATAAGGACAAGAATTACAAAAAAAACTCTATGGTATTCACAAGATTTTTGGAGTTAAAACTAGAGGTATTAACAAATTTTTCATATCACCCACCATTTTTCCAACATGGTGGTCAAATAGTTCTTATGGAAAACCCTATTATTTATGACGATTTTGGATAAAACACATTGTTTTAAGATTCTTTTGTTCTTGGATATTTTTCGATCTTTTTAATCTTTTAGAAGTTACAGACACTTATGTTTCAAAAATTGCTAATTCAAGTTATTTCGAGACGATTTAAATTTTTTTTTTTATTTCACGTTCAGGTGGAATTTAAACTAGAGCTATGGTAAAAGTTGTAATAACACTACTGTTATTTTAATTTCTTCTGTAGGGTGAGTAATAGAGACTTATCGATAGAAAACAAAAATCAAGATGTTCTGGTAATTGTCTAGAACTCCCACTGGTTTACACCAATGTGTAATTATTACTGAACGTATGAGACCTTGTGAATAACATATAATAGCCGAAACAATTTTGTTAACAGCGCTTAATAATACAATTTGTGCCTAATTTAGAAGGTTTAATATATTTAATTTTAATAAAGCGATGGTGTAAACCAGTGGATGTTTTAGACTCCAAACAATAACCACAATATTATGATTTTTGTTTTCTATTGATAACTGTGGTATTATTCAGCCTACATAACAACATAAGTATCTCTAACTTCTAGATGATTAAAAATATCAAAAAAACCCCAAGAACAAAACAGTCTCTGGAAATAGAACGTAGCTCCTAAACGGTTAGAGATATCGAAAAATACCCAAGAACAAAACAGTCTCAGGAAATAGAACGTAGCTCCTAAACGGTTAGAGATATCGAAAAATACCCAAGAACAAAACAGTCTCTGGAAATAGAACGTAGCTCCTAAACGGCTAGAGATATCGAAAAATACCCAAGAACAAAACAGTCTCTGGAAATAGAACGTAGCTCCTAAACGGTTAGAGATATCGAAAAATACCCAAGAACAAAACAGTCTCTGGAAATAGAACGTAGATCCTAAACGGTTAGAGATATCGAAAAATACCCAAGAACAAAACAGTCTCAGGAAATAGAACGTAGCTCCTAAACGGTTAGAGATATCGAAAAATACCCAAGAACAAAACAGTCTCTGGAAATAGAACGTAGCTCCTAAACGGTTAGAGATATCGAAAAATACCCAAGAACAAAACAGTCTCTGGAAATAGAACGTAGCTCCTAAACGGTTAGAGATATCGAAAAATACCCAAGAACAAAACAGTCTCTGGAAATAGAACGTAGATCCTAAACGGTTAGAGATATCGAAAAATACCCAAGAACAAAACAGTCTCTGGAAATAGAACGTAGCTCCTAAACGGTTAGAGATATCGAAAAATACCCAAGAACAAAACAGTCTCTGGAAATAGAACGTAGCTCCTAAACGGTTAGAGATATCGAAAAATACCCAAGGACAAAACAATCTCTGTTAATAGAACGTAGCTCCTAAACGGTTAGAGATATCGAAAAATACCAAGAACAAAACAGTCTCTGGAAATAGAACGTAGATCCTAAACGGTTAGAGATATCGAAAAATACCCAAGAACAAAACAGTCTCTGGAAATAGAACGTAGCTCCTAAACGGTTAGAGATATCGAAAAATACCCATGAACAAAACAGTCTCTGGAAATAGAACGTAGATCCTAAACGGTTAGAGATATCGAAAAATACCCAAGAACAAAACAGTCTCTGGAAATAGAACGTAGCTCCTAAACGGTTAGAGATATCGAAAAATACCCAAGAACAAAACAGTCTCTGGAAATAGAACGTAGCTCCTAAACGGTTAGAGATACTGTATCGAAAAATACCCAAGAATAAAACAGTCTCTGTTAATAGAACGTAGCGCCTAAACGGTTAGAGATATCGAAAAATACCCATGAACAAAATAGTCTCTGGAAATAGAACGTAGCTCCTAAATGGTTAGAGATATCGAAAAATACCCAAGGACAAAACAGTCTCTGGAAATAGAACGTAGCTCCTAAATGGTTAGAGATATCGAAAAATACCCAAGGACAAAACAGTCTCTGGAAATAGAACGTAGCTCCTAAATGGTTAGAGATATCGAAAAATACCCTAGAATAAAACAGTCTCTGTTAATAGAACGTAGCGCCTAAACGGTTAGAGATATCGAAAAATACCCATGAACAAAATAGTCTCTGGAAATAGAACGTAGCTCCTAAATGGTTAGAGATATCGAAAAATACCCAAGGACAAAACAGTCTCTGGAAATAGAACGTAGCGCCTAAACGGTTAGAGATATCGAAAATACCCAAGGACAAAACAGTCTCTGGAAATAGAACGTAGCGCCTAAACGGTTAGAGATATCGAAAAATACCCAAGGACAAAACAGTCTCTGGAAATAGAACGTAGCTCCTAAACTGTTAGAGATATCGAAAAATCCCCAAGGACAAAACAGTCTTTGGAAATAGAACGTAGCTACTAAACGGTTAGAGATATCGAAAAATCCCCAAGGACAAAACAGTCTCTGGAAATAGAACGTAGCTCCTAAACGGTTAGAGATGTCGAAAAATCCCCAAGGAGAAAACAGTCTTTGGAAATAGAACGTAGCTCCTAAACGGTTAGAGATATCGAAAAATCCCCAAGGACAAAACAGTCTCTGGAAATAGAACGTAGCTCCTAAACGGTTAGAGATATCGAAAAATACCCAAGGACAAAACAGTCTCTGGAAATAGAACGTAGCTCCTAAACGGTTAGAGATATCGAAAAATACCCAAGAACAAAACAGTCTCTGGAAATAGAACGTAGCTCCTAAACGGTTAGAGATATCGAAAAATACCCAAGAACAAAACAGTCTCTGGAAATAGAACGTAGCTCCTAAACGGTTAGAGATATCGAAAAATACCCTAGAATAGAACAGTTTCTGGAAATAGAACGTAGCTCCTAAACGGTTAGAGATATCGAAAAATACCCAAGAACAAAACAGTCTCAGGAAATAGAACGTAGATCCTAAACGGTTAGAGATATCGAAAAATACCCAAGAACAAAACAGTCTCAGGAAATAGAACGTAGCTCCTAAACGGTTAGAGATATCGAAAAATACCCAAGAACAAAACAGTCTCTGGAAATAGAACGTAGCTCCTAAACGGTTAGAGATATCGAAAAATACCCTAGAATAGAACAGTTTCTGGAAATAGAACGTAGCTCCTAAACGGTTAGAGATATCGAAAAATACCCTAGAATAGAACAGTTTCTGGAAATAGAACGTAGTTCCTAAACGGTTAGAGATATCGAAAAATACCCTAGAATAGAACAGTTTCTGGAAATAGAACGTAGCTCCTAAACGGTTAGAGATATCGAAAAATACCCTAGAATAGAACAGTTTCTGGAAATAGAACGTAGCTCCTAAACGGTTAGAGATATCGAAAAATACCCTAGAATAGAACAGTTTCTGGAAATAGAACGTAGCTCCTAAACGGTTAGAGATATCGAAAAATACCCTAGAATAGAACAGTTTCTGGAAATAGAACGTAGCTCCTAAACGGTTAGAGATATCGAAAAATACCCTAGAATAGAACAGTTTCTGGAAATAGAACGTAGCTCCTAAACGGTTAGAGATATCGAAAAATACCCTAGAATAGAACAGTTTCTGGAAATAGAACGTAGCTCCTAAACGGTTAGAGATATCGAAAAATACCCTAGAATAGAACAGTTTCTGGAAATAGAACGTAGCTCCTAAACGGTTAGAGATATCGAAAAATACCCAAGAACAAAACAGTCTCTGGAAATAGAACGTAGCTCCTAAACGGTTAGAGATATCGAAAAATACCCTAGAACAGAACAGTTTCTGGAAATAGAACGTAGCTCCTAAACGGTTAGAGATATCGAAAAATACCCTATTATAGAACAGTTTCTGGAAATAGAACGTAGCTCCTAAACGGTTAGAGATATCGAAAAATACCCTAGAATAGAACAGTTTCTGGAAATAGAACGTAGCTCCTAAACGGTTAGAGATATCGAAAAATACCCAAGAACAAAACAGTCTCTGGAAATAGAACGTAGCTCCTAAACGGTTAGAGATATCGAAAAATACCCTAGAATAGAACAGTTTCTGGAAATAGAACGTCGCTCCTAAACGGTTAGAGATATCGAAAAATACCCAAGAACAAAACAGTCTCTGGAAATAGAACGTAGCTCCTAAACGGTTAGAGATATCGAAAAATACACAAGAACAAAACAGTTTCTGGAAATAGAACGTAGCTCCTAAACGGTTAGAGATATCGAAAAATACCCAAGAACGAAAGTCTTAAAATAATGTTTTTGATCCAGAATCGTCATAAAAAGTAGAGTAATTTTTAGGAATTGCTTTTAGATTATCTACTTGTATTCACTACAGTGGGTACGGACGTTGCAATGCCGAGGGTTCCTTGCTGAATCTACACATTTTCCGGGTATTTTGGGTTAGTTCTGTCAGGTCTTTCTTGTCCAACTGTTGTTCTCTTCCGACCTTGACGCTATTAGAATATTTGAAGGTTGAGTCTTAATTTTACGTTAATTTCTTCCTTTTTCGTATAAGGTGATTATGACCAATTGGTTTGGAGGCCCTGTAAGTACCACGAGAGTTGGAGAGATTTTTGAGGAACATTTTCCCACCAATAAAAACCTTAAACTGGACTTGCAGCGTGAAGTGTTTAAGCGAAATCTTACCTTCATCTTCTCATCTGGTTTTATTATACCATCGAACCAAACCGGTCAGACAGAGTTGGTGGTTCAAGGGCATTTCGAAACCCATGATAATAAAGTTCCACTCCTAAACATTGACTGCGTTAATTAATTTTAATTAACTAAACTGTAAGTCAAGTTGGAGTTAGTTTACGACGCGACGTTAAGATGTGTCCATAGATCATCGTATCTACGTTAACTATATCAGTAACGTACTTGTTCTCACGTCTAGAGAAAGTTAGGTTATATGATGTCCTGTGAGTCATATCTGTCCTATGAACTGTTAACTGTTTTTACAGCGTAAACGTGTGGATTGATTTTAATTAAATTTGGTATGTGGCCATATTTTGGAACTTTTTCATGTTCTGAAAACTCAAAATTTGGGATTAGTCGATATAAGGGAAAAAACTGAAATTTACGATTTCCTCAAAATCGGTTCAAACGATTTTGATCAAATTTTAGTCTGTATGGATCTAAATAAATAGGTCGCCTTCTCTCCAAAATATCCGGTTCGTGAGATAAAATACGTAATTTCTCAAAATCGACTCGACCGATTTAATTTAAATTTGAGTGGATATTGAAGATCAGTGACCCTAACTTGTGTTCAAAATCGCAAGTAAACAAATATTACGGTTCAGGAATAATTGGCAAAGAATAAACAAATTACGTTGACCTTTGATATGATACGACTCATACTGGGGATGTGTTTTTCATAAATTAAGCAAGTTTAAGCCTTTATTTAAATACCAGATAAATAAGCAATTTTGTTTTAAAATGCAGAAATTTGTGAAAATATAGTTTTTAACTACTATATTTATATTTATAAAATAAAAAAAGTATTAAAAACAGACAAGTTGTTAAATAATATTGAAAAATAAATGTTCAATTGTTATTTGGGCCACATTGTGGTATCCATGAATAATTGTTACAGTTTTATTTTATGGTTGTAGGCGTTTTTTATTATTTAAATAACAAAAGGTTAATTTTGATCACGAGGCAAAAGGAAAGGACTCAAAACGGGAATTAAATTATTTATAAGTCTTTGGCATTATTTATACGTAGTATGATTTTAGAGTTATTAACAATCAAAGTGTGTAAAAATCGTGTGTGGGATATGGGGGGTAGTTTTAGTGCCAACTTTAATTGCATTGATACGAGTACAAGAGTAAAATTGTAGGGATTTTTATGACTTTCAAGGTTTTCTAAGAGACGTTTTCGTTAAATTTATACTTTATGAGTTAATCGCTAAAAACTGGTTTTCAACCCTTTCATCCCTTCTTCATCTTAAAATGCGACTATTCGGAGAATTCTTTAAAAGGAAGCATTTTATAGTAACTTTACATAGTTTTTTGGGCACTTTAATTTATTCCTTTTAAAAATCTATTTTTACTGTACTACTTTAACTTTAATAATATTAATTTAGGCATACTCAATTTTCAGTCAAGTTGGAATTACTTTACGACGTCAGGATGATGGTAGGTATACTATACCAGTAATGTACTGCGAGAACGTATTTAGTACATACTAGAGTTTTTTAGGATTTCAAGGGCTCATTATAGTGAGAAGGGGCTTGGCAATCCCGAGGGTCTTAGCTTGGATCTACACCTTTTTTTTAGTCTTGCTAGATCCGTTCTCTCTTGACCAACTCTCTTCTTTACCGACTGTTGACGCTATTAGGACATTCTAGGGGTAGTGTTATTTTATTTTTACGTCTTCTTTTATAAAACGTTGACTGATAAAATGGCTTTAAATTGCTTTGAGAAAGGAAAATTAAAATTAAAGTTTCAATAAAGGGAAATTGCTTTAAAATAGTTTTTTAGGGAGAGGAGGTGAAAGGGTTTTAAAATGTTATTTAATCTCTTAAAATATGAATTTTACGTAAACATGTTAAATAATACTTTTATAGATAATACAATTTAGTTTCTTTATTAGTTTCGATACGATTAAAATTGACCGAGCTACGGGCTTTTAAATACGACGCTGAAACTATCCCCGTGTCTCGCAAATTTTTATGATCTTTAATTGATAACAACTCGAGAGCAATACGTCGTATTGTTATTTCTAAAAAATAGTGATTTTAGATAATTGAAACGTTTATTTTGTGATAACGTGTAATTCTTTAGAGCCAATCGCATGGATTCCAGCCAAGAATCATTCAATACTTCCTTGCACGAACATATTAATATGCACTACCAACCCAGTCACCGGGGAACCAGCTTTGATGAGTAACTAGAAACATTGATCATTATCACAGTTAAGTCTGGTTTTACGGCATTTTTGCTTATTGTTGCGTAAAGTGGGAATTTTTCATTCACCGGTCGTGTGTTATTTCGTGGTCCATCGGGGCAAAGGTAAGGGTGACTTGATCGCGTTCCCTGGCGGTCAAATTACAGTCAAAGAGCAGTTGATGACGGTGTTGCTCTTCACTCTTTACGGTTCTGAACATTTCCTTATCGTGCTGAGTCGTGTCCCTTTATTGTTCCATCGGGACAAAGGTAAGGGTGACTTGATCGTGTTCCCTGGCGGTCAAATTGCACTCAAAGAGCAGTTGATGACGGTGTTGCTCTTCTCTCTTTACGGTTCTGAACATTTCCTTATCGTGCTGAGTCGTGTCCCTTTATTGTTCCATCGGGACAAAGGTAAGGGTGACTTGATCGTGTTCCCTGGCGGCCAAATTACAGTCAAAGAGCAGTTGATGACGGTGTTGCTCTTCACTCTTTACGGTTCTGAACATTTCCTTATCGTACTGAGTCGTGTCCTTACGTGGTCCATCGGGACAAAGGTAAGGGTGACTTGATCGTGTTCCCTGGCGGCCAAATTGCAGTCAAAGAGCAGTTGATGACGGTGTTGCTCTTCACTCTTTACGGTTCTGAACATTTCCTTATCGTACTGAGTCGTGTCCTTACGTGGTCCATCGGGACAAAGGTAAGGGTGACTTGATCGTGTTCCCTGGCGGCCAAATTGCAGTCAAAGAGCAGTTGATGACGGTGTTGCTCTTCACTCTTTACGGTTCTGAACATTTCCTTATCGTACTGAGTCGTGTCCTTACGTGGTCCATCGGGACAAAGGTAAGGGTGACTTGATCGTGTTCCCTGGCGGCCAAATTGCAGTCAAAGAGCAGTTGATGACGGTGTTGCTCTTCACTCTTTACGGTTCTGAACATTTCCTTATCGTACTGAGTCGTGTCCTTACGTGGTCCATCGGGACAAAGGTAAGGGTGACTTGATCGCGTTCCCTAGCGGCCAAATTGCACTCAAAGAGCAGTTGATGACGGTGTTGCTCTTCTCTCTTTACGGTTCTGAACATTTCCTTATCGTGCTGAGTCGTGTCCCTTTATTGTTCCATCGGGACAAAGGTAAGGGTGACTTGATCGTGTTCCCTGGCGGCCAAATTACAGTCAAAGAGCAGTTGATGACGGTGTTGCTCTTCACTCTTTACGGTTCTGAACATTTCCTTATCGTACTGAGTCGTGTCCTTACGTGGTCCATCGGGACAAAGGTAAGGGTGACTTGATCGTGTTCCCTGGCGGCCAAATTGCAGTCAAAGAGCAGTTGATGACGGTGTTGCTCTTCACTCTTTACGGTTCTGAACATTTCCTTATCGTACTGAGTCGTGTCCTTACGTGGTCCATCGGGACAAAGGTAAGGGTGACTTGATCGCGTTCCCTGGCGGCCAAATTGCAGTCAAAGAGCAGTTGATGACGGTGTTGCTCTTCACTCTTTACGGTTCTGAACATTTCCTTATCGTACTGAGTCGTGTCCTTACGTGGTCCATCGGGACAAAGGTAAGGGTGACTTGATCGCGTTCCCTGGCGGCCAAATTGCAGTCAAAGAGCAGTTGATGACGGCGTTGCTCTTCACTCTTTACGGTTCTGAACATTTCCTTATCGTACTGAGTCGTGTCCTTACGTGGTCCATCGGGACAAAGGTAAGGGTGACTTGATCGTGTTCCCTGGCGGCCAAATTGCAGTCAAAGAGCAGTTGATGACGGTGTTGCTCTTCACTCTTTACGGTTCTGAACATTTCCTTATCGTACTGAGTCGTGTCCTTACGTGGTCCATCGGGACAAAGGTAAGGGTGACTTGATCGTGTTCCCTGGCGGCCAAATTTCGACCGATCACGTCACAATTTGAGTACTTGTTGTGTAATTGTTGTCCTGTGGTAAAAATCTTGTTTTGATTGAAACACCCATACCCTACTCTAAAATACCCCTTTTTACAAAAAATCTATTTTACAATAAAATTGCATATATATATATATATTATATATGCATTAAATTGAAAAATTGTTTCACATTGAACTAAAATTGTATAAAGGTTTTTAAAAAATAACGATTAAAATCTTAAAATATAGACCTTTAAAAGTCCTTTTTCTTTTGAGGTACAAATCTTATATTTGTTACTTAATTTCAGTCTTGCATTTTCCAGCGTGTATATAATAAAAATCATATTTCGTTTAAAAAAATTATTATGTATTTTTATCAACGTTCAAAGATGTGCTATCATTTTAACCAAATTTTTATTTTCGTAGTTAATTAACGAAAACTGGGAAAAGCTACATTTAGAATCGTAGCAAAAACGCTAGTTTTCAAAGATCTATATTTTATTTCCCATTTTCGATTTAAAAAAAAATTAAAATATTAGTTTCATATACAGTATAGAGAATGTTTCGGAACTCTTGTCGGATATTTTACTTGATTGTTCCTGGGGTTGAAGTAAAGTCAGAACGAGGATTCATTTGTTTGAAAGAAGTTTAGTAGTCTGTTTATCCATCATTTTTTGTTTTGTAATAAAACATGTTTATTTTGAAATGAAGTCCAAATTTGCTTACTAATATGTTATGTGATCTTTATCAATGTACCAAGAATCACGGCCTTGTGTTGTATTTTTCAAAATGGCGGTTGTTTAAAATTTGTAAAATCGAATATCTCGTAAACCGTTAAACAATTTACAAAAAAGTTTTCTTTGAATGATCAAACAAAATGGTTTTTGTATTTTTACTGTGGCTTGAAGGATAACCTCGTTATTGGCAATAAACTGAAAACATAATTTCTTATAATGACTTGAATTTGCCCCTAACCACGATCACTAGAAACTTTAAAATAAAACACAATTATCTGATTAATTTTGTTCTTTATTAATTATTTCCACTAAATGCCCTGATGTACATTTCGATAACATGGTTATCATCATCGGAGGGGTCTTGCTTATAAACTAAATCTAAACTTACATATCTATTAATGAAATAAAATTTTGATTCAACAATAGGATGTATGGAAAATCGCTTCTTGAATAAGGTTAAAACAAAAAATGTTCGAAACTTTAAGCGCCTATGACTCCTAAACAAGTAGGTTTATCAAACAATAACCAGAAATTAAAAAGTCTTAACATTTTGTACAGAATCCGAAAATAACACAAAAAAATTAATGCCTCTATAAGAAATTAAAAAGTTGACAGCCATATTGGAAAATGGTGCTAATTTTTAAACAGATTTTTAAAGTTACTGTATATAAAAAAGTAAAAACGATTCCAAAGTTTAAAGTTCTTTCACAGATTTTTACGATATGTGTTAATAATACCCACAATAAAAGAATCACATTTTATATTTCATAAAAATAAGTGTTTTTATTTTGATCCGAGATATAAACTTTAATTATATATAAATAAATTATAAACTGTTTAATTAGTTTTGATTATTAATGTTTAATAAAATATAATTGTTTTGAATCTTTTTCATTAATAAATCGATACACTGTATAAGATTTAAGTTCAAATTACCAGAAAAAGTAGGCCTAATTTTAAAATGATAAATAAATACTTTATATGGAAAACCTTATTTTTTAAATTATAATTTTTTTAGATGAAGGTGCTTAAAATTCATCTGTAAATACTAAAAATTTTAAAAGATTTTGAGTCAGTATGTTGTAAACAAAAAAAAGTCATAAAAATTATCCGTATAGTAAAAACAAATTATACACGGCCAACTGTATACCTGGTAGATATACCAGATATTGAAAAAGCAAACAGTTTTGTCATCCTAACAAACAAATGACACGAAGAAAATTATTTAAAATGACGTATTTTGTTGCGTCATAGCGGTTTCGGCGTCAAACTCTTACATTGTCCATATCAGTATAACATAACACCTGTATTTCAACGAATTTGAAAGTTTACCTTAGCTTTACAGTTAGTTGTTGCAATTGTTCATTGATGGGTGACGAAGCTCTACATATGTGAAGAAGCGTGTACTCGCTACGCTTCTGTCGGGGATCCATATACGAATGTCATATTTTTTGTTTTGTTTAAAGTCTAAACGTTTAGGTCATCATAGCCTTAAAAAGATAAAATAAAGACCTCTAATAGCGTCAGGGTCGCAAAGAACAAGAGTTGATCAATAGTAAGGATGAAAAATAGAAATCTAACTACCTAGCCCCTGAGGGTTAGCACATTGTTTTAGGAGCTGCTTCGTAGATATCAATTTGTAAATGCATTGATTTTGTTGTTAATATGATTTTTCCTATTGTTTTAAAGGTGAAAAACCCTCTACGTCATCATCGCCTAATAAAAAACAAGTTGTTAGGGTGCCACATTGATACATACCCAGCCCAAATCATACAATCAGATCGTCTAAACCTATCTATCTTCAGTAGTCTCCAAGCTGTACACATGTGAAGGATATTCCACTCGCTTCGCTCATCGGATCTCGTAATCCGGAAGTTACATTTTCTTCGGAGTTCGAAAATTAAATTTTTGACATTAACTTGGCTATTTGTCATCATAGAGAGGTGGGGTTTGGTAGGCCTACCATTCTGGATGCAGTCTTTTATTTAATTTAGTGTATTAGAAGTTGAATAACACACTAGATATTAACCAAAAACTGTTTAAAATTAACGCCATTTTGATGTTTTAAATTAGATTTTTATGATTTTTCAATACGAACACAATATATCTCCTGTACCAAATTCAACTTCCTATCTTAATTTTTGTGTCCGCTAAAGTGCTTACGTACAGACTATGGACGGACGATATGTTGGACATGAGGTTTTTGAGGTTATGAAAGAAAGATCAGTTAAAACTGAGGTCAACTTTTTATACGATTACCAAATTTACTCTATACTTCGATAATGTATAATGGATAAGTCACTTAATGTTTTATCGAGTGTTAGTTAGTTTAAACAAATATTATTTGTTATTGGTTCATTTCAAAATGTACAAAACTACACGAGTTTCCCCCCTCTTTCTTTTTTAATGAGTTCGCATGTTTTTTTCTTAAGTCGTTAAAAGATCTTTCTAGGTCAGTAGAAATTTTTGCAAACATTACCGAAGTCATGCTTTTAATTTGTCTGCTCTCTACCTCCCACCCCTGCCTGTCAGTCTTGTGTCAATCAATACCAGTTCGTAGAGCGGACTGTACCAACTACGACTGTACCTCCAACTTCACTGTTCTATTTTCACCGCACTTCCGTTTCCATGGCAACCAAACCGTTATGCTGCAAAAAGAAACTGTTGTTGGAAATAAAAATACGGGTACAGTCTGTGCCATATGTAAAATAGAACACTTGTATCAAGTATTTTTATATTGATTTTACTTGAAAATGTTTTTATTTTATATTTAACATAAAGTTTTTGCTAATTTAATTTTGCTCCAAATAAACGCTAGAAAAGTGTTGTACAAACGTTGTCATAAAATATACTTAGATCCGTAATTCTATCGAAAAATAAAAATAATTCAAATTTTGAAAAATAAACAAAATAAATAAGTAGGGTCTTAATTTGCTTAGCTTTTGACATAATTGGGTCCGTAAATTGTATTGGATTAAAATTGTTTACCTGACGGTGGTCAAGGTTCATTTTTGTTTTGTTTTTTCAATTATTCTTAATTTGTAACAGTTTTTGGAATATTGATGTTCGCATTTCACTAAAATTTGAACGAAATCGGCGGATTCTATTTTAAAAAATACGTTTTTATGGTCACATTTTTTGGATATTTTCCTAATAACTCACGAACCGAAATTTTTGGAATGATAACTTACATTATGTTTTGTTTGAGTCCATAGAGGATACGCTTGAGCCAAATTTATGTAAAATCCTAGAAACGATTTAGTGAAATTCGTAATTTTGTGTTCTAATTAGTTATAGGCTATACAAGGTGTTTAAATAAACCTTTCAGGAAACCAGGAGCTTATTATTCCTCACATCAAAACAAATTATATAATCAAATTTCGTAAAATGTTTAGATTTTTATCTAGCCGCCATTTTGTGTTTTTAACCAAAAAAATCATATCATTTTAACGGTATGACCCAATTTGAGAAAAATAATTAACGGGTTTCTTTTACTCATTTCAAAATAGCGACTATTTAAACGTTTTAACGTCGAATATATCAGAAACCTTTAAGTTTACAAACTATTTTCCTTTTTTAACGACAAACAATAAATAGATTTTTTATTCTTTCTGTAAGGATAATTGAGTAATAAAAAAATAAAAATTTAAAAACTGAAAATATTAATTCTTGGTAATTGTCTACAACACCCAAAATAAGTCTAGAATATAATTTGAGTAGGCTTGTTGAGTTGAGCTGTTCAAAATACTACAAAAACAGAATTTTATGATATTTGATATTACATATAATTATTTAATGTGTCGATAACTTGGTAATCCTTAAGCTACAGAAAAATCTGAAGATATAAATTTGCAGGGTTCAAAAAGTTTTGGTTGTGAGCTACTTGGATATAGTAGCTAATTAATTAGACTACTAATGTTTTGGGTTTATTGTCGATAAATCCGTTGTCCTACTATAAGCTAGAGAAAGAATAAAACAAATCCTTTGGTTTGACTTTATTAAATATTTGGTCAAATTATCGGATTTCGAGATATTTGAGGTTAAAAAGTTTAAATAGCCGTCCTAAATAAAAATTTGTAAAAGTTTTTCTATAACTTTTGTATTTATTGAATAAACCACAGGGAACAATTGTTTCAATCACCCTTCATACATAATGTTGAAACTCCTTTAATATCTCAGGTTCTAATTTGGACAGATATGAACAAAACAAATATTTTACAAATCAACATCATCTATCTAACAACATCATCACAACTGTCAATACACAACAAGCTATTGATTTATAAGCAGGTCTTAAGACCAGTGTGGATCTACGGAATTCAGCTATGGGGCTGCACTAGCAAGACAAATGTAAATATCATTCAAGTGTTTCAAAATAAAGTGCTTAGATGTATAGTGGATGCACCCTGGTACATCAGGAACGATAATTTGCATAGGGACCTGCAGATAGACCTAGTCAGTGATGAAATAAAAAAACAGGCAAGGAAGCATAAACAACGCATCATTCAACATGAACACCATGAGATACAGGGACTGTTGGATGTCACTCGGGTGGAGAGAAGACTGAAGAGGACAAAGCCTTCATATCTGATGGACTAGAGTGATAGGGAATGACCATTGGGTCATATCCCTTACAAGTGTAAAAGTATGAAGTGTAAATTGCTAGATGGGTAGAAACTCAGTTGTAATATTGAATTAATAAAAAAAAAAAATCTATCTACGGAATGCAACAAAAATTAGGTACCGTATACAGGATGTCCCAAAAATGTGATTTGTTCCCGGTTTTGTCTTGTGGCACCGTGAAAAGTATTTGTGTTTCTTAACGAAGACTAAAAAATAAATTAAATGTTTTCTGATTCTTAAAATTATATATATATATATATATATATATATATATATATATATATATATATATATCTTGCTCATATACCCTTGAATGAGTTTGGATATGGTTCATATTGACGGCAGAAGCTCCAAAATTGTAGTATACGAACGAAGTAATTAACACAGAAATCTAGTTAAATCGTAGTACTTCTAAAAATATAGATATTATATAAATCTTGAGATTATGGGACCTCGTTAACTAACCAGGTAAAGTTCTGTTCCAAATTTGAACACTGCGCTTTCAAAAACATAGTTTCATTTGTAATTAAGAATTACATTACGATTTACCAATAAACAAAAATATAAGCAGTATTGTTAGACTCCAGAATAATTGTGAAATTAATCAACTAATTTATGCTAAATGTCTTAATGTCACAATCCTTGTATATTCTAGTAGACTTCCGGTTTCGACGGTATATCGTCACCTTCAGTTCCGAGACATCATTCTTCTTATTTAAAATATATCAAATCATGAGAATATGGGACATCTGTAATCAAACACGTAAAAATCTGTTCTAAATTTGAACTTGGCGCCTTCAAAAAAATATATAGTTTCTTTTGTAATTAAGAATTACATTACGATTTGCCAATAAATAAAAATTTAAACATAGTATTGTTTAGCCTCTATAATTGTGAAATTTATAAATCATTGTTAATAATTATCTTAATATCAACAATCCGTGTATATCATCAGGTCCGGGACATCATTCGTCACCAGCCAACCTTTAACGTAGAATTTATATTTATGTACCCGCTGATACGAGTTCCACACAACTAAGTATATAAATAAATGTATACAATTGGTTTTTATTTGTGTTTCTATTCGTGTTTAAGATACGCATTAAAAAAAATCAACAAGTCTAAATTTATGTTATTTTTTGGCGAAAAGAAGAATGATGTCTCGGAACTGAAGATGACGATATACCGTCGAAACCGGAAGTCTACTACGATATACAAGGGTTTTTGACGTAAGGTAATTAACCCAAATTAGTTGGTTCAATTCACAATACTGGATACTAACAATTTTTATATATTATGTTATATTATAATAAATTTTTTAATTAGAAATGGTTTTTGAAGGTGTTAAGTTCAAATTTGGCACAGATGTTTACGTGGTTGGTTATCGCGAGGTCCCTTATTCTCAGTATTTGAGATTTCAATTTTTGTATGAGTCGATATTTTTATAAAATAAGTATATTTTTTTACAGTTGTTAATATTGAATTTGATTCGACGTAATTACTTCATTCAAAAAATCGCTCTTTAAAAAAAAAATCAAAATTTAAATAGCAAATTATGCAAATGAGTGAATTGTCTCTACTGGATGAGAACGGTAAATGAACTGAAAGATTTGCTCCCCCCCCTCAAATCCTTAAAAAAGTATTAAGAAACGGTGCAAAAAATCTTGCACAAATTTTCTCATTTCCTCATCCTTAAAACTAATACTGTCGGTTCGGTCAAAAAGTGGAAATGAATCATTGACGTTGTCTTAGAAAAAATCCTAATACAGTATATTTACATGTGAACTATAGTTCTTTACATATAGAACTCTTGTGACATAAACAAATCGTATTTAATTCGAATCAAGCGTTTAAATAACGTTGGTCAAGATTTTTTTTTTATTCCTGAACCGTAATTTTTTTTTTTTTTGCGATTTCGGCCATGTGTTTGGGTCATTAACCTTCAAATTTGACTACAATGTTATCGAAATAGGTAGAGGCGATTGTGAGAAATTATATATTTACAGCTCTATTAACGAACCGCCGTTTTTGGAGAAATGGCGACCAATACGTTTTGTTTGAGTTGTTAAGGTTAGGTTAGGTAAAGACTTTACGTCTCTAGACCTTTTTATAGACACTTCAAGCATAAAAATCGGTCCAGTAGTTTCTAAGAACTCGGCGTTATAAAAATTCTGCTTAGGTATTAAGTATATATTTTCTCAAAGACGGCATCTATGGTTCATTTTCACTTCTTAACTGACAACTACGGAACTGATATTTTTGATGAAGGTTATTTCTATTTCCTTTTGAGGATGAGCGAGTTGAGAAAGTTTGTGACTCATTTATTACATACACTACTCAATACAGATTCTAAATGTCATGGAGGTAAAATTATTATACATATGTCTTTAGTTTTACACCAGCAGTATCACAAATACAACATTATAACTCGAAGAGAACACGCTAAGATAAAGTTGTATCGGATACCAAATACGGAGTAGTTACAATGTTATTGTTATTCAGTAAATGTAAATCTAGATTTGGTTCAGTATACAATGACATAACATGACCAGTTCAGCATACTTAAACTGTGACCATTCAATCGTAGAAACCAGTTTAATACCACCTCCAAATGTGAACAATGAAAAGAATAATTAAATACGGAAGGAAGGATTCTCAACATACCATCGTGCTGGACAGTCAGCTGTTCTACGTACTACACCTTAGTTTGTAGTCCGAGACTTTTACGTATGTCAATAAAAAGTGCAATCATTGTACACTCCTTTTCACAGATCCACCTCTAAAACCAAATTAAAAACAGCTAAAATTAATCATTGCTAAAAATATTATTTCAGTAATTTTAAAAAAATTATTTGTATTACAACTGAGTAAGAAAACCCATCTAGAAATTTATTCCTCATACTTAATTAACACTTGTAAGAAATATAACCCAATGGTTATTCCCTATCACTATTGTCCATCAAATCTGAAGGTTTAGTCTGTTCAGTCTTTTCTCCATCCCAGTTACAACCAACAGTACTCGTACCTCAGGGCGTTCATGCTACATGATGCGTTGTCTGTGCTTCCCTGTCTGCTTTTCTCCATCTCAGTTACAACCAACAGTTTTCGTACTTCAGGGCGTTCATGCTACATGATACGTTGTCTGTGCTTCCCTGTCTGCTTTTCTCCATCCCAGTTACAACCAACAGGTCTCGTACCTCAGGGCGTTCATGCTACATGATGCGTTGTCTGTGCTTCCCTGTCTGCTTCTCTCCACCCCAGTTACAACCAACAGTCCTCGTACTTCAGGGCGTTCATGCTACACGATGCGTTGTCTGTGCTTCCCTCTCTGCTTCTCTCCACCCCAGTTACAATCAACAGTCCTCGTACTTCAGGGCGTTCATGCTACACGATGCGTTGTCTGTGCTTCCCTCTCTGCTTCTCTCCACCCCAGTTACAACCAACAGGACTCGTACTTCAGGGCGTTCATGCTACACGATGCGTTGTCTGTGCTTCCCTGCCTGCTTCTCTCCACCCCAGTTACAACCAACAGTCCTCGTACTTCAGGGCGTTCATGTCTGTGCTTCCAATTGTCAATCGAAAAGTGAACCATGTACGCCGAAAAGTACCTAAAATTGTTTCACTTTTGCTATAAACACGTTTCAGCGCATGTCGTCTTGATTAAATCTTTGATTTATTACTTTTTTCTTCTTCTTCGCCCTTTTAAGAAGAAAAAGGTAGGATCGAATGAGAACGAGAGTTGGAGAAGTGAGACCTAAGAATGAGTTGATATTGATTTATGCGAGCCTTCATGAAGAAAGGTGTAGATTCAGTTAGGTATTACGGGATTGCAACACTCGTAATCATCTGGCGGGAATTGAGTTGTTAATATCGGTGTCATGATGTATTTTTGCCTTTCCTGAACTGTAAAATATATATTTTTTAGTTGTGATTCTTTATACAGGCTTTGGTTATATTCTTTAAATTTTACCAACATTTGAAGGATCTCAGAGAAGTCCATTTTGGAAATATTAAATTCCTTAGGAGCTATATTTAAGAAAAATTTGATAAGAAATTGTAGAAAAAAAATGACAAATTTATAATGATTTTAAAAGATAACGTTAATTATATATAAAAAAATATATATATTATTATATATATATATATAATAATCGTCTTATGATCTTGCCAATATAATTTTTATATCATTTTCAAGGGAATCTATATGATTTAAGTTAGGCTAAAACTTTGTTTTTTAAATATTGTTCCAAATTATTTATAGACGTATTACTCCAGACTAGCCCTAACCTAAAATTGTCTTATATTATTGAAGTTTTGAACCTAATTGTAATATAGCAGATATTCCGTAAAAAATTCTGTCCGAGTTTGATTTGTAGGGAAATCCCACTTTAGTTTTCCGTCCAGAGTGATGCAGTTATTTCCCGTGCGTTCATTTCATAGAGGACATGGATAATCAAAACCTCTAAAATCAAAATTTAAATACTTCGTTTTCTTTACATTGACCTGCATTTTGTTTCTCGAACTGATGTCTTGCAAAATTAAATCATCAAACTTCCCGAGATATACAGTATAACAAACACACAGAACACAATTCTCATAAAACAAATACGCCTAAGTATCAAACGCGTTTCAACGACAAGGTCGTCCTCTTCAGTGATACACCAGCTAAACCAACCAAACCACAACTAGCTGGTGTATCACTGAAGAGGACGACCTTGTCGTTGAAACGCGTCTGATACTTAGGCATATTTTTTTTATGAGAATTGTGTTCTGTGTGTTTGTTATACTGTATAGTTTTTCTCATAAGTCAAGCTCAACATTTAATATGGATATGGTTCCCGAGATATGGTGAAGAAATTTCCACATACAAAATGTAATTAAAATCAGTCCACACGTTTTAGAACAAAGCACATGCGACAAACTACAAATAGACGGACATCATTTCAAAAACTTATCTAGGGAATCTCAAAAAGGAAAGAGAGGGATCTAACCCAAGACTAGATGTAGCAAGGTTAGGGATTGCTACACCCTTACTATAACAGCCCCTGGGGGGGGGGGGGAAGCTAAATAAACTATACGGACGTGCAGGCATCAAAGTCCGGAATTCCATGTTCATTATAGTTATTTCAATAGTAGATGCTGCATGCAAATAGTTTAAAATTTTTTGATATTGAATTAAACATTACGTAAAACCAACACTTATCATTGATGTTTTTTAAAATTATAGTATTCAACAAAATAATAGATTTTAAGTATTATACTTAGAAAGTTGACATAAATTAGTAAATAATTTGCTTGCAAATTTTGCATTATATTGAATCAAGAGAGTAGAGTAGATTTTGCAGAGGTAAATTTGTCTCTGCGACATCGCCACGCCATCTAGTAGGATAAAGCGACAACTAAACTAATGAGGAAGGAGGGGAGGGGTGAGGAAGTATTGAATTTGTACATTAGGGACTGAATAAACCTAATTTGTATTATTTTCTCACATACGTAGAATAGATTTCGAGGTTTTTGTAGATATCATTCACATGTGGTCGTGGTTTTCGGACTGATCTGACGTATGTGACACTTTTTCCAGTCACGTGATACAACTATGTAAAATAAACAAAATGCAATTATAGTCCAGTCCATCCAAAAATTACATTAACTCAGCACAGCTCCCCGTATCGTTCACTGATTAACACTTAAAAAATAACCTAATTAAACAATAATAACATAAATAAAGCTACTGTCAACCCGGTACTTGTAAAAAAAAAAAAAACTTTTAGGGCTACATAACAATATTCAATTAGTTATATCCTTTATTATACTTATCCTCTATGGAACACAACTAAGATTTAACATTGTTACAGAATGATTTTAGAGTTTACAATTTTTTTAAGATTGTCACACCATTTATAGTTTTTTAAACACGAATAACCCTCAGGGGCTCATTTTAGTGAATACCAGCGTGAAAATTTCGAGGGGATCTAGCTGGATTTCAAAAGTAAATTAAAACTGTAATTGACTGTAGTTTATTTGTTTTTTTACATAGAACAACATAAAGTTCAAATATACTTAAAAATAAACGCGATTTAATCCAAAAAAAGTTAAAATTAAGCTAAATTCTTGCTTGCTAGACATGTGTTGGCCTGGAGGAAGCAGTAGTATTTCCACTATGCTATGTAAGGCATTTCTTAACGTGTTGACATTTATCTCAGTTACGTTTTGAATAATTGCTTTTCAGTTCTTCAACAGACCTTCGCTTTCGATTGAAGGTCTTCCTGGCCTCTTGTCTCCAACGGACCCGATGGTTTTAAACTTACAAGCTTTTTATACGCGACTACTAACACTGTAGGGTCCGTCCCTCAAACTGTTAAGAGTACGAAACTTTCTTAACCCGGCTGATAAACTCTGTTCACATTCATAATAACATTGAATAAGTGTGATGCGTGTTTGTAAAGGTAAAGTCGTGATGGAATCAATTAATTGTAAACAACTACAAGTTTAACTCTTACTAGATTCCTGTGTTTGAAAAGTAGTCAACAATGAGAAAACTCGTTGTTATGACAACAAATAAATTGCAATTAAAATGACAGCTGATGTTTTAATAAATCCTAATCATACAATAAAGAGTTATTCTCGAGGATTGTAGAACAATTAACGTCAGCACAATCATTTAAAGTTTTAACTTTTGAAAGATCTGGTATAAACCACCATTGCATACAAGAAACAACAATCTACGGATCGGTCACATTATCTTGAGCAAATAATTATGTGTAATATGTAACACAAAAGTATTACTCATATAAGTCATTAAAACAGAATATAATATATTTTATCTGTATAATTCAAACGACAAATTTATTAATTTATTTTCAAGACGTTCGTTCTTGTCCACAAAAGTATTTGAATAATGGAATCTGATTGATTCTCAAAGATTTATATTCGAATAAGAAATGAAATAGAGAAAATCAAATGAAACAAACATTTTATAAAACGCTTTCTTTTGTGTGTGCGCCATTTTGTGTTTTTTTTTTTCTAAAAAATATAACTCGAGAACAAAATTTAACCAAATCACCGCGCCGGCATTTTTAAACAGTTTTTTTTTGAAAAATTGCAAATTATATAAAAAAAATTTAACGTCGCGGGACTAAGACAGAAGTGAAAATTTTAACTATCAATTTTAAAAATTAATAATAAATTGTAATAAAAATATAACTTTCAATAAATGTAATAAAACTATTAATTATATGTAATGGTTCATTTTTTATTAATTAATACATATTTAAGTTAAAAACCATGTAATAAACAGGTGTATTTATTGCCAGAGAGATAAAAATATACACTGATAGTTTACGTAAAATGATGACGGACCGTGACGGGACAATCTATCGTGACGCGGACGTATTTTATTGATGGTGGTACATGACGGGACAATCTAGCGTGATGCGTACGTATTTTATTGATGGGTGGGGCGAGACGGGACAATCTAGGGTGATGCGTACGTATTTTATTGATGGATGGCACGTGACGGGACAATCGAGCATGATGCGTACGTATTTTATTAATAACGGGACAATCGAGCGTGTTGCGTACGTATTTTACTGACGAGCGTGATGCATAGGTATTTTATTGATGACGACACGTGACGGGACAATCTAGCGTGATGCATACGTTTTTTATTGGCAAGCATGATGCGTACGTATTTTATTGATGACGGCACGTGACGGGACAATCGAGCGTGACGAGTACGTATTTTATTGATGACGTCACGTGACGGGACAATCGAGAGTGATGCGTACGTATTTTATTGACGAGCGTGATGCGTTGCGTTTTACGGATTTTCATGAAGCCAATCGGAGTTTTTTTCTTCTCCATACAGAATATATGGTACTAGATATAACGTGCCAAAAGAAGTGTTCACTTCAAAAAGTTCTGCAAAATCTGGTACCAGTCTCTTTATTCTTCAGGAGTTATATTTTGATATTGGAAAAAATTAAAATGGCAAACAAACGGAAAAGGAAGTAATTTAGAGTATAAATAAACTGTTTTATTTCTTTTGGTTCCAACATCACCTCTCTTTTTCTTTGGAGGGAGAAAGAAAAGGAAAAGATTTAATATTGAACTCCGTATATTCTCTATATGGCTTTGTTTTATTGCATTGTGTAACTACACTGTATTTTAATTTATTCTATATAGGAATTTGATGTTAATATTATTGATTATTTAAAATTCATTGTTATGTATAAATGAAACAATGGAAAAAATAGTTATTTTATGAACACACTTAGAGAGAGAATTAATAAATAAATACTTTATTTTGGAGCGAAGTTAGGGCCATATAATTAACCTAATAACATAAACATTAGAAGACAGAAAAAAAGAATACAAAATTATAAATTAACTTCATAAAATACATCGGAATCTTAAAGATCAACAAAATACGAGATAATTAATAATTTAAGCCTAAATTGATTTAAAATACTTTTAAAAACATTTACGCCCACATACATCATTCATATATAAAGAGATTAATTCAGAAGAAACACTATCTTACATCTGTAACACAGTTTACAGTAAATACAATTCCTCTGTGTTGTCACCTCTTGTGCTGAGTAGCCTACTATTGATTAGGGTGGCGTGTGATGTCATCCCTACACGATCACTCAAGTAATTAACAAATAAAGATACTTTGACTGTCAAATAAATATGGTTGGAATTTGTTTTTATTGTTGTGTAAAGGTGAAATAACACAAAGAAAAGAACTTAAGATAAAGACCCTTTAGCATCAGGGTCGTAAGAACGTAAGATTTGGTCAAGAGAGATTTGTAAGGGATCTAGCCCAAGACTATATTGAAAAACGTTGTAGATCCAGAATGATTTTTTAGTTGTTTTTTTACCAAATACAAATCGGGATTTTTAAAGAGAAGGCGATCAATACGTTTTGTTTGGGTCTTTGAACAAAATTAATAAAAAGATTTTAGCTGATTTTGGGAAAATCGTAATTTTGTGTTTTTTTTTTGCAACTACTGTACCTGTAACATTATAAAAAAAATGAAAAAAAAAGAGCTGATGTATAGCGTACGGCTGTAGTATAAATATAAACCATGATTCTCGTAAGAGTGTTGCAGTGGTGAAGTAGTCGAAGTTATTGTTATTTTTGTTATACCAGTAGACATATTTATAACAACCTATAAATATTCGCAAAACGATGTTTTGAGTTTTAAACTTTAAAAAAAGGAGGGGTCCGTATAGTACACAAGTACCATGAAATTTGAAGATTTCCTGCATGTAATGGTACCAACCCGATCTCTCTATGACAAATAGCGAAATTATTGAAGGGGGGGGGAATGTAATTTTGAACCCTGTTCTACCAAGAAAATTTGATAACAATATTCGGCAGGACCGAGACTGAGACGAGCGTAGCGAGTGTAGACTGGAGAGCCTAGCAAACGCCAATAAAGTCAGAATTAAACAAACTTAACCTACTTCCTTGGGAATCTGCTAGTACAGTATTACATTGCTGGGTATGTATCATGATGGCAACAATCAATTTATTTTATACGGAGACGTGGAAACACTTCTGTTTGTTTGTTTCTCTGTCAATAAGGGTAGTATTTGTTTGTCTAGTTTATCAAAGTTTCATAATGTTAAAATTCACGGGGATACATGACTAACAAGCTATGCATGTTGGAATGAACCAGCCGAGATGCTTATCCACACAATAGTACCAGTCCATAGACCCTAAGCGATGATACCGGAAATAATGGCGCCAAGGAAATATTTCCCATCCTCAGCAAATTATGTGACCGCGACGAAATCCCTAATAAGCGTGCAATAGTGACAATAAATTATTAATATATTTCGACTTGCACTGGTATGCAGGCAGGCTCCAAGTGGTTCTGTGTATTGGTTCTTTCCAAACTGCACGAAATATGATGTAAGTTTTAAAAAGTTTTCTTTTTGTTCTTTTAAAGACAAAAAAACCTTATCACCTTGTAAAACGAGTTGATACGACCATCATGGTACTTTCCCAGCCCCATCATATAGTGTAATGCAAGTAGATCTTTTGAATACAACTCCCAAAAGTTGGTTATGTTAAATTGTAATGGAAGATCTAATCGTTTTATACGGTTGTTACAATTAATTGTGTATATTATCACTATTTTCTTGACGTCGGACTTGTCTTACCTGGCCCATGTCAGTAGATGTGTATATATTCAAAAGACCCCACTCCTTGACGGTCCTTGAAACTGTACATATGTCAGTGATTCGACCATGCCGGAGGTCGTAATGTACGAATACTGTATCACATTTCTTTAAAAGATTAGGTTTCGAAATTGGATTTTTAACAATAACTTCACTATTTGTTATCGCAGAGATGTGAGATTGGTACCATTTTATGCGGAATTGAAATTTTCAAATTTGTAACTAACTTAATAAAAGAAAAGCTGTTTATTTGTATTAGAAGTGGGTCTAGTCCAGGGTGACCAGACGTCCGGTTTTACGAGGACATGTCCTCCTTTTTAACGATTGTCCTCCTGTCCTCCCGGCTTTTGAAATTATGTAAAATGTCCGGCTTTTTTCGAAAACCAGCAGTAATAAAATGAAAAGAATGAGAAGAAACATATCGTTCTTTCTTTTGATAAAAAATTCTGCAGCCGCGGCGTCTTTGTCGCTCGTTTTCATGTTTCTGTGTCTGCGCTTTGTACTCTACCCCTCACCTGTACTGCACGGTGCCTCCTTCCAGTCCAGTCCCTCCAAAGTTTAAAAAAAGTTTATTGTTATTTTTAAGGTATAATTGGTATAATATTTAAGCAGAGTTAAATTTTTTTTTCATTCGTTATAAGAATACTTATTATTTTTTATAATAAATATGTATTTCTACACAATAAACATGTATTTTTAATACGTTTTGTATGAAAATACTAGGAATAAAAGTTTTTTTATAAATGTATAAAGTGTATTTAACATCGTTCTCTTTTTTGTATAAATGTCCTCTTTTTTTAGTCCAAGGGTAAAAGTTTTCTTCTGGCTACACACCTATTGTGTACAAATAGTTATACAATTATTTATTTTACGTTTAGTCCTATGTTGATGTTTACACTACCTATACTACGCACAATTAAATTTTTAACTTGATTCAACAATTGGAAATACGATAAATCTCCTACCGAAAATGCATCACAAGTTAATTTTTCTAAACTTTAGTGGGTTTATCGAAAAATGACAAAGTAAAAAAGTCATAATTTTGTTTAAAATCATTAAATCCCATAAAAGGGGGATTCCTTAAGAAATTTTAAAGTCGACGGCCATATTGGTTAATAGCAGCAAAACGGATTTATAAATAGCATGGTTAAATAAGGAATGTTCCCCAGTTACATAGTCTACGAGATACCAATTGTACTACCGAAGCTGACCAAAATCTGAAAAAGAAAGTCAGCTGTCGAGGTAAAAGTTAACTTACGCATTTCTTTTGATGCACTCGACTAAGTACTTAGGGAATTAGGTTAATTACAGCATTTCTATTCGTCGTCCAATTAACCGCACAACCTCAAAGTGCATTCACTCTACACCTTCTTCATGCATGTTCAAACATGTTCTGCGAGACGAGGGACATTTTACGACTATATTCTCTCACAAAAAGTAACATCTAAGGATTTTTGAGTTAAAACTAGAGGTGTCAGTTGTTAAATTATTGTTGAACTCTATTGAGGGATAAACTCTGAGGATGGAGTATAGGCTCTGAAACGTGTAGGTTTAAATCAAGAAAGAAGTCATGTATAAGGTTTAAGTTTTCATATCACTCGCTTTTCCAATATGGCGGCCAGCTTTAAATTTTCTTATGAGAACCCCTGTTATGGATAAAACACATCCTCTAAGGATATAAATAAAACTTATTGGTTGCCATCTTTTCAACTGGATATTCATTTTCGGATTATATAAATCAAAAAGAACAAAATATGTCAAATAACAGTATAACAAACACACAGAACACAATTCTCATAAAAAAATACGCCTAAGTATCATACGCGTTTCCAACGACAAGATCGTCCTCTTCAGTGATACACTTTGATGTAGCTGGTGTATCACTGAAGAGGACGACCTTGTCGTTGAAACGCGTCTGATACTTAGGCGTATTTTTTATGAGAATTGTGTTCTGTGTGTTTGTTATACTGTATAGTTTTTCTCATAAGTCAAGCTCAACATTTAATATGTCAAATAACATATAGTCGAATTCCACTTCATTATCTGTTTACCCGACATTTTCTTCTTTTACAAAAACATAACTCATAAACATAAATAGAAAAGATATTGACTTCAGATTTGGTATAAACATATTGTCTGTTACGTTTTACAAAAGTTCCAAACACAAAGACTTTATTTTTATACATAAGTTAATTTTTTTTTTTTAAGTTAACGGTTTTGGAAATCAACGTTACAAGTTTCAAACGGGCACCATTTTGAAAATTATAAAAATAAAGTCTTGGTGTTTGGTACACTTGTAAAACGTAACAAATACAATGGTTATACCAAATCAAAACTCGATATCTTAAATATTTTTGAGATTATGTTTTTTTTTGTAAAAGAACAAAATGTCAGATAGATGGATAAAAAAGCGGCATTTGACTATATGTTATTTAACATTTTCTGTTCGTTTTGATATATATATATACAATTCGAAAATTAATATCCAGTTCAGCTTTTTCAGAACAGCCTGTATTTTCAATGAAACAAGACTAAAACATCATAAAATAAAGGACATCTATCCCTCGGATACTCTAATAGCGTCAGAGTCGGAATAGAACAAGAGTTGGTCAAGAGAGACTTGTTAAGAAAGAGAAGGATCTAACCCAAGACCACGTGATAAAGAGTGTAGTTTATCGAGGTAGGCCTACTTCGGGATTGCTAAACCAATACTCACTATATACAAAGAGTAGTTTGGTAAGTTTAACATATTCTATTACACTCGATTTTAAAACCCCCGTACAATACTATTTATTGTAATGAGGCAAATTATGTTTAGTAAAGATATTTTTGAACCCAGTTTGACAGACACCTGTCCTTGCTGTATGCACGTTATATCAATACCCCCACCCCCATTCCCCCGCCTCCTCACTCTTCCCTTCAGATCGATATTCATACTGACTAACACTCGCACAAGTAAGTTTTAAGGGTGCGCACTACCATACGAATTATAAATGGTGCAAAAAAAATTGCACAAACTTTCTCATTCACACCCCAGAAATCGAATATGAAAACGAAACAAAATAATCGTCACCACAAAATGTCAGTTATCAATTAAAAAGTGAAAATGAAGCATGGACACAATATTAAAAAAATTTAAATAAGGGTCTAAACTTACCCTTTTGTTATAATAACTTCTCGGCTTAAAATGATGGCGATCAAGGTTCACTTGCCAATAATTCATAAATCTTAATATTTTTTAGTTGTCATTTTGTTACGGGTTTGGTTAATTAATTTCACATTTGAACGAAATCGGTATAGCCGAGTTTGAGAAATTACATATTTAAAACAGCGTCACGACTGATTTTCCCCGATGACTTACGAACTGGCAGTTTTAGAAAGATAACAACCCGTGTGTTTTATTTGGTTCTTTAGGAAAATTCCATCAAAATCGTTGTTGATTAAAAAAAAAAAATTTTAATTGTATATTTTCTTATGACGCCTGTCTCCAGAATTGAATTATCAATAAAATGAAAAACAACCCCAGATATAAAACAATGTTTATTTCACTCGGCTTTTTGTATATGAAGTTGTAATTAAGCCACATGTTTTGCGATACTACACGTGTACTTCGCTTTGTTCTGTCGCGGTTAGTACTTGGTAATTTAGTAGCAACTACACCTTCCATTCAGTAATTCTCTATTCTCCAAGTCTAATAGATTACTTGAGTATTGTATTAAACATTTAATATTTTCATCGTGCATTTTAGGCGTATAAACGAGACAAGTTATTAAAAAAACTCTGCTTCAATTTGATTTGAATGATTAGCCTTTATATTTCATCAAAATTTGATCGAAGTATTGGATTTCCTAAGACTGCTAACGTGGTTTATTTTCATTGCTTGACAGATAAATATTGAACCGGCATTTTTAGGGAGATATTGACGAAGCAATTCCTAATGGTTTTTGTATTTGTGGAAGGGAAATTTTGTGATATATTACAATCATCATTTATTTCTATAATTAAACTAATAGTAATCATTTCTGTCATAATTATTTTCATTAAATTCTAATATTAGTACACTACGTGTGGTTCAAATAGTACAAGTAGTAGCCTATAAAAAAATTATTTTCCTTTTCTTATAATATGTACCAGATATTTTACTTTCTGTGTAGTTACTTAGGACAAATTTATAAACAGTATTTATCTTCAAATTTTACATGATGATCGTGTTATCACATGTTCACTTTCCTATTAAAAACTAGTTTGATTTACTACGGAGGAATCAAGATGGAGGACAAAAATTCCAAACCTACAAAAAAGTATAATTTTTAAAGCTGTGTAAATCCGTATTTGTTTCTGCCTTCAAGTATCCAAGTTATGCAATATAAAACCGTTTCCATACTTAAAAATAACCCTACATAATTATTTGTATAATTTAGACTATATGTTAAGTGTCAGTAGTAAATAATTATTTATGAACTGAAAGGAACACTGAAATTGAAAATAAGACTTAAAAAATAAAATTTCTAAAATATACGTAAAATATATAATAGGGTTATTTATTTTGATATTGGTTTTTAGAATAAAACTTTAACACAGATAGTACGTTTCAACGACAATGCCGTCATCTTCAGTGGTGCACGAGCTAAAAAACTAACTATAACTAAATAGTACCATGCTAAACCTTGTATTTAGACACAACTAAAGGGGGGGGGGGCACAAACCTACTTTACAGCAATAAGGCATTAAGCCTTGCGTCTAAATAATCTAATACAATATTACTGAACTAATCTTATATCTAATAATACAATATGTATTTTACAATAATATAGAACTTTGTATTGGTCCCATCACTGAAGATGACGACTTTGTTATTGAAACGCGTTTGAATAATTAATTAAACGTACTATTTGTGAATTTTGTGTTCAAGTTTTATTCTACCATCTCGCAAGCCAAGCTCAATATTTATTTATATACAAGTAAAACAATTCATTTTGAATCGATAAAAATGTAACCTAATAATAAATCGCCTTGTTTTATTTGTGGTAAAAAATATCTCTGCAAAAAAAACTTGGAAAAAACGTATATAAGAAAAAAGTTTCACTAGTGAGCGAAAGAATATTTTGGTTGGGTCACACACATTCCGTCAGTTTTTAAAAAAACTGTTAAAAAGTAGAAATTCCAAAACAAAATTTAGCTGAATGTCTTAACTATTAAAAAACGTCTATGTTCACACAGCTCAATCTACAGTACTTGCAGTCGGAACTGCATTGCTCCAGAGGAATCTGGAAAAAAAATCCAATTTTCTCAAAATAAGATCTAACGATTTTGATTAAATTTTACTCAAGTGTAGCCTTTAAGGACCCCAAAGAAAACGAATTGGTCGCCATTTTTCCAAAAAACGTAGTTCGTGAGTTATTGGTAAAAACCAAAATATCCTTTCAAATTTTAGTGAAACTTGAACATTTAATTAACCAAACTCGTGTGCAAAATCGTATATAATATTACGTAGAAGTCGTTCATAGCACAAATAAAGGAAGGTTAGGACCTGATATATATATGGTTAATTTTTCGGGATAGACTATTTTCTACCATATATATTTTGAAGAAATATATTGAAATTCATGGACAAGTTCACACGAGGTGGTATGTATTGCTTGCGGTCAAACTGCATTACTCCACTGGAATCTGACTTAAACTCTAACCCCATCTGGGATCAAACCTCTTAAACTTCTTGTATACATACCCAAGTTGACTGTACGTGCTGCTACATGCGGCAAATGTACTTACCTTCATTTGGTTAATTCCAATTTTAAACTGCTCTCAAGTTTTACGTTTCTTTATAATTATAATACACTGGTGTACTCCTTATTCATGCTGGAGAAATTGACATAACATTTTCTAATTAACCGTATTTTCTGTATCAATTTCTACAAAAAAAAAAGGTGCAAAAACATTGCACAATCTTTCTCATTCACGTATTCCCAACCAATAAGTCAAAAAATTAAAGTGCTATCATTTATAATTGATTAATATATTTAAATAGGCTTATAAACTTATTCACTTGTGTCATAAATATTGAGTATCTGGTGTAAACCTTGCTTTTAATGACGTTGGTCATGGTTCGGCTTCATTTCTTCAAAAATTATCACGTACCATTAATTTTATATTATTTGCGATTTGCTCTTGGATTTGGGTAATTTATCTTGACAATTCACTGTACATTTGAACAAAATCTGTAAAACCGATTTTGAGAAATTACGTTTTTTATAACGCCTCCATTACCCGATCATTTGCTTTTCTGACGTTAATGTTTGATCTCACTTTTTTTTCTACACGTGAGCAAAGTCTTACTATCGTAATTTTGTAATTTATTTTCCTTATGGCAGCTACTCCAAAGTTTGAATTTTGGAAAAATGAAAGATAAAAAAGTCCTGAAATGTGAGGAAAGTATTCCCACATATCAAATTTGATTACAATCGGTCTATGGGTTTGGGTTGATTTTTAAATTTTACGTTTCTTTGAATTAAAATACGTTCAACAATCTTTTACTTCTAGTTCATTCAGAAAAATGACAGAACATTTAACTTATTTAAATCCGTTGAAGGAGGAACCGGTAGAAAGCTTGATATTGAAGAAACCAATGAGCCGTGCGGGTTTGCCAACTCGTTTCTCCACTGTGACAGCTTTTGAAACTGCGATTCTTCTGCAGTTACGATCATTTTAGGCGATCATAGATACTGCATTACATTTAGCATCGCAGTTGCAAAGAGCATAACGAACAATAATTAAAATAAAAGTCATCCTTAGTTGATTTCCTTCCTTGAAAACAAATCATCGGAAATTTCTCAACGAAAACAATCATTTTTACGACTAAATAAATAAACGTAATCGAAATCTTTCTCCTTGAATTGCAAGAAACTTCAATTAAAAATTAATATTTATTTTTGTACTGGGTTTTTACTATTATTAGGTTTACAAAATAAATACTGTATGTCATTATCGTTGATGTATCAGGACTAAACACAATAAAACTGCTTATTTACACAACTCTATAGCATTGCAAGACGTCGAGCATAGACAAACATGCGCTAACTCTTGCTCAACGGATTCGTGGCCTATAGTATAATAGTATGTATTGAGTTTTAGGTTTTTCAAAAATCAAATTGATGTTGTTATACATATCTGGGCATAACATTGTTGTTAATGGAGCATCTCAGGTTTAGAATTGTAGTTTTATATAAGAATATTAAATTTATTATTTGTATTTTTCCACATATATGGGAATGTGTTGAGAAGTCTAATATCGAATGTTAAGTTATTTGTTGGTATATCCGTTTTATTTTCCTCCCTTGATGACAAAAATACCTTTTCATCTTACTGGACGAAAACGGATGTTTTTGATCCTGAAATTGACCCATAAAGTCGACTTTTTCCTTTACCATATAATATAAGTTTTTTCAGCGCGCTAACCTCAAACTTTGTTATCGTTTCATAAGTTATGTTTGTTTATGAAAACAAATACGTACAATACAAGATAGTGAAATGGAAATTCATGATAGTTATTACCAAGTAAATCTAAAGGTATGTACGAAACTGAATATGAAAGGTTTTTAAAGTGGAAAAATGACAGAAATGTAAACATTGTAAAAGACGATTGTGTACTAGATTATTACCAACTTTCATATGTAAATAAATTTTATAAAAGTATGTTATTATGTTGTGATTAAAATAAATAAAAACTAACCTAAAATTTTGTTATTGTTTGTTTTATTTTATTTTCCGTATGATAAAAAACGTTGTTCATCACACGTAACAAAAGTGTATTTCGGCGCTAAATCCTATTGTATCGCTTCGCTCGTAAAACAAGATTGTTGCACCGAAAACAATCACTTTTGCTCCTAGTGATGAAATATATACTATTGGGTCATCATCATCGTATAAAAAAAAGAAGGAGGAACAACATAAAATAAAGACCTCTAGCCAAATTGTTTGATTAATTCCAATTTTAAACTGTGCAATCCTACGTTTCATTCTATGTGTACTGGTGTAGACTACTCCTTGTCCATGCTGGAAAATGATAGAAAATATCTTAATTAACCGTGTTTTCAATATTAAGTTCTATACATGTTACGTCCTACAAAAAGATGCACAAACTTTCTCATTCAAGCATCCCCAAATCCAAATAAAAATGAATCAATATTAGTTATGTTCGTTCAAGTAGTTGGCAGTCAAAAAAATTGAAATTCCGTCGTTTAAAAATTATTTTTACATTTAATTAGGCTCAAAACTTGATTCAGTTGTGTCATAAACGTGTCAGTGTAAATAAAGCTTTTTCATGACGGTGGTCAACACTATCGTTTCTTGGAAATTATCCTGTAACTAATTTATCATTTGCGACTTTGTACACGGAATTGGTTAATTTATCTTTAAGTTTCACTAAAATTTGATCGAAATACTTACAGCTGATTTTGAGAAACGATAACGGTTTTCTAACGATAACTCATGTTGGCGACCAACACGTTTAGTTCTGTCATGAGGCTACATCTGAACAAAACTTAATCGTAATTTTGTAAATTGTTTAAATTCTGAGTTCTACACAAAAGAAAAAAGTCCAAAATATTCTCACATATTAAATTTGACTACAATCCGTTTACGCGTTTGGAATGTAAAACACTGCAGACTAATATCATACCAAAAGCCCCTTAAATCATTTGTTTAAAAAATGTTTCACTATTTAAAAGTAAAACAAAAACAAAGTTCATTTTGGCTAATACTCATACGGATTGGAAAATGTCAACTGGAAAATTTGATTTCACTACCACAAAACGTCCAAACGCTTTGTGCATTTATAACTTTTACGGTTAAAAATAAACTTGAGTTTACAAATCAATATGTTGTAACAGCGTACTCCTTCCTGCCCAGGCTTAGAACAACGAATTTTCAACATCGTGCAAAATTATACAGGAACCACCATTGGGATCTCTGAAACTATAAGATTTACAGAAAACTTCAAATAGGGGACCTTACCTACTATTTTCCCTGTAATAAAATAGTGTATTTATATTATTTAAATTCGACAGCCATGTTCTAATACGGCGACTAACTTTAAAATTTCTCATGGAAACCTCATGAATTTGGATTTTAAACGGGATTTTAAGACTTTTTTACTCTTGGGTATTTTTTATATTCTTACTGGTTTACGAGATATAAGCTCCGAAAGTTTGCACAAGTTCCGTTTAAAATAAACGAGAATAAGAAGCAATTTCTAAATGCTCTTGTTTTATGAATATTGTTGAATTTTAGGTTTTATAACACACAAAGTATTGATAGCTTTGAATAATGGTGTTATGATGAATTTGAAAATAAGATCTCTCTATTTTTTCTTTTATATCCTCAACCGAAACAATAAGATTCTCGACGTTCTTTAAGAGTTCATTTTATTTAAAAAGGTATTAGCGCTAGGAACCATGTATGTATTTAGCCATTTTCAGCTAAAGTACGTTTCAAAAGCTGCATAACTAAGTGATTATTATGAGCTGGTGCTCCATCTTCCTGGTACATTAATTTCATCCTGATATTAAGTGGAAGGTCTTTAAAGGAGTTGATCAAAAGGTTTTCTAGGAATCCTATATACCTAGCTTCTGTGAAACTACCTTCCTATAAAACCAAATACATAGAACAGTACATGTGTAACAGAAATTAAAACAAGAGTACAGTATTAAGAAATTGGATTATGTTCACGTATTTTAAACGGAACATTAGCGAACTTTCGGGGGTTATAAATTATACAAAAATACCCAATAATAAAAAGTTTTAATATCTAGTTTCCAATCTATATTCAACATACAATATAGAGGCACCTATTAGAAATTTTAATTAAAGTTGGCTACCATATTGGGAAATTGGTGGTCAAATTAAAAAACGTTCAAGTACACAATTTTATTACAGTTGAAGTTTTGGAGATAGGAACATGAAGTTTGATGTAGGCGATTATAATGTGCTCACCTTATTGAAATCCGTAAAAATCGAAGTAAAAATATAAAAATGGCAGGCACTTTTTTGTTCATAACTCGTGTTACTCAGCTTGTCTTTCAATTAGATTAAAATTTGCAAATTTCATTCTGTATGTAATGGTATCAACGATCCTCACTACGATGACAAATAGTGAAGTTATTATTTTAATAAAAATGTTTACTTATACAATTTAACATTTCCTACAACGCACAAGAAACCAACATTTGGCCATTACATATTTAGAGAATCTGATTTAGTTTACATTGTATGATTGAGCTGGATAAATACCATGGTGGCGCCCACCAACTTTTTAATTACGCGGTTGCACTTATTTCGGTTCATGTCAACTATTTCTGTACAATAATTTACTTTTTTTTTTATTGGTAACAGATTCAGGATTACTTTATCTTCATAGTCCACCAAACTTTTAAAGAAATCGAAAGAAGTGAGTTAAAAAAACAACAACATGGTAGATTTTTTAGTTTTTTTATCGACTACTTACAATATTTTTGGCAACCAATACGTTTTGTTTGAGTCCTTAGTATCGTGTGACGTGTTCGGAAGCACCGAGTACCAGAGATGTGACTTGGGATTACTGGGTTAAGTCTTTAGTTGCTGTTTGGAATCTCTATTGCGACCGTATTATGAAGTCAGTGGAGATCTCTGATTTCTTTGTGAGTAGGTAAGATGAAGAGTGTGGTGTGTAGTCTCCGGCAGCTCAACACGGGTAATCCATTTAGTTGAGAATATTCCAAATTATATGTCGGGTTAACTTTCGGTAAATGGCGTTTCCGAGATTCTCGGGAAGCCCGGTGAAACATGTCGGGCTGTAATGATATATATTTCGCGAAGTGTGTGGACTTGGGCGCGAAGGACTAGTTTCATGTTATACTTGGTGTTGTGTGCAGGAACTTTTATAGAGTATATAGTCCTCCAAATTAAATGTCGGGTTAACTATCGGTAAATGGCGTTTCCGAGATTCTCGGGAAGCCCGGTGAAACATGTCGGGCTGTAATGATATATATTTTAGCGAAGTGTGTGGACTTGGGCACGAAGGACTAGTTTGGTGTTGTGTGCAGGAACTTTTATAGAGTATATAGTCCTCCAAATTAAATGTCGGGTTAACTATCGGTAAATGGCGATTCCGAGATTCTCGGGAAGCCCGGTGAAACATGTCGGGCTGTAATGATATATATTTTAGCGAAGTGTGTGGACTTGGGCACGAAGGACTAGTTTCATGTTATACTTGGTGTTGTGTGCAGGAACTTTTATAGAGTATAAAGTCCTCCAAATTAAATGTCGGGTTAACTTTCGGTAAATGGCGTTTCCGAGATTCTCGGGAACCCCGGTGAAACATGTCGGGCCGTAATATATATTTCGCGAAGTGTGTGGACTTGGCACGAAGGACTAGTTTGGTGTTGTGTGCAGGAACTTTTATACAGTATAAAGTCCTCCAAATTAATTGAGTTCAGTTGAGCTGGTTACCCAATAGTGGTGTTGTGGTAAGGGAATTGAGACCTTGTCGAGTATGTGCAAAACGAACATTGATTGAAAGATAGGTTAACGCAACACTGGGTGTACAGTCCGTTTTTTCGCATTGCAGTTGATAATGTTCGATTTTCCGATTTTGAAAAATATGGATTTTTTTTTATACCATCTATCCCAAAATTTTGAGTTATCGAGGGGACCCTAAATGTTCAAACTTCGCCGATATATCATATTATATTACAATCACCCCCACTGCACAGACAGATCATTCCAAAAAACACTTTTTCGAAATAAATGGACCTCAAAATGGATATACTGTACCTACGTTAATAATCGATATCGGTTTTTCAACTCATCACATAACTTTCTTTATACTACGTATATATATGAGAAAATAATAAGCGAATGTATTTATCGTTATTTTTAATATCAATATTTCCAACACCCATCCATTGCTACAATTAATTAAATAACAAATAAAAACCAAATTAAAAATACTTTAAAAAGTAACTACATTTGAATTTACTTTAAATAATTCAATGATCAAGACTTCTTCATGTGCAGTCAACCCAGGACTGAGGCACTTGATAACTCTCAAGAGTCAGCTTTTCTCTCCCCATCACTCTGGTGTTGCGTCATAGTCATTCTCTTTGCTTTTACCACCCCTACATTGTACTTTCTCAAAGAGACTTGCTCCTTTCCACTGTCTTTCTCTGAATCCTGCCGATGGTAGTAAGCATTAATGTTAGAGGGAATTTTTAACAGGTAGTTGAGAATTTGTAGTAAAATTAATAATTTAATAAAATGTTATGCATTCAAACAAATTAAACATACTGTAGTTTTAGATTTTGTTTATATTTAATATAAATTTTAGTTTTTCACATATACGTATGGAGAATGTTATGTGATGAGTTAAAAAAAATCAATGTCGAGTTTTTACGGATATATCCACTTTCAGGTCTCTTTAGGTCATAAAAAAGTTGTTTTTAGAACGATATCCGTACGTGTAGTGGCTCTACAACCACAATCCGTAAACCGATTTTAAACTAGTGTGGATTTATGACGTATTTTAAACATATTTCGAGACGCTATTTAATTTTTTTTTTGTAACGAAAATTTTAGCGTAGTCGCCTCAAGAAAAAAACAACTAAAAATGTAGCATTTTAGAAAAATGCAAAAGATTAATACACAGACTTGTTTGTAAAATTGAAAATAAAAATATATTGCGGTTCAGGAATAATTAAGAAAAATATTGAAATTAACCTGCTCAAATATAATGCTCTATTCTATTCAAAATACCTTCGTGACCAATTTTTTTTTCCCAGAACTAAATAACCGAAAGTTTTGAAAAGATGGCAACCAATATGTTTTGTTTAGGTCCTTAAACGCCACACTTGAGTAAAATTTGATCAAAATCTATAGATAGAGCCGATTGAAAAATTACTAATTTTCTGGGGTTTTTTTTCCATGATAGCTATCCCTTAATTATGAATTTTATTTAAAAAATGAAAAAAAAAATTGAGATAAAATAATCCAAAATACGATTAAATGTTTTTTAAATAATCAAAACCCAAAAAGATTCATCTGTTGGGCTGTAGAGCAATACACATACCACAAACACATCATTGTATAAAACAGTTTACTTTACTCAAGAAACCTGAAGCTATTAGAGTATTCTCAAAGCTGTTCTTTTCTTCCTTATGAGAGAGAGGGTATTTGCCAAATCAAAACGGATATGTACCGACAAAAAACTTAACATTCGATATTAGAGTTATCAACACATTCCCATATACAGTATGTGGGAAAATACAAATGTAATATTCTTATATAAAACTACAATATTAAAAACATTCAGTCCCAATTTTGCAGTTCAAATTCTATCGCTGAGATGCTCCATTAACAATAATGTTATGTGCACAGATATGTATTAACAACCTCAATTTGATTTTTGAAAAACCTAAAACTCAATACATACCATTATACTATAGGCCAGGGATCAAGTCTGTTGAGCAAGAGTTAGCGCGTGGTTGTCTATGCACGACGTCTTGCAATGCTATAGAGTTGTGTAAATAAGTAGTTTTATTGTGTTTAGTCCTGATACATCAACGTTACAGTATTTATTTTGTAAACGTAATAATAGTAAAAACCCAATACAAAAATAAATATTAGTTTTTAATTGAAGTTTTTTGCAATTCAAGGAGAAAGATTTCTGTTGCGTTTATTTATTTAGTCGTAAAAATTATTGTTTTCGTCGAGAAATTTCCGATGATTTGTTTTCAAGGAAGGAAATCAACTAGGGATGATTTTTATTTTAATTATTGTTCGTTATGCTCTTTGCAACTGCGATGCTAAATGTAATGCAGTATCTATGATTTTATCTATTGGACATTATAAATTTTTTTTTAGAAATATGTGAATCTTTGTTTTTGGTACACTCGTAAAACGTAACGTCTAAAATGCGTGTCAATATATTTTTTTTGCAAGATAATAACGGTCTTTTTGTAAAAATCTTAAATGGTTTATAGATGAAAAACAATAAATGTTTTATAGGATGTGTTTTATGGGAAACGCTTGCTTTATTTTGATCCACCGTACTTATTTGAGGAGCTCACTTTAGTCAATACAGGATTGGCAGTGCTTGAAGACGTAGCTAAATCTACGTATTCTTGGGTTGGATCCCTCTCTTTCATCTTTCCTACAGAACATCCTTGACCAATTCTTGTTCGCTTCCGACTCTAACGGTATTCGAGTATTAGAAGGCAGTTTTGTCAAGGATGAACCCACGAAGTTTGGGGACATAATTAAACAACATCCTGTACTAGAAAAAAACGAGAGTCTATTTGTTTTATCTTGCTGTGTAAAGGCGAAAAACCTCTCGGTCATGATCGCCGTAACACCTAGTTGTATGGTCGGAAGAGAACAGGAGTTGGTAGAGACCTGATAGAAAATATGAAAGAGATCTAACCCAAGACTACATGAAGAAAGCTATATTGCAACTACGGTATATCGGGGTTATACCCGTGAGTAAGCTCCTGCGGGAGTCGAGACGGTATATCTTAATTCACTTTAGTGAAAGATGGTTTGTTTAAATTATTTTTGTTCTACTAGGGACATTTAATATTCAAGTGTTGGCTAGTCTGTTAAGAGGTACAAGTAATGTTATCACATGATAAATGCTATATTCGTGATAACTCAACACTTGTAAGTTATCTTAAGGTAATCGAGATTTCAAGTGGTAATCGATTATTAATTTGTTCAAGTGTTCCTCTAAGAAATGGCGTTAGCAACTTTATTTGTAGTGTGCTGTTTCCGTTTTTATATTTGTCTAGTTATGTGTTTAAGTTGTAATCACTAATACCATGCGAGAAAACAAGTTGATTGATGCCGTCATGGTACTTGTCCAGCCCCATCTTACAATGTAATAGATGCGGATTCTCTAAATGTAATCTACAAAAGTTATTTTTTTAGGCCTTGTAGGAAATGTTAAATTGTATTGGTATTATCCAGTAGATTAAGTTTGTTTTACAATGGATTAATTGTGTATATCACTACTTTCTTGAAGTAGACCAGCTAGACCATAACGGCCGTTGCAGAGGGTGATTTTTCAGTATGGAAACTGCTTTATACTGCATAGCTGAGAGGTATTTGAAGACAGAAACATATGCGCTACATAGCTAATTCACGTTAAGCATACAGGCAATCCAACTTTAAAAGCAAATTTCTTGTATGTATAAGAAATAATATAAAATAATATGTTACTAGAAATGCAGAAATGGGCCAACTGCATTTACCAACATACTCGAACCAACTGTAGTAACCTATCCTATACGTTTTGTTTGGCTCAGTAGAGACGATACTTAATTTTTTAAAATATTTCAAAATATGCCCTTAAACCAAATTTGATTAAAATTGGTCCACGGATTTGAGCCGACACTACAATTACTGCAGACACTATGCTATACTATACTATGCGAATCATGTCAGTCTTGTAATTGCCAATAGGAGACCAGGAGTAGCGCGCGGTTGTCAATTTGAACATCTAACTCCTGAGCTATGCTGCCGACGTCTTGCAATCCTAATAGAGTTGTTATATGTGTAGTTTTTTAATGAGTTAAACGATAGTTTTGTTTTGTTTTAAATAATTTAAACATGTTTAGTCTAATTCATTTAATGTCAGAAGTACTGACATTAAAAAAAAAAAAAAAAAAAAAAAAAAAAAAAAAAAAAAAAAAAAAATTGCTTAAACGGTAATAATTATTTCTCCCGTAATAATAGTTATCCAGTACAAAAATAAATGATAGTTTTTAATTGAATTTTTTTGCAATTTAAAGGGAAAGATTTTTGTTACACTTATTTAGTCGGAAAAATGTTCTTTTCGTAGAGAAATTTCTGGTGATTTTGTTTACAAGAAAGAAAAGCAGATACGGATGTATTTTATAAAAAATTGTTCATTAAATTATGTTTTTTAAAACTGTAATTCAAAATGAAATGCAGAATGTATAATTTTTCCGAAAGCATTATATGAACATAACTGTTTAAAGAACTGTGGTTAAGCGGTGTTAAAGCAGAGAAACCAATAGGCAAACCCTCACGGTCTCTATTGGTTTCTTCAAGGTACTGGTTGCTCCCTCATGACAGTTTGTATAGACAAACGTTCCTATAACACTCTTTTGAACTCTAGGCACCTCAAATACATTTTTTACTACTGTATTTCTAAAGTTTCTCTCAATGGTAATATAAAGGAATAACAAGTATGTTGTATAGCAAGTAGATAGATAACATTTAAAAATAGTTTATTTTTCGAAATATGCCTGGTTATCAAATATTCAGATTTTGTATTTACTTTACAATTTTAGCTCTGAAAAATTTTTTTTTTTTGAATTAAATTAAAATTTTTAGGGTATTGGAACTTCTTGGTCAAATTTAAATAACAAAGTTTTTGAGCTGTTACTCGATAGGCCATTTAAAAATTTCGTACATCTTTCTAAAAAACCCATTTTGGTGAGGGATTAGATTTACCTTAGAAATATGGCACCAAAAATTTGAGCTTTTTACTTTTTAAAGTTACTTTTTGACACCGGCTATACACATCTACGAGGTCCGTTGGGGCTTACACAACGTCAAGAAAAATGTAGTGATATATACATAATTCCAAGGTTCAAAAAACAAAGTTTTAAACAAATTTAACCTTATACCAATTCAATTTAACATTTCCTACAAAGCCCATGAAACCAACTTTTGGGCAATACAATTAGAGGATCTTGTTGTATCATATAGTTTGGGTAAGTACTATCAACTTGTTGTAGGTCTTGAGATGGTTGAATGATGTGGTTACATCAACAGGTGCTCTTTTTAGTTCCGCGTTAATAATGTACGCAGGTCTCGATCGATTACTTTTTGTTCTCTCTTGTACAGGAAAGCGCCGATTAACTTGCTGCCTCATGATTTGTCTTTTAAACGTTCAAGAACAGCATTTTAGTTTCAAGTCCCAAATAAACTATAAGGTCCTTTTTGTGAATGATTTCGGAAGTACATTGAAAGAAATGAGTAATATTTTTCATAGCTATAGATTTTATTTGACGGTAAGTTATGAAAAAAACTTGCCGTCAACTTTATTGCACAAACTTTTCCTTTCACCCGTCACCAACTCAAATCAAATTCATCGTTGCCAATTAACCAAAAACGTTAATTCGATAATTGACGATCAGAGAGTGATAATGGACTATAAGAAATGTACTTGGTTTCGAAAAATCTTTCAAAAACTTTACGCCTCACATCAAAACAAATGAAAAAAGTTTATATACGCGTATTTCTTAAGATGGTTAATTTTTTACCTAGTCTCCATTATGTGTTTTTAATAACAAATTCATATTTTTTAACGTACAGACCCATTTTGAGAAAAATAATCGACCAATTTCCTTTATTCATTTCAAATGGCCGCTGTTTAAACTTTTTAACATCAAATATCTCAAAAACTATTAATTTTACAAAATATTTATACAAGACAAAATATTATATTTTTTTAACGACAAGCAAAATGTTTTAATTTTTTTTTTTCTGTAGCGTAAAGGATAACTGAGTTATTGACAAACAACTGAGAACATTAATTGTCTACAACACCCAACTTTAGCTTAGAAACATTTTTATCTTGAAATCTTCCTATAGCTACATTTACGAAATCAACCGTTTCTTTTTTACATTACCGTAGTACAGATAAAGTTATGTTGTCAAGTTGTTTGTGCTATATAAGTCTTGTGAAACGATATCTCCCGTCTGTGTTGTATGTACAGCCCAAACCCTAATATACTTTCTAGTTTATTGGATGTAAGTCGGGATTTATTCCATAACTAAAAATTTGGGCGTAGCTGCCATAAGAAAAACACCCTAACCTAACTTTTTTCTATTTTGTTATATAATTGTACTTATGTAGCTGCCATAAGAAAAACCTACGATTTTCAAGTCCTCCTTCTTCATCATCTGGCCTTTCTTCTTTTTTATCTGAAAATACTCTTCCACTTCCTTTTGGTTTTCCCACAGCTAGATTCTCTTCCCTTGGAATTTTTATTCTAAACACCTTTGTATTTCCCAAGTCTTACTTCCTGATTACGTTTTTTTTTTTTTCAAATCCAGTTGGACTTCTTTTATTCACATTTGTTCTTACTTGCTATGAGAATTGTTCCCTAACGGTCGCACACACTAACAGTTTAACTGCAGACCTGCCCTTGTTATGAAACTTAATGGACCACGGGGTAAACGATAACGGAATTCCTGGCAGAGAGTTTATAAACGTCAGCCTGCATTCATTCTTATCGTTGTGGAGATTTTTCAAATTTCTGATAACAATTTTTGGTTCGGTCTTGGTCGAAAGTTGAATTCATTCGTAGAGATACCTAGCCTCACCATTATTATTATTATTTGGTTGCGCGAATAGGTTAGGTTACATTCAAGTTCACTTACTAAATTAATTAGATACTGACCTAGCCTAATAAAAAATTTAAGCATTCGAAATGACTTTTGAACAACTTCATTGTCAAGTGGTCCGTTTCAGCAGTTTAATGTAAGCCTCCAGCCATATAAATATCATCAAACCGTAATCCAAGGAGGTTCCTTGAGCGAACGGACGACTAAGTTAGATTGTTGATATCGCTAACAGATTAGTTTGGTTCAGGTTTTATTTCAAATGGATTGACTAGAAACTCCCAGGGGCTTGTTTTAGTTATTACGGGCCTGGCAATCCCCAGGATCTTTAGCTGGATCTACAACTGTTTTCATTTAGTTTTGGTTATAGATCCTTCTCTTTCATCTTTACTATCAGGTATCTTTTAACCAAATCTTGTTATTTTCTGACTCTAGCGCTATTACAGTATTCGATTTCTAGGAGATCATTATTTTATCTTCTTTTCTTCCTTTTTTTAATCAAGTGATGATGATAACCGAGAGGTTTTAAGTCTTTTAACAACAAGACAAAAAAAAGAAAGTAAAACCAGACCTGATTTAGCATTATCTTTTTATGATGTTTTTGCTAAATACATTTTAACCTAGCCGAGGTGGGGGGGGGGGAGACAATGTTTTGAATTATTTTATTGTCAAGTAGTTCTGGTTTTACATCATAGTTGGAAGTTTTCTCTAACTTTGTTGTAACCTTTACCAGAACAACGGAGGTACCCCACTTCATTATTGGAACACTCAGTACAGATGGATCCAACATCTACTCCCTCCTGTTTTTTAAATACAAATAATTCACGAAACTTTATCTTTTCTGGAAAAATTCATGATTACAATTGATGAGCTGACTAGATCGTGCAGCAAAATTACTTTAAAATAAGTCTCGCAATGCAATGATTGTTCGATAAAACATCTAGCGTTCAGTAACACAATTCAAATTATAAATAAAACTGTAAAACTTACATATTACGTTATTTTCATATGGAGTTTACCTATCATTATTGCATGAAAATAAACTGCTTGAATAAAAATCCCCTTCGGCGAAAAGAAACCACCTGTTGTTGTCTACCAATTTAAAATTGAATTCATGTAAACAATAATAAGCAGGCTAAAATTAACTCAAAGTAAATATTGACAATATGGCCGTGAAATGCTAAAATTGAAATCTTGTGCCTAAGAGACTTAATTTCCTTTATTTATAATGGTTGTTCAGAAGGTAACGTAATATCCTTTGGTCTACAGAAACTGTTTTGTTTGTCATTAAAAAGAAGGAAAAAATTGTCTCGTGAATTTTGTGTAAAGTTAGGTTTTCTATATATTAAATATTTTAAGCGGCCATTTTGAAAATATACTAACTAAATTTTTTATTTGGGTACACTAAAACGTAACATAAAAAATTGGTATAGTAAATCTGAACTCAATATTTTTCCTGTTTCCAAAGTTAATAAGTTTTTTTTTGTAAAAAAACAAATTGGCAGATATCTGGAAAAGTATTTTCGTAAAAAAAAAAAGTTATTTTAAATTTGTTCTTTATCCTGAACCGACAGAATCATTTCCAAAAGTTTGGCATCTTACTTATGTGACACTATGTATTTGTCATCGTAAGTGTTATTGAATATCACGATATGAACAAAACACGTTTAAAATGGGCACCATTTTTTAGTTTTTTTCCTATTTTTTGTGGCCGCTTACGTGTAGGATAATAATTTCTTTAGTTTTTGACACTATGTATGAAGATCTAACGGAGGTCACATTTTTTACCATTACCAAACTTTTTCGTTGGGTAAGAAAAAGTTACTATAAATAATATATAATATTAATTTATAATATTTTTTATAAATATTATTTAAATGAACTAGTTAACTATCTACAAATAGATTTACTGTACTAGAACTTCAGTTATAGTTTGATTGGTGTAGGTTGTGTATCACTGAAGAGGACGACCTTGTCGTTGAAACGCGTCTGATACTTAGGCGTATTTTTTTATGAGAATTGTGTTCTGTGTGTTTGTTATACTGTATACTGTACTACGTAGTATGAATTACATTTCACCTAAAAAACAAAAATATCGAAACACAAATCATATATGTAACGTTATGACGTAATCATATTGAATAAAATTAATACTAATTTATACAGTATTCCGTTTCAACCAACTTTATGCTAAATCAATTTAAATGTCAATAATTTACATATAAGCATCACCATTATGGAAGTAGAGGTACAGATCCGTTGTGCCTGCGTCATCGCGTTGTCATGGCAACACAAACTCGCTAAATCTCGTTGTCCTTTTTGCATCGACCAACACAACCCCCTTAGTCGTTGTCGACTATTCGATTGGAAAATGTATAATGTGGATGAATCTATTGTGAATTGGAATAAATTATTGCACAAACTTTCTCATTCACTCGTTAAACAAAAATGTCATTTCTGTGTCTGTCGAAATTAACCGTGGTCGCTGTTTTTTAAAAAAAAAAGTTTATATATTTAAATATGAGACAACTTGATTCACTTGTGACGTAAACACCTCCTCAGGTTGAGTCGTATTTGATTAAATGACGGCGGTCAAAGTTCATTTTTGTATTTATTACTGAACAGCAATATTTTTTAAATCTTGTAATATTACAAGGGGTGTGGTTCGGAAATTTAAATTAAACTAGTAGAGTCGACCTCGAGAAATTCTGTCTTTTATAACAGGCCGAACTGATTGTTTGGTTTATTACATACAGGGTGATTCAAAATTTTACGCCAATATTTCGGGACTTGATTTTAGATCTAAAAATAAGAAACAAAGATAAATAGACGCTTCAATTTCTGTCTGTCTACCTTTTATGTTAAAAAAATTAATTATAACTTTTGAAATTAGTAATGTTAAGAGTTTAACTTTGGAATTTTTATTTCACATTTTTTTATTCTATTTTTAATCAATATACCAAGATATAAACTTTACTATGTAAATTATTAAAAATGGCGTCCGTCTATAATTTATAAACTCAAATATCTCGGAAACCGTATTTAGGAAACCAGACGAGATATAAAACAAGACATCGTTCCAAAAATCATTTTTTTAACTCTGAGGATCTCAATATGGATGTATATATATAAACATTAATATATACAGGGTGAGTTTTAAGTCACTTACCTCTTCCTTTTTTATATGGTTTATGTTAGAAAATTGGAACTTCGCATTGGATCTCCTTGGTTTTGATGCGCTCACTGACTGTCCAACTCCAATGAGGGAAGGTTCACAGGAAGTGAGAAGAAAATCTTAAATAAGAGCATAGGTCGATATGTACCGGTACATCAAATGAAAGATCTTTGTTAATAGAGCAAACCGGATATCAAAAGGTTCATCCTGTCGAAAATGACGGGTTTTTAAAGTTTACAAAAAGTAAGTGCCAAAACTGCTTTTTATAGCACATCTTCTTTCATAAACCTTTAACTTAACAATCAACCTGTATTTAGTTCCTAAATTTATTAGAATATTAATAATATGTCTAATATAGCATAGAAAAGTTCTAATTTCCAACTGAAAAGCAGTTTAAAATATCATAACTGGAAATATTATTAAAATGAAAACTCATCCACAAAACTTATCCTTTTTAAAATTCCAATTGCATTATCTTTTTTAACGTAAAAGGGCGGTGGTAAACGGCATCGCATGACCTTCTTCTTATTAACATTTTTAGTTGACTCCTAGATCTTGGCCTTTCTTTAAACACAACAAAGGTTCGTTCTTTCAGGTGTCTAACAGCTTGTAGGAACAAATTCTGGGCTAAACTTTTAAAAGGCGCCCAGAAAAGTGTGCTTTTTTTACAGGGTGGTAAAAGCGGTTCTATCAGGTACTCTTTTATAAACTTTAAAACCCCGTCATTTTTGATAGGATGGACCTTTTGATATCCGGTTTGTGGACCTGTATTCTACTAACAAAGACTTTTAATTTGATGTACATATCGACCTATGCTCTCATTTAAGATTTTCTTCTTACTTCCTGTGGGCCTTCCCTCATTGAAGTTGGACAGTCAGTGAGCTCACCAAGGTATTTATGTCCAATAAGGATATAAGGAGTTTCCATTTTCTAACTTAAACCATATAAAAACAGTAGGAGGAAGGAACTTTAAACTCACCCTGTTAATGTCAAAGTCCCTGGACGGTGATTAATTTTCAAGTTTTAAAAAGTAGTAAGCTCAAATTTATGAAATATTTTTATTGTAAAAACTACGTATATAAAATGGGAGGGGGGGAGGGTAACTCAATAAGTTTTAAATGTAAAGCCCCATCGAGTAATACCTCAATTTAAAAGTCTTAATAGAAATAATTGCACAAACAAGAAATCGCTTGTGGACCGATCAAAATATTCAAATTTCGTATTATACTTTAAAGTTTTAGCTCATAAAAATAAATGTTTAGTTTAAATTAAAATTTTGTGGTATCCTGATCAAACTTAAATAAAATAAAACTAAAATTTTTGGTTTTATAATTTTGTCTCGTTATTTATTCTGAAGTAAATTGTATTTGTTATTTAAGCGGCCGCCATTTTCGATTGGAGTAAAATAGTGACCTATAGTTATTTTCTATTAAACGAGACTTTTAATTGAGGTATTAATAAATTTAGCCCCCCCCCCCTACACAATTTTTAAGTAGGATTGAATTTACCGTGTAATACCAAAATATGTTTTAAAATGAAACTAAAGTTTCAGCTTTCTACCTTTTTTGACAACTGTTGGTAGAACTATTGGTCTATAATCTTATAGTGTCGGGGCGCGTGCGGTAAATTAATTGTACATTGAAGATTACAATTGGGATTCCGGTCACACTCCGTTATAATTGTTACGAATATATAATACCCTCCATAGTTATACAAAGGTGACCGCCGTGCTGACCCTATCGTCATAACTTTATTGTGCCCTAAAAATTCACAGTGCAATTGTTACAGATCGATTCTCGTAATAAATTATTGCTTAGTGTACGAGGGACATTCTGATAGAAATAGGATATACATTTTTATTTATTGACTTGCAAACCATTTTCTTACAGAAATACTCTTGTTCCAGCGTTCTGGAATGTCCCCTATGTTATTTAAAGGCGAAAAATGTTTCAGTCATCATCGCCATTTAAACAAGTTGATTAGCGCCAATATGATAGCCCCATCGTACAAGCCGATCCTCTTAATGTAATGCCCACAAAATTGGTTTCTTGGGCTTTGTAAATTGATAGATCAAGGGGTCTCCAATAGGTATAGAAGGACTTCGTAGATGTGTATATAATAAAAGTCTACTAGCTTCGCTCGTGGTCTCGTGACTATACGAAAATTAAATTTAACTTTGGACGTCAGGGTTCCAAATTATAAATCTGCAAATAATTATCTAATTTAACCTGTTTGAAGTTGAATAACACACGAGATATGAACAAACAACTGTTTAAAATGAACGCCATTTTGTTATTTTTAATTCGATTTAAAAATACAATAGGGGAAGTGATATTAACACTGTATAATTCCTTTCATGATCCTATCTTATATTATTGGCCGCTATCATGCTTACATACAGATGACAACGAATACGGACGGTCGGACGGTATATCGAAAAACCATTACTTACAAGTTCAGTCAAGTAATTATTTTTGATAACGTCGTATATTTCGTATACAAGGTATACAAGCGTAGTGAGTGGAAGCTTCTTCAAATATGTTCATATAAGAGGGCGAAACACGTGAAGATTGTTTAATACACAGCTAGACTACGTCAAGAAAGTAACGTAATTAGGAGATTCAGAAAACCTAGATTAGAATAGATTATGTTTTTGGTGTATATCAGTGTACAGCAGCCTAAGCTTATTTATTGTACAACCCCAGGATCCTACTAGCAAGGCTTACCAATAACGAGGCTTAAGAGCTTCCATGGTATGCTAACTTCGAAATCATCAGCCAGCTGAAGAGGCCCAAATATGACTCAAGCCTCTCGCTATCCAAGAAAATATGCTTAGCAGTCTCATCAGACCGTTTGCGTAGCTTATAAACGGGATTACTATTGGTGATCCTGAGTGTTAGCAAATGTCTCCTGAAGTGGCCGGGTCCAGTAATTAACGGCATAACTAGCTTTAACTGGCCTCTATTCAGCCTTAGTAACGAATTAGTTGGTTGATGAGACGTACCTCTGATAAACGTTTTAACATGTTTTTGTCCAGAGTAATCCTGCCAGCATTTATAATGCCTGTCCTTGGACCATTTATATAGGGCATTTATGCACTCTTCTTGGCTAGTTCATTCGCACATCTATTACCACGAATGCCTGTATGGCCCGGTACCCAGCTACATAGTTAGAGTGCCAAGAACCTTGTAACACTCCCACACCACCTTGGAGAGGAAATCTGCTCCGAGCCAACAACCTTAAGGGCACCTTGACTGTCAGATAGTATATCCTTGCGTCTGTTGGTATAACACCTAGTTATACCTAAATTGGCGCATGCCAGAATTGCAGAGATCTCAGTCTGGAAAGTTGTACTATATTTCCCCAGACTTGTGCTTAGACCAGTTATAAGGGTCGCACTGTACACGCCATATCCGGATTTTGTCTCAATGTGTACTTGATCTAGTGTTACATTTTCCTTCCCTTTACACTTTTAACGTGAGTGGAAACTTGCTGTAAAGGGTCTCGCGAAGACATACTCTGCACCCGTGACGTCTGAAGTCATATTGAGTTAACGTCACCATTGTAATGATTCTTTGACCGTCCCTCACGACATTGTTCTGCAACAACTAGTCTATACAATAAAAATGTACAAGAACAGAAGCCCTAGGGCGACCTCTTGGGTAGCCAGTGTACTGATTGCAAAAGCCCACATACAAGCTAGCCTGGTCATGGGGGTTACCTGTTCCACTTCTGACCACCAGACCAGCCCTCCATAAGTAACTTGACGTCTTACTACCCCACTATATAGCCAAAAACAATGTGTGGCTCAACGCCCCAGTTTGAGCCTACAAAGCACCTGGTCACCATAAGTGAGGTGACCTTCCTTAGGACGTTATTAAGATGTTCGTTCTAGGTCAGAAAACCTATATAACACCTGTTTTAAACTAACTTATCCTTCTGGCTAAGGACTCTTTGATTTGTCAATACAATTTAACATTTCCTACAAAGTTCAAGAAACCAATTTTTGGGCGTTACATTTAGAGGATCTGCTCGTATTACACTGTTCTATGGGACTGAGTAAGTATTTTATTCGTGTTTTTACAAAAATAATATTAGGGTGATTAACGTCAAAGAAAGATAAGATTTTGTGAGAAAGACAATTCCCACTAACATTTTCCTGTCATAAATAAACCTGCCATATTATTTTACTCTTGCTGATGACATCCTTTCCAATTTCCTTGTATATGTCATTCAAATAAAGTACTTTTCTTTAAAAATGCAAAGGTATAATGTACCATCTCCTTATTGAGCAATATTATGTATGAACAGTTAAAAGATTATATTATTTTGAAATAATTAGAGTAATTCCATATGCTACTCACGCATAAAACTGTAAAACACCCCAAGTTCTTGTTAATAATGATAAATGTGCATGTAAATATTCGTAATTATGTAATAATTTAAAAAATCTGTTTTACTTGTGACTTACATAATAGAAAAATATTAATAATACGTGTTAACACATTGAGTTATAAAAATAACCCCATTGGTGGAAACAAATTCAGCAAAATAAAATATTAATTGAAATTTTAGATGATGCTTAAATTTAACTGGCTTTGCACATTATACACTCATATCCTTCAAAATATAACTCCAAAGATTGTTTAAAAATGTATTACCTTCTATAAAAATCTACACAAATTATGATTTTTTAAAATCAAATTTTAGTAATTAATGAACAAATGTCACATCGTGAGGCATTTGTCTAAAGTATTAGATTATTAATAAGAATCATATGAACACAGAAGTAATTTTGAAAGTAATGTGAGAGTATAGCTTCTTTTATTGTGATATTTTAATAAAAAATACAAAATTTGGTTGTATATAAATTATCACAAAATGTGCCGTTTAATTTCTTTCGATGTAAAATTTCCTAAAAGCGGCAACATTTAACAGGTCATTTGTATTATTGAAACACTCTTATTGAAATAATACTCTTTGTCAGGAGCGCAAGTAAAATATTATTTAGGATTATTATAGACAGCGAATTTAATTCAAAACTAGGAACATATTTTGTCTGTTATAAGTGTACAAGATTTGTTTTGAACCAAATTTATAGACATTTTATTCACAAGACCGTAGTGTGAGTCAAGAAATAGTGTAACGGTAATTATTTGAGAAATAAAATTAACTTGATAAAAAGGATTAAAAATTTTCTGGACCTCAACCTTCTTGAAATTTTAGCATTATGACGCCACATTTGGATAGTATTCTACATCGCTTCACTTAAGAATAAAATATGAACTGATAATTAGATATTGAGCATTTATCATAGTTCATTGTAATATTAAGTAATAGCTGAATTGTGCTAACTTCCTGTATCTGCTACTTTTTGTGACAAAATATGCAAGTATCTTGTTTTAATTGTGATTGAAATAATATTAACTCTTTTTTTGAGGAGAAAAAAATCTCTCATTGCGTTATGAAAAAAAGGAAGAAACAAATAAAGTACAGCCCTCGAATACTCTAATAACGTTAGGATCCGAAAGGAACAAGAGTTGGTTAAGAGAACCCCGATAGGAAACATGAAAGAGATTCATCCATCCCAAGATTACATCTAGGTTCTTTCCCGATTGGCGGCAAACAATACATTTTGTTTGAGTGCTTAGACATTATTACACTTGAGCAAAATATAGCTGATTTTGAGTGAAAAGTGAAAAGTTTCAACAATTGTGTAATTTTTGTGGTAGTGGGTTATAAGTTTTATTAATCTAGTGTTGTAAGGGGTATCTCTCAAGTAGTCATTATAGTGAGTATGTGTTGGCAATCCAGATGGATAAGCTTTATCTACACCTTTTTTTCACGTAGTTTGTGTATTATATACCTATTCTTCATTTCCTTATCATGTCGGTCTTGACCAACTTATGTTCTCTTGGGACCCTACACTCAGGGGCTCACTTATTGTGAGTGCGAGTATAGCACACCCGAAGACACTAGCTGTATCTACACCTTTCTTCATGAAGTCTTGGGTTAGATACCTCTCCTTCAACTTTCGTATCATTTCTCTCTTGACCAACTCTTGTTCTCTTCCGACTCTGGCGCTCGAGTGTACGAGGATCTTTAATTTATGCTCTTTTCTTCTTTTTTTTATAAGGCGATGATGACCAAAAGGTTTTACGAGCCTGACGTTGTTCGAGAGGCTAGGTGTGTACTCTCCCCCCCTTTTTTTAAGACGTAGGTTTTCGCTTTTAATCAAGTAAAGGTCATTTTTGTTTAGAAGGAATCAATTATGAATTAAGAGTCTGTTGATCAGTTTTTTCTTTATGATTTATAGTTTATGAACACAAGATGGTATTGTTAAAAATATCTATTTTGATGACTGATGCTGGCCATTTACCAGATTGCTGATTTTTATAGTTACCAAATGTTATTGTAGAAAATTAACTGCGATTATAACATTACTGTTCTTATGTGTCATTTATCTGATGTGTACAGATACATAAAGACGTGTACAGTTTGATGTCCTCTCCAACAATAATACCAATAATCCTCCTCAGCTTCTTTTTCTTCCCTTCCCTATAGAAACCTCTATTCTTCACTTCCTTTTGATATTATATATATATATATATATATATATATATATATATATATATATATATTTGGTCTGCACTTTAACAACACGTATATGCAATGGGTATTTTATAATTCTATGGGTTTACTATTCTAGGGGTTATAATTATATAGTTAGGTTTGATGAATGAAATGGGACATGAATTAAAATGTGCTATGTGATGGCAAGTTTGGTGTTCATGACTATTTTGGAGGTTTGATGAATGAAATGGGACATGAATTAAAATGTGCTATGTGATGGCAAGTTTGGTGTTGATGACTATTTTGGAGGTTTGATTAATGAAATGGAACGTGAATTAAAATGGGCTGTGTTATGGAAGTTTGGTGTTTATTACTATTTTGGAGGTTTGATGAATGAAATGGGACGTGAATTAAAATGGGCTATGTGATGGCAAGTTTGGTGTTGATGACTATTTTGGAGGTTTGATTAATGAAATGGAACGTGAATTAAAATGGGCTGTGTTATGGAAGTTTGGTGTTTATTACTATTTTGGAGGTTTGATGAATGAAATGGGACGTGAATTAAAATGGGCTATGTGATGGCAAGTTTGGTGTTCATGACTATTCTGGAGGTTTGATGGTTGAAATGGGACATGAATTAAAATGGGCTATGTGATGGCAAGTTTGGTGTTCATGCCTATTCTGGAGGTTTGATGAATGAAATGGGACATGAATTAAAATGTGCTGATGGAATTTGGTGTTCATGACTATTTTGGAGGTGTGATGAATGAAATGGGACATGAATTAAAATGGGCTATGTATGGAAGTTTGGTGTTCATGACTATTTTGGAGGTTTGATGAATGAAATGGAACATGAATTAAAATGTGCTATGTGATGGCAAGTTTGGTGTTCATGACTATTTTGGAGGTTTGATGAATGAAATGGGACATGAATTAATGGAAGTTTGGTGTTCATTACTATTTTGGTGGCGGTCAGAGTCTTGTGGTTGATGAGGTGGTACACTGAGGTGATAGTTTATATACAACCCGAATTATGGTGTCATTATAACTGTTTACGTGAAAATCTAATTGATGAAACGCAATATTTTTAATGTAATTTTAGAATATGGAAACAAAATTGTATCCACTGAATAATACTAATGTGTCAGTTTAAAAATGAGTATAGTTAGGGTATAAATAAAATCAATTAGCAAGAATAATGTGATGCAAAGCTAAGATTTCGAGGTTAGGTAGCCGTGGTGAGGAGGGAGACTAGGTTCAAGGCCGCAAGCTGGAATGCGATGCTCTCTGGACACTCTATACAACAATTATTCTACCTGCGATCATCTCCTCTCTCATTTTACTTTTATACTCTACTGTACTCAATTTAATCTTATTTCTTTTCACATTTTCCTCCTACTGTATTTGGTTTACCTCCCCTTTTTCAGTCGTCTCTTGAAAAGAATTTGCATCTCAAATAAGAATATTCGAACGTCTCTTGTGTGCAAAATAGTCTCTTTTTCATTCATTTTTATTTAAACAGATTATAGAGAGGGAGTCAAAAATTGGGTAACATATACAGGGCGTTCCAAAAATTCTTATTGATTTTTACCGGCTTTTTGTTGTATGGAAATATGAAAAATATGTAAAAAAATCTTTATTGTTTAAAGGCGGAATACCTCTCGTTCATCGTTTTACAAATTAAGGAAGAGAATATAATAAAAGAAAGATTCTTTGCCTTTGAATACTCCAATAGCGTCAGAGTCACAAAAGAACAAGAGTTTGTCATGAGAGACCAGATAGGAAATGAAAGAGGGGGATTCCACTTAAGATGATATGAAAAAGATGTACATCCAGCTAGGATCTTCGGGATTGTCATCTTGTACTGACTATAGATGAGTCCCTGAAGGTACAAAAATACTTTACATTGAATTATTTTTTCAATATTTATTGGTTTAAAGTTAGAATGAGAAAATACCATTATCTTCCTGTCCAATAGAAGGGGAAATATCAAAATAATAGTAAATCAACCAACTTAAACGGGGGGAGGGGATATACAAAATTAACTTATTTTAACCGCAAATATTAATTACTTGAAGCTGCAGAAATCCGTCCTGATACGGTACATAATGCTATAAATAAGTACAATATCTTCCTTAAAATGTTTAATTTTAACTACTATAAATTTAGATGGAGGAAGGCGTAAAAGGACGCAGTCCGAAGTTCAAGAAGGTATAAGTTTCGCATAGGTAAATATTTTCTTCCCCAAATATCAGTTGGCAAAACTGTTCTCATTGTTGACTCGTCATGTGTTATGGTAATGCACTGGTGCATTTCCAGTATGCATTTGTCTTTATAAGTGGGTGTATATTTTCAACTATGTCTGTTTCCAAGGATGAACGTGTGTTTATTATTGAGACTTATTGCTCGTAGAAATCTTACAAACTAGTAAAAGACGAGTTCCAGTTACAATTTCCCAATTCTTCGGTACCTAATAAGTCAACAATATCGCGTCTGATTAATAAATTTCGTGAGACTGGCAGTGTAGGCCTATATGATTGGAAAAGCACGGGTCGACCATCACTGTTAACAGCAGAAGTTCTGGACGATGTGAAAGAACGTTTGAATCGGTCACCCAGCAAATCACTTAGAAAGTTATCTTCACAGGCTGGACTTTCACTATCTACAGCTTTTAGGGCTACTAAAATATTAAAACTGCGTGCTTTACCACATCGGTGTCGTATATGAACTGAAAGAAGTTGACAACGGTAAACGTCTACAATATTGTCGTTGGATGCATTCTCTTGTTAATGACAAGGGTATTGAAATGTTGGATCGTGTTTTTATAGTGACGAGACATGGTTTCACTTGGATAGTTACGTAACACCCAAATCTGCCGAATATGAAGTCGTGTTATAGGGGCTTTATTTTTTGACAAATCTGTAGATCGTGTGGTTTATAGCAACTGAATTGAACAATTTATTGTTAGATTTACACGAACGATATTGCTGTTTCCAGCAGGATAACGCAACGTGTTATACTTCTAATGAAACGCTGGATATGTTACGGGAATTTTTGGCCATCGTGTGATATCAGAAGGATTGTGATATCCCCAGATCTTACTCCTGCAGAATTTTTCTTTGGGGGTATTTAAAAAGTCAGGTTTTTTCAAAACAATCCTCATACACTTGACGTAATAAAGGATAACATTGAAAGTGAGATTTCAAACATTACTGTGCATACACTACGAAAAGTGGCTGCAAATGTTTTGAAAGTGTTCGAACTTGCATTGCAAACGGAGAAAGTCATTTTGAACATTTATTATAAAAGCTTCTATATTATCAAAATATAGAACATTTTGAACTATATATAAAAGCAATAAATTCAAAAATAGGGTTGCGTCCTTTTAGAAACACCCTGTACTTTAAGAAAACAAATATATTATACATTTTACATGGTTCCATAAGACAAAGCGGGAAAGAACCACATTTTATAAATTTTTGGAGCATCCTGTATACGCTACCTAATTTTTCCTTTACTCTGTACATAGACGTGATCCACTTCTTCAAAATTCCGTTTGATTTATGTGTCTATCTAAATTAGAGCCGGTCTAAAATATTGAACACGCTGTATATGTAAGTTTGTACTCTCTGGAGCTGAATTAGTAAGTACAGGCTTTGTAATTCCTAAGGATCTACATCTATTTTCATATAGTCTTGGGGTACATCCCTTATATTTTCATCTTTCTTATTTTTTCTTTTTCTTTTGTTCTTTTTCGGTCCGGACGTTATGAGAGTGTTCGAGGGTTCTTTATTTTATGTTCTTTTCTTCCTTTTGAAGGATAGTGAATGTAAGGTTTTTTTGCCTTGAAATAACAAGGATAAAATGTAATAGTTTGTTATTTAACAAAATGGATGCACAACTTACACGTCAAGTCCGCCGACCTGCATCGCTCACACGTATAAAATTTTCATAAAATGTAATGCACAGTAAAAATCTTTTATTGTGGACACTATTGAGATATGATAAAACTATTATTCTGAAAAAAATTAAATGGAGGACCTTTACTTCTCCATGTAACTTAAATATCTGTTTTGTAAACTCTGAATATTCCAATATGACTGCCATCTTTTAATTTCTGATGGGGACCTCATTTTTATGGTCTTTTAGAATTCTTTACAAAATATTTATTTATTCTTTTATTCTTGGTTATTGTTTGAGTAAAAGGCGTTTAAAGTTTCGGATATTTGACGTTTGAATCATTTTCAGGAAGCGATTTTCCGTACTTTCAATTGTTGAATCAAGATAAAAATGTAAGTAGGCGTAGTCTAGGATGTGTAAATAAAATGAAGGTCTACAAATAAAACAAATAAGAAATTGATAGGATCGAGTATAAGCTAAGTAAGGTTATTTGTAGTACTACTTTAATATCTACACATACTAGACTATGCCTACTTACATTTTTATCTTGAATCAACAATGGGAAGTATGGAAAATTGCTTTCTAAAAATGCTAAACTTAAATGTTCGAAACTTTAAATGTATATTATTCCTAAACGAATAGGTTTATTAAACAATATTCAAAAGAATAAATAAAAAAGTCTTAATATTTTATACAGATTCTGAAGCACCATAAAATATAGAAATCCCCATAAGAAATTAAAAGGTTAGCAGCCATATTGGAAAATAGTGGTCATTTTTCAGACTTTATAAAACAGATATTTAAGTTATAAGAAAAAGTAACAACAGTCCAACATTTAAATTTTTTTTCATCAGATTAATAGTTTCAGGATGCCCACGGTGAAAGCATCTCCCTGTTTGTACTTAATAATTAAAGTTAAATATATAAAATATTCCAAATTATTAGAAAAAATTGAAAACAAATTCCCTCTTTCAAACAGATTTAAGCATTAGCCTGTATGGCACTAACAAAATATCTACTACTTCCCGAAAAGAAAATTATATAAGTTTTTGAATATTTTTTTTTCCAGTTTAACGGTGAAAAATCTCGCTGTAATCACATTAAAAGGCGAAAATACCATTAAAAAAAGAACCCAGCCCTCGAATATTCTAATTTCAATATGTTAACCAAAAACTAATTTATGGTACCTTTATTAGACAGAATTTTGAAAATCGTCTCATAATTGTCGTAATTTCACCTTAAACCATAGTACCAAAATTATGAAAAAATGTGGTGGCCGACATCATTGTAATTACTCACCACCATCATACAATGTAATACAAACATATCTTGTACATGTAATGTCGTAATGTTTATTTAAAACAGTTGTTACACATGTTTTCTGAACATACTAGTTGTACATTCTTAATGTCGGCTCTAGCAGGCTTCAGAGCTGTACATTTATATTAATACACTCCCCTGCAAGAAATTTGTTACCATTTAATTTTGTTCAATGAATATTACATTTTAATTGGAGGTCAGTATTCGATATTACATTTTTGGCAATAACTTCGTATTGTAGAGTTGTGAGATTCGTACAATTACATACAGAATTGAAATATCCAAGTTTTTATCTAATTTAGTATGTTGTAAGTTGATTAACATACAAGATATGAACAAAAATTGTTTTTAATTGGAGCCATTATTTGATTTTCAATATGCTTCTATAGTCTTTTATACAAAATTTCATGTTTCTACCTTAATTTGTGTATCTGCTGTCCTGCACACGTTCAAGCGACAACGCCGACAGGTTGGCCGCGGGTTGCAAGTCAAAAATTACTTTTGATTTCCCCGAGATTATGGAAAGATCAATTAAAAAACGAGTTTGAAATATTTTCGATTTGATTTTTCTGAATTTCAGTCGGGTTCTATAGGTGCACACTATAGCTCCCTATATCATATTTTATGTTCTTATATTAATTTTTGTGGCCGCTTTGCTTACACAATCGGACGGCATGTTGGAAATCACTTTCTGTTTCCTGAGGCTATGAAATGTAGTAACTAGTCAAAAAAAACTGAGACTGAAATATTTTGTGATAATCAAAGGTGTACAAAAGGGAAACTGTAGCAATGCTTGCGGAAAAATTTACCATCAAAATACGTAACTACTACTGTATGCATAAACTTCAGAGTATTTTTTTGATTTAATGACCTGATGATGGACATGTGTATAGAGAAACTCTACATAGATTTTTTTTTTCTTCGTCACGGAACGTTCTTATCAGAAAGTAAAATGGAAATCCTTTTATATCCGTATCCAACAAGGAACCGGAAGAGCAATTAGATGGAAATTATATTCTTTCATTCTTATTTTTTAAAGACGAAATCATAATCGCCTTGTCTAACATAATCGGAACAGGGTGTATCAATAATCAAAAATATACCCCACTTCCTTCCTCCGTTGCTCTGGTAGTTTTGAAGAGGATACAACTAAGTTAGATTAAAACCAGAACTATAAAATAAATTAAAAAGTTGCCCCCCCTCACCAATTTTACCTAACGGGGACATAATCGCTTTACAAAAAAAAGGAGATAAATACCCCCTAGCGTTCGAATACTCCAATAGCGTCAAGAATATCGAAGAGAGAGGAAACTTGGGATTCCAACATCGGTATTCATTATGAGCTCCTGGAAGGACGACGTATCAATGACCAACTTCTCTGCAGTTCAATGTCTGAAGGGTTTGTCTGCATGTAACAACAACTGATGAAGATGATCCGGCTAGGAAACTTGGGATTCCAACATCGGTATTCATTATGAGCTCCTGGAAGGACGACGTATCAATGACCAACTTCTCTGCAGTTCAATGTCTGCATGTAACAACAACTGATGAAGATGATCCGGCTAGGAAACTTGGGATTACAACATCGGTATTCATTATGAGCTCCTGGAAGGACGACGTATCAATGACCAACTTCTCTGCAGTTCAATGTCTGAAGGGTTTGTCTGCATGTAACAACAACTGATGAAGATGATCCGGCTAGGAAACTTGGGATTCCAACATCGGTATTCATTATGAGCTCCTGGAAGGACGACGTATCAATGACCAACTTCTCTGCAGTTCAATGTCTGCATGTAACAACAACTGATGAAGATGATCCGGCTAGGAAACTTGGGATTCCAACATCGGTATTCATTATGAGCTCCTGGAAGGACGACGTATCAATGACCAACTTCTCTGCAGTTCAATGTCTGCATGTAACAACAACTGATGAAGATGATCCGGCTAGGAAACTTGGGATTACAACATCGGTATTCATTATGAGCTCCTGGAAGGTCGACGTATCAATGACCAACTTCTCTGCAGTTCAATGTCTGAAGGGTTTGTCTGCATGTAACAACAACTGATGAAGATGATCCGGCTAGGAAACTTGGGATTCCAACATCGGTATTTATTATGAGCTCCTGGAAGGACGACGTATCAATGACCAACTTCTCTGCAGTTCAATGTCTGAAGGGTTTGTCTGCGTGTAACAACAACTACTGATGAAGATGACTTGGTTATTAAAATGTCTTCTAGTTTTGTACAAATAAAGTGTTTTATTGTGAAAAATTATATTTTCTTTCGTTTGGTAACTAGAGTCTACTAAAACATTCTCATATTTATCTTTCAATACTGTACACCAATGTTTGGTTTAAAGTACAGTATTTTGATCTAAATTTTAAAATGTTTTAGGATATTGTACAGTCTATACATGTTTATTGCAGTGTTTGGTGATTAATTTATCTTGGAATTGACAACTTTTCTAGTCCTTGACCAACTCTTGTTCTCTTTTGTCCGTCGATGTAGAGTTTTTTTTGGATATATTCATTTTAAGATGTCTTATGTGAAAAAAGTATTCTTTTGAAATATATCGTCTTTCGTATTGTGCAATACTTAACAGCAAAACGCGTGTACAGATATAATCGAATGTCGGCATGTGTTGGCCTTATATCAGGACATTTTCCCCCATTTTTTAGTAATTGTAATATTTTTTAAATAGACAGTATCGCTAATTTTTGGTATAACTGCCCTAGAAAAAAAATAATTAAAATGGTTTTCTTGAAATAGGCTCCAACGATTTCGATCAAACTTTTCTCAAGAGCAGCCTATATGGCTTCAGACAAAACTTATTGATCGTCATCTCTCCGAAAATTCAAGTTAATGAGCTATCGGTATAAAATCAAAAATTCGTTCGTTGGACCGTTGAAAAGACGGAATTTCTCAAAGTCGACTCTACATTTAGTGAAATGTGAAGATTATTGCGACTTAAATGATTGATTTTAATCATATACGATTTATACCGAGGACATGTTTTGACTCAAGCGAAAAAAAAATTAAATATATAAATAGTTTTTTTTTATAGATAGTGGTCGTAGTTCATGTCGCTTTTTGACTGACAACTACCAAAATGAAATTTTTGCTGACGAGTAGTTTTTATTGATTTTTTTTTATGAATGAGTGAGAAAGTTTGTCCAATATTTTTACATAGTTTATTTCAAATGTCGTAACTTTTGTATTATGTATTTTCTTCCCCACTTTCCTTCTAATTTAAATAAAAGAAACTACCACGAGAACTTCAAACAATAAGAAAATACAGATTGAAATTATTTTCTCCTGAACTAGACAAGTTTAGTAATGAAAAATAAACTTTTCACAAACTTTAGAGTAGTTACTATTTCCTCCTATAAGATGAAGACATTGTCGTTCAAATACGTTTATTAATAAAATTATTATTTGTGAGAAATTGTGTTCAACTTCTGTTTTAAAATTATTGTAAGAGTTAATTTTACTATTTCTGCGACTTTATATTTCATTGTAAGAGTTTAGTTGTCTGCGTATTAGTTTAACGCCTTTTTTAATATGATTTTTGTTTGTATATTTTAATTAACAGTAATAGCAAACAAGATTTATGTATTGTGGGTTAGATTTCTATAAATTGGTGAGATGGTCCGTGGCCATCAGAAGCTGTAATGTCGGGGTCAACCGGAGTTAGCCTCGCTCAGGGTGTCTTGTTGGTTGTGATCAATATCGTGCTGCCTCCCCGCGATACCTACCTGTCAATACACACACATGGTCGCCACGCTGCATACTACTAGACCGCTCTATTTAGGACTTTACAGTTTTAAATTATAACAGTAGTTGTTCAACAAATTGATTCAATTTAATTTAGGAATCGTACAAGCAGAAATAAATTCACACTCATGTACTGTCTATTATATATATATATATATATATATATATATATATATATATATATATACATGTTTTTGTTTTATTATTCTGTTTGGTAGTAATATAAATAAAATGAATATATGTTCATTTAATATAATAGTTTTTCATAATTTTTACTTGCCCCAGTATACGAAGTATAGGGTTTTTTCACTGGTCTTTACGTTGTACGGTCTTTGGAAAGTGAAAAAGTGGTTTTTGACATGCCATCTCTCCGTCGCGCTATTCTGTACGTATAGCGGCCATATACATTAAGGTAGGAACATGGAATTTAGTGATACGAGGACTACAGTGTGCTCATTTATAGAACTATTGAAATTCAGAAAAATCGATTTCAAAATGTCAAATTGGTGGTTCGTTGTTCATATCTCGAGCGTTATTCAACTCGATAAATGTTTGCAGATTTTAATTTTGCGTATTAAAGTGAGAGTACCAACCCTACGATGATAAATAGTGAAATTATTAATTATTTCAGATCCAGCAGGTACGAATCATCTATGTGAGCGTAGCGAGTGGAGTCTTTTCACATAGGTACAGCTTCAAGGCCAGCAAGGTGAAAAGATTGAGAGGTATCTAACCCTAGATTACATGAAACAAGATGTAGATCCAGTTATGACCGCTCGGGATTGCCAACTCCGTACTCACTTAAGCGAACCTCTGGGAGTAAAACTCAAAAAACTGATTAAATTTTGCTTAAGCGTTAACCTCTCTATAGACACAAAACGTATGTTGCCGACTGTCAGTTAGCGTTAAAAATACAAACAATCCGACATTGAGCTGTTATAAAGTAATTTCGCAAAACCGATTCTACGAATTTCGTTCAAATTTGATTAATTCAAAAGGGAAGATTAATTGTAACCCTCAATGCTAAAAGTACGAGTGAACAAAATGAACCTTGAAGCTCGGTTATAAAATTAAATACTATTTACTGTGAGGACTTGTTTATGGCTTAGGTTATGTTAGGTTAGAGTCTTATTGCAATGTGTAGACTTTTTGATTTACAACTACTGATATGAGATTTCTATTGACGAAGTGTTTTGGATTGGTGAGTGAGAAAATTTGTGCAGTGTTTTTTATACAATTTATTATATATGTATTGTATGGAAATATTAACTTAATAATTTTACTAGAACCCATGGCTACTAAATCAATGCTTGATTTTTATTCATCTTTAAATTTTTAATCGAAATTACCAAACAAGTATAATTTGTTAATTTTGTTCAGAAAATACACAGCAATGAAACTTTGTAATAAACTGTCGTCAAGGTCATCTTAGGTCATTATTTCTTTCGATTAACAAAACATGGTTTGCATGTCTGATAGGATGTATATGGCTTAATTAAGCGTACTTGTATATAACACTGTACAATACAAGTAAGTTACATAAGAATTGTTTACATTCCAATCTTTTTATAGAAATCTCGTTTTAAAAACAAATTGTTGTGATCTTCATGGTACTTATCCAACCCATTACAACGTAATAGAAGCAGATCCTTTAAAAATTGGTGTTTCGAACTTTGTAGGAAATGTTAAATTATATTGGTAAATCAAGGGGGTTTTTATCAGTTAAGCGTTAGTTTAAAACAGTTGTTACACAGGTTTTCTGTACCTCGTAATTGTGTATATTACTACTTGGGCTAAGCCCTGACTGGCCTCGTAAGTAAATTGTGTTGCTTTGCTTGTCGGTGTCTATACATCTGTCCTGGATCACCTTTTGAAATTACATTTTTGACAATAACTTCCAATATTTGTCATCATAGAAATATGGGATAGCTATCAATTGAAATCTTCTATTTTTAGTGTATTATAAGAAACAAAAACAAAATGGCCGTTATTTTGACATTTTCAATTAGAGTTTCTGAATTTCAATAGGGTTCTAAATTCAAATGTGATCTTAATTATTTCAAAATGGCGCTTATTAAATTTTTTCCGTATTTTATATCTGGAAACATTGAAAGAAATGTAAATTGTATTTAAATAAATTACAAATATACAATAAAGTTTGAAGTGTAATTAATTTCGTACATATTTCGAGATATTTAGCCGCCATTTTGAAATATTTAAGGTTCATATTTGTATTTATTATGTAATTCAAAGCAATGGATTTTAAAATGTTTATTTATAAGTATTAGAATAAAAAATTAAAGTTAATTGTTTTCGAGATAGTCAATTTTAAATGGGCGCCATTTTGAAAATATACAAAATAAAGTTTTTATTTACGGTAGATTTATAAAACGTAACATACAAAATGCCTATACTAAATCTGAACTCAATATATTTTCTATTTAAAGTTTTATTATTTGTAAAAAAAATGTCGGATATTTGGAAACTAAGCGTTTTTGGAAAAAATATTATTCTTAATTTTTTCTTTACCCTAATCTACAGAAACAATCAAAGTTTGGCAGCTCATTTTGTATAGTTTGCCACTCAGACCTGCTTCAACACCTGGTCACTCGCTGGCAGGGCTTTACCTACCCCTTATCATTGTTTAACGACTCACCCTTTGGAGAGTCCACTATAAAATTGGGAAATTTTGATTTTACACTTTTTTTTGGGGTGGTTATTTTTGTGATACACATAAAAAAAAAAATTGTAAGACTTACACAAGTAATTAGAATTTTAAGCACACTAAATGAAGTCAAAGAACTATTAGATAGATGTTCAATAAGAACTGTGGTGAATCTGAACATTATAACACACTGAAATCAGTTGAAATAGTCAAAAAGAAGGGTTAAATTATGTTTTCGTCTACTACTGAATTTATGCTTTTTTAATCAGTTGCCAAGTTGTGATCATATACTATCAATCAGGGATATTGTCACCTTAAAACATAATTTTGGGTCAGTGAGTGTTTGATCATTACAAAGCTCAACAAAGTAACTTTTCACTTTACCAAATCTCTTGTTTGAAAACTGAGTCGATTCTCCATTTTAAGCAGATTTTGGTTGGGTCTTCAGCTAATAAATTGAAAGTTCCTTGAAGGTCATTTATCTCTAAAAGAGCATTTACCTGAAAACGCGGTATTTACATCTAAGATTCTGCTTATAGTGTTTTAATATTTGTTTAAAAAAAATTTTACACTGAATTATCAACACTAAAACAGATCTGAATGATTCGAGTGCTTTCATCAGGGCAATAGCAGACGAGCTGTGAATCCCGTATCCCCTCTGTCAACCACTGTCCTGCCAGTAGCGATGTTGATATTCGGGTGAAATGGATAATCGAATTAATCGGTTTCAAATGATTTCAATACTCGTATTATTATTTCGAAATCGAGTATCTGCGCAAAATGATTTTGCTCATCGGATTCGAACTCAGCTTTACCAATAAGCGAATTACCAGCGAATATTATATCGTCTCCTTGTTCCTAGTGACGAATATTTTGTCCGAATATTTTATTCCGAAATCGAGGATTTTAATAATCGGAACGTTCCGAGGATTTTAATTTGAACTCTCACATCACTACGATCAGTGATATTAATTGTTTTTTTATCGAAATGATTCTCTAACATGCAAATGCAGCAATAATAAGGATTAACCTTAATTAAGTATTCGGTTCACGTGTAATTTATTAGAAACTTTTTTAACATGGTATAGCTTCAAAATCCTTTTTGAACACACTTTTTGGGGGTCTTCATTCGGGGCCCTTGACCTACGCTCTTACCTAGAAATAATATCAGATAATTCACAAAACGGTTATGTGTTATAACATTTGGTGTAGATATATTTTTTTCCCGTTAGTTTTGAATTTTGATGTCGTGATATTCGATTTACATTTAAGATATATTTGGAGAGAACTTTCCAGGAACAATAATTGGAAAGAGGTGGGGGTTGTGAGAACAGTGCAATTTTTTTGCACTGTTGCATAACAGATGACACACTTGCAGGAATTATAATTAGTCTAGAATAGGTAGTCTTGAGTAGGTGACGTATTTAGGACAAGATAAACTTAACTTGTACGTACAATTGTTTATCATTCGGGATAACGAAGTGGGTTACGGTGTACTGCTTTCTTTTGTATATCACGTATTACCTTAGGACGGTCAGATATTTTGTACAATTATAGTACAGTCTTCCCCTCTCATACAATCAAAGAGTCTCTTACCCAGTACATAAGTTTGTTTGTTATAGAGATTTCACATCTATCGGGATTGCCAAAGTTACCCTATACTTCGTATACTGGGTAAGGGAACATTTTAAAAATGTTGTGAAAACTTTGCACAAACTTTCTCCAAAACCAAAGAAAAACGAATTAAAAGTAATCGTCACCCAAAATGCCAGTTCACTAGTAGTTAATCAAAAAGGGAAAATGAAACATGGACACCATCTTTAAAAACATATATTGGGTTAAATTGGCTTCGCTTGCGTCATAAACAGCATAGCACATTGTATTTGATTAAAATTTAATTGTTTTTTGCCAACTACTGTATTTCTGAACCGTAATATTTTTTTTAGTATAGATTTTGGCACTAGTATTTTGTTTTCAATATTAATGTTCACATTTCACTCAAATTTGAGCGTAATCGGTACCGCCGATTTTGAGAAATTGCGTTTTTTATAACAGCACCATAATGGCGACCAGTACGTTTTGTTTTGGTTGTTAGGGGTTATATATGATTGAAATCGTTACTATTTGAGGACATCTAATTGGGTTTTTTTTTACCCACAAATTTTGAGTTACCGTATCAAAAAAATTAAGATGCTTCCCGAGTATGCCCAAATTCCAATCCTCTATTGAACGCAAAATAACAATTTTATTAAAATCGGCTATAACTATTTTGGTCAAAAGTGTGTACCCTCCAAAGACCCAAAATAAAACTTAAAATCTGAAGATTAACGACCCAAACGTTTGTGAAAAATTGCAAGTAAAAATCAAATATGAACCTTTTCATTAAATTACAGTGGTTTCAAATTTTTTTTTTAAAATGACCAACTGTGGCCTTAAAAATAAATTTTTTTTCTCGCAAATTTAACCACCGATATCTAGTGTAAAGATACATAATTTGACCATTTTTCGTGAAGATTTGTTGCATTATTATAATGCAAAAATCTTAAATTCAGAAATTCGATTTTTTTAAAGTTAAGAAGTCTTAATGTTACTATACCCTATAATTTCGATAGTTACTTCATTTCCGAGTATTTTCATATTATTTTTTTTATTTTCTACGACACATAGAGCTGGAGATATTTAAAAAATAGTGTAGCAATGCACTCAAAATGCACCAAATTGATAATTTTGTCGGTTTCCCAATAGTTGTATCTACAACGTCCCAGTTACATCATTTTTATATTCTAATTTCCCTTTACTATATAGGCCTACTGTTGTGTGGAAGTTCGTTTCCCGTCTGTTGACCATTTTGTTTTTTCTTAAATATATAAATTTTTTAAATTTTATAGAGTTTGTGTTTTAATTTGGATTACACATTTTTAAAATTTTTTAAATGTTACTTTTAACCAGTATATCAAGAACCACTACGATAAAATGCTTAATATTTAATTTTACAAAAATCGATCGTTTTACGAAAAATGTACAAGAGACAAAATATTTTCATCTTTTAACGACAAACAAAATGGTTTTAAAAATTCTTCTGTAAATGAAATAATAATTAATTATCAAAGGATAATCGAGCTATCTACAAAAAAACTAAAAACACAATTAGGCCTCCCTGGTTATTTTCTACAATACTCAAATTTATCCTAAATATTTTAGAATTTTATCACTTTTATACAAACAAATAAAAAAAATAAAAATAATTTAATTGTTGTTAAAAGAAGAAAATATTTTGTCTCTTGTACATTTTTCGCGAAAAGAACATTTTTGAAATGACAAAATGGCAGACATTTAAAAAATGTGCATAATAAAGTTTTGGTTCTTGGTATACTGGTATAAAATAGCATAAAGAAATGTTTATAGCAAATTTTTAGACGAAATCTCAATAATTTGTAAAGTTATCATTATTTTTGGAAAAAACATAAAACGGCCGACAGACGGAAAACGAAGCGTTTCCGGACCTATGCTTATATGAAGTCCCCCCCCCCATAGAATCTCTAAAATCATTTCACGAAATATGTACATTTCCTCCTGAAAGAGGCTTGTATATTGTCCAAGTAAATTTCGACGCGCTCCTAAAGTTCTTTTTGAAACATCCTGTATTTAAAAAAACACGCCCTCTAATAAATTCTAAAGGCTAAAGGTTATCATCTACTTGTTTGAATTCTCTCCCCACTTCCAAAATGTGACCCCCCCCACTCTAATTCAAAGCCTTAACTAGATATGGATAAATTAAAATTAATAGTTTAATACAAAGTTGTTGTTTTACATTAGCTCCCTTTTATAGTTTATTTTAATTAGTATTCGTAGCATATTGAGTAACAAAACGCTTTAAATTAATATAATTGTAGTAAATATGTATATATATATATATACAGTACCTAACCCAACATCTAATTTTTTGTTAGCAAGCTTATCAAGAACCGATGACCTGATTTTCATGCAGTTTTCTTTCTTTTGTACAATAGTCTGGTTCAGATTTTAACGAATTTTTTCCCTTGGTGTAAGACGAAAATCCTTCGGTCATCACTGATCCAAAAAGGAAGGTTCGAACATAACGCTCCACCATTGAAATACTCTATTTGTTGCGTCAGGGTCTGACAAGAATAAGAGTTGTCATGAGACACTTAATAAGGAAATTGGAAGACAGGGATCTAACCTAAGACTACGTGGAAATGTGTAGATCCAGCGAGGTACCACGGGATTGTCAGTGAGCTCCTAAGAGCCGGCTCGGGTAGAGGTCAACTCCAGAGTGAAAAAAGGTGTTGATCCCCCATCCCTTGATGAATACGGGAAATCTATTTGCTCGTTTAAAGTCACCTTATATTGTATCGTCTTTTTGTAATATTTTTTAGATTACATTTTTAAGAATTCTATCGTAAACCAAATTCCTATACGCATTCCAAATTCTGAAGATACTACCAGGATCTTAGTGATGTCTATTTTCCAATACGTCTTTTTGGCTCACTATAGTGATTACAACGTGGGACGTCGTGGTATCCTAGCTGGATTACACCTTTTTGCATGTAGTCTTGAGTTAGAACTGTCTATCACAACTCTTGGGTCCGTTAAGACTGCACACAGAGGTGGCCCTTAGACTGAACGAGACTGATCTGCAGAGAGTGACTGGTCACTGGATTTCCGTAACTATCTACACAAAATGGGGTGACGCACATCAGATCTTTAGTGTAAGCTATGTAGTGCAGCTGTGGAAACAGCTTAACTGTTCTGTACAGGAAACTATTTCTTATGACTGGGGTACAGACTTTATCATCATCTGAAGCATCATCTGAAGCATCTGAAAACAAAATTTTTAAACTGGATTAATGAACAAGGTCCTGTGATTGAGGGTTTACTATAAGCTGAGAAGCGTATCCAGGACAGTGAATCCTGGCCTTTCTATGATTAAAATTATTTTTTTCCTACTGACACTTTGGAGTACTCGAGACCCTCAAGGTTTTATTTTAACTTTTTTTCCCTTCTATTGTTTATAAGGAGATGGTGACTGAGGGGTTTTTTGCTTTTAACCAACAAAGTAAAAAAATCAAACGTTGAAAGAAATCTTTGAATCCTGAATTTGGCTTTCTAATCATCATTATTTCAGCCTTCAACTGTTTCCGTTGTGCGATGACGTTCTCTGCAATTATTCCAAATTTGGATTGAAATTTTATCATTACAAGCCAACTGTGACCAAAAAAACCACACTTCCTTCCTTCACGCACATATTTTGGGCTTTTCGACAGGCGAGTACTGCACCGGTTGGACGAGTGAACTGAGGTCACTGTCTAAATTTGTCTAAATTTGAGCAAAATTAACCAACTCTGATAGAAAAGAACTCGATTGTGATTATAAAAAACTGAATCGCAAATATCAGTAGTCTACTGTGTTCTGTTGGCAAGACAAGTCGCTGCACTATTTTCTTGTCTCTGAACGATGGTATTCCAAAGAGTAAGCAATGAATCAAGTGGAAGAGATTGATGTGTGTCAAGAATCTCTTGTAGTACAAACAGGTCGCAAGAGAAAGTCATACTTTACTGTGTCAATTACCTAATGTACACGGACAGCCGTCAGTTACTGCATTCTTTGCCATCCGAAGCATTCTTTTATTGACGTCCGTTTATTTTCATTTTAGTTGTAATCTATAAGTTATGACGGTACAAAATTTACGCAACTAATTTGACACTTGGAATAATTTATCATTCACCATGTTGAGAAATAAAATTCAGCTTTAATAAAACAGTCATATTTTTTTGTTGTTGTTTAAAGGCGAAAAACCTTTCGGACATCATCGTCTTAAAAGAAGAAAATTTCATAATATAAAGACCCCCCCCCCCTCCACAGCCATCAAACACTCGTTTCGAAAGAAAACAACGGTTGTTCAATTTGTCTATTTTTATATAATTTAGTATCTTACAAGTTGCACTACACACGCGATATAAACAAAATCAGATTTAAATGGCATTTTTTCATTTTAAATTCCATTTTTAATTCCATTTTTCTAAATCCCTAGAACAGGCAAAACTTTTCTCTGTAATGTAAATTATTTTTAGTCAGTTTGCTTAAGTATTTTCAATTACGCGTAAAAATATTTCAATACACTCAAACCATAAAGTGTTGCATGTCATTTTGTTCACATATCTCTTATGTTTATTGGGAATATTTTAACAAATAATTAATTTTACTTATGTTATTTTATTTTTCAATAAATTTACTTATGTAGCAACTATAGAAGAATTTTATTATTTTTCAAAAATATATAATTGTTATTCAAAATTGTTAAAGTTATGACAAAAAGTAAATATACATACCATAGTCAGAAAATCACATTCTTTCGAAGTTAATGCCATTAACATGAAGATAATAGAACAAGGATGTTATATTTCTATAATTGACTTAAAGAAAATTACAAAATTATAGTTTTATCGGTAAAAAAAATAAATATCGGTAATAAATAGTGCAACACAGTTACAACAAAAAATTAAAATTAATTCAAAACAACTAAGTTATAGTTTACTTATTCATTAGTACTTGAAAACGGCGTTAGAGATAGCCTAGGCCCAGTCTAAGCATTCAACAGACAATGCAGCTCCTATAACAAAGCAACACTTGAGACATCAGCTGTTTATGAACCATATTATAAGCTGAAGTATTACCAATACTCGAAACTTCATAGAATAGAATTTTAGCTTTCCAATTCTAGATTGAGATGATCGAATGTTTTATTTTAGTGAAAAATCTGTATTTGTAACAGCTGCGTAATTGTCACTTTTGCGACAGAGCCAACACGGGAACTAAACCAACCATCTATGCCAGTTCTAGGGATACAGCAAGTAACCTAAACCAAATTTCATATTTCTATCTTAATTTTTGTGGTCACTATCGTGTTTACGTCAAAATTCACTTTTTCGATTTCCTGAGGCCATTAAATATAAAACTTAAATGCAAAAACACAGATACAATTTTGTTTGTGTTTACCAGCCTTTAGAATCCTAAGTAAAAGAAAAATCTAGATTCTTTTCATAATAAAGTAGTCCTTATTCCATGCGGTGGAGAAGTAAAACAAATAACACATTTAATAAAAAAAAAATAAGTAATGATATCCTGTTTTATCATTACTCTACTATTAATGTAATTGTTCCCTTGGAAGTGATAGTATAAGTTAGTATAGTATGGTTTTTAAATAACGTTTTACTGCGAACATTTACGGTTCCGTTTTTTAAAAGATTTAATACAACATACCTCATATTTTTTTTCCACATTCCCTGGAATACTCTTATAAAAAATGAAGAAAAGCATAACATAAAGACCCCTAGCCCTCCAATAGCCTTAAAAAAAAATAAAGACCCCTATCCCTTGAATACTAAAATAAAAGGTAGAAAACCATGTAATTAAAGACCCCTACCCCTCGAATACTCTTTAAAAAGGAAGAAAACCATAAAATAAAGACTCCTACCCCTCGAATACTCTTAAAAAAGGAAGAAAAACCATAAAATAAAGACCTCCTATCCCTTGAATACTTAAAAAAAGGAAGAAAACCATGAAATTAAAGACCCCTACCCCTCGAATACTCTTTAAAAAGGAAGAAAACCATAAAATAAAGACCCATACCCCTCGAATACTCTTAAAAAGAGGAAGAAAAACCATAAAATAAAGACCCCTACCCCTAGAATACTCTTTAAAAAGGAAGAAAACCATAAAATAAAGACCCCCCTATCCCTCGAATACTTTTTAAAAAGGAAGAAAACCATAAATAAAGACCTATAGCCCTCGAATACTATTTAAAAAGGAAGAAAACCATAAATAAAGACCTATAGCCCTCGAATACTCTTTAAAATGAAGGAAGAAAACCATAAAATAAAGACCTCTACCCCTCGAATACTTTTTAAAAAGGAAGAAAACCATAAATAAAGACCCCTACCACTCGAATACTCTTTAAAAAGGAAGAAAACCATAAATAAAGACCTATAGCCCTCGAATACTCTCTAAAAGGAAGGAAGAAAACCATAAAATAAAGACCTCTACCCCTCGAATACTTTTTAAAAAGGAAGAAAACCATAAATAAAGACCCCTACCCCTCGAATACTCTTTAAAAAGGAAGAAAACCATAAATAAAGACCTATAGCCCTCGAATACTCTCTAAAATGAAGGAAGAAAACCATAAAATAAAGACCCCCCTATCCCTCGAATACTTTTTTTTAAAAAAGGAAGAAAACCATAAATAAAGACCTATAGTCCTCAAAAAAGAAGGAAGTAAACCATAAATAAGGACCTATAGTCCTCAAAAAAGAAGGAAGTAAACCATAAAATAAAGACCCCCTACCTATCCCTTGATACTTAAAAAAAAAGGAGGAAAACCATAAAATTGGCGAAGTTATTGTAAGAAATATAATTTTGAACTCTCAAGAAAATATGATATCCGTATACTGTAGTTACTAAATCCTGCAGGGCCGAGTCACCGATACATAGTATAGTAATCTATGACGTCATGAAAGTAGCTATATACATAATTAGCAGGTTCAAACTTACCCTACTGAGTAAGACCAATATAATTTAACATTTCCTACAAGGCTCGAGAAATTAACATTTAGGCGTTACATTGTATGATGAGACTGGGTAAGTACCACGATAGCACTCATCAATTTGTTTACGGACGTGAATGTAACTAAATCTCTGTTATTGACATATTGGTCTAAAAAGTAAAATATTTCAATTGAATTTTGCTATATAATGAAATACAATTCCCCACAACCACAATAAAACACTAACAACACAAAGACTGTATAGTTATGTTTGTTCTTCCAGATGTACTGTACTAGCATTGGTATCATCTAGTTAGAGGTACAAATACACACGTCTCTGAAAGTAGGGAGTTTTCTTTCATTGTATATTCACTACAGTGCTCTAGTGATTCATATGATTTGCTATATAGTTCAGTACTTTTACCACCTCCATCTTAAATTGGTCACATCGAAATGAATTTATAAAAAAAAAAATTAGCTGCCGTTCCATGCTTAATTAGATTTATTTCCTATAACCGATCTTGTTCGTCTATTTCCCAAATAAACGTAGTCTAGGTAAAGTTATGTAATGGGTAAAAAATAAAAATAAAATATCATTTTCCTACAGTTACCTGACAAAGCGGGTCTTCTTGCACTGATTATAGTACGCAAAGTAGCTGATTCCTGCATTTACTTACTTTCCCGCACTCATTTCACTTTCCCGCACTCATTTTACTTTCCCGCACTCCAGAATTTCAACCAAACAACACAAAATAGTGTGCATGTATAAGGCACGTAATACGTTTCTCTTGAAAACAAGTTGGCAACACTACTAACTCGATCAGCTGTGTGACTAAATCGATCAAATGGTGCATTGTTGTCATTCAACGCTTTGGACTTATAACTTAACCTATATCCTGTTGTTGAGTATTTGATAGATAAGAGTGTTTGTTTATAGGCCTAAGTAAAATGTTTGCAAATAATGAACAGAGTGAAAGTGATTATGATTATAATAATACACCAGAAGAGATAGCGGAAACAGCAAAACAGGTATCATTAAACCTGTTACCTGACAAATCTAAAAAGAAATATGAACGCAGTTATGAACTGTTTTCTTCTTGGTGTGTAAGTAAGAAAGTGACAAAATTATCAGAAAATGTTTTATTGGCATATTTCGCAGAACAATCAAAAGTGATGAAGTCTTCAACTATTTGGAGCTGTTATTCAATGCTCAAAAAAACAATACAAGTGAAACATGACGTAAACATTAGCAGTTACAAAAAACTTATAGCTTACTTGAAAAAACTGTCCGTAGGCTATGAGCCTAAAAAGTCGATGACTTTGTCCAAATTTGAGGTTGAAACCTTTATTAAAAATGCTCCCGATGAAACTTATTTAATGAAGAAGGTAGTATTAATATTAGGAGTAGCTGGTGCGTGTCGGCGAGACGAGCTAACTAAAATGTCGGTAGATGACATAGATGATAAAGGTTCAATTTTAATTGTTAAAATACCAGATTCAAAAACCAACAAAAGCCGTGTCTTCACTTTAACTGATGACGATAATCTTGATATCAGTTATTTGGAAATGTACAGGAAATACCTCAAATTGAGACCTTTAGGCATATCCACAAGTAGATTATTTTTGAAGTACGCTAAAGGTGTTTGTATTAAACAACCTGTAGGTGTTAATACAATGGCTAAAATCCCAACTGAAGTAGCTACTTTTTTAAATCTGCCTAACCCCGAAAGGTACACTGGCCACTGTTTTAGACGCACTTCAGCAACATTGTTAGTTGAAGCAGGAGGCAACATGACGCAGTTAAAGCGTCACGGCGGCTGGAAAAGCTCAACCGTAGCCGAAGGCTACATTGACGATTCTATTAGCGGAAAGATTGCAACTGGACAGTTGATTTTAGGAACGTTACAGTCACCAGAAACTGCACCGGTACTTCATCAAACTAATCAACTCGAAGAGCATTCTGAAGTGTCTTCTGCATCAGGATTAGTATTATCAGGACATTATGAAAACTGCACATTTAACATAAACATTACAAACCAAAAATGACATTCAGATTTTGATTCATTATGTTTGTATAAACATTCATTCAGATTTTTATTTGTTACTTTGTGAAACAATTTCATTTAAGTTTTGATTTGTTAATTTGTGGAAATGCATAATAAAAGTTCACCTTTATATACAATTACCTGTTATTTATATGGTTTATAGTAACTGTAGGAAAAATATAATGTGTTACACGGGCGCAAAGTGTCACTTTGCGCACTAGTTACACAAATAACTATAGTAATTGGATTGTACCTAAAAGTTGCATGACCTTGAAATTTGTTCAAAACAATAATCCTAATTATTGAAAATATATTAAACCGGCCTTCTACAATAAATAAATAAAAACATTAAATACCGTTAATGGAAATAGATTATTTGTCAAATGTACTTGAATTGTATGTGAAAATTGCATGACCTTGAAATTTGTACAGAACAAATCCTAATTACTCCCTAAATATGCACGTCATTCACACACTCTTCAGCGTTATGTAAACGCTTGAAACCTGTTATGGAAATAACCAAATGACTTTAATACATATTCTAAAAAGAGATTCCAACTAATTTCTTAATCTGAAACCCCAAATTGAATGTTTTGTAATAATTGCTGCAAAACGGTTCTGTTTAAAACTTCCTAGTAAAGTTGGTCGACTGCCAGATTCTTGATTTATGTAATATGAATGCTGACAAGTGTTTTGAATTATCAATTAATCGGCTCGACGTGTGTCTATTGTGCCGGTTTATTCTCTTAGTATCTTATTTAACTTGTATAGCGAATAACTTATGTAGTTTTATGTCATGTCTTTGATGAACCTCTAATAAACATTGCACAAAAGTTTGCGGGTAGGCTGAAATAAATCGACTTGATTTATAATAGCTACATCAAAATTCAGCGTTCATTCTAAAATATGACTAATGACTAATTACCAATAGTCCCGAGATAAGTCCAACATATAGCTACATACATATAATTAAATCAGCACATGCGTTTGGACGCAGGACACCTTAAAATGGATTTATCCTCAAAAAACTCTACATTAGGGATCAAAAGAGAACAAAATTTTGTTAAGGATTAGGAGAAGTTGTCATTCCAAGATAAATTAATCGCTAAAGATTGGAATAAACATGTTTTGTGTTTTATTTTGACTGTACAATACAGTATTGTCAAATTTTTTTTCAATGAGTTTATCCAGATCAAAGTACGAGTACTTTAAACTAAACATTGGTTTTTACCAATAACTCAAGGACAACGAATTTTGTATACAGGGTGTCCCGTAAGTGTAGTAAGCTTCTAAACATTGGTAAATGATTCTGTGGCTCAGGTAAAGAAAACAATTAAATACAAATTTCTTAGAAAACGCTAGTTTTCCAGATATCTGAACAATGTAACTTTGGAAATAGAAAAGATATTGAGTTCAGATTTAGTATACGCATTTTGTATGCTAAGTTTTATAAGTGTAGGTAGTGAAAATAAAAATTATATTTTGTATGTTTTCAAAATGGCGGCCGATTAAAATCTTTAATATTGAATATTTCGAAAACCATTAACTAAACAAACAAATCACAAGAGACAAAAAAGTTAATTTTTTTAATGACAAATAAAAAGGATTTTTGTATTTTGTTTATAGCTCTAAGGATAACAAAGTTATTGACAATAACAAGAAACATATTTTCTAGATACAGTAGTTGTCTACATCACCCTAGAACCAAAATATTTTTGAATTCTAATATATTTAATAAAAATAATAAAATCCATTGCTCTGAATTGCATAAAAAATTCAAATGTGACCCTAACTGTTTCAAAATGGCGCTTATTGAATTTGATCGTGTTAAATATCTCGAAATATGTACAAAAATAAAACAAATGTAATTTTATTTATTAAACAAATTAATGACACATCCAACTTTGTTGTATGTTTGCAATAGGTAACGAAATTATGAACGAAAAACTATGTCCACCATGAGATTGGTAATGTTAACAGTAGAACAATATTAGAATTAAAAAAAAAATAGTTTCTTGGTCAATCTTGAGTGTTGTAGATGAACTACAATATGGTTTCTGTTTTTTGTCAATAGTTCGGTTATCTTTGACCTAAAGACAAAATACAAAACCCATTTTGTTTGTCATTAAAAAAAGGCAACTTTTTGTCGCTTGTTATTTTATTGTAAATTAATGGTTTTCGAGATAAGCAATATTAGATACTTTTAAACGGTCGCCATTTTGAAAATATACCAAATAAAGTTTTTATTTTCGGTAAGTACACTTATAAAACTTAACGTAGAAAAGCGTGTACCAAATCTGAACTCGATATGTTTTCTATTTTTAAAGTTATAATGTTGTTTAATAAAAAATAAAAATGGCGGATATGTGGTAAACTAAGCGTGTCCGAATTCATTTTTATTTACGGCAGCTTACTTACGGGACACCTTGTATATTGAGTTATAAAAAACTTCTTGTGATACCTAATTTGATCGGAATTGGTTCACACGTTTAAAGTGTAGTACGACACACACATGGCACATGCAGATAAAATCACTTACTGGACCTCATGGGACTTCGAAACGGAAAAAAAGTGCGGGGGAGGGGAAAGACGTTGAGTTCTCGACACATTTACATACCACATAATTTTCTCTATACTACGTATATGTGAGAAAGTAAAAATAATATTAATAATTTAAATTAATTTTGAAAATTTGTATGAAATAATGAATGTTTCATTTGCGACGTAAGTACAAAAATCGTAATACAGTAATAGCTGTTAATAATATTTGCTCTATCGATTTTATTTTCGATAGTTACGATTTCTAGCTTTTTTATAGTATATAATTTTATTTTCTAAGTTGGCTACACTGGGTTGTAATTGATTTTCCATCTGATGTCACGGAGTAGACGAATACTTTTTCGGCCAATTTATTTTAAGTAACATTTATATTAAATTTTTTAAAATTACTATTAAATTGTACACATTTTGTATATAATGGAATATTTATAAAGTTATTTTTTATTTACAGGTGAAGGGAAAATGCAACCAATTTTTTTTTTTCCAAATGAAATTCATTATGAAATAAAGGAAATGATTTGTTTAACTTTTATGTTGACTTTTCGGAGAAAAATGAACAATTTTTAAAATTTTAAAATTACGTCTGCATTAAAATGCTTCATCACTTAAGGAATTATACTTTAGGGTTAAATTTAAAAGAATACAAAAGAGTCTTATCTTAATGTAAGTGTTTAATGTACATTTTACGATAATAATTGACCAAAACGCCAATCCAGGATATAAATTTGTGTTTATATTCTTGTGATGTACATTCCCTTCTGTCAGAGGGGGTATTGAATCTGCCATCCCATCATTCCGTCACAAGAGTCCCTCAGGATAACTTAGCACCCTCTTGCACAGTATCAGAGATAAAGTTCTTCTAAACTCAGTCATCGGTATTGTGGGGAACGGCTACGTGTCAAGTTGTAATATTAAACAAATACATTTTGTACTGCTATATACCAATATAATATGATATAATCTTAAAAATATATTAATTAACTTTATAATGTAGCTTGACATCAAATACTACAATTTAAGCCACACACACACACACGCGCGGAATTAGTTCACCCAACTAGTTTCCCCACAAAACACGGCAAATACTGCCAACACACGCACACTAGCCCGCCACTTCAGTTCCTTGGCCAAACGGCTTTGCGTCGGCCAATCCAACTTAAAATCCCCAGCATTAATTAGATTGCTTCTGATTGGCCGAACATCCCGACAGGGGAATTATTAGGGGAAACCCTGGCACCGGTGGACCATCGCTGCACTATCGCCTCCTGAAATGGAAATTGTTAGAGCTCCAGCTCTGGCAGTAGTGGTCTGTGTGCCTTCGATGCCAAGGAGGCAACTGACAACTTTTATCAAGTTTAGAATCCCTTGAAATGGATTTCTGGCGTAGGGCAGCAAGTATGATGGAGTGAGGGCTGCTTTCCCTTGAAATGGATTTCTGGCGTGGGGCAGCACGTATGGAGTGACCGCTGCTTTCCCTTGAAATGGATTTCTGGCGTAGGGCAGCACGTATGGAGTGACCGCTGCTTTCCCTTGAAATGGATTTCTGGCGTGGGGCAGCACGTATGGAGTGATCGCTGCTTTCCCTTGAAATGGATTTCTGACGTAGGGCGGCACGTATGTAGCTGACGTAGGGCAGCACGTATGTAGTGGCCGCTGCTTTCCCTTGAAATGGATTTCTGGCGTGGGGCAGCACGTATGGGGTGACCGCTGCTTTCCCTTGAAATGGATTTCTGACGTAGGGCGGCATGTATGGAGTGATCGCTGCTTTCCCTTGAAATGGATTTCTGGTGTGGGGCAGCACGTATGGAGTGATCGCTGCTTTTCCTTGAAATGGATTTCTGGCATAGGGCAGTAGGGAAGTCGAAGCTACAAATAATACAGAATGAGAGAATTAAAAATATTATGGTTCAGGAATTATTGTAAAAAACATAATTGAAATTTTTTCACTTTTTATTCAAATACTATTTACGATGAAGACTATTTTATGGCACAAACGAAGCAAGTTTAAGCCCATTGACCCATTGTTTCTTGTTCTTTTTCACTTTGTTCCAGATAACTGGTGTAATGACATTATTGATGACGATTAGGTTTGATTTACTTTTAGGATCGAGTACGTGAGAAAGTTTGTGCAAATTATTTCAATACAGTTTGTTTAAAAATAAAATTCGTGTATATAATTTGATTCAAATTTTAACCAAAAACAGACTCAGCAAAAATCTATTGCAAAACCGTAATCGTATTTTGAATCTTGTTCTATAACTTAATATTTTTCTAAACAACGAACTTTTCGTGTTTTTATTGTTTGTTCGTCTTCTAAGGACACATTTGTGTTGCATGATCGGGATATATTAAATGATCCGGAGTCTATCAGGCACTAATGGTATCTTGTAATTTATTATCCTGTGAAACACTTTAAAATGAGGATCGTTACTTGGAATTTGGAAACTATGCCATTTTTTAGTGTTGTACGATCGGGACACATTACATGATCTGGGGTCTAGTGAGGACTATTGATAAATTTATTATCCTGTGAACAACTTTCACACGTTTTTGTGGTTGCAGTGTGCGTATGTGCATGTGTAAGTGTGCATAAATATATACACGACAAAATTTATATCCAAATAGTTTTTATTATATGTACAAATACATACATAATACCCATATTAACGTTTTTTACTATATAAAAATCGGTTTAAACTTTTAAAAAAATTCAAAAATGCCTTATACGAACAATCGCAAAAAAAGGTCTCAACTTTGAGCGCTCATATCTCTGTCCTAATGTTATCTGACGACAAAATTACTAAAGACCATTTTGATGGTAAATTTAGTTAGTTACAACTTTTTGTATTAAACGTTTTCGGATATTTACAATAAATAGTTTTGCCCCACCTTTTAACCCCCCACCCCAGGAGTGCTGGAATGTCCGATTTCTTCCCCCATTGAAGTAACCCTAAAACCTAACTTTACACCAAATTTCGTGTCTGGAGGATTTTAGTCGAGTCATATTTATTTTGTTGTCTAAAAAATGTCTTTGTTTTTAGTGCACTTCTAAAAATTAACATAAATGCTTGTACCAAATTTGAATTTAATGTCATATATTTCTATAGTTGTTTTTTTGTAAAAAACTAAATAGCGGATAAACGGGACACTAAGCGTTTTTGGATCTTTGTTTATTATAATTTAAAAAATTTTTACAACTATAATGACCTCCCAAAGTGTCTGCATAACTTCGTGAATCACCCTATACGTATACGTGTCGAATATAAAGTTTAAAAAACCAATGTCTGATAATTCAATAGACTTATCAATTTTGTCATTTATTTCACATAATGCTAGTGACAAGTAAACTAAATCACAATTAATTAAATATGTGGGAAAAACAATATGTAGTTTGGAGTTGTAATTATTTTAATTTTAAATTGTAAAATCCCTCGGCTCAGCGGGAACAGTATCGGGTTAGAATGACCGTAGATCCGACTGTACCACTCTTTTCTTTTTGTCATAGTTTTTGTTTTGTTTCGGGTTAGTCACGTGACCGGCGTACCACCAGCCAATAGCGTGTCAGCTGTGGCGCCTGGTTAGAGGCTAGCAAAAACTTGCCCTGCTATCAATGGCAGTGGTACCAACCTTGTATACATTCCATAGGCAACAGAACAATACTATTTGCATAGTAAATTTCAAGCATTAATAGCTTAAAAGGGAAGAAAATTGTTTTTTGTTCAAATAGCTACTTATATGTGATATTATTTTGAAAATGTTTAATTATGATCTCGTTTCTAGCATTATTGTTACAGGGATATTTTAATTTTAATAATTTACTGGAAATATAATTTCTAGTTATTTAAACTCAAGTAAACGTTGTAAAAATATTGCACTAACTTCCTTATTAACCCTTTCCGAAAAGAAAAGAAAATTAAAGCAAATTTAACCCCTGCTATCAATGGCAGTGGTACCAACCTTGTATACATTCCATAGGCAATAGAACAATACTATTTGCATTGTAAATTTCAAGAATTAATAGCTTAAAAGGGAAGAAAATTGTTTTTTGTTCAAATAGCTACTTATATGTGATATTATTTTGAAAATGTTTAATTATGATCTCGTTTCTAGCATTATTGTTACAGGGATATTTTAATTTTAATAATTTACTGGAAATATAAATTCTAGTTATTTAAACTCAAATAAACGTTGTAAAAATATTGCACTAACTTTCTTATTAACCCTTTCCGAAAAGAAAAGAAAATTAAAGCAATTTTAACCCCTGCTATCAATGGCAGTGGTACCAACCTTGTATACATTCCATAGGCAACAGAACAATACTATTTGCATAGTAAATTTCAAGAATTAATAGCTTAGGGGGGAAGAAAATGGGTTATTTGTTCAAATAGCTACTTAAATATGATATTATTTTGAAAATGTTTTATTATGATCTCGTTTCTAGCATTATTGTTACAGGGATATTTTAGTTTTAATAATTTACTGGAAATATAATTTCTAGTTATTTAAACTCAAATAAACGTTGTAAAAATATTGCACTAACTTTCTTATTAGCCCTTTCCGAAAAGAAAAGAAAATTAAAGCAAATTTAATCGTTATTAAAACTGAAATCAATAAAAAAGTGAAAATGAGCCCAGGAGGCCGACCTGGGTAAAACATTTATAATTTTAAATAAAGGGCTAAATCTTGCTTCGCTTTTATCATGAAAACGTTCGTCGGTATTTGATTAGAATCGAACTTTTAATGGCGGCGAACTTTTTTTATTTTTGCCAATTATTCCTAAACCGTAATATTTTTTTATTAGCCCTTTTGCAAATGGCTTTGCCTCATTGATATTTACAGTTAATTAAAATCTGAACGAAAACGATAGAGCTCAATTTGAGAAATATGGTATTTTATTTTTCTTGTTTAAAGCTGATTAAAAAACGGAATAAAGAACATACGATAAACCTTGCTCTCAAAAACTTTAATGACGTCAGAGTCGGAAGAGAACAAGAGTTGGTCAAGAGAGATCTTATAAGAAAGATGAAAGAGTAGAGATCCAACCCAAGATATAAATGAACAGGTGTAGATCCATCCATGATCCCTCGGCATTGATCTTACTATAAGCAATGACTACATAAATACTATAAGACACGACATAGGATAGGGAAATAGTCTACGCTTTACGGGTGTTGTTCGTCACAAGTTTGACACACAGCTATCAGAAAGCGCTAGCAGCAGGTGCTTGACTGTACGCATCCCACTTGGTTGAGACTGTACAACTGTTGACCTCTCTCTCACAAACCTTCTCACTTACTTCCGTCAGCATAGTCAGTGTTGTCAGTTCGTGCGCTGAGATAAGCGATTCTCGACCTTCCCTCGCATCTCTGGTCCCATATGTGGCATCAGTGCGTTTTCTCTTACCCGCCTGAAACATTGTTTGACCGTAGAGCCACCTAGCGCCAGTCACATCAACTTCAGATTCTCTAGCAGAGCGACAGCTCCACACCCTAGCGGGTATTGGACAACTCAAGAATAAGCGTAGAATATTTAACATGGCCATGTCGTGTCTTATAGTATTTATGTAGTCATTGCTATAAGTTAACTCCTGAGGGTTTCACCATACTAGATTGCTCATCTCCATAGTATGTTTTGAAGCTCTGAAATTAGAGGCTCACTTCTGGTAACTTCAAAGACAATCAGTCGTATACGGCTCTTCGCACACTAGCGCAGTCTGTACCTTAATCAACAAAACTATCACTATTAAAGCTTGTCGATAATTCAGTTATCTTATTAAGTTACAGAAAAAAATTAAAAAAACATTTTGTTCGTCATTAAAATACGAAACTATATCGTCTCTTGTAAATTTTTTGTAAAGTTAAAGGTTTTCGAGATTAGTGACGTTAAAATTTTTAAACAGACGCCATTTTGAAAATATCTAAAAAAGAGTGTTTTTGGTCACATGTTAACAGTTACATTACTACAGAATCTGAACTCAATATCGTAACTATTTTTAAAGTTATAACTTTTTAACGGAACGTGTCCGGATTTGTGTTTTACAAACTTTTTTTTTTGTTTTCACTTGAATGAATGAGCTCTAGGGCGTACCGGAAGAACTTTATGAAACACCTTGTATATACAGGGTGATTGATATAAATGTGCCAGCTGTTTTAGTAATGTTGGAAAAGTATTTGATATATTGAAAACAGTCAAATGGCAACTCCCCTGAACTTTTGTTGTTGTTTTATTTGGATGTTTTGAAATTTTCTAACGATCACTCATTTTTACAATATGGGGACAATCTTTAAATTTTTTGTATTTAAACACATACTTTTATATGATGGTTTTATATTCTAAACAAAAATTTTAAAACTTATTATATTCTTGTGTATTTTTTAAACATCCAACTATTTAGGAACTAGAGTCTCAAAGTAGTGATAAACAAGATTTCAGGCGTTTTCAGAGGTCCATTTTCTGTACTTAAAACAGTTGAACCAAAATTAAATTTGAGATGTAGAAGTAGAATGTAAAACTAGTAGAAATAAAATAACTTTGGTTACTCACGGTGATTAAAATGAAGAAGTAATTAATACTTAATTTTCCTGATTAACGTTTTATACTAGTAATTTGCAGTTAAAAAAAAAAAATTACTGTATTTAGTTCCTTTAATGCTGAGCAAGATGATATCTTTAGTTTTAAACTTGTAAAATTTTTTGTTAATTCACTAGAAACACACACGATTACATTTTTAAACATGTTATTTAAATTTAATTAATTAGAACATACTATTTGTTGATTTTCAAATTTAGTAGTTTTTACATTATACTATATCTATGGTCCGAATTTAATCCCGGTTCAAGTGTTTTAAGTTCAGAAAATTGATCTCTGAAAACGCCTGAAATATTTTTTATTACTAGTTTGAGTCTTTACAGTTCGTAAACAGTTGGATATATACAAAAATAGACAAAAATAAAAAAGTTACTAAATTACGTGTAGAATGAAAACCATCATAAAAAAATATGTTTCTATTATAGATTTTAAAGTTAGCCGCCATATTAGAAAAATTACTGATGGTATTAAATTTAAAAATTCTCAAATAAGAGAGAATAAAAAAGTTCAAGGGAGTTGCCATTTGACCTTTTAATTATATCAAGTACTTTCGAAGTAAAACAGCTGGAACACAGTGAACAGTGAACAGTTTTTCAGGCTTTTTGATATAACTTTCCAAATAGATTCAATAAAATAGTTATTTACTACCCCCCCCCCCCTACAGTTGTTTTACAAAGTTGACTTTATAAACAACAATCAGTTCTTAAAACAGCTGTTTAGTACATTCCACCGTTTCCCTCACGCAGTGTTCTTTGGCGTTTTCCCTCACAGTACAGGTTGCCATGACAACAATAGTAATAAGCAAGTGTTCTAACCTCAATTGTTGATGTAGGCTACGTAAACGTTAATAATAATTGCTTTGAACAATTTAAATTGTTAGTATATATCTTATATAGGGTGTCCCAGGAAACCGACATACTCTACATAATTCCTTGGACCAAAATAATGAAAAAAGTTCATTTCAAGACAATCTACCATTTTGTATTTTTTGGATATCTTACTTAACTTTGGAACTAGATGACATATTGAGTTTAAATTTGGCATCACATTTATTATGTAACTTTTTAAAAGTGTACGAAAAAACTTTATCTTGTAAGTTTTCAAAATGGCGGCCGTTTACATTTTTGTAAGTTAATCGTTTTAGAGGCATTCAATATTTCAAACATCATTTTGATAATTTTTAAAAGTTTTATGATTCTTGGTGTAGTGTAGCATGCAAAATGTGCAAACCAAATTTCGATTCGAAATATTAATTATTATGGCAAAACATCAACAAAATCTGTCAGGCCTATCTCGTTTTGATTGTAAATAGTAGTCTACTCGGATGACAAACGTGATTAAAAAAATTATAGCTCTCTCTCTCTCACCCCCTCTCCCTACCCTATCTTTCCTGTCGGGCTTCATTCTTGACCAAATCTTGTTCTTTTCTGCCCCTGACGTTATTAGTGTTCGAGTGATAAAGGTTTTTATTTTTAAAATGAGGCCTGAAGGTTTTAAACACCAAGGAAAAAATAAATAAATAAAAAATAAGATTACTAATACCACTTATATTTCAGGAAATAAAATAACGAGATGTTATCATATGTTTTCTAACTACTGTAGACATCGCGTGATAATATTAATTAACTGTGACAAGTTAAAATCTGTCTGACAACGTATCTGAAATTATAGCACTTGCTGTCTAGCATACAAATCAGTATCGAAAATTTAAATCCATAGTTACAAAAATGAACATACGAAATGACGATGGTAATGTTTACACACACACACACACACACACACACACACACACACACACACACACACACACACACACACACACACACACAAACAACAAAAAACAGTTCAATGGGCGCCATTATGATACTTACAAGACCTATCTTAGAATGTAATAGAAGCAGATCCTCTAAATGTAAAGCTCAAAAGTTGGTTTCTTAGGCCTTGTTATTGTTTGAAATGTTTAATTGTATTGGTCAACATGTTAATACTCAGTTGGTTTAAAAAAGTTATTGCAAAGGTTTTGTGAACCTCGTAACTCTGTATATCATTACGTTCTTGACTTCGGCTATTGAATAGATGTGTATATAGGGTGATGGAGACGGTTTTATACTACATAAACTGAGAGACTTGAAAGCAGAAACAAATACGGATTTACGCAGCTTTAAAAATTATACTTTTTTGTAGGTTTTTAATTTTTGTCCGCCATCTTGGATGTCATGTTAAATCAAATTTGATTTTCCTAATAGGAAGATGGACATGTAAAATTTGACAAGGAAAACGATGGTGAAAGAAAGTTTTTCGATAAATCCTGTCGTTTTTGAATTATAAGGATTCAAAGTTTCTATGACGGAAAAATCGCGTTAGTAATAAAACGGGGTAAAATGCGCCTTTGAAACTTTACTATTGTGTTTTTCCTGCAGAATACATCCAATAACGAACCAGAAAACAATTTTGAACCACTGCAGCTTAATATATCGAGTAGTTAATAAGCTGCATTGTTGTAAAGTAATGCAAACAGCTGATTTATAACTAGACCTACAATCTGTAGAGGGGAAGCACTTTGAACATTTATTGTATTAGTAATATATAGTAGAAAATATTTATTTAAACTTTAAAGTGAATAATATCAGTTAATTTGTAGTTGTGTTGTTCATTATTAGTTATACTTTATTAGAACTGTTTAAAGTTCGTTATTGAATGTATTCTCTAGGAAAATATTTATAGACAAGTTTCGACCGTGTATTTTAACCCGTTTTATTTACTTACGATATTTTTCCGAAATTGAAACTTTGAATGCTTATAACTAAAAAAACTAAGGCATTTATCGAAAACTGCTTTCACCTTCGTTTTCCTTCTCAAATTTTACACGGTCAAAATTTTCTAACCTACATAAAAGTATAATTTTTTAAACTAAACTAAAAATAAAAAAAATAAAAAATCTTAAAATTGCAACTAATAGAGTTAAGTGACTTCAATAGGGTCCAGTATACGTGTCCCGAAAAAGATGGACTGGCTATTTATTTTCGAATTATATACATATAACGAAAATGTTGACGGCACCGGGACGTAGTAACTCCAGATCTTTTCGGTATTTCCTAGTGGGCTGTACCGTTGATTTTAAAAACTACTTAATTGCACGCCTTCCATGGTATGGTTTGAAGCGCTCTAGTCCTGCCATCTAACGGCCTATATCTGATAACTATAAGGACATCATGTTGTATAATGCATTCTAAACCTAAACCCATAAAATTGTTCAACATATATTGAGCCTCATTATTATTTGCTATGGGATTTCTTGTTAGATGTAAATTCAATGGCTGAACCTATTTCTATTATTATATACAGAGTGTCCAGAAAAACATGAATTTATTATCGGATTATATATTTCAAAACGAACATGTAGTCGAATTCTGCTTCATTAACCGTCTATCCGCCATTTTTAAAAAATAAAATAACTCTAAAAATAATTTAGATATTGGTTTCAATTTACAACTGTACCAAACACAAAGACTTTATTTTTATAATTTTCAAAATGGCGGCCGTTTAAAGCTTTTAACGTCGAATGTCTCCAAAACAATTAAGTTTAAAAAAATTTAAACAGCCCCCATTTTTAAAACTATAAAAATAAAGTCTTAGTGTTTTGAAACATCTATCTATTTGTCGAGTTATGATGCTGTATTGTAAAAGAACAAAATGGCGGATAGACGGATGGAATTCGACTATATGTTATTTGATACTTTTTGTTAATTTTTTAAAAGTTTCCTGGGATACGTGAAGATCAGTGAAAAAACAAAGGTCGACATTTTTATCTAATTTTACCAAACTTCCCCTATACTTCGTATATTGTTTAGATGTGTATAAAAATAAGATCCAGTGATCTCACATAACTTTTATATTGTATTATTTAATAAAAAGGAAAGTGACATAATGAAGGAATCAATTAACGCAGACCACGTGGGTGTTATGCAACGAACTCGAGACAGCTGATGTAGCCAAAACGAATTTATCACTTGTTCACAGTGACTCACAACTACCATTATCAAATTAAAACTTTAATATCCGTTTAACCCTGCGCACTACACTACTTGGCGGTCATTATACATCAGCTGATAACATCAATCTTAACACAAATGAGATTCTAGTTAGAAACTTGATGCATTTTATAGACGAAAACAATACGTCACTGTGTCTTAACTACATCGCAAGGATTTCTTGATCACTATGTCATTGATTTAAAGTTTTATTGTTTAGGGTGATCGTTAAATTTTGTATACATTTATTTCGGGGAAGTTTAAAATTAAAAAAACTATTGTCAAGCAATAAAACGATTTAATAATTTGGTCCTTGTTGTTTAAGAGTGAAAAAACTCATCGCCTTATAGAAAAAGAAAGAAAATAAAAACCTCTTGCTCTCATGCTTTCAAATAATCCATCCCACGCCATGGATCATTGTGATGGGTCACTTTTATCTTAAGATAATTTTGCTCCACCCCAAAGCGATACAATCTCTTGGTAGGAGACATTTTTTCAAGTCAGTTCATTGGTGTAATCATGAGCTTTTTGATTAAAGATGACTTTTATTTATACGGGGTGTTCCTGAACTCTATGATGACGTTTTTACGTATTTTTCCTGAGCCAAAGACAAATCAAAATATATTTAAAATATCCAAAACTCATTCGTTATCTTTACAGCCGCCATTTTGTTTATTTCATTTAAATATTTTTATTTTACGTTGTTGTATTGAATTGAAAATTGGTGACCAGTCGTTTTGTAGGCTCCAACTGGAGCGTTGAGCCGCACATTGTTTTTGGCTCTATAGTGGGGTAGTAAGGCGTTAAAAGTGGAAAGGGAAAGAAAATGTAACACTAGATCAAGATAGTTTTGTCTGGTACACAAAACTATGTGTACCAGACAATTGATGGGGAAATCCGGATATGGCGTGTACAGTGCGGCCCCTTATAACTGGTCTAAGCACAAGTCTGGGGAAATATAGTACAACTTTCCAGACTGAGATCTCTGCAATTCTGGCATGCGCCAATTTAGGTATAACTAGGTGTTATATCAACAGATGCATAGATATACTATCTGACAGTCAAGGTGCCCTTAAGGCTGTTGATTTGGAGCAGATTTCCTCTCCAAGGTGGTGTGGGAGTGTTACAAGGTTCTTGGCACTCTAACTTCCACTAACTATGTAGCTGGGTACCGGGCCACACAATTAATGCATTTTTTTTTACAGCGTGTATTTTATTTTCGTATAAATTAAATTTGGGGATTATTGCAAGCAACTAAGGATGCTGACAAAATATTTTTAAATGGCCTCCTCATGTCGTCTAAGTTATTCGTAAAACTAGACAAAATACCAAATTTCAATGAAGTAAACATTATACATTGAGCTAATTAAATACATACAATAACCAATTATAATTAATCATGAGGAGAGTTTTGACACGAGCGAAGCGAAGAATGCCGCGATTTAAATATGAGTGACATGTAAATATGCCGGAGCAGAAATATTGAGGTAGAAACCAAGTGCGTGATGTGTCTTTTAAAAATTCTAGAGGTTTTATTATTATTTTTTTTTTTCAACCTCTGTTTTTCCACCTGATCTTCACATTTTACACCCCCTGGAACCCGAAAAAGTGATTTTCGTCGTGCCGCCCATCTGTCCTCTGTACGTAAGCACGATATTGGCTTTCATGGTAATGAATATGTGAATGAACTGGTGAAAAAGTCCTTTCTGGAGCTAGAGCCAGACTGTGGCATATCTAAATCTTTGGCCTACAATACTAATAATTATACTATAAGTATAGGGTTCAAGGACAGGCATTGTAAACGCTGGAAGGATTACTCTGGAGAAAAGCTTATCAGAGGTACGTCTCATCAACCTTCTCGTTACTAAGGCCAGTTACTGGACACCACCACGTTAGGAAACATTTGCTAACACTCAGTATCACCAATAGTGATCCCGTTGCTAAACTATGCAAACGGTCTGATGAGAGGGCTAAGCCTATTCTTGGAATGTGAGAAGATTGAGACTAAAAGAAGAGTCATATTTGGGCCTCTTCCGCCGGGTGATGATTTCGATGCTCTTAATCCTCGTTATTGGTAAGATATCGGCTTGCCTTGCTAGTAGGACCCTGGGGTGTACAATATGCTTAGATTGACGTACACCTATCTATCATCATAATAGCGTCCATTAACATGTTATTGTACGATTGGAGTTTAAACATATTGTCTACGTTATGTATAGATCCAAAAATACCATTAGAAGAAACGCAGGCCGTGTCGAGTTTTATTACTTGTAATTAATGTTCCTATTAATGTAGAAGACTTATTCATTACACTAAGTGATGAGCACCATCATGGTACTTACCCAGTCTTATTATTATTGTAAGATCACTTTAAGAAAGATAAAGATATAATATGCAACTCTGCGAACATTGTATTATCTAATAGGCGTGCCGTCTAAATGTATATTCAATGTTTATCATGCACTTGTAGGTTCTAGTCTTGGCTTCGGGGTGGCACTTCTATTACCACTTTGTTACTTAAGATTAGATTACGAGGAAAAAGAAATTCGTAAAATACTTGACTCGAGTTAAAAAAAAAAAGACGTACTTCGCTGTTTTACCAACTAAATACTATACAATGCGGTGGATTGTTATTAGTATCAGAGCTTGGAAAGTATTTGATATGTTAAAAAAAGTCAAATGGCAACTCCCCAGAACTTTTTATGAAAGTTGTCTTATTTGAGGGGTTTGAAATTTTGATACTATCAGCTATTTTCCCAATATGGCGACCAACTTTAAAATTCCGTATAGAAATACCTATAGTTCAGATTCTACATCATTTTAAGACTTTTTCGTCACACTGTTTCAAAAACAGCTGTTTTCAATACATGCATTGAGATGCTAAAGTTGTTATTTTTAGTTCTAGGACCTAAAACATCAGCTGAGGTCGAGGTCATCAGCTGTAACTTCGTTTATACGAACAAATTAACGATTGTAAATAACCGTTAAAACAGCTGTTACCATCGATTTGAAGGAAAATAGGTTATAACATTTTAGTTTTTGTGAAATTGTTTTCTTATATTATTTGCAGTATAACGAAAAATATAGTTCATCACTTGGACCAAAAGAAGCTTTTCACTCTTCGCTCATTTTCCTGCCTCGGCCGTTAAACTAGAGGTTATATCGAAAACCTTCATTTTTGGTTCTAGTAAAGGTAAATATTTATTTAGAAAATATGTTTGTATTGTAAAAAACAAAATGGCTGACCTATGGAAAATTAACCATTTTAGATCATATTTCCATAGGAAGTTTTTTACTTATTTTGAACCAAAAAACCATATCCTGTAGTTTTGCAACGTATTTTGGAAGAAGAAGAAATAAAGTCCTCTAGTCCTTGAATACTCTAATAGCGTTAGGGTCGTAAAAGAACAAGAGTTGGTTAAGAGATGTGATAGGACATATGAAAGAAAGGGCTCTAACTAAAGGCAACATGAAAAAAATGTGTAGAGCCACCTCGGAATTACATGCCCGTACTTACTGTAGTGAGCCGCGCAGTGTGTGATTACCTTCCCGAAATACAGATATCTGTCTGTCGTATGTGCTATTTTTCACAGAACAATTTCAAAATGATAGTTATTAAAATTGTTTTGTTTAATTTACAAAATTTAAAAATGGCCGCCATTTTTAACTATTAGGTAAACATTTATAAGATTTTTGTTTGTAAAATATACAAAGAAACATTATAAAAAAAATCTGCACAATTTGTTATGAGTATATTTTTATATTTTGTTAAAAAAAACAAAATGGTGGACAAACAGAAAAGTAAGCGTTTTAAGTACAGATGTTATATAATTTTTTTGTTTCTTTTGTCCACCATCTAGCTTTAAAAAAACCGTTTATGAACATTCCGTATTGATAGGTTAAATTGTTTTGAATTTGTTATTTATAACGCCTTAATTTGTTATCATCATTGCCTTTAAAAAAACGGAATAAAAAGAACATAAAACATAAATCCCTAGTCCTCGAATACGCTCACCCCAGGGTGGGTCAAGAAAGACCTGAAAGGTTAGGTTAGATCAAGGTAAGTTGTTGTAATTGTCTGTTACTACTGTTTTGACGTCGGCTAGGCTCTAACGGGCGTCATATAGGCCCTATAAAGTAACCTCTAGTTATTACGCTAGCATCTAACCTACTAGATGGGATAGAAATTTGAAATTTGGCAAACTTGTAGTTTTTAGCCTGTAACCGACGGGAAAATAAGAAAAAGTTAAAATTTTCAGTTTTTAACCCCCGGACGCAACTTTAAGGACGGTATAGATTTGTTTTTCTTTTTTGGAGGTAGCTAAACGGTAAACCCTATCAAAAAACGGATTACACCAGTAGCTAGGGATTTGGCGAGATCAAAGTTTGTTTCATGACTTCTCAGGCGGTTATACTTTAGATGGAGCTAGAGTTTTTTGAATTTAGGTAAATTTTGAACACTTTCCACAATTTATTTAATCTTTTGACACACTTGAAGGGTAGCAGGAATAATCGAATTTGCCATGCTTATATGGCAGTTGGATGTGGCAGTATGTATTCCAAATTTAATGACTCTAGATGTCTTTTAAGTGTGTAAAAAAACGTTAATAATGTGTGAAAATTATTAATTTACAACACTGATCCAATGTTGACCCCTCCCCTCCCCATCCTCTCACTTCGGTTTGTCAAACCTATTAGGGACGAAGCCCCTAACTAGTAAAACGAGCTTAGTACAACCCCGTGTGCGATTCTCTCATCTATACAAACCTTTAGTCTAAAACCGACATGAAAATTCTAAAAAAGTTAACAATTCTAAATGACGGGCGCAACTTTAAGGTCAATGTTTTGGAAGACTATTCTATGACTTTTTCATATCTCCATTGGTTATACCTTAGATTTATCATTTTAGGTCAGTTTTGTACATTTTCCACAAACCATTCATCTTTTGATACAATTATAAGGTAGCTAGAATCATCAAATTTATCACGCTTGGATCTGCCAATATGCCTGCCAAATTTGATAATTCTAGAATGATTTTAAAATTAAATAATGTATGGAAATTATTAAGTTTTTATCTACAACTTTGATCCAATGACTGTCGAAACTTCCTGTTTTGTCAAATTTTGGGTTTGGGCCGAAGCGCCACGGTGTTTTGGAGCGTAGCACTTTGATTTCAGAGATCAGGGTTTCAAATTAGATTTTTTACAGTTAATTCACAATTTGATATCCTAGATATCTGTGATTGATCCCATTAAATACAAAATTAAAATATGTAAATTTTTTACAATTTAGCGTGTTTTAATTGAATTGTTTTCAATTTTGAGTTCTATATAAGTACACTTTAGTCCCCTAACCGAATTGATGTTCCTTTTGTGGACGTCGTACGTGGTATGTCAACGGATTGACGTTATGTCGAAAAAATAGTTTTCAGTTTTCTAAGATCATTTACAAAGCAAAAGATCGATATATTTAAACATTACCAAACTTATACTTCGTATTGTCTGTAATATCTTCAATGGCTCACAGTAATGATTACGGAGATAAGAATCCTGTAGTCTTGAGTTATATATCAGGTCTCTCTTGACCAACTCTTGTTATCTTTATATCACATCCTTTTCTTCTACTTATTATTTTTTTTATATATACAGGATGTTTCCAAATTAAGTTCAAAAATTCTAGGATATGGTATCTTGGTTCAAAATAAGTAAAAACGTTCGTATGAACATTTTCGTAAAATGTTTAGTCTTCCATATTAACCACCATTTTGTGTTTTTTACACATTTTTTGGAAGAAAATTCTCTCTCTCTCTCTCTCTCACCAGGCGAAAATATGAAAAAAAAGTTCCATATATATATATATATTGTCGCCTTTATATATAGGCCTACATAGGCGACAATGACCGGGAGGTTTTAAGGGAAAAAAATATATACACAGTGTCTAGAAAATATTGTTCCAAATTGCACCAGGCGAAAATATGAAAAAAAAGTTCCATATATATATATATATTGTCGCCTTTATATATAGGCCTACATAGGCGACAATGACCGGGAGGTTTTAAGGAAAAAAAATATATACACAGTGTCTAGAAAATATTGTTCCAAATTGCACCAGGCGAAAATATGAAAAAAAGTTCCATATATATATTGTCGCCTTTATATATAGGCCTACATAGGCGACAATGACCGGGAGGTTTTAAGGAAAAAATATATATACACAGTGTCTAGAAAATATTGTTCCAAATTGCACCAGGCGAAAATATGGAAAAAAAAGTTCCATATATATATATTGTCGCCTTTATATATAGGCCTACATAGGCGACAATGACCGGGAGGTTTTAAGGAAAAAATATATATACACAGTGTCTAGAAAATATTGTTCCAAATTGCACCAGGCGAAAATATGAAAAAAAAAGTTCCAATGAACATAAGTCAGGAAATGCTTAGTTTTCGTATTATCCGCCTTTTTTTTACTAAACAATTAATATCTTGGAAATAGAAAAGATATTGAGATAAAATTTGGTTTAAAAAAAAAAAAAAAACACTAACTTGGCTTATGTTTATTGGAACTTTTTTCATCTTATTTTCACCTGGTGCAATTTTTCTCGACACTCTGTATATTACTCTCAGAGGCTCACTATATTGAATACAGGCTTAGCTGGATTTACACCTTGTTTCGCTTAGTCTTGGGTTAGATCCATCTCTTGTTCTCTTCCGACCCTGAAGGTAAGGGTCTTGTAGTTATCTCATTATAACGCGATGACGACCGAGGAGTTTGTCGCCTTTAAACTAATTTTGAACGCAATTTTATAAATCTTATCACGTTGACGACTATAACACGTTACAATATTGAGTGGAGAGTTATTTGTAGAGGAGATAGCAAGTACTAAAATAGAAGACGAATTACTTACTAATCAAGTTTGATAATTCCTTTTAGGAACACTTTGAACCTGTTACTGGGACTGTACTTACCTAATCTTATCAACTGGAGCTAAACTCTTTTGCAGCCACGTCATAACAACAAATCTGATTCTTAAGCAAGTGCCATGTCGTTATCGTATTGTTCTAATCTTTGCAAATGTTTAAATTTAAAAAAATAAACTGTAATATCAATCCAGAGGAATCCTTTTTTCATGTCTTGGCTTAGATCTCTCTAATCTTTACTATCTTGTCTCTGGCGCACGCATGTAGGGGCGATAGCGGGGAGGGGATTGGATCGGTGATGGGGATAAATTGTTACATTTTTGCCATTATATAAAGAAATTTAAAACCTATAATTTAATGTCTTTTTACGTCTTTTACTTTGTAAAATATTTAAATTTACTAATTGGAACATAAACGATACACATTCACAGCTTTTTAGCACTGTAGTAGGGTTGAAAAAGAAAATATTAAGCCCTACGCAATGAAGCAGCGGCCGGGTATGTCTGGCCTAACTCGGGCTCTCCCTTCCCACTACAGTTCTACCTGCGCGAGACACAACAGGAGCACGGTTCTTTTCTAAGCGGTACCCCTATAGAGTATTCGAGGCCCCTGTATTTTTTCTTTCTACTTAGCCAGTATAGTAAGTATGAAGTAGGTTAGGTTTAGACCCGTTTATTTTTTACCTGATGTTCATTGTTATCATTGTAGCACAATAACAAAAATGTGATGGTAATATGAAACTTGGTATGGTTGGACCTTGGTGTGCTTATATAGAATCCCATTTAATTCAGAAAAAAACTAATTAAAATGCCATAATGTCATTTTAAAACAGTTTTTCATCCATATCTCTTGTGTTATTCAAGTTATAACACACTAAATTAGATAGATATATTCAGATATCAAATCTGGATGTAATCCCCACCTCTCTGCGATGACAATTAGCAAAGTTACTGTCAAAAATGTAATTTAAAATCCTGATCTCACAAGTAAATGTACTTCACCCCCCAAATCCCCTGGGGCTTCGGCCCAAATCCCAGGAAGTTTTGACAGTTATTGGATCAAAATTGTAGATCAAAATTTAATAATTTCCACAGATTATTTAATTTTCGACATATATGACATTTAGAATCATCAAATTTGGCAGGCATATTGGAAGATCCAATTGTCATAAATGTGCTAAATTTGATGATTCTAGCTGTCTTATAAACTGTGTCAAAAGATTAATGATTTGTGTAAAATGTACAAAATAAACCTAAAATCAAATAAGTAATGGAGATACGAAATAGTCTTCCAAAACACCGATTTTAAAGTTACGAATATTGTCCCGTCGGTTACAGGCTAAAAACTATGCTTGTCAAATTTGAAGTTTCTCATCTGAAGTAGCGTAGTGAGTGGAGACTTCCCGGCCTGTTGGACCCAAGACACTAACACGGGCGAATCAAGACTTTTTAATATATACATATACATATATATATATATTAAAAAGTTGACTAGCTTTGCTCGTGATACCTTCTGGATCGCACTATACGTTAGCGTTCGAAATTACAATTTTGATAATAACTTGGTGTGTTTGAAGTTGAATAACACACGGAAAAAACTGTTAAAAATGGGCGCCATTTTGCTATTTAAAATTAGATTTAAAGAAATTACTATATGAACACACTGATATACCAAATTTCCATGTTCCTTTAATTTTTGTGGCCGCTATCATGTTTTTGTACAGACGACGTCAACGGACTTATCGAAAATCACTTTTTCTGTTTTCTGAGCCCATGGTGTGATGATCAGTCCGTCAATTGGAGGTTGAAATAATTTGTGATTACTTAAATAATGTTATACTGGGTAAGGAAAAGGTATGCAAGCGTAGTACGAGGCCGAAACACTGACTCGATCAAAGCGAGTGTAGGCTGTTGTACACATCTAAACGACGTCAATAACGTAGTGATCTACACACACACATAGGAGGTTCAGAAAACATGTGTAACAAAATTACTTTGCTGGATAACACACCTTGATATACAATAAGGCCCCAAAAAACCAACTTATTACACTTGGTTTGTTTTTGCATAAAAAACTAACGTCTTCTGTAACATTTTTTGGTTTTTTCTCCGGATAACTCATAAACCGAAATTATTGGAAAGGTGACGACCAATATATTTTGTTCGGGTCTTTAAAGGCTATATGTGAACCAAATTTGATCAAAAACTTAAATTTAGCAAAAATAAAAAACTTCTAGATTCGGTCTAAATATACCACATATCAAATTAAATTGTATTTAACCGGCAATTTATTACTTCAAAACGAATATACTGTATTCTCAAAAAAAACTAGACACCTAAATAAATTATGTAATTTCTATTGTACAAATTTTTAATGTATTAATTTATTTAGTTAAAGTACCAAAAGAAAAGTCAACGTAGTCAATTTGCGACTGTAAAAGGAACGCAGGCGAGAAGTTGGTAAAAGTATGCGATTGCAACAATAGTACTAGTAAAAGCAGTGTAGTGTGAGTGTGGGAGTGTTGGCAACATTGCGTAGGTATCGTACTGCGCTACTCGCCCCACCACTGCAATCGCCCTCACAGACAGTTCTCTCTGTGCTTCAGTTTAGCCAACATACGTTCGCAGTTCACGTGGACAACATCGCTACATGTTTATCAACAATGAATACGTGTTTACGAGGAATGTGTTTTGTATTGCTGATTTTATTGATTTTTAACCATAACATGTTGGTAGATTAAACGTGATGATTTTAGTAAATTTATATAAAAGTTTGTTTTGTTTACATTTATAGGTAGTGAAGTGTTACATTTTTTTTTTGGTTACATTGATTATAAAATTTTTTAAACATGTGTTATTTAATGTTAGTAAGGTTGTGTTGTTAAAACTTGGAAGATTGTTAATATAGACGTGTTGTTGTTATCAATGATGTAGTGTTATCATGTAATGTCTGTGGTCGCCCTGGATCCGGAGCAAGGATTCTGTGTGGGAGTGGGGGGTGGGTGGCCTGTTAAGACACCAGCCATGCCTGTACGGAGTCGTCCCCATGTTTCAAACACTCCTCCTCCCCACTTCCCCATGTGTCCTATCTTACCACATCCCCATCCACACCCACATCCTGATCCTTTCTACTGTTCACCGTTTGGCACACCTTACTATAACAGGTGAGTTTTTTTATTTTAAAGGTTTTTGTATAAAGAGCGCGAGTTAGAGTGAGACAGAGAGATATAGACACGTGGTTGGTTGAGCAGACAAGCCGCTACGTCAATAGTGCATAGTCAACGAAAACTGTAAAAGCTCTGTAACTTCCGTTAGTTTGTACAGATTACTGTATTTTAAAAGTCTTGACTATACAACTATAAGTAAATTAGATGTTTTATAAAATGGTTTCAAAGACTTGCATATATCGAACAATACCGTTAATTTTGTTCAATAAAAAAAAACAAAAAAAACCTGAAACATCATTTACTATTGAAAAGTTATGTGATTGGTCAAAATATTTAGTGGTTTTGACCTAAACACAAAAACAAGTGGTTTTTGGAATTATTTTTGTATAAGGAGTGCTCTATAACCTAACCTCCTACAGAATTCAGTCAAATTTGTTGTGGTCATATTTTGACCATATCGTAGGACAATTGGTTTTTTTTCCCATTTTTTTAAATAACCAAAACTCGGAGTAGTTGTTATTAAAAAAAATCATTAAATTACGATTTTTTTTTAACGATTTTGACCAAATTTTGCTCAAGTCCAGCCTCTGAAGACTATCAAAACTTACCGCCATTTCTTCAAATATTTTTTTTACCCATCATAACTTTCTCCACAGCCAAAAATAATTTACTGATTTACATTGTTTACTAATTTCTACCCTTAGGTGGTTTAATTGTTGTATATATAGGCTACCAAGAAGCTTTTTTTTTAATGAATGACCAATTTAAAAGATGGTTCTAAAACTCAAAGATCAAGGACCTAGTTGGATCTACAACTTTTTTATCATTTTTAAAAGATGATGGATATGAGCACATCCTGTATATAATTTTATATCCCTACCTTAATTTTGTCTTCGATATCGTGGTTACATAAAGACGACAACGCGGACAGACATGCCATGACACGTTAGATCAGTCAAAAAAGAGTTGGAAATTTATTACACTTACCCTAATATTGGCTAAGTAAACTGCTTATCTTCTCATATAAGACGATTATGACCAAGAGGTCAAAACTAAATAACAATTGTAGTTTTGAATGCATAACGGAAATTGAAAGTTGATATACTACTCCACGACTTGTGAAAGGAATATTTTAACAGTAATGCTGACATTTAGGCTAAGTATTTTATTTGTATTGTTTGAAGCACATAAAATTGACTGATAAATTATGGGAGTATATCTGCACCGCTTTTTAGAATCAAACCATTGATTTAAGTGGTGTACTTTGTATCAACAAATAAATTAGTTAAATCATATAGTTTTCTCGTTCTTTACACAGGCAAGTTATTGTCGGTTCAGTAAAACACGCCAGGGATCACAAAAAAATTCCCAAGCAATTTTTTTAAGTGTACAATACGGCCACTGATATTATTTGAATCACAATCATTTTAAAGCTAACGTTTTAAACTTTCAAAATCGTCCAAAATATCTGTTATTGTGTCACATATTTCATGATTGAAAGCGATAAAATAGGAATTTGACCCCAAAAGTGCTCCATCAGTGACCTATGACTAAAACTGAACTATAAATCTTTTGTATATCTTAGATAAAGTAAAAACATATGAGAGTTTTGTGACTCTTAGATAAGGCATACAGTTATTTTTGATTATTGACAATTCTGACTCCTCCAAAGTTTTAATTCTAAAACATTTTCCAAATGAAATCTGATCATCTTTCTCTTAAAAATGTTTTATAGGAATTTAGGTTTGAATAAAGTAGTGAATTTTTGAGAATATGCTCACAAGAGCACATAAACTCAATTTAATTCATTATCAATTATTACTACCAGTTATCCGAATTATTGCGCATCAATTTTGAATTTATTTGTAGAACATTATGACCTTTGCCCCATCATTATGTAAGAGATATACAAACAATCTGTAACTTTCCTCTCAATATACTGCCTCATCAATTGTACTGTTAGTTGGATTCTTGCTAATCAATTTTGAGTTTATTTGTAGAACATTGTGACATTTGCCCCATCATTATGTATACACAAACATTCTGTAACTTTCCACAATAAACTGACTCATCAATTGTACTGTTAGTTGGATTCTTGCTAATCAATTTTGAGTTTATTTGTAGAACACTGTGTGACCTTTGCCCCATCATTATGTATACACAAACATTCTGTAACTTTCCTCAATAAACTGACTCATCAATTGTACTGTTAGTTGGATTCTTGCTAATCAATTTTGAGTTTATTTGTAGAACATTGTGACCTTTGCCCCATCATTATGTATACACAAACATTCTGTAACTTTCCTCAATAAACTGACTCATCAATTGTACTGTTAGTTGGATTCTTGCTAATCAATTTTGAGTTTATTTGTAGAACACTGTGTGACCTTTGCCCCATCATTATGTATACACAAACATTCTGTAACTTTCCTCAATAAACTGACTCATCAATTGTACTGTTAGTTGGATTCTTGCTAATCAATTTTGAGTTTATTTGTAGAACACTGTGTGACCTTTGCCTTATCATTATGTATACACAAACATTCTGTAACTTTCCTCAATAAACTGACTCATCAATTGTACTGTTAGTTGGATTCTTGCTAATCAATTTTGAGTTTATTTGTAGAACACTGTGTGACCTTTGCCTTATCATTATGTATACACAAACATTCTGTAACTTTCCTCAATAAACTGACTCATCAATTGTACTGTTAGTTGGATTCTTGCTAATCAATTTTGAGTTTATTTGTAGAACACTGTGTGACCTTTGCCCCATCATTATGTATACACAAACATTCTGTAACTTTCCTCAATAAACTGACTCATCAATTGTACTGTTAGTTGGATTCTTGCTAATCAATTTTGAGTTTATTTGTAGAACACTGTGTGACCTTTGCCCCATCATTATGTATACACAAACATTCTGTAACTTTCCTCAATAAACTGACTCATCAATTGTACTGTTAGTTGGATTCTTGCTAATCAATTTTGAGTTTATTTGTAGAACATTGTGACCTTTGCCCCCATCATTATGTATACACAAACATTCTGTAACTTTCCTCAATAAACTGACTCATCAATTGTACTGTTAGTTGGATTCTTGCTAATCAATTTTGAGTTTATTTGTAGAACACTGTGTGACCTTTGCCCCATCATTATGTATACACAAACATTCTGTAACTTTCCTCAATAAACTGACTCATCAATTGTACTGTTAGTTGGATTCTTGCTAATCAATTTTGAGTTTATTTGTAGAACATTGTGACCTTTGCCCCCATCATTATGTATACACAAACATTCTGTAACTTTCCTCAATAAACTGACTCATCAATATTGTACTGTTAGTTGGATTCTTGCTAATCAATTTTGAGTTTATTTGTAGAACACTGTGTGACCTTTGCCCCATCATTATGTATACACAAACATTCTGTAACTTTCCTCAATAAACTGACTCATCAATTGTACTGTTAGTTGGATTCTTGCTAATCAATTTTGAGTTTATTTGTAGAACATTGTGACCTTTGCCCCCATCATTATGTATACACAAACATTCTGTAACTTTCCTCAATAAACTGACTCATCAATTGTACTGTTAGTTGGATTCTTGCTAATCAATTTTGAGTTTATTTGTAGAACATTGTGACCTTTGCCCCCATCATTATGTATACACAAACATTCTGTAACTTTCCTCAATAAACTGACTTATCAATATTGTACTGTTAGTTGGATTCTTGCTAATCAATTTTGAGTTTATTTGTAGAACACTGTGTGACCTTTGCCCCATCATTATGTATACACAAACATTCTGTAACTTTCCTCAATAAACTGACTCATCAATTGTACTGTTAGTTGGATTCTTGCTAATCAATTTTGAGTTTATTTGTAGAACATTGTGACCTTTGCCCCCATCATTATGTATACACAAACATTCTGTAACTTTCCTCAATAAACTGACTCATCAATATTGTACTGTTAGTTGGATTCTTGCTAATCAATTTTGAGTTTATTTGTAGAACACTGTGTGACCTTTGCCCCATCATTATGTATACACAAACATTCTGTAACTTTCCTCAATAAACTGACTCATCAATTGTACTGTTAGTTGGATTCTTGCTAATCAATTTTCAGTTTATTTGTAGAACACTGTGTGACCTTTGCCCCATCATTATGTATACACAAACATTCTGTAACTTTCCTCAATAAACTGACTCATCAATTGTACTGTTAGTTGGATTCTTGCTAATCAATTTTGAGTTTATTTGTAGAACACTGTGACCTTTGCCCCATCATTATGTATACACAAACATTCTGTAACTTTCCTCAATAAACTGACTCATCAATTGTACTGTTAGTTGGATTCTTGCTAATCAATTTTGAGTTTATTTGTAGAACACTGTGTGACCTTTGCCCCATCATTATGTATACACATACATTCTGTAACTTTCCTCAATAAACTGACTCATCAATTGTACTGTTAGTTGGATTCTTGCTAATCAATTTTGAGTTTATTTGTAGAACACTGTGTGACCTTTGCCTTATCATTATGTATACACAAACATTCTGTAACTTTCCTCAATAAACTGACTCATCAATTGTACTGTTAGTTGGATTCTTGCTAATCAATTTTGAGTTTATTTGTAGAACATTGTGACCTTTGCCCTATCCTTATGTAAGATACACAAACAATCTGTAACGGTCCACTTAATATACTGTCTCAACAATTATACTGTGATTCTTGCTCATCAAATTTGAGTTTATTTGTAGAAAATTGTGACCTTTGCCCCCATCATTATGTATACACAAACATTCTGTAACTTTCCTCAATAAACTGACTCATCAATATTGTACTGTTAGTTGGATTCTTGCTAATCAATTTTGAGTTTATTTGTAGAACACTGTGTGACCTTTGCCCCATCATTATGTATACACAAACATTCTGTAACTTTCCTCAATAAACTGACTCATCAATTGTACTGTTAGTTGGATTCTTGCTAATCAATTTTCAGTTTATTTGTAGAACACTGTGTGACCTTTGCCCCATCATTATGTATACACAAACATTCTGTAACTTTCCTCAATAAACTGACTCATCAATTGTACTGTTAGTTGGATTCTTGCTAATCAATTTTGAGTTTATTTGTAGAACACTGTGACCTTTGCCCCATCATTATGTATACACAAACATTCTGTAACTTTCCTCAATAAACTGACTCATCAATTGTACTGTTAGTTGGATTCTTGCTAATCAATTTTGAGTTTATTTGTAGAACACTGTGTGACCTTTGCCCCATCATTATGTATACACATACATTCTGTAACTTTCCTCAATAAACTGACTCATCAATTGTACTGTTAGTTGGATTCTTGCTAATCAATTTTGAGTTTATTTGTAGAACACTGTGTGACCTTTGCCCCATCATTATGTATACACAAACATTCTGTAACTTTACTCAATAAACTGACTCATCAATTAATTGTACTGTTAGTTGGATTCTTGCTAATCAATTTTGAGTTTATTTGTAGAACACTGTGACCTTTGCCCCATCATTATGTATACACAAACATTCTGTAACTTTCCTCAATAAACTGACTCATCAATTGTACTGTTAGTTGGATTCTTGCTCATCAAATTTGAGTTTATTTGTTGAACATTGTGACCTTTGCCCCATCATTATGTATACACAAACATTCTGTAACTTTCCTCAATAAACTGACTCATCAATTAATTGTACTGTTAGTTGGATTCTTGCTAATCAATTTTGAGTTTATTTGTAGAACATTGTGACCTTTGCCCCATCATTATGTATACACAAACATTCTGTAACTTTCCTCAATAAACTGACTCATCAATTGTACTGTTAGTTGGATTCTTGCTCATCAAATTTGAGTTTATTTGTAGAACGCTGTGTGACCTTTGCCCTATCCTTATGTAAGATACACAAACAATCTGTAATGGTCCACTTAATATACTGTCTCATCAATTATACTGTGATTTTTGCTCAACAATTTTGAGTTTATTTGTAGAACACTGTGACCATTGCCCCATTCTTATGTAAGAGATACAGAAACACTCTGTAACGTTCCTCTCAATATACTGCCTCATCAATTATACTCTTAGCTGGATTCTTGCTCATCAATGTTGAGTTTATTTGTAGAATACTGTGTGACCTATGCCCTAGCATTATGTAAGAGATACACAGTTAATCTGTAATAATCCTCTCCATTTACTTCTTTATCCATTATTTCTAACTGTTAAGTGAATTATTGCGTATCAATTTTGTGTGTATTTGTAGAAGACTGTGTGACCTTTGTCCTGCCCATTTTTAATCTGTAATGTTCCTGAATTTACTGCCTTATCAAATACTACTAGTACTTAACTGAATTTTTGCTCATGAATTGTGAATTTATTCGTAGATATTGTTTATCTTTGCCCTAACCTTGGGTAAGAGATACACAGTCAATCTGTAACGTTCCTCACATTTTACTTATTATCTCATCAATTAGTACTAACTGAATTCTTGCTCATCAATTATGGGTTTATTTGTAGAACACTGTGTGAGCTTTGCCCTAATCTGCGTAAGAGCTATACAGTCAAATCTGTAACGTTCCTCACAATTTACTTATTATCTCATCAATTAGTACTAACTGAATTCTTGCTCATCAATTATGGGTTTATTTGTAGAACACTGTGTGAGCTTTGCCCTAATCTGCGTAAGAGCTATACAGTCAAATCTGTAACGTTCCTCACAATTTACTTATTATCTCATCAATTAGTACTAACTGAATTCTTGCTCATCAATTATGGGTTTATTTGTAGAACACTGTGTGAGCTTTGCCCTAATCTGCGTAAGAGCTATACAGTCAAATCTGTAACGTTCCTCACAATTTACTTATTATCTCATCAATTAGTACTAACTGAATTCTTGCTCATCAATTATGGGTTTATTTGTAGAACACTGTGTGAGCTTCGTCATAGCTTAATTTGAGAGATACAAAGTCAATCTGTAACGTTCCTCTCAATTTACCTTCAATTAGTACTAAATGTTAACTGAATTCTTGCTCATCAATTATGAGTTTATTTGTAGAACACTGTGACTTTTGTCCTTGCCTTATCTAAAAGTTAAATTTAAATCTACGTTAAACAAACAATTTAATAAAGGTTTAACTAACTCAATTGCATTGGAACATGCTTTTCTCTTCCATTTGTCACTTTATACAGTAATAATTAGTCATAGCAAAATCGATATTCGTTTATTAAGATTTGGATATTTTGGTTCCAAAATTTGTCGTTAACTCGCATTATAGCAGTGTTCCAGGTAAAATTTGTTTTCTTTTGTTGTTGTTTGAAGGCACCAAACCTCTTGGTCGTCATTGCGTTCTAAAAAAAGGGGGGGGAGAACAAAATAAAGAACCTTAGGCTACGGCCACGCTAGGCGACCTGGTCGCCGCGACCAGGTCGCTGCGACAAAGAAAAAAAGTAGAAAACGTTGAATGATAGGGGCACGGCCACGGTAGGCGACCCGCGACCAGCGACAGCAAATCGAATGCGACCGAGAGCGTTTTCTGGTCGCGGCGACAAATACGCTCACCATGTTATCCTAATGGAACTGGCCACGCTTTGGCGACAGGTCGCTACATGTCGCCCCCTCCACCCTTCCCTGCTCTATCTGATTCATGTGACGACTTACCTTAAGGTAACGGCCAGACGTTCTCCTGGTGAAATTGGAATTGAAAAGCTTGTGTTCTTTTTCTCTACGCCGTCTTGAATGTATGATAGAAGTTCGTCAAACGATGCTAGGCTCATTCGAAAATAAGAAAAAACTTTTCTCCTTCTTCCCTGAGTAGTGTCATTATGGTGTGAAACTGACCTTCACTCAAACGAGCACTATTCAGCGGATGGACTCCAAATCTACGCCTTTTCTTCTTTTTTAAGTAAGACCGTACGGCAATCATTAGCAATAACTCATCCTCACTCAAAGAACTCATATTTACAACTGTGATACCTTTGTGGCATCTTACCGAGACCAGGTCGCCTTAGTGTGGCATCTAACCGTGACCAGGTCGCGGATAAAAAATTCTACGCGACCTGGTCGAATACTCAAAAATGTTAGGAACGGGAAAGAACTAGAGTGGGTCAATAGATGAAGTAGATTCATCTAATCAAAGATTATTAAAATTTGTGTAGATTTAGCTAGGTTCTCTCGGGATTATCAAATCCGTCCTTAAACCAAAACAGTTATTTTTATCCACTTATACTTGAAATTTTCACCGTTTACTGTCGTCGATTCGTTATTGATTTTCTTTTATAGCCTGTGCTACTACTATGAAGTCTGTGCTACTGCAACACTCTTAGGAGAATCATTGTTTGTTTTTAATAGCGGTTTGAGTTATTATTATACTGATTTTTATCTTATGTTGGTTTTTATACTGAATAACTTCCTAAGTATATTTGAATATTTAACCTTAATCTCTTCCAGTTGTTTTTGGTAAACAAAATTGTAGAGCAGATGTGTAGTAGCAAGAATCATCACAAATAGGTTAGGTTAGGTTTTATATGTATACTAAAAGTGTAATATTATTTTAATTGGTTACTCTTTGATGTACAAAGAGAGAGATCGGTTTAATACAAAAGCACCCACATATGTAAATGAAATGAAATTTAAAAAAAAATCGAAATTATTATTTTAAAAAATTTCCCATACTCTGTTCAAATACTGTTTTTTTTCAAATTTTCTAAAAATCTTTTAATCTCAATCTGAGATCATATAAAACTCTTTCAATAGAGGTGAGATACTGCAGCCTGTAAAGTAGGTCTAATTAATCAGATACCTGCGTCTATGTCACATGCTGTACTTATCTCTTACTGGGTACGCTCTGTTTGCTCCAATTTTGTTTACACTTTTAGTTTTTGTGTTAAAGTATTTCGTCAACTACAGACGTACATTGAACAAATATCTCGTTCAACATAGATAAGGCCGCTTTATATAGAGTGTATTCCTCTTATCATTAAATGTGCCCTGCTAGGTGTTTTGTTCGGAGGTTTTCTTTTGGCTAGCTATTTGTTATTTTAGTAGGCTATAGGTTAGGTTGGGTATTTTGAGTTTCTCCGAGTCCAAAAGAGAGGGGGTTTTTTCCACTTAAATTTGGGGGGAAAACAAAATTCAATTTTCTCTAAATAGGTTCTTACGATAATTATCAAGTTTTGGTCAAGTGAAGCTGGTGGGATGCGGGGGGGGGAGCTGTTATAAAAACTTATTTTCTCTAATTTTTCGTATAATTTAAAAATCTGTTTTGTAAACTCAGAAAACTGGCTACTAATCTTTTAATTTCTTATGGAGTCTTCTATATTTTATGGTGTTTCGGAGTCTGTACAAAATATTAAGATTTTTTAAATTTATTCTTTTGAATATTCTTTAATAAACCTATTCGTTAGGAATAATAGGCGTTAAAAGTAGGCATAGTCTAGGATGGGTAGATATTAATCTAGTACTACAAATAACCTTACTTAGCTTATACTAGATCCTAGCAAGTTTTTATTTATTGCAAATATTATTTGTTTTGTTTGTAGTCCTACATTTTATTTACACATCCTAGACTACGCCAACTTACATTTTTATCTTGATTCAACAATTATAAGTATGGAAAATCGCATCCTAAAAATGCTTCAAATGTTCGAAACTTTAAGTGCCTATTACTCCTAAACAAATAGGTTTATCAAACAATAACAAAGAATAAAAAAATCATAAAATTTTGTACAGAATTCTAAAACACCATAAAATATTATTGTCCCCATATGAAATTAAAAAGATGGCAACCATATTGTAAAAAATAGCCATTTTTCAGAGTTTTCAAAACAGATTTTTAATTTAAATGAAAATCTAACAACGGTCCCTCATTTATTTTATTTTATTTTTTTAAATTTTTATTTTAATTTTATTTTTTTCAGATTAAGTTTACGATATACCAATAGTTCCCACGATAAAAGATTCAACCTATACAGATCGACTGACTTTGCATGTATTTGGTAGTTAAAGAAGGTATAAAAGTGACATAACATATTGTTTTCCTTGTTGTTCAAGACCAAAAAAACCTTACGGTCATCAACGGCAAATAGAAGAAAGATACGTAAAGACCCCTAGCCCTCCGGATCAAAAGAGAACAAGAGTTGGTCAAGAGAGACCTGATAAGAAAGATAAAACTAAGGAATATATCGTAGACTAGATGAAAAAAAGAAGTAGACCCAGCTAAGGACCCTCGGAATTGCATACTAATTCAGTCCCTGAGAGTAACAGTATTCACTAAATCAGACCGACTCAATATATCTGGTTCTAATTTAGATAGAGACATGAACCAAACGGAATTGTGTAGAAGTGAACCTCCTCTACCTACAGAGTGAACCATAAATTAGGTACCATATACAGTATGTCCAAAAATGTATAAAATGTGTTCTTAGAATCATTTAGTAATATTACGGGTTAGGTGTAAATTGATACAAATAAAAAGATAGTACGATGACATTTTTGTGATCAGTCAAAATAAATGGTGTAAAAATATGAACGTTTCTCTTGCCAATCACCAAAACCAAATAAAAACAAAACTAATCTTCACCAAAAATGTTATTTTGATAGTTGTCAAAAAAAAAAATTAAATGACCTATGGACGGCGTATTTAAAAAAAAATATATATTTAAAAAAATCAAATGAATGTCACCAGGTACAATACAATTTAAGAATTAATGCTTAACTAAACATAATAATGAATACTAAGTATTCAAAAAATAATAACAGTAACATATACAATCTGGGGAGATATTTATACAGTGTTCAGAAAATATCGTACCAAACGTTATGTGGTGGTATACATATGGGTCAAAAAAAGTTCATATAAACATGTATCGTATAAGCGCATAGTTTCCATCTGTCAGCCATTTTAAAAATAATAATTATAGCTTTTGAAATTAAGATTTTAAGTCGAAATTTGGTATTCATATTTTAATCAGTATATCAAGAACCAAAACTTTATCTTATAAATTGTCGAAATGATGACGGTTTCAAATTTTGAATGTTGAATTTCTCTAAAAGCTTAACTTTACAAAAAAGGTAGACAGTCGTCGTTTGAAAATTTATGAGATAAAGTTTTGATTCTTATACAGTGGTGTGTAATTATTTTTTTAAAGCATAAAATGGCCAACAGATGAAAAGCGAAACGTTTCCGCTCATATGTGTATAGGAACTTTTTTAATTTTGACCAGTTTGGCACGACATTTTCTGAACACCCTATATAGGAGCCTAAACTTGCTTCGCTTGTGCCATAAACACGTCCTCACCGTAAGTCGTATTGATTGAAATCTATTTTTAATCACAATGGGCAAGGTTTATTTTTGTTTTTGCCAATTACTCTACAATTAGAATATATTTTTACTGGCGATTTTCATAAGGTTTGAGTCCTCCCTTCTACTTGCTTTCCTAACCTGACTTGACGCTACAACCCATTCCAAGAAAACTAGGTAAACAAATTACTGCTTAGCTACAGTAACACTGCTTAGAAACGAAAGCAGGGTAGGCGTTCACGCCGAAGCATTTGAGGTCTATATTTTATTATTGGGGTTGTACCGCTGAAAGCAAACGCAACAAACGAAGTGTGGGGGCCCCTCTTTTACTCTCCACCCTAGACACATTCCTACCTTGAGGTTACTGTACGTATATATGAAAATGTAAACGGTACGTTTTTATATATTTACGTCTTATGAACCAAGTACAGGATGTCGTCCCTCGAAGAGGTCGCTATTTTTGAATTAATATCCCGGAAGGGAATTATTAATGATCCAAATTTGACCTTTATTCGAATTAATAAGCGCCTTTGAAAAATTACCAAGTTATTAACTAATTCCATTTCAATCTGCCTCATTAATCCATCATCTGTTGCTATAGGACGAGAGTAAACCTTTTCTTTAAAAAGTCCCCGTAGGTCTGGGGATCTTGGAGACCAGTCCATGAAGTTGCTGCCACGACATATCCAGCGGTTGAGATCTCGATCTAAAACTGCTTTGCATAATGAGGGCGAGGTTCATCCTGTTGGGAAAACCGTTCCTTATCTCCAGCTGATGAGGATGAGGAACTATGTGATCAGTTAATATTGATGCCTATCTGTCTCCCCAGTCATTGTCTGATGGGATATGTCATACGATAAAACACCATCCTTGGTGACGGCAGCCCAAATAGTTATGTCCTTTGATTTCAACCTCTCATCGTGTAAGGGCTTTGTCTTATAATAATTACAATAATGTTTGTTTACAGATCCGGTTCGGTAAAATTTAACTTCATCATTCCTTCATACCATTCGACATTTTCGTCAAGCTTTTCAATTACCTGCACTCGTCTGTTTGGATCATCTTCCAGCAGTCAGTGAACTATGTGTTCTTTTTTCCTAAGTGAATTAGACCTGTTGGGAGATTTCAGTAAAACAGCACATGCAAGCTCTTCATTTTCTGTGTTAGAAAATCTATGGTATTACTGTTCTTTTTGTTATTCCGCCATTTTGTTTTCATTTACCATACAGAAATGAAATTCGGGGGGTACTTTTTCACATATCAATGTAACATAACTGTACAAAAATAGCGATATTAACACCCGGTATTAACTAGACTTGCACATTAATTTTTTAAAATCATTTTTTAACATTGTTTTAAAAAAAAAAAATTCAACAATCGGACATCCTCAAGGACTACTTTAGGTAGAGTATAAACGGCACGGCACGGAAATTAATTGAGCCGTTTGGCTGTGGAGGCAAATACATCCAAATAACCTTGGGAATTAAATGGCTTTGGTCTTTATATCGGTCTGATATTAAAACTTCTTTACGAAGTATAGGACTAGTTTAGTAACCGCAAATAATTTTGACTACAGTTTTTTTCAGACTTCACGTTTTATGACATCAGGTTTATTTTCGACATGCCTTCCGTTAGTCGTCGTTGTTGTCTGTAGGTAAGGACGAAATTTAGTCAGGAACATGAAATTCATCATAGAGGACTATAGTGTGCACATATAGAAAAACCCTATTGTAATTCAGAAAAATATCAAAATGGCGGAATTTTATCATCTACCGAGTCTTTCAAAATCTACTTTGTCAGAACTTGAATTGACTCTAGTTTATTTGTTTTTTAACTTGGAAGAAAATAAAGTAGATACATTACTTTGGAATTAAACGGGATTTAATTTTTTTTAAACTATAAAATAAACCAAATTCTAACTTGTTAGGGTTATTAAAACAGGTGTTTGAAGTGGTGGTCATTTTCTTCCTGGATGTTGTCTTAACTAATATCAAGGTTTGTGCAATTTTCCTGACACTACATTCTGTGTTATTTGACAATTTAAGACTTCATCAACAGAAATTTGATCTCTTACGATTGAAAGACTTCCTACGTAACAAACTTATACGCGACTATACTGCACGGTCCGTCCCTCAAACCTTTTAGAGTAAGAAACTAGGCTGAAAATCCCCGTTCATATTCATAATAACACTGAATCAATACGATGCGTGTTTCTAATGGACTAAAAATATAACTATAATTATTTGTAAACTACAGTACTACAACTTTGAATCTACTTCATTCTTGTGTTTGAAATTAGTCAACAATGAGAAAACTCGTTGCTATGGCAACAGTTTAATGAATCCCATTATATTTACATACAATAAAGAGTTTTTTTTAGGGACTGGACAACAAATAAGGAAACCACAACTATTTAAAGCTTTAACTTACTTTTGACAGAACAGTTATATCTTATTACTTATAACACAACCAATTTAGATAAAATTACAGATTTTAATTCTGTATCTAACCGTACCAACCCCCCACCGCTCTACGATGACAAATAGCGAAGTTATTGTCAAAAATTTAATTTCCAATCTTAATCTTCTTATATCGACACGAGCGATGGGAATGGAGAAATTTTAATATATAATCATATCTAGCCGGCGCCATTAAAGTAGTTATACGCGCAATTACGAGGTTCAGAAAAGCTGTGTACCACCCTACTGCGGGTCTGTTTAAGAGGACCGCCAATCAAAGAGTGGCACCCAGGAGGTTTCCTCCTAATCTAACTTAACCAACTTCATACTAATATATGAATACACACTTTATTGTTCTGGAGCCAAATATAAATTGATGTCCTTTCAGATGGTGTTTCCATCCTTCCAGGATGGTGTGTCCTCATCCTTGTTCCTACGGCGCCACAGGAATTCACACAATTAGGAATCCAAATCTCTACTGGTTACACTTTTTTTTTTCCGTTCCTGATAAAATACTGTCCCTCACACGCCAACGACTGTCAGTTGTTCTCTCAGTTATATTTATGTCAATAAAAAATTGTTTACGAGTGCCGGTACTCTTGAACATACCCGGATTTTTTGTATGATAGGGCTGGGTAAGTACCATGATGGTACCTATCAACTTTTTAAATTTGTCTATACAAGCGTGAATGTAATGTGCTAAGCATCTAAAAACTTGCAGGTTAATCCACAATTTAATAGCTTCAACGATAACTAGGTTGCAGTGTAAATGAGCTGTTATCGGTGGCGTTGGCACTGTTATCATCTGTTAGCAAGGTCTGTACTATATAAGAAAGTTGGCGGGAGAAAGTTTTAAAAGTGGAATCAGAGCAGAATAAATAAGTGGCTGTGAATAACCACCTGTGGCGCTGCGTGTGGTGTGCATACCAATCTCTGCACTCTATGACGTACACTCTGGCTAGTATGACATATACTTTTAAAATGTTTTAAATGTTCAATTATCCGTTACGTTTGTTTATAGGATGTTACATATTTTATAATGAGGTAAACACAAACATTCTTACAAGCTTTACACAAACTACATTTCGGTAATCGTCAGCCGTTTTAAAAGAGTATCACAAAAAAACAATGATATATACAGGATCGGTACAGGATATATGTTCTATATATCCAAATAAAATGAAAAAGTTCAGTAACTTTTTTCTTTTTTTTCCCCTTTTTTCTTTTTTCCTTTTTTTCTTTTTTTCTTTCTTTTTTTCTCCGAACATTAGGTTGGTCGTAATCCGCCATTAAAAAAAATAAATAAATAAAAACTCACTGAAACTCTTTAGTTATAGATTAGATATTAGTTCAAATTTGGTGTAAGCATTTTGTATGAATTGTATGTTACCGATTTACAAGTGAATCAAACACAAATACTTAATTTTGATAATCTTTAAAATGGCGGCCGTTTATATTTGTTAACGGTTTTGAAGATATTCAACGTTATATTTATGTCGAATATCTCGAAAAGCAACGGGTTTCTTCTTTTAACGATAAACAAAATGCCTTTTTTTATCTTGGTAATTGTCTACAACACCCAAGAATAGACTAAAAACAAAACATTTTTGAATTCTTTATAATTTTTATCTCCAAATCTTTTTTATATTAGGCCTTAAGAATCAAATAAGGTTATTCACATCAATTAGAATTAACTCGGAATTATTTATTATTTTTTTAAGACTAAATTTTTGTAATTTACAATAATTTTCTCAAAAACTACAAGAGATATAATTTCTGAAAGATATATTTTTTTTACAATTTATCAGGTCACAAAACGTATATAACCACCAATTTTACGTCGTAATTTATGCCCCGTGAAGTTCAATATGACTTATTACCGGTGGATCAAATCCGGGTGAAATCTTTCTTGCCAATGTTTTATCTTATTTTCAAATATAGAATCATATTACGAGAGTTTGCCATGGAGTTCTGAATCGCTCTGTATAAGTGTTTGTATTTATTGCACAATATTATACAGGGTATCCCGTAAGTAAGATGTCAAACTTGGGAAATAATTCTGTGGCTCAGGATTTAAAAAAAAAGAATAAAAGTTTATGCAAAAAAACAACATTATAAGTTTTGAAATAAAGTGTACTGAAACTTTATTTTGTATATATTTTTTTTAATGGCAGCCACTTAAAAATTCAATATTGAATATCTCAAAAACAAGTAATTTTCAAAAAATTAACAAGAGACAAAAAATGACAAACAAAACGGTTCTACATTTTTTCTTTTGGTCAAACGATAAGCGAATTATTGATAAAAAACTGGAAACATAATTTCATGGTAATTGTCTACACAACAGCCAAGATTGGCCTAGAATCAAAATATTTATGAATTCTAGTACTTTTAGTGAAAATATTAAAATCCATCAATCTGAACTGTATAAAAAATTCGAATGTAACCCTTACCTATTTCATAATGTTTGCTTTTTTGTGAATAACTCGTTTACCTACAGAAAGAAAATACAAAAACCGTTAAGTTTGTCATTAAAAAAGGGTGTCTTTAGTCAACTTTTTGTTTAATTTAATGTTTTTTGAGTTATTCAATATTAAATATTTAAAATTACCGCCATTTTGAAAATATAAAAAACAGTGTTTATTTTCAGTACAGTAAAACGTAACATACAAAATGCGTATATTAAATATGAACTCCGTATAACTTATCTGGAAAATTAAGTGTTTTCGGAAAAATTTGTATTTTAAATTTTTTTCTTTATTTTAATCCACAGAATAATTTCCTAAGTGTACCAGCTTACTTACGAGACTCCCTGTATATTGTGACGAATATTATACATACTGTGGTAAATATATTTATTCAAACAACGTGTTCAAGTTTTAAATTAACAATATAATGTTCGGGAGAAACACGTTTGGTCGAACAGTACCGGCACTGATACCAGACTCGGGCAGTTTGTTCATTGCACAATCCGGTTTAGGCCGACTGAGAAAGATGTGTCTTAAAAAATATTTAAAAAAAACTAAACTAATGATGCAAAGAATTCCTCTAGGAGAAAAAAAAGGGTTAATCAAATGATAATTACGTGTTCTCTCGACAAATGTAAACAACGGCATCAAAACTTCTACATGACAAGACTGTCGTCATGGCAGTCTTGCCACATTTATCTGTGTACGTTGCAAGGTCACGAGGTCCATTTCGTAGGGGTCAATTCTGCAAAGATATGATTTTATATTTCTTATAATAATTCTTCAGCTATGTAAAGAAAATAAATCAGGAATGAAGTTATCGTGACAAGTGTGTAAACGTGGCAACACTGTAATGGAGGGGATATAGTTCTGTCTCTGTCAGGTCTACTTTGCCTTGCGCTCAGGAGGCGTCCTTCGAGTCTAACCTTATTGCGGTCAATACCACGTGGAGTTATCCATCATCCAGCTGGCATTCGTCCAATTTTATATTTCAGGTTTGTCAAGTTTTTGGCTACCGTAACTTCGGATTGGTAAGTGTAAAGTGTCTTGTAAGAAATTATTGGAGTCGTAATTACACGTAATACCGTCGTTTGGGGTAAACTTACAATTTTAATTTTTTTCATTGTTACGTTTGTTTTTATTATTACAAAACCTAATTTAATTAAATGTAAAAAATTAACTCTAAGTTTTTTTTTCCCGCCAAAAATTTTGTACTTTTAATATAATTTGAATGACGCCGAACCAATTTTTATTAAATTTGATTTTCTAAAATTAGTAAGGATAATTAAAATTAATAAACTTTGCAAAAACATTACATAAACGTTCTCACAGAGCAATTTACAGCCGGTGCAAAAAATCAATTCTGTAGTTGTCGGTTATAAAAATTAATAAACTTTGAGCGTAGTTTATGGGGGGGGGGATACGGTTTAAATTGCTTCGCTTGTACTGTAAACGCATGTTCTACGTAAATATTTTTAATCTAAGATCAAACTTTTAATGATGACTGTCATACTTCATTATTCTTGAGCCGTAATAGTACAGGTTGTTTACTTGCGTTTTTGCAGGTGATATTTCACTAATATTTAAATGAACTTGAAAGAGCTATTTTGGAATTAATTATTTTATAACAGTTCCATGGTTTTTTTTTTTACTGATAAGTCACGAACCCCCACCCCAGATTTCTCTCAGGAGTGGCAATCCCAAAAGATATAGCTGGATCTACATCTCTTTTCACGTTGTGGTTAGATCCCTCCCTTCATCTTTCCTATCTAGTCTCTCTTGACCAACTCCTGTTCTTTTCCGATCCTGACATTATTAGAGTATTTAAGGAGAAGGATTCTTTATTTTACGTTGTTTTTTTTCCCTTTTGTATACAGGGGTGTCCCGAAAAATGTGAACTGGTTATTCATTTTCAGATTATATACACAAAACTAACAAAAAAAAAAGTCAAATAACATACAGTCGAATTTCGCTTCCATTATCTGTGTAGCCGTCATTTTGTTCTTTTGCAAAAAAGCTTTATAATTCCAGAAATAGGCAAGACATGTAGTTTAGATCTGGTATAAGCATTTTGTATGTTACGGTTTACAAGTGTACCAATCACAGAGGCTTTATTTTTATAATTTTCAAAATGGCGTCTGTTTAAAACTTTTAACGTCGATCTCCAAAACCGTTGACTTAATAAAAAATTAACTCGCGCCATTTTAAAAATTATACAAATAGTGTTTGTGTTTGGTACACTTGTAAAACGTAACAAACAAAATGTCTATTCTGGAGTTGTAATGTTTCTTTAGTAAAAGAACAGAATGGCGGATTGACGGATAATGAAGCGGAATTCCACTGTATGATATGTTTTGATGTTTATTAATAACCAGTTCATCTATACCCTGTATATTTTCCCCTAGTTGTTTAAACGGGAAAAACCTCTCGGTCATCATCGCCTTTTGATGACACCCACCTAGCCCTTGAGAGACCGGAAGGAATGATAAAAGAGAGAGATTTCACTTAGGAAAAAGGTGTAGATCCAGCTAGGTCCCCTCGGAATAGCCAACCCGTACGTATTATTTTTGTTTTCCGTGATGATGACGGATAGGTTTTTGCCTTTAAACAACAACAAAAACCCAGCTGATTAAAAAGCCATTGTACAAGGTTTTTTCAAGAAGTTCTTAATATGGAGGGGGTTACAATCTCGTTAACCCCCCCCCTTTTATCTAAATCTAGACCTGTACAAGAAATGGTCTGCGAATTATTATTAATGATCTGTAAGCCCACTAATTTCTTCATATTTCTGTTTCTTACCGAATGTCCACTAATAAAGATCCAAATAGACATTCAAAAAAATTAATTTCTGTTGGTGGCAGGAAATTATTTTTAAGATATACTACTTGTAAATATTTAAAATTCGTTGGTAATAAACGTAGTGGGACATAAACTGAGGGCGGTCGTTAAGTGGTAATAAAGTCTCCTTTTATAGCAGTATTTACAAACATAACGCCTACAGCTGACTAGGTCATTCTCTAACAACTTACGAGTTAAGAATTAATAACCAAAGAATATAGTTTATAACGTTGATGTTTGGCGGGAAATTTTTTAAATGATTACCGAAATGTATTTTCTAAACTATGCACACATTTCTCACTCAAATTCTTTCATGTTGGTCTATACTAGGCCTCACATATTTTTGTACTGAATTATAAAAGTAATGCACCTAACCAGCTGTTTTAAGTATGCATTTTATATATTGGTTATTATGGTAATTTATCTATGTAAAATCACAAAATCAAGTTATAAACACTTTCCAAATTGTTTCACATTGGTATTTTTGTACGCTAAACAACTCTTCCGCGCTCACTCAACCTATGGTCTCATTAGAAAGCTTAGTGTCTAGTATATTTAGAACGTAACCTGTGTGACCTAACCTACGGGCACTCTTGCCGATGGTTTTGAAATGATTTTGTTTTTGCGACAGTTCTTTTAATCCCAATATCTGGTGTTCTACAGATTTTCATGTGATTTGCTTTAAATGAAAGAACATATCAAACAAACCGCATGAAATCTATTCCCTATTATGCATAGACTAACAATTTTCACCTTACTATGGTGCATTTTGAAATTATAACAAAGTTGATACACACGAAGACGTATCAATTGTCACTGTGAAGCCAAAATAGGGCTGTAAATGCACAGTAAAGTTAACTGAGTCGGTTTTATTTTATTTTATTTTTTTTTTTTTTGCGCGTGATTACAAAAGTTTGAAAAACAGCTGATTGAAATCTTTATTTCTGTTAATGCTCGGAAAGTGATCTCTTACAGATAAAACATTTTCTAATAAATAATTATTTTAAACTGAAATTTTGAAGACATTTACCAATTAATTTGTACACCAATCCTGATAAAATGTACCTGTTAAATGTGTAAAACAAATAAATAAGTAAAACATGGTTGAAAACAACATATATACAAAAAGCTTTGTTATCTGTATCGGCCATTTTGTGTTTTCCGAAAAATAATGATAATTTTGGAAATTATTAATATTTTGCGACGGAATTTTTGTATACACATTTTCTAGGTAAATATCTGTTGTAGATCGTCCTTCGATTTTATTATAAAAAATTATGAAAACAAAGTATTTACCTATTGTGGCGCAATAAACATTTCAAGTCCCAAAAATGCGTTACTTTAATAGGAAATGAGATCTATATAAGTACGAAATCGAGCTGTATAATTTTTTCTATAAAAATGATAAAATTCTAAAATATCTTGATTTTAGACTAATTTTGGTTGTTGTAAATAATTACCAGGAAATTGTGTTTTTAGTTTTTTATCTATAGCTTGATTATCCTACGACTTACAGAAAGATTTTAAAAATCATTTTATTTTTCTTTAAGAGACAAAATTATTTTGTCGATTGTACATTTTCCGTAAAACGAACGATTTTTGTAAAAGATACCATTAAAACTTTTAAGGCAGCTATTTTGAAAATTTACAATATAAGGTTTTGGTTCTTGGTATAATGATAAAACGTAGGATAACTATATGTCTAACAAATATCGACTGGAAATTTTAATAATTTCTAAAGTTATTTTTATTTTTCGGAAGAAAAACATAAAATGGCCGACAGGCGGTCAACGAAGCTTTTTCGGACATATGTTTACGAGAACATTTTTCTTTATATTGATGCCCTAAATTTTAAGAGAGATATTTTTGAAACACCCTGTATAGATTTATTCAACACATGCCTATCGTAAATCGTATTTGATTAAAATCGAGATTATATGACGGTCGAAGTCCATTTTTATTTTTAGATAATTATTCCTGAACCTTAATGTTTATTGACTTGAGATTTTCCCCACGTGTTTAAGTTATTAATATTCATATTTCACTAAAATTTGAACAACATCGGTTGATTGGATTATGAGAAATTACTTATTACAATCCTATTACCGATTTTTGTGTGTTTATAAGTAATAACTCGCTTTATTTTTTGGAGAATTTGTCCTCAAATGTGCCTAACGTAACGCATTTCTCACCATGTCTCTAAAAACACCGTTTCCGGCATTAAACAAAAAAAAAAAAAAATCGTTCGAACGACTTTCGATCAGAATTTGGTGAAATATGAATAACACAAAACCCGTGTTCAAAATGACAAGTAAATTAATAATACAATTCAGGATTAATTGACTAATTGACATTGACTGCTGTCATTAAAATCTCGGTTTTTAAATCAATACGACTTAACCCTGACTTGTGTATCTGACAGGCGTAACAACTACCGAAATGCATTTTTGGTGAATTAGTTAATGAGTATATAAGAAAATTTGTGCAATATTTTTGCAACGATTATTTTGCAACACTTTCATGGATTGTATTTTTGTTTTCAACATCGACTTTCTACATTATCATAGATTTGGAAATGTGATTGGACTATCTCTCGGCATGGCGACCGGCATCGTGCGTTTAGCAAGGGTAAGGGGTTAGGCCAATCAATAATGGCCGGAATTAGGCCGGTACACTCTAACCCAAAATGTATAGACTACACTTGGTTCTATTGATTTATATTTGATAATATTATTGCTGCCAAAATAAACATTGCAATACACAAGGTTTTACTTTTAAGATGTAATCAATTTGAATTACCGGTCACATTTTGCCTTTACTTTTCAATTAGTACGTAGTTAGGCAAGTGTTATGATTGTGCAAAACTTCTGTTATTTCTATGATTATTTACTTTTCTTCGCTCTTGGTAGTCTCGTATTATCTCATGAACGAATGGTTGGATTAACTTACAATTATGGCGTGCATAAGGAACTTTCAGATAGGATCAACTTAGGAGTTTCAAGGGGGTACAATGTGGATTGAAGGAGTGGGGGGCTGATTCCCATCACATTTTTTTGCTTGGACTGATAAAATCAGCGTATTTCGCATGGGAATTTTTGTTTTTTACTTGTTTATTTTTTTTATTTTTTAAAGATTTCTTTTAATATTCACTTGTAAGCCATAACCCGCTGGCACCTACTAAAACTTCCGAATTTACGACGATGCGTTACGTTTTTCCCCAATTATTTCACCCACTCTTGTTTAAAGACAAATAACCTTTCGGTTATCATCGCCTTAAAAAAAAAAACGAAAAAGAGAACATAAAATATATACCCTTAGCCCTTTTATACTCTAATAGAGTGAGGGTCGGAAAAAAACAAGAGTTGGTGAAGAAAGTTAGGAAAGATGAAAGAGAAGGATCTAATCCAAGATAACATGAGACGAAGGTGTAGGTTCAGCTAGGATCCTCGGGAATGACGAGCCCGTACTCGATTTAATGGCCCGAGAGGAGTTTTGTTAAAAGTCTCTTTGGGTTCGTTGTGCAAATGTAAGTAATCCCAAACATTTTGTAAATTTGTTTTTGTTAAAACTTATGTTTTTTTAAAGAGCGGAATTAATTTTTAAAATGTTTTGTTAGCATCTCTTATGTTATTCAACTTTTAACACACTAAATTAGATATAAAATTGTAGATTTCAATTCTGAATCTAACGATACCAACCTCTGTAGTACGATGATAAATAGCCAAGTTATGATTAAAAATGTAATTTCTACCTCGCAAAAATGTAATATTCCGTTGGTTACAAGATCTTGGACCAAAAATAGCAACACGAGCGTAGCGAGTGGAGGTTTCTTTCACATACATACAGCTTCAAAACCTGTAGAGCCAAGAAAATAGTGATAACACATTTAGAGGGAACAGAATACACTGTACAAAACATTTCCTACAAGACCCAAGAAACCAATTTGTGGACCATACATTTTAGAAGATTTGTTTGTATTAACTGTATTTTGGGGCTGGATAAGTACGATGATGGCGCACGTTAACTTATTGTAGGTACCAAATCGTACAAACACCACCAATACGACTAGATTAGGAAAATTTGCGATTCCTTAATTTTATTTGTCCATCACTATTCTGAGTGTGGGGCAAACAAAATCAGGGCGATGGTACATTTTATTTACAACAAAATTCACCATCTTATCTAGCTTTTAGTTTATTAGATATAAATTTTCTCCAGTTTTTTATGAAAAAGTGACTATACAGTTAAAAATTCTATTTCATCATTTTATTTTGCATCTAACAATTATGTGACACCATTTCCAAAACCTAAGACAGAACCAATATAGTTTTTTTGAAACTAAAATATGCATTTTTTACAAGCTCCTCAAATATGAAAAAATTGGGTGGTATGAAACCTTTCTTGAAATTTAAATTTGATTTATAAACGACTGTAGGTGATGTTTTTCATAAGATTTCCAACGGTATAAGCGAATCCCTAATTTACTGAAGTCGTGATTAAATAATGAACAGTGGTTTTACAAATCAATATAAAGCGATGAAGTTAAGTTGGTAATAACGCTTAGTTAGTGAACTGGTCAAATAATGACATGACAAGTAATCAGTTTCTGTAAGTGTTGGAAGTAAACATACCACGGGTGAGAGCAGGACGTTCCATTACACAAAACATAACTAAAATGCACGTTAGCATAGGCTCTATTTGTAAATCGAGACATTATAAAAACTAAGCTTAAAACTCGAACTTGCACTAAAAGTTTGGGATATTCCTTACCATTCATCCTGTATATATATATATATATATATATATATACTGTATATATATATATATATATATATATATATATATATATATATAAAAGAATCCTAAAAACTAATATGTGTAAATCGAGACATTATAAAAACTTAGCTTAAAAAAACCTCGAACTTACACTAAAAGTTTGGGACATTCCTCACCATTCATCCTGCCCTAAACTGTTTCATTTCTTAAAACATCTTAGTCTTCGTCTTAGAATAAATTCGTCTCTGAATACATTGCACTAAAACATTGCACAAAATATCACCCCCCCCCCAAACCAACTATTTCATTAGATGTCGTCAGTCAAAAATTGAAAATGAAGTCAGCACATAATTTTGATATTTTTTTGGATATTTTTATAAGGCCTAAATTTACATCCTTTTTTTAATGCCGGCTGTCAACTTTATTCTAAATATTTTCGGCAATCGTCCCTGAACCGTATTTTTCCTCCCGACTACACTAAGGTTTGAATCACAATTCCCCATAATCTGATGGAAACAGTTTTTTTTTACCGCCAACTTAACAAAAAAAAAAAAACCAGGAATTCCTCAATACACTAAAGTACGCTATTTGGGCCTACATATTGACAGAAGATGGAGTCATCACATTAAAAAAAGAGAGTTTAGTTTTAAATTCAAGACTCAAATTTGTCCACCGAATTTTAAATTCCAAGTCTGTTCTCTACGTTAAAAGCAATTTATGAAACTTTACTTGGGCTTATTTGGACGTAGGGGATACAATTATTTGACTCTGCAAAGAAACAATTGATTCAAAATATTTACGTTTAATCATCAACGCAACTTAAGTCCACACAGACTACAAGACTCCATGCATTGAACATGACACACTTTAACTATTCGAAATTTTATAACGGTATTCAAAACGATAAAACAGTCGATCCAATATCACTGAAGATAATGGGGAAACATCAAATTGATATTCGTGTTATGTTTTATCATTGGGTTGTTATGGAATTTTTAATAGTTCCAAATTAAATATTGAAAATAATTTTTAAAAACCTAAGAGAATTGACGAACAATAATGTTTTTGGGAACTAGACCCTGGCATTGTGTTAGAAATATTTGATAAAAATCGTTTAATCGATAAAAAAAAATGATTGGCAGCTATCCTAACCTTTAAGTGACCAAAATCAAAACGAAAAGGTACCTGATATATCTAAAATACCCCCATATACTAAATTTGATTACAGTCGGAGCAAGCGTTTATTACGCTGTAGAGCAGTGCATACGACAGACAGCGATCATAGTTCATTTTTACTTTTACTGAAATTACTAAACTAACATTTATTATGACGGTTTTTTTTTTAAATTTGGTTTTGAGTGTGGGTGAGTGCCACACTTTATTAGTTTTGAAACATATATTGAAGGATACAAGGTGTTCATTTCAACCGAGCCATCATGCGATCTTTGAAGTTACAAGATTTAGAACAAACTTTAATTGGGTAGGGGGGACTTTCGCTTACTTTTATTCTTAACATATTTTTTTTAAACCGAACCATTTTGAAGCTAGAGCCCTCAAAAGATTGAAAAATTAAATTTAACAATTTAATGGCATTATAGCTAAGTCGACTAGTCAAATAGTTGTATATCAATAAAATAATTTCATTTCATTTCCTAATTGTCAAAACATACAGATACAAAAAACAGGAAACCAAAAATACAATGGCCAAGAAAGATGACTATTAAATTCAACTTTAACCCTTAGTGGGCTACTAGTTTAACCAAGTATTAAATTGTTTGACTATTTCTCGACTTTGCAATAATGCCATTTAATTGTTAAATTCAATTTTAAATCATTGTAAAATGGCGTTTAAACATAAGCAAATCATTTAATTTTTAAATCTTTTTGAGGGCTTCAGCTCTCTAAACGGTTGGGTTTACTAAAATAATGTTAAGAATAAAAATGTCTTAACATGTTGTGTAGAATTCGAAAACATCATAAAATAAAGGGAATTTCATAATTAATTATAAACTTAGCTGTGAGTCTTGTAGTTTCAAAGATCAAAATGGTGGCACCTGGTACATTACCTGATTTTGTCCGTCGTCTGACTTAGTTTGTCGTTTTTTTCCCTTTTACCACGCGTTTCGGAACCATAAAGCCATTTTCAAGCCTCGTTCAAGTATTTTGTGACTTTTAATATGTAAGTACTGACCTCTAATTTAGTCGTACTTGAAAATGGAATTACGCTTTCGAAACACGTCGTAAAAGGAAAATTGACAATCAAAGTCACACAACGGATGAAAACAGCTGATACTGTGAATCTGGTGATTCTTTTATTGTGGGCACTACTGTTATAGCGTTAACTATTAATCCAATAGGGGGGGGGGGGTGTTAATTTTTCATATAGCTGTAAAATCTGTTTTGCAAATTATGAAAAATGGCCGTCATTTTCCAATATTGCTGCCAACTTTTTAATTTCTTATTGGGACCCCTATTTTTTAAGATGTTTTCGAATTCCGTACAAAATTTCTAGATGATGTTTTATGAACATACTCGGAAGTTTCGAACATTTGACGTTTGAAGCATTTTCAGGAGTTTGATTTTTCATATTTCACATTGTCGAATCGAGAGAAATTTGTTATAAGTAGGTTTGGTCTAGGATGTGTAAATACTAATGTAGGACTACAAATAAAACAAATAATTTGTGCATCAAATATAAACTTGGTAGAATGTAGTATTAGCTAAGAACATGGGCGTCATCACCAGTTCATTATTGGGGGGGGGGGACATATGCCGGAGGTCTGGGGGTATGGAAATTTTTAAAATTAAACTTCTCAAAACATTGTTTTTATGCATTTATTTATGCGTTTGTAACAGAAATGTAATGTTAAAAACCCTAGTAAAGACAAAGCCCGATGTTTACCTTTTAAGGTTTTAAGTAAATCATTAGTTTTTAGCAAAAATATTTTTACATCTCAAATATTGGGGGGGGGGCGTCCCTCCTGTCCCCCCCGGCGATGACGCCCATGGCTAAGAAGGTAGTCGTGATAGAATAAGCCAAGTTACGAATTAAATAGCAACAAATTTTTATTTCTTGCACAAATTATTTTATCCTAGTATACTACGCCTTGATTCAACAATGGGAAGAATAGAAAATCCTTCCAATGACAAATGTTTGAAACTTTAAGCACTATTACTCCTAAACGAGTAGGTTAATCAAACAATAAACAAGAATAAAAGTCTTAAAAATTGTGTACACAATTCGAAAACAACATACAAAATTGTGGTCACATATTCAATTAAAATGTTGGCAACCATATTGTAAAATTGTTGGAATTTTTCAGAGTTTGCAAAACAGATATTTAAGTTACACGAAGGTCCTCCATTTAATTTTTTTCAGATTAATAGTTTACGATGTCTCAATAGTGTCGACGATAGAAGAATCACTGTGTAAGCCTTCAATATTATATGAAAGTGATTTGAATTACAAAAAACATGAAACTTAAACCGAACATAGGATTTTTAATATAACTATCAATTGAGTGGTTTGCTGATGTAACTGGGCAGTGAGTGCTATTTTAACACTGCTCGCTTGATCATGTCTGTACGATGTGGCGCCTCGATGTTTGTTTTGGCCTATATTCGTTAATTATCCAATAGATCCGCTCTGTTTTAACTTGTGGAAAGTACGATATAATATTGTGGATCTTTATAGAAGGATTTAATTTATTAGTTTTTAATTAGGACGGGAATAGAGTTGATAAAGCAAGGTGTAAATTAAGCTAAGACTACTTCGGGATTGCACTAAAGTGAGCACCCGAGGATTATCTTTATACCTATTACAAGTTTAATTAGGGGTCGGAAGAGTTGATCAAGAAAGATCTGATTGGTACTGTAATATGAAAGATAAGGGAGCGAACCAAGATTAGATAATAGAAAAAATCACCACAAATAGGTTAGGTTAAAATGTAGGTTAGATTTGTGGTAGAAAAAAATCATCACAAATAGGTTAGGTTAAAATGTAGGTTAGATTTGTGGTAGAAAAAATCATCACAAATAGGTTAGGTTAAAATGTAGGTTAGATTTGTGGTAGAAAAAAATCATCACAAATAGGTTAGGTTAAAATGTAGGTTAGATTTGTGGTAGAAAAAATCATCACAAATAGGTTAGGTCAAAATGTAGGTTAGATTTGTGGTAGAAAAAAATCATCACAAATAGGTTAGGTTAAAATGTAGGTTAGATTTATGGTAGAAAAAAATCATCACAAATAGGTTAGGTTAAAATGTAGGTTAGATTTGTGGTAGAAAAAATCATCACAAATAGGTTAGGTTAAAATGTAGGTTAGATTTGTGGTAGAAAAAAATCGTCACAAATAGGTTAGGTTAAAATGTAGGTTAGATTTGTGGTAGGAAAAAAATCATCACAAATAGGTTAGGTTAAAATGTAGGTTAGATTTGTGGTAGAAAAAAATCATCACAAATAGGTTAGGTTAAAATGTAGGTTAGATTTCTGGTAGCAAGAATTATCACAAATAGATTAGGTTAGTATATATATATATATATATATATATATATAAAATACAGTATTAAAATTGCAGTATTATTTTAATTAGTTCCTGTTCAATGTTAAAAAAATAGGGAGGGGGGGAGTTGGTATAAATACGCAAGTACCTATTTTTTTTAAAGACTGGGTTCCATGATTAACAACTACCGTGCTGATATTTTTGGTGACCATTCATTTTTGAGAGAGTCTGTACCAATATGTATGCAACCATTTAGATTTGCAATACAGGTATTTGTTTTGTGTTAGCATTCTTTTCAATTGGTGTGTATTTACCTTCAGTTACAAGTCAGTAACACCAAACATTTTGCTGTCAACTCAAGATTTTACAACTTTTTTTCCCCCTTAGGCAAGTGGACCTATTGCACAATTACTAACTGTCGTGTTGTTTTATCTCTTCTTGTAAATAACTTTCAAGGAAAGATAACCGTAATTAGCAAGCTTTCAATTGCTGTTATTTATTTTCCAATACGTAGTATAGTTGGGTCAAAAATACGACTTTAAATTTATTTTACGTATATATCCTTGTTGAGTCCATATACATGGTTTTTGATACTCGTTCCATTGATGATGGAGTGATCTAACACGCGTTAATTGGTATTTAGGCGTATCTCGAGTTTTTATATCATTTTTTTCGATACGGTAACTCATAATTTTGATGGTAGGCCCCATAATATATATTAGTGGTTAGTGCTTTGACTTAGAATGTGATGTTACCAGGTTTCTGATGAGCGTCAAATTTTACGGTGTTGATTGGGAAGCTACAATTAGTAGCGAAATCAAGTTGAGAATTATGGAACAATAACGACGGGAATTTCGATGTACTAAAACACTCATTTCTCGACTGAAAAGAGTATTCTAGGGCTAAAAGTCATTATTTTATACGTTCTCCTCCTCCTCCTCCTCCTCCTCCTCCTCCTCCTCCTCCTCCTCCTCCTCCTCCTCCTCCTCCTCCTCCTCCTCCTCCTCCTTCTTCTTCTTCTTCTTCTTCTTCTTCTTCTTCTTCTTCTTCTTCTTCTTCTTCTTCTTCTTCTTTTATGCATCTATGATGACCGAGAGGTTTTTTATCTTTATATAACAAGAAAAATATATAAAGGTCCAAACACTTGCTAACACCACATGTACGCCTATAGGCACAGCTATAATGTCGAAGACTTTTAAGCAGCCTAGCGCTAACATATTAATTTCTACATCAAATAAACATAGATATTCGTAATCAGAATAACTTCTAGTTTTATTTAATACCCCACAAAATATTTCCAAAAATAATATTTTTAAACTCCATTATATTTGCCTCGTAACAACTCCGAGGCCAGTTTCTTTTATTACCTATGTATTTTTCCTATATATGTGACAATACAAAACATGTAAAGGCAAAGTCTTGTCAGTATAAACAGATTGTGACTTACAGGTGCATGAAATTATACCAGTCTTTGGTTTATTTACGGACGCTAATGAAAAGAAATCAATGTAAATGCAATCCATCTTTTAATGGCTAGTCCCTTCTCAAACATCTCACAAAAACGGCTTTTAAAATTTATATGCGATACATTTCTCCTTGTGTGGCTAAATTAAGTTGTATTTGTATTCGTTATACAAAAATTATAATACTGTAAATGAATTTGCATTGCAATTTAATTTTAAATTCAAATAATTTGTGTTCAAGTTAGAGGGGGGGGGCATATCTGACACTTAAAATTTGGATTAAATTCTAATTTCATTTGATACCCCACACAAAAATAAATTTTAACAACTACCAAACCGATATTTTTGGTTGGCTTTTTATTGGTTTTTAGTATAAGTAAGTGAGAAAGTTTGTGCAATGTTTCCCACAGTTTTACTGTTTACATTAAAAGTTCTCATCTCAAATCTATTGCGTCATTTTATGGCCATATAAACCAAATTGTGAGGAGACTCCGTTAAAGTTAAACCAAACCAAAGAAATGTTTAAGCTAGAAAAATGTATTTTTTATTTATAGGATAGGTTTACCCAATCCTCAAAATCGGAGAATTTGGGGGCTGCTAAAATATCTTAAATGGAAATCCCTTCCCCCCCCCGTCGAGTGAAATCTTATTTTAAAAGTCTCTGTAAAAAAAAAAAAAAAAAAAAAAGAAAGAAAGGAGAAAATTAAATATGTCTATCTCAACCCAATCCAAAATGGCAGCCGATCGAAATGCGCTCTAGTTTACTTTATTATAATAATACACATATAATTCTCAACCACTGATAAGATTTCAAGCCCCAATTTGTTAAAACTTGTCAGAGTGCATTTGCAGAGTAACTTTTCGCCTTTGGGGTATCTCAAGAATTTGGTTTTGTTGTAATTTTATATAGGATTGAGATAGAGTCCTCTAGTTTTTGCAGTTCATTTGCTTTTATCAAGACCTTTAAAATCAAGACTCAAAGTCAGGGGAGGGGGTTCATTAAAAAATTTTGAGCAGCATGCAAAATACCAAATTTATATAGGGGACAAGAGTTGATTCATACACGAAAAAGTACATTTTTATGCTTAATGAACATTTATTGAGTTTGTTTTTATTTTTCTCATTCCTTATAAAGTTAAAGAATTGCATCCAGGCTTTTGACTAACCCATATTGTTGTAAGTGTTTATGAGATATTTATTTAAAACATGTATATTGGGGATAATTTTTTAATATTGTAGATTTTTACAATGTTAAATTATGCTTTTATCTGAACTGGTTGAATTGGTTTTTCCTCGTTAAGTGCACTAAACTGAGTATAGAGTGTAGTTTAAAAGCTTCACACACTCCGCCATAAAGTACTGAACTTTAAAATATTATAAATATAAATTTGTATTGTCATATAGGATCTAAAGTACAGTTCATACCTTTTAAAGAGCAACTAAAAAATATAATTATTAATCAGTATACGATGGGAGTAAATTTGATAATCGTAAACAGTTTAGACCTTCGTTTTTAACTGATCTTCACGTTTGGTGGTAAGCACGTTACAACATTAAGATAGAAACATGAAATTTGGTATAGTGTGTTTTATATAAAATCGTATTAAAACTGAATTAAAAATATCGTAATGGAGGCCATTTTAAACAGTTTTATGACCATATCTCGTGTGTTATTCAAACGTACTAAATTATATAAATAATTGCAAAATTATTCTGCGTGTAACTGTACCAAATTTTACTTTCTATACGAGACAAATAAGGAATTTAATGTAAAAAATGTAATTTCGAACCCTAAGCTCCCATGAAAGTGTGATATTCGTAATGTTTAATACATCCAGCAGGGCCGGTCAACGAGACGAATGTAACTAGAAGAGGCTCCTTCACATACAGTCCGTAAGGTGTAGATTGTCATACTACGCGTTAAGAGGTGGGAGGAGAAGGTACTACTACTGATAAATACATTGACTCGGCTTCATTCCGCTGTCAACATTTGTCGTGTTGCCGTCTCATCTTATTACTTTGTTATCTATGTTTTGTTTACAAACAATGGGACAAATTTTCTAACCAGAAAAATCGTTCTATATGTTTCAAAATTGATGCTTTAAAAAAAAATGAATAGTGTTTCAAATTTGTTTAAATTTGGTATTTATGCTCAGATATACAAACAATTGGACAAACTTTATAACAAAAAAATAAATAAATTTTAATGTCGGCAAATTCCCCCCAAAACTTTTAAATAGTAGGTTTGATTTTTATTAAATTTGGTATTTAAGCTCATATTCGTTAAATTAATAACTCCTCCGTTGTCAGCTTCTTGTTCTTAAAACTAAACACATTTGATATGATTTCGCGAGGTTGACTATCGAGGACTTTACTCCCACCAACTTTCACCTTCCATCACAACACAACAAACCAATGTTTTTTTTGAAACGCACAGTACAAAACTCACTGCAAGACTGAGCTCAGTGTTTTCCCCAGTACTGTACTCCAACTGGTCCGGATCTTACAAAATGTAGGCCGAGACACCTACAATGCCCGCTAGGTCTAAGCCGACGTCAACAAAGTATTGACTCAGAATATCCATGTATCATCTGTTTTTAAACAACTTTACCCTACATGATCTACCAATACAATTTAAAATTATTAATAAGGCCCAAGAAAATTTCACCATGATATTTATTTAGTCTGCTTTGTATTACATTGTATAATGTATTTGGGCAAGTACCATGATGTAGCTCATAACTTCTTACTTTTATATAGATAATAAAATGTCACAATATTAAAAAAAAAGTATAATCTACTGGCGAGTTTAAGAATGATTTACAGAGTTACCTGGCTCAACGGGCATATTATATGTTATTCGGTTAAATGAGAGTACTTGGAGCTATAAAAATATGTCTGTGTTATTTATCTGTGTATATGTAAAGTTATTATTTATATAAGCTGTCCATTTTAATTTATAAATTGTAAAGTTATTCAATATGGCAAAGAGAATGAGTTTTGTTAAAATATGTAACATTTATGGCAAGTGACGATGGCCGACTTATTATAAGTAGATGTGTGCCTGTTCCCAGGAGACATACGCCGTACTTTGGGCAGCCAGACTACCGTATCTACGAGCTCAACAAGAGATTACAGCAAAGGACAGAGGTGAGTACATCTATCTAACCATCTATTTAATTTAATTATGTAAATATGTCCATTATCTCATCTAAGTACATAAATATATCCCAGTATCTCTTTTAAATAGATAAATATATTTCTACCACTTCGAATTAGATAAATATATTTCTACCCCTTCTAAATAGATAAATATATTTCTATATCGTCTAAAGAGATAAATATATTTCTATATCGTCTAAAGAGATAAATATATTTCTACCCCTTCCAAATAGATAAATATATTTCTATCTCGTGTAAATAGATAAGTATATTTCTACCCCTTCTAAATCGCTAAATATACTTATAACTCTTCTAAATAGATAACCCTTCGAAATAGATAAATACATTTCTACCCCGTCTAAAAAGATAAATAATATATTTCTACCCCTTCTTAATCGATAAATATATTTCTATCTCGTCTAAATAGATAAATATATTTCTACCCCTTCTAAACCGATAAATATATTTCTAACTCTTCTAAATGGATAAATATATTTCTAAATCTTCTAAATGGATAAATATATTTCTATCTCGTCTAAATAGCTAAATGTATTAAGTCTAAATATAATAGACCTCCAATTAATCTTTTTTTATGTCTTATGTTACTGAGAATGATGTTTTAAAAGTTATTGTATCTATAAAGCCAAAAAGGACAAAATATTTATGTAATTTAAGTTTCAGTAATGGTGTATTCCCAATAATATTTCAAGTGATTCCCAGTCTAGGTCGTATATTTTTCACTTGAAATATTATTGTATATTCAATACTTGCTAGTAAAAACGTATAAGCGGAAAAATCAAATAATTAAAAATCAACAAATGATATTGATTTTTCTTTTAATAATTGTGACTGTTTTTTTATTGATTTATTGAAATTGTGTTTTTTTGTAAAAGATTAGGTTATGAGTATTAGAAATAAAGATTGTGCGTGTGTGTGTGCGTGCGTGCGTGCGTCTGTGGGAATAAGGTAGATCAATTGTTATATGAATAAAGTTGTACATTACTTTTTATTTATTTATTGCACAAGAAGTTAATTTGTAATATGTAATTTGTATTATTATTAACACCCATAAAAAAAATTTTTATTTTTCTTTTCCCAAGTGTAAATGGCAAATCTGAAGGATTTAGTTTTTTCCCCTTTCTTTTTCTTTCTTTTCTTTTATTTCTTCTAACTCAAGAGGCAGAAAAAAAATCAAATGATGGAAGATCTTAGACAGGTTTTCCTAAGGATTACCTGATTTTCCTTGTTAAAAAAAAAAAAAAAAAAAAATTGAAACAATTTTATATAAGTTAAAAATGCTTTGCTATGTAAGTAGAATAATTTTAATTTAATTGTTATTTTGTTTTTGTTAAATTTACTGTATATACAAAGTTGTTATAGTTATTTATGTTTGACATGTAAAATAAATAATCTATATCTATATAAATTTAAATTGGGATATTTATATATTTGGATGAAATACCTGAATTTTTATATTTATGGTTTGGGGTGATATAAATTGATATATTCATAAATTTAGACTAGCTGTATATATGTTTGCTGTTCGTGTAACCTTTTAATTAATTCATAAACTACCTATCTAGTGTTATCTATAAATACCTAATAGGGTATATCCATTTACCCAACCTAATTTAAATACAATTTACATAACCTGATCTAAGTTATATCCCTCTGTCTAATCTAATAGAAATGGATAAATATTTCCATCTATTTAATTTCATCTATTTAATTTCATCATATTTACCCCCTGATTTGATCACATTTTGAATGTTATCCCGAGGAACCCAGCTTTATTTACACCTTTTTTTTTCGTAGTCTTGGGTTAGATCCTTCTCTTTTAGTCTCTCTTGACCAACTCTTGTTCTTTTCCGAATCCTGGCGGTATTAGAGTATTCGTGGGCTATTTTGTGTTCTTTTCCCTTTTTAATGAGACGATGATGAATGAGAGGTTTTTGCCTTTAAACGACAAAAAGGAAAAGAATTTTTAATATAAACACATCTATTCGTAAGGCATGTACTAAACGACTCCTAAAACTGTCTTAATTTTATATAAATTTCTATTAAAATATGGGATAACCGGCAAGAGGAAAAGGGACAGCTTAAAATTTTGAATTCAAAAAAGTATCTTTGTATCTTGTATTTTAAACTTAATCACCAATAAATTAATTTTGGAATTTTATAATTCAGGCCTTTGTGCGTACATTGCTTAATTTTATTGTTCTCTTTAACAACAATGGTATTGTCCCAAATATATATATTTTTAAACATGATGCATATCATTAATTAAACTTTATTCCAATTTCGTTTTATTTATGCAGGCTATGTGTGTTTTATTTATAATTGTAAGTAATATATGTATTTGTATTGAAAGTGGAATTTCGAAAACGGTCAAATGATCGCGTAAAGATAAATAGGAGGAAAAATCTAATTATAAAAGTAAAAAAAAAACCTGCGTAACAACTGTGTCAAACAATCTGAGCGCACAAACCTTGATTTATCAATACAATATAACATTTCCTGCAATGCCCAAGAGAACAAACAACTTTTAGGCATTAAAAGATCTCCTATTACATTGATCAAACTAAGTAAGTACTATGATGACGGTCATCAACTCGTTTTTTTGTTATTTTACAAATGTCTAACCAATACTAATTTGACATGCCGAATTTACGTCTATTCGTTATATATACATCAAAACGAACATGTACTTTAAGAGTTTCAATAGATCTAGTTACTAGAACTAGGAGTGCCGATGTATGTAGAGCCTTTCGGCACAACACCGACACCCATCCCAAGAAAAGAAAGAGGAAGGAGAATATCCACTATCAGCAGCACCACTACCCCCACGAGTCCAACCTCAACTGCATGGGTGACGGAGTGAAGCTCCGTCAGGGCTCCCATGCCCCGTGATACCATTTTTAGCTATAACTGATTTCTCAGCTTCGCCCCGATGCCCAGAACGGTCGCGGGCCCGTGATCGTAAACAGACCACCATTCACGACCACTACGGTTTTGGTGTCCCTTCATGTTCCGCCTGGGACTTGACGGTACACTCCAGGTTACCTGGTTTTTCGTACCCACATCAAAACAGACAGGTTGTTGTAGAGTTCAAGTTTGAAACTTAACCAGTTCCGAGGAACTGGAAGGGCAGGCGTACCTAGAGCCATTACGGCACACCACCATACCCTCACTCTGGCAGAAAGAGTAACGGGGAGGAAATCTCACTATTAGCACACCACTACCACCACGAAACCATTACTCAAACGCACGCTCTCAGAATTCGAAACCTCTGGACAGGCTGAGTATGCAACCATGGTACTCATGTCGGCAAGATTTCTCTAGCCACGTTTGATAAGTAAACGTCGGGTAGCTTGCGCGATACTCTCCCCCACGAAATAACCTACTGGGGGTGGCGCCCGTTACCCACCTACATGGGATTGGGTAGCCCACCTCTATCCTGGAAGCTAAAAGGCTTTCCCTCAGTTTTCTTGGGTCGACACCGTGGGGTATAGTGCACGACCCGATTTTAGGAGGCTCCCCAAGCAAGGTTCCCCAAGCAACGTTAATGAGTAGGCCTCAGGTCGCTCACGCAAACCTTACCTCACAACTTTTCCGAGGGCGACGCCCATTACCCATCTATATGGGATAGGGTAGTCAACCACCCGGTTTTAGGGGTCAGCACCGTGAGGTTACTGACCCAGACATCAAAACGAACAGTTTCGATATGAGTTTCAGAGAACTAGAACTAGAGAGCTAGAACTAGGAGGGAGGCGTTCCTGAGCCTTGCGGTTTTGCCAGCCATCCCCCACTCAATAGAAAGAGTAACTGGGTGCAATCCACCACCAGCACCCCACCACCACCACAAAACCATTCCTCAGCGCACGCTCCCAGAAGCCGAAGCTTCCAGACAGGCCGAGCATGCTCCCATGGTACTCATGTCGGCAAGACTTCTCAAGCCACGTTTGATGAGTCACCGTCGGGTCGCTTACGCAATAACCTCCCTCACGTACTCACCTACTAGGGGCGGCGCCCTTTACCCACTTACATAAGATAAGCGTGGGCGTTCTCCAGTTTATCTACATCTTTCATCAAAACGAACAGGTTTGATTCGAGTTTCAAAAGAGAACTAGTTGCTAGAACTAGAAGGGCGACGTTCCAAATGCCTTTCGGCTTACCACCAACCCCCACTCAAAAGAAAGAGTAACTGAGTGCAATCTCACCACTAGCACCCCACCGCCACCACGAAACCATTCCTCAACGCACGCTCCCAGAAGCCGAAGCTTCTGGACAGGCCAAGCATGCTCCCATGGTACTCATGTCGGCAAGATTACTCAAGCCACGTTTGATGAGTCACCGTCGGGTCGCTTACGCGATACCCTCCCCCACGAACTCACCTACTGGAGGCGGCGCCCGTTACCCACATACGTAGGATTGGGTGGCCTTCCTCCAGTTTTCTTGGGCCGGCACCGTGAGGTAAAATACACGACCCGAGTGTAGGTGGCACCCATGTTCACCTATTCTCATGTTAGCAAGGTTCCCCAAGCAACGCTGGATGAGTCACCGTCAGGTCGCTCACGCGTCCCTTACCTCACACTTACTCCGAAGGCGGCGCCCATTACCCACATTCATGGGATAGGGTAGCCAACCCCCGGTTTTAGGGGCCAGTGTCGTGAGGTACAACACTGACCCAGCATCAAAACGAACAATTCATTTTCGGAATATATAGATCAAAACGAACAAAAAATGTCAAATAACATATAGTCGAATTTTGCTTCCATTAACCGTCTACCCGCCATTTTGTTCTTTCAAATTTATGACTCAGTTTTTGAAGTAAAAAAAGAAAAGAAAAAAAAGAAGGGTTTAAACTTGGTTCTCTTGTACTATAAACGTGTATCCTGCGTAAATAAAGTTCTTAGTGGGGTTCATTGTTTTTAGCAATCATTCTTCACCCTTAATAGTTGTTTACTTGAATTTAGCAGCGGGTCATATTTCACTAATATTTTAATGAACTTGGAAAAGCCATTTTGAGAAATTAGTTTTTTTTTTAAATCGATCTCACGAACTCCAACCCCATACAGATTTCTCTCAGGAGATCAGGAGTGATTACAGGAGTGGCAGTCCCAAGGGATCTAGCTGGATCTACACCTCTCTTCACGTTAAGCTAGATCCCTTTCTTTCATTTTTCCAATAGAATATTTACCAACCCTGACACTACTAGAGTATTCGAAAGCTTAGGGTCTTTATTTTGTTCTTTTCTTTGTATATAGGATGCCTGAAGAAGGTTCACAGATTCTTCATTTTCGGTGTATATTCATCAAAACTGAATTTAAAATGTCAAATATCATAAACTTCATTATCAGTCTATACGCCATTTTGTTTCTTCAGAAAAAAAAAATATAACTCCAGAAATAGATAAGATATTGAGTAGAGATTTAGTATAACCATTTTCTATGTGTTACGTATTACAAGTGTACCAATCACCAAGACTTTATTTTTATAATTTTCAAAATGGCGCCCTTTTAAAAGTTTTAACGTTGATTTCCAAAACCGTTAACTTAAAAAAAAAAATTAACTTATGTATAAAAATAAGTCTTTTGGTTTGGTACTTTTGTAAAACGTAACAGACAAAATGTTTATACCAAATCTTAAGTCAATATCTTATCTATTTATGTTTATGAGTTATGTTTTTTATAAAAGAACAAAATGATATGTGACGGATAATGAAGCGGAATTTCACTATATGTTTCTTGACAATTTTTTGTTCTTTTTTATGTACACAACCCGAAAATGAATATCTAGTTCACCTTTTTCGGGACAGCTTGATATAAAATATGTTCTTATTTTTTATCCCATAAAGTCGTTCTGCATCATTGATTAGAGTTGCAATGGGGTGTTTGTGGAATGTTGGAAGTACCAACAAGTTAAAAGTTAATCATAAAACTGTTTTGTTTAGTTTGAATATTGTTCCCTATTTTAAAATTTACTCGCCGATTTTAATTTTGATCAGAGAAAGCTACGTCAACAATATTGATGTCGAGTTTTGAGATCTCCTAAGTCCAAAAAAAGAAGTTGTGTGAATTATGTCCATCATCTGACGTAAGAACTTTACAGTTCAAAAAGGTGTACAGATTTAGTCATATATAGGTATGCCTATATCTTGGGAATTTGTCTATAACTCAAAATTTAGAGTAGTTACCGTATAAAAGAAATTCAAAATTACGGTTTCTCAAAAACTGCGTTAACGATTTTCATAATATTTTGCCTCACGGCCTCTAATGACCCAAAGAAAACGTATTGTCGCCATCTTTCCAAAAAATAAGAGGTTCATCGGTTAAAAATAAAAAAATCTACCATGGGGCTGATACATATTTTTTCTGAAATCGGTTCTTGAATAATCCCAAAACTTTGACAACGATTTTTGATCCATCACATAACTTTATAGAATTTTTTTGTTACAAGGTAAAATTATGTTAATGTGTGAGTTTATGGATACTTTATTTAGTTGATTATTTTTTCCGTTAGATAAAATTCCCTCAGTATCTATAAAAAAAGAGCAGTAATATAGAGATTTTCTCCACATGATTTAAGATTGTGTTGTTTTTATTGATGCTCTTTTTACGCAATAAGTAGGCAGCCCGACATACACTGAAACAGCCAAAATTTTATCATATCAGCTGATGTCTGATAAACAACCAACCGTTGACTTTACCCATCTGCTTAGTTAGACCTTTCAACTACAGTATACAAATTTATATTTCTTTTAATTTATTTTAACCTTGCTGGAGTTTTCCTTGTTGTATGAAGGCGATAAACTTATCATAAAACACAGTAGTTCTAGATTATTCTAATAACGTCAATGTTGGAAATGAACAAAAATTGGGCTAGAGAAACCTGACAGGTAAGATGGAAGAGAGGGATTTAATTCAAGATTACTTGTAGATCCAGCTGGATACTTCGGGATTGCCACGCCCGTACTTACCTATACTGAGTGCTAGACTACAAGGTGGTCAGGGCCGTCTGTCGTATGTACAGTGCTCTACAGCATAAACATGTGAACAGGTTTTAATTCAATTTGTTATGTGGGAACATTTTAATCATTTCTCGGAACTTATTTGATATTTTGTTAATAATAAAATAATTGGCGGGTAGCTGTCATAAAACGTAAAAAAAATTACGATTTTTCAATTTCGGCTTTTAACGATTTTGATCAAGTTTTGCTTCTAAGTACCCAAATATGACGTATTGGTCGTCATCTATCCGTGAGTTGACGTCAAACAGCATCACAAAAACACTTTTTAAAATTCACAAACGTATATTTCATCAAACAAAACTACATCGATTTTTTGACCCAACATATAATTTTCTCTATACTAAGTATTATTCTATATTTGAGAAAGTAAAAAAATCTACCTAAAAGGGAGGGGAAATTACCTTAAAGGAGAGAGACGAAAGGATGAAAATTACCTGAAAGGAGAGAGACTAAAGGATGAAAATGACCTTAAAGGAGAGAGACTAAAGGATGAAAATTACCTTAAGGGAGAGAGACTAAAGGATGAAAATTACCTTAAAGGAGAGAGACGAAAAGATGAAAATTACCTGAAAGGAGAGAGACTAAAGGATGAAAATTACCTTAAAGGGGAGAGACTAAAGGATGAAAATTACCTGAAAGGAGAGAAACTAAAGGATGAAAATTACCTTAAAGGAGAGAGACTAAAGGATGAAAATTACCTTAAAAGAGAGAGACGAAAAGATGAAAATTACCTGAAAGGAGAGAGACTAAAGGATGAAAATTACCTTAAAGGAGAGAGACGAAAAGATGAAAATTACCTGAAAGGAGAGAGACTAAAGGATGAAAATTACCTTAAAGGAGAGAGACTAAAGGATGAAAATTACCTGAAAGGAGAGAGACTAAAGGATGAAAATTACCTTAAAGGAGAGAGACGAAAAGATGAAAATTACCTGAAAGGAGAGAGACTAAAAGATGAAAATTACCTGAAAGGAGAGAGACTAAAGGATGAAAATTACCTTAAAGAAGAGAGACTCAAAGGGGAAAAGTACCTTAAAATGGACACATTATTTTAGAGAGGAAAGACTACCTTAAAGGGGAAACTACCTTAAAGTGAAAAGTCTATCTAAAAGGGGAAACTACCTTAAAAGGGAAAGACTACCCTAAAGGAGGAAACTATTTTAAAATGGAAAGACTACCTTACAGGGGAAAGACAATCTAAAAGAAAAAAAACTACCTTAAAAGGTATAGGAGTTATAGTTTTAGTTATTGTAGTTCTTGTATCACTGAGGATGGCGCCTTTGTCATTGAAACGCGTTTGATTAAGTAAATTTAATTTTTGTGAGATGTTGTCTTCGAGGTTTTTTCTATCTATCTTAAAAGGGACAGGCTATCTTCAAGAAGAAAGACTACCTTAATGGGAAAAGACTATTTAAAGGGGAAACTACCTTAGAGGGGAAATACTACCTTTAAGAGGAAAATGTACCTTATAAGGGAAAAACAAGTTATAGGGGGAAATGTATCTCAAAGAAGAAAGACTACCTTAAAGGGGGAAACTGGCTTAAAGAGGAAAGACTACCTTACAGTGGAAAGACAATCTAAAAGAGGAATACTTTAATCTAAAGAGGAACTACTTTAAAAGGAAAACTAACTTAAAAGGGAACAACCGCCTTAATGTGGAAACTACCTTGAAGGAGAAAATACTACCTTAAAAGGAAAGACTGCCAAGAAGAGGAAAAACTACTTTAGTGGGGAAATACTATGTTACGGGGGAAAGACTACCTTAAAGAGAAAAACTATCTTTAAAGCGAAAATTACCTTAAAGGGGAAAACTTCCTTTTAAAAGGAAAATACTACCTTAAAGAGGAAAGACTGTCTTAAAGCTAATGGGGGAAAACTATCTGAAATGGGGGGAAAACAAGTGTTATTAAAAATGTATTAATTTTTTTGCCAAGTAATTGCACTAATTAAGATCCCGTTTCATAGGCACAAACTAGATTCCACTCCGTGCAAAAAAAAGTTTTTTTTTTTACTCTTGACATTCATCTTTATTGCAACGAGTTTGACTTCTCTGTTGTTATACATAAGATATTGCTCCATTCCATCGCATCAGACTTCATTGATGAGTTTTTACTTCAGAACTAGTCGCGATTGCTCAGCCGAAGGACGTCCTCTTTTCTACATAGACACATTTCTAGACAGGATAAATGTTTCTCCAGTATATCCACGGAAGTCGACATCCACGATTTTATTTTTTTTTAATTCCTAGTTAGGAGTATGTTGTCTACACTCAAGTTTTCTTCCATGTCAATAAAGTCACGAACAGGAAATTTTTGAAAGGTTGCGACATATGTGTTTTCTTTGAATCCGTAGATAAATACACTTGAGCAAAATTGGATGAAAAGTTGAAGACCTCTAGCTGATTTTGAGAACATCCTAATTTTTTGTTTTATATGTACAGTTGGTCCCAAATTTTAATTTATCAACAAAATGAATAAAAAAGACTCAAGATAACTTATTTAATTAAAATCTGTCAACGCGTTTGGGCTTCATTGACAGACAGAAATCAATCCAAAACTTAATTTATTGGACTCGGTTGACTTCAAAACTATAAAAAAACTCGACACCAATTGCCTAACAGAAATTTTATAAGGAATATACCCTTAGGGGCTTTATTTTAGTGAGTTCGTGGTTGACAATCCCGAAGGGGTCTTGGTTTGATCCTTTCCTATCTGATCTCTCTTAACCAACTCTTGCTCTTCTCCGACCCTGACGCTATTAGAGTATTCGAGACTGGTGGGGGGGGGGGTTATTTTATGCTTTCTTCTTCTTTTTTTATAAGGCGATGATGACCGAAAGGTTTTACGTTTAAACAACAAAATAAAAATTAAAAGAAATACAAATATGTATCGTTCTAAATATACAAAGGGCTAAACAGATGGTAAAGTCAATAATTGTTTATCTGACACCATACGATAAGATAAAATCTGTGCTGCTCCAGTGTATGGCAGGTAGCCTACTCGTGGCATAGCAATAACACAATTTTAAGGCTGCTGTTATTTTTCTCTCAAATTATGAATGGTATGAGTGAGCTATTGGCAATTGTTTTTTTAGAAGTCCTATTTCACTGTCTTCTATTAGATTCTGAGAGAAGTTTAGTTAATGGGAAATTAATTATCTAAATAATGGAAAGATCAAGATTATATGAAGAAAATGTGTAGTCCCAGCTAAGTCTAACGAAAGTGTAGTTACAGTTTGTACACACACTAACAAACACAAGTTGAAAATATACGTGATGATCGTACACGTCCTGGTTATTACTTTGAATACAATTCAGAAAAGTTTTATTTAAACCGTTGGAGCTTATTTTGAAAAAAAAAATCGTAATTTCGTTTTTTGTTATGGAAGCTCATCCTTAGGATCCCAACTGGATATACACGTTTTTCATGTTGACTGGATAGATCCCTCTCTTTCATCTTTCCTATTGGATCTTTCTTGACCAGCTCTTGTTTTTTTTTTTCTGACTTAACGCTATTAGAGTATTTGAAGGCTAGGGGCCTTACTTTGTTCTTTTTTTTTGTATAAGGTGACGATAACCGAAAATGTTTGCTTTAGGAAGGTTAAGTTATTGAAAAAATGAGGGGGAAAGTCTCACGATATGGACAAAATTTTATGCCATCATACCAAATTTGATTTAAAACTGTCAACCCGTTTAGACCACAGACGCCAGATAGATGGGACATTATTCCACAAATAATTTTTGTCTCTCTTTTTTTAGATACAAGATAGAGCAAGTTGATTTCGTTTTGTTTTTGTTTAAATAGGAAAAAACTCTCCGTCATTATAAAATAGACACTTAGATCTCGAATACTCTAATAGCGTCAGGAGTCGGAAGAGAACAAAAGTTGGTCAAGAGAGATGAAAAGGATGGAACTAATCTAAGACTACATGGAAAGCTCTGTCGATTCAGCTAGGTTCCCTTGGGAGTGGTAAGCCCATACTTACTATATATCGTCAACTTGTTTTTATTATACTACAGTATTATCAAACGGGGAATGTGGCTGAACGAAGGGTCGCCTCACTTTAACGCACGCACCATCACACACAGGCGCGCAGAGTATTAAGACTGGCCGGTACCTGCCGTGGGCCACCCGCATGAGTTACCTACTGTGTTTCACTTGATCAAACTTAATATTTTAAAATGAAATCTGTAATATATTTTTATTCTACACATCATTTCAAGAAAAGCGAGACCAAACAATGTATAATTTACTTTAATAGAGTCCAAAATCAACAATGTTTTCTATAAAATGAATGAGAGTATAATGACTATTAAGTCTGTATAAAGAACACTATCGTATATCTTTTAGGATCATATTAAGTCAATTATAAGTTGTTTAGTCTCATTTTTCTTGTAATTATGTGTAGAATACAAATTTGTATAGATTTTATTTTCAAATTGCAAATAAATAAAAGTTAAGCCAAGTAGGTGATTCATACGGTCACCGGACACCCTAATCTTCTGCGGTTGTGTGAGTGAAGTTTGATGGAAGTATAGGCGATGACAAAGTACATTAGAACGAATTGACTCTTGTTTTGATGTGATGTACCAAAAACTGACTGACGAACAAAAATGAGGAAGCATCGTGTTAATTTTATTGGCAGTGGTACATTGTATACAACTTTAAAGTGAGTTAAGTCTATGCAATACATACACAATAAACAAAGTGTGATTCATGCCAATATAAACGATTATCCCATGTTTATCCCTCAGATTTGTTTAAAAAGTATTTATAGATCTGCGATTTCATGTATAAAGATAGTAGACCCAATCCTGATCTTAATGGCAGCCCTACTCAGTTTAGTTACGTAAAGCAAATTATTACTGCACGCACGGACACAAGATGAGGATTAAAGAATTAATGGAGGCTTTGTTTATGACGAAAATTTTTAATTGTTATATTATCACATACATAATATAGAGAAAATTAATTCGAGTTTTGAAGTACTTTGAGTTAAAAAAATCTGCTTAGAATGATGTGCACTGCTCTACAGCTCAAACGTGTACGGAAATCTCGAGAATCATGTAGTCTTGGGTTAGATACCTCTCTTTCATCTCAGGCCTCTCTTGACGAACTCTTGTTCTTTTCTGATCCTGACGCTATTAGAGGGCTAGAAGTCTTTATTTTTTAAACTTTTTTTATGACCGAAAGGATTTTTGATGAAAATTTTAGGGGTTATAGAAAATTACGATTTTCCCAAAATATAAAATCAACTGTATCAATTTTTGTTCAGATGTAGCCTCTAAAGACCCAAACAAAATTTATTGTTACGGTCTAAAATGGCCAGTTCATAAATTATTATCATTAATAATCGAAATGGGTTATGGTGATATTTTCAATCGGCTTTACCGATTTCATTCAAATTTTGGTGAAATATGAAGATTCATGACTTACACCCGTGTGCATGTTAATTAACAAATATTACGTTAAAAAAAATGAAAAAAATCCATTCAAAAAATGTTGGACCAAATTTAATTACACACATTTTATTTTCAAATATGGCGTCTATGGTTAATTTTCACGTTTTAATTATTATAACTACCGATTGACATTTTCACGTTTTAATTCATAACTACCGATTGACATTTTCACGTTTTAATTCATAACTACCGATTGACATTTTCACGTTTTGATTCATAACTACCGATTGTCATTTTCACGTTTTGATTCATAACTACCGATTGACATTTTCACGTTTTGATTCATAACTACCGATTGACATTTTCACGTTTTGATTCATAACTACCGATTGACATTTTCACGTTTTAATTCATAACTACCGATTGACATTTTCACGTTTTGATTCATAACTACCGATTGACATTTTCACGTTTTAATTCATAACTACCGATTGACACTTTCACGTTTTGATTCATAACTACCGATTGACATTTTCACTTTTTGATTCATAACTACCGATTGACATTTTCACGTTTTGATTCATAACTACCGATTGACACTTTCACGTTTTGATTCATAACTACCTATTGACATTTTCACTTTTTGATTCATAACTACCGATTGACATTTTTGACAACGATTAGTTTTTATTAAATTTTGGTGATGGGTGAGTGAAAAAATTTGTGTAATGTTTTTACACAGTTGTTTTATTTCGTTTTCAATAATTCAGATTCTATAATTTTGCTGTGAAATATTACGGCTAATAGGAAATTCTATAATTTGTATCTTAGTATCAATGCAGATACAAGGAACAAATGTAATTTTGTAGAAATCTATATCTATTCGTAGAGTGAGGCAAAAATTATGTACCGTATACAGGGTGTCCCAAAAAGTCATATCTGTTGCTATTCATCAAAAAAAAGAACCATGGACGCGTGCTTAATAAAATATTTATATATATTTAAATAAAGTTTGAATTTGCTTCTGTATTACCATCGTAAAAACATACTCGTGAAATTGATCTTTTAATGACAGCAATCAAAGTTCATTTTAGTTTTTCTCCTGAACCGTACTTTACTTTCCACACGTGTTTGAGTCATTAATGTTCACATTTCACTACAATTTGAACGAAATCGGTGGTGTCGGTTTTGAGAAATTATGTGTTTTATTTAGTTTTCTTGCCGATATCTCACGTAGCGGCAATTTTAAAATATGGGGACCAGTAGGTTTCGATTGATTCTTTAGAGGCTAGACTTGAGTAAAATTTGATGAAAACCATCAGGAGTACGGGTTTAGCAATTCCGAGGGTGAAATCACTCTCTTTCATCTTTCCTGTCTCTCTTGACCAACTATTCTGACTTTCACGGTGTTCGAGAGCTAAGTATCTTTATTTTATTTGTTTTAATTATTGCGACGATGACCGAGTTTTTCTCCTTTAAACAACAAGAAGGGGAAAAAAAGTAATTTTGTAGTTAGTATGGCAGCTAGTCCCTTAATTTTGAGTTTTAATATAAGGAAATAAAGTACGGGAATGTGATCAATATTTATGTTTAGCAAATTTCAAAACTTCCATCTCCTCAACCACAACATTAAAAAGTTGCCAACATTTTCTGACTCATCCAAACCCAAAACCAGTTGTCAGTCAAAAACTGAAAATCTATGTTATCTTTTTAGAGAGAGAGAGAGAGAGAGAGAGAGGGAGAGGAGAGAGAGAGAGAGAGAGAGAGAGAGAGAGAGAGAGAGAGAGAGAGAGAGAGAGAGAGAGAGAAAGAGAGAGAGGGAGAGAGGGAGAGAGGGAGAGAGGGAGGGAGGGAGAGAGAGAGAGAGAGAGAGAGAGAGAGAGAGAGAGAGAGAGAGAGAGGTTGGTAATTGAAATCTGCAAATTTGCATCTACTTTAGCGTGTTATAAGTTGAAAACACACGAAATATAAACATAAAAATTACCGACATTTTTAATTAGATTTTTCGGATTTTCAATTGGATTGTGGGGTTGTATCCACTATTGTGCTTACTTATTAACAACGTCATTTCGAAGTTAACGTTTTTGATTTTCTGAGGAAGTTGAAATGTGAAATCGGACAAAAACGGTGGTCGACTTTTTTTTTTTTTTGACGATTACCAAACTGCTTCATATACTGGGTAGGTAAAAATCCATGAAGATTCTTTGAAAATATTTTCAAATCCCTAATTTAAATAAAAGTCTGCTCATGTTAGTTGGGCTGTAATTCACTTTATGGACAATCGAGAGACGTATGTCAGTCCCAAAACCTTTTGACGATCCGCTGGACCATAAATTAGATCTTAGGTATCCATCACAATTCTTCACTATACTTGTGTTATAGAATGTAAATAAAAGAGTGAAAGCGTGTTCTAAAACCACACAACATATTAATCTCTACATCAAATTTAATAAACATACGTATATTCGTAATCAGAATAACTTCTAGTTTTATTTCCTACCTACCCCAAACATATTTTCAATTTTTTAAAACATTTGTTTTTGTCTAGGTCATTTCTTTGTTACCGCTATATATATTTTCTATATGTGGGACAGTACAAAGAATACAAATCTAAAGTTTGAAATATATAGGATTTATCGTCTTGTCTGTGTAGATGGGTTCCGACTTACAGACAGACAGACATACGAGTGAAATTATAAGCGTCCTTGATTTTACTTACGGACACTAATAAAGACAAATCAATGAAAATGCAATTGTTTTTCTCATATCTCACAAAAACTGCTTTTAAAATTTACCCGCTTAGCATTGGTTAAATTGAGTTGTAATTGTCATTAAGAAAACTATAAATATATGATTTCGCACTTTAATTTAATTTCAAATTCAAATAATATTTTACAGATTTGTAGGTCACGCCATGTTGTGGGGGGGGGGAGGAAGAGAGAGAGAGGGGTGGGCATGATATCTAACACTTAAATTTGGCCTAGCGCCAACATATTAATTTTTTCGTCAAATAAACATACAGAATACTGTAATTTGTAATTTTATTTGATAGCCTACTCCACACACATATTTAAAACATAAAAATATTTCAAGTCGATAGTTATTGCCTTTAACTTAACCGCCCGATGGTTATTTTTTGTTACCGCTATGGTTTTTCTATATATGAGACAATACAAAGAATATAAATGTTAAAGTTGAAATATATAGATCGTCTTGTCTGTGTAGACGGGTTGGAACTGACAGAAGGACAGACGCAAGTGAAATTATAAGGGTCCTTGTTTTGACCTATGGGTGTACCTTACATCTATGGTTGGGGAGGGGGGAGGGTGAGTACTGAGTGCAGCTCAACAATCGGTCGTTATCTTGACAACAATAGGTGAACTTCTATAAACAAATGGATGTTGAAGAATCGTGAGTACAGTTTTTGGGTTTAAGAAACCTGTGGTGTACGTAGTGCACAATCTTTAGCTTCATTCATCACTCGCTCGACTGTGCATAATTATTAACTGTCTAGGCCTACAGTATATGCCACGTTTCCAATAATAATATCAGCATTCTATCATTATTCTATAAACAAATGGATGCTGAAGAATCGTGAGTACAGTTTTTGGGTTTAAGAAACCTGTGGTGTATGTAGTGCACAATCTGTAGCTTCATTCATCACTCGCTCGACTGTGCATAATTATTAACTGTCTAGGCCTACAGTATATGCCACGTTTCCAATAATAATATCAGCATTCTATCATTATTCTATAAACAAATGGATGCTGAAGAATCGTGAGTACAGTTTTTGTGTTTAAGAAACCTGTGGTGTATGTAGTGCACAATCTGTAGCTTCATTCATCACTCGCTCGACTGTGCATAATTATTAACTGTCTAGGCCTACAGTATATGCCACGTTTCCAATAATAATATCAGCATTCTATCATTATTCTATAAACAAATGGATGCTGAAGAATCGTGAGTACAGTTTTTGTGTTTAAGAAACCTGTGGTGTATGTAGTGCACAATCTGTAGCTTCATTCATCACTCGCTCGACTGTGCATAATTATTAACTGTCTAGGCCTACAGTATATGCCACGTTTCCAATAATAATATCAGCATTCTATCATTATTCTATAAACAAATGGATGCTGAAGAATCGTGAGTACAGTTTTGGGTTTAAGAAACCTGTGGTGTACGTAGTGCACAATCTGTAACTTCATTCATCACTCGCTCGACTGTGCATAATTATTAACTGTCTAGGCCTACAGTATATGCCACGTTTCCAATAATAATATCAGCATTCTATCATTATTCTATAAACAAATGGATGCTGAAGAATCATGAGTACAGTTTTTGGGTTTAAGAAACCTGTGGTGTACGTAGTGCACAATCTGTAACTTCATTCATCACTCGCTCGACTGTGCATAATTATTAACTGTCTAGGCCTATATGCCACGTTTCCAATAATAATATCAGCATTCTATCATTATTCTATAAACAAATGGATGCTGAAGAATCGTGAGTACAGTTTTTGGGTTTAAGAAACCTGTGGTGTGCGTAGTGCACAATCTGTAACTTCATTCATCACTCGCTCGACTGTGCATAATTATTAACTGTCTAGGCCTACAGTATATGCCACGTTTCCAATAATAATATCAGCATTCTATCATTATTCTATAAACAAATGGATGCTGAAGAATCGTGAGTACAGTTTTTGGGTTTAAGAAACCTGTGGTGTACGTAGTGCACAATCTGTAACGTCATTCATCACTCGCTCGACTGTGCATAATTATTAACGTGTAAAAAATATGTCACGTGTGAAAATACGGTAACATCATTACTGCCATTAACTGTCCAAGTCTCCCTTATGTCACGTTTGCAATAACCATATCAGCGTCGATATTACGGTTCCATCACAAATCTAAACTGAAGAATCGTGTGTATGGTCTTTGTTTTTAAGAAAATTGTGGTGTACGTAGTGCACAATCGGTAGCTTCATTTTCACTCGCTTATTAACTGTCTAGACCTACAATATATTACACGTTTGCAATAATTATATCAGTGTTCTATCATTATCACGGTTCTATAACAAATAGATGCTGAAGAATCGTGGTACGATCTTCAGGTTTAATGAAAAGGTGTGTCACGTGTGAACAATCGGTAGCCACATTACCGTTTACTCTACTATTGGATTGACATTAACTACCTAGGTGTATCTTATGCCACGTTTAAATAACCATATCAGCGTCAATATCACGGTTCCATGACAAATAGATACTAAAGAATCATGTGCACGGTTTTTGGGTTTAAGAAAACAGGTTCTGGCATAAGTGAACAAGCGGTAGCGTCATTTAATGTTCAGTCTACTATGTACTGCCATTAACTGTCTAGGTGTACCTTATACAAAGTTTGCACTAATTATATCTGCGTTGATATCACGGTTCTGTGAAAAGGAATCATGTGTTAGGTCTTTGAAGAAAACTGTGATGTTAATCTTGTACAATCGGTAGCCTCATTCACCACTCACACAATCGTGCATAGTTATTTAACTGTCTAAGCCAGCGGTTCTCAAACTTTGAGTTACTTCGAGCCCCCCCCCCTCTGCATAATCCAGCTGTAAGCCGGGTCCCCCTACATGTAAGCGTACTATATATTATAAGTCGCATTTGACATTTTACAATCAATTTTTATTAAGTTTTACTCATTCTATGCATACTCTAAAGGGGCAATAGGTTTAATCGTAATCAAACAACAAATTCTATACAAACAATTACAATTTAAATAGGTATTTTAGCTACTATAGTACATAATTGTTATTTGTAACTCAAATCAATAATAATAAAAAGAGCTTCAGTGTGAAAAGTTTGAAGGATGTGCTTTTTTCTGCGCATAGTTTCCTGAAACGCGGTGTCAGTTCTGATAACTCTGCTCTGAGTTCCTTCGTAACATCCAGTCTTGAGCGATATTTACTCTTCATGGCAGCTAGGCACCAACCCCAGTTTTACAAGAATAAGTGGTGGCGAATGGAGTGAGTATTTTCAATGCCCTTTCACTCAAAATTGGGTGTTCCTTTTGTACACCAATCCAGAAGGATGTGAGAGAAGATTCTTTAAACTTCATTTCAAGCCCAGCGTCACCTTGGAGGTCAATGAGATTTTCTTTTCCCATCATGTTGAGGGAGCACTCATCGACTGAGGGTTTGAACGGGTTTTGAATCCATGCCAAACCATCCAAGTTCTCATCAAAATATTTTTCAAAACGAGATTTGAGGATTTCTAAGTGTTTAAGAAAGCATTTCTTTGCATTGGTTGGAATTGTTTTGAGATCCATTGTTCAATCATAATTTTAAGATTAGGAAATAGCTCCAAATTGTCACTTTTCAGACCTCCCTCGTACAAACTTAGCTTCTTTACAAAGCTTTTCACCTTATCAGTCCATTGCAGAAAGTTTGTATATTTTTTCCTGTAAAGGCTTGTTCAGTACATTTATTTTCTCAAAGATATCTGCCATGTTCGCAAATCGCAGCAAAAAATCTGAGTCAGTGAAAAACGTTGAGTTTTGGTGGTTTTCGTCAAGAAAAAGTGCGAGGACTTCATGTCTAAGTTCAAATATTCTGGTCAAAGCCTTTCTTCTCGATAGCCAACGAGCGTATGAAACAGTAAAGCTGTATGTTGTGAGCCCATATCTTCACAGAGAATTTTATAAACTCGAGACTTTAAAGGCTGCCCTTTAATGAGATTGACTGTTTTTAACGACCACATGTAAAACTTCATCAAGTTCCGGGGTCATACCTTTTGCTGCTAAAGCCTCTCTATGAATTATGCAGTGTGTCCATCTAGCTTCTGGAGCTACCTTTTTGATCAACCCTCGAAGTCCAGTGTTCTTTCCTCACATAGCCCGAGGAAATGTAGGAAAAATTGGGAATTTTCACCTTTTCCATCAATTGGACGTGAAGATCTTTCGAAATGTCAGCTATACGTCTTGATACCATATCATTTGACATCGGTATGGCCTTCAACTGTTGAGCCATGGATTCTCCAAACATAGTAATATGTTGTAACATATGCTGGTAATATCAGTTCTTCTCCAATAGTGTGCTGTTTTTTCTTCTGAGCGATTCTGTGAGAAACCAGATAAGATGCCAACAAAGCCTTTGAAGGTACACTTGTAATGTTGGAATAAGCATTTTTTGTAGATTTAACACTATTAAGTTTTTGTTCAAAAAACTCTCTTGGTTTGTTTGCGATATTTCCATGTTTAGTGTCAAGAAGTCTTTTAAGTTTGTTAGGTTTCATGCTGTCAGAGACCAGGACAGCTAGAATTATACACTGGGGCCATTTATGATTGTTTTTGTAAAACCTAGTGATAAATAACTGTCGTCATAATTGCGCACTTTGGCTACGCTTGGTCCACTTGGAGAAGGAGTGGTTACACTTGCAGTGTCGCCGGGATCCTCATTTTGACCTTGACTGTCACTGACGCCACTACTCGTACCTGCCTTCACTGATGCGTCTCCACTTCCCCCACTTGTTACAAGAAATCTTTTCATTATGATACGCTATTGATATCTAGCCATCAACAAACAAGTTAGTTTGTAAATATATACACTTGTACTCAACAAAAAACTTACGCAAAACCAAAGTATCTATGAAAATAACCACAAAATATGGAGAACTGCTACGTTAAAAACGTGGAGTCCTGTGCTAACTGCAGTAGACGCGACGCATTGGCGGTAGGGGTAGGAGTGGTGGAGGTTTCGGGAAAGTCCGGGGTCGATAAGACACGATCGTACTTCGCGGCATTGTGAAACCACAACAACCGTGCAACATCAGGGCACGGGAGATTTGTGAATTACTAGCAACTTTGCGATTTTTTGCAAATTTGATTAAATTCGGTCCACGCGTTTGATTTGTAGAACTTACGACAGATAGACAATATTCTAAAAGCCACCTTTTTGGACTCAGGTGACCTCAAAAGGGATTTGAAAACAAAACTAGACTTTGATTTTTTGACCTATCACATTACGCTCTATATACTACGTATATGTGAAATTTTTAACTTCTGTGATCAAAATCTTGGAATATTAAAAAAAAAGCGTCCCTAAAAACCAAAATAGTTTCTAAAATTTCAATCTTTTTGGGTCTAAACCTTTTTTATTACAGTGATTTTGAATACGTAGCCTAATTTATGACTCTGGAAATAATTTACTTACATATTTGAAATTGGAATAATAGGAATAATACCAGTTTCTTAAAAATCAAATTAAATAATGTCTGATGGACATGCTTCTCCTATGTCTGGGGTCAATAATTTTAGGCAATAAACAGGGTGTGGTAGAATTTTGATAACTTTTCGACCATTACTGTTTTCCGACCGTCATTTAAAATTTTTTTCTCTATCTTCATTCCGTGCTTTGTCCACAATACTAACTGTTTCTCTGTAATATAGAGTTGCTTTTGAACTTGATAGTACTGTAGTAGTTATGTTTCTTTTTAATAATAAAAGAGGCGTCACTCATTTGCTACCACAATCTAACTTGTGGTAGATTCCTTTCTTATGACTTATTATTTCTTCTGGAGTCAATTCTCTGCCAGATTAGGAACATTTAACTTTCACTATGCCAACATCATCAATCAGGCCGGCAGGAGTTGCTGCCATACCATTATCAATAGAAAAATTACTTTTAGTTTTATTATTACTCTCCACAGCATTGTCAATACAGCTGACTGATTTTTTCCCTTTTTACCATTATTTCGGTTCATCAAACCAAAAGATTTTAAAACCATCCACACTTGAATATTCTTGAATGTTCATTCGCATACAAAATTAAAAGAATGATGGATTTAGCCATAGTGTGTTCTGTTGACATGTTTAAGTGCCTTTGAGTATGATATTAATGATTAAGACATATTTAAGTTTTAATTTTAAAATATTTTATAATTAATGAATAAAATAAATTTAATATAATTGGTCTTTAATTTAGGAAAGTGATAACCTGTGGTGGGATGCTTTTGCAACGGAATTCTTTGAAGATGATGCAACGCTTACGCTTACATTTTGTTTAGAAGATGGACCTAAGAGATATAGTAAGTTTATTTCAATATTTATATTCATTTTTATCTTTAGTTTTTTTAAATTGACATATTAATAAATATATTTTGTATTGAGATATGATAATATATCAGTTTTATCTATATCCATTTTTTTGGGGTAAAAAAAAAAAAAAATCAGATTTATAAAATGTAAATTAATTACACGAATAGTAATTATTAAATAAATTATTAAACCATAGTGTCTATACACAGAACCGGCATGATTTTTAGCTAAACTTCTAAATTTGAAAACCGAAGCAAATTTGGTTCTGCCCTATTTTCTGAAACCCTAAAATTTTACTTTGGAGAACTTAGTTTTTTATTTTAGTCTTTTATAAATAAAGATTGAGTTTGTTTTTGAGATGGATATACAGCAGAACCTTGCTAATTCAAATCTCATTAAGTCAAATTCCTTGATGAATCAAATTTTTTCATTCCCTTTGAACTTGCCTATCTTCTCCCATGATATCTAAACTAGGTACTTAAATCGAAGGGTTGATGAAAAATACCTCCATAATCTGCCTGCTGGACCTGTTGCCACACTTCTATAAATCAAAGTTTTGAGCTAGAAAACTTAGTTGTCCTCTATAAATTGAATAGGAAACCAGGTAGTTCAGTAATTCAAAACAGTTCACGTTACAACGTTGGTGTTGTTTTGTCTAGTCATCAAGTCTGAGTTTGGAGGTTTAACTAAAAGTGTGGTAATGTACTTTTTAGTGACTGTCATTACTATTTCTCATGTGTTTTAGTTCGCGTTTCCTTATCAAATAAGGCTTTGCGCAATGGCAAAATATGTACTCAAAACTCTTTCGTACGAAGAAAAACCTGAAAGTTATAGAACACGGGTGATAAAAAGAAATGTGACATGCGAAACAGTTCATCATACCAACCAACACTCTTTCAACAATTTCCTTCCTTCTTCCTTCTTCTTTCAAGCTTCCGGCTTCAGGTAATGCCGACGACTCGGTGTCCGTGGTAAACCGCAGCTGCCAATGCCCAGTACTCTTTCTTTTGCAATATAATTTTCATGGGGTTTGGAATGTCTTTTAGTGCTGCCAGAAGGGCCGTCCTGGCTGTGTTTTCGTTTGAGCACTCGAGTAGTATATGCTTCAGCGTTTCCTCCTCCATTCTACAGTTATTGCAGGTTTCGGAATCGACTAGTCGGAATCTTTTCAGCAATTTAAACATTTATAAAACGAAGTGATTGAAGTGATAAGCTCTTCTCTGCAGGTCTCCCGGAGGAGAAGTGATTATTTTCTCTGTAGGTCTCCCGGAGGAGAAGTGATGATCTTGTGAGAAGCTATGTCCTGGACTCCTGGAGGAGAAGTGATGATTTTGTTGGATTTCGCACCCTACTTATACAATTTTCAACTCTCGTACCTGTAAGCTAGCTAGGACTGGTTGAGTCGTAAACAAAGATCTGTCCATTGTATTCATATCGGGTTGCACGAACCAATCAGAGCCGAGCTGGTTTGTAATTGGTTCGTTGGTTGTTGAGTGTTCGCGGCTCCGTCTCCTAACATGAAAGCTGTTCGGCCAATCAGAAGCAAGCTATTCAATCGGGGAGTTTTTAAATTGGATTGCCCAAAGCAAAGCCGTTTAAGGCTGGGGAACTGATGTGGCGGGCTAGTGTGTGTGTTTTGGCAGTGTTTGCCGTGTTTTGTGGAGAATCTATTTGGGTGAACTGGTTCTCAGTGTAGATGACGTTATCAAAGTCACAATTTTTGAAAAGGTCTTCTGTATATCCATAAAACTTTAAGTAGGGTGTAGAAATAATTAAAGTTCAGTAATATCTATGATTGTTTAATTTGTCTTCAAATTATCATTTTACTCTAACATCCCAACAGTTCTGCACTGTAGATGTTGAACTTTCTGCTTTATTTGAGAATAATACCTATTCAAAAAACAGTGTGGTTTGTAAATGTTATGGCTCTCTATGGAAACATTGTAGGTGTATGAAACAGCTTTGAATTAGTTTTATTCATAATAGGTAACCATTCTTATTCCATTTAAATCATATGATCCATTTTTTAAATAAAAACATGATAAATGTTCAAATTAAAGTTCAGTGTGTTTTGCAACTTGCAAAATTCAATTCTAGTGCAATGTGAGTATCGAAGAAGATCCTCCATATGAAAATATTCATAGATAGAACAAACAGTTGAAAGAAACTAGTATTGTATTATAGAAAAAGCATTCAGATAGGCTTTCAGTTAACAAAGAAACTGTTGAAAACATATGAAAACGCTTTAGACGTAGTAAGAAAGTGTACTCAAGATCTAGATGTTCCAAACACAACAGCATACAAGGTTTTGTAAATTGCTCGGATTTACAGGTTATAAAAACTTCAGTTATTGCATGCTTTGTGGCCAGGAGATAACCTTTATTAAATGTCTGACTTTGCTGTAACATTCTTAATGAAAATTTTCTGAACCGAGTAGTTTTTAATGACGAGACCACTTTCAATACTTTGGGACATGTACATTAGTATAATGTTTGAATTCGGACAAATGAACGTTCTCTTATCTTTGTTGAACATGTGCATGAATTCAATAGTCCTATTTGGTGTGCTCTTGCTCGAGATCACATGATTCTCCTCTTTAACTTTGCTGGAAGCATTGTTAACTTTGACATATTAGAGCTATGTGCTCTTCCCCAAATTTTGCATTTCAACAAAATGGGGCACAGCCTCTCTATCCCAATGTTGTTCGTGATTTCCTTGTTGCGAAATTTTTTCAACGTTGGATTGGGAGATGTGGTTGGAAGACTTGGCCACCATGCTCTACCAACCTTAAACCCTTGGACTTTTATTTATGGGGATAGATTAAACATTTTTAAAGTGAAAAGGATTCGAATGGAATTTGAGACAACAAATTATAGAAGCAGTGACATGGATAACACCAGATTGCGATGAAATTTAGATAAACTTTGACTCTAATAACTCTCAAAACATATTGGTTGCCACTCTCCAAAAATGTCGGATCGTGAGTTATTGATATTACTAAAGAAAAAATCGGTCATGGGACTGATATAAATGTATTAAAGTGTTTTTTTGTAAAATTCTATTAAATGGTCACTTGTTGGAGAATAAGAATAAAGAATTTACTATCTAGACGATACAGGTAATTTTGTGTACTTGATTAAAATATCGGTTGATTTATTATCTTTACTTTTTTAAGTAGTCATTCACTTGGTATGATCAACTTGTAAATTGAAGTGTTCATCAGTTTAGATGGGAGTGATAAATTGGGCAACAGCAAAATAGTATTACCATTGTTGCCTTGGATGAAGGCAAGTGGGATATCTGGTGCTCAACTTTTGATGACTATAATTAAGTGTAGGCTCTTTTTTGAGAGCTTAATCAATACAGGTTGCTATTTTTTAATATAGTTGTTGTTTCACAAAGAGAATGTATTTAATGTCAGAAAATAAAAACTATTTAATTCATTTGAATGGGATTTATCATATCACAGAATGAAAATGGTTTAGTTTGTTATAACAAATAATTGAATGTTAATAATGAACTAATTCCAACCTTCTTTATTTAGACAAAAATTTCTCAATCATTAGACCATAAAAACAGTCTTTTAATCTTAATTTGTACAACATTATAAGAAAGAAGGAATAATGAGTTTAAAGTAGATGTCTCTATCCTTTGAATAATTTAATAGCATAAAATTCGAAGGATAACAAGAGTTAGTCAAAACAGTCCTCATAGGAAAGATGAAAAGGAAGGATATAACCCAAAATTTGGTCAAGAAAGGTATGTATCCACCTAGATATCTTGGGATTGCTACATCCATACTCACTCTCAGTGAGCCACCGAAGGAGTGGTAAGGTAGATTACCAGAATCATGGCAATACTCCGTAACGATGGTAAACGATATCTGATGTTCAGTCTGTCAAATACTGTACAATTTATTTGTGTAGGAAAACAAACTTATCAAAATAGTTTTTGAGAAAAAAATATCCATGCACAATGCCCAGATCTGTAGAAGAATATAGATGATCAAACAGGAAAATTCAGTTTGTTTTGTCAGTCACCTACAAAAACAAGCAATATGGAGAACTAAAGCCGCACCCTGGCCAGTAATAGGCCGCTGCATCCCTGCCTCACTACATCTTCCTACTAGTATCACTAGGGCCTATAGTATTGAAAGCTTGCGCGGCTATCTTCACAGCATGTCTTGGACTATAAACCCCTTGACTTCATACCTTATAACAGACATGCAGAAGTTTCTATTGTTCAGGTTGATTTTATAATATTTAGTTAATAAATTTTACAATAAAATTCATCAATAAATATATTCTAGAGTTGACCTACACAAATAAAAAATGTAAAGATTATTTTAGGGTGTGTGGCACACATGTAGCTTATATGGAATATTCGTTGCTGGATGAAAGTGAATATCATTGAAAATTAAATTATACACTTAGGATTTGTGAAATTAATACAAGTTAATCAAACGTATGTAAATGAAATGAGAGGACTTTAAGCCTTCTAGTAACTTCAGAAAACGTCAGTGGTTCGATAACAAGTGTTTGGGAGTGAAACAAATTGATATAGAGTATTAAATCTGTTTTAGGAATCAAATCCGGAAGGAACAAAACTGACATAGTTACAAACTAAAAGGGAATTTAAAATTTTTTTAATTTTTTTATTACAGAATTACAACAGGGCAATAAGAGCCTATCTAGTAATATACATTTAATACTAATGTCACCGTTTGTTGGAGTATCACCCACCGATGGACTCCTGATTAACGCACACTCTGTTCATGTGTGATTTGTTACACTTTCTCATTGCAAAGTTCTAGAGGCTTCGTCCTTTTCAAGTGACGGGTCTCGCCAGAGTTGTCTAACAAGCATGCTACAATTTAAAATATTGCGTTAAAATAAAATGAAATTACACAAAAAAATATGTAGCGAAATATTTATAAAATGTTAGAAATACAAAACAATTTAGGAGCATAATAAATTTAAACTGGTGGACTGATGGCAAATATTAACGGATGGCCTATATGTGTTGTGATGCAACCATATTGGACTTCAAATACTATATTTCATTTTTGTTCCAACTATTATATCTTTAATTGTCATGGTTAATTTATTTTTAAGTATTATTATTACTGAGAGGCGGGTTGCTTTTATTTGTGAAAAATTTCAGCTGCACAAGCGATTTACTTCCCCAATCTTTTTTATAACAACTAAAATAACTATATCATTCTTCACAAGTAGATATTTATGTTGGGCAAATTTAATCAACATATATTTCATTCACTTTAGAACTGGCTAAGGTCGCAGATGCAACTCATTTACTTCTTTTTGAATGCGATAATTATGTAGGGTTTGACTACTATAACTGACATTTCAATTAACCTTAGAGTATCCAGTGGCAGTTGAATTTGAAGTTTCGTTGAACAGCTGTTAAAAATAAGCTACTAATTTTATTGTTGCCTTTGTAACTCGACCTTATATTGCTTTATTTCTCTAGTTGTGTTTTAGGTTGTAATTTGACGATTTCTTGCATTCCTTCTTTTTTAAATTTTATAATTGAATAGCAAAGTTTCTCACTATAATGATATAATTTACATAAAATTCTTTTGGGTTACGACAACAGTGATGTATTATAAAAATCTTTGTGACCTATATACAAAGTTGGAAAATGAAATTTTTTTAAACATTCGAAATATTTATGGATTTCACAATCTTATATTCTGCGATAGTCAACACTCATCACTAAAAATTATGTAGGTCTTTTTATATCCTATTTGATCCAAAATTTCTGCACAGAATTCCTGACAAGCAACTTTATCTGGATCAGTTATTTGTTGTACCATGGTAAGTTTGTATGGTTTCAAATGCAAATGTTGACGTAGTACACGCCAAATAGTCATGTGTGCTATGCCCGTCTCATATATGCAAATTACTTTGATTTCTTAGAGGTATGGGTAAAGCACTACTTGACTTGTTCCTCAGCAATATCACAAAGTTGTGAGTGACTTGACAATTTCTCATTTCATACAGAACAACCCGTCTCAACAAGAGTTGTGTGCCTACTTGGAGAATCTTTACCACATTGAGTACGAAAACTATAGTCGTGGTGTTTGTTTCGTGAAAACAAAACATACTATGTGAGTTCAATTTGTGTGTTTACCTTTAAAATGATACCTCAACCAATTCTGTTTGTTATCTGAATAATTTTCAACATGATTTTAAAATCCTTTTCGTACATGATCCTGTAAAATATTTTGTATTGTGTATTGAAAAGAGCACTTGTTTAATATTTTTACTTTTCTTTAGGTATATTATAATTTATAATAAAATTTTGGTTGTATTATTTGTGCCTAAATAACACAAGTATGTAGTAAATTTATCATATTGTGACTGCTATTAATGGTTCTTATTTCTTGTATATAATTTTTTAAATCATTAGTGTTGTAGAATGATTAAAACAAATTAATAATAACTTGTTTTCATTTGTTTTAGCAATAGGAAGGACGTTAATACCTCGATACTTCAGGAGTATATTCGAAGGAGGGGTTACAGAATTATATTATAATTTAAAGCATCCGAAAGAATCATTTCATAACACAAGTATTACTCTTGACTGTGATCAATGTACAATGGTGACGCATCATGGGAAACCAATGTTCACTAAGGTAATTCAAAAAGTTCATAATGATTTTAGAACATTATGTACAGAACTTTAAATTATATTGCATCATATTAATAAAAGTAAATTAAAGTTATACCGTTGTATATGTTGTATTAGTTCTTGTATAATCATTTTTTATATGAGAAACCCTTTATTTTCAAGTAAAAACTTTAAAATTGATATTTTTTTAAAAATTTGAAAACTATACATTCAACTTTTATTGAAGGTAATTGTATAAGCTTTAAAATAATATGTCATAATATTTTTCATTGAAACAATTACCTTTTTAAGATATTCACAATTAAACCCCACCTCCCCTTAAAATCTAAGATGGTGGAAGAAACATGTTAGATTCAGCTCGTCTTCTGATGGTTTCTCAAACTACATATATTTTTTGACATGTACACCAAATCTCATGTTAGTAGCCAGTTAGGGAATTATCCGCTCACACTATTTCTGTCAATGTTAGTTAAATCTACCTTCAGTGTTAAATTGAAACTAAAAATCTTTAATTTTTTGTTATAATTTACAATATAGTGCTACTTTTTATATCAAGTGTTTTCTAATCTATATTTTTTATGATGTGAAACCAAACAAGTGATTTTTGACAAGCATCCATCCATCGTCATTGTCATTTCTAAGTAAACATGATAGCGGTCTATTAAATTAAGATAGGAATATGAAATATTATGTTTGGATTTTGTATGGATAGGAGACAAAGGCTTATCTTGGAAAGTGGGCCTTGGTATTACTTAGTAGTACACAAATAAAAACACAATAAAACAAATATATAAACTTCTGAAATATTTCATAAACCTGTTCACTTTCTCAATCAGTAGATTATACTTTCTATTCTCTCTACTGATTGAGAAAGTGTATTTTACGAAATATTTCAGTGTCTTATTGTGGTTTTTTATTTGTGTACTATTAGGTAAAAATCAAGGACCACTTTCCAAGGTAAGCCTGTATCTCTTATCCATATGAAATCTAAACATAATAGGCTATCTGCCCTATTGAACTCTAACCTTATGATAGGACTATAGTCTGCTCATACAGAACTCTATTGAAATTCAATAAAATCTAATTAAAAATTCAAAAAATTTCTAAAAGTTTTTTGTCCAACCTCATGTGTTATTCAACTTAACACTTGGATACAAATTTGCAGATTTCAATTCTGCATGTAATGGTACCCAATCCCACCACTCTACGATGACAAATAGCAAAGTTACTGCCAAAAATGTAATTTAAAACCTTGATTTCTTAGGAAAATGTGATACTTGTATAGTTATGAGATCTGACAAGACCGAGTCACTGACATGATTCTAGTGAGTGTATGCTCCGTCAAAGGTTCAAGGCCTGCCAGGACGAAGCAAGTGGAGACTTTTTAATATATATATATATATATATATATATATATATGTGTCTTGAAAGTAGTGACATACGCTATTACAAGTTTTAAATAATCTGTGTAACAACTGTTTAAACTTACTCTACTCCTTGAACTATTAATATAATTTAACATTTCCTACAAGGCCCAAGAGACCAATTTTGTACATTATTAGAGGATATCCCTATACTAAATTGTAGGGTGTTGTTGGATAAGTACCATGATAATTCCCATCAATTTGTTTTTGTGAGCAAAGACTTTAATTTGCACTCTTAGTACTTCAGGATTTATCCACAGTAATAATTTATTTTGAATATATTCCTAACAATTTAAATTTTGTTGGTTATGTTAAAAAAATAATGAAACTTATCTTAAATTCACTATCAATTGTGTACAAAGTATTAAAATATTTTAAGCAATCGTAATATTTAATAAATAAAAAAAATTAATGGGACTGGTCTGTCTTTGTTCATGATACATTTTTTCAAAACGAAACCAAATTGGATGCAGATACTTCCATTTACTGTTCCATGTTAATTTCCGCCTAATACTTGTTTTTTATGTACGACCCCTGAAAACTCAGCTTTACACAAATAATATGACGTCGAAATTGGAATTATGTTTTGGTGACATTAGTAGCGGATAATCGTCTTTTAATGGTATGCAAAAGTTTGTTAGTTTCGTACTGTCAAAATTTTTCTTCAGTGTATTGTGTAATAAATATAAATTTACCCCTTTTTGCGGTTTCATTTATAATTATTACCTTTTTGATAAAAGAATAAAAAAGTATGAATTTAATTTTATTATTTTTTCAAGTTATAATTTTAATGAGTTTAATATTTTGCTCAGCATTAAGGGCGCCAGGAAGCTTTATGCTTACCAATTTGGAAAAAACATGAATTTACTTTTTATAAAGATCTCGGCATGGATTCTGTTTTGTAAGTGTACTCACAGTGATTCTTTGGTAATGAATGAAAAAATCTCTTTTAGACTGAAATTTTAACATACATTTATTATTCACAAAATATTTTTTATACAAGAACATAATATTTAAACATATTATGAAAGTAAATATGAATATTATCTTAGTTAATTTGTTTTATCTTTTTTTTTTATCGTCAGATGGAGACCGATTCAATGAATTTAAATCTTTACTTTAAATGTTGCACCAAAATTTACTTTTCTTTTTAATTTTAAATTACTTCAAAGATCTCTGAAGGAGATTTACTTTAAATTTTGAATATTTCATTATTTTATTTATTTATTTATCTTGAAATATTTTCAAGAAGATTAAGTGATCAAACATATATATAGCAAAAATTATTAAAATATAATATAATTCTTTAATCTAAAATTAACATAAAGTGTCTATACCACGACACCAATTTTTTATAAAAATTGTCCGAAGATAGCAATTCAGACGTCCAGTATCTTGCAGTTCATTGGAATCGATGTTTTCTGGAAAGTTCATCTTTTGTATATTCGCACAGCACTCTAGAAATGTTTTTCTTACAATAGTTCATAGCGTTTATGGTTATTAAAAGAATGTTCATTTTAATACACGATTTTCGCCACGCGGTAAACGATCAGTTTAAGACTCGCGTATAGAGAACATTGTCTCTTAGTATTATTAATCTTACAAACACGAGTGTTCATTAAAGTATTGGTATTAACTGTCCAGTCATTCACTTTATACCAATTGTCTCAATTTGTCTGTCCATTATCTACACTGAGTCTATAAGTCCATTAACCATGTTACATTGTCATTGAAAACACTCTTTTTTACTTTTCTAACCAGTTTACTCTTTGCTACTCTCTATTTGAGACTAAAAATCAAATATATTACATTTTTAACAAAACTTAGCAACTCTGAACTAAGACTTTTTTAACACATCTTACCACCTCAAGATTTCAACTAAGACTTTTTTAACACAACCTTCACCTCCAAGGTTCTCCAATTCTAAGACTGACCAAAATTCACCTCCAGTTCTAAGACTGACCAAAACGCATGGTGAATTTCTATATCCGGCTTCTACCGGTTCACATAGCCTGTTCCACGGATTGTTCCTTCATTTACCGCTGACTTTGTGATATATCATCTCGCATCACATTCACTGTAATGTTCAAATACTATGCAAATCACAATTCATCCTTTTTATAATTTTTACTCACACACAAAATTATTAAATTTCTTATAACTAAATTTTCTTAAAATCTATACATTATTATTTACTTGTGTTTGGAAATCTATTCTAGTTGAATTTACTTTATTTTAACCTTAAGAGCCATAAGTCATGTTTTTGACTTACGTTCTCTCACCCTCTACTCAATACGATTTCCATTATAGTAAATATTTTATTCAAATTAACCTTTTTTAGGTATTACAATTGTCACAAAGATGGCTCAAGAGGATTTCCTTCTTCTCCACAAATAAATTCAGGTGGAGCTTTGGATGCGAATGGATCTTGAGTCCATTCAAACTTGTCCATATTTTCTTCTTGTAAGAATTATTCAAAAATTTCGTGTTTTTTTTTGAATATTAAATATTTCAATAAAAATTACAGAAATCATCACTTTATTTTTTGTTATAATGTATAAACGTTTGCTATTTTCAAAATTTTAAAAATGTTAAAAATAAAATAATGTGTAACCAATAAAATAGTAGTTCAACACAACCTAGTAATTTGTTATGATGTGGTATAGCTCAAAACAGTAATCCGGATTGTCATGATGTGCCATAATGAAATAACAACAAACTTTCAAAAACACTAAATAAGACTTTGAATAACACTAAAAACATGTAAATAAATGCAGGGACAACAACAAAATGCAGGATGATCCATAATAAAACAACAAACTTTCAATTACACTAGCGTATATAAGACTTTGAATAACACTAAAAACTATGTAAGTTTATTAAAAAGTAAGTAAAACGTATATACATAACTATATTCAAAACATCAAATCAAGTAAATAAATGCAGCGACAACATACGATGTTTGAAAGTTAGTGAACAGCGAATCAGTCAATTAAAAATAGCTGTGTGTAAACACGTCAATGGGTCAATGGCATGGAGGGAGAAGTGTCAGAAGCCTGCCTACTGCCGTAGCAACCAATTATGAGACAATATGAACTTCAAAGCTTACTAAAATGGTCTACAGCTGTCTCAATATACGAAACCACCATTCACATGCACTCTGTAGGATTTTTCTTGAATCAGATTTTAAAACAAATTCAATTATGTATTTTGACGTGTACACACATATATGGCGTTATGAGCATTTATCACTTGGCGTGTGTGTATACACGTAAATGGTAGCTAAGAGTTAAATGTCATTTCAGTGAACATATTGGAATTTTTCGCAGCACCTGTGTAAGTTATCCACCTAAATGTGTAAAACTAAATGCTGCGCTACACAGTTTGGTTATGTTATGTTATTTATAATGAAGGTGTTTTCTTATTTTACTTTTCAGAATTAGTCTCCGGAGTATTTTTGTACAATTTGCAATCACTCTGAATAAGTGTCATTTATAATTGATCTTTAAGTGATATTTTTTCAGATAAAAATTATGTACCGTTACGCACATTCATCGTAATTATAAAACTTCAGGAATACTATATACAATTATGTTTTTCTTAATATTTTATTCTCATAATTTGTGTCATCTGAATAGTGTATAATTCATCTGAATAGTATAATGTCATCTGAAATTTTTATAACAGTGTATTTCAAAAATTAATAATATTTTCTTTAACCCTTTTAGGACTGCAACTTTTGTTTTACGAAAAAACTGCTGTCAATTTGACCATTTTCAGAAGTTTAACCAAAAGAATCGTAACTTTTTATGAATTAATATATATGTTTAAACTAATTTGTTAGTAAATTAGGCTATTAAATGTATGTAAAATGCTAATAAATTTTGTAAAGAGATTTAGTGAGGAAATAAAAAATAACTTTACAGTAAGAAGTGTGTTAATTTCACTCTAGAACATGTTTCTAAATAGACAGAAATTTGGTGTATGTTAAGCAATTTTAATAAAACTTGCAAAATTGGCAGTTCTGTGCAATTTGTTTCAAACCAACCGTGACAACTACCACTCAAGCCAACCATTGTTTATTCACAGTGGTCCTCCCACCGTTATACCACAAGTTGGAGTGAATCAAACTGCACAGAAAAAAACCTTATGTCTTAGGTTGGATTCAAACCCAGAACCCTCAACACCAATACTTGGTCAAGAGATTGCCACCTTAAACCTCTCGACCACTAAGATACTTATATAGTCAGTCATTTCAAATCACTTGGGTGATGAAGTCAAACCTCATGGTTTCACTAACAACCCCTAACATTCATCGGTTTTCCGCCAAGTACTGCCACTGGTAACCAGATGTTTCTAAAGTGTAGTAAAATGAAGTGCATGTGATTAGCTTCCATTTCCAGCATAAAATACAGTTTTATGATAAACAATTAGCAGAGCTGTAGTACGAAGTGCTAATAATTTACGTAAAACCTTGAAAGTCTGATTGACGGTATATCATCAGTCAGTCCTTAAACCATCTATTTTTTGTTCAATTATATAATTCAAGATTATTTATGTCCTTCTAAACCACTGTTAGTTTATATGTTGATCGATTCACAATTGTTTTGTATTGTTCCAGGTTTGTACGGAGGGTCGATTAATTTTAGAATTTACCTTTGATGATTTAATGAGGATTAAATCATGGCACTTAGCTGTAAGAACGCACAGAGAATTAGTACCAAGATCAGTTGTAGGAATGCATTCGCAGCAAGACCCTGGAATGTTGGATCAGTTAACCAAAAACATTACACGTCAAGGCATCACCAACTCTACTCTTAACTACCTCAGGGTAAGAAATACTATTGAACTCTCACCATTTTGTTATTTATTTTCCATTATGTAACAGAATTTTCTAAAACAATATACAAATACCAGTTAAAATTTTTATTTTTCAAATGAAAAAAACAGCATTTAATTTTAAATATACATATTTTTTCAACAGACAAGAGGGTTTGAAATATGAAAAGCAATTTATCAACAAAACTTTATTGAATAGAATGAAAATTGTATTGTTCAGTTATTTATTGGGTTCCTACACACTATTTTTCCTTCGTCCCCAACACATTTGAAATACTGCAATACACTTGTTCCAGCTCTCAGGAAGTTTTTTAATTCCAGAAGAGTAGAAGTTTTATGACTGTGTGTTGACCCATCCTTGCACACTGCCAATAAGCAATAATAATAATAATAGTGTAACAATTATAGTGTAATTAGAGTTGAATATCTTCTTTTAAAAATATGTTTAGTGAAGAGAAAGTCTGATTGTGTTGAATGTGGACTATATAATATATAGGACATACCACTTGAGTTTCCATAACATTTCCAACATCAAAGCAACATTGCGTGAGGAGAAGCAGTTGTTGTCTTAAAGAAACTAACTGAATACTGGACAACTTTCCTTGTTTAACGAATCGCTAGCTTCACTTTCTTTTTTTTAAATCTTACATAAGTTCTCAGCAGTGAGTGTTCTCAATTCTTTGATAAAATCGAGGTGAAGAATTCCTTGTGAATCCAAAAAGAAAGTGTCCATGTTTTTCTTGGATGAAAATTTGGATTTGGATTAGCATGGCAGAGGTGAGCTAGGATTTCACCATTGCATGTTTGCTCTTTTTAACTCTGAAGTGTTTGTTTCGTGACAGACTCCAAAAACATTATTCCATTCTTTTCATAACGCTACTTCTGTGCCTGCAAACCATCTTGTTTCTTTGTGTTCATGTTTCAAAACATTTGAAACCCATCTAGCACTCATCTTTCTAAATTTAAGACTATCTTTAACTAATCTTTCCACACTACTAATACGAATTTAAAGTTTCAAGTTTCTCAGAGATTTCTCTGACTGTATCAAATTAGAGCATCAACATCACTCAGCTTATTGGTTGAGGTTCTCGGTTATCAAGCTTGTGGAGCAATTTCAACTCTTACCCGACCGAGTAAGAGTAAAATAACTTGCATCGTTCATACTCACTGAACTGACAAAAACTAATCTCCAAAATGATTTATAAGTGTTGAATAAATTTGAGACAAAATGATTCTTTATTTGTAAAAAATATAATAATATTTCTCAGCATGAAGCTACCGTGTATCTCCTGACAGAAATAATAGAAAGAGGAACATTGAAAAGTTCAAACATTCATGTTTTTGCTTAATGAGTCATGATTATATTCAGTTCTATACAAGACCTTGAAAATTTCTGTTTTTATTTTACTTGTCTCTGATACTTTCATATTTGTAAATTAAATTAAAAAAATTATGTACATGCTATTTAAATGAACAGTAAAATTTTACAGTAAATGTCATTGTTTTGTACTACACATTTTGTTTTCACAAAAAACCAAAAGTCTTAACATAGATAACGAAATAGAGATACCAGTAACTCTACCTTACACGAAATTAAATTCCCCAATGTACACTAATTTTTAGATGTACTCTTTTTACGAATGCTTAAAACTGAAGTGAAAGCAACCAGTAAATTTTAAGGTGGCTGGTAGATGGTAGAACAGCGATAGACACTGAAGAGTATCGATCAATGTTTTATCTAGTCAACTGTATTTCCATTATGTTCAATCTGCACACAATCTAAAAGAATCTTCTTTACTCACATAATCAAGTATAATTTGTTGCTTATGATTTATCGCAGACTATTTTTTCCTGGTCGCATATTACTCGAAATTATACACACAAAAAATAAAATTGATTACAGGTTTTTTTTTTTTTTTACATAATTTTATAGAAAAATAAAAGAAAAAGTTTAGACACAAATAAATATTAACAAGGTTCGACTGCACAAAATTTATAAAAATCAGCTAGAAAGAAATTAAATTATTCGATATTTCTGGTAATGTATCTTACTGTCTACAAATTTGGTAAAGATTTTATGTATACATTTTCAACTAATTTTGCATATTCTTCTACATAACATTACCGATTATAATTTATTCATTGTGATTGGTAAGTATATATCCCGAACTATTTAATATTTTATAATGGTTGTATGGAATCTCACTTGAATGTACACAGCTTGATGCTAAACAAAATTTTTCAAACTTGTATTTGTACGCCAGATGACTAATGAGTCGATCCCTACAAAATCTACCATTAGTATATAACAATAAGAATTTTTTTTTCCTTATCTCGTAGTCATTTAAAATTTTTTATTCTATAACTCAAAATTTGGGGTTTATGTACACATTTTATACACTCATTTAGAGTGATGATGTCGAGAGGTTTTTCATCTTTAACCTTAAAGTGACAATTAATTACATCTGGGTCTATAGACATATTGACCTTGACATGGGTCACGAACTTGGTAGTTTAACCCTTAGAGCGCCACAGCTGAAATGTTAAACTTTGGCCTAGCGCTCATTAACACACAAACAATATATATATTTTTGTAAAGCTAATTTTTTGTTGTTGTTAAACATACTTTTTAAAGAAGGAAAAAAAGTCAAACCCTTTTTTTGAATATTATTTATTTGAAAAATCACAAAAAGTAATTGTTGTTGAAATTGTAAAAATGAAAAGTATAAGCAAATTGAGGCTTAGTTAAATAAATAAACAAAAATTTCTAAAACAGGTTTTAGTGAATATGTTTTATAGATATAATGATAAACTAAATAAGATATAAAAACCAAAGTCCTATCTAATAATAAATGGTCAAGGTGTGGAAAGCCTCGAATCGTGCGTCAGAATTCAGTGCCGGTTTGTCGGCGCATGTCTTGCAGGAGTAGATCGTTTCTTTCCTCAGCCCCTTCTTCAGACAACACATCTCAAGGATTTCTTCTCCCTTTTTTCTAGTAATGAAAGACAATAACCGAACGTGTTGTACAACTGAACTAACTATCCGTGTAGGTTAGCTGTAAGCAATCAACGATAAGCTGAGCGCTGGCGGGAATATGCATCATTGGCGCTACAGTGTTCCACTGTTCCGGTTGCCAACAGTGGCGGCGATAGCGGGCCCGCAGGGCCCGCGGTGCGGGGGGCCCGTGAGCTGGGAGGGCCCGCGAGCCTTGACTGAAATTTTTCGGGAAATTTTACCGGGACCGGGACCCGGCCCCGCGACGGGCCCTGCCACAAATATCATAACAATATTTTTATGAGTATTGTCAAGAAATTACTAAAATAAGGTAAAATGTCTTCAGACAAGATTGTGCATCGTGCATCCAAAACGGCATTAACCATTATTTTTTAGAGAGCAGTATTTATTATTTAATGTCATGATACGAAGTTTATGTATTGTTTAACGTTGGCCGATAAGTAATGCAGCTATCGCTACGTCGCGCATCGTGGTGACGGCCGGCGAAAAGATAAACATCCGGGAAAAGATTATTGGGAGAGGGGGCCCGATGAACAAATTTGCGGGGGGGCCCGCGGGTTCTTATCGCCGCCACTGGTTGCCAAGCGACAAAAACAGTTATTATACCGATCGGGCAGGTCAGCTGACCGAGTAAAACATTTTCAGAGCTCAGACATGACTAATAGTGAATATATCTGAGATCTAGCGGCAGTTTTGTTACTACAATTTATACAATGGAAAGAATACGTGCTTGCGGATATGTTCGTCAATGGCATTTAGAGCATTTCTTTGCTGGCGGATATAGTCATCAACGGCGCTCAAAGGGTTAAGACAAATTTGTGTCTTTGAATTTATTATGGTATTGTATTGGCCGTAGAGTGGTCTAACCTATATTTATTTAACTAGAAGCTATACAATAATGATTGTAGCAATTATTGTTTAAGATGGTGTCAAGACGGCCACACTTGTTTAAAGATTGTAATGAATGATCCAGTATTATTTCAGAATGTGTAGGTGAAATGAGTTCAAATGATTCTAATGATAATGATGTGAGTTTAAATGGGAATGACTGTAATGTATAAATGGGTTGAATGTTTGTAATAACTTTAGTGGAAAAGTTACGCCTGAATGCTTATTTCCATATACATAGACCTAATTGTATGTTTATTTTTCATAAAATAATAAAACATTATTTTTTTAAAATCCTTCATAACCCCCATCTTAGGGGAACGATTCAGTTGAGCTTCTGCTGGCCAGCGGAATCTTTCCAAAGACACGTTCAAAGATGGATATAGTCTTCAAAAGGTTAACAATATATATATTTGTTGTTGTAATATAGCATAATTTCTTTTAATTGTCTTTAGAAATTGTTGCAAATAAATATGAATTTAATGTAATTTCCACAGTTTTTTGTTTGGTAATACTCTTATTCTACCTTCTAACTTAAATATCTGTATCAGTCCAATCCCCAATTTATCTGGAAAAATGAAGTTTTACTGCACTACCTTACACTGGAAAACTATACCGGTATATGTAATTAATTTATACTTTTATTTAAATTGAAAACAATAATCATGCCGTTCTCTGTAAGTGCTGAATTGTGTATGTAAAATTGATTTAAAAATATGTATTTATTTAATTAACAGTTTATTGTAATTAAATGTAGATGCCTGCCTGTAAACTGAAAACAATTTGTTAATATTTGTTTTCAGCTATGTGTAATCTTGGAACCAATGCAGGAGCTCATGTCAAGACATAAAGCATATGCGTTATCACCACGAGATTGCCTGAAAACTACCTTATTCCAGAAGTGGCAGCGGATGGTAGCGCCGCCGGGTAAGAGAGGTAGCCGCCACACCTACACACCCTCACAATCCACTATTACCACATGCTTCTAACTAATTTTATAAATACAAATTATAATAATATATTTTAGAATGGTAATTATTCTAGTAACAAATTTCGAAGACCAACAGAACACTTTTTATTAGCAAATACAAATATCCACCCTTCCTACAATGTTTATAAACTAAAAATACACTAACATAATTTATTATGGTGATTGTTATAATAAACAATTTCTAAAAATTCACTTTTTACTACCAAACACGAATATCCAAACTGATCACAGACTTCTTATTTTTTATAAATAAATTTAAAAAAAATTAGAATGACGATTGTTATAGGAAAACATTTCTAAGATCTTTCAAAATACACAAAATCCCTATTTCTTTAGAAGTGGATGCAGTTCTAATTTCATAGAAATCTTAAAAACACTACAGCTTTGTTTTATTGTACACAGCTGGCTTCGTCAGGTGCAGATGTCATTTGAAATTTAAACATCTACATTGTACAAAACATAACACACACTATAATAAATAAATACAAGTCAATGGATATAAAAATTTGGAAAAGAGTTGTCACTGCTCTGCTTCCAGTATATAATTGAAATAGGAAGTTAGTTTGTTGTTACCACTGTGGATCAGTTTTAAAAGTAAATACTAATACGACAAGAGTGATATGTACAAACTGACTTGCATGATTGCAGTAAATATTATATAGCCCAAACAGAAAGAATATTTACTTGATGAACATTTACCAAGCCTTAAGAAAACAGCAGTGAAACAAAGATCTAATTATACTGAACATTTGATCAACGAAAACCGTACCCATATAGAAAATTTTTAAATTCTACTTAAAGCTCAAAAAGAATGATTTCTTGATGTGTTAGTAGATAGTACACAATTTACTCAAATTATAAACATACTACTCAAGGTATTTTTTTATCTAGGTATTTTCACATATATACAAGCCGTTACAAGTCCGTTGAGGGAGGAGCCAGTAGACAGCCTAACTTGGAAGAAATCAATTGGTACTGTGTAGGTTTCCCAACTGCCGCTGTAACAGAGCTTGGCTACGAGATTCTTCTACAGTTACATTCATTTAAGGCGCTTGGAAAAATCATAGATACTGCATTTAATGTTGCATCACAGTTGCAAAGAGCATATTAAAAAAAATAATTAAAAAAAAAAATCTGTAGCTCCTTTCCTTGTAAACAAATCATCAGAAATTTCTGTAATAAATGTAACAATAAATAAATGTAATAAAAATCTTCCCCCTTATATTGCAAGAATCTCAAATTAAAAGAATTATATTAATTTTTTTCTGGGTTATTACTATTATTACAGGGGTAATAATTATTTACCATTAAAGCGTCAATATATTTAAAACATAAATGTTGTCAGTACTGATGACATAATGTTAATGTATCAGTTAGACTTAACATGTTTAAATTATTAAAACAAAAACTATTGTTTAACTTAAAAAACTATGCAAACATAATAAAAGTACTTATATACACAACTCTATTAGCAGTACAAAATGTCAGTAGCTTCGCTGAGTGATTAGCCTCATGCAGGGATCTATCTAAATTGATAACTGCACGCTACTCTTGCTCTCATATTGGCCATTACCCAACGGACTTGATTCATGGGGCATAGTTTAGTTTTAAAGTTAATGTTAATATAAAGAAATATTCAGATATAATTTAATGTATTAAGTGAAATACAATTTTGCATTCAAAGCCTTATACAACATAGTATCAACTAAAATAAACAATAGTGAAGATATACCATTTAAAAAGTGATACACAACGATAACAATAAGTAGCTTCCAATTTTAATTTTTAGTTTACTTGCTGGAATTTTAATATCATTTTTCGAATTTTTAATACCATTAACTCGTTTTTAATTGTATTACACTGTCAGTCATGTTTTGTATACAGAATAAATGTTTTAAGTAACATATCCATACATGACAAACCCAGCTGTGTATGGAGAAACAATGTTGAGTGTTTTTAAAAACTAACAAATTAGAACTGCACCAAATTATAAAAAGTGATGTATTTATAATCCCCCAATTCAGTGAAGCGAGACAGTTTATAAATCAAAATAAACACTTTTTAGTAGATGCTATACACAATTAATACATTCTTTTAACAATTTTGTATATACACAAAAATTTAATTTTTATTTAGAAATGTAATTTTAAAATATGTTTTAGACTTGCTCAAAATATACTTGTTTTGGCCAGGTAGGACAGAAAATAAACACTTAGCCAGATGCTCCTAATCTTATTAAGAACATTTTTGAATTTTAGAGTGGTGGTTATATAATAAGTAATAAACATTATTGTAAGATCAAACAAAAATTACATTAATACAGTATTTAAAAAAGGACTACAATTTTAAAATCCTGTAAAATTTATTAAGATAACTTACATAATCGGTTAAGGTGTCATTTTAAAAAACAAAACATCAAATTTTTCTTTAAACAGTCATTTTGTTTTGGTACTACCATTTGTAATATGATAGATATTCCACCGGAAGTCACTTTCTTGCCAAATTTAAATCACTACATCAAGCATCACTTTTTTTATATTTTTTTTATTATGTTGGAAGTCACTAGGCACTTCAGCCATTTAAGACTTTTTGTGCGCTTCCTTATCTTAGGCAATCCACTGTAGTTCTAAATCCTTCGTGAGTCTTAGAACTTGTGCAGCTAGGTCGTCTTCCTTTGTAGGTATGCCTGTGAGGCCGAAAATCTGTAATCTTCTCCTCTCCAGAGCTTCACAATACAAAAGTATGTGTTCTGCTGTGTCTTTATATTGGTTACACAGTCTACAGGTTGTCCTGCCTTGAGTTAGACCCATGGTGTTTAAGTGTTCCCTGAAAGCTCCATGACCAGTCATGAAGCTTGAGACTTTCCTTAGGTTGTTTCTATTCAATGATATTACATACCTAGAGAGTTTCTGATTCGGATTGTACAGCGACCCGTAGAGTTTTCCTCTAGAGGCCTCTCTCCAGCGGTTGAGAGTTTCCTGTTTGACCCATCGTCTCAGAGTGGTTCTTGCGACAGATTTACTGATACCACAAGCAGGTTCTGGTCCGATGAATGGAGTCTGTGCTCCCAACTTAGCCAGTTCATCAGCTTTCTCATTTCCCTCATAACCTCTGTGTCCAGGTATCCAGAATAGGCTTACCTGGTTTCGGGTCGAGAGTTGGACTAGAGCTTGATTACAATCCCACACTAATTTAGAGTTGAATTCGTGTGAACAAATAGCCTTCAAAGCGGCCTGACTGTCAGATCTGATTGTGATATGTTCGTCATCATATCCTCTTTCTAGGCACAGTTGTGCGCAACTTAGTATGGCATAAACTTCGGCCTGAAATACCGTTGCATATCTACCTAGGGCAATGCTTATTTCCACCCTAGGTGTCAAGCATCACTTATTCAGCTACAGTTTAAATTCGATTTCTCAGCTCAGGGAAATTGGTAGATAAAGGTAGAACATAGGCTCGATATTTAATGAAACTTCATAATAAAAAAAAAAGATATGATAAATTTGGTAAGTGAAGTACTCTTGTCCAACCAATCCACTGACCTGGGAATCATTTATTTAGGGACTTCTCTGATTTCTGTGTGATAGTGAGGTGGCGCCCCGTTTTGTTGGTAGTGAATGACTCCCATCTTCATCTAACTGTGTGATAAAAAATGAGCCATATAATTTAAATATGCCGAGGGCACAATTACATTCACATTAAAATGCATATGAAATTTTGGTACCACAGATTCTGGAGTTGTGAGAATTCATCTTCTCTCTGATGTGAAATGTTGACTCATCACTTAAAATTATGTTGCCCAGGATAGTCTTTTTATTTCCTATTAGAACCAATATTTCTGCACAAAATTCTTGACGAGTTACTATCTCCATCAGTAATATGTTGTACCTTAATACATTTCTATAGATTCAAATGCAAACTTTGATGTAGTTACCAAACAGTCATGTGTGTTATGTCAGTCTTCAAAATACTTAACATGTTGATTTCTTAAGGGTACAGTCAGAGCTCTCGTTGTTCCTCAGCATAATGACCTGGTGATTTGTCATGACGTATAAACAACCAGTCTCGAACAAAATGTTGATGTAAGAGTTAATTATAGGCCTACTTGGAGGATCCTTACTATACTGGTTAACAAATTGTGTTGAACTGTCCAGAGTTTGTTTTATGAAACAAAATGTTGATGTAAGAGTTAATTATAGGCCTACTTGGAGGATCCTTACTATACTGGTTAAAAAATTGTGTTTGAACTGTCCAGAGTTTGTTTTATGAAACCAAATACACAGTGAACATGTTCAGAATCAGTGAAATTAGCTGTTTTAATCACAATATTGTTGGCGTTTCCGGTGTCTTCTTTTGGTACTACGAGACTACGTGAGTCAAACTTGATGAAGTTTGCTTTTAAACGACGCCTCAACCAATTCTTTAAGTTATCTGAATAAATTTCTACATGGTTTTAATAGTTGTAAAGTTCTTTTTGAAATATCAATTATATTGTAGAATGGTATTTGTTCTAGTATCAATTCAAATACTATCAAACCATACATTATTTTACCAAATAACACAAAATATCCATCCACACTACATGCTGTTGAATTTATTATAAACTTAATGATTATAGGAATAAAACAATATTATTTGTATGAAAAATGCATGTTATTTTTTGCAGTGGATCAAAAACATCTGTATATGTATGCAATAAGATGCATGTAAAGAAATATTTGTATAAAAGTTGTTTCTTTTTTGGTCTCTCCACCATTTTGTGTTTTTTCTATAACACGATATAACTCCAGAACATATTAAGATTTTGATACGAATTTTGCAAGACATTTTATATGAATAATTTGTAGTTTTTCAAACAATCTTATAATTTTTCACTTATTGGCTTCAAAATGGTGACCATTACAATTTTTTTCTTTCTCTAATTTAACTTAAAAAAATTTTAATGGGTGCAATTTTGATACTCTTAAATAAAAATTATAAGATTTGTCTGCTGTCACATCCATAAGTTTAAAATGAACAAAATGTTTAAAAATATCAAATTTGTGTCTAGGATCACAATAAACCTTTAATATACTGAATTCATAAAGATTGAATAATTTCACAATGAACATAATTTAAAAAAATTGTGGGCATTTCTTCATGCTGGACCAAAAGTTGGTCTCCTTTGTTCAATATTTTTCTTATTTTCCTGAATTTAAAAACAAAAATTGTGTTTAATAGAACTCAACCCAGACTACTAAAGGAAGAAATGACTGAAAATTACATACTATTTAATATATCATATTGATAGTCTAGAGTACCGGATATGCTTGAATAACTATTTGTTATCTTTGACTTTCCGCCAGCAATCCTTGATTAGTTCTTTTTTCAGTTTATATTGTCATATATCTCATTACTCTACACGTGTTTCGGACATTAGTCCATCGTCGGGTGATAATACTTAATTAAAACATTCAACACAAAATACAAGTATCCATATAACACTCACGCACAAGAAACACGATATTTTATTTTACACTGATGTCACCGTGCCGGCGCTACATACATCACTAACCTAAAGTAGTGATAGTATACTATTGGTGCCTTGTATTAATAATAATTTTATCTTATATTTAATTACATTAATTCCCAGTCGTTTTTTGTAGGTTGATAGTGCCATTATTTTCCAAATGATTTTAACAAATAATATGTTATTTTAATTTTTAAAGTGGTAGAATTAGAGAAAAATATGAGAATAATATTATGGTGTGAGGATGGACAGTGGGGTAGTGATTCAATCTTAGGTCACTCACAGACTTGCTACCGGCTTGGGTTCTTGGCTTGCTTCTCATGCTAACTTAGCAGTTCTGCACATTCCATTGAACCCTACTCAAATGTGCAAACAGATGTTCAGAGATCTATTCCCTGTAGTGTGTTTAATTTAATTATTTATCTAACCCAATGTAGAGGTGAGTCACAAACAACATGCCTAGCATCAACTAATGTGAACACTTCTTCCTAGGATGCTCTTTTTGATTACAATTAGGCAGACAAGTAAGTAGACCTAGTCCAACTCTTACTACTGTTTGTATTGACATTCCAAGTTCCAAATGAGAAGGTGGTAATGTGTAGCTTGGAGTTCTATAAGACCAAAAAAATTTTAATATATCTCTGTTTATATAAAATGAGTTTACATTAAAATCAAAATTGAAACAAAAATGTGAGGCTTTGCTAGAAATGATCTTAAACAGAAAAAAATTAAAAAATATTTGATTATTATTTTTTCTCTTTCATTCGTCTGTTTGGATCAAGTAGTATGAAAAATATAGTGACAGTAAAAGGTGAAAAATTGAGAACTATTGGGATAGCTAATTTCCACCAGTTTAATCTTCTTGATGAATCAAAGATTGAATCATTACCTCGCCGTCCATCCCACTTCTGACACCATTTGTAAGGATGGATAGCTGGGCAACGATTCAATCTTCAATTCCAACTTACCTATCATTTAATTTCTGATTTATTATAAACAAATACATTTAATTCAAATAACTCACACATTTACGACTGGCCCAGATTTCCCGCTCTAAGCTTGTGTGGGTTCCTTTTAGCAATTCAGTACATTCCAATGAAGCCTACTCAAATGTACATACACATGTTTTGAGATCTATTCCCTGTATTGTGTTTAATTTAATTATTTATGTAATCTAATGTAATATCAATGTTAATATAAATCTGCCACAACACAATGGCTTTTGATAAAATGGTGCTTAAAATTCCTAAATACCCCATTTTAAATTAATTAAAAACTATGTAAAAATTATGTTATTTTATTTTGTTTCTCAGATGATAGCATGAGAAAGTTATGTGATGGATCAAAATATGAATTTTGAATTTTTTGCAGGTATATCCATTTTGAGGTCCTCTTAGTCTAAAAAAGTATTTTTTTATTGTCATTTGTTAATAGTGCATTGCACTACACCCTAAACTTGTGGACCGATTTTAATCAAATTTAGTATGTATATTTTGGTCATATTTCAGAACTTTTTTCCTTTTTTTTATAACTCAAAATTTGAGGTAGCTTTTATAAGAAAAACCACAAAATTATCATTTTCTCCAAATTGGATCCTAACAAATTTGATTAAACTTGTCTTTATGCAGCCTCTTAAGAACCGAATAAAATATACTAGTCATCACCTCTTCAAAAATCCATATTCGTGAGTAAAATAAACCAGAAAATCCACTAGGTGGCTGTTAAAAAATATCTAGTTTCTCAAAATTGACTATCAATGTTGTTCAAGTTTAAGTTATATTTGAAGATTAATGACATAAATCCCTGTACAAAATTATAAATAAAAAAATATATCAGTTCAGGACTAATTGAATGACTGCCAAGATTAAAAGCTTGATTTTAATCAAATACATTTTATGCTGAGGATATTTTTATGACACAAGCAATGCAATTTTAAGCCCTTATTTAATATATTTTTCAAATTATGATAACGTTTTCTCTCTTTGATTGACAAAATATCGAACTGATATGTTTGGTGACTATTAGTTCTGGTTCATTTTTATTTGGTTTTGGGGATGGGTGAGTGAAAAAGTTTGTGCTGTGTTTTGCATTATTTATTTGGTCATCTGATCTATTCTTCCAAAATTTGATTGATCAATTTCAGTCCAACATCGTATTTGATTTTTCTTTCTTTTTTAAGAAATATAGCCTATAGTAATGAATTAGTTAACAGTGATCTGCTATAATGAAATCTTCGGTGTTAGAAAATGAATAAAGGTGCAGGTGTTATATTTTTATTAGTTAATATTTTGAGCATTTAATCAAGATGTTGATAGTATTTGACTTTAAATTAAAATGTTGATAGAAAAGATAAATACTGTAGTATATTGTATTTTAATTACTAAATAATAAGTTTTGAAATGTCATGATACACTGATCAAGAATCTTTAAAAGCCAATGATAAAGTTGCTTTTTAATTGTTTTAGAATCCCAAAGACCTGCTAACAAAAGACGGAAAAGAAAAGGTTCACAATCTGGAGGTGCGGCAAACAGTGCTCCTCCTGTACCTAATAAAAAACGTTCCCCGGGTCCCAATTTTTCTCTTGCATCACAAGTAAGATCATTGTGTTTTAATTAGTTTTAATTAGATATATGAATTAATTAATAAGTAGAGTTTATAAAAATGTTTATGAATTAGTAACTAAAAACTTTTATAAAAATTACGCATTATAGATTTACTGCTCTGTTTTCTTGATTATTTTGTTTAAATTATTTTTTTTAATTGTTTCATTTTAAATATGTGAAGCAGTTGATGATAATGATATTTATTTTATGTTTGTGAAGGAATTGTACATGGTATGGGAGACAGGTGAATTTGTAAGAGTTTTAAATTGAACTAAATTCGTATTTCTGTTCATTTCAGTATAAATGTAGTTTTTGGGTAGTATGCTCATTTATTATAGGTGATGTGTTGACAAGTGGAACTAGCAATTTTTAAAAAAAAATCTTACCACAGCACACTTCAGACATTCTGGTTGGTTTTCTGTTGCTGCGTTCATTTAAAACTGCTATTCTGGGCAAACTAACTACAACACGATTGTCCCTCTATCACAACTTGGTGCTTAATGAGCTACTTCAAGCACTGCATGAAAACAGAAGTTATTTTTCGAATGGTCCTCATTTTTTGAAATTGGTGTTTTTTGTTGTATTTTTTATTTTTTGTTTATCAATAATAAATATTGATTCTTTTTATGAATTAGTAAATAATAATAATTTGTTATTTGTTTTAATGTCATTTCTGCTTGAACAAAAATGCTTTTTCTCCCCCCCCCTCATTTTTCTTCATGTGATAGGTTTAATATGTTTTTTTTTTTAAACGTATGACTTGTTTGAAAATTTATTGTAAACCCTATACATTTTTTTAAAAGATCATAAACCTTCAGGGGCTCATTTACAGTGAGTACGGGATTTGCAATCGCGAAGAACTTACCTGGATTCATGGGCGTCATCGCCGGGGGGACGGGGGGACGTGTCCCCCCCAATATTTGAGATGTAAAAATATTTTTGCTATAAACGAATGATTTACTTTAAACCATAAAAGGGAAACATCGGGCTTTGTCTTTACGTTGAGCACCTAGTAAGACTTTTGCTTGTGTCACCAGCTTCAAGTTGTGAGGCAGAACGAAGTTTCAGTGCTCTTCGGAAGCTCAAAAACTATCTCCGTTCTACTATGACTCTGCAGAGACTGAACCATGTAGCTGTGTCTTATGTCCACAAGTCCATTCTAGACAATTTAGACGATAAGAAAATTGCTAAAATATTTATACACAAAAATGACTCAAGAAAAGTAACATTTGGTACTATTTAGGTGACTTCAAAGTTATAATAATTAGATTTATTGTTTTAGTGTACTTCATTTGCTGACAAAATATTAAAATAAATGCATAAAAACGATGATTTGAGAAGTTTAATTTTTTTTAAATTTTCCATGCCCCCAGACCCCCGGCACATGTCCCCCCCCCCCCCAATAATGAACTGGTGATGACGCCCATGCCTGGATTTATACCTTTTTCCATTTGGGTTAGATTTTTCATCTCTCATCATTTCTTTCATAGCCAACTCTTGTTATTGTCTGACCCTGATGCCATTAGAATATTTGAGGGCTAGGAGTAATTAACATTTTATGTTCATTTCGTCCTTTTGTTTTATAAGGTGACGATAACCTAGAGGTTTTTCGTCTTTAAACAACAAGAAAAAATAGCAAAAGTTAGTAATACAGTATGCGTCAAAATAAGCAGTACTGAAATTGTTAGATTTTATTTACATAGTTTTACCAACATATATAATTAAAAAAAGTCTCCTGAGGTCTCCTATAAAACGATCAAGAATGACCCTATATCGGTCCTGATTTACAGCTAGAGGATTTCCATTATTGTCTTCAACAAAGTATGGACGAATTATGCCTCTCCCTGACACAGCGCATCAAATGGTTACACGCTTACTATGCTGTGGGCTCTCTGTCAATATACACTGTCAGGACGTTCAAACCCATGAAAATGTGTTGTCTGCTTATTTATGAAACTATTAAGGTGCACATGACACTCATCTGAAAACCATACATCACTCAGAAACTCAGGTTCTCCATAGCACATTGCTAACATTGAAGCACAGTTCTGAACTCTGACTGTTTTGTTTATACAGTTCAAAGGTTGCCCAGTTTGTATCTTATAGGGAAAACCACCATTGTTTTTAAAAATTCTTCTCAACGACGTATTGCTTATATTCAGTTTCAAAGATGTTCGGTTTAGGCTTCTTTTTGTTGACTGTAACACTTGCTGCAACACTCTTTCATGGTTTTCATTTGTACAGACAGTCGTTGAGCGACCTGAATAGCCCTTCCGCTGCGTCAAAACATTACCTGTTCTTCAAAATTTTTGAACAACACTAATAATCACAGCATTACTAGGCTGGTTTTTTGTGAAAATGTTCCTGAAAACTTAATGCAGTATGTGACAAACTTGACCCACCCGCACATCCAATTTGGTGTGAGCGAAAATAATGTTCTACAAAAGCTTCCTCTGTAGTATAACTCTGCATGTGATATTCGACCCAGAATCGACCTAAGCGCTTCGTCCATAACTAGTCTGATTTCTATAAAACACGTATTTTGCCATTCAACGTTACGCCCACTTAAAATTGTCCGATCGCAATAAATAAAATACCGTTAGAAAGCTAATGTTCCGTAGATGCATAATCATGCAAAAAAAATACCACAAAACGTTATAAATAATATTCCAAAAATTGGTGAAGTTCGCATATTTTTGATGCGTAAAATCGTAGATTTGAACTCTGCGCCTTATCGTTAGCGCGACGCCATTTTTCCCGATATTATTCCAACTCTATTTATCTGTCATTGAAGTCAACTAAAACACTGTTCTATAGATCACATGTTTCTCTTTCCAACCATAGATTACAAATTTTTCTGCGTCTCATAGATCCAGAGATATTCCTACTTGAACGTAGAACAAACTTGACAAGACGAAATACAGTTGGCAGTGTTAGGAATACACGTATTCGTTTCTCTTTGGTTTTAAAATTATTTTTCTTTACACTAAGTTGTAGGGGAAATTCCATTCTATAAGTTGGTACCACTTGAGTTGAGATATTGCTTACTTACAATTTGTTGTTTTGAAGTGAAGTCCAACGTCCAAACGTAGAAAATGTCTGACGTGAACACTAATATTTGGTGTGGCAAATATTGGTTTTGGGATTAGATTTTTGTTATTTTGAAGGTTTGTGTATACAAATTGTATATAAATTGTGTATACAAGTTACAATATATGTGTTTTAATATCTAAAGCTTATGTTTTTCAGTGATAGTTTAGTTTTTGAACGGTTCATATTTGGGATAACCTAGGCCAATATTGTAAGTGTAGCCTATATGCATATTTTCTTATATTTAGTGTTTTATATGATTATAAAAGTGAATATATGTGTTATTCTTTGTAAAGTATATATTTTCTTAGTTAAATCTATAAGTTTTGTCTTTGATCTATCTTCAAATTGGTACTAGTGAGTCTAATATGTGGAGGTTACAAACCTAACCTCACTTGTAAAAGTTACCTTTTTAGGGAAAATCGGTATTTTTATTTAGAAAATGTAACATATTATTATTTTTTTCCCCTAAATATATTCACAAATATATGACAAATCTCAAGAAATGGTTGAAAAAAATCCTAAAAATCTATTAGTATGTTATTCATTACCATTTCTGTGAAATTTCTGCTCCGTTAATCTTTGATTTTTTGGTATTTGACCAAAAAACACCAAATGTGATACATCTAACATTTTTTTTCACTACACACCTACATTCTATGCACCTTTCTGAACATAATGAGATATAGAACTTTTGTATAAGATAAATATTACTATTTTTTGTGATTTTTTGAAAAAAAAATTATCATTTTACATTTTTTCGTAAACTATTTTTTGTTTTTTTGATAATATAACAAATTTTATTTTTTTTCCCCCTAAATATATTCAAAAATATTACACAAAACTTTTGTATATCTTAGAAAAAGGTAGTAAGCTATTGATTTTGGAATATACAGGTTTTCCCTGAAAATTGGTAACTTCGTTTTTGACATGTAACATACTTACTCCAAAACCGTTTCAAAAAAATTTTTTTTTATTGCATAGATGGATTCTATGCATCTTTCTGAGAAAAATGATATCTTATAAGTTAGGTTTTGTATAGAAATAATATATTTAATTAATTTTTTAACAAACGAAGAAAGTTAACATGCAGCAGTGCTAGGGATAAGAAAGAAATAATAATCACAAAAACGTGGCAACAATCAAAAGTTGACACAGCCGATCGAGAAGGCAGCTACAGCTGATTCAGTTTCAGTACTGTTTATTTTGGTGCATACTGCATAATTATTACCATATTCTAAATAACATTTTAAAACCAGAATTCCTTCAACTTCTCGTGCTATACAGCCATAATTGTGTCGTAGCCTTCTTCACAGTTGACTTCTCTCTTTATAATTAGTCTCTTCTATCGTTCGAATTCGTGACCCTAAGACTTTGAGCAAATAATACAAGGTAATCATAATCCCATTATTTGTATATCTTGCAATTTTTTAAATATCAATGGAACTACTAGGTATACAGGTCAAAATTTACAATATATTTTTCAAAAATCGAATTTAATATTTTTAAAAAATTAAAAAATTTCTTACTAATAATATACATATGTGTGTATTTTAGAATGATGTGTTCCCCATATTTTTATGAACTTTTTAAGTTATCCATGAATATTGTAGCAAACCCTTGCATTTTTAGAGAAAAATAAATTGTTAGTTCTAGCATTAAACTGTCCTCTCAGCAGGCTTAGCAATCCCAAGGGTATGTAGGTTGGATCTACATTTTTTTTCATGTAGTCTTGGGTTAAATCCTTATATGTTTTGTATCAGGTCTCTCTTGTTCTCTTGTGACTCTATATGCTATTAAAGTATTCGAGGACTAGGGATCTTTATGTTCTTTCTTCTTTTTGTAATGTAAAGCCGAGTTGGTTTACCTTAAACAAGGAAATAATCAAATCAGATATAGATTTAATAATACCATAGATAATTTGTAAATTATTCAAATTATATTTTCAGGATGTAATGGTAGTTGGAGAACCATCATTAATGGGCGGTGAGTTTGGTGATGAAGACGAGAGACTGATAACAAGATTAGAAAACACACAGTATGATGCGGCTAATTCATTAGATCATGATGCACACAGTTTCTCTGAAAGTGGGCCTAACTCTTGGGGAGGTGGAGGACCTGTTGGTGACAGAGGTCCTCCACAAGGTAATACTCCTTCGAGCCAAGATTCGGACAAAAAGTCACCAGCAGTGAGCCAGTGATATAAACAGATCAAGTAATCTCTATTAAATATTTGATCCTTTTTTTTTTCATTAAAAAAATAATTACAAACAAATCAGTATTCGTGTGGGCTGAACTGTCCATTTCAGACAGATGTAACAGTTTTTATATTATTTATTATCTAGAAATGTGAAAACAGTTTTACAGTGTCCATACGATAAACAAAGTGTTAGTGCAGTGAACGTGAAGTGAGCTGAGCCATGTTCCTACATCCAGCAAAGTTCTGCCTTAGGGGTCTAAAATGAGTTTAAGCTAAGAATTTCTATAAATATTATTTATAAAATCATGATAAATAACAATTCCATGCAAATTCACACACACACACACTAAGCATATTGAAATTTGTTTAAAATACAAAAAGAGTAATCCATTTGTTAGTTTTCATTGAAGTTGTTTTACATTTTAACTATTCATTTATTATATATATATACAATGAATTAAAATCTACATGGCAATTATATAGTTTTATATGTTATAACGAAGTAACCAATGTGATATATATTATCATTTGTATAAGACTCTTCGGTTGCAATTTAAGAAGTTTTTTTTACGATTACCTGACGGTATACCATTTAACTTTTAAAAATCGTATAAAACATTTTAATACAATTATATTTTTATGTATATATGTGTGTATTTGTGTGCTTGTATAATTTATATATATATATATATATATATATATATATATATATATATATATTTAAATATATTTATACATAATATGTATTTATTAGATCTGTGAGAAAAGTAAAATTAAGTAAATACAATTTTTGAGACAATTATTAGTCGCCAAAATATTTTTTGGAAGGAAATTAATCTAGCGATATTAACATAATAGAAGTTCAGGAGTAATTTACCAAATGATTATATTTTGAGATCTCTAGTACAGTACTAACAAATTATGCTTTAATTTGTTTGTACTGTAATACAGAGTCGTTAAAAAGGTTCCACAAATTCATAAAATGATAGTACAAAAAGTAGTGAAGTTAAAAAAAAAATTTTTCCCAAATTTCCAAAAAAAACATTATTTTTTACATACTTATAAGTCTTAATATGCTATCTATTGGATGTTCTGAACACAATTTATGCACTGTGTCAATCAGTTATGACTGTCAACAATCCACTCCCATTGATGATTTTAAATTCTGAATTTTTACACTATTTTTTAAGTATCTGCCATAAAAATAAATCTATAGAATTAAGTCAGGACTTCTCAAAGACTACTTCATCGGACCATTCCTTCCAGTCTAATGAAGTAGTTAAAGAAACTTTCATTGAGGGTGTGTTGAAGTCCTAGTCAGTAATATGGGGGGGGGGGCACAGTCTTGTTAAAAAACACGGTAATTTATTTTCCTGTTATATTTTTTCGATTTTGTTGAAAAACTTGTAGTTACAATCTCTTTCAAAATAAACATTGCCTATGATTTAACGTTCTACAAAGAAAAACTGTCTAATCTTTAAGCCACTTTGAAGGTACATTCCCTTTTGGCGAATTTTTTTAATATTCAAAACACGAGTTGGTCAGATCTCCAGTTTCTGCAGTTACGTCGATTCCTATAATCATTTACTTGAAACGTAGATTCATTAGAGAACACTACCTTGCTTCACATAATTTGCATCACTTTTAATGTTATTGAGAATTTAATTTGAAAATGTAACATGTTTTAAGTGATCTGCAACTTGATACAAACATTTGTAAAGGACTTTTTGAATTGTCTTTGAGATTCCAAGCTCTAAACTATCCCTGATTATGGATTTTTTGGGATTCCTACGCATTGACATTTGCATTAAACTTCTTTTTTCCTCCTCCTTCTTCTTCTTCTTTTTTTTTTATTCGATTCATATAAAAAATTTTTAAAATGTTGACACTGCCAGTTTCTTTAAATGCAGAAAATCAATAAACATTAGCTAGCTGACAAACTATTTTAAAATTATTAATTTCTGCCAATTTTTAGTTACCAAATATTGAGTTGTATATCCGAACTATTGATTTATTATCCACGAGCGATGAGATATTATAAAAATAGATATAATAATAAAATATTGAAAACCATTAAAATTTGTTAATTAAAAGTAATTAAATTTCAAAGTTAATTCACAACAATAATCTTTATTGAAATAACAAAGTCTACCTATTTTTTAGTAACTTATATAATAGATAGTAAAAGAATGGTTTAGAGTTTAGATATTTGTAACTCACAAAATCAATATTTATACATATTTAGGATAAATAAATTATAGCATCCTATGATCAGTAAATGAAATACACTATTTTCACAACTTGTTGAAACGTTGTCTTCCTGAGTTGTTCCTATGGATAAACAACTGAGAATGACGACTAAGGCCTTTGATTCATATTCTGTTTAATATAATATATTGTAATATTAGATTTATTTAAATAGATGAACATATGTTTTCCATTCTGTCTGAAAATCCTTTTCTTATGCCAGTGACAACGGGATTTTAGAAAATAACTTCTAACTCCTTTCAGTCATAATTATCTTTTTTATATTTTTGTCTATTGTCTCTATCCAGGTGTTGTCCTCTACTTCTCATCCTGATTGGTCATGCCTTTAAAACATTTCTTGTGATCTTTTTATTGACATTCTATTCACGTGTCCATGTCGTTTTAATTGGGTTTTTCTAACAGTTAAATTAACGATTCTTCCTTACATCTTTCCCTACTTTTAACATTTCTCAGGGCTTCTGTCATCTTGGACAAACTAACACAGTGTGGAAAACTGTATCTGTCTCAGAACAATATACACAGGTGTCTGTATCACTAATGGCAAAGAATTTTTTTTTTTTCCAGCCATGACCACTGAGGATATGGGTCAGATGGTAGCTACATTCCCCAAATTTACATATTCACTGTCCAAATGCTCACCTCAATTGTACTTGAATAAAGAATTCATGTTTAGTCAATGAAACATAATTTTCCATATATCGGAGCATTTATTTATTCTTCTCAACTGTTTCTTATCTTTTTTAGATTTAAACAGGTCTTGTGTCACAGGCCTTAAAGGTTGAAATGTTGTCAGAAATAAGAGTATTTCTTTAATTTATTAATTGAAATTTGTTTATAAATGTTGCTTAAAATATTTTAAAGTTGTTTTCCCATATTTTTATGTCAACTGAAAATAGATGAAATACAATATTTTGTAAAATTCTACAATTTGTATTGAGTCTTCCTGACCATGTTTTTGCCAGTTGCAGTAATTACGAACTATGGTCAGTAAGACTAAAAAATTGTTTGTAATTTAACATGACCAAATACCTTCGGTCAATAGTATAATCGTATATAATAAAAATTAAGAAAATAATATTCCTACAAATTATATATAATCTATTAGAATTTTTTCAATTTGTATAAAATTATCTGCTTAACTGTCCCAAAGTTAAAAACATAATTGTCTTTTTTTTTTACCAAAATGTTTTGACGTTTTGTTGATATTAATTAGCTACAAAGTTTTTACGTACAAATGGTTTTCCAACTTCTTTCCATATTTAAGAGGGGGCATTTCAAATACAGGAATTTATTAGCCAAACTTAATTGACAAGAATGAAATTTTATTATTACAGTTATATCGACTTCCACACTATTTTTCTATGTAATTGAAAAACTTCTTCCAACGCAGATATTCCAGAGCTCAGCAATTTTTTTAAATTTTAGAACAGAATGTAAAATCCTCATCATTAAACTTTAAATTCTTCTCCTAAAAATTGTTTAAGTGGTGAAAATCTGATGGTTATAAATCTGAGGTTGGATGTCTAACTTGAATTTCTGAAATGTTTTCATCGTACAAGCGCCAAGTGTAAGGGAGCTCATTTTCCCGAAGAAAATAAACTGAATGCTGGACAAATATCCTCTTGGAACAAATCAATGGTTTCACTTTCTCTTTTAAAATCGTAGAATAATACTCAGCAATGATTGTTTTTTGACTATATCCCGAATTGTTTAGCACTAATTTTATCAATGTTTTTCATTTCTATTCATCTCGGTAATCTTAAATACTTGCACTCCTATATTATCTATAACTCTACTTAAATTGTTGTGTATATATATTAAATTATAAATTCACATATTATTATTTATCATGTAGATGAACTCATATGTTGTATATAACAATATTTTAACTTGAGAATTCACACAGGCCTAATATACATTTTATATATGTATATTGTGTGTATGTATATATAGCCAAATTTTTAATTAGTTTACATTTTATTTTATGTTAATCTATACAGTATTATTAAATATGCATCACAGTACAATGACTGATTCAAATGTCACATCACCAATTATTAGACATTACTTTAGATATAGAAAATAAGAATGTTGGTGTTCAGGTAATGTGTAGAAATGTAGCCTATTTAAAATATTAAAGCCAAATTCTTTGAAAGTATTATGCAAAATATGTAATGAAAATTTTTAAAAAACTAATATTTTTTTGTTTCAATTTTAGACCCATAAACTTAATAAAATTTATTTTAATTGAGGTTTGTGTGTTTACAAAATTGATATTATTACTTCGCCAATAATTATTTGGTTTGTATAACTCAACAGTTTTTAACCCCACAAGTGTCAAGCACTTTTCTGGCGTTTTGTAATATTTTTTGTAAATCCCAATAAAATTTAATCAAACCATGTTGTAAATCATTTTATTCAGAAAAACTAGTAGATTATATTAGAACACTAAAATGTATACAATATAAAAAGAAATATTTTTATAATATGATTAAAAATATGAAAATTTTTAATTATATTTTATAGAAATATGGAAAAAAAAAACAACTGAAAATGTACACTCAATTTTGAAATTTTCAATAAGCGACATGGTTATAATGAAAAATCTGGGGAAAACATAATATGAAAATTATCAGAAAATATAAAAATAAAATTTTAATAATATTTTTAGCCATATTAGTAAAAAAAATATAATAAAATTTGCAAGGACTATGGTATTACTTTAAATAAACTATATAAGCTATTTTTATAAAATTTCTCATCACACTCATTAGAAAACTAAGTACAACCCATAATCACTGTATAATATAACTAAAACAAACTTTAAACATTTAAAATTTCTAGTAAATTTTAATAAGTGTACCACGAGACAGTGACAGATTCAAAGAAAGAAAAGTTTTATGCTAAAAAACTGGTTTCATTTCCTTGGTTCATTAGAAAGCCATAGTAAATAATCTTGGTTTCTATGAAAATCGAAAGTATGGTTTCTAAATAAAATCGAAGTTTCAATGAACCCGATTTCAATGTTATCAAACAAGTTTTCAACTATGATTCTTTGGTTTTTAACAATTGCTACTACAGAAACACTTATAATAATCGTCTTTCGTAAAATGCCACTTCTAGGACTAAAATATTTAAAAAAATCTTTAAATATTTACAAATGTTATTTTTTTAAATTTAAAAACCATAGTTATGTTTATAAACTTGAATTAACTGACGTCTAATTTTTTTTAATCCTAATGTTTATTACCAATTAAAATTATTTTGCAAATACACTATCTCATCGCTGTAAACATTTGATTATTTACATTGTATTAAGTTATGTGTATAAAGAAAGAATATGTGGTGTTTAAAAGGCATAACCATTTCAAATAAACAATTTTTCCACCCATTAAATTGTCCAATTTTGTATGTTCGTGTAGGCTTTATAACAATTTATCAATAGGATATGAACAACATTGATTTATCTAAATGTTATTTATAATCCGGTTAATATAACACATTTTTGATCACTTAATATTGGAGTTCAGCAATGGGAAAATCCAGAAACTTGATCATTATTTTAATTCATTAAAATTAAATTGTTTAAAACAAAATTAATTATTATGTTGAGGTATTTGCTTATGCTAAGATGTATTAAATTATTTTATAACCTAACAACTTATAATTTTGATTGACATAATGTGGTAAGTTTACTTTTATTCATAGAAGCATTTTCCTTTTGTTTGTCTTTTACTTATTAAAGTGAAATTCAACACAATTTCATACAAATGAATCGCATAAATTGTCAATTTCAATGATAATGATGCCTTTGGTATCAACAATGTATAGCAGATTAGTTGGTTAGTGTTCAAGGACCTGGTTAAGGGTTGAATTAGAGTTAAGTAATTCACACTCTTTCAACTCTTAACCAGGTAAGACACTCTAGGTTCAAGGGACACTCCCCCTCTTCGAACCAACTAGCTGGTATTGTACCTGCTATACCTTTGTTTATGTATATTGTTTCGTTAGTTTGTTATAAGCAGCCTATAAGAATGCTATAACTGGTGAAACCTAGGGCAGAAAGGGTTAATAAATATTGTCCAAAGTAAAATAGTCTTTATATTTATTTAATTTAACTTTCACTTATTATTCAGTTTACAATATCCTTCATTTCAAGACGGTTATATTCATACTTCAAATTCAATAATCTTTCTTTGAAGAAATTGTTTTCCTTTTGAAGAGTTACAAAAAACTCCTTATATGAAGGGCAGTCAAAAAGTAAATTGCATTAGCTTTAAAAATGAAAAGTTGTAAAAATTAAGAAAATATCTGTATTTATTCCGAAATTACAAATAAAATCTACTTTTCTATATAATTGCCATATCGATTCAGACATTTGTCATATTTATGTATAGAATGACAAGTTTTTTATCTTCTTCATTTAAACAATTGTATCGAACTTTTAACAACCATTCTCTTACTGTATTTTTTACCTCTTCACCATTTCCGAATCACTGAACTTTATTCATTGGAACAAACACGTTAAAGGCGCAAGGCCTGGAGTGTATACGGAAGATGTTCTCATTTGAACTTTTGCATCATTGTAATATGAGAGGGGAATTGCATTTTCATGGAGAAGCACAATACTTTTTGACCGTTTTCCTGAGCGGTGGCCTTTAATTGCTTTCCTTAGTCCACAGTAAGCTGTTGCATTATTGTTGCTCCCCTTGGCATGAACTTAGTATGCACTACACCTTGATTGACAAGAAAAAGAGGCAAGATCACTTTTTCTGCTGATGGAATCTGTCGAAACTTTTTTGAAGAGAAAGTTTGAGCATGTCTCTATTCGCGTGAACTTCATTTTGTTTCAGGAGTAAAATGATGGACCCTGCTTTCATCTCCAGTTATAAGGAAACAACAACTGCAGAGACGATTGAAAACACTTCTTTTTGTGTTCTGTAGAGAGTAAGTGAGGTACCCCAATGAGCGGACACTTTTCAAAACTGCAAATGCTTAGAAATAATATGTGCATACTTCCATGAGAAATATTCATCTCAGTTACAATTTCATCCTCCGCGATTCTTCTGTATTTAAGAATCAATTGTTGAACTCGTTAAACATTGCCATCCGTGAGCATAGTCGATGGTCTTCCTCGCCTACACTCATCCTCAATTTAACTGTGACCATTTTCAAACAACTCATACCATTTTACAATGACCTGGCGAGAAAAAGTTTTTTCATTGTGAACTCCACTCAACTGCCGATGAATTTTAGTGGGATTACACTTTTTAACCAATAGAAAACGAGTAACAGCACGGATTTCCAATTTGCTTGCAACTTCCAAGTGACGTGGCATCATTACTCTTATTTGTCAACAATGGTAAATACAAATTTTACAGCTGATTTTACAGAAATTTAAATAATGTTACCAACAGATGTACCTTTAACAAAGAACAATACATACATATGCAATTTACTTTTTGACTGCCCTCATATTTACATATTTGAAAATAATTCATATATTTTCCTTCAAGTTAATCAAATGTATTTTTGTTTGTTTTCGGGTTGAAACAACTGTTTCTACTGTTTATAGTCCTGAGTATTAGTTTACTGTTTTACCAACACAGATTATATATTTTTGGCATACTTTCGAAAAGTATAGGCTACTCATAATAAATTTAGAAGGGTTACAAACTACCAACTTTTTGTTTGCCCAGTGATTTTAAAATGAAACTTTCCTTACATAATATAAACATGCAACTTAAAATGAGATTTTAAACAGTTTCTTCAAGCATCAATTTATAATAAATATACCTCAGGTTTTATACTAGTTTATTAGCAGATATTAATTGGCTATCCTTTTTAAAAACTATTCTTTCTCTGTGGAAAAAACAACTTGTAACTAGGCATCTGTTGTTTTAGGAGTAACTTGTAATCTGGAGTAGTACGAATAATAATAAACAATCAAATTTATTAAATCAATTTAAAATAAACAATTAAAAAACTTTATTCTATTGCACAATAATCTTGGTCACAGACTGTCCAAAGAGTTGTATTTTATAATTTATCTCTTCAAAACTCAGTACAGATTTATTAAAATACTGTACCTTAACGTTTTATCGTGTTCCTTTTAAAATTGTACAAAAACTAACAAAGTGTATAACATTAGGAATTATATAGTGAACAAAACCACATTGTGATCATGTAATGATCCCGGACTAGCTATATTCACTTTTTTTTTTCCTTTTGTGTACTTCCTTTTTTTCTAAGTAAATTGTATAATTCCATTTCTTAGAAATACTTTTACTCCCTTCACAAATTTACTTTTGTATTATTTTGATGATTTTTAAAGTGAATTTATAGATTGAATATATGTTATGTATTTCAAACCACATTGCTTTTATAGCAGCCAAAATGAAAATTGTGAAAAAGAAATGTTTATTTTTAGTAAAACAATTTTAGTACAAAATCATATAAAATTTGCTTATTTTAGGGAGAACTTTGCTGGATTCTACTGGTGGCAGTAATATTGACTCATATCATACTGTACTTATTGTGTAAACAGTGTTTAAAAACCATAAACTCATTTATGAGATTGGGAAGGGACTGTATTTAAAGTTGTATTGAGAATACTGTAAGTATGAATGTCTATGCGATTGTATGTGAGAGAAACTCTTGTACTTATTGTTGTGTTTGTCGTGTTTTGCTACAGGAACTACACAATACAAATATCTTGTACAACTATTTTATATTGTTTAATTTTTTGTCCTAGTAAATTTTTTTAAGATATTTGTATTGGCTGAATTCAGATCTCACATTGGCCCAATATGGCATTGACAAGAATGATAGAATTCTTTCCTTAGAATAGGAGAATATAGTTTGTTTTTTTGAACAATCAAAATACAAATTTAATACTTTTAAAATCTTTCCCCTGGTTAACCTCAGAAGAAAAGGTTAAGTTATAAATCATAATAAAAACAACAATAATATTTTGGCTATTATTGTCTTTAAGGAACTTATTTTTCTGTAAACGATTTTGCCTACAATTATTGTTATTTACATTAATGCATTTGATTAGAGTAATTTTATTAGTTCTTTGTATTATTTTGTACATATATATTTAGTCTTGCTACAGTTTTAAAGCTGTTAAAAGACCTTTACGGCATTAAAACATGATAGAAAAATGTTAACTGTCTTATAAACATTAAAAAAAAAGATCTTTATTATTGACTAGAGTAATTCAAGTTCTGTTATTGACAGTGAATATCTTCATTTTAAGTTTTTACACTATGATACTTTAGTCCATAAATACACATTTTAGAAATATGATAAATTTCAGAATCAGTTAGTAGAAATGTTGATTTGTGTTCTTTTTTTCCTATTCTTAAATACTTAAAAGTCTGTGATATTATATATTTATTGTGTCTCTTATCTAGGACAGTGAGAATACATTTCAATTGGCTGGTTCGTTTTTGCCTTTATAACTTTCTACATTTATGCACAGTAAAACTTTTTCATGATTGCTATAAGACAATGGAACAATCTAACTGTACAGCAATATTAGGTATTCAGGCACATTCCTTTGGTATTGTTTTTAATAATAGAAATATATTACTTTTTAAATATTTTGTGGGATGTGTAACTTTCCAAAAAATGTGTATTAAGGAATGTAATCTTTGTTTATGATTACTTTAAGTTTATTATTTTTAACCTATTAAAATATAGAAAAAAACAGAAGTATAGTGTGCTTTTATTTAGTTAAAAGAGTTGACAGTTTAATTTGTTTGTTTTGTTATGGTAAATTGACATCCTACAAATTTCCTCAGAAACATTTTTCATTTGACTTATACATACGATAATTTATTTCAATTGGTTCAATAAAAAAAAACATAGAATACTTACAGCTCTTATCACTTAAATTATAAAAACTATAAACTCTCTTAAAATGATGATTATGAATACAGGAAGAAAAAATATTGTTAGTTTCTTTTTTAAACCCCACAAAAGTTAAAGTTTAAAAAATAAATAACAAGCATTTACAAATTTGTTATTATATTCCAATAAGAAATTACCTGTAATCATAAAATAACTTTAGTAATTTTTTATGGATATTTAAATGGTTGTTATTTACATTACCTATCATAAAAAAAAAAATAATAATAAACAGGAAAAATCTTAAGATTTAATTTTTTTACAATTTGTCAGTTATTGATAACTGTGAGATAATTAACTCAGATCTATGAAATGTATGCATAAATTACATTTAAATTTTATCATGTGGTATTTGTGTACTTTAATAATTAAAACTAAGAAGTTAGTTTATTTTTAGAAGTACAGTAGGCTTGTTATTATCCAGCCTATTGTGGTAGTGGACCAGGCCGGATGTTGAGGATAAATTGCTTCTTTTCCAATCAATTTTAAATTTGATGTCAGTAGCGCTTCATATCATATTTAAACTTGTATTATAGAATTTGATCAAAGAATATTGTTATTTTACGGCCTAACCTAACCGAAATATAAAAGGAAAGTTATATAAAATGATAAACATTTTTACAAAATCTTAACATTTATTTAAAGAATGTAACAAAGATTAAATATAGCAGATAACATACTTTGGTTTTAGATTAAGGCACATAGCCTATTAGATTAGGTTTTGTATGGATAGGACACACAGGCTTACCTTGTAAAGTGGTCCTTGGTATTACCTAATAGTAATACTTATTATTACAAGTACTTGTGTACTATTAGAGGTAATACCAAGGACTAGTTTCCAAGGTAAGCCTGTGTCTCATATATATAAAATCTAAGATAACATACTTTTGTCATTCATATTTATCTCGTTCAGCTAACTGAGTAAAGTAAGAGTTATTTCTTTTATAGATTGGGAAAAAGTTGTGCATTTTCCCTATGAAGTGGCAGTGATCGCTTTATCAATTAATTCCAAATGCAAATGGCTCTAATCACTTAGAATCTAAAGATGATGCCGAAAATACTATAGTTATTGAATATATACTGTAGGTACATATATATCATAAAATTTTATTCGAAAAGTATTGTAAATTAACTGTTTTATAGACATCACAGCCCGGGTCGGATAGTCGCAAGTCTACTGTGAATATTAGCCATAAAAATGGAAATTTACATTGTAATGAAAATGAAAATATTTATAAAAGGAAGATTTAGGATTATTCATTCAATTAACTATATAAATGTATTGCATATATTAATACAACACTTTTAGCACTTTCAAAGTGTCATAAAAAAGTATTTGAAATTTACCACGTAAGAATCAAAACTTCACGTCAAAACCTTTATTGCCACATATACGAGTAGTTAAATATTTTCATTTTTAATACCTCATATTTCTGTTTTTAAAGTTTGTGGTTCTAAATTTAATTTTGAAATGTCAAACTGAAATACCTTTATGCAAATTTAGTTATCCTCTGGTTTCATTTTAATCTTTATCTTTTAAAACAATTCACTTGTGGATTAGACACAATTTTCAAAGGCAGTTATGCGTGTATTTATAATATGAAACTAACGATTCCTTGTCATACCTTAGACATTGAGTTAATGTGAGTTGTGAAGTTTACTGATGGTAAATTGTAAGAGAAAACACAACTATACTTACAAGAATTTAAAGTTTTAAATTTGTAAATATGTTCTAAATAATCTCCATTAAATGCATTCCTAAAAATAAATTTCAACTATTTATAGATCAAAAAATTAAGATCACGTAACTAGGGAATAAAAATACAATTCTTATATATCCCCCATTTTTTTTTTTTTTTTTTTTTTCTTCTTCTTCCTTCTTCAGAGTTGAATTTATATGAATCATGTAATTTCTTTATAAATATTGTATATATTTTGTTTTCCCAATTGAACATCTCTTATATTTTAATTACATCTCAACAGAAAGGTTTTAAATATAGTTGATTTTATTGCAAGAGAACAATAAAACATAAGTTGTTTAGCGAAACATTTTATAAAAAATAAAAATAGACATTCTTGTTCTATTTCATACAGTTTATCTGACATAAATTTAGTCTCCTACAGTACTGTCAGAAATAATGTAAACAACAAAGTAAATAATAAATTACAAATGATATAAACCTTGGAAAGTGGTCCTTGGTGTTACCTAATAGTACACAAGTAAGAAAACAAACAAACACACACACACACACACACACACACAAACAAACACTAAAGTTCTGAAATATTCAATTCAGTTTTCTTCTTAACTCTACTGATTGAGAAAGTGAACAGTGTTTACGAAATATTTCAGAACTTTAGTGTTTTTTGTGTGTGTTTTCTTACTGGTGTACTATTAGGTAACACCAAGGATCACTTTCCAAGGTAAGCATGTCTCCTGTCCATACAAAATCTAACTAATCTAATAGGCTATGTGCCCTATTAAATTCTAACCTAAAATGATATAAACCGTTAGTGGATTCTAATGATGCTGTAAAAAGTAAAACAAAGGTCACGTTTTATTTGTTATAGAAAGATTGAAATGTTTCATCACTTAGGTACTGGTAGTCTTTAGTATGCATTTTATTTATTCAAATGTGTTGATCATGAATCTGTTGTTATATTAGTGAAATAATAATATAAACCCATTTCAAATAAACTTACGAACAAACTAATTGGGTTATTGAACAAAAAAAACTAATGAAAATAAAGGATATATAACTTATAATAAAACATATGTTAGTAAAGGTGGTAATTACTTGATTGTAGTGAAGTAGCATATGATACTTTTCTAGCGGGTATAAACAGCTGATATGCTGATGAAATGTTAAGATGTAGCAGAGTTTTGAATTCCTACGGTGTTTGAATTCATAACTTCAAAATTATCAGAAGTAAAAATGGATAAATAACTCTACTTTAACATTACCAATGCTTTAGATGATGATGACCTTTATTTAAATGTAATATTTCTATTGTACAGAAAGTAAGTAAATTATTTATTTTCCCACTATCATTCTAATTTAGGGTTAAACACAACATTAAAAGATGTAGCAATGATTTTTTTTTTTTTCTGGAAAATATGGCTTTAATACCAGAAGTTAAATCTCGTAATATTTGCCAACAGTTGTGGAATTTACTCAAACTGTTGAGTGCCATTGAAATGCAAACATTGTTTCATTCTCCAATTTAATTAAAATATCTTTCTCTTTTAGTTTCTCATGTTTTGCGAGAAGTGTGGGAAAATCTGATAATGTGATTTTGTCGCAATGTTGGTCCATATCTCGACCGTTTTCCTATAGTTTGGGAAGCTAAAATCTGAATGAACCTTGAATAAGACCTAAACTAAAAATTTGGATTTTCTCAAAGTTATCTACAATGATTTTGATTACATTTTTATCTTTATATCAATCCGATCTTTGTGTATCCAGTTATGGTGTAGAATGTGAAGATGTTTAGATAAACTAATGTGCCAAAACACTAATCACTGTCTAGTTCTTTTTAATATTTTCCAAATTACTTGAGAACTATAATTTTCCTTTATGTGTAGAAAGAGGTTTAGAACAAGTTCAAGGACAAGAAAAGATAGAAAAACTCTTCTGGTATAACATTAAATTTCTTTAAACTCAAATGAACTCAACTAGGTCTTCATAAGGAGTTATGTCCTTGTAAGTATTGTTACAGCATGTTTATATAAACTGTCATTACTTTTTGATATGTGCTTGCATTTTCTTTATCAATCTCAAATGTACTTTGAAACCTTTTATCGACACAATAAGTTAGATAATAATTATAAGACTCTTAACCGGTCTAGTCGGGACTGACACCCGGGCCGATTGCCCGTTTGGCCGGTTAATCCGAGGTTCCCGTGAAAAATCGGTTTTCGTTCAAAGAAAGCTTATTTAATCAGGTAACACTAAGAATTATGCAATTAAGATGTTATTGCAACTCATTTAATTGTACATAAATGTATCGTATATATTATGTTATGTATATTGTACATCAAACATGAAAAAATTAAACACTACAAAGCTTTTTTACAGATTCCCCTTTGTCAAGTCTTTTGACACATTTAACCGCGTCTCAAACGAAACCAACACACGCTTCCGAAAACTGAAAAGAAATGTTATATTTTCCATAATGTATACTAAAATGATTCGTGGAAAAAAGCGGCCCATCAAACGTTTTTGTGGGTGTATTTCTGCTATATCGACGGGAGCCAATGCCGCAGTGTTTTTATACCGCCGACAATAGGATACCGCTATCGACAAAATTGTTTGATTCACCGCTGCTTTGGTGCTGCAGTGTTTTTATGCCACCGACAATGGGATACCGCTATCGACAAAGTCATTTGATATCGCCGCCGCTTTGGTGTTTCAATTACAATTTATTTTTGGAAACTCTCATCCAACCAGTACACTACGATATAGGCTGGTTAATCCGAGGACCGGTTAATCCGAAGCCGGTTAACAGAGGTTCTACTGTAATGTTTAATCACTGTTTTAAACATTTACACATTGTACTACAAATGTTCTTTACCTCTCCAGACAAAGTATTTTTAATTAAAACCATTTTCTAAGATAAAAAATTAAATTGAAAATTTTGATAGCTGGTTTCACCAAGCATGGTTAGAATGTTTCAACCATGGTTAAATTTTATAACCTAAATGAGCCATTTTATATTTTTGTTATCAACCATGGTTATATTCCAAACCAACCAATCGCATTTTACGGAATACCTTCTAAACTTCTAACCTCCAGTTCTCCGTTAAATATAATCAAATTATTGTTGATTTAATATTAAAATGTTCTCTATGTTTTAACATTAAATTGAACATACAAATTTTAACAAAACTTAATGAAACAGGCTTTGAAACTGTTTACCGGGTAACAGTTTTTGGTCATTTTCTTCCTAAACATAAAATAAAATAATAACAATGGAAAATATGGATTAATTGCATTCTAAGAAAATGTTGAGCGGAGTTTTCCATTTTTTAAATAATTTATTTAAAAGATCTATTTGAACAAGTATTTTCTTTCCAAACTTTCCTTGGCTTGTTTTCAAATTTAACACTGTATAAATTTATAAATATAAAAGTTTTTATTTAAGTTTTACTTAAAATATTAATTTTACAGCTTATAATTAAAATATTCAATGAATTGAACTCTGTAGAATATTTATTATTCTTTTTATATATCCAATATATATATTATAGCGTGTAAGCATGGGACATTCTCCAACCAATAAACCACGCTCTGCTACCTCATTTTGTAAAACAAGTCAATTTAGATTATATAATTTTAGATAGGTTTGACTGAGTATGTATGTGCGTTATTTTTAACACGACTTCTTTTATTTCATTTAGTATTTATTAAGAAAAACAAGGTTCTGACTCTAATCTGTACTTACCAAGCCGGCTATCTGTGAAACGTTAAATGGAAGGATGTACCCAAAAAAGATTTTGTCAAGCATATTAAGTTTTAAAAGAAATCTTTCTTTACTATAGTTTTCAGTTACATTAAAGTTTACAAAAATATAATTTCCATGAGTTTTTTCTTATTCTAAACAAGACACATTAACTTTTATTAAATCATACAAAATATTTATAGCCTACATAACCATTCTTATATTGTGAATTTAAGTATAAAGAGAATGTTTATTATCAGATCGTTCATTCCTTATTTAACTCTAGACAAAACAACAATTTGTTCCCTTAATGAGATGGATCACATCTCATATTTAGTTTAATTTTTTTCTGTACAAACACATCTTTTACTATAAAAAATTCTCACTGTGCCGGACACTTTTTCTTTCCAACAACGCCACATCATGAGTCTCTAACAAGTCCAAGTCAAGTAAACTGACACTAAGCAACTTAGCAAAACGGAATTTTTACTTCGACTCCCACCATTTTATGTTATGGACCAATAAGAGTTCGCCTTTCTCATCTCTCATCTCACTATGTCTATTAGTTCCATTTCAATTGGCATCGCACTTTTCTTCTTTTAACACAACCTGCACTCTTTTTGTCTATTGATTCCGTTTCTACATGCATCGTACTTTTCTTAGTACAACCTGCGCTCTATTTGAATTGTTCAATTTTCTGTTTTATTTTCTTTATTTATTTATCTTTTTTTAAATTTGTTTTGTCCAAAGTTTTTACAATTTTTTATTTTGAATGATACGTTTTTCTATTTTGTTAATTAATTATTTATGTGACTAATTGACATTAATACCTTTATTTATTTATTTTTTATTGGTTGGAGATATATTTGAGCCCATTTTTTACCAATATTCTTGTTTTATAACTTCAAAATTTGGCATAGTGATTATCAACATTCTTTCTGTTTGTAATTATAAGCATGACAGGTGCTTACAAATATTAAGATAAAAGAATTGAAATATTATATGGGAACTCTTAAAACCTATTGAAATTTTTTTTAAAGTGTACACAAAATCCGAAAATATAGCCAACCTAATAATCAACCAAATATTCAATTTTGTTGTTAGGGGAAGTGATAAATTAAACAAACTATTTTCATGAGAGTAGTAAGGTTGAGTAAACCCATGTAAAGTTTGATTTGTATGGCAGGACTGATAAAAACAATGATCAATTTTGTTGTTAGGGGGTGTACTTTAAAAAAAGTGATAAATTAAACTTAAACTATTTGTTGACTCTTGCATTAATTCATATTTAAACAATGTTTCCTCCATTGATTAAAATCACATTTATAGTTTCTGTCAAGGTCATTTTCAAAATATACAATAATTATAAATGCTCAAGAATTATATCAATGTATATTATGATTAAATCTGTTTTCCCATTTATATTTAATGATAAAGATATTTTAATGAAACAATGAATATGATTTGTAATACTTAAATGACATGCAATAAATTTTTGCTATTACATATATTATTTTATAATCTATAAAGAAAGTAAAAAACTGTTTTATTAAAATTTTGTTTACAGATTTATGTATTCGAGGTGTTCAAGTACAATATTTTTTACAAAATATGTTGGGTTGAGCCTTCTGTCTTTTCCTGTATTTAATTTTGAAATTAGGTTTGTTGCTTTAACACACACACTTTAAAATAGTTAAATTACAGTAGGCCTAATGTGTTTGAGATTATTTGATCTCGCTAGATTTGTTATTCTCATCCCTATTTTCAATTTAGTTATTTAAGAGCGATGAACAAATACGAGTAGCGATTTATAAATATATTAAATTTGTGACTTGTTTTATCTGAGGAATCCAAAGAATTGTTATATTTACATCAAGTTTGTTTATATACGTAAACAATTGGTATAATACACACTTTTCATTATTATTTCAAAACTCCAGTAGTTGCAAACATATTTAGTTTTCTTTAAATAATGTGAATATTTAAAATATAGACTGTATAAAAAACCTAGTTTTCATTATCTATGCAAATCATATTTTATTGTACATTTGTTTTTTCTAAATGTTAATTCATGTAGATGTTGAATATAATTCTTGTCTCTCAGTACAGCATATTTTTACAGAATAAACTTAACATTTATTATACCTTTTAATAATTTCTAAAATTGAACTGTGTATATCTGGACTAGTGACCTAATTTTATTTACACACTGTTTTGTGGAAATTCTTTTGTTAATATGAAAGAATATACAATTTGTACATAGTATGCCTAGTAAGTAAATGTAAGTTGTGGTACATTGTACATTCATCCTAATAAATTAGAATACCTTTTTCTTTTCATTTTAAAGCTACTTTCAAGAATCTCCACAAAACTGTGTATATTTGTTTTTTTTTTTACAAATTATGTGTATATTTGACAGCAGCTTTAAAACTCTGATAATCAAAGGGTTAGTCATGATTTGATCACAGTGTAAATAGAGCTCATATATTTTATGTAAAGGAATATATCATTTGCACGTGTTCTTCTCAGAGTTTGTTATAAATTCTTCCCTTACCTTCTCCGACTCTTTGTCGGAATGAAAACAGACTTGCGCAAATAGACATTTATTAGAATAAAAGTAACGTTCTTAGTGATCATTTCACACATAAAATAATATTTTGAAGTGTTTTCCTCTTGCATACAAAATATAAGTTATAAAAACCTATTTTTTGTGAAGTTACTATTGGATATTTTCAAATCCTTTTAAATATTGACAGATTTTCCATACAAAAGTTTATATTTTGTCTAATTTTAAATTTAAATGTAACCAAAACCATTATTTAATTTAAACTCTGAAAGAATACATTCGGTGCAATGTTAAATCAGTTAACTTTTTTGTATTATATTTATTGTGTAATTTAATTTTTTGTTCGCTAAATCAGTTTACATTATTATTTTTTAAAATTTTAAGAAATGTCCAATTAGGATAAGTTCATGATTATTTTTATGTACAAAATAAAACAATTTTTAGATACTTTTATTTTTGTTTATATTGTAATTAACATCTGATTCATGCTATTTGGGCCATGAAAAAAGTTTGTCAGTTAAAAGAACTTGTACAGAATGTAGCTTAGTCCAATGTAAAGAAAAATGGCAAGAATAAAGTTGATAAATTAGATTATTTATTTGTGTGGCTAATGTTTATGAATAAATTTGGAATTATGTATGTTTGTGTTGGTTATTTTATATTTCAAAATCTGGAGACAAATAAAATTATTGGGATTTAATTGTAAACATAATATATTAAAATGCACAATTACACCCTTCAGATGAAAGTAAATTTTGAATTTTAATTTGAACAAAAATATGAGTTAATGTGGGTTTGAAACATAATGTGTTTAATGTGAGTTCTGTTGTGGAAAGTACAATCACCAATCACACATTTTATTTTTGACAAGATGACATTTATCCTCCCTTAATTACAGGTAGACAATTTTGCCAGTGAAGGGTTAAGACCACAACTTCAAACAAATAACAGCCATGAGGTAAGTATAGCCATGCTCCCAAGTACAATGCCTTCACAATACAGATAATCTTAATCACCTCTAGCACATGGCACTACGATTTCATTTTATTCTATTCACAGATCATTTTATGGTATAGAATTAATTGAATGCATTATATTTATATTGTATCAAATTAAAATATAGAGGACTTCTCACAATACAAATATGTAATAAATAGTAACATAGCAAACAATATTACATACATCAAAACAAACCTAAAATTCCCTTTAAAAACAATACATAAGATTCAATAAAACTATTAAAGCTATACATAAACAAATAACCTCCTTGAAACCAATTTTTCAAGTTTGAGTTGGTTTTAGTCCTGATTATAAATCTTAGCTTTCTTTTGAAGGACACTGTGTTAATATTCTGAACTGGTGAGTTTTCCCACCTAAATATCATACCTTCTTTTATATCTTATCCTAATTCTATTCATATTGTTTTTTTTTTTTTTTTATTCTTACTTTTCCAATCTTGTATTACTTTTCTAAAACATAGTTTAATAGTATCAATGATAGAAGGCCCCCCACATCATTCTGTGGGCCACATTGCCAACAGTCATGATGTTCCCCCCTATTACCGATTAAAGGGTTAAAATGATTTAAAATGACCACACAAGTAAAGTGATAACTACTACAGTTTAAATTGATTACCTAATATAGCACTAGCAGTGGACAGACGACAGTATAGTAAAGACTAAAGCATAATCGTATATTAGTACATTTATAACTTAACTAGGTGTGCTGTTTACTTTAGGTAGGTACATAATGAAGTAAACAAATATTTGGTTTAGAAATTTGTTTTTCATTTTTCTAGCTTTAATCATTGAGAATTTTTCAATAACGCCTCTAAAGTCAATGTTTGATGCAAAATGGTGCTCTCTTGCCAATGTAGCAAGTGAATTAAGCCGTTCTTGGGTCATTGATGTGCGTTGCCATGTTTTCAATACGTTTCCCAGCTGACAATGCTGTTGCAAGGGTAACAAGAATTGTACAAAAGATCGTAACACAGTACATACATTCATGACTAACACAGTACATACATTCATGACATCTGGTTCTAATTGTTTTTCATGAATTGAATTGAACAATTTTATTGTAACGGGTTAATTGAAACATTAGGCTCAATTTGAAACAACAATTTGAATTTATGTTTCAGATGTAAGATTTCGTCACAAAAGTGTACTGACAAATCATTTTTATAAGTTCTGACAAGGTTTTCAGCCTTAGGTATCAAAACACTTTTTCTTCCATAGAACTGAATTGAATAACAGGACTGAAAAGTTCAATTAGTGAGTTTGTTGCTTTAAATCTTGTTTTGAGATCATGTAAAATAAGATCCAAAGCTCTGTACACGATGTTAGTTGTAAAATGCTCTTCTTCTGTATTAGCTGTTCCTGATTGAGGAAATGTTCTCGTTTTTGGAAATGTAGATGGTATTTTGGTTGATTCTGCTACTAAGCGCGACTCATTGATGATGTCTTCCCACGAATTTTTCAGTCGCTGTATGTCTTCTTTCAGGTCACTAATCAGTTTCATTTCAATGTCCAGAGAAATACTCTGTGATTGAATTATTATACTCTTTTCGTTGATGCAGCCCAACACTTTGAACCAGCCCTAGAAAAGAAGAAAAGTATTTCTGGAGACCTATAACTTTACTGTAGGATTTTGGTTCCAGGCTTGACTTCAGCTCAGTTAGTACTTGCTTTAAGGCCTTTAATAGTCCTGGGTAGTGCTTTGCGACAGGGACTATGGCCTCAAACTTTCGTACCACCTTGTTTGTATTTTTTTTAGCAAAAGTGGCACTTCAATAGTCAAAATGTTCACCCTTGTTAGGCTATGTGCGAAAAAAGAATATACAGTTTCCAAAAAAGGTGATAATTTCACTGTATTAACTTCTGTTCTGTTTAAGGAGTGAGTTTCACATGGAGAATAAAGTGCTACATCATTTCTTTCTGTCTTGATTTTACTCCTTTGACTTTACCACACATGTTTCCGTCACACACAGGATCCTCCTTCATAACTTTGGGCCCAGCAGTCCTCAAGAGGGATATTACTTTCTTCTAAGACAGTGAAAATTTCATTAGCAATAATGAACTCATTTTGACTCATCGTGGATAAGTAGTATTTGAAGAAGCTCTGATTTCAGGATCAATTAAAAATTAATGGTGCAAAAACGCTTTTATGTAGCCTACAGAACTCCAAAAACAAATCAAAATTGTTACCAAAAATATCAATTCAGTAGTTGTCAATCAAAAAGTTAAAATGAACCAAATATTTTTATATGGGCTTGAACTTTCTTCGCTTGTGTCATAACACATCAATTGTATTTGATTAAAATTAAGCTTTTAACAAGGTTCATTTTTGTTTTTTAACATTTATTTCTGAACTGTAATAGTTTTTTACTTGAGATTTTGGGCAAAGGTTTGTGTCATTAATATTCACATTTCACTAAAATTTTAATGTGGTAGAGTCGATTTTGAGAAGTTAAATATTTTATAACAGCCTCATAGACAATTTGTTGTTTTTTTTTATAACTTACAAATTGATATTTTTTGAGATATGGCGACCAATATGTTATGTCCTTAGAGGCTACCCTTGAGATTTGAGTCATCAACAAAATTAATCTAAACGTTTCAAAATTTATCTACAGAAAAATTTGGTTAAAATTAGTCCACAATTGGGCTGTAAATGTGATGGACATCATTAAAAAAATCATTTTTTAGTGCTTAGAGAACCTCAAAAGGAATATATCCCTACAAAATTTGACATCAATTTTTTAACCCACCATATAAGGTAACTTCCTTATACACACCTATCCGCAGACTCAACGTATCTTACTTTATTACAGAACAATGTAGAATCAAATCGTATTTGCAATTATGTATTAAAAATGTAAAAGCTGATGTGTTTGTACAAATCTACAACATATCTTCTTCATATGTTTGTTATGAACTAGCATAGTGATCTTTCTAAGGATGAATTTTTAAGTCAATTATTAACAACTATGCTATATACCACATGGATTTAAATTGTATCATTTGTGCTATAGGGTAATTTATTCACCATCATACTATAGCTTTATTAATTTAATCTGTGCTGACAATTGAAGCCAATGCATTAAAAAAGGTATTACCTGTAATATGTTTTAACATAATATTAATTCTTGCTAAAAAATTCGTATAAAAATATTATATTTTTGTTTTTCTTACAAGACCAAGTTTGTACTGTACAACTCTACTATGAAAGTTAAAACATAAATGGATACTGATCAACGACAAAATCAAAAAGCTATCATGCATAAGTTAAACTATCCCATTTGCCTAAATAACGGCATGATCAGGTCATCGCTGTAAAAAAACTCAAACTGATAACTTAATCATAACGAAAGCTGACAAACGAAGTACTACTGTCTTAATGAATAAATTTGGTTACAAAAACAAAACCATGAATTTTTTAACACAAAACAACAATGTTATTAAAATCTGATCCGACTAATACTTTCAACCAACAAATAAAAACAGCTATAAACACGAGTAAACATCTCCTAAGCAAAGCTGACAAAGCTTTTAACAAAATGATTAATCCATACGCTCCTATTTTAACAGCTCTACCCAAAATACACAAACCTAACCTCCCAATCAGACCACTCGTCAATTTTACAAGTGCCCCATCTTACAGGTTATCAAAAACAAGTACTAATACAGCTATGCTTATTTACCAATATTAAACAAGTACATTAATGAATGGTATGAGTCACTTATTGGCAAATATTTGAAGTAAGTGCTAGGCAATCATTCTAACTAATTGTTTTACAACAATTTGTATGTAGTTTAAAAAGTCAGGATGCTATCAATGAAATAAACATTCAAAATCTGAGTTTGAGATGCTTGTGAAGTTTGTAAACAAACTATTAGCTTCCAGATCCAGTCGGAATTGTTCTCCACTCTATTCTGATCGCCTTTCAAACAATGGTCATTGCCATCATCTATGAGCACATAATTTGGTAATCATTAGGTACACTGTGGCAATACACATGAGACGGCACTTCACAACAATTATTGTAACACAAAACTACACTACAATTCACAAACGTTTAATGTAGGAACATACCTCGGATTTAGCAAACACTTTAAAAGTGTACACTTAGGTTCGGCGGACATATATTTATGGAAACAAAGAGACAAAATGTGTTCAACAAACTTGTTCGGTTGACATGTTTGCTCAGTGTAAACATTTATTTATTCAATATTAGTTTTTTGACAACTAATATTTGTATAAAACAGGTCATATATACACATTATAACACATTGATACAATACTCATAAAAAATAACAACATACAATTAAACAACAAACAGCTTAAAAAAATAGAGAAAAATATATAATAATTGATACAATTCACATAAATAAGTTATAGTACAGTCAGGATAAGACATATTACAAAATAAAAAGAGATCACATCCATCATGAAATAGTACGATCATAATGCATAAACTCATCCAGACAATAAAAGTCTCTAAAACTGTTTTTAAAAATTAAGTGGTTTGGTAAATTTTGAATGTTTTTAGGAAACTTATTCATGAACTTTGCACCAGATTGTGAGGAAAGTGTACTGTATAAATTTAACCTATGCTGTTTGGTACGATACTCACAAGCTTGCCTGGTACTGTAATAATTGTGTATATCCATATTTTGGACATGATCACAATATTGAATTTAAAGAAAAGCAACACTTCAAGTATATAAATACATGGAAGTGTAAGTACTCGAAATTTCTTGAAATAGTTTTTACAACTTTGGCTTTTTTTTAGCTCTGCAATAAACCTCTTTAATGCCAGACAAACACTCTTATCACATTCTGAGCCGAAGAGTTTCCCCAAAGAAGAATTCCATAGCTCAAATAACGATACACTAGCCCATAATAGGCTGTTAAAAGTATGGATGTACAACAGTATAGCTTCAAAATTTTCAGTACAAATATACCTGAGCTAATTTGAGCACTAATATAGCTAATGTGGTCATACAAGTTCAACTTGAAGGCCCAAAAATTGTTTGCACTTCTTCAAGTATACTATCACCTAGCATGATACTTAGTGTCTTATTTAATCCATGCTTTTTACTGAATTGTATGTATTTTTTTTTATATGGATTGATTACTTAATCGTTTATAGCAAAATACTGTCCTGTAGCATTGACTTGTGCATAAAAGCCTTCTACTCCAATTGTTGAATAGAATCTGCTTGAAGAGTGTTGTATTATCTTTTATTAAAAAAAAAAAAATTTTATTATTATATTTTTTTTTTTCATTACTGTTGAGACCGATGGTTCTTGGTGGAATTCCATGTTTAAAGATAATAAAACACTATTTTTTATTTTTTATTTTGTACTATCCACTTTTTATTAGTCTAGCCGACTAATGGTTTCGCCTGCTAAGGCATTGACGAGGCTGTATTACAGACACTATCCGCATATAATAATACTGGCACTAGAACTGATCCTTGCGGGACCCCTTGTCTCAGCTGAGTCACTTTAAACAGCCTTCTTGCAACATTTACACGCTGTGTTCTATTGGAGAGTAATAGTTTATCCCTCTAATACCAATATTTTCTCATTTCTTAAGTAACAAATTGAAGTCAACACATAAAAGCTTTGGAAATGTCCAGGAAAATGCTCATAACTTCACTTTCCTTATCAAGACCATCCAGCAAGAAGTCCATTACCTTAACTACTGCATTGATTGTGGACTTTCCTTATCAAGACCATTCAGCAAGAAGTCCATTAACTTGACTACTGCATTGATTGTGGACTTTCCTTATCAAGACCATCCAGCAAGAAGTCCATTAACTTGACTACTGCATTGATTGTGGACTTTCCTTTTTGAAAGCCAAATTAGATACAACATAGGATATTAAATTTATCTAGATATTTAAGAAGCTCCAATAAAAACAGCTTTTCAAAAACTTTACTAAATGTTGGAAGCATGGAAATAGGTCTGTAATTATTAATATCCTTTCTGTCTTCCTTCTTAATAAGGGAAGGAACTTAACAGGTTTCATTCTAGATGGGAATTTACCTTCGGAGAATGAAGAATTTATTAAAACCTGAAGAGGTTTGGCAAGTTCTTCAGAACAATGTTTGATAAGCCACACAGAAACTTCATCAATATCAGTAAACTTTTTATTTTAAAATTTCATAATAGTTTTGGAAACATCCTTTTCATGCAGAGGCAAAAGAACCATTGACGACTCCATATCTCTGTTTCGGAATGAGTATGGCTTACAATTCTTCCCTTGAAATAAATTTTGACTGAAAAAAGTACTAAAGAAATCTGTGACAAGTGATGGTTCAGAATAATCAACTCCATCAACCTCCAATGTCTCATTACCAGAATTAACATTCTGTTTACGAACATCATTAATAATTTTCTAAGAAGTTTTGCTAACATTATTCGTTTTTCAAGAATTTTTTTTACTTCAAATGATGTAGTTGCCGCTTCTACACATCCACTTATAATTTTTAATATGTTTTGAATTCTTGTGAGGTAGTTGTTTTAAATATTTCTTAATACAATATCAACTCCCTAGATACCAGAATTCCTTTGGTTATATAATTTATTTTGGTTGGTTTTACTTTCCTTTTAACACTTTGAAGCCTAAGCCCGAGCATAGGTCGGGCAGTGCGACAACGCTCGCCGCCGAAGCCCGAGTATACATCGAGCAAAATTAAGAAAAAATATAAAAGTTTGAAAAATAATAATTCAATTTTATCATCTAGGTCATTTAGCCTAGCAAAATTCTCCCAATTATCATTTTTTAGTAGGTATTTCAAAATAATAATATTTTCAGGGCGATAATCCCTAACTTGTCTAAAGTATGGCTTGTTGATTAACGGTATATATCTAAGATTAATTTCCTATGCAACCTGATATTCCAGATTGAATAATTTTTAACTGTTAAAAAATCATTAGGAACGTTATCTATTGCTGTTGCAGAGGATCCCACCACTCTAGTGGGAGAGTCTGTACAACGTTTATGATTAAGGTAGCCTGAAGATTAAAGGTATCAAAGTCTGTCTATCCACCTAGATTTACTTAACACAATAATGTTCAAGTCACCACATATAATAAACTTGAAACTTTTAAAACATAATTTTTGCAACAGTAAATCAAAATGATCATGAAACAAATCGATGGCTCCACTTATAGCTCGATATAACCCTATACGACCACTTCTTCACACTTTCAACTAAATTTGGCCCCTGTTACTTCAAAATCCTTTTAAATAGAATGAATCTCAACAATCTTAAAATTATCAATATATATATATATATATATATATATATATATATATATATATATATATATATATATTTCCTTCCTTGCAAAAAGCACTACCCCTCCACCCTTATAAGAGATTCTATAAAATTGACTTACTAAATTATACCCTTCCAAATTAAAACAATCAATATTATGATTATTGAATCCATGCTCTGTATTTACAAAAAGATTTAAATCAGAAATCTTATTAGCAGCAAATTCTGCATTCTGATGAATAATTTTAAAAAAAGTCCCTGCCTCTAGGCAACCTTTTGATGTGACCTCGCACATATTCTCTCCCCATAACCCATCACTAACATTAATTTAAGAACTACATCTCTTAAAATTAGTATACAGTTTTTTTTCATTGTCACTTATTGATTGCAAATTCACCAACTTCCATTCACAAGTAGCTTCTGAAAGTGAAGTGTTTTCCAAGTGATTCTGGTTTCCTGATATAATTAAACTCTTCTTTTTTTTACTTGCTGTGGAGTTTATAAATGGGAAAGGGACTCCATGTTCTGTTTTCTTGTGAATGGTACAACTACAGTTTTAGGGGCATTGACACTAAGCCTTCCCTAAGACACCATAAAGAGACATACCATAGCCCAGGATTTAATCTATCAGGTAGAATGTTACAATATTTACACTTAACCATCAGGTCTATGTTGTCAGCATAGATGTCAGCTTGTGTTGATTGTTACAAAGACCCTCAACCACATGGTTCCAGAGGAGTGGTGAGAGTACACCTTCCTATGGACAACCCCTGGTTGGAGTAATCTCAATTGTTTCATTAAGGATCAATGCGTGTATGCTCCTGTAAAAAATGTTCCACCAAGAGACTTCAGGTCCCTTGTTGGAGGACGATCCTTTGGAGTCATAATAGCGAAACTAAAATTAAGTTCCACTTTTTCCTTGCTCAGTACTCCAGTTTAAACTCACAGCTGTGGATATTTCTAGAACAGAATTGATACAAGGGAAGGCATTCTAAGTCCCTCTTTACAAGAATACATGTTCATATATTGTTTAAAGAAACAAAGTATATTAACTTACCCTTAGTGTCACCTAGGCCTGTGACTCATCCCTGATGAAGCCAGGAATCTTGTGTGAGTGCCAGGTCAAATCCTCCTCTGAAGAAATACTGACAGAAAGCAACCAAGGTCGCTTTATTGTGGTGCAGATTTATCTGGAGGAATCTTAACATGAGCTTTGGTTTGATTGCAACAATGGTGACTGCCACAGTCCCAAATGTGCCCTGAAATTAGCAGACTTAATGGCATTGAAATTTACCTCATCATGCAAACAAATGAAGCCGTAGTCTTTGGGGTCTCCCTCAGCTGAGAGAACCTTCCATTCCGGTCCTTTAAATAAATGTAGGATTGTGCCTAATGAACATTTTTCATACTTCATCTGAGGTTCCTTGCTTATGGTGTGTCCGGAGGAACACCCTTGTGGTCTTCACAATATCATTCCTCAATCTGGTGACCAATTTAGTATTTTCATCTATAAATGAAATGTAAAATAATAATATGATTTCCTCCAGCCGACTCTTTCTTGCTTTGTTTCTGCAGGAAAGTATTAAAGCTCCTTTCTCTACGAAGCTCCCAGAAAATGATGAAAAGGACTCATCTTTTAATGGTTGAAATGTATCCATCAGTGCAATCTCAATGACCTCGTCTTGTTTTTTTTGTAAGTGTAGGATTAGGATAAGATTCTAAAATGATAACCATAGTAATGTAAGTAATATCTGTAAGTCAGTACTGCCTTTTCAGATGGCCCTGAACATTGAGGATTTATATCAGAGACTTGTGTCTCAACTCTGGGGACCTTTTTGAGGGCCATTCTGGATAACCTTAAGTAGCCATTTCGCTTCTACAACACTTAACCATACCCACCTTCACCTCAGAACCCCCTCCAGAACCAGAGACAATTTCCGACTGATTTCCTCTTCTTCTTGTTTTTGCCCCTTTGCCATTTGGAGGGATCCCATTCTTCACCACTTGCTTGAAGTTTAGCCTTGATAGCCTCTTTCCTTTCTCTAGTAGTGATATTAAGTATTCTGACTTTCAGTTCACCTGAAAGAGTAGCGTCGTCAATTGAACCAGAGGAGCCGGGGTGCATCTAAACTTTAAAGGAGTTCATCTTCTCCCCTTGTAGAATAACTAAATACAATTGAACTGGAAGCTTCCTCTATGGCCGATTCCAATTGAATGAAAGATGACACCCCAACACCCAGTGCTACAGCTTGATCATTGATATTTTTTCCTTGTTGATCCATGTAGACCCCACGAAAAGCTAAGGAATAAAATTGTCCACCCAGTCAGAGCCCTGTATGTCCAGACAATGCTATTTACTACCAGAAAATCGTCTGACATAATCGTAAGAAATCGTCTGAAACGTAAGCCCCGTTTGCATCTCTGCTGTATAGAGCCCGAAGACGTTTATCCCATTAGCCACCGAGTCATGTGACTCCATTAGGGTTCAGCTGAAACATAAAAATAAAAGAAGAGGATTAGAAGAAGGAAGAAGATCTTCAATAGCAAAGAATAGAATCACGCAGACAGCATGTAGAGGAGTTATGCTAACTATAGAGAGAGGAAGGCTCCTAAAATAAGAAGGGTACAAATAATGTTATTTTCCAATAAAAAGTAAATATTAAATTAAGTGTGGTTACTTTTGTGGTCTTCATAAAGTTAAACTTGGTTCTCGGTTTTGTCTGATAACGTTGTTGAAATTTAGAAGGCTGTAAATATTTGCCTCCATTATTCTATTCATTGCCGAACCGAATCCCATCCGCTCCTTGAGATAGCTGTTCTAAAATGGCAAATGTTGTTTTCGGGGTAGTATTTTATATGAAAAAAAGTTGTTATACTGACGTATGTAACGTTAAAATTTTATAAGAGTTCTAATTATATTTGAGAGTATTGTAGTTTGAAACAATTACTTTGTGTTTTTATAATAATATTCATATTTTTTATATTCATCTTTGATGAAAATAGTGGTTTTTGTTTTCAGATTATATTTTCTGAGCTGTAATTTTTGCTTCGTTAAATTCTGTGTGAAAACAGTTAAATAATATGCCGTTACTTTATAAAAAACCTTTCGATCCTCCTAATGAACTTCCTAACGAATTACAAGACACAGAAGAAGTTTTTTATTGTGAACTTACAAATGAAATTTTCAAAGACTATGAGTAAGTATTTATGGATTCCTAATTCTACTTCAGCCTTCGTGGCCTCATGCCTTTGGTTGTCCTACTTGAAATTTTTTTAGATCAAAGAACGCAGTTTAATTTTTTATATTTTCAATTCTGTTTATATGAGCCTTTTTTGTTTTGAAACGATTCTATTATATGACTTTTTAGAGGTTATCTATGCCTTTATATAGAAAAGAGAATGTTATTCAATTTAATCAGACAATGAGTATTTGCTTGTACTGTAATTATAAAATATACTGTTGACTTCACCATTTTAATCTGTATATTGTCTTTATTTTACATAGGGCCTTTAATGATATTGTACAAAGAAATTTTGTACTTCAATTACTTAAAAATAAGATTTTTATTAGGAGCGGTTTTAATCTGGGGATTACATATTTGCTATCTTATTACATAACTTAACCTGATGAAATATTATTGAACTAACAGTTTAGTACAGAGATACATTTCTACAATAGAGGAACTATTGGAACAAGAAATGTAGAACTGGTTAAATGATATTATCTAAACCATAGAATTCAGAATTCGAATGTAGCAACACATTACAATTTTGGGAATACATGAGGATTTTGGGGGAGGGGGAGGGTTGTGGGTGAGGTAGAACTAAGAATATTAATTTTCTTGTTATAGCTATGATATCAAAATAGCCTATATGAGATTATAGGATTTTTGTGTGAAGGGATATGTTGCCATATTTTACGACAGGATCGAGGCAGTACAGTATTACTTTTGAATTAAAATAATGTGATGTAGGCTAGATAGATTATTTAAATACTCACAGTAATATATTATCAGTAGATAAGTATATGCATAGATAAATTATGACTATGGAACTGTCTCAATCGTATTTCAAATCATGGCATATCATATGATATTTACAATTTACAGAATGAATATATGACATCTGGAACAAGTTAGGTTGTGATTACCCTATAAGTTGAGTAAGGATTATATTATCACTATTTACAATTTATTGGTTTTATTTATAATAGTATGCTTTTTTACATCTTTGACCTTCAGGGGCTCATAAGTGAGTTTGGGCCTAACAATCCTGACGGAACCTAGCAGGATTTACAGCTTTTTTCATCTAATCTTGGGTTAGATTCCTTTCTTTTGTCTGTCATATCAGGTCTCTCTTGAACAACTCTTGTTACATTCCGATCCTGACTATTAGAGTATTAAGTTTAAATGTTTACACTTTATGGTGGCGCTTATTTTCCAGATTTTTTTTTTTTTAATCGTCTTCTACATACCTTACTTCTTAAGATTAAAATAAATAATGTTTTTCTTACCCAGAACACTATTTTCACTGAAAAATCACAAAAAATTATCAAATCTGACGTATTTATAGGTTAGATATAATGGCAGATGCTCACATTTACATCTCATATGTTACTAAAGATATTTCAATCTATAATATCCATGATCACAGATAACGTGATATGCTGTGAATCCTCCATATTAATAATCTAATTTGAAATTATTAACTTCTATAAACTTGCGAAAGATTTGGTCTGGTGGTTTTATATATATATATATATGGTTTGGCCAGGTGTTTATATATATATATATATATATATATATATATAGCTATCTGGCCAAACCTGTCGTGATATATAATTATATCGCAAAGTAAGCAAATTATTAACTTCAATAAACATACGAAAGACAACATGTTGTCATATGAAATAGCGATCTAGCGTAGTCTTATTGTGTAATGCGCATGCGTCAAACCATACGCCATTAACATTGCTATTATGTTTTAACCTATAAATAAGTCGAATTTGGTAGTTTTTAGATTGTGATTTTTCAGTGAAAAATAGTGATCTACGCATGGAAAACATAATTTATGGTAATTATATAGCAGAGCTGCCTCACTTCAAAATCAATTTTTATGGGTTTTATTCGTCAAATAAATGTTGGAAAAATATTTTATTATCGAAAAAAAGTGTCGGAAAGATGTTTACATAATACAATTACACAAGTAGTTTTTTCGTGAAAAAATTAACTCTGTGTTATCTTTCATACTCATGACATTCACTTCAATAAACGTACGGAAGGTTTGGCCAGGTGGTTATATATATAGCAACCTGGCCAAACCTTTCGTGACATATAATAATACAGCCCTACATATGCGTACACTGAAGCACATACGCAGACAATTGAACGTCAATGGAGGGAGGTGCGAGGAAATGTGCCGCGATATAGAAATTCAAAACAACATTTCCATGGCCATATAGCCGAATTTATGTGTTAGAGAAAGTACAATGAGTATAATACTCGTTTTCATCATTTATGGCGAATTACGAGTGAAATACATTTAAATTCAATAAATTCCTCATCTACTGAATTTGCAGCAGAATTTGACTCTGATTAAGATTTTCTTGTGAAATTATGTTATGTAATCATCTTTCCGACACTTTTTTTCGATAGTAAAATATTTTTCCAACATTTATTTGATTGAATAAAACCTTCAATCAAAATTGATTTTGAAGTGAGGCAGCTCTGCTATATAATTACCTAATTTATTCTTAAAAGTAAAGTATGTAGTAGACGATAAAAAAATAAAATCCGGAAAATAAGACGCCATCTTAAAGTAAACATTTACGGTATTAGGCCTAAGTATTAATGTTACATTCTTTTCTTCCTTTACCAACTTCTTTTGGTAATTGTCCATTGTATTCTGGCCTGATATTTAGGTAAGCAAATTGTTGAAGTCATTTACTACCTATCAATCCCTTCAAGTACACCTGAAGAACCTCTCTCCACAATAGTAGTTTAATGAGAATGCCCTCCAAGACTATCCCATCTTTGCTGGTGTTGTCTCCGAACTCACCTATTGATGGCTGACCAAGCCAGACATACAGGTATCTTTACTACTTCTAGATTTTATCAAAAGCAACGTTTCTACTGCCACTTCTAATCTCAGTTTACACTTTTGCTCTCCTGAAAGAAACTTGGCTCATTTTTACTTGGCAGTTATTGTATCTTAGTCAATATAATTTAGTTGAAAGGATGTTTAATAAGGTATTAGAGAATACCTAAATAAAATAATTTATATAATAAAATAAAAATATAATTTTTGTGAAAAGGAGATTTCCTGACCAAATCTTGTTCTCTTCTGATCCCTTTGAGGGCTAGGGGCCTCTATTTTATGCTCTTTCCTTCCTTTTTTTATAAGGAGATGATGCCGGAGAGTCATTTTTTATTCCAAGAGACTGGTTTTGCGAATGATGTTCGTCTGTCTGTAAATACAGTGTTCTACACCCCAAATGAGTGGACCAAATAATTATGATTAGATTTGATATTTGGACCGTGAGACATTTTTTCAATATTTCAAAATTGAAAATTGAAATTGAAATATTAATATATCATAATATATTACTTGAACTATCCTATCTTCTCCCATGTTTTCTTACCCCTATAAATTGAATGGTTATATAAAATACCTCTATAATTTGATTTTTTCCGTCTGTTGGACATGTATAAATCAAAATTTTGGGCTAGGAAACCCGCTTCAAATCAAAGTTGTCTAGATAAATCGAATGGGAAACCAGACAGCTCAATTATTCGAAGCGGTTCATGTTACAATTGGTAACTGACACCATACGTCCCGCTGTTGTCCAGTCATCCACTCCGAGTTTGGAGGTGCATGTTTATTTACTGTTCTCTTAAGTGACTGCATTAGTGTTTTTTTGTGTGTAATAATGCAATGACACCTCCTTTATATTTAAAGGAGTTTTAAGATTTATTGTTATCTGTAAAAAATTATTGCCACCATTGCCATATTCAACCTACGGGTTTCCCAAGGACAGGAATGTGTACCATTAACTGCTTTCACCTAGGTCATTGACGTGGTTCTACTTTGATAGGCCGTACCACCGGAAGTTGAGTGGAGGGGAGAATATGGCATTTTAGTTTTTAAGATTTCATATTTTGTTAGTATTATTTCAGATCCCTCCGATGATGGTAACTTGGTTACCGAAATGCACATAAGGAAACTCTAATAACATAAGGCAAATAAATATATTTTTTTTTTTTTTGTGTGTGTGTGTTATTGTACCAAACTTGTGGTAGGGGTTTCAGTGTTTTATATTGTTCACCACAGTGCTCATTGAACATCTATATTTCTCTATGCAATGTTTTTATTTTATAGGGCTTTTTGTGAAAGAATCATTCTCTGCAACTCTCTGGTATGGTCTTGTCAATACACCGGAAAGTCAAATTTTACTTTTCAAGAAGCTTTGAATTGTGAAGAAGCTGCAAAGAAAACACTTAAAGAATTTCCTATGCGGGTAGGCCAATATTCACTTAATATATTAACATTTATTAATGTTTTATAATGGTTTCTTTGAATATAATTTTTTTTTCTTTTCAGTTGCGAATACCGGTTTTGTATTTAACTTCATTAATAGAACGCAAATCCTTACATGAACTTGCTGAAGATGTCTTTTGTTTTGCAAGAGACAGATATTTTGTTGGAGAAATCGTTGAAGTTGCTATTTCCGATGATATTTGGTAAGCATACATCTGATAGTGGAGGCCGGGGTAATAAGAGACAAGTTTAAAAAAATACCATAAAATTCAAACAAATAACTTTAAAAATAAGTAATAATAACTTCAATATGTTTTTATTATTACTCACTTAAAAATTTTTAATACTTCTTGAAAAGTACCTTTGTTTGGAACTTAACCTTAAAGTTCGTTACTTTTTACTGATAATTTATTTTGCAAAAAATGTGTTATGTTTTTAGAAGTAATTGATATGTAACTTTTTTACCAAGATTATTATGTATATCTTTTGAAAACCTTGGAAGCATTCTTCATTTACAAATTTTAGTCTTATTACCCCAATTTTAACTTAATTAAGTTAAAACTAAGTTTATGAAGTGTCAAAATGTTTATTTATTAGTTACTTATCATACAAGTTCATTTTAAATTACTAAAATAATTTGTCACACAAGTTGTATTTTTCAATAACACGGTTTAAAAAACTTTTCAACTGCGTTTATTAAAATCTGTAAAATATTTTCTATTTTATCTCAATTTTTATTATCATATAGTAGACTTGACTTTGGTCTATGTAGATTCTGTAGCTAGAACAATAAGAAAGTATATTTTTGTATTGTTTGATATAAAATATTAAAATTTACAATTTTGAAACTTATTTTTCAACGTAAAATATTTTTAGAATGCCTGTAAATATTTTGAAGCCCAAAAGTTTGATTGACTCAGAATTGTGTCTCCATGACTACTCTTATTGTCCACTTGATTTTACATTACTTTATATAATGGCCAGTGAGAGGGTTTGTCTCTTGTTAACCCTTGAGGACTTAATCAGAAATTTTTGGACTGATAGTGTTATTGAAAAAATTAAGAGATGTTCATTTAATTAATTGAATATGAGGTATTTATTTTGAGATTTTTAGATAAATAATATAATTTTTCTGGTCTCTTACTACCCCACCTTCCCCTACTACAATAGTCTAATATAATTCAATAATTTTAAGTTTTATAATAGTAATAAAATTAACAAGTATTAAAGGTTAGTCAATAGTGAAATTAATACGAATTCTAATTTTTAGACCAATTTTCCCCCCCAAATTACTGGTAAATTGTATTTTGATTACTTTTGAAAGTTATGTAATGGATCAAAAATCAGTGTCGAGTTTTTTGAGGTTATATCATTGAGTCCAGCTTTTTGAATCCATATAAGGGGTTTTTGCTGCCATATGTGCACTGCTTTGTACACCAAAGAAGTAGACAATTATCGAAAGATGTCTATTCAACAGACATTCAAAGAACCCAGTGTCGTTACTGGATCTTTTATCATGTTACCTCTTCTGCCATCACCATATGTATGGCTTCGCATTTCACTGTCCTAATAAATCCCAGCATTGCTTCCTGTAGTGTATTAATAGTGATTAAAACACTAATATCAGTTGGAGACTTTTTTATTGGAAACATTTCCCATTTCACAATACATGAAGTCAATGAAAAATATTCTTTTACAAAACTCACATCAAACAAAAATTATCCGAAGAGTGTTGACATTTTGTTTAAAATTGTCAATTAAATATATAGTATTTCTGTCTCGTATAACTAAATGGCATTTGCAAATGTGTTGTCACTAAATCTAACAGTGTTCATCATGTGTGCTACATTGACTATAAAAACCTTTCTTGTTTATAACCTGTAAATTAAATTACAGTAGAACTTCACTAAGCCAGACTAATAAGTTGGATTCTAAGTTGTCCACATTAATAAATGTCCGATTAAAATAAAATAAAATGTAATGAGCGAAGGTATGAATAAAATAACCTGTAGAAATGAAATGGACATTGATTCCCAACTGTTTAATTTTTCTCCTGCAGCCTGAATTTCAACCTCTTACAGTTAATCTGGATGAACAAAGTTAGGAAAACCATTGATCTCCAGGGATCTCCATTATTTTCACAGAACTTGTTTCCTTTTCCACACTAAATTTGACGACAAATTTTCGTAAATCATCCTTTTTCTTTCTTATCCCTGAAACAGTCTCTTTGGTGATCATTTATATCATACAAATGTTTGGTATAGTCATTCACTTTTCAAGATATCTACGACACATAGTTTGTTGTAAAGCATGAGAGAGCCTTGTGTTTATGTTTCTTTCCTTCACAAGGCTTACTCCATGACACACAATCAGGGTTGATTTTTGATTTTTTTAAAAAATAGGATTTATTTGATTAATTCTGATTTATTTGATTTTTAAGAATTTAATTACCCTAATGTTTTTATATTTTTCACAATATACATGGTAGTTTAAATTTTTTATATTTTTTATGAGAATAACTTTTTAACTATTTAGTGTATTGAATTCTACTCACTGATTACCTAAAATTCAATATCTATGTTTTAATCTAAAGGCATTCTATTAATTTATTATTTTGTAATTGGTTAATGAGGTAAATTTTAACATTTTGTAATAAATTAATAGTAAATGGTAAAATTTAAAGAACAAATTGAATACTCTTATAATGCATAATATTTATTAAAAAAGACATAAAATCAGAATTCCTTCAATATTTTTTAAGTAAATGAATTACGGATTTTATTGTTTTGTTAAAAACACTAGTTTCGATTCTTTGTTCACTCCTAATTAAGTTACGAAAGCTTGAATGAACAATACCAAAAGAAGAAAACTGTCTTTCTATTCCAGCAGATAAAGCCACAACTGTTGTTAGTTGGTAGATAAACTGGATTTAAAGTTCTGTGATACTCTACAAATTCCACCAGTCAAAATCAGTCATTGAATCTGTAACTTAATTGATAAGCAATGGTGATTTTTGAAATGGGCCATTTCAAGAATAAAGAAAGCACACTTGCCCCTGCTACATTCTCTCTGATAACAGCTCTCGAAATTACTGAAAAACATTTGCTGTCTATTTACACTTCCTTCTTGGTATTTCTCTGCTGACTGATTCTCATGAAAAAAAAAAGATTTAAATCCACAACCTTCCACTGCTACTTAACAATAATACCTTGAAAAAAAAAAAAATAGATTAAGTTATTTGAGTATGAGGACTCAAGATCCTGGTACATTGTTAACCTAAACTTATTGTACAGCCCAAGGACCTACTTAGCAAGGCAAGACAAAGCCTGTGTCTTTAATGAGGCTTAGGAGTTTTCACATCAAAATCATCACCAGATTGTGAAGTCCCGAATGTAGTCCTTCTCCTAGCCTTGAGCCGTTCACATTCTAGGATATGTTTAGCAATCTCTTCAGACTGTTTACATAACCTACAAACGGGATCACTGTTGATGAGTGTTAGCAGATGTTTTTTGAAGTGGCCATGTCCAGTGAGTAGTACCATAAATTGTTTCAGATACTCAACAACTTCACTAACCAGTTCGTAAGCTGAACATTGGTGTCTCAACAAGCTTTTTACTGATCGTTTGCCCAAAGTAATCCTGCGAGCGTTGACAATGCTTAACTTATTTAGCAACATTTTTGGCCAATTCGTTGATACACTCAATTACCATGGACCCGCAAAACCAGGTAACCAGCTTTGGTTTACCTAGTTGTGGCAAGCTAGTGTATTAAGAGCTTGATTGCACTCCCATATCAGCTTAGATGAGATTTGGTTCAACCTTAAGGGCAGCTTGACTATCAGATAGAATCACTATGCGTTTGTTGGTATAACACTTAGCTTGGTATATTCCTAAGTTAACACAGGCCAGAATTACAGAGTCTTCGGCTTGGAAAATTGTACTGTACTTTACAAGACTTCTGAGGACCTAGGAGATGCATTCTACACTCCATATTCAGGATTTCCCTTGATGACAGAGTCATACGTGTACCAGACAAGCCTGCCTTGATTTAAATTAGAGTTATCCTTATCTTTCCATTCCTCGCGAGAATGAAAACTTACTGAAACATTCTTCATATAGACGTACCATGCACCCAAGACATCATATTCAGAGTCATCTAGAGTTGATGTAGGTTCTGGGCACACCCTCCCTCCAGTGGTTAGCAAAAGTCAGTCTATTAAGCTGATTTGGATAACTTGTGTTATAATGAAAATTCTCTAGAGCAATACTTGGAGTAAAGTCAAATTGGAGTCAAACTGACCTTTTTATCAACCTTTATTTAAGTCTGTCCAGATTAAGCGAAGTCCGGCTTAATGAGGTTTACTGTATTATGCTTTACTATCATATATATTAGGTATTGTATTGTGTTACTTTTTTATTACCGTGGAAGTTTCAGAATATTTCGATCTCCGATAAAAAACAACAAATTACGTTTTCTGAAGATACAAGTATTGATTTTGTACTAATTAATGAGTGGAGGTTGGTATCTCTTACGGTACATAGGTAATATAAGAGGGGAACATTAAAGTTTTTCATAATTCAGAAACATTGTGTATTGGAATTGATAACCAATCCAGAATTGTACAACCTTTGATCAACTCTAATGAGCTACACCTGTGGAAACTTTAATAACAAATGAGTGAAAACAGAATTTTTCATACAAAATCTTTTTCTTTGTGCAACACAAATACAAGACGATGTTTCAATGACTAAATAATCATCCTCAGCTGTTACACCTACACTAATTCTACTAACAGTGGACTTTGACAAACCTTTGATGCGAATCTGGTATACTGATACGACTTATTTTATTGAAGACATGTAGGTTTTCTGTATTTTATAACAATCTTAATCAGTGTATATAAATATGTTGCTTTACTATATTTTATTGCTTTATGTATATATATTTTGTTTAGGTGTAGTTGTCATGTGATTAAAGTTTTCGAACCTACACAGAAACAGCTTGAGGAGTACAGGACAGTGCAAACTAAGTAAGTTCACATTTAACAATAATACACTTATTCTAGCTAAAAGTTGATTTTATACAGCATAATAGAAACATATTTATCCATATTATCTAAATTCAGAATATATGTCATTGTAAAATTAAATCTCGAAAATGTTGTCTATCAAAATTTGTTTTACAGTACGTTAAATTATGTGCCAGTGTTCATTTGTGAAAGAACATATTAATCTTTTCATCTCGTATTAAATTTATTCTATTCATCTTCAAATCATTAGCATAGAAATATCCAATTTTGTATATATTTGATGACACAGTATCTTGAATTTGTCTAAAGGGTACACGTTACTTACATGCAAATTAATTTATGTTTATATAAAAAAGGAATAATGTTGTTTTTAATGGATTTTTCCGTTTAATGTTCTTCTTATAAATATAATTTATTGTCAAATTAAGTGACTTCCCAAAGCTCTTTAGTGAAGGAACATATTTTATTCTTTTCACCTCCAAATCATTGGCAGAGAAATATCTCTTTGACACATACTTTACACATGACACATTTATGTTGAATTTGTCTAAAGGGCACATGTTACTTATATACAGATATATTTGTGTTTATATGAAGTTATAATGTGGTCTTTATAATGGGTTTCTTTCTTTTAATGTTTCTTTCTAAATATATTTAATTGTAAAATTTAGTAACTGGCCAATGCTCGTTAGTGAAAGAAAATATTTTATTCTTTTCACCTCCAAATCATTGGCAGAGAAATATCCCTTTAGCTACATACTTCACACATGACACATTTATGTTGAATTTGTCTAAAGGATACATGTTACTTATATACAGATTTATTTGTGTTTATATGAAGTTATAATGTTGTCTTTATAATGGGTTTCTTTCTTTTAATGTTTCTTTCTAAATATATTTAATTGTAAAATTTAGTAACTGGCCAATGCTCGTTAGTGAAAGAAAATATTTTATTCTTTTCACCTCCAAATCATTGGCAGAGAAATATCCCTTTAGCTACATACTTCACACATGACACATTTATGTTGAATTTGTCTAAAGGGCACATGTTACTTATATACAGATTTATTTGTGTTTATATGAAGTTATAATGTTGTCTTTATAATGGGTTTCATTCTTTTAATGTTTCTTTTTAAATGTATTTAATTAAAATTCAGTAACTGGCCAATGCTCGTTAGTGAAAGAAAATATTTTATTCTTTTCACCTCCAAATCATTGGCAGAGAAATATCCCTTTAGCCACATACTTCACACATGACACATTTATGTTGAATTTGTCTAAAGGGCACATGTTACTTATATACAGATTTATTTGTGTTTATATGAAGTTATAATGTTGTCTTTATAATGGGTTTCTTTCTTTTAATGTTTCTTTCTAAATATATTTAATTGTAAAATTTAGTAACTGTCCAATGCTCGTTAGTGAAAGAAAATATTTTATTCTTTTCACCTCCAAATCATTGGCAGAGAAATATCCCTTTAGCTACATACTTCACACATGACACATTTATGTTGAATTTGTCTAAAGGGCACATGTTACTTATATACAGATTTATTTGTGTTTATATGAAGTTATAATGTTGTCTTTATAATGGGTTTCATTCTTTTAATGTTTCTTTTTAAATGTATTTAATTAAAATTCAGTAACTGGCCAATGCTCGTTAGTGAAAGAAAATATTTTATTCTTTTCACCTCCAAATCATTGGCAGAGAAATATCCCTTTAGCCACATACTTCACACATGACACATTTATGTTGAATTTGTCTAAAGGGCACATGTTACTTATATACAGATTTATTTGTGTTTATATGAAGTTATAATGTTGTCTTTATAATGGGTTTCTTTCTTTTAATGTTTCTTTCTAAATATATTTAATTGTAAAATTTAGTAACTGGCCAATGCTCGTTAGTGAAAGAAAATATTTTATTCTTTTCACCTCCAAATCATTGGCAGAGAAATATCCTTTTAGCCACATACTTTACACATGACATATTTATGTTGAATTTGTCTAAAGGGCACATGTTACTTATATACAGATTTATTTGTGTTTATATGAAGTTATAATGTTGTCTTTATAATGGGTTTCTTTCTTTTAATGTTTCTTTCTAAATATATTTAATTGTAAAATTTAGTAACTGGCCAATGCTCGTTAGTGAAAGAAAATATTTTATTCTTTTCACCTCCAAATCATTGGCAGAGAAATATCCCTTTAGCCACATACTTTACACATGACACATTTATGTTGAATTTGTCTAAAGGGCACATGTTACTTATATACAGATTTATTTGTGTTTATATGAAGTTATAATGTTGTCTTTATAATGGGTTTCTTTCTTTTAATGTTTCTTTCTAAATATATTTAATTGTAAAATTTAGTAACTGGCCAATGCTCGTTAGTGAAAGAAAATATTTTATTCTTTTCACCTCCAAATCATTGGCAGAGAAATATCCCTTTAGCCACATACTTTACACACATGACACATTTATGTTGAATTTGTCTAAAGGGCACATGTTACTTATATACAGATTTATTTGTGTTTATATGAAGTTATAATGTTGTCTTTATAATGGGTTTCTTTCTTTTAATGTTTCTTTCTAAATATATTTAATTGTAAAATTTAGTAACTGGCCAATGCTCGTTAGTGAAAGAAAATATTTTATTCTTTTCACCTCCAAATCATTGGCAGAGAAATATCCCTTTAGCCACATACTTTACACATGACACATTTATGTTGAATTTGTCTAAAGGATACATGTTACTTATATACAGATTTATTTGTGTTTATATGAAGTTGTAATGTTGTCTTTTTAATGGGTTTCTTTCTAAATGTATTTAATTAATTGTCAAATTTAAGTACTGGCCAATGCTCGTTAGTGAAAGAAAATATTTTATTCTTTTCACCTCCAAATCATTGGCAGAGAAATAGCCCTTTAGCTACATATTTCACACATGACACATTTATGTTGAATTTGTCTAAAGGGCACATGTTACTTATATACAGATTTATTTGTGTTTATATGAAGTTATAATGTTGTCTTTATAATGGGTTTCTTTCTTTTAATGTTTCTTTCTAAATATATTTAATTGTAAAATTTAGTAACTGGCCAATGCTCGTTAGTGAAAGAAAATATTTTATTCTTTTCACCTCCAAATCATTGGCAGAGTAATAATATCCCTTTAGGCACATATTTCACATATGACACATTTATGTTGAATTTGTCTAAAGGATACATGTTACTTATATGCAGGTTTATTTGTGTTTATATAAAAAAGTAATAATGTGTGTGAAAAAATTATATTTTACTGACAATTTAAGTTACTGACCAATGCTCGTTAGTGAATGAACATATTTTATTCTTTTCACTTCCAAATCATTGGTAGAGAGATATCCCTTTTGGTACATTTTTAACAAGACACTGGTGTCTTGAATATGCGTGAAGGGTACATGTATTTTATTTGAAGATTTATTTATGATTATATAAAGTTAAAATGCTGTTTTTAATGTTTTTTATAAATATATTTAATTGTCAAATTAAATAAGTGACCCATGCTCGTTAGTGAACGAATGTATTTTGTTCTTCTCAACTCCAAGCCATTAGCAGAGAAATATCACTTTTAGCACATACTTCACATAACACATTTATGTTGAATTTGTCTAATAGGTACATGTACTTTATATGCAGATTTATGTAAAGTTATATTATTATGGTTATAATGGGTTTCTTTCTGTTAACCCTTCAAGTGGTAATCGGCTATTTTGGCTACCATTCGAGCGTTTATGTGACAAGAAATCATTTTTTTGCAATTCAACATTTACCCTAGTACAAATCATCCTACGTCAATAATTTTTATACTGTTTTAAAGCTAATTTTCCATAGATTATTACCATACAACTAAAAATTCATAAAATGTTAACAACTATATTTAATAAATTAGTAAAGTTTGTGTAATACGCGCAATCAGTACGCGTAAAGTTACGCGGCAAACTGAACTTCAAATTATGGCATCCATTTGTCTAATTTTCACAAGCCGGTTTAACTGTCTAACAACTTATTTTATAGTATTTTCTTCTTCTTTCTAACTGTGCTTTCCAAATTATTCTTACTGTTTTAGTTTTAAATCTATAAAATCAAAACCAAACCAAGAATTTTGTACGCTTTATTCATCTAAAATATTACTTTTTATTCAATTAATCGTTTAGCCTAGTAAAACACATGCTATCGTAATAAACCATATACTGTGGAAATCGTTATCTTTCAAGCTTTCACATTCATTCAACAGAATGTGCCAAAAGCAAAATTAGAATTACAAAAATTCGATGAACTTCCTATATTTTTCCGTCAGGGAGAAGCAGGTTACAGCATGACAAAATATGACCAATAAGAACTCGTGTTTTATATATTTTTTTCAAATGTTAATACTCTGCCAAAAAAATTCACAATATCTTATAGATTTTTTCTTCTTCTTTCGAACTACGTATTTAAAATTTTTCTAACTGTAATAGTTTTTGAGATATATACATTCTTGGAAGTCGTGACCAAAATTAACCGTGATTTTATAGATTAAATAACTAGTAGATAACTTTTACGCAGATTGAATAACTCAGTATAGTTCATATTTTGTAACAAATGTCATACCATTGGAAAGAAGGCAATTTCACATTTCTGTTGGTGTAAGCCAATAACTTGTAGAACAAAGAATCGAAGAGTGGTTAGCATCTTATGACGTCCATTTTTCAAGCCATTTAGTTGTAATCTAACCGTGCGTCATAACTGTAGGTGTATAATTTATAGTGAGTCAATTATATGTTTACATGTCCATTTTTTGTATTGTAATACGATTTATTAATTATAATTTGTTGATACAATTTACAGTAAGTGTGTTGTTGTTCTAGAGTTTTGTTTTTCTTTGAGAGAATGTAATATATGAAACTTGTATATCTTGAAAAAAAGTGGTAAGCTATTGATTTTGGATGATACAGGTTTTTCTGAAAAATGTGAACTTCATTTTTTGACACCTAACATACTTACTCCAAAGCGGTTTTATATAATAATTTTTTTTTTTACATAATTTAATTCTACGAATTTTCTGAGAAAAATGATATCCTACAAGTTAGGTTTTGCATAAAATTATTATTTTTTATGAATTTTTTAAGAAAACAAAACCTTTAACATTCCCTTTTGTACTTAAGGTTAAAAATACATTTTATTGTCAAATTAAGTGACTGTTCAATGCTCAATAGTAAAAGAATATAATTTTTCTTTTCACTTCCAAATCCTTTCCAGAAAAATATCCCTTTTGATACATACATATTTGACAAGACATAGTTGACTTGAATTTGTCTAAAGGGTTCATGTAATTGTAAAGGGTGCAGATATTTTCTTTTTATGTAAAGTTATAATGTTATGGTTATAAAGGGTGTCTTTTTGTTGATGTTTTTGTTATAAATAAATTTTATTGTCAAATTAAGTGATTGGCCAATGCTCGTTAGTGAAAGAATATATTTTATTATTTTCACCTCCAAATCATTGGCAGAAAAATACTCCTTTTGGTACATACTTGACATGACACAGTTGTCTTGAATTTGTCTAAAGAATAGTTTGTAACACTTTGGTCAATTTAGTTTATATAATTTTAGATAGATTTGACTGAGTCTGTATGTGCGTTATTTTTAACACAACTTCTTTTATTTCATTTAGTATTTATTAAGAAAAACAAGGTTCTTACAACCTTACAACCTTATATTATTCTTACAAAATATTTATACATAACCATTCTTATATTGTGAATTTAAGTATAAAGAGAATGTTTATTATCAGATCGTTCATTCCTTATTTAACTCTAGACAAAACAACAATTCGTTCCTTTAATGAGATGGATCACATCTCATATTTAGTTAAATTTTTTCTGTACAAACGCATCTTTTATTATAAAGAAATTCTCACTGTGCCGGACACTTTTTCTTTCTAACAACGCTTGTTGAGTCACTAACAAGTCCAAGTCAAGTGACGCTAAGCAACTTAGCAAAACGGAATTTTTACTTTGACTCCCACCATTTTATGTTATGGACCAATAAGAGTTCACCTTTCTCATCTCTGACGTCACTATGTATATTAGTTCCGTTTCAATTGGCATCACACTTTTGTAAGCATGGGACAACTCCAACTAAATAATTAATAAAAATAATAAAATAATTAACATTAATAATAAATAAAGTAATAATAGAGATAATAAGCATTATATAAAAATAAGTAATTGTAAAGTGCTCCTGAACAATCTTCAAATGAACGGTAATAACCAAATGATTGCTAATAGACAGTTTAAAACAATGTAGAACATTACAAGTTTAAATTTCAAACTGTGCGCGCCAGATCAACCGACTGACATTGCAGAAGTCCGTTCCAACAGGAAATTGAACCCTGGAGAAATTTCCCATAAGCCTCAGCGTGAGCGGCCTTGCCAAGCAACAGAAAGAACGAGGTTTGATCAGTCTTTGTCAGGGTCCAACACCTATCAGTCGCATTGTAAGATGACTGGACGGACTCACATTCAGCACAAGATGGAGGATTTCCAATAATTGTGAAACTTTAACAAACTAAAATATATGGACATGGTAACTCGTGAGTAAAGTGAAAAACATTAAAAGTTTGCATCACTGGTTTAATTAAAATAAAAAAGGAAAATTGAAGAACTCTAAATTTTGAACTTTGTACATGTTGATAATTTTAGTATTTCATAGAAATGAATATTAAATGTTAATAATTCTTTTGTTGATATAAATGATAATGTTTTTGTTTTTGACTAAAATTAAAAGGAGATCTCTTATTTTACTTAAAATGTCTGGCTAGATTATTGTGTTAACCATGTGCCATGTTATAGGAGTAACTGCTAAGTACGATTGAGAGTGTGACCCTACCCTTCAGGTAAAATAGTATAGTAAACTTAACGATAAATTTGTAAGAACGCAGACTTACAAATAGATAAATAACTTGATTTTTAATTAAAGAACTCTTAAAGTAGAAAGGATTAACTTCACCTCCTTACACTTTTCTTCTTTTAACACAACCCACGCTCTTTTTGTCTATTGATTCCGTTTCTATTGGCATCATACTTTTCTTAGTACAACCCGCGCTCTATTTGAATTGATCAATTTTCTGTTTTATTTTCTTTATTTATTTATCTTCTTTTTTTTAAAATTTGTTTTGTCCAAAGTTTTTACAATTTTTTATTTTGAATGATACTTTTTTTCTATTTTCTTAATTAATTATTTATGTGACTAATTGACATTAATACCTTAATTTATTATTTTTTAAATTTTTTATTGGTTGGAGAATGTCCCATGCTTACAAGTTGTTACTTATATGCAATTTAATTTGTATTACAGTACTACCTCGTTTATCCGGACCTCATTCAACCGGATGTCTGGATTATCCGGATAGATCCGGTACAAAAAATAAAAAATTTAATCAAGGATAAAATAAAGCAAAAGCTTAAAGTTTCAAAATATTTTAATTATTACTGTATTTTGAATAATATTTATAATAGGCCTATTTTGAAATTTTAAGCTTTTGCTTTATTTTATCCTTGAATATGGAGTTTCAACAAGAAATATCTGCAATTACATTAATGTTGATAAAAACGTGATTTCCTCAACACTACAGTGTTGCCTCGAGGTATTAGGGCGGGTTGTTGATGCACTGGGAAGAGAAAGTGGAGGAGCAATGACCTCTGCGTCACCATCCCCCTACCCCGATGCGGCATGACAGTGTGAAATAAATACAAATCAGGTGCATGTTTACAACGCATCATAAACCATCATGTAATTTTTACAACGTTATTGTTGTCAGGTTGCTAAGACTCAAGGGTGTAAATCAGTAAATGTGAACATTTTGTCACATCTTAAAGCGGTGCTGTCAGCTTTGGGAACTCCTGTTCTTTTTTTTTTGGCAGTTGGCACATCACATCTCCAGTCGGGAGTATCGAGGACGTGAATGAGAATCGGCATAGTATTTAGAGGTGGGCGTTGTTACTGCTATTTATTTATATTCGTGTGTTAGCGTTTGTGCGTGGAAATGGCGACGAAACGAAAACGTAATGTGCTTACAATGGCCCAAAAGTTAGACGCATTGAATCGTATAGACAGGGCCGCATTGAAACGTAACACCAAATTAAAACAGAGGAAGATAAATGACTTTTTTGTAATTAACAACACAACTTATAAATGGTAAGTTATCATTTTATATTTTGTTTTCTTTATCTTTCTATAATTTCGGATTATCCGGATTTTTGATTAACCGGATCACTTCCGGTCCCAATTAGTCCGGATAAACGAGGTTGTACGACTCTAATATAGTAAAATGGAGATGTTTATATAATATTATAAAAAGAATAAAAAGTGTTGTACCTTTTGGAATGGCGAATGAGTTTTACAATTCCCCATGTTTTTATGTACCGTAAGTCAACTAAATATTTCACAATTAATTTACTCCAACATTATTTTATCAAAATTCAAATGTTTACCATTAAACACAGCTAGATTTGAAATTTATAATGTTATCTATGCATTCCATAATCTTGGCATGGATGTAACCAAATGTTTCTAATGTTAATTCTATCGTAATGCATAATAAATTATGTGGAACACTAGTTTAAGGAGTGTTCTTTCTCTTAAACTACTTTATTAAACTACTAGTATTATAAAGGGTTTACAATGAATGTAATATTGTAGTACAAGTGAAGTGTTTCATTTATATATAATAATAGAATATGATAGGATTAATTTTGTGATTATGTTATTCCCAATATTTTACTGTCTTGTGATGATATAGTAAGTACAGTTATACGCTTGGGATACAATAAGTACAATGAATGTATAATATTGGAGTACATGTGTTGTATTTTAATTCAGACATTGTATACAATAATAAAATATGATAGGAATTAATATTGTGATTGTGGTATTCCCAATATTTTACTGTCTTGTGATGATATAGTAAGTACAGTTATACGCTTGGGATACAATAAGTACAATGAATGTATAATATTGGAGTACATGTGTTGTATTTTAATTCAGACATTGTATACAATAATAAAATATGATAGGAATTAATATTGTGATTGTGGTATTCCCAATATTTTACTGTCTTGTGATGATATAGTAAGTACAGTTATACGCTTGGGATACAATAAGTACAATGAATGTATAATATTGGAGTACATGTGTTGTATTTTAATTCAGACATTGTATACAATAATAAAATATGATAGGAATTAATATTGTGATTGTGGTATTCCCAATATTTTACTGTCTTGTGATGATATAGTAAGTACAGTTATACGCTTGGGATACAATAAGTACAATGAATGTATAATATTGGAGTACATGTGTTGTATTTTAATTCAGACATTGTATACAATAATAAAATATGATAGGAATTAATATTGTAATTGTAATCAGGATTATATAACAAGGGCTATACCATTTCGCTGTTTGGCGGTGAACCAATGTAGATCGGCTGTGACGTCGACCGGCGGACACAAGACAGCCGCTCGCTCGGACTGGTGGAAAACTTTGATTCGCGCTTCTCAAATAAATTGTGTTCTAACGTACTTCGAAACAAGATAAAAATTTGAAATTTAACATAAGTAAATAGTATAAGTTGTGGACGCTAACGGTACTATTTAAAAATAGAACAACGATTCTTTTATATTTTAAAAATATATTTAAATTTGAGATTTATATATGAGTTTGAAAACATGACATTAAAAAGTTACTCTGCAGGATTTTTTATTTTATTTTTAGGGTAGAGACTATGCCAAAGCGGAAAAGTTGCAGTTGTAGAGTTACCTTTTTGGATATATATTTTTTGAAAAAAATAGCTGCAGTAGTCGGGTAGATAATGCATTTCATATGAGTGAGGATTTACGGGCTGGTGTAAAACCGCCCTAATCCGGACCGGAGCTTTGAGCTTCTAGACTCATTTCATCATTGATTAATCGTTTAACTTATTATTGTAGAAAATATGCAAACAACTAAGTTAAGATAAAAACTTACTGATTATGTATCAGCCCGTAGTTTATGTTGTTTTTTAATACTGCAATATTTAAGTTAATGAATGTTTCTTGGCTATTTTTGAAGTGTATATGTTTTTCTTTGAAATAATCTGTAGTAAGTTTTTATTTTTGGTTTTTAAAGAGTGAATGAAGCTACCTCTTTTTTCAGAGCTTCGTTTTGGTTCACTGTTTCTTCATAACTTTTATAAATCTCCCCTTCATTAGTACAAATACCCTCAGTATTACAACTATTTGGTGAAAGTTCTGCACTAGACTTTTCTTGGTACTTAAATGTTCAATTCTGTAAATGGCATCTACACAGACAGCCCTTTTTTTTCTGCCGTTCTTCCCTATCAACATCCTCAGGATCAGTTTTAGGGAAATTTACAGGATTAGTTTACTAAGAGGTAAATTTATAGAAGGAACATAATATGGCTTCAAAATTTTCTTTTGCGGAAAACTGAGTAGTCTATTTTTAATGTCATCTCTGTAATTTAAAGACACAAAATGATTGCTGCAAATTCTGGCCAGGTCACAATTTACATTATCTTCTCGTTTACATTTTATTAACCATAATTTACGTCGGTCCGCATCTTTTGGAAATATGTGGTACACAATGTTTAAACCTAATTTTCGAGTCTTTCGAGAGTAATTGTGACAAGTAGCAACTGCACAACAACTCATAATTTTAGTAGCATTGTTAAGGTAGCTTAAACAATATGGTCATATATAAACATTGCCTTTTATGCACAAACCAAAAACATATAAAAAACACAAATAAATAACGAAAAACATCACACATTTGGTTGGGATAAAATCACTAGCACTTTGAAAGAAAACACTGCGAAACGCATACACCTGTTTGCTTGAAGGCTCAGAGAGCACTCACAGTGAGTGACAGCTCCTGTAGTCGTATTATGTCAGTGAGAAACACGTAATATAAAAATAACCACGTTTTCTCAGAAAGAAGGAAGTCAACCGGATAAGGGAAGGCGGCAGACGTATACAGTGACGTCAGACCTGTGATCGGGCATGGCTGGTGGCACCGCGCTGAGATTAAAGAAATAGTATAGACCTTGTTATATAGTCCTGGATTGTGGTATTCCCAATATTTTACTGTCTTGTGATGATATAGTAAGTACGATTTACACTATTGACCGATGGTACTTGGTAGAACTCCATTTTAATGAAAACAAACACAATATTTAGTAAATTCTACAATTTATTTGAGTCTTGCCGACCATGGTTCCGCCAACAACGGCATTTACAAGGCAGCTTAACAAAGACTAAGGAAAAATATAGAAACTAACATATTATTACTACAAAAGGAAGAACAGTTACTTAACTAGGGTAGGGGGGGGGGGTAAGAGCAAGGGAAACATGTGGTCATACGGAAGACAATGGTTTTAACAACGGTGAATTTGACAAAAATTCCACCTGATCATTAAGTACTAGTTTGGAGTCTTTACAAATTATTCTCTTAATCTCTAACATTTCTAATAAATTTAATTTCTTACTTTTAACATTAACATGGAGAATTTCAAACTTAACATTATTCAAAAAATCAGACACTACATGAGTTTTTAAATGATTAGAAAAACTAGATTCATTATGACCCAACCGCCAATTTCTTTCGTGTTCCATTAACCTGCATTTAAAACTACGGCCTGTTTGGCCTACATAAACTGCATTACAGATATTACAAGTTAATTTATAAACACCACTTTTTTGCATGTTATCTATTTTATCTTTACAATTTAGTAACATTTTTCCTAAATTGTTTTTGCAATAAAAAGCTGGTTTACAATGATTTTCGTTTTCTAATACATTCCCAACCGCATAGCTAACCTTACCAATATAGTTAATTCTACGCCATTTTTGTAATTTATTAGACTCTACGGTTGGAAAAATAAGTGATTTAGCTTTATTTTTTAATTTAGTTTTTAAAATTTTCTCTATGAGGTTAACATCATAATCATTATTAAAAGCAATTTGTTTTATGCAATTTAATTCCGTACAATAATCGTTATTAGACATAGGAATGTTAATGAGACGATGCAACATACTATGGAAGGCGGCCATTTTGTAACTAAAAGGATGTTGTGAGGTAGAATGTATAATATTGTCAGTAAACGTAGGTTTTCTAAAAATACTGAAACTATGCTTACCATTTTCAATTTTTATAGTGAGGTCTAGAAAATTTATTTGATTTTGTAAACCGATTTCCATAGTGAATTGTATTGCCTCATTAATAGAATTCATATAATTAAACAGTAATTGAAGCTGGCGGTCAGATCCTTCAAATAAACACAAAACATCATCTACATATCTATACCAGTATTTAATGTTGGCGTTAAATGGGTTATTACTGTCAAAGAGTGTTGATTCAAATTTGTCCATAAAAATCTCAGCTAGCAATGGAGATAGGGGAGACCCCATTGCCAAACCATCGATTTGAGCAAAAACCTTGTTTTGAAATTTAAAATAATTTTGATCGAGACATACTTTAATTACATTAATCAATTCTATAGATGTGCAAGGGTCAACTTTGGTATGATCTAATAATGCTTCAACACTATTCAAACACTCTTTGACAGGAATACTTGTGAACAAACTTTTAACGTCAAATGACACAATTTTAGCGTTAAAAGGCACTTTAATATCTTTAATCTTATTTACTAATTCTAATGAGTTTTTCAATCCAAATTTAGGTTGAAATTGTGAAATTTTCTTTAAAAAGGTATTGGTAAATTTAGCCAGATTATATGAAGGGGACTGTACAAAGGAAACAACTGGACGGATCGGAATATCGGGTTTGTGCAGTTTAATCAAACCATATAATCTGGGAGCCATACTATTCATTACAGGAAGAGTTTTAGAATGAAAATCACTAAAAATACATTTATTATGAGCTACAGTCAATTTAACAATTTTAGTTTTTTCATTTGTTGGGTCTTTCTTTAATTGTACAAACGAATTGGTTTCTAACAAATTATCCACTTTTTTACAATAATTATCTGAGGGTAAAATAACTATAGAATTACCTTTATCTGCTTTAGTTACCACCAGGTTGTTATCAACTAACTTTTTCTTAATATCTTTAATTACTCTATTGTCTTTATTACTAAATTTGGTATTATCACAAGCCAGAAAATTATTTTTAATTATATTAGCACAAATGTGTTTAGTTGTAATATCATTATTTATTGCTAAATCCGAGTCTAAAGCTAGGTTTTCAAATTGAGACGCATCTGGTTGTGATACAGGTGTGTATTTAAAACCTTTGGACAACAACCCGGTTTCTACATCATTAAACTGAACATCTGATAAATTGACTACCCTATTGTAAAATTTAGGTTCTGAAATATGTGAAGATATATTTTTAAATCCAGTATGTTCCTTAACAAGCCTATCTAGTTTCTGTTTTTGTGATAGATATTTAGCATTAATTAATTCATGAATGTACTTACAAATCTTCATGTCAAGCATATCAAATTCTACAGGATGTAGCCTAAAGGTTAATTCACTATGAATCAATAATAAATGTTCACATACATTATCCCTAATACCGTACCACTTTTTAACTTCAAACTTTAACCACGCTTTTTGAGCTATATTTTTAGCAAACTTACCCCCCTCACTAAAGGTTTTGAAATTAACACAAGCGAATTTAGGCACTACATTCTTCTTTTGACACTGTGAAATAAACCATAAATGTTGAGATGACAATGCTTTCTTCTTCCTTAATCTCTTAAGCAAAACGGTCAGACGAGCTGTACTGGCTTCTTTTATACGATTTACACTATTGACCGATGGTACTTGGTAGAACTCCATTTTAATGAAAACAAACACAATATTTAGTAAATTCTACAATTTATTTGAGTCTTGCCGACCATGGTTAAAGATAAAATAGATAACATGCAAAAAAGTGGTGTTTATAAATTAACTTGTAATATCTGTAATGCAGTTTATGTAGGCCAAACAGGCCGTAGTTTTAAATGCAGGTTAATGGAACACGAAAGAAATTGGCGGTTGGGTCATAATGAATCTAGTTTTTCTAATCATTTAAAAACTCATGTAGTGTCTGATTTTTTGAATAATGTTAAGTTTGAAATTCTCCATGTTAATGTTAAAAGTAAGAAATTAAATTTATTAGAAATGTTAGAGATTAAGAGAATAATTTGTAAAGACTCCAAACTAGTACTTAATGATCAGGTGGAATTTTTGTCAAATTCACCGTTGTTAAAACCATTGTCTTCCGTATGACCACATGTTTCCCTTGCTCTTACCCCCCCCCCCCTACCCTAGTTAAGTAACTGTTCTTCCTTTTGTAGTAATAATATGTTAGTTTCTATATTTTTCCTTAGTCTTTGTTAAGCAACCATGGTCGGCAAGACTCAAATAAATTGTAGAATTTACTAAATATTGTGTTTGTTTTCATTAAAATGGAGTTCTACCAAGTACCATCGGTCAATAGTGTAAATCGTATAAAAGAAGCCAGTACAGCTCGTCTGACCGTTTTGCTTAAGAGATTAAGGAAGAAGAAAGCATTGTCATCTCAACATTTATGGTTTATTTCACAGTGTCAAAAGAAGAATGTAGTGCCTAAATTCGCTTGTGTTAATTTCAAAACCTTTAGTGAGGGGGGTAAGTTTGCTAAAAATATAGCTCAAAAAGCGTGGTTAAAGTTTGAAGTTAAAAAGTGGTACGGTATTAGGGATAATGTATGTGAACATTTATTATTGATTCATAGTGAATTAACCTTTAGGCTACATCCTGTAGAATTTGATATGCTTGACATGAAGATTTGTAAGTACATTCATGAATTAATTAATGCTAAATATCTATCACAAAAACAGAAACTAGATAGGCTTGTTAAGGAACATACTGGATTTAAAAATATATCTTCACATATTTCAGAACCTAAATTTTACAATAGGGTAGTCAATTTATCAGATGTTCAGTTTAATGATGTAGAAACCGGGTTGTTGTCCAAAGGTTTTAAATACACACCTGTATCACAACCAGATGCGTCTCAATTTGAAAACCTAGCTTTAGACTCGGATTTAGCAATAAATAATGATATTACAACTAAACACATTTGTGCTAATATAATTAAAAATAATTTTCTGGCTTGTGATAATACCAAATTTAGTAATAAAGACAATAGAGTAATTAAAGATATTAAGAAAAAGTTAGTTGATAACAACCTGGTGGTAACTAAAGCAGATAAAGGTAATTCTATAGTTATTTTACCCTCAGATAATTATTGTAAAAAAGTGGATAATTTGTTAGAAACCAATTCGTTTGTACAATTAAAGAAAGACCCAACAAATGAAAAAACTAAAATTGTTAAATTGACTGTAGCTCATAATAAATGTATTTTTAGTGATTTTCATTCTAAAACTCTTCCTGTAATGAATAGTATGGCTCCCAGATTATATGGTTTGATTAAACTGCACAAACCCGATATTCCGATCCGTCCAGTTGTTTCCTTTGTACAGTCCCCTTCATATAATCTGGCTAAATTTACCAATACCTTTTTAAAGAAAATTTCACAATTTCAACCTAAATTTGGATTGAAAAACTCATTAGAATTAGTAAATAAGATTAAAGATATTAAAGTGCCTTTTAACGCTAAAATTGTGTCATTTGACGTTAAAAGTTTGTTCACAAGTATTCCTGTCAAAGAGTGTTTGAATAGTGTTGAAGCATTATTAGATCATACCAAAGTTGACCCTTGCACATCTATAGAATTGATTAATGTAATTAAAGTATGTCTCGATCAAAATTATTTTAAATTTCAAAACAAGGTTTTTGCTCAAATCGATGGTTTGGCAATGGGGTCTCCCCTATCTCCATTGCTAGCTGAGATTTTTATGGACAAATTTGAATCAACACTCTTTGACAGTAATAACCCATTTAACGCCAACATTAAATACTGGTATAGATATGTAGATGATGTTTTGTGTTTATTTGAAGGATCTGACCGCCAGCTTCAATTACTGTTTAATTATATGAATTCTATTAATGAGGCAATACAATTCACTATGGAAATCGGTTTACAAAATCAAATAAATTTTCTAGACCTCACTATAAAAATTGAAAATGGTAAGCATAGTTTCAGTATTTTTAGAAAACCTACGTTTACTGACAATATTATACATTCTACCTCACAACATCCTTTTAGTTACAAAATGGCCGCCTTCCATAGTATGTTGCATCGTCTCATTAACATTCCTATGTCTAATAACGATTATTGTACGGAATTAAATTGCATAAAACAAATTGCTTTTAATAATGATTATGATGTTAACCTCATAGAGAAAATTTTAAAAACTAAATTAAAAAATAAAGCTAAATCACTTATTTTTCCAACCGTAGAGTCTAATAAATTACAAAAATGGCGTAGAATTAACTATATTGGTAAGGTTAGCTATGCGGTTGGGAATGTATTAGAAAACGAAAATCATTGTAAACCAGCTTTTTATTGCAAAAACAATTTAGGAAAAATGTTACTAAATTGTAAAGATAAAATAGATAACATGCAAAAAAGTGGTGTTTATAAATTAACTTGTAATATCTGTAATGCAGTTTATGTAGGCCAAACAGGCCGTAGTTTTAAATGCAGGTTAATGGAACACGAAAGAAATTGGCGGTTGGGTCATAATGAATCTAGTTTTTCTAATCATTTAAAAACTCATGTAGTGTCTGATTTTTTGAATAATGTTAAGTTTGAAATTCTCCATGTTAATGTTAAAAGTAAGAAATTAAATTTATTAGAAATGTTAGAGATTAAGAGAATAATTTGTAAAGACTCCAAACTAGTACTTAATGATCAGGTGGAATTTTTGTCAAATTCACCGTTGTTAAAACCATTGTCTTCCGTATGACCACATGTTTCCCTTGCTCTTACCCCCCCCCCCCTACCCTAGTTAAGTAACTGTTCTTCCTTTTGTAGTAATAATATGTTAGTTTCTATATTTTTCCTTAGTCTTTGTTAAGCTACCATGGTCGGCAAGACTCAAATAAATTGTAGAATTTACTAAATATTGTGTTTGTTTTCATATAGTAAGTACAGTTATACGCTTGGGATACAATAAATACAATGAATGTATTATATTGGAGTACATGTGTTGTATTTCATTCAGACATTGTATACAGTAATGAAGTTGATTAGAATTAATATTGTGATTGTAGTATTCTCAATTTTCGACTGAAGCATGTTTGGAGGTTTTATTATTTATTTTATTAAACATTTTATTTTTTATATTGGAGTACAAGCGTTGTTTTTTATTAATAAATTTCTATTAGAACGTTATAAGATTATTTTCTGTTTAAGGAAATCTGGTTTTTTCTTTCGCACATATGTGATGCGGAAAACTAAAAGAAAGGACCATTTGTCAGAAAACTAATTTTTTCAGGAGAGGCAAAAATGTGATCATGGTCAGTTTTGTCCATGTTTAATTCTTGGTGTATTTCCATTAATAAACTCCTCTCCTGCCATAAATTGATGTTAAAAAGGCCATGAATAAGAATTAAATGTATTTAAACTTAGTTTTTATGAAGATCCTTCACTGTTAGAGAAAGGGACCAAACTTCGTTATGGAGTTATACCATGGGACCGACATTCAGTACTTTTTCTAGTGAAAAAATAGCTTCAGAAATTGGTCTCTCCTGAACTCTAGTGTTTTTTTAAAAGAACTAAGGTTAGTTTAAGGAAAAAATATAATGTTGTCTCCTGATATAAAAATTTTCTGACATTTGGTACATATTCTTTCGTAGAAAAAAAACTAGTTTGAATTTCACCAACAAATGGTCCCTTTTAATTGATAACATTAATCAGTTTTTAAATTGAATTAACACTACTAAAAAAGTATTAATAATAATAATAACTAATTATTCTATTTTGATTTGATGTGTCCTGCTCCCAAGTATCTGTCCTGAAGAACCAATTGAAAACAATCTTGAAGATTCTGAGCCTATGATGCTGAACCTTCCTATGTGGTCAAGCGCAAGCATTGAATTTGAATTTTTATTAATACTTACTAAAGACTTAATGTTTTTTTAAATATTAATTTTTGTTTATCTTTTTCTTTTTTTTTTTTTTTATAAAGGACAATCCAAATAATATTTCTGTTAAATTTAATTGCTTAAATATGTTAAATAAAGTTTTTTTCTTTCTAACTTTCACCATGTTTTCCTCAAAACTCCTCAATCGAACAATAAAAATCAACCAAATTTTAAACTATTTAAAGGAATTTGGTTTTACGATCTTCACAGTTTTATTAAAGAGAAAATTATTTCATGAGTAAAATAAAAACAATGTCGGATTTGTTTATGGATATATCCGTTATGATGTCTCCTGAATCCAATAAAGTGGTTTTTTATATCTGTCATCTGTCTGTTGTATGTCCAGTTGTTTTCTCAAATAAGTAGATTTGAATAAATTTGGTAATTGGGGATATTTTGGTCATATTACAGATATTTTTTCACTTTTCTTATAACTCTAAATTTGGGTGAAGTTGTCATAAAAAAACCCCTAAAATTGCAATTTTTTCAATATTTGTTTTAATGGCAGTTTTTGGTTTTTTGTAATAAAATCACAAAACAATCCATGGGTTATAATATATGTAATTTATCAAAATCGGTTATACTGTGTAACAATACCAAAATTTCAAATTTAAAGATTATACATGGATAACGTGAAAATCACCATTTAAAATATTCACTATCATCAACCAAGAACATAACCCATTTTATCAAAACCCATATCTCAGTAGATATAAATATCATTCATATTTTGTATCTCCATATACTGTAATATAATTTGTGCAACATGAAAAGTAATAGAATTCACATTATGTGTGACTAGTTTAAAACAAAAGAAAGAGAGGAAGAAGAAGAAGTTGGAAGAAAAATGAATTTTTTTTACTCTGTGGTAAAGGCAAAAAAATGTTTTTTTGACATTCTATTCAAAACATCCAAAGAGTTTTGGATAAATAATAAATAAACAAATTATCATTTATTTTAGAAGAAGATTCAGTGTTAAATGAAATTTTAGTAATAAATATAATATTTGAGCTTAGAACCATTGGTGAGTAGAATATATAACTTTGTTTATCCCCCCCCCTGGAATTTATTCACTTTTCAGGCCCAATTCATCCAGATTATATTCAGCCAAAATTAACCAACGAAAATTGCAACTCTCTCAAAATTCATTAAAGGCTATAATAATAAACTCAAAACTGTGAACGAAAGAATTTTAATAACATGAGCAATAATATATATATACATTATTCACTTCCATCACACACCTTTCACTCATTTTAAAGATACAAATATAATAAGCTATATATATTGTAACGTTGAGAAGCCCTAAGTAAAAGCTTTGTCCAATTCAAAATGTTTAAACCTTGTCAGTTAGAAATAAATGTCAAACATAAACGTCACTCCAACACATAATAAATTTTGTTAAAGGATTTCTAAGGAAACAATACTTCGAAACTACAAAATTATTGAAAGGGCGAGGGCAGCGTGACAAATTAAATAGGAAGAGTTGAGTTATGTAATGTGACAACATGGGAAATTAGAAAGTTTGTGTACGCCCAAGTTAACAAAAGAAAAAGAGACAAAAAACTAGGCAGAGGTACGTTGAACTCAGCTAAGAAACAAGATTTAACGAACTTTGAAAGACGGTTAGAGTTTGAAAAATCAAATCCAACCAACCAAAAAGAAGCGTCATCCAGAAATAAGCGAAGAAGGGGTAAAACGGGAAAAACTCTGCGTAAGAATTCAAAAATCAGAAAAAGCAGTGAAGAACGAGCGTCGCAAGGGAGAGGAACTAGGAACAGGGCGAAGTTCGCCAAATCGTCGTAAAGTTGAAGAAAAGTTTTAAGTCATCGAATTATATTAAAATCATCGTAAAGTTAAAGAAGAGTTTTGATTAATTGACCAAGAATTCAAGCAACAGAGTGAGGTAGTTCAAGCTTCGAGATCGTCAAAGTGCCTATAAATTGGATTAAGTTTCTTGTGATATCTGCCATAAGTTCGAGGGATCATCTCACCTGTAAAACTCCAAGAAGACATCATTCCATGCTACTGAACCACGATAAGTTATCTGATTAGTTATTGTAGTTTTTACTTCAGGTTACCAAAGAAACCACGCCCCACTTTAAATAAAATCTGAGCTAGGCCGAGAGCCATTTAAACTTAAATTTTCAAAGAGTAATCAAAGTAATTAATTAAAAATAACTAATAAAGGTTATAATTGGCGTCCAACTCGTGGTTTAATTAAAATTAAAATTTAGTTCACGTGGTGTAACCTGAAGGTAGCATTATAAGATAAGAGACAGAAAGACTATTAGATATAATTAATTTAATGTTAAGACGTAGTAATAGGATAAAAAATTATAAAAAGATGGCAAATAACCAAATAACAATGGGGTTTGATGAGGAGATTAATAATCAAATGGGGATAGAATCAGAAATGGATAGAGCTATAGGGATTAATAATAGTGAAAGTAATACTAATGAGGGTAATAATTCAGGGGAGAGTGAAAATTTAAAGGTGTATGGGACCCCAACGGTAGGATTAAACGAATTAATCGAAATCCTTAATAAAAAATTTGATGAAAGTAATAAAAATGCGGAAATCCTAAAAACAAGCATCGATAAAAAATTTGAAGAAAGTAGTAAAAATGCGGAAGCCCTTAATAAAAAGAATTTCGAAGAAATTAATAAAAATGCGGAAATTCTAAAAGCAAGGCTCGATAAAAAATTCGCAGAACAAAATAAAAAGCTCGAGGAAAATAATAAAAAATTAGAAGAACTTAGTGGCAATGTTAGTCAAAATGCGGAGACAATGGACCGAAAATTTAATGAATTTGCGGAGAGATTCGAGAACAAGCTCGAAGAAATTAAATTAAGATCGGATACCACAGCCGAGACAATTAGGACGGAAATGAATGATAAATTAAATAAAATTGAAGAAAATTTCACCGATAAATTAGGTAATAAGTGCGAAGATTTAAGAGAAAATTTAAAAGAAATTGCAAGTAAAGTCGTGGAAGTAGAAAAGGATGTGCAAGAGAGCATTAAAGAAATCGAAATCACCGTAAACAAAAATTTAACTGAAAATCAAATTAACGTAGACGCTCAGATTGATAAGGTAAAGGAAAGTCAAGCTAGATCTAATAATAAAATTCTAGAAATCGAATCACAATGCCAAGAAAATTCACAAAAAATTAACCAATATCAGAAACAAACGGACGAAATGAAAAATAAAGTGACAGAAGTAGATGAAAGATTAAGTAATTTAAAAACAAGGGATGGTATCATAATAAGGGAACCAGAGATAAGGGATATTAGTTTTACAGGAAAAGAAAGGTTCCCAATGCAATTTTTAAGGATCATAAAAGAAGTTAGCGTTAGTTACACACATCAAGGGAACATGTATTGGTTAGATAGATATTTAAAAGATGAAGCATGTGTATGGTGGTTTCTACACCGTAGGGAAGTTAAAAACTTCGAAGATTTTGAAAAAATATTTATGGATAAATATTTTAACGAAATGATACAAGCAAACATCCGAGACAGGTTGGAATTCGGAAAGTTTAAAGGAAAAATTGGGGATGAAGCTATCACATATGTGGAGAACATGATGTTGGAATGTTCAGAGTTAGAACCGCCGATTTTAGAAGCCCAGTTAGTCCAAAAAATCGCTAAGCACTTTCACCCAACTACACTAATTGCTGTTATCACCAGGGGTGTGAAAACAAAGCAGGAATTTGTAAAACTATTGATGGAATTCCGACAGGCAGATGTACGACACATTAATAGTTACGAAGAAAGAAATGGTAATTATAAGGCATCCTATCCACGCGACGAGAGAGAGGGAGAAGTTGTAAACAGGCCTTGGGGACAAATGAATGGGTACAACAGTAGACATTTACCGTTACGTCAGAATAGGGATGTTTACAGAAAACCAGATGTGCGTGCCGACATAAAAAATGGACCAGGGAACCGTTGGGAAGGTCGACAACCTGCAGACAGGGACGGAAGAGGGCAAAAGTGAAAGTTGGAATGGAATGTAGACCTAGCGGATAAGAACAAGGCAACCATAAATACCTTATTCACCGATTTAAAAGATTATTTAGAGGACAATCACGACACAAGCGATATAATTAATGACATTAATAAATGTCCAGAAATTAAGTTAGTTTTTAATGAGTGTGTACAGGTCAGAGCGTTAATCGATACAGGTTGTGAGGTAAATTCGATATCTGAATCTTTCTACAACACAAATAAATTAAATTTAGGAGTTTTTGAAGAATTACCGGTAGCAGGAGTAAAAGTTATTGGAGCATTAGGTCTGCGTTCCAAAAGTGTTAAAAAACAAATTTTCATTAAAGTTAAGTTAGGAACAGAATTAATCGCCGTGCATTTTATAATAGTACCAGAACTAATTCGAGATTGTATACTTGGGTTAGAGTTTTTATCAAGAAATCATGCAATCGTCAATTTTATTAATAATAAGTTAGAAATAGGAAATAAATTAAACTATGGAGTTGGTAGAAAGGAAATTAAATTCGAGGATTCGTCAGAAGTTAATATTGAAAGTTTGAATAATTGCCTACAAATTGAAGAGGATAAATATGAATTTGATATAAACAAAATAAGCAATTTGGAACATGTACCACTTGAGAATAGGCAGCGGTTATACAGCATATTTAATAAATATAAAACAGTTTTCAGCAAAAAACCAGGATTAATTTCAACTTATTACCATAAATTTCAAGTAACTGATAGAACACCATACTGTCAGAGGAGTTGGCCAGTAGCAACTAAGTTTAGAGAAGCCGTTGATGCAGAGATTCAGAGAATGCTAAGTTATGGGATCATCGAGAGAGCAAACAGCGCATACATTAATCCTATAGTACCTGTATGTAAGAAAGATGGGAGCGTAAGGATCTGTTTAGACGCCAGGACTATAAATGCGAGAACCATACCGGATTACGAAGGGATTCGACCAATCCAAGAGTTATTGACAATCGGTAAGAAGATCAGTTGGATGAGTAGTTTAGACCTAACTAGCAGTTTTTGGCAAATCCCGTTGCACGAAGATTGCAAGGATTTCACGGCATTTCTGTACAAAGGATTGTGCTACAGGTACAAAACCGTTCCGTTTGGGTTGAGCACAAGCTTAGCAAGTTTAACGCGAGGTTTGGACTCAATTCTGACGGAAGAAGTTAAAAGGAATCTAATTATGTATGTGGACGACTGTTTATGTATTTCGCAAAACTGGGAAGATCATGTGGACCAATTAGAAAAAATATTAAAGGTATTTCAAGACGCCAACTTAACAGTAAATTTTGAGAAATCTATGTTCTGCAGGAAAGAAATAGATTATCTAGGTTTTGTTATCACCACAGATGGTATCAAACCGCAAGAGCAAAAAATGATGGCAATTCAAAATTTTCCGCGTCCTAAGACACCAAAACAATTAAAAAGCTTTTTAGGATTAACAAATTTCTACCACCGGTTTTCAAAAAATTACGCACAAACAACAGCTCCATTACAAGGACTACTGAAGAAAGGAACAAAATTTAAATGGACAAATAGTATTAACCAGAGTTTTTTAGCTGTAAAGGAGGAATTTATTGAGGCTGTAACGTTAAAGCACCCAAATATGGAAAAGATGTTTTACTTACAGACAGATGCGTCCGATATTGCGTCAGGAGCACAACTGTACCAACTCGATGACCAGAATAACATTGCTGTAGTAGGATTTACAAGCAGAACATTTAAAGGGGCTGAGAGATTTTATAGCACTGCCGAAAAAGAATTGTATAGTGTAGTATTAGGATTAAGGAAATTTAGGAATTATTTATTAGGGAGAAAAATAACCGTTATAACTGACAATAAGGCGATCACTTTCATTAACCAATGCAAACTACTTAACGCTAGAATGACGAGGTGGATCTTATTAATTCAGGAGTATAACATCCAAATTCGACACTGCAAGGGAAAAGAAAATATTGTTGCAGATACATTGAGCAGATTCCCAGAGGATGGAGAATGTTCACAAGAAAATGGGGAGGACCGACTTGTACAAATCCAATTAGTGTTACAGAAGTTTAATCCAGAAGTGGGCGAACAGTTACAAAATATAGAAGTTTTACAGAAGAAGGATACAAAATTTAGGAATATAGTAGGTAAATTAGAAGAAAATGATCCAAAAATTTTAGAATGTTATAAATTGTTTGAAAAAAAATTATTTCGCAAGGAAAGAGGAATGTGGAAATTAATGATTCCAGAAAAATTCATTGAAGTATTAATTAAGGAAATTCATGAAATTTGCGGACATATAGGAATAAGCAAATGTTACCATAATTTTAAGGAAGATTTCACGGGAGACAAAGTCGCTAAAAAGGTCAGGGATATAATAATTAAATGTTTACGATGTCAAAAATGTAAACATGACAACAAAGGTAGAAACGCAGAACTTACGCCTATTATACCAAAAGGTAAGGGTGAACTAGTGTGTGTAGACTATTACGGACCATTGCCTCGGTCAGTCTACGGGTCAAGGTACATCTTAGTAGTGATTGACGCATTTTCTAAATACACAAAATTGTATAAGGTAAAAAACACAACAACCGTAACAACATTAAATCAAATCAGGAAATACATTAAAGAAGTCCAATTACCAAAATACATACTTTCGGATAATGGTACACAATTTACATCCAAAAAATGGACAGAAGGGTTACAAGAACTGGGAATTAGACAAAGAACCGTTGCAATACGAAATCCACAAAGCAACTTGGCGGAGAGAGTAATGCGAAATCTAGGTCAACTTTTCAGGATCCTGTTACCTGACAATCACCAAGAATGGGGAAGGCTACTTGAAACTGTGGAAAGTTTCATGAACGAATCATACCATGATACAATTGAGTCAACACCATTAGAAGTACAATTTAATACACGTCCGACACGAATTTGGAAAAAATATTTAATTAATCCAGGCAACACAGAAACAAACGACATTGACCACGGAGAAATATACTTACGAATTAAAAATAAAAGGGAAAAATTCGCTAAGAAGTTCAATGAACTGCATCCACCAACCGAATATCAGATAAATGATTTAGTACTAGTAAGAGCTTGTATTCCGTCAAGCACAATTGAAAAACGATATCACAAGTTCTGTGAACTATATGAAGGACCATACACCGTAATCTCTAAGATAGGAAAAACTACTTATAAGTTAGCTAGTATTAAAAATAATAAAACTCACATCCGAGGTATATTTAATTGTAGATTATTAAAAAGGTTTCATAATTAATTAGAGAGTTAAGTAAACAAAAATAAATGAATTTAACTGTAAAATAAAATGTAAACAAACACATGTCCTACAGTTGAAGAGGGTCAAGGGAACAATGTTAATTGGGGTTTACAAGAAGGGTTTGTTGACGTGGGATTCTAGACAATGCCATTGTTAAGAAAAAAGGTTGACCGCAGTTTAGGTCATAAAGTCATTTAAAGGGACAGTAATTCTAATGGGTTTTTAAATGAGAGTAAGAGTAGGTCATAGTCCATGTTACGATATGTATATGTGTATTATTAAAATAAGTTTAGTGTAAAGGTGTATCAAAAGCAAATTTTATCATTAATTATGCAATTAACATAAAATTTCTTGGGACTTATGTAACGTTGAGAAGCCCTAAGTAAAAGCTTTGTCCAATTCAAAATGTTTAAACCTTGTCAGTTAGAAATAAATGTCAAACATAAACGTCACTCCAACACATAATAAATTTTGTTAAAGGATTTCTAAGGAAACAATACTTCGAAACTACAAAATTATTGAAAGGGCGAGGGCAGCGTGACAAATTAAATAGGAAGAGTTGAGTTATGTAATGTGACAACATGGGAAATTAGAAAGTTTGTGTACGCCCAAGTTAACAAAAGAAAAAGAGACAAAAAACTAGGCAGAGGTACGTTGAACTCAGCTAAGAAACAAGATTTAACGAACTTTGAAAGACGGTTAGAGTTTGAAAAATCAAATCCAACCAACCAAAAAGAAGCGTCATCCAGAAATAAGCGAAGAAGGGGTAAAACGGGAAAAACTCTGCGTAAGAATTCAAAAATCAGAAAAAGCAGTGAAGAACGAGCGTCGCAAGGGAGAGGAACTAGGAACAGGGCGAAGTTCGCCAAATCGTCGTAAAGTTGAAGAAAAGTTTTAAGTCATCGAATTATATTAAAATCATCGTAAAGTTAAAGAAGAGTTTTGATTAATTGACCAAGAATTCAAGCAACAGAGTGAGGTAGTTCAAGCTTCGAGATCGTCAAAGTGCCTATAAATTGGATTAAGTTTCTTGTGATATCTGCCATAAGTTCGAGGGATCATCTCACCTGTAAAACTCCAAGAAGACATCATTCCATGCTACTGAACCACGATAAGTTATCTGATTAGTTATTGTAGTTTTTACTTCAGGTTACCAAAGAAACCACGCCCCACTTTAAATAAAATCTGAGCTAGGCCGAGAGCCATTTAAACTTAAATTTTCAAAGAGTAATCAAAGTAATTAATTAAAAATAACTAATAAAGGTTATAATATATATATATATATATATATATATATATATATATATATATATATATATATAGTGCACCCAAAAGTGTTGTGAAAATAAACAAGGAAGAACTTTTGAGGCCTGAGATTAAGTACCCTGAGAAGTTCTTCCCATTTTGTATCTTTTGTAATTGAATAATGCTAAAATAATAATTTTAAATAAATAATCTTGTTAAAACACATATACCTTTTAATGATAATTTTATAACAGATTCTGTTAAAATTTTATTAAAATGTGATTGATAAATTTATTATGTTAACACTAAACAATTACTTTACGTTCATCAACAAGTTATAACAAATAATATACAATCAGATGATACAATACAAGTAAGTGCCGGACAAGGATGTTTTTGTAAATCTCTATTCATTAGCCAATTCATTACAGCTTCTGGTGTCATATCATTATAAGCTTGATTTTAATGAAATACACTTTCCTCTGAGGATCATGACTCATTTTCACTTTTTGTTTGACAACCACCAAACTGGCATTTTTGGTGGTGTATAGTTGTGGTTAGTTTTCATTTGGTTTTGAGGATGAGTGAAAGAGAAATTTTTTGCAATGTTTTTGCACAGTTTCTTTTACTGTCTCGTGATGCCATAGTAATCCCAGCTATAAATATCCTTTGGTTATTTATAGGCAAACATATGATATTAGTTTCTCGAGTTATAACATGGAGACAATCTTTCTAAAAACGCAACTTTTGGAAGAGTCTAGTTCTTTTTCTATTATATGAAGTTACTTAAAATAATTTTTAAGTTTCTTTAAGAATGTTGTATGAAATTGGAAAGTTTTTGTGATATTGGTCAAGAAGAATAGCTTTTCAAAAAGTTTATTATAGAAATTTCATATTTTCGTATTGATGTTGAGAAAATTGTTAATTTTAGTTTTGTGGTTAGTCTGCAATAGTTTTTTATTATTTTTTAAAACTTGTATACAATTTTAAAATAAACATCATTATGTTATAGGAATGGAGAAAGACAGTTTTGGCCTCCTGCCAGCTTGTACAGATATTGTGTAGAATTAATACATGAACAAACAGAAGAAGATCTTATTATGGAGGCACAGCAAATACATAGAAAGAAAGGTATATTTACCCGTGAAAAGAACAGATTATATATCAAACAGTTTGTTGAATTAAAGAATGGAATCTGGAGATTAAAGGTATGTAAGTTATTTAGGTTGGTTAGGTTAGGTTATTTTGTCGAATAAGTGCTAGCAATCTAGTGTTTAAAAGTATGAAAGTTAGTTAGGTTATCTTATTGAAAAAAAAACACATGGAATGTGGGGATTAAAGGTATGCAAATAATCAGGTTAAGGTAGGGGTTAGGTTAGGTTAGGTTATCTTGTTGAATCAAAGCAAGCAATAGGTATGCAAGTTAATTAGTTTAAGATAGGTTGGCTTATTGAATAATAGCAAGCAATCTGGGGGTTAACCCTCTGACTGTTCTTCAACAATGTTTTGTTGAAGGAAAGTGGTTTCAAAATGTCCTCTAACAAAACTTTGTTGAAGAGAATAAATTAAGTACCACTATACAACTAATGTTCCAAATTTTTATATTCATATAGCCTAAAACGTCCTTAAAATATAATAAATAATATGTAAATATAGCGTATCTCGCCACTAGCGCATAAATGTCAGCATTGTCATAGTGGACTACTAAATACATCACTTTTGTTTATTTTTCTCAAGTCCTCATTTCTGATCTATCAACTCCACATTGACACTATCTTTAAAGTATTTTTCTTCCTCTTTAGTTTTATTCCTCTCAAATTATCGTCACTTATAGTGTGCTGTGTACTACAGTAGAACCCCTCTAATCCGCCCTAGGGTGGTCCGTTACTCCGGTTAATCCGACCGTGCTCGAGCTCGCGATATTGTGCCGACTCGCCGACTTGTCGGTGACTCACGGCCCGTCTGGCGCCATTCTTTCCGGTTTGTTATCACTTTCCCGCTTCAGTGCTGTGTCATCCCGCTTCAGTGTTGTGTCATCTCTCTTGAAAAATTAAACACTACAAAGCTTTTTTACAGATTCCCCTCTGTCAAGTCTTTTGACACATTTAACCACGTCTCAAACGAAACCAACACACGCTTCCGTTTTCCCGTTTTCGTAACTTGCTCATTTTTATTTACTGTATATACTGTACGTAGATCATAACCAGTCAAAGACAAGAAGAAAACTAAAAAGAAATGTTATATTTTCCATAATGTATACTAAATTGATTTGTGGAAAAAAAGCGGCCCATCAAACGTTTTTGCCTTTGTATGTCTGCTATACCGACGGGTGCCAATGCCGCGGTGTTTTTATGCCGCCGACAATGGGATACCACTATCGACAAAGTCGTTTGACTCGCCGCCGCTTTGGTGTTTCAATTACAATTTATTTTCGGAAACTCTCATCCAACCAGTACACTACGATATAGGCCGGTTAACAGAAGTTCTACTGTACTTGCAAAGTTTATATATAGACTTTTAAAAGTTTATATATCACTTATTTCACTTTAAAAACATCTGTTTATATAATATGTAATAAATATTGACTTTTTTCCGATAATCCAACCTTTTTTGCGTTCCGACCATGCCCCCAGTCCCGAAGGTGACGGATTAGAGGGGTTCTACTGTACAACGAAAAAACATAACACTTTTCTGTGAGTTAAACTGTACGCTTCCCTTATCTCTTTTAAAATATGCACTAGTCTCAAATTCTGAAATTTTTTCTTTCAGGATCTGTTTCCGCGAGAAAAAAATTAATTATCCAATCCACTGGAAGTTTAGGCTTCTTAAATTTATCAGGCCTGGATTGTATAATTCCTTCAACAGTTTGAGTCACCCCAAACTGCCACTACCCCCCTTTTTTGTATAATACTTCTTATCTGGGGGTAAGTATGAAATACCCCCAGATAAAAATGGGGTCTACAAAAAGGGAACGAAGAGAAATTTATATATTAAAAAATGAAATAAAAACACACATTTCCAAAGAAAATATATTGTTTATTTATATTTGTAAAATTAAAAAATAAATTCAGACACAATCTTAGGATACACATATTTATGACAAACTTAATTTTTTGAGGTGGTATTATCTATTTATTGGTTATTGTTTGTATTTCTCACGTGTGTGTGAAGTGTGCAATTGTTTTTGTTGACTGACAATTACAGTTCACATTAGATTAAATTTAGATGCTCCTATTTTATCAAAGTTAGTTTCAATTGATCATCTGACAAATTAGCTCTGTATTTAGATTTCTCATGTTTCATTCTTAAAAAGGTTTGTTCGCATATAAATATAGGTTGATCCAAACACTGAAAATACTTGCAAAATCTTGAATCTCCTTGAAATTGTCTGTAAATGACCTGCAATGAAAAAACTGTAAAAGTAATTTAAACTCTGGGTCAATATACAACATTTTTACTTACTAATTGTAAATTCATAAATCAAAGTTATTACAGTAGAACCCCTCTTAACCGGTCTAGTTGGGACTGACACCTGGGCGTGTTGCCCGTTTGGCCGGTTAATCCGAGGTTCCTGTGAAAAATCGGTTTTCATTCAAAGAAAGCTTATTTAATCAGGTAGCACTAAGAATTATGCAATTAAGATGTTATTGCAACTCATTTTATTGTACATAAATGTATCGAAAATATTATGTTATGTATATTATACATCAAACATGAAAAAATTAAACACTACAAACTGTTTTAAACATTGTAAAAACTTACATATAATACAAACACACATCACTGTTTGAAAAAATGAGTAATTTTTGTTTGTTTTTTAGTTTTTAAAAGGTTTTCGAAAGCCTTAAATTCACTTGCACCTGATTCATTTGCTGACATATTTTCATCACATATGTGAGTGAAACGAATCCCATGACGGCTTTTTCCAACAATCAAGCCATCGCTGGCTAGCAGAGAATGCTGGTGCATTCTCGATTTTACCGTGAATTACCAGTGCTTTTTCAATCAAAATTGGACCACTAATGGGGCTTCCTCTCTGGCATTCTTGGACAAACCACATCCAAAGTGCTTCGTCGACGATGTCACAAACTGGTTTTTTGTCAGTGCACCGAATGAATTGTAAGAACTTTTTCCGACTCAATTTTTGAACAAATATCTTCTATCAATTGTCTATTTCGTTGCCAATCGTTGATGGTACTTTTTCCCCACGTTAAACTCGTCACAAAGCTTTTTACAGATTCCCCTCTATCAAGTCTTTTTAACACATTTAACAGTGTCTCAAACGAAACCAGCACACGCTTCCGTTTTCGTAACTCTCTCATTTTTATTTATATATGTAGATCATAACCAGTCAGGGACAAGAAAAAAACTGAAAAGAAATGTTATATTTTCCATAATGTATGTACTAATTGATTCGTGGAAAAAAAGCGGCCCATCAAACGTTTTTGTTGGTGTATGTCTGCTATACCGACGGGTGCCAATGCCGTGGTGTTCTTACGCCGCCGAAAATGGAATACCGCTATCAACAAAGTCGTTTGAGTCACCGCCGCTTTGATGTTTCAATTCAAATTTATTTTCGAAAACTCATTGAACCAGTACACTACGAAATAGGCCAGTTAATCCGAGGACTGGTTGATATACGAGGCCGGGTTAACAGAGGTCCTACTGTATTGAATGTTTAAAGACATACACCTTTAGAATGGAAAAAGATCAGCATTCTTGAAACACTTGTTGTAGTAGTCCTTTCAGTTATCATTTGAAGTTCTATCAATTTGAGTTGAAGTTCTGAAGGTGCTTTTTTAATTTCACTGAATTATATTTATGTATAAACTCTGAGGTGCGAGAAATTAATTGATTATTTAGGAGCTCGTTCACTCTGATGTAATTTATTTTTGATTTGATTCCAGCTTTGAATGTGATCAGCTGTGACGTAAGTTGGCTGTTAAGCGTGTGTAACTGTGAATCTATCATGGTGTTCTGTGTGTTGATTTTCTCATTTACACTTGTGTTTTGTGTGTCGAATTTGGTGTTTAATGTATTAAACTCTGTTGACAACACCCATTGGATCGGTCATTCCTGATGCTGTCACTGTCTCGAGTTCAATTTGAGAAGCACCATTTTGCATAACGTCCAACATCTCTGTAGTTTGGAGACCCCTGGTCTATTGCATGGAGAAAGTTAGGTTCTTTAGGCGTGTTGGGATCCGAAAGTTTAGAGTGAACTTAGCATGTGTTTAAGATTTGTGGATTGAAACAAGACTCTTTGAGAAGATTCTTAAAATGGTTGGAAACTTGTAAAATTTTTAAACCAAATGAATTTAATTCTTAATCAGTTACTTACAAATGCAGATGTCATTTTTTTAAATACATAGATGAATTCTATGTTCTTTTCTTTAAAAAAAAATGGTATATTACAAATTTATTTTTTAATAAAATAACTATTTTTAGTGAATTTAGAAAGAAAACAATGGTAAAATCCACAAATTTCCCTGCCATTCTGGGAAATACCTTTTACCCCAACACACCAGTTCTATAGGTAAAGGTATCCAAGTTGTTGAAAGCTATCTTGTTGAACACAAGCAAACAATCTGGGGATTAAATGAGTATTCAAGCTACATCTTTATCTCAGGAGTTTTTTTCCATTTTTTTGATAATTCAAAATTTGCCATTAGAAAGAACCACAAAATGACAATTTTTAAAAAATTGACTTAACGATTCCGTGTGCAAAATTGCAAGGGGAAAAAAAAAAAAAAAAAAAAAAAAATACGGTTCAGGAATAATTGGTAAAATTTTTTTTTTTAATTGTACATTTATGTGTTAAAGACGTTTTTATGCACACAAGTGAAGTAAGTTTAGGCCCTTATTTAAATATATAAATATTTTCTTTTCAAGGAAGTCCATGGTTCATTTTCGTTTTTTGATTAGCAATTACCGAGCTGATATTTTTTGACTGTAGACCATAGATGACAGACAGACAAATATTATTCCCAAAACAACATTTTTGGACTCCGGAACCAAAACTTTATATATGTTTATGTTAGATCATATATGTGTATGTTATGATGATTGACTTTTAAATATTTTTCAGGAAAGTACTTCAACTAAATCTGGTATTCCTTTGGTTAAATTTAATGAAATATTTGCTGGTGAACCACCAATTTTTAATCCAGGAAAGAAGCCTTTGATAAATGGTTTAACCAAAAAGAGTGATGACTCTTTAAAGAAAGTAAAACGTCAAGAATCTTTGCACAAGTATTTCTCAAAAAAATCTCCAAGTAAAGAATCAACACAAACTTCCAAAAATATTTCATCAAAGAAACCAGAAACGCCACAGAAATTAATGGCGAAGAAACTTAAAGAAAAGTATAAAACTGTAAATAATATGAAGCATTCAAAATTAATGAACAAAATTAAAGATAAACAACATATATTAAAAGAGAAAAAGAAATATATGAAAAAGGAGCTTCTTCAAGCTAAGTATGATTTTTTATTCTTAGTATTATAAAAATACCTTAATGGTTGTCCGCAGTCTGTTAGTTGTATGTGTTGTTAAAGTGCTGTTTTATGTCGAACACAGTTGTCTTCGTCAGGAACAATATTAACTCATATACAAACACTGAACACTTTTTAATAATTTGAGTTGAGCTCTTCGGTGTACATATTATTTATTAAAATTGTTTCTGGCCACATAGATAAACTGTTTGATATATCTTGCTAACTATAGAAGACTGGATAGGTATTAGCGATAATCTTTAATTTATCATATTGAAAGTTCAAAATTTGCCCATCGGGTACACATTTGTGTTTTTATTTCAGTTTGGTTATTGTATCATAGATTGGGTTGGATAAAAGTTAAGTTCATCCAGAGTGTGTTGTAAGTTTGTTGTTTTTATCATACGTAATATTTAACTCTATTCACGATCTAGCCCATTTTGGAATACAGTCTGTTACTTGTTTTTTAAATGGATGAAATGTCAGACATGAGTTAGTTCATTGAGAGATTTGTGAAACGTATGATGAAAAAACATTGTGTGTTGGAATTGTGAGAATTTGTGTAATGCAGTTCAATGAAGGATGAATGAATGTGCATGAAGAGGCGAAAAGTGGACGGCCTTGTCATCAATAATGATTTGGTGAGGAAAGTTGATGACAAATATTTCCACGATTGATTTACTATTTCCTCTCTTTATAATGAGTTTCTTTAAATTTCAAGAAGTGTTCTTCATGAAATTCTGACAGACTGTTTAAGTTTTCGGTCACTGCTTACTTTGGGTACAGAAATGTGAAGATAACCAATTGTATCAATATAAATATAGCATGGTGGTGACCACTGGTACGAATTAACATCAACAAAATTGTGGTTTGCATGGCTTTGCTTTTCAAGCTCTGTTTGACCTGTTTTATTACAGAACTAATTTTATTTTTTCGTTAACTATTATAAATTAATTCTAACCAAAAATATGAAAGAATATTATTTTATATGTGGAAATGAATGATTATAAATTTACTTGCTTGTGAACAAAATTGTATTCAAGTTAGTTGAAATGGACGTGGTTCCTCAGTTATTAAAAAAATCGAAATATCACATATCTAAACAATTATTAGTACTTTACAAAATTATGGCGTTACAAAAGCAATATCAATTTATTTGTTATAATTAAACGAATCGTATGAAGTAAATATGACTGATGTTTATTAATACAATTCTATTAATATAGTACAATGCAATTACCTTAAGTTTAAAACATTTATTTGATCTCGGGTATTGACTTTGAAATGCCTCGGGTAGCCCTTTTGTTTATAAAGCTAATATCTTCAATTTAATAACAAAAAATAGATAATCACTTGTTTTAGGTAAAACTTAAAGGATAACTTAATACTAACAAATTATTTGGGTGATACTTAAATCTATATGGATGATAACCTTGGGTGAAAATATGTAATGATGAAGGATGATTTTATAATTTATGAATATTAGTAGGAATTATTTTTAAAAGTTAAATGTTTAATTGAGGTGTCAGTTTATATTATTTTATTCTTATTTTATGTGCACAAGATGTTTGTTTGAAGTAGCTGTTTGTAGGGGTGTGCAAGCCAGGATTTTTTAGTTCGAGCCGAGCCTTGAGTACTTCGAGACAAACTTGATTTTTACCGAGCTCGACCTTTTACTGAAATGCCGATATTATAAACAGATACTCGAGTAATCCCCACTCTTTTCCTTCAGTTCACCTCACCATTCATAGTGAGGTCGAGAGATTTTAATTCCAACAAGAATCGTGTTTAACGCTCAAATTTCGAATCCTTAAACACATGGCCTATATTAGTGAAAATACAAGATTTTAATTGATGTAATCCATAAATGAGAGGATTTGTATTACTCATAATGTTTATAAATTATTATATAACAGAATATTTTGGAAAGGACTATATAAAAATAAAGATCCAAATTTTGAAACAAACAATAACGTGTGAAATCACCGATCAATCGGAAAAAAGGATGAAGTAGTTGATACAGAGAAGGATGTTGTTGTGAGGGGATAAGAGGAGGTATAGATCATAAACAGCAAATATCATCATGTGTAAAATGGATCATGTCCATTTTCTGTCTTTCTTTTCTCACACTCCCTTTCTTTACTCTCTCCCTGGATGATACATCTTTTTCTGTTTTACTGAATTTCTTTCCGGAAAGATCTTGAGGTTCTTTATTAAATGCTTTATAAAAATTAAATATTGAATAATAAAAGTCGTTTTATTAATAGATTCGTTTGAGTTAAATCGTGGTGCTTTGTGATTGCTTTCATTAATATATAGATAGGCCTCATAGTAAACAATTTAACTGTACTGTATTAATGACATGTATTGCTAAATAAACATAAAATGCCCTAACCTTTTTGAAATTTAACATACAGTAGAACCTCTGTTAACCAGCCTCGGATTAACCGGTCCTCGGATTAACCGGCCTATATCGTAGTGTACTGGTTGGATGAGAGTTTCCGAAAATAAATTGTAATTGAAACACCAAAGCGGCGGCGATATCAAACGACTTTGTCGATAGCGGTATCCCAATGTTGGCAGCGTAAAAACACCGCGGTACCAATGTGGCGGCGATATCAAACGACTTTGTCGATAGCGGTATCCCATTGTCGGCGACATAAAAACACCGCGGCACCAAAGCAGTGGCGAGTCAAACGACTTAGTCGATATCGGTATCGCATTGTCGGCGGCACCAAAGCAGCGGCGAGTCAAACGACGTTGGCGATAGCGTATCCCATTGTCGGCGGCATAAAAACACCGCGGCATTGTCACCCGTCGGTATAGCAGACATACACAGACAAAAACGTTTGATGGGCCGCTTTTTTTCCACGAATCAATTTAGTATAGCCTACATTATGGAAAATATAACATTTCTTTTTCTTGGAAGCTTGTGTTGGTTTCGTTTGAGACGCGGTTAAATGTGTCAAAAGACTTGACAGGGGGGAATCTGTAAAAAAGCTTTGTAGTGTTTAATTTTTTCATGTTTGATGTATAATATACATAACATAATATATACGATACATTTATGTACAATAAAATGAGTTGCAATAACATCTTTATTGCATAATTTTTAGTGCTACCTAATTAAATAAGCTTTCTTTGAACGAAAACCGATTTTTCACGGGAGCCTCGGATTAACCGGTCAAACGGGTAACCGGCCCGGGTGTCAGTCCCGACTAGACCGGTTAAGAGGGGTTCTACTGTAATGCAAATAAAATAAATATTCTTCCAGTTATAATTTTGAAATCGGGTTTTCTTTATTTGGTTAAAACCTATTGAAATTATCCCATACTTCATTGAAGCGTGTCAAGACAACTGGAGGCACCAATTAGGCAACTTACTTCTTTTCTCCAGATAACTTCCTTCGATCTCTACAAGTTAATACAAAATTGTTTTTATCTTAACCATTCTCAAGATAAATATCATATCCTTTTATTTCATATCCGATATGAATTATTATTGCTGTTTTTCACATCTTATCAATTCACCTTATGTAGAGCTTTCTTTGCACTGTTACAAGATCAGTTTGGATCTAGTTTGAAAACCGAGCCAAGTTTGTAAAGACTTGCTCGAAAAATCGTGAAATCGAGTTAGGCTAATAAAATCTAGTCTTGCTAGGAAAATTGTATTGAGCTCGGAAAATCAAGCCGGGCTTAAAAATCGAGGGCTTGTTAATTTTAGGGTCGTTGTCCGAAACTTGAGCTCAATAGCTCGCACATCCCTAGCTATTTGATGGAGGTTTAATTGAAGTTGGCCAGTATTTTGGTTTGGTATCACCAGTTTATGTCTCTCTTGAAATAGTATTAATATATTTGTAGAGCTCTTGTTAAAGATGTCTGGCCTTTTTTGTGTTTTCACCAACAATGCTCCTAATCCTCTCACCCTATTTTTCTTCCCATTTTTTTAGCAACCTCTTTTCTTATTTCTTCTTCTTCACTTGTTTATTATATTGTATATTCAGCACTACACTTTAATAAATAAATTATATGGGTAACAATCTGGTGAATGAACAATTTTATTATTTTTAATGTATATGTTATGGGTTCATGAATGGAAATGGGCTATGTATTGATCATGGCTGTTTTGGTGGTGGTCAGGGTCTTGTGGTTGATGATTTGGTATCCTGAAATGATAGTTTATTTATAACCTGAATTACGGTATCATTAAATGCATATCAACAACTTAAACTGCATATGATGAAGATGTACAACAGTTTTAAAACATCAATAGAATTTTCAAACAATAAATAATAAAAATTAGGATATTTTCTTGGCAATTCATGAGCCATTGCTAAGAAGAGTCTAACGGACATGCTAACACAATCTAGGGAGTAATACATAAACTATTAGAGCTCAAACCTATAGACAGAACACCGGACATTGCCCTCACTTCTCCAGGTGTTTGAACACAATCCATAATGGGTTAATTACACAAAACCGTGTGCAAAATCACAAGTAAAAAAAATAAATAAAATTAAAAAAAATAAGGTTCAAGAATAATTGGCAAAAAACCAAAATGAACTTTGAACACCATAATTTAAATCTTGATGGTATAATCAAATGGTCTTATGCTAAGAAAGTGTTTATGGGACAAGCGAAGCAAGTTTCAGCCTGTAAATATGTAAATATATATATTTTTAAACTGCATGGTTAATTTCCACTATTTGATTAACAACTTCTCACATGACATTTTTGGTGACAATTAATTTCGGTTCATTTTTATTTGTTTAAGGGATAGATGAATGATAAAGTTTGTGCAATGTTTTTGTAGAATTTATTTTTACTCAAGAAGTATACTCCCACTTTAATGAATCTTAGTTTATAAATCATCACACAACAAATGAAAAGTTACATTACTTATCAATTGTAGAAAACTATTAAAACTCACTCGTACATCTTTGTATAAAAAAACTCATTAACTTCATTTTAAATTGAGCACTCTTTAGCAACTTTAATTTTACAACAAGTCTATTAAACAATATCACACCTCTGTTAACGGTTTCCTAAATAATATATTCAGGTTCACCTTTGTTCTATGAAAATCATACATTCCTCTTGCGTAGCTGTGAATATGAGTTAATTTTTTTTTTTTTTTTTTAACAGGGGTTTGCACTGGTAAGCAAAGTTACTTTATAAGCATACATCTAGAAAATGATATACAGTGTGTTAGTAAAGTCCTTCCCCCGCACCTTAACTTTGGTATGAACTTGAATAGAAACAAACCCTTTTGGGACTGTTAACTAGTACACCTGAAGTCTCTATTATATAGTTTTGGAATATTCCACCTCTCTCTAAATATGGACATTTTGAGGTTACTCAAAATTTTCAAATGGAAACCTACATTTTATGACATGTCAAATTATGACAAAATTAATGGCAGTCACTTAATATTTGTTTGGATGACTAAAGTAAAATAACAATATGTATAACCAAATAAAATGTATTTTAAATTTTTAAATAATTATAAAATCGCTAAATATGTGAAATCAATATAACATGAATTTATAGTGCCTCAAATTCTTTTCTACATTTAAATATCAACAATAAAATATCTAAAACAATCTAAAGATTATAAAAACATTAGTAATTAAAATACAGTTTTATAATACATTAAAAAAACAAATACAATAAAAATTACATAAATGACATGGATACTCAGCAGGAAATCACACCCATCTACAAAACATCGTTATAAAAAACGATTTATCATAATATACTTTTAAATAAATATTGAGCTTGTATTGTTAGAACTTGTTACATTAGTATGCTTGATAGAATAAAACTTAAACACAAATTTTCACAAATAGTACGTTTATTTATTCAAATGAATTTAAATATCAAAGTCGACATTTTCAATTTTGCACGAGTTACAATAACTAAACTAAGGTATATTAAATTTAATTTATTAATTTTTCCGCTTATACGATTTTTTACTTAGCAGGTATTGAAAATACAATAATATTTCAAGTAAAAAATATACGACCTAGACTGGGAATCGAACCCAGGACCTTTGGCTTTACGCGCCAATGCTCTACCAACTGAGCTATCTGCGCCCTTTAGTGAGAAGCGACTAGGATAGCTCAGTTGGTAGAGCATTGGCGCGTAAAGCCAAAGGTCCTGGGTTCGATTCCCAGTCTAGGTCGTATATTTTTCACTTGAAATATTATTGTAAGGTATATTGTTAGTTATTGTAGCTCATGCATCACTGAAGATGACGACTTTGTCGTTGAAAGGAGTTTGAATAAATAAATGTACTATTTGTGTTCAAGTTTTATTTTATCATAATATTCTTTGTTTATATAGCCAAACTAATCTATCAAGTGAGGAATTACTAAAGATCAAAGAAAGAAAGAAAGAGGAAAAGCTTAAATTGCAAGCTGAAAAGAGGGCGAAAAAGATGGAACTAGCCAATTTTATGAAAGAATGGAATCGGCAACGTGAAGATTTGGAACTTGAAGATCTTAAGGTAAATAATAATGTAATAAAGTTTAAGTTTAAGTAAAGATCAGGTACTTGCATTAAAATGTATATCTTTCAATATTTTAAGTAAGGACTTACAATCCTTACAGCATAGCTGTGCCAGTGACGTCATCATCACTCAAGGCCGCTGAATCTCATATTTGAAAACATCAGTCTTGTCTTACTTTCGGCTGAATTTCTGGAAATGACAAAGTTTAATGTCTTGTTCAGTTTATGAGCTGGTTTACCTTTAATGTTATAAGTTGTGTTTTTGTTTAGTAAAAAAACTTTGTGATATCCAAGTTTGTCTCTCTTATCCAACTCTTGTTCTCTTCCAACCCTGAAAGAGTATTGTTGTTAAAGTATTGAAGGGCTAAGGATCTTTATTTTATGTTCTTTTCTTCCTTTTTTACGAGACGTTGATGAGTGAAAGATTTTTCACCTTTAATCGTAGAATGTCAAAGATTTCTTTTTTTAAATTCATAAAAAAAAATAATATTATGCAAAACCCAACATATAAGCCACCATTTTTCTCAAAAAGCTGAACTTATCTGTGTAATGAAAAAAATTGTATATGTAACGGTTTTGGAGTAAGTATGTTAGGAATCAAATATGAAGTTAACATTTTACAGAAAAGTCTATATAAACCAAAATACATTTATTTGTTAGCACATTTTTCAAGATATACAAAAGTTTTGTAATGTAATTGTGAATAAATGTTGATAAAAAAAAATTATTTGTAAAAATTCAAATGAAATATATATATATTTTTTAAATGAGCTAAAAAGTTAGGACTAATTTGAAAAAAATAACCAAAAATAGTAATATTATGGAAAACACAACTTATTATCATTTTTCTCAGAAAGGTGCATAGAATTTACCTGTGTATTGAAAAAAACAATTACAGTAGAACCTCTAAGTAACGAACTTCTATATAAAGAATTTTCTCTGTAACGAATTTTTTTAAAAAGACAAATGAAATTCCATTTAAAAATGTTTCCATATAACGAAGGAAATCTTCCATATAACAAATTAAAATGTCTGAAAAAAAAAAATCCAAAAAGTAATTTTTATTATTAAAATTTATGTAATGGTGACAAGGAGAGGCGCCATAGAAGAACCCCCATCTGTCAGTGAGTTAGTATGAGTCACAGACAGCGGTCGGCTCCGGACTACCCTTCTCTCTCCCCATCTTGGCGGTACTGGCGGCGCTCGGCTGTATATCTGATCTCTCAGTATAGACCGAGTTGTCATTGAGAACAGAGCATTCGCAGTGTCTAAACGGAAGGCTTTAAGTGTAGCAGATAAAATTAACATTTTTAAGGAATACAGAAGAAACTTATAGCACAGAAGTATGAAATTCCTCCAAGCACTCTCTCAACAGTAATACAAAATAGGGATGCAATTTTGAAGTGTCAGGAAGCTGAAGGAGAAGAAAGAAAAAAATACAAAAAATACAGTTTAATAATTTTAAACAGTTTCCTTGTTATTGATCTGATTACTATTATATTAAAGACGTCTGATTATTACAATATAAAATACGTGATAAAGGACCCGTTTTATTTATTTTATAGTTTTTAAACTCACTAAAACCGGTTAGAGTTGTCACAATTGTACCGTGTTTGGACTTATTTTGCGAGAAATAATATTTAGAGTTCAGTAATTAGAGTAAAAATTAGGTAAAGTTAAAATCTAGAAAATTTTTATTTTGTAGCACAAGGGCTAGTTGGTGATTCATAGAAGAACCATTAGTGGCAGGTAGACCGAGCCGCGTGTGTGAATGTGCCTGTCGGCACTCTTCAATAGAAAACAAAAAAGTAAGATAGTTTCGAGATTGCATTTCCGGAGAATAGGATTTGTTTACTAGTTCCCACGATCCCCTCCCTAATATTAATCGACTCGGTACGTTAGTCGGCGAACTTTACAAAGAAATACAGTAATCAGCTGTTTCTAGGATAGTCGACTCTTTTTACATTTAATACAAATAATACAAAAAATAATACAAGTTAAATACTGCAGTATTTCTATATGTTTTTTTTAAACTGTAATAATAAAAAAATAAAAAATACAATTTTCTATGTAACCAACTTTTTCTTTGGAACCTTCAATTTCGTTATATGGAGGTCCTACTGTATATGTAAAACGTTTGGAGTTAGGGCTTCAATAATCAAAAATTTTTGCAAAAAGTGAAGTCAAAATTCCACCTAAAAGTGTAAAGAACAAATTAAAAAAAAAAAAAAATAAGTAATACAAGAGTTTTGCGTTGTGGACAAAAGTTGATATAAACAAAAATCAATTTATAAAATTTTCATTAGCCAAAATAAATTTTTATGTAAAAGTGGAATTCGCTTTATAAGTTTGAAATTAGAAAAAAAAGAGAAAAAAAATGACCATAAAAGTAATATTATGGAAAACAACTTCTTATTATCATTTTTCTAAGAAAGATGCATAGAATTTACCTGTGTAATGAAAAAAAAAAATTATATGTACAAAATTTGGAGTTAATATGTCAGAAATAATTCTTACAAAAACTGTGTTTTTTTTGTGTCGATATTCAACACCAGGGATCGTATTTCAAAGGTGGTTTGAGGGTTAAGTAACAAGGGGGAAAATGGTCAAAGTGCACCCAACAAATTTAACTATGTATCTCCCTCACACCAATCTAATCGACTCAATTTATTTTGTTTCAATAGGCCATAGCTTGGCTACATCTTATCTTCAAAGTTACTTTGTGGGCTATGCAATTAATCTACAATGCATTTCAATTTTTGCACAACTATCAATCTGCAAGATTTGTACCACAAAATTGTTTAGATTATAATGGACAACTCGATTGACTAGATGAATACAACTTTCTATCCCTTTTTTAACTGACAGACTAAGCCACTGGCAATCAAATAAAAAGTAACAAATTACTAGATTAAGAGATATCTAACATCAGTAATAAAGTTTTTTTCTTTCTTTCTAAGAGAAACAAAGTGCAGCAAAAATAATATAAAGTCTAGGCTAGCCCTAAACAGTTAATAAATTCAAACAAATATCGTTTATGAAAGTTTTTTGGAGTATTGATCAATTTTGTAGGAATTATTTGCTACAACTTTTTTATAAATATTTTCAAACCTTTTGTTTTATATATTATATTTCAGGAATTGCCAACGCCAATCCCTCTTGAACTTAGGATACCAACTGAATGTTTTGGAGATTTTGTAATGGTAATGGAGTTTTTACATACTTTTGGTCAGTCTCTTCAAATTAAAGGGTATTTTCCTGGAGGTTTAACATTTGATGTTTTAGAACGAGCTTTGGTTGACAAAGAAGTGGCTGGTAAGTGAAAATCTTAAATAACTGTTTTTGTAATATATATTAGATATAAGACAGTATCTAGGCCAGGACCTAAGGCTGGACGATTTGACATTGAGATTAGAAAGAACATACAATTTCAATTAATTTCTGTTTATGTTATAAAAATTATACTGTTCCCATCTTCTTAACCCTCCACTGGCATGTGTTAAATTTCTTCGTTTGTTAAAAAATTAATTAAATATATTATTTCTATACAAAACCTAACTTATAAGATATCATTTTTCTCAGAAAGATGCATAGAATCCATCTATGCAATAAAAAAAAAAAATTTTGAAACGGTTTTGGAGTAAGTATGTTACATGTCAAAAACGAAGTTACCAATTTTCAGGAAAAAGCTGTATATTCCAAAATCAATAGCTTACTACCTTTTTCTAAGATATACAAAAGTTTTGTGTAATATTTTTGAATATATTTAGGGGGAAAAAAAAAAAAATTTGTTATATTATCAAAAAAACAAAAAATAGTTTACGAAAAAATGTAAAATGATAATTTTTTTTTCAAAAAATCACAAAAAATAGTAATATTTATCTTATACAAAAGTTCTATATCTCATTATGTTCAGAAAGGTGCATAGAATGTAGGTGTGTAGTGAAAAAAAATGTTAGATGTATCACATTTGGTGTTTTTTGGTCAAATACCAAAAAATCGAAGAGTAACTGAGCAGAAATTTCACAGAAATGGTAATGAATAACATACTAATAGATTTTTAGGATTTTTTTCAACCATTTCTTGAGATTTGTCATATATTTGTGAATATATTTAGGGGGAAAAAATAATAATATGTTACATTTTCTAAATAAAAATACCGATTTTCCCTAAAAAGGTAACTTTTACAAGTGAGGTTAGGTTTGTAACCTCCACAGTTTAGACTCACTAGTACCAATTTGAAGATAGATCAAAGACAAAAGTTATAGATTTAACTAAGAAAATATATACTTTACAAAGAATAACACACATATTCACTTTTATAATCATATAAAACACTATATATAAGACAATTTGCATATAGCCTAAACTTACCGTTTCGGCCTAGGTTATCGCAAATAAGAACGTTCAAAAACTAAACTATCACGCAAAAACATAAGCTTTAGATATAAAAACACATATATTGTAACTTTTATACACAATTTATATACAATTTGTATACACAAACCTTCAAAATAACAAATATCTAACCCCAAAACAATATGTGCCACGCCTTTTATTACAGTATTTACGTCACACAATTTGCGTCTGTTGAGAGTTCAAACCAATACCTTCTAAGTATGTATTGCCAACATCAAGTGGTACCAACTTGTAGAATGGAATTTCCCCTACAACTTAGTGTAAAGAAATATAAGAAATATAATAATAGAAAACAAAGAGAAATGCAAACCTAATGCCAACAAAATTTCGTCTCGTCAAGTTTGTTCTACGTTCAAGTAGGAATATCTCTGGATCTATGAGACGCAGAAAAATTTGTAATCTATGGTTGGAAAGAGAAACATGTGATCTATAGAACAGTGTTTTAGTTGACTTCAATGACAGATAAATAGAGTTGGAATAATATCGGGAAAAATGGCGTCGCGCTAACGATTAGGCGCAGAGTTCAAATCTACGATTTTACGCATCAAAAATATGCGAACTTCACCAATTTTTGGAATATTATTTATAACGTTTTGTGGTATTTTTTTTGCATGATTATGCATCTACGGAACATTAGCTTTCCAACGGTATTTTATTTATTGCGATCGGATAATTTTAAGTGGGCGTAACGTTGAATGGCAAAATACGTGTTTTATAGAATGCAGACTAGTTATGCACCAAGCGCTGAGGTCGATTCGGGGTCGAATGACCGTCGGTGGGTTAAGGATAAATATATTAAAGGGTTTGTATGGTCCTTGAATTTTGTCATGCGGTGTTGAAGGCCTGGAAAAGTACTTTAATTTGATAATTTGAGAGTAGATCCTTGAAAAGTCCTGGAATTTTAGGAATTGTTTTTTCTACATATCAGATGATGTTATCGCAACTGGTTCTTTTCAACTGATCGTTTGACTACTGCTACTGTAGATCAGTTGTATTACATTCTCCCCTCTATACCATTCCTATTCCAATAATGGGCTAAACGATTCTTTTTGGTGATTCAATTCATTTCTTTCGAACAATTCATTTATGTCATAATGTAATATTCCGATTGGTCAACAATTCATCCAACTCAGCTGATTCAATGATTCATATAGCTTGAGAAAGCTCTATGTGCGGCGGCCTAAGTGATTTTTTAAATTAAACATGAAACCATAAAGTCCGAAATTTTATAGGTACTCAAAGTATGTACAAGTCATTATTCTTACAACTCGTGTTCTAATGCAAGTGTTATTTTTAACGAGATGTTTCTTGACAGTAGTATAGCCCAAAATTTCACTCTTAGTGAAACCAAATGGGCATGACTAATCTGTTAAGGCTGATACCTTATTTTCTATCTCTGTTGTTTCACAAACTCACAAATACATTTTATTAAAATACTTTTTGATGAAACAAGAAATCACAAAACGCAAGAGAAACAGCTAGATTTCCATGTGCGCTTCTGTGATAGAGAATCAAAGCTTGTTAAAACATATTATATTAATTCAGAATTTCTTGGCCATGTAACAAGTGATGTATTGGTAGAATGGTTTAATAAATTACTGTCTGCAAATAATTGGCCAAAATGATTCTTAACTTAACCCAGCTTTCAATGGATGGTCCAAATGTTAATTGGAAGTTTTACGGCAGTGTTTGTGAGCAACTAAAGTGTGATGTAAATGGCTACATTCTACACACGGGTAGTTGTGGTTATCCATGGAGCTTTCAAGAAAGGTGAAGTGGTGTCAAAATGGGGTATGTGTGATATACTGCCTAACCTGTACAAATTATTCAAAGACTCGCCAGCAAGGAGAAATGACTTCATTAAAGTCACAAGTTTGGCAAACTTTCTATTAAAAGTCGGCAAGGTCCGTTGGGTAGAAAAAACTGTTGTCACTAATCGAGCTATTGATATTTGGCTTCATATTGTAAATTATGTAAAAGGTGTAAACAATAACAAGCTTCCAAATACTAAAACAAAAACTTTTGAAATAAGGAAGGAAACAGTAAATGATACTCCAGTAGTTGTTAAATTTCAAGCATTTGTTTCTATACCGAACCTTATAGAACCATTCTTGTGTTTGTATCAGACAGATCACCCCATAGTTCATTTTATGGCCAAAAATTTAGAGACGATGCTCAGAAAACTGATGGAAAGGTGTCTAGAAATAAAAGTTAGCTCTAAAAGACTTTCAGAGGTCAATTTGGATGAAAAATAACATAAAATGCCATTCACAAAGTAGAGAGAGGGTTTCCTGCTGAGTAAAGGATTAGTAAAAGAATCTGAAGCCTTGTTGCTTCGCAAAGATTGTCGAAGTTTTCTGATTGAGGTTATCTGAGCCTTGTTACAAAAATCTCCTTTAAAATACTCTGTTGTACAATTTTCCGCTTGTTTTGATCACAGAGATGTGCATGATAACATATTCCAAAAACTGTTTATCCTTTTCCCTTTCCCAACAGGCTTTACAAAAATAAACAAATAAAATAATATAATAAAATAAATAATAATCTGTGGTTTAACACTCAGCACAGATCCCTCCTAGATCAAAACAATTCAGTCTTCTTCTTAACTCTACTGATTGAGAAAGTGAACAGTATTTACGAAATATTTCAGAACTTTAGTGGTTTTTTGTGTGTGTTTTCTTAATTATGTACTATTAAGTAATACCAAGGACCACTTTCCAAGGTAGGCCTGTCTCCTGTCCATACAAAATCTAACCAATTTTATATATATATATATATATATATATATATATATATATATACATACATAATATATACATGCATACATAAAACCTAACCTAATATAATATAGTTACCAAAAGTTTATATGGATTAAACCTAACTTAGCCTAATCTAACCTAGATGTGAAAATGTAGATTAGATTAAATTAAACCTAGATGTAAGTAGATGTAGTGAATTAATGGAAAAGATCCAAAATTGTATCTGGAAAAGTCGTGATGTTTTTTTTATTTTTTATTTATTGCTGTAAGAACTCTGATATTATTAACTTTTCTCTTATTCCCTGTTAAAAATTCGCTTATGTTTTTAATTTGATTAGAAAGATGTTTCAAAGAAGCAATAAAGTCTTATATGTTTGTGTGAGACAGTCGTACAGAGACAAAGAAAGGTTAGAAACAGAGTGTCAGGAATCCAAAGCATGAGAAAGTAGATATTAATTATGACTGGGAATAGTGTAAATGTACAGTGCCTCAACAGAAAGTGAACGTTCTAATTTACTTTATTTCTATAAATACAGAGTTTGATAAATAATACATAATCAATATAGGGTGTTTCAAAGAAGATTTTATAACTAAAGGCTTGTAGAAATTTATTCAGATTACTTACAGAATTGGTAGGTGTCATTAAAACAAAAAATATCAAGTTTGACTCACAGAATAAATCGTACATAGAGGATAACGAAACTAAGAATTTATGAAATTTTCTTCCATATTCTTCCAATTAAATTTTCTTTATTTTCAGAATTTGTGATTAAAATTATTATTGATAGTCAAATAAAATAATAAATACAATTTAATAAAAGTAATCAAATCAACAAACTCATACATAACAAATAAATGAGAGTTTCCTTAAAGAAGATTTTCCCCCTTGTTGTTTAAAGGCGGAAAACCCCGCCCTCGAATACTCTAATACTATCAGGGCCAGAAGAGAACAAGAATTGGGAAAGAGAGGGTTCTAATCCAAGGCTATATGAAAAGGTGTAGAACTAGTTATGATCCCATGGGAATGCTATACTTAAACTCACTATAATGAGGCCCAGAGGGTGACCCGAAAGAAGTCACTTATCATGACTGAACGAGGCAAGATGTGGTTTTGGAGGCAATTCAGGTATAATTTAATATCAGTAAGCTAGACACTGTGAGTTTGTTTATTTTATTTCCTTATTTTTATTTTCTCTGCTACTTTTCAGGGCCATTGTGTGATATAGTCCAGATGTTCTTGGATGCAATATTTAAATTACAAGAAGAGGAAGAAGATGAAATAAGAGATACTGATCTGGAGAAAGGTAATTGTATAGTATTTTTTATGAAACAGATTTGGGAATACAAGAATATTCAAGTTTTGAGATTAGGCAATTTTTTACATAGTATAGAGAAAGTTATGTGAGAGGTTAAATAATCAATGTTAAATTTTTTCGGATATATATATATTTTATCACCAAAAGAAGTAGTTTTTGGATTGATGTCTGTCCTATATGGAGTGTTCTACAGCCCAAATGTGTGAACAAATTTTAATGAAATGTGGTATTTGGGTATATTTTTTTGTCCATATCACAGGGCTTTTCATAACTCGAAATAGCGTCTCTTAAGGGCTTAAATAAAATTTATTAGTCGCCATCATTCTAAAAAATATTGATTCATGAATTATCGGTAAAAACAAACAAAAAATGGGAAAAAGCAAACGTGGGGTGTAATCGGTGAAATTTGAAGATTAATGATTTAAACTGTTGTGCAAAATCTCAAGTAAAAATATTACGGTTCATGAATAATTGGCAAAAAAAAACTCATTATTAAGCTCAATTGTAATCAAATCTAATTTACGCTCAGGACATTTTTATAGGCTCTTATTTAAATATTTTTCAAATGCAACGACCACGTTTCTATTTTACTTTTTATTGACCATGGTTCTATTTTACTTTTTATTGACGATTGGTTTTGGGACGGGTGAGTGAGAAAGTTTGTGCATTGTTTTTTTCACCATTTCCACATTTTATGTTAGATTTGTATATCTGAATTTATGGGTTTGATTTACACTCTAATAGTATACTGTGAACATTAGATTTAAGTTTACTTAACAGTCGGCTTGATTTATTTATATAACTTTAACGCTTAAAATTTTGTTTAGATTTTGTAATATTTTTACAAATTATTCAGAACTAGTGGTTTTTTAAATTTTATTTATTTTTTACTTATGTTTATTAGGTAATACTACCAAGGACCGCTTTCCAAGATAAGCCTGTGTCTCCTATCCATACAAAATGTAAACTAATAGGCTATGTGCCCTATTTAACTCTAACCACTAAAACCACTCTTAAATTTTTACTACTCACAAAGTCCTAACTTATTATTCTAACTTAAAACAATAACATTTTAGGCTTTTAGAATATGTTTTGAATGCTCCCCTATAACCTTCTATACTGAAACAAAAATCAACAGTCAAATTATAAATACGTTTTTTTGAGTATATCAAAACATTTTAATTGAATTTAAATGCCAAAACAAAATATTTGTTTAAAACTTACCAATTGTAGTTTATAGGTCTGTAATTTATTCAAACCTTACTTAATAATCAATTTTTTTAAAACCCCATCACCGATTGTTTGATTTTTTACTGATAATTCATAAACTGGTATTTTAAGAGAGATTGTGACCAATACATTTTGTTTCAGCCCTTGAGGCAACACTTGAGTAAAATATGGTCAAAATCGTTACAGCCAAGTTTTATAAGCTCATAATTTTGTTTTGTTTTTCTTATGGCAACTACCTTTAGATTTTGTTATGGAAAAAAATCCTGAGATATGGCCAAAATATGCCCACATATCAAATTTGATTAAAAGGAGTTTATGCATTTGTTCTGTTGAGCTCTGTACATATGATAGACATATTGGTGGAGGTAGATGGGAGAGACAGCATTCCTACAACCACCTCAAACATCGATTTTTTGACCTATCACATGTATCTTTTCTTATATTATGTTTTTTACAAAAGTAAAAAGAAATAAATAATTTGTTTTGGACATTGAACTTTATAAAATGTTATAAATATTCTAATAATTTCATAATACAGGGTGCCACACTTTTTCTCGGCTCCAGATATTCACTTATAAAAAATCTACGTAGTTATCATAATTAAATCAAATTTGCTACGAATATACCTTGGTATGTGAGAAGTATGGGTGTACCACTCACCGATATCATAGAAAGTGTTAAAAGTGACATTAACATCATACGCTTCTCCATGTTATAGAAGATTGCTGCCAACATATCAGGAGTCGCAGCATTAATTTCTTGACGAAAGTTCTCTTTCATTTGCATGAGAGTCTATGGCATGTGGCTTGATTTTTTTTTTCACCATGCTCCATATCAGTGGGGTAAGGTCAGGTAATATTAGTAGCATTTGAAATTACTCTATTTTCATAGAATAATTCAATTTCTTACATGCTGACACTGGAAGTATAGCAAGTGGCACCATCCTGCTGAAAATATTTAGTACAGAGTTAAATTCATTGAATATTCCTATGATGACTTCAGTATTGACTGTTGTTTCGTAAAAGATGAGACAAAAAATGTGGTGTGATAAAGCACAGCGTATGCTAATTTTAACATCATGATGCAATGTCTCACATATGGTGTAAGGATTCTTAGTAGTCCATAACAGGGATTTTGGGAATTTATGATGCTGTTAGACTGAATCATGCTTCGTCTGTAAACCACATGTAGTCAAGGATTACTGGGTGTGCATTGTCAAATTGTTGGAACCAATTAAAGTAATTTGTTCTTTTCTGATTCGTCGGGAGATTCCAATTGTAGTACAGCAATGACACAGTATACATACAACTTTGCTTCTTTTGCAACTTGTTGACATGTGCTTTTGGGAACCCCCATTTCCTGTGACAGTCTGTGCAAGAACTTACTTTGTAAAGCCAGTAATCAGTTTTCACATCCTGGAACTGTCCTTTTCGGCAGTTGAAAGTCCACCTCCATAGACATCCAACAGTGTTCTTGTTTTTTCAATTTTACTCACTAAATATTGACTTTGCAGGTGGTTTCTGGACACCAAACTTTACAGTTAATTGTCGCTGTCACGTCTTTATTACTCCAGTATGTGCGGATGATAAACAAACATTGGTCCACTGATTAATGAATCATACTGTACTGAAACATGAAACACTATGTACTGTGCATCAAAACAACAGAACCATGAAGTCACATTTATAACAAATAAGCAAATTTTAGTACGATAGTATAAAAGGGCTAACTCGTGCGGCTAGAAATCCTGCAGCACTGCTTACAGTAGCATAAAATGGGTGACTCGGTCATGCAGACTCTTAGAAGTCTGTGGGACCACCTATCATGATTTCACCATCTGTCTCAAATACCAAGGTACAAAATTTATTTAATTATGACAATTACTTCAAAAATATTGGGCTGAGAGCGAGTGTGACACTCTGTATTTAAACATCTCAAATTTTACAGACAAAGTAATTTATAAATTCAAAATGATATATTTTTTACTGTCAGTAATCATTTGAACTCAATTTTATTATGAAACCATATTAAAAGGCCTTACAAATTTTGTAAAGTCCCAACAATGTTGATCATTTTGCACTATCCAGCTTAAAGTGTGTTGCAGATGCGTGCCCTCCAAAGATTTCATCAAGTTCAACAAAACCAAAGATGCATCAGAGATGGTGACCCAAATTTTATGGGAAACTATTAACATCTTATACTTGGCAGAGAGTTGGGTAAGAATTTTCACAGTTGGTTCTAGATTCGAGGATGAAACAAGAACAGACTTATTTGGAATCAATGAAGCATTAAAGCAATTAAATAACTGAATGCCAAATCAGCACTCGGAGCAATAGTAAATAATGATACACGGAAAAGTTCTCTGATTCAATGTGTTAGAACCAAATATAAGATGGTTAACAAAAACATAAATAAATATTTTTGTTTAAAGAAAAATATTTACATAATCAAATTTAATATTCATTGGTAATCTCAACAGTAACACCTAATCATAAAATAGTAAATGGGTAAATAACAAAGAGAAGGCTCCTCATTAGTCTCTGAATTTGGTTAAATGTTCTATATAAATACAAATTATTCTCAGATAATACAGGTTAAATTCACACAAACTGTCAATTAAAAATTACTTAGTAAAATTTTAAATGATTACTTCATAATTTTACAATTTATTGTAAAAGCCTATATAATCAAAAGATTAACATAACTTTATATTAATGGCTAACATTGTTTATTACAAATTATTTTACTGTACACAATCTGTCCTTTGTTAATAATCAGAATGTATAATCTTATTTAATTGTAAGTTTAATTTGTTCATTACAGTTTTATAAAAGGCATGTTCAATTGTGCTTGAATAATAAAGTTATGTAACTTGGTTTAATGAAGCCTGAATTAACTAAGAGAATTTTGTAGAAATTAAAGTCTTCTACATTTACAGAGTGAACGAAAATAGAAATATGAAACAAATGGAATTTTGTAGATAACAATGTTGTCTATTTAGGGTGTGAGCCATAAATTGGGCACTATACACAGGATGTCTTAAAAATATAATTTTTTCGAATAATGTTAAAAAAAAAAAAGGCTTAATATCTCTGGTTCTAAATTCGATAGAAATATGAGACAAACAGAATTTTGTACAACAATCTTCTATTTACAGAATGACTCAAAAATTAGATATTATTCAGAGAATGTTCTAAAATACACACAGTGCCTCATGAGCAATGAAGCCCCTGATAGTTTGGCTAAGAAGGGAGAACTCATACAGCAAAAACCCAAAAGAGTGTTTTCCCTAGAAGAAAAAAATTAATCATTAGAAAAATTGTCTCATCTGGAATTTCTTCACAAAATTAATAAAATTTTAAAAACAAACAATATAAAAAAAAAAAAATACCCTTGTACGAGGAAAACAAGGATCATCAGAGAAAAACTTATTTACAACTTTACATCCCTCAACTGGACATGACTACCCAATGAAAATTTTTAATATAATTAGTATTTTTGATTCTGACAAATGCACATTACGCAACTGCGACCATTCAAAGATTAATAAGAAAAATCTCTTAGTCTGCAATATCCTAGACAAAAGAGAAGCAGAGAAGAAAAGACTTGTCTGGATTGTTAGGAATTGGGGATAAATTAAATTAGGAGTAGTCTAAGTTCTTTTTAAGAAGCCTTACAACAACAATTATTGTCACAGACGTGAAAACTTGATGCAATTATTTATCTTACTTGTACGAGGGACATACTTATATATAACTGTACCCTAATGACGTAGATCGTACTTGCAAGGTAACCAATTTTGTTCTTAAAGTCAATAGGAAATATATCAATTGATTAACTTATATATTATGTTTATAGGTCAAGATCTAACTGACGATCGACGTGACTTATCGTCATCAGAGGCTGTTAAATATGCTACAAGCGCAGCCATGTGGAGCCAACTTTATCAAGGCACTCCTCTAAGTAAGCTTACGATTGATGCTAGTACAATAACTGAAGTATTGAGGTTACATCTTCTTGCATCTGGAGGTAGATGTGGAGAAAATAGTGCAAAATGGAGGTAAACACACTATTAATTCAAAGATTTATTACTGTAATCATAATAAAAACACTTTGGAAGTATATTTTTGCTCTTTTTTATATTTAATAAGTTATCTTTAAGCTCCACTGTTTGATTTGTTACTATTGTATGGTAATTTTTAATAATTACAGCATATTGTATACCTATGCAAAAATAATTTAACAATAAAATTACGCTTATTCATAACGAAGTCTGTATATATATATTGGAATTTAGATAACATACAAGTAATACAAGCCATTAGACTATAAAGGAGCAATGACTGAAACAGTAAAATCAAGTAATTGTACTGAGGAGATTTAGCTAATCAAAATGACAATTTATGAAAAATAAGCAGTACAAAACCATGCACAAACCTCACATATATACTTACCAAATTTATTTATTTAAAAGAAATACCAAACCAATTGTATTTACCAACATCAAAAATAGTAGGTTAGGTTAAGTCAGGAAACTAAAATACCAATGAAATTGTAAAAATCCCCTCAAGCTTCACCCAAAGTTTGCCAAAATGAAGTCCTTAAAAACCAGTTATCGAAATGCAAAACAAGTTTTCAGAAGTCTGCGGATTGACCAGTGGAAAAATAATCATACTGGGAGAACGCTTTTTCAAACTTAGGAACTATCTGAAAATGTATAAAGCATGAGATAGAAAGTTCAAATTTTTACTAATTACAGTTTTATAAAAGGCATGTTCAATTGTGCTCAAGAATTGGCTACATACTTTATATAAGAATACCTTCACCCTGCCTCAAAATGTCAGACCCACCAATGTGTACAAGATGCGGTGAAAGCATGTGACACATCATTCTTGAATGCAGAGAAGGAAACAAAACACTAAGGAAAAGACCTACAAAAACCAACAATGACACCGTAGAGCCAATTTAGAAGATCCTTACGAGTTGCTCATCTGTACAGAACTCATTGTGACATCGGCATCACTTAATGCTGGAAACACGTACTAAGAAGTAATATATGACAAAAATATTTGCCATCTTAGGAGGTTGAAAATCTCAAAATCTGTTTAAACTATTTTGATCACATTTTTGTGAAATGTAAAGGTTTGAATCTTTTAGTAAAAGAGTTGATCTGCTCTTAGAAGACATGATCGAAGAGTCTCTGTTTAGTTCAATGAGCCACTTTGGGATGATAGAAGTGGATTCTAATGTTCACCTACCTATGTGGTTGGCTCTTCTGAATTATATATATAAGATAATATGAGACATTTTAAAATTTCAAACAGCTGTTTTTATTTGCTACTTCAAGTTGTCCATAACGTACTCTCTACAAATTAAATCAAGATGTAATATATTCATAATTGATGTGTAGGAATTTGTCTTTCTTTCCTTCCTCCAAATATATTTAAAATCAAGTCAACAAATTATGCTTTCGAGTATGAATTGTATGATTCTAAAAGTTTTATATCAAGTATAGATGATTTAATGTTGTAACTATACTCTGTTTAGTCTAGGCTACATAGCAATAACACATTTTTAGGCCTATTTCGTACTCTTTCTCTTTCTCTCTCTCTGTCATGTAATTGTATCATTACAGTATGGATATTTAAACAAACTAATTATCTTGTATAATAGGTATCAACAGCGAGGAGGATACACATCTTCTGATGATCCAGGTCTAATGCTACGTATGCAACAACCCCATATTCTAAGTGCACTGAGTCGGTCAACAATTTGTGATATTCCTATTGGTAAGTAAGAAATCAATCATACAAGATTATGAGTTTGAATAAATTTGGTGCTTTGGCCTTTATGAAATATTAATTTACTATATAACTTGGAGGTAAACAAGTCAATAGAGATAACATTATTAGCTTATCGATTAGTTGTAGTTGGCGATTCATTCATCTCTTACCGTTTCGGACTTACCACATTAGAGTGTGTTAGTTACATTATTAGTTATAATATTTTTAAAGAATGATATAGAGTTACATTTATTTTATCTTTACCATCATTCTTCATTAAAACAATAAACAAAATCAATTCTTCTTTACCACTAATTTATATTTCCTATTACATTTCAGGAGGTTAATTCTTGAACACATTTTACATTTTAATTATGGTTTGATTAATTAATATTAAAAATAAATTGTACAAAAACATCCACAAACTTTTCCACTCATTTTGCAAAACCAAATAAAAACCAATATAAACTATTTGAAACCAAAAATATCAGTTCGGTATTTGTCAGTCAGAAAGTAAACTAACCCATGGATGTTGTGTTTGGAAAAAATATTTATATATTTAAATGGGTCCTTGACTTGCTTTGCTTGTGCTATCCTCATCATAAAATTTCATTAAAATCAAACTTTTAATGATGGAAATCAAGGTTCATTTTTGTTTTTACCTTTTATTTCTGAACCGTAATATATATATATATATATATATATATATATATATATATATATATATGCGATTTTACATATATGTGGTACACATTAATCTACACATTTCACTAAAATTTTAACGAAATTGGTATAGTCGATTTTGAGAAATTATGTTTTTCATAACACCCCCTCCCCCATGGTAATTTTTTTGGATTTTTACCAATAACTCATGAATCAGCATGTTGGGAGAGGTAACAACCAAAACTTTGTTTGGTCTCTTACAGCAGTGGTTCCCAACGGGTGACATGTGCTGCCAAAATTTCTTAACCTTGATAACATTGCTGGTAAAAATTACTGAAATAATATCACTAAATACTTATTGTTACACAAAGAAAATTGTTATTTATATTTTATAATAGAATATAAAATATAAATTAAAATCAAAGTCTTAGGTATTATTACAAATGTGTTATTACTGACATGTAACAGATAGCAAAATATGTTTATTTGAAAATGTGTAAGGATGATTTTGGCCTACGCTAGAGAAACATATTAATGAGAAAATTGAGCATGTTGTTTCTTACACAAAAGTTCAATTCGTGGTTGAATTGTAGACAAACAGATACACATTTCCTGTTCAACTAAAAGAAATCTCTCCTGCTATTTTTCTTTTTTATGTTTGTAGTGCCGAAAAGCCCAGTTCACACAAGTAGGCGGTTGAAAATGTAACAGGGTATTAACTGGTAGAATAAACCTCGAACACAAGTCTCACAAAAATTATATTTACTTAATCAAACCAGTTTCAAGAACAATTTTTGAAAAAACTTTTGTTCAAGTTTTATTCTATCTAATATTATCTCACAAGTCAAGCTTAACATTTATACTAACTGCTTCTGCAGCTAATGGTGGATAGTCATTCCTTGCGAACATCCAAAACTTGGTAAGTGACAGTTCACCATATTTCAGTTAGTGTTCGGTCTGTCTGAAGTTCTGCGAGCTGCTTTCTTTCTCCAGAAAAAGTTCATTGGTTGATTCTGTGGACATAGCATAAAGATTCCGAACCCAACAACAATTGTCGACAGTGTTGAAGGGAAAATATCTGACTATGTTAATCTGGAGAGCTATGAGGTGATTTAAAATTAGTTGAGATTTAATATTCCCCAGCGGATCTGCCTCGAAAGTCAAAGGAAGATTTTTCTTCTTTACATGTGATTTCCATATCCCAAGTTTTTTAAAGAATACCTTGAGTTTATCGGTTGATATTAGCAAATTTTGCTTCCTTTCTTTACATATTTTCATTTTGATAATTTAAATGGCAAAAAATATCAGACAAGTAGGCTATCTGTGCACACTACTCCTCGTCATTCAACATAGCATCGGGGGTACATCTTCCAGTCATTGGTAGTGCAGTGTTTGTACAAAAAGAAACACAATTTGTCCAAGTCAGCCAATTTTGTTCCAAGATGATAGATATCCAATTGTACATATCTGCTCTAGTTGACGTCGATGGCAATTCAGTACATGAAAGAAATTGTTCAATAATGGAATCTTCATCAACAAATTTGATATACAGTAGAACCCCTCTAATCCGTCACCTTTGGGACTGGGGGCATGGTCGGAACGCAAAAAAGGTCGGATTATACGAAAAAAGTCAATATTTATTACATATTATATAAAGAGATTTTTTTTTAAGTGAAATTAGTGATATATAAACTTTTAAAAGTCCATATAATAAAGTCTATATATAAACTTTGCAAGTACTATAGCAAATCAATAGAAACAACACGAGAGATGACACAGCACTGAAGCGGGTAAGCGATAACAAACCGGAAAGAATGGCGCTACTGTAATTAAGTAATTGGCATTTCTTTCTTATATCAGTTGACTTGTCGAGCTGCAGTGACCGTCGCTTAGCTTTTCGTTGTACATGGCACTGGCTATTTGTAGATATGTTATCAATCCGCTGGGTAATAATTTAACGAAGGAACCAATCTCCTTTTCGGTGCTGTCACTTAACATCAATATCTTTGTAAGAATGTAATATTGTTTCTTTTGTAAGTAGTAGAAGTTTCCTTACGTCTTCTGCAATAGTGTGTGGTTGCATTTTCTTTGCTACTATTTTGGGAACTTTATAACTTGGCCAATAGTGCTTTTTCACCAATACTTGCTCTACTTACCATAATTTTTACTTGCTTTTTTCCTGATGACAGCAATCAGCTTAAATGTGAATATACAATAAAAGAAAATTCTCCAAAATGACAATAAAACACTAACAAAACAAAGACTGTATAGTTATGTACCATACATAGTAATTCTACCTTATGTACATTTCAATAGCACTGCTATCAACTTCAGAGGTCCAAAACACCCTTCAGAGTCTTTGTGTTGTTGTTTTATCATGGTTATGGGGAATTTTCTTTCATTATAAATGACTGTTTGGTATTAAAATGTCTTTTCAATTTACGAGAAACCATGGATTCGTTACTTAGTTTTTCTCCGCCCATGACATATTCTGGTCCACTGCATGTAAATCCAAAGATAAATAATTTTCTTAGTACTTACGGATTGTTACAGCGGGAGGGGGTGACACTTGTGTGCCGCGGGATCTCAATACAAGGTATAGTGTGTCATGAGCAAAAAAGGTTGGGAACCACTGCCTTAGAGGCTAAATTTAATCAAAATTGTTGGAGCCGATTTTTTAAATTCTTTGTATAAAATGTTATTTTAAGCTGCTATAACATTTAATTATGTTACAGGAGACAAGCTGGCTGTTTTGAGTTGTTTAATGAACCAAATTCTAACATTCTCTGACTTGAGAGATCAAATTGATGAACGATCAGAGAAGGTGAGGCAAGGCAAGATGGAACTGAGGAGATATGCTCTAGATTCTAAAAAAGAAAAAGAACTTTTCCTGAAGTAAGTTATGTTTTATTTAGTTTAAATAGTTTCTTATATGATATAGCATGCATATTAAACTCAAATACACTAGTTTGTGTGTCATCCTAAATGCAGTTCTACTCAGTAAAAGAAATGTTTTGATGTTTCTATACAAAAAAGACATCACATTTTGTGATATACTATTGGACAAACTTTATAATAATGATCTATATAATCAGTCTAGCGCTGTCCCAGACCTTCAATGCGAGTCATCACTGGTACAGTCTCTTCAGATACATCTTCAGATTAGCTATACTAATTTAGTTGAGGCCCCAGAACAACAACTATGAGGCTGAACTTCCAACTGTTTCTGAATTTATCCACTCAGCTATTTCGACATTTTTTGACTAAATTACCCAATAGGTGATCTTCCTCTTGGTTAAAATCTACAGTTTCTGTGTTAGACCAACTTTCCCGTAGAATGACTTAGAAATTGTATCTGACTTTATCTCGTTCTAAGACTTACTGATCCAGTACACAACGTCCTTCACAGTCACGTTCTTTAACTCTAGAACTGGCCGATGTTAAGGGTTTCCTTTTTTTTTTTTTATAAAATTCATAAATAATAGTAATAATATGCAAACCCCCAACTAATAAGACATAATTTTTCTCAGAAGGGTGTATATAATTTATCTGTATAATAAAAATATGTTATATGTATGGGTTACGGAGTAAGTATGTTACGAATAAAAAATTAAGTGAAATTTTTACAGAAAACCTTATATAAACTTAATTTTATTTTCAAGACATACAAAAGTTTTGTTATGCAATTGTGAATAAATGTTGATAAAAAACAAATCAATTTATAAAATTCTCACATGAAATTAAAAAAAAAAAAGAAATTAGCCAAAAAGTTAGGTCTAATTTGAAAAAATCACCAAAACTGGTAATATTATGGAAAACACAAATTCTTATCATTTTTCTCAGAAAGGTGAATAGAATTTACCTGTATAAAGAACTAAATTTTAGATTTATAAAATTTGGAGAAGTATGTCCAGGAATCTAATATCTTACAAAAACCGAAGTCAAAATTCGACATTGAAAGCGTATATTTACCATAACTTTAAAAAAAATTTTTTTTAAGATATATAAAGTATTTATTGTACATTAATGTTGGTAAAAATAAAAATCAATAAATTCAAACACAAATAAATAAGTAAATAAATTAGTTTCTTTGTACTAACCAATAAAAAGTTTTTCATACTAGGCTAGCTCTGTAACAAATACTCTGAAAATATTAAAATTCACTCAACAAAATACACTCTAGTAACACTAACACACGTATTATAACTTGTATAAACAAATTATAATAAATAAATAACAAAATAACTTCACAATAATAGAATACATTGAACAACCCACACTAACTTGCACATAAGATGGGAATGAACAAGCAAGTAAGCCAGATTGAGATGGTTTCCGCTTAATTAGGAAGTACTACTTTCTAATATTCACTGCAAACGTAATATTACACCTATGAACTTTTTATACCAACTTGTAGATCTAAATTTCTTCTTTGCAGTAGTATAAAGATCGGCAGGATAATATCAAATATAAAGGTCAAATCTTCAAAGTTCGGTAAGCAAGACATACAAACATGATACATTCATTTTTGGAGAACTTCATAGAATGTAAATATCTTGTAAACTATGAGATCTATAGTAATTTTGAATACTTAGTTCGAAAAAGGAAGAAAAATACAATAAAATATTATCAATTTGTGGTATTTGGACATGATTACCATTTATACAAAAATTATATGATCCATGAGTTCACATTTTCTTATATTGCGCCCTTCTGTGACATGCTACACTCTCGCGAAAAAACACAAAACTTGTATTCTTGAATTTTTTATTACGTGAGAAGAATTTTTGATTACATCATTATGAAAGATTGAAACTTTTCCTTTACAATGATATATTACACATTTAGATAAAATAATATTTATTAGATCAAAGTTAAATTGAAAAAATGTGTTAAAATTCTTGATTTTGTTTAATTTTTATAGATTAAAAACTATAACAGTTAGAAAGATTTGGAAAGCACATATAGAAAGATGAAGAATCGTTATATAGAACAGTGTTACTGTAGATTTGTTGGACAGAAATATGGACATATGAAAATTGGACATAGAAAGATATAAATTTGTATTTCACAACGACCCAATTTTTGGTTTACTCATTTACCACGAAATACACAAATTTTACCAATTAATTAAATATGATTTATAACGTTTTATGGTATATTTTTTATGCATGATGATGCATCTTTGGAACATTAGTCTTACAACAGAATTCAATTTATTGTGGTAGGATAATTCTTAGTGGGTGAAATGTTGAATTAAAAAAAAGAAAAGATTTTTGTGTTGTTATGCGACACTGTACGTCATTTATCGACACTTAGGTTTGAGGGATTGACTTGCGAATCCAAGATTGATTGTAGCAATCGCTGACAATACTTTTTCTTCAGGCATTCCAGAATGCCCTGATTCATTGGCTGAATCAAAGTGGTAACGTATGGTTGGAAAAACAAGGCGCGAATCTCGTCACACTGCAGTTTCTAAAAAACAAGGCTTTCTCCTGCAAGATTGGACCAGAAATCGGAGCCCCCCCCCTTTTACCTTTATGGTGTAAACCACATGTACAACACCTCACTTGTTTGTTCAAACTTCGACTTTTTTACTTTTTTTCGGTTGAGATTCTTCAGAGCATTTCTTTGAAGAAAACTGTTTCAATTCAAGTAGGTTTCTTCGCCAGTCACCAACAGTAACTTCGCCGACACTGTATTCGAGAGCACAAGTTTTTTTATTGTTTCTCCTTTGTCAAATCATTTCAGTGCTTCTAATTTAATCCTTAAAAGCACATATTTTCTTTTCTTTTTTGGTGTACTCATTTTTGAAAGGATAGATGTACAAGAAAAAGAAACAACACTATATTGTACCGTCAAGGACAAACCTAAAACAGTAAATGACACAGACACAACTAACTGTAGTGAGAGGTTCGACAGGTGGGGTGGGTGGGGGAAACTGATCGCTACAGTAAAGACACTCAAACTGTTGTTTTTTCCCTTACTCACTCCTAAAGGTAGGGAATCTTTGTACTCATGCAGGAAGCAAAACAAATTTTTCCTCAGAATCGAAAATTTTCACTCATATGCATTTTAGACAACAAATTTGTTTTTTTACAAGGCTCGTATTTATGCGAAACTTGTAATTCTGAGACTCGAAAAATCAAGACTAATGTATTGAATGATGAGCAAAAATGTAATGTGGTTATCATTGTCAGTTGTAGGGTTAAAAATGTAGTAATTTTTATGCATGCAAAATACTTACAGTTCTTAGTAAGAAATGTTGGCATTAGAAATATGTTTTTGTTATATAAGTATAATTTTCTCTAAATAAGTCCTATACATATTAAAATTCAGAATTTAAAAGTGATTCTTTTGCATATAGTCTTTGAGGGTTTATGTATATTGCTATTTGATATTCTCTTCTAGAAAAAAGGTATGCGAAAGAGGTTGGACTGGAATAAAGAGATAGAAAATTGAAAGAAGGCTGAGACAGCAGAGAAAAGACTGCATATAATAATTTCTGAAAATATTTTACTTGAAAGAAATATATTAATGAATATCCTGTTATACATATTTAATATACAACTTGTCTAAAGACGCCTTAAAACAGCTTCTCATCATCACCCTAAATAAAAAAGGAAACCTTAAAATACTCTCTAGTTCTCAAATACTCTAATAGTTTCAAGGTCAGGAGAAATGGTTAAATGATAGGAAAGATGAAAGGAAGGGTCTAACCCAAGACTACATGAATAAAGGTACACCCCTTGGAATTGCATGCCAGTATTCACTAAAGGTGAGTACCTTAACCCTCCAGTGCACACCTGACCATCTGTAACACCAGTAAACGCATGCGAACTAAGAGTCCACTAGCTGTTTTTTTTTTTTTTTTACTGTTATAACACTTTTTTGACCTTGTAGTTGCTGTGTATATTACTTTTAAGTTTTTCTTTTTTTTTCAGTTGATTTATTAGCAAAATATAATTTTAAAAGTTTAAATGAAACACTTTCATTGTATAAACACACATTTATTATTCATAACAATACAAGTTGTATAAAAAAAAAGTTAGTAACCAAAGTACAAACAATTTATGTTGTTTCTATTTACTTATTTTGTCTTGTTAATGTTTTTAATGTTTTCTTAAAAACAAACACATTTATTATTCATAACAATACAAGTTGTATAAGTTAGTAACCAAAGTACAAACAATTTACATTTTTTGTATTTACTTATTTTGCTATTTTTAATGATTTCTTTAAAAAAATATATAATTATTACAAGTAAAAAAATTAGAAACAATTGGTTTTTTTGTTATAATTACAACTAATACCAAATAAATTGAGACATATAAATGTAAAATTGAGACAAACATATTACAATACAAATTTGAGACAGTTTATTCATATACTTGTTCTTCAATTTGTTAAATACTACTCTTTCATTACACTCTCCGCAGACGTATGCTGCCATATGTTCCAAGCATACATACTTGATGCAACCCTTACACTTAAATCTAGTGGGTCTGTTCTTTTTGCGTTCACACAAGGAACACCTTCCTCTTGCTTCTCCTTGATTCTGTTGTGGCCCAGCTATTTCTGGACGATTTTGTGGTAGCTTGAGAAGTTCACACAAACGAATTTTGATCGACGCTGGTAAACGGTATTGTTGACCCCTTACATGTAAGTATCCATCTAGAAGTTCTTTAGCAATTGTTTTGATGAAGTTCCTTCTATCCAGTGTGAAACCTGAGTTGTTTTTGTATATGATGTAAGCGTTTATACCTGCTATATAGTAGAATCTCTGTTAACCGGCCTCGGATTAACCGGCCTATTTCGTAGTGTACTGGTTCGATGAGAGTTTCCGAAAATAAATTGTAATTGAAACACCAAAGCGACGGCAAGCCAAACGACTTTGTCAATAGCGGTATCCCATTGTCAGCGGCGTAAAAACACTGTGGCAACAAAGCGACGGCAAGTCAAACGACTTTGTCAATAGCGGTAGCCCATTGTCGGCAGCGTAAAAACACCGCGGCTTTGGCACGCGTCGGTATAGCAGACATTCACCGGCAAAAACATTTGATGGGCTGCTTTTTTTCCACGTCTCAATTTAGTATACATTATGGAAAATATAACATTTCTTTTCAGTTTTCTTCTTGTCTTTGACTGGTTATGATCTACGTAAAGTATATACAATAAATAAAAATGAGCGAGTTACGAAAACGGGAGCATGTGTTGGTTTCGTTTGAGACGCGGTTAAATGTATTAAAAAGACTTGACAGGACGGAATCTGTAAAAAAGCTTTGTGACGAGTTTAACGGGAACCTCGGATTAACCGGCCAAACGGCCCGGGTGTCAGTCCTGAGACTAGACCGATTAAGAGGAGTTCTACTGTATTTAAAAATGATAAAAACCACCAAAGTCCATCTACGTGTTATTCTAGAGCACACTTCATTTCGTCCACTACGTATATTCCGGACTTCGTACTGTTCTAAGCCAAGAAATCTCAGGTTTGTCCATTTCGCTGCTTTCAATATGAACTACAGGATGTATTGTTGACAATGCTAATGCTATTTTCTTATTTTTGGGTTAACAGTACCTACAAGTGTTAACTTGTGGTTATGAAGAAGGTCTTGTGCTAAGGGTAAATAAACAAACCAATTGTCACACCACTGTTTGAAATTGGAGCGACAAGCCGTTTGACAATATCGGGGGAGTTGTTTTCTGACCGATAGGGATCTTCAGGCTGTGTCCCACAGTAAATTTCAACATTGTTAGTATAGAACATTTTAGAGTCTGTCGGTGAAAATATTTTTATGCGGTTTTTGGCTGGTTTGTTCTGACTATATTGACGGAATGAACATTGTTTGAGAGGTTGTAGTGTTTTGCAGTTAGAATTCAATTAACATCCTCACAGCAGCTAACTTGTCTGTCATTTTTTGTTCTAACCTTGTAGTCAAATCATCAAATCTTAGGCATTTTAGTAGAAAACAAAATCTATTTATCTCCATGGTGAAAGAAATAACTCAATTCCTGCCCCATCATTTCTCCAAAGGTCTTCGAGGTTAGTGTGTGAAACCTTCACTACACCTCCCATGGAAAGTGAAACAAAACATGCTTTCAGTTTTATAAAGTTTGTTTCTGCTGCATCTCTCTTCCAGTATCTGTGTTGTACTGACCTAATGTACATACATGTACATGTACATTGTGTAAATAACACAATTTCTTCCAACAAGGTATCGGGAAAAAATAACTGAATTGCTTTTAATGGAGAGTCAGCATTTTTTGCATCATTTCTTATTCCAGGCAATGTGCATATTATGTGACAAGGACGTTGTCTCACTGCTCTATTATTCTTTGGAAACATCCGCCATTTGGTTCCGTCATTTGCCACATAAAGCTCATTATGGTTACGTGATAGATAAGTAGGCTGTGGAGTTCTTTCAAGGTCAGGCTGTAGTAGGAATCTTCCTCTTTCGCATTTTCACCATCTGACTGTTCGGAGTCTGTGTCATAGTTGCTTTCGTTGACGATGTCTTCTTCGCTGTCGTCAGAAGCATCAAGCTTGAATTCTGCATACGCCGAACCTCAACCTCACATTGCACATCCATTATTCTGAAAAAAAAAAGAAGAATATTCTAAGTTCGTAATAAGATAACATTTTTGAAACCTACATGTCATATACTAAATGTAGTCCCTTTGAATGATACTAAATAACTACTGATAATGAACGATAGACTTCCACGGTCACAAACATCATTATGATCTTGGTCTTCGGGGTTCGAATGCGTCAATATTGTCTGTACGTTGAGTGCAGCCGATGTTTCGGGCACTTTACAGATGTACTCAACTTGCAGTCAATATTGACACAGTCGAACCCCGAAGAACAAGATCATAACTACTGATAAGTCGTATAATTAATTAAAAATTTGTGTATTTTGGATGAAATAGCTTAGATTATTACAAAAACCTTTTATAAATTTTAAATAATATTTTAACTAAAGAAATAATAATGTAAATCCTTAGAGAAGAAACTAAATGAAAAAACCTAACCTTCAGATAGATCTAACCAATGTAACGAATGAATTTAATGTAACGAATGAATGCCTGCAGAGTCTCAGTCCATGGCTGATTTTACATGGCCAAGGTCACGGGGTGAATGTGCGCAGTGCCACCTCAGGAAGGTAGTGTGACTCACAGCCCTTTGGTGGCGTTTTTTGAACAAGTTGTGGTCTGTCAGTCCACGACGCGTGTACTGGAGGGTTAAGGGCTTGATCATTGTAAACTTACATGTGTAATATACAGCCAAATTTAAAACAAAATGTTTTTGAGAAAACATCATTATAAAATCTAAGTAAGGTGTTTGCAATATTATATATAATGTTCTATAGAGTTTACGAACTAAATTATATAAGGTTATGTTAAGAATATTTAATATTTTACTATAAATTTTTCAATTTACCCATGTAAAATATTTAAGAAATACCTACCATTTGAGAATATATGACTGCTATTTCCATGGTTAACATTTACTTTATTACTCGAGACAATAATAATGGAAAGACAAAACAGGACTCTTTTATTTATTGTAAGTTTTGTTGCAGTATGTTTTAGTAGATTTTGCAATAGAACATTCACATCTAAGCTATAAATTATTTATAATATAACAATATCTATTAATATAATATTGAAGACTTTGCCCAAGTGTCAGTCTGAATTAGGCTATTAGTCATGTGACTGTGTCGGAGTACGACTCGAGCAGCCTATTTGATTGCATTGTTTCATATAAACGAGTCTCTATTGGGTTTCAACTTTATACAACACTTCTTTATACTATTTAGTTATATTTTCCATAACATGCTACTATCTAAACTAACTAAAATAAACTAAATGCTTGTTGAGGAGATATGTATTATAACCATGTTTGTTACAATGTGGATAGTAGTTTGTATTTCTTTATGGGTTTGTTGATTTCTGAGTTTATTTAGATAAAAAGAGTTTTAAATTATATGAAAGTAATATTGTTGAATTACTAATAAGTTTCTTCATGATTCATGATTTCAAGGAGAGATAGATGACGCTAATGAAAATCCTGATTATGTAGATTTGGATATAAACGTAACCTAACAAATTAAAAATAATATATCATTAAACTGTCCAGATAATTTATATTTGTTGCTATTTATGTTAATTCTTTGCACATTAGTGTTCCATATATTATATTACCAGACCTAATATATATTGTTCTCTTTCTCATTTTTCTCAGAAAGATGCGTAGAATTTATCTATGTAAATATATATATATATATATATATATATGAAATGGTTTTGGAGTAAGTATGTTAGGTGTCAAAAAATGAAGTTAACATTTTTCAGAAAAACCTGTATCATCCAAAATCAATATCTTGCCACCTTTTTTCAAGATATTAAAAAGTTTTGTATAAAATTTGTGAATATATTTAGAAAAAGAAAAAAATAATAATTTGTTACATTTTCAAAAAAACAAAAATTGGTTTACGAAAAAAGGGAAATTGTTAATCTTATTTTCAAAAATTCACCAAAAATAGTAATATTTATGGAAAACACAACTTCTATATATATCCTTATATACAGAAAGGTGCGTAGAATTTAGCTGTGTAGTGAAAAAAAATGTTAGATGTAAAAAATTTGGAGTTATGTCAAATGGCAAAAAATCGGAAAGTAACGTAGGCAAGAATTTTACAGAAAAAGCTATATATACCATACAAAAAAATTTTATAATTTTTTCAAGTAGTACTAGAGATTTGTAATATATTTGTGAATATATTTAGAAAAAGAAGAAAAATTGTTACATCTTCAAAAAAACAATAATTGGTTTACGAAAAAAGGGAAATTATTACGCTTATTTTTTATAATTCACCAAAAATAGTAATATTTATGGAAACACAACTTCTATATATCATTATATTCAGAAAGGTGCATAGAATTTAGCTGTGCAGTGAAAAAAAAAAATGTTAGATGTAAAAAATTTGGAGTTATGTGAAATAGCAAAAAATCGGAAAGTAACCGAGGCAAGAATTGCCCAGAAAAAGCTATATATACCATGCAAAAAAAATGTATAATTTTTTCAAGTACAGTACTACCTCGTTTATCCGGACCTCATTCAACCGGATAATCCAGAACAAAAAATAAAAAATTTAATCAAGGATAAAATAAAGCAAAAGCTTAAAGTTTCAAAATATTTTAATAATTACTGTATTTTGAATAATATTTTAAATAATATTTATAATATTTTGAAACTTTAAGCTTTTGCTTTATTTTATCCTTGAATCTGTAGTTTCAACAAGAAATATCTGCTATTACATTAATGTTGATAAAAACGTGATTTCCTCAACACTACAGTGTCGCCTCGAGGTATTAGGGCGGGTTATTGATGCACTGGGAAGAGAAAGTGGAGGAGCAATGACCTCTGCGTCACCATCCCCCAACCCCGATGCGGCATGACAGTGACCTTGTCTATTGTCTATGCCGGCGGGTAGTCTATCACGTGCTAGCGACCGGAATACATCATTACCATATCGTGCTGTGCCGTGTTTAGTTTCTTTACATTTATGATCGGATACGGTTAATAGTATTATCAGGGTGTCTAGCGACCGGGAAAAGTCAGGGAATTTGAATTTTCTGGAAAAGTCAGGGAAATGTCGGAATTTTTTAAAAAACCGGGAAAAAAATAAAGAATGCCTGATATTTTAGAAAGTGTAATACAATGACGATGCCTGTAACGGTCCTTAAAGAAAATGTACAACTGTGAAATAAATACAAACCAGGTGCATGTTTACAACGCATCATAAACCATCATGTCATTTTTACAAATTTATTGTTGTTGGGTTGCTAAGACTCAAGAGTGTAAATCAGTAAATGTGAAAATTTTGTCACATCTTAAAGCGGTGCTGCCAGCTTTGGGAACCCCCGTTTTTTTTTGGCAGTTGGCACATCACATCCCCAGTCGGGACTCGGGAGTATCGAGGACGTGAATGAGAATCGGTATGGTATTTAGAGGTGGGCGTTGTTACTGCTATTTATTTATATTCGTGTGTTAGCGTTTGTGCTTGGAAATGGCGACGAAACGAAAATGTAATGTGCTTACAATGGCCCAAAAGTTAGATGCATTGAATCGTATAGACAGGGCCGCATTGAAACGTCACACCAAATTAAAACAGAGGAAGATAAATGTCTTTTTTGTAAATAACAACTAAACCCTGTGTAAATTAAAAGTATGTGTAAATATTTCAGGTGTGTAAATAAAATGTTTTTCGTCATTTACAGTACATTGTGTAATTTCGTGTATTGTGTAAATTGAATGACTGTGTAAATATTGTGTTTTTTCATGACTTATAAATGGCATGTTATCATTTTATATTTTGTTTTATTTATCTTTCTATAATTTCGGATTATCCAGATTTTTGATTAACCGGATCACTTCCGGTCCCAATTAGTCCGGATAAACGAGGTTGTACTACAACTAAAGATTTGTAATACATTTGTGAATAAAAGATGCTAAAAAGAAAAATCAATTTATAAAATTTATTTTCATTAGACAAAATTTTTAATATATGTAAACACATGGAAATTTGCTAAAAAGGCTAGACCAGATAACATAATCTATCTCTAGACAGCCTCAGTATTTGATAAGTTTGACAATAACATTCACTTAAAACAATAAATTCTACAAACAATAATACAGATATTATAATTTGAATACACAAATTATAAAAAATAAATATAACATACCTTCAAAATAACAGAAATAATCCCAAGTCACACACAACACCTATCACAATCCGTCATTTTACTATACAAACAAGCCTGAGTAAAACGGTAACTTGCAAGTCAGAAACAGTAACCTAAAACTAACTCTTAAGACGTAAAGAGTGGTACCAACTGAAAGATCTAAATTTCATCTTCCTAATTGTGTAAAGATTGGTTACAAAATATCGAAGTACAGTAGAACCCCTCTAATCCGCCCTTGGGTGGTCCGTTGCTCCGGTTAATCCGACCGTGCTCGAGCACGCGATATTGTGCCAACTTGTCGATGACTCACGGCCCGTCTGGCGCCATTCTTTCCGGTTTGTTATCGCTTTCTCGCTTCAGTGCTGTGTCATCTCTTGTGTTGTTTCTATGATTTGCTATGGTACTTGCAAAGTTTATATATGACTTTATTATATAGACTTTTAAAAGTTTATATATCACTTAAAAAAAAATCTCTTTATATAATATGTAATAAATATTGACTTTTTCGGATAATCCGACCTTTTTTGCGTTCCGACCATGCCCCCAGTCCCAAAGGTGACGGATTAGAGGGGTTCTACTGTAATAATCGATATTTCTTATTTAGTAAACTGCACCGAATGAAAAATGAGTTTGGTTCGGTTTGGTTACTACTTTGTCGAAATAGATATATCTCGCGATCTATGACAGATAGAAAGATTTGGAAAGCACAGATCGAAAGAGAAAGCAAAATACTATATAATATTGTCAACTTAGGGCATTTGGACAAGTATTACCATTTCGTAAAATCATATGAACACAGAGAAAAAGTTTTCCTTATAAACTCTGTCGCGTCAAAGTAATTTTTAGCATTTAAAAATGAGTTAATTCTTGATTTTGTTTAATCTTTATATAATATAAAACTATAACAGATAGAAAGATTTGGAAAGCACAGATCGAAAGAGAAAGATGTGATCTACAGAACAGTGTTATGGTCGATCTGTTTGAAAGAAAAATAGATTTGTGAACATCTGAGAAAGAATAGCGTCATTTCTGCTTACAACCGCACAGTTCAAATCTTTGATTTACACATAAAAATATGCAAACTTTAGCAATTTTTTAAATATTATTTATAACGTTTTGTGGTATTTTTGTTTTTGCATAATTATTCATCTACGGAACATTAGCTTTCCAACTATATATTTTTTTATTGCGGTAGAACGATTCTAAATGGGTGAAATGTTAAATTGCAAAAACCGTGATTTCTTGTCACATAATTGCTACAGCCGAGCGACTTAACACTTGTAGGGTTAATAAAGATTAATTGAGTACTGAACCACTGATTTGATTATATTGAAAATAAAGACCCAGGCAGTTTAAAGGAACCAATCCTAACATCAGTAACAGAAGTTATAAAGACAAATATCATTTATAAACTAACTTTCAGTAATTTTAGAATAGAGACTTTGGATAGAAAAATTATTAAACTGTTTAGGCATAAGTAGAAAATAAGGGACAAGTAGAAGTTTAAAAGTTTATATTAAAGACTTAAAGACATTGAATAGTATTATTTACTATTTAGTAACATTGTTAGATATAAGAATTTTTGGTTAAAGTACATTTTCTTAGAGTCCACGATCTTAATCCTGTGTTTTAAAGTACAAGTGTTTATGCTTTCACTCATGAATGGCACCCAATAAATTTCAATGTTTAATGTTCAATTAATGTTTTTAAATACAAATTCAGTAAATTTAATAATTGTAAAATAAAACTTTTAATTCCGTTAGTAGCGAAAGGTTACACTATCTATATATTAGTTTTAATATACAATAACTTTACATGTATGACAGAGTTCTCTGTGATTTTGTGCATAGGGTTATATAAGAGACATTGAGGGATCGACGCTTCAGGGCTGGGAAGTGGAAATACTCTGACAAAGAAGAAGAAGTCATATATGACATAGTTATAGTATTTTTTTTAAACATAACAAATTATCAAACTACATGACTTAAGATTAAGGTAATGTGTAGGTTGAGAATTCAATGGGTTAGTAAAAATATTTATCTATATAAATATATATATATATTTTTTTTCAGATCAAAAACAGGAGAAATGACTCCAGAACAGTTAAATCATGAGAAAACACAGTTAGAGAAACAAAAATTAAATCATAAGCGTAAATTAGAGGAGTTGAATGAGCTAAATACATTCACACAAGTGATGCCTTTAGGCTTAGATCGAGCCTATCGTAGGTTTTGGATGTTTTCTTCCCTACCTGGAATATTCATTGAATACAACAACGAGTTTTCTGGAACCTGCCTTCCCAAGTGAGTATTTCTGAAGTGTTGCTTCAGATTTTTTTCCTTCAAGAAATCAGTTTCATAAAGACCTGGATATGATCAGTTTAAATGATGAGGTAAAGTTTGTTATTGCATTTTGTTGAAACTTCTTTTCTGATTTAGCTAAAATAAATTATGATAATTTATAAAACAAGCAAGGAAAATAAGTTTTCTATGATTACCAATATTTAATGGGAATTTGAACATTGTAGTTATAATAACCTGTATATCGCAACTTAATATATTTTTAAATACAGAGTATCTATTACAAAAGTATATAACTTTTATAGTAATTAAAACATTTATTAATAACCTTAAGTAAGATTTTAAAGAGCAACTCAAAAAGTTTATTCTAATTTCTCTTGTTACCATCCCAGCTGATCATTATTGTTGAGCTACAACAACTAACGTAAACAAACTTTCAAACATTATCATTAAGATATTTTTTCTGACAAAGTAACTTTTCGTTTGTCAGAAAAGGTGAACAAACATAATGTAAGAATTTAGGGTTTTAAATCTCTACTTCACACAAGAGCAGACCAAAGATAACTCCAAATTCAATGTGTGGTATTTCATTTCATATGATAGTTATTGGACTGTTTTCTTTCATGAAAAAAATATCACTGAAAACATTTACCTTTATTTGGTGGAGAATTATGCTTCTCCACAGCTAGTAGATTCACAACCTCACATGATTTTCCAACAAGACTGTGCTCCTTTGCAATGGACTTTGTTGTTACTGAATGACCAATTTCCAATCGCTGGAATGGACGTGGTGGTCTTCTCATACGTGTTGGCCACCAAGGTTACAGGACCTTAGAACTCTGGGATTTTTTTCTTCTCGAATTATATCAATGATCCAATCAGAAGTAAATGATATACTTAAAGGAAGAATCAGAAATGCCTTGGGAGTAGCAGTGGAAAAATATGACGGGTATTAACAAATTTTGAGTACAAATTCGATTATCTTCGAGAAAACAATGGGTATCATGTGGAGATTTGGCGAAAAAATGTTATGAACTAAAACTTGACAATATGTTACCATTCTGTGGCAAAAAAGTAGTTTTACTCTTATAAATAAACAATGAAAATTCTATACTTATTTTGTAAACATCTGTTGATATACCTGCATTGCATCTGAAATACTTGTACATTTTAAAATTAAACAAAAATATATTTAAGATTTGGAGTTTATTTAAAAAGTAGTTATAAATACCATTTTCTTATGAGTCTAAATCATAATTATCTAATTCCAAGGCCTAGGTTAGAAAATGTTAGGTTAGGTATAGTTATTATAGGTTAGGTTAGGTATAGTGGTTTGGTATAGTTTTCAAGGAATCTTTTCAGTTTGTTGATCTTTTTTTATTAAAACAGTTTTTCTGGCAATTTTTTCTGAACAATAATATTTTTTGAATTAAAATCTGTCAATTTAGGTTTGGTTGTTGATATGTCAATTGGTTTGGATGTTGGGTTTTTAGGGCTGCAGAATGTTCAGCATTTGTTAAGGATTTTAGTTTAGGGATTAAAGCATGTAATTTTGCTTAATTTAGTGAAGGTAACTCCAAAACAAGTATTACCTCTGGAGTGCCCAATTTTTCTGAACTTCTATATTTACGAGAACAGTGATTTTAAAAGTTAATTATTTTTATTTTGTATTGAATTTACTGTAGTTTTGTAAAATAAAATTGGTGAAATGATCGTCACATAATCAAATGAAAAATAATTTTCAAGAAACAGTGTAATTCTGTTCATTTTACACAGATAGAAAATTGTTAATCTTATGTACACAAATTAATTTCTCAACGTGGTTTGCCGAGCAGTACTCCCATAATTTTACCTGGTGTATTTATGAATTGTTGAGTACTGCTTGTATGGCAGTAGTTTGTTTGTCAACTAATGATTTCTACCGGCTGTATTTGGGACTATTTCAAGAAACTAAAATACTCTAAATACACAGGACATATAGAAAAACAATTTTTATCATTACCAGTGGTCTACCTGAACCCAATGCATTTTATTAATTTAAAATCAAGTGTTTGCTAATCATCTGTCTCAGCCTCATCTGTAAGTTGCTATTTTGCTAAACACAAAGAATTTCTGTATTTTACACAAGTCTTTTTTATAGTATTTTTTTCATGTTTTTATAGTATTATTGTTGTGTTTGGAAAGATATAGTAAATTATTAAGTTTAAAATTATGTGTAAAGATTGTTTTGTTATTTTGTTAGTATGTTTTTATAAATTTTTGAATGATAAGTTGATGTGTGTTTATCAACTAATATTTTTATACATTAGTTTTGAGATTACTTTTGTTTATAATTATTCTTTTAATAGTTTTTTAAAAATAAATTCAAAATGGTTTTAGTGGTGGAGTGTTATAATGGCTCATGTTATAAATAAAATATAAATATTTAAAGAACAATTGCAAGCACTTACTAAAACACCTCTAGAAAGTACAGCCTCAAGTATTATTTATCTCCCATTTTGAGAGGATTTATAAAAAGAAATTCATAATTTAAAATGGCAATAAAAAAATAATTTTAATGTAATAGCAGATATTTCTTGTTGAAACTCCATATTCAAGGATAAAATGAAGCAATAAAGCTTAAAGTTTCAAAATATAAATGAGCTACAATTGTTTCGCCTTGCGGCAAAATGTAGTTGCCCGATGATGCTGCAGGCGAAACAATTGTAGCTCATTTATATTTTGAAACTTTAAGCTTTATTGCTTTATTTTATCCTTGAATAAAAAAATTGTTGATTTGCCAGTACATAACTTTTCCAATTACTGCAGTCTTGTGACTATCTTGCCGGATAACAAAAAAGACTGATAAGGCTGGATATTGAGGGTAAATAACTTCTTTTGCAATCAACAAAAAAATTTGTGATAACTAAATATCCGTAACAATTCATTGTTTCTGTATTAAGTAAAATTATTGAATCTTGTTTATTGGGGTCAACTTCATGATTATTTTGTCGATAATAAATTACTCTGTACTCACAAATATGACTTTAGACCTAACCACTCCACTGAAATGGCTGTTGAGACTAATGTTGGACACATTTTGAATGGTTTTGAAAATAAATTAGTGCTAGTCTTATTGATCTGAAAAAGGTTTTTGATTGTGTTTCACTTACTATACTTAGCAGTAAGTTTCAATTCTATGGTATTAGAAACCAAGAACTTAAATTAATTGAGTCTTGTTTGAGTAATAGAAGGCAGATGTTTATGGCCAACATTTATGTCTCTAGCTATAAAAATGTTATCGCAGGCGTGCCTCAAGGATCTGTCTTTGGGCCATTTCTGTTTATAATATTTGTAAACGATTTACAATGTAACATTCCGTGCCTCTCAGTTCTGTATGCAGATGACATCACTTTTCTCAGCTCCTACAGGGATATTTTGACTGAAAACTCAGCTCAGTGTTTCTTTGCAGCTTGCTAAAACCTGGTTCGCTGTAAATGACAACTATAAATGATGATAAATCGGAACATGTATATTTTACTTTAATAATGCTCTAATGATACTGCAATGTTGAAGTTACTGAGAATGCCAACCCCATATATAAAATCTTTGTAAAAAATTGTCTTGTGTCATTTATTTGTTAAGAAAGCTGAAATTTTGTGTTAGCAAGGAGATATTGGTAACAGTGTATTTTGATCTATTTCAATCACAAGCATTATATGGTATTAGGCTCTAGCACAATTCCACTTGAGCTTATTGTGTGTTTTTATGACAAAAAAAAAACCAATTAGAATTATAGAACATCTTTCAGATAGGCAAACTTGTACAGAAAGCTCCATTAGGCTAAAAATAATTACTATGCCTGCCCTGTATATTTTCTGTAATTTAGTGTATGTAAGACATCATGTTGATGATGGTAATACTATAAGTTCTAACCATACATTTCACACAAGATATAAACAAGACCTTATTACTACATATGCTAGATTGAGTAAATCTTATAATAGTTTTATCTGTCAGCAATATAAATTATTTAATAAATAACCACTAAAAATCAGAGAGATGTTTGAAAGTAAATTTTAAAATATCATTTCAGGTTGGCTTAAGAGTATGGCGTTTTACTCAATAAATGAATATATGAAATGTGATTTGACAAAGTTAATGTCTCTGAATGTGTTAAGATAGACAATTTTTTTATAAACATGTATTTGTAATTTTATGTACATTGTATCTGACTTTTGTCCGTTACATTGTAAAATGTTTACCGGCAATAAAGCACTTATTGAATCTATTATTGCATATTTTAAACTTTTGTTTATAGATTTAGATCAATGAATATTTTTGTGTTTTTTCAATAAGAAAATCTAACTCCAGAACGAATAGATATTGATACTAAATCTTATAATCTTTAGTATTGCAAAATATTTTATACTATTAATTTGTAGTTTTCAAAAAATAGTATAATATTCACCTAACAGTGTAAATATATGAAATATGATAGGTTTTGTGTTATTTAATTTGACACTTTGAAACATTAAGAATTTACGAAATTGCTCAGTTAAGGGCGCAGGAAGCTTAAAGCTTACCAATTTTGAAAATATATAAAAAAAATTACTTTGAATTAACATGTTCTCAGGGTCGTGTTTCTTTTTTAAGTGTACTTATCAGTGGTTTACAGTAAATAAGAAATCCTTATTTGTTTTCCTGAAACTAAACATTCTTTATTAAACTCACTTTTTAAACAAATACACAAATTTATTATCAATTTATTATATTAAACATTCATATGCAAAATCTTAACTTAGTACATCCTAACAATTGTTGAATCATTCTAATGATAATAATATTAAAAAAAAAAAAAAAAATCAAATTGAATTTAATTATTTAATTTACTTTTAGTTGCAACTCTGAAATTGAATAGATTTTTAGTTTATTTAAATGAATTTATGTAACTAAGAATTTTATTCTTTGAATATAAATCAAGTTTCATTAAATTATTTATTAGAAAAAGACTTTATTTTAATATCTTTATACTTTTAATATAAGACATAGTCTCATATATTATGACTCAAGTAGTTAAATCAAAACTTATACTTAACATTAAAGTATTTAAATCATATCAGATACAAACATAATTTTAGAATAAGAGTTTTGACGTGGATACCAATCACGTTTCTTCTATTTTTTAAAAGCACATTATCTTGAAGACACTTCGCTTCGTTCTCCGGAAATGTCCTGCTGCCTCGTGGAAGTTGTTTCTGTCCCTTTGTTCAGATGCTGACATTCTCAATTCGCCTTCCCGTTTTATAAAGTTCATTTTCTATTATTCAAATAACAAAATATCTATTAGCGTTTTAACTTAAAACTGTTCTCTATTAACACATTACGGTTTTGTCTATATTTCCCGATTCAATCATCTCACTTTTTATCGGACACGTGAAAGCCATTGTTCTCACCATATTTATAAAAGTTCACATTTTAGATTAAGACGTGTAGTACTTTGATCGTTATTAATTTGATCTAGTCTTAAAAACACTCTTTTCTAAACTCAAGCCCTTTAGATTGAAACTACAAGCTAATACAAAAAGCACATGGGTACATATCATTCGTTTGTACAAAGAAACTATCGTTTGTATTTCTTTAATAACTGTTTTATACACTCCGTTCTACTAACTATGTTCTGTAACGAAACAACTCGTAATTGTCCTTATTAAAACCTTCCATTTTCACATTAATATCGGTTTCTAACTATTGTTCCTTCTAGAAACAGCTCAAAATCTAACAACGTCCTACCGCTCTAAGCACTGCCTTGAGACTTAAAATACGTCCAATCATCTCAAACTCCCTCTCACAACTATTAGACATTAATTAAATTGTTCTCAAGTTCAAAAATCACTCAAACATAAACTACATTGTTCTCAAAATATTTCTTTCACCAATCAAAAATACGTCTGACCGTGTCAGACACCGGCTTCCCACTGAACAACTTCCTAGCATCTCAAACTAAGCGTCTCTTTTTAGATCTACTAACACAGCATATTTCAATTAATTACGTTCATATTTCTGGTCCCACGGTAAATAAAATCTGGGAATATATTTTACTTAGATGTCAAGATGAACTGTAATGAGTGTCTTTATTTTAGTTGTAAGTATGAATGTATGTGTGTGTAATAGTTTATAATGGGATCACTGGTTTCACAAAGTTGAGTTCATAAATGTCTAATAATAACAAATGGCTTATGTTCGGTTCTGATGTTTCTTTTACTTTCTTCCCCAAAACTTCAGGAACCTTTTCTTGTAGCCTCCATGATCTTGATTTTCTTCTAGGTTGGGCTTGTGAGTGTGTGTATGTGAAACAATAGTAAAAAGAAGGTTATTTTAAGAATTTTGAAAATACTCTTCTATGAGTGGCATTACATTCTTGAATATCATATACCAGCATAGTAAAACATATTTTAGGTAGTTAAATTGTTAAAATACTTAAATAACTCCTTATTAAAGTTAACATATTATATTCCAATTTGCATATTTTCAATATAGGAGTCTTACAGATTCTTAATTTTTATTTCGTAGCATTTGGTAGTGTCCAATCACGAGGAGCGTCTTAGTTGTTGAGGTGTGTGTTAAATGATTGTATCTGGAATCAATGACACTCCTTAGATTTCATTTAATCTTATTTGAATATTATTTTTTATTTTTAACTTTGTATATTTCGAATTGTTATAAATTATTAGTGTGAAAAACTCAAATAATTAACTACATCCTCTTGGAGGTTATATCCAAATAAAATATCTTTTGTGAAATTAAGAGAGAACATTCAAGGAATTTTGTATAACTTAAAACTAAATAAACAAGCCGATAATCCTCAGCAGAGCGATAATTATCTTATTACAAATGATAAGTATATACTCTGAATTAAAACGAAACCAAAAACTAGAGAGTTATATATATTAAGTTACGTTCTCTGTCCGGAACAATACATTTAAAAAAAATCACTTATTTTTATAAACCTGTTTATTTATTATTACTAATAACATATGCACTGAAATTAATATAATAAAAATTTTCGGATACAATTGATTTGCATTCAATGTATACAGAGTGAGAAGCTTAACTACTTGCTTAAAATTATAATTTTTTAATTCTCTTATCCACAAAGAAGAACCGTTTGGTTCGAAAGTCTGCTACACACTAACTTAACGAGGTTCTGTAACAAGTACAATAGAAAAGATGAATCAGCTTAAAAACTACTGAGATCATCATTTAAACTTCAAACTATACATTATTTATTTACATAAGTTATATTGTTGAACTCGACACATTGGTTTTTAAAAAAACTCAAACGTTTATTGTATTACAATTTATTTAAATAAAACTACACTATAATATTCAAAACTATGGGAACAATACAAGTGCTGAATTGCTAATATCTTATTCTAGGAAAACTGTACATCTGTTACATTATATATACATATATGAAAAAAATTTTGTATAACAAACTTTCAAATAATATAGACTATAATAACAATCTTAATACCAAAAGCTGGCAAGACACCTAGACCCGAGATTAAGACTCTACTTATACAAATATATTTAATTGGAAATTGGAACTTTATTCCCGTTCTTGTTTATTGTACGGTATGCGCCAAAACAATACTGAAACTGAATCAGCTGTACCTGCCTTCTCGATCAGCTGTGTCAACTTTTGATTGTTGCCATATCTTTGCTATTCAGGTCGCCCAACTACCGTCTGTACAAATGAAAACCACAGAAGAGTGTTGCAACTAGTGTTACAGCCACCAAAAAGATGCCTAAACTGAACATCTTTGAAACTGAATATAAACAATAGATCGTTGAGTAGAATGTTTAAAAACAATAATAGTTTTCCCTACAAGCTATAAACTAGGCAACCTTTGAACTGTATAAACACAACAGTCAAGAGTTCAGTACTGTGCTTCAATGTTAGCAATGTGCTATGGAGAACATGAGTTTCTGAGTGATCTATGGTTTTCAGATGAATGTCATGTGCACCTTAATGGTTTCATAAACAAGCAGGTAACACGTTTTCTTTGGTTTGAACGTCCTGACAGTGTTGTAGAGAGGCCACAGCATAGTAAGCGTGTAACTATTTGTTGCACTGTGTCAGGGAGAGGTATTAATTGGTCCATACTTTGTTGAAGACATTAATGGAAATCCTCTTACTGTAAATCAGGACCGATATAGAGTCATTCTTGATAGTTTTATAGGAGACCTCAGGAGATTTTGTTGTGCCTGAAACCTGTCTTTTCGTTCACAATGGTTCCCGCAAGATGGCGCAACCAGCGAGACTGTCTTAACCAACATGGCTTTCCTTCAAGAAACTTTTGGCAACCGGCTCATCAAATCCCTTAGAACAAACTTTTCTTACCCAGCCCACTCCCCCGATCTTACGCCACCTGATGCCTACATCTGGGGAATGTTGAAGGAGAAGATTTTCTGTGAAGACCCACCAGCTACGTCCAACTCCAGGAAAAAATAACCATGTGTATAAGGAGCATGAAACAACCCCTCTTCACCAAAATGATGCAAAACTTTCAAAAACGATACGAGTGTTGCCTAAAACTGAACGGCGGTCATATTGAACATGTTATTACCCGAGTCTAACAGATTTTGCTTCCTTTTACTTGTATATGTTGGTAAAACTATGTAAATAATATCTTACAATTTCAGTACTGTTTATTTTGGTGCATACTGTATTTAATTTTTTTTTTTTTTTTTAAGGGTAAACCATTCATGTTGTTATCATTATATATTTAATTGAAAATTTACATTAACAATCTATTCATTGGTTATAAATATTTTTTTGATTTAAAATATAAAATTAAAAAAGAAATTTGTTAGCATTGTAATTGATTGTTTATTTTGTTAATGTTGTTTATTCAGATGTCTTTTTAAGTATTGCATTTTTTAATGTGTGTTACATTTTACAGACCAACACCATTGGACCAGGGAATGATGAGGTTAGAAGACCCTATATCATATGTTCGTAAATTATTTGAAGAAGGCAGTAACAAGGAAAACTTAGCTGGAGATAAACTTATAAAAACTCCCGGTACTCCAAATAAAAAACTTCTTTCTGAGAAAAATGGTGACTGTGAAGATACTAAAAGAAATAAGATATCAGAAATATATAGACCTTTAACATGTTGGGCAGATCCTATAAACTGCCCTGTTCATGGAGTTAACAAAGTATCTTGGGCATTTTTTAAAGAAGAATCAGATCTGAATAGGTTAATAGAATCATTAAATGATAGAGGAATACGAGAACATAACTTGCGCAAAATTTTATTAGAAGAAAAGGACAAAATTCTTCAGAGTATAGCTAAATGTCCAGCCTCTAAACTGAGTTCTTCAATAGTAAGTTGAACTTTTATTTTAGTTTGATTTATTTATGTCTTCTTGAATATTATATAGCTTTAGTAGTGGTCAGTTCGCTGGGTCGAGTCATCTTTGTTAATGTTTCAAGATGGGTGATAAGTTGTGTTAGTTGCTTACTTTTATCAAAACTGTTATTACTACTAATAAATGGTGCAAAACATTGCACAAGATTTATCACTTGACACCACCAAAACCAAATAAAAATGAACTAAAATTAATTGTGAAGAAAAAATGTCAATTCTGTAGTGATATATATATAAGGGCCTAAACTTGTTTTGCTTGTGCTATAAACACATTTTCAATGAAAATGATATTTGATTAAATTTAAATTCTAATGATGGCGGTCATGGTTCATTTTGGTTTTTCGAATTAATTATTCCATAACCATAATAATTTTGTGCCGTTTTCCTTGAAATTTAAGTTTAAAACCTAATTCTAAAGGAAAATTAATTAACCGCCGAGAGATGCTACACTCTAGCGGTCAGTTAAGCTTTATGGAACGTTGTCATATCAAGACAATTTAAAAGTAACGTACACAAGTGAGTCCACTGACTAGATTGGAACACGCCCTAAGGCATTATCGAGATACCCAACAACAGCTGATCCGCCCTAGGCACTGCGACGTAGGATTTTTTCTTAGCTTGGCTGTTCATTACTACGTTCGCAACACGAAAGTCCGGCACATGACTTAATGTTAAAGAAAATTTAATAGTAAGGAAAATGTGAAATTAAAGGGTATGTAAACCCAAGTAATTCAGTTAAATTCAGTTTACGTGTGTGCGTGCATAAAAAGGTCTATCTATCAAAATTAATAAATTTATATGTAGTAATGTTTTCTTAAATAAGTTCCTTCCAAAAATGTGTCTTAAAGTTTCATAGTGCCGTCAGGGCCCTTCACTCGCAGGAATCACCTCACTTTGCTCCAGGTAATCAAATAGATCAATTTCATCTTACTAAGATAAATTTTAATAATTAAATTTCTGCTTTGAGTTCACTATCATAAATGCTTTGTATTTTTGAATTAGGCTGTAAGTTTTTGTTTAAGTCTCTTTTCATTGATTAATAACTAGTTTGCTTCAATTTAAAATTTATTGTAATTTAAATTTATAACAGAAATATTTTGCTATACAACTTAATCAAAATTTTTGTAACATAACTTTAGTATTATTTGTAAATTACAATGCCTAACATGAACTTGAATTACATCTTCAAACATGAAAACTAAGTTTTCTGCCTTACTAATGCTTGCCTTTGTCTTTGTGAATGCAGTTATAAACTGGTCCAAGAATGAGGCAACATTATCATCAGTAACAAGAAGCTAAGTGAAATTTCGTCTGGGTCTGAAAAAAAACTAACTGTGTGTGAAATGTTCTAAAATAAATAATATGGCAAAACAGACTCATTTAAAATTTTTTTTTAATTATTCAATTAGGATGGGACATGCTAGCAATTTTTCGGCTACACGACCCCAAAGGGGTTAGTTTTCTAAATTAAAAAATATTGACGTCAAAACTTTTTGTAATTTTTTTTATTATATAAATTAGCTTACAAACACATGTAAACATATATACTTCTACTTTTATTTTTTTATTTATTTGTTATATTTAATGTAATTTTTGTATCAAGAATCATTTTGTGACATCTCATTAAACAAAAATAAGATATTTTGTAATTTTGAATAAAAGGGGAGGGTTTATTAAATTTTCTTTTCTTTTGGGGTGGGATCTTTTCATTGTTGTTAAATTTTTTATTAATGGTTTCATTAAATAATTTTTTAATTTATTTAAGGGTGTATTAACTTTTTCTTAATAAAAAAAATATATATATATATATAAATTCTTTTGGAGAAAAATAAATTGACTTGTTATTTGTTAATCTGCTTTGTTATTTTCTGTAAATAGTGAACTCAGGTACAAAGGAAGGTAAGCTCAGGAACCGACCTAACTTAGAGGTTCCATACTGGACATGACCGTTCATTTTTGTTTTTGGAGCTCAGTAAGACTTTCAATCTTTTTTTAAAATTTCTTTTCCCGAACGGTACAATTTTTACTTGCATTTTTGCACACAGATTTTGATCAATAATCTTCATATTTCATAAAAATTTGAACGAAATCGGTACCACTGATTTTGAGAAATTATATATTTATAACAGTCCTCTGACCAGTTGTTTAGTTTAATTATCAATAACTTACAAACCAGCATTTTTGGAGAGAACCATTTTATTTGGATCCTTTGAGTTTACAATTTAATTATAATTTGATCCAAATCATTGTACCTTATTTTGAGAAAATCATAATTATGTGTTTTTTTCATTAAGGGAGTTGCTCCCAAATTTATTTATATATACTGAGTGTTTAAAGAATTCAGGAACTTATTACTCACATAAAAACAATGTAAAAGTTTATATAAAATACTTCCTAAAATGCTTAGTTTTCTATCTAACAAAAATGAATAAAATGAATCCGATATGACTGTATTAAATTGTTTAAATTTGAGTAAAATCGGTCCACACATTTTGGCTGTAGAGCACAACACATGGGATAAACACATTATTCCAAAAAGTACTTTTTTGACTCTGGGGGACTTCAAAATGGATATATCTGTAAAAAATTGCACTTTGATTCCCCCCCCCCCCCATCACATAACTTTCTCTCTACTATGTATATGTTGTGAGAAAGGAAAAATAGTATTTTCAAACCCAGCATCCATAGTTCATTTTCACACTTTAACTGAAAACTAGCAAACTGACGATGTTAGTGATGAATAGCTTTGGTTGGTTTTTATTTTGCTTTACAGATGGGAGAGTGAGAATGTTTGTGTAATATTTTTGCAGCGTTTATTTTATTTTCATTTAACTTCATTGTAAGCGGATAATCGTTACAAATTTGAGTTCATGCTATAAAAGTAATGTTTATCTTATAATATTTTATGTAAATCTCTAATGTTTAGAAATTGGTAAAAGAATTTTTTTTTTTGTTTAGGTACCACAAGTCGAAGAACCTCGAAAAACTTTACGAAATAATAATTCTAGGTATGATAATGCTAATCTTAATTTTCCACCTGGCACCCCATCTGATGAGATTCTGGAGTCAGTTCTTCGAGATTTAATTCTTGAAACGGAAAAAAAGATCAATGATGGGTGTTTGGGATCCCTTAAGGTAAATATTTTTAGTTCAGAGGATTCTATAAAACATAAGGCTCAGTATAGTACATGCAATTTGTCGAGTGAAGTGGTAGTTATCTGTTTTCACATTATTCATTCCATTCATGAATTTTTTAATGGAACATGGGAATCCATCACAATACCTATTTTGTCAAGGTGTTGTAATGATTAATGGACATTTTAATAGAATGTGTCATATTAAGAGGCATGGGTTATAATTAAACGAGATGGATGAAATATAAATATGACTGTTATTTATTAATACAATTCTATTAATATAGTACAATGCAATTATCTTAAGTTTTAAAAAAAATATTTGAGCTCAGGTATTTTCTTTGAAATGCCTCGGCTAGCCCTTTTGTTTATAAAGTTAATACATTCAAATTAATAACAAAACAAGATAATGACTTGTTTTAGGTAAAACTTAAAGGATAACTTCATATTAACACGTTCACTGCTAGAAAAAAGTGTAGGTCTATGGTGTATGCTGAAATTTTTTCTTTCTTTTTTTGATTAAATAAGTATTTTTTATATTTGTTGAATGTATATTTAATCATTTAAAAGTGAATTTGCAGTGAATATAATTAAAAAAATGATAAACGCCAAATGGCGTTTATAGCACATGACGTAGTTTTTCACAAAACATGCGGGAAACGCCAAATGGCGTTATATAGTATATTATCCACGTTTAATGATAAAACACTTTTTTATCAGGAAAATAAAGAAAAATATCTATTTTAGGTTTGCTTACCTTTTATTCAGTAAAACCATTAGAAAAATATATATACAATGACTACTGTACAAGAGTTCAAAAAAAAGTTTATTTGTGATATTTTTTGAAACAATAAAATTAAAAACGAGGAGCATTAGTAGACAGCTTAACCTATAAACAACAACCGTACACACGCATTGATTCCCTCTGACTGACTGGCACTGACGTGCGGGACTACGAAATGGCGGGAGTACTAAAAGAGCGCGAACGCGAAATGGCGTTTGTAGCAGATGACGTAGCACTCTTGAACGCCGATTGGCGTTTGCCGCAGTGAACGTGTTAACAAATTATTTGGGTGATGGTTAAATCTATATGGGTGATAGGCTTGGGTGAAAATATGTAATGATGAAGGATGATTTTATAATTTATGAATATTAGTAGGAATTAATTTTAAAAGTTAAATGTTTTATTGAGATGTCAGTTTATTCGTATATTATTGAATCTGCACAAGATGTTTGTTTGAAGTACCTATTTGATGGAGGTTTAATTGAAGTTGGCCACTTACACCAAATTTGTTATTATTATAATTATTACCAACTCTTGATACTGGTTACTGTTTTTAAGTGTTTTGGTTTGGTGTCACCAGTTTATGTCTCTCTTGAGTTAGTATTAATATATTTGTAGAGCTCTTCTTAAAGATGTCTGACTTTTTCTGTCCTCACCAACACATCTCCTAATTCTCTTACCTTCTTTTTCTTCCCTTTTTGTAGCAACCTCTTTTCTTATTTCTTCTTCACTTGTTTATTATATTGTCAAAATTTGTTAAATTTTAGCACTGCACTTTAATAAATAAATTATTTGACTGTTTATTTTAAAGAAAATTATATGGGTAACAATCTGATGAATGAACAATTTTTAATATGTCTGTTATGGTTCACGAATGGAAATGGACTATTTAATGAGAAGGTTTATTAATCATGACTGTTTTGGTAGCAGTCAGGGTCTTGTGATTTATGGTAATACCCTGAGGTGATGGTTTATTTGTAACTTGAATTAAGGTATTATTATAGGTTAGGTCAGTCCATGTTAGGGGACAATGCTGAAATCCTTAATCAGGTATTATCCTTTTGGCATCCACTTGAATGTTTTTGGTAAAATATAAAATATTTAGATTAGATTGTTGTAGGACATTGTAATATTCTTTTTTGTTGTATATTAAGTTTCATAAACATGATATCATTGTTAATTGTAGCTGGATTTCTTTACAACCTTGTAATGTGTTGTTATTTTTTAATTTTATCAAAGTGTATAATTATAATTGTTAATTAATTTTAGTGTTGTTAATTTTGTTCAAATTTTATATTATTATTTTTAGTTTTATAAATTTATATTGTGGAACATTTTATGCTCATAATTTCGTGTAGACAATGTTGACCACAATGATTTTTCTATCCTAAAAAAACAAATTAAGTAATTATATTTTATTACTTAGGTTGATGATCGTGAAGCATGGAAAAACACTATAATGGCTAATTCTTATGATAAACAGTGTGATCGACTTATTTGGGGACCTAAGAAACGACATCCAGTAAGTTTTATTGTTATTATTTTTAGTAATTAAACATGTGCTATCGTACAACACTTCAAAGTTTTACAATACAACCATTTAAGTGTACAACTCTATTTTCATTTGTTTTAGTGTTCTAATGATAATAAAGAAGAAAAAAACACTTTATTCTACTCTAATTTATAGGTGTTCACCTGATCCAAATTCAATTAAAAATATTTGAACCTGTTTACTTTCAAATAGTAAAATAATTAAATGTATGTTTTTACTTAGATATATTTAGAAACAGAGAAAGTTATGTGATGTAGAAAAAGAAAAATTGTGTAGAGTTTTTCGCAGATATTTCCGTTTTGAGGTCCCAGTCCAAAAAATAGTTCTAGAATTTATGTCTATGACATATGTGCAGTGCTCTTCAGTTCAAATGCATGGGTTGATTTCATGGTATGTGTCTATATCTCGGGACTTTTTTCCATTTTTTTAAATGTTCTGAAAATTCCAAGAACATTTGTACAATATTTAAACAATTCTATTTTTACTATGACCTGGGCAGACAAATAATCTTATAACTTTGGAATATTTATATAATATAATAATATGTAATTAATTTGAATAAAACAGACTAAACCCTGGCCAGATATCTTACCTACATAGGAAAGAAATTGGCATGAAAAGTTTTAATACATAAGCTTACACAGAGCTGTTGCGTTTTGTATAAGTAGAGATATATTTACTAATTGTTTAAAAATATTATAAAATAATTTAGCGCTTTAATTTTAATATGTATTCTTGTTTTAGGTTGATTCCTTCGACAACATTCCAGAAGATGATACAAAATCAGAAGGTAAGTCTATTTTTTTTTTTAAATAACTTAATGAATAAAAAATTTAATAAAAAGATCATAATTCCTAAGCTGTTTTGAGTATATGGTGGTAAAATACATTTTATTGCTTAATAATAAAATATAAATAGTGAATACATGAAAATTTAAGTTTGAATCACGATTTAAAATTCTAAACAGAAATTACAAACAATTTGTACGTGTAGTGAAAATCTCATATATATGAGAGTATCTGTCCGGGGTGTGGTGAAAATACAGTAAAGCCACAGTAATGAGTCAGTCTTCAGTACGGATTATCTGAAAAAATGTGTAAATTAATTGTAAATTCTCCAGATTTTCTTTTTAACGTATCATAATACTATAAATAGCCATGACAGTGGTTCACCGGGTACCATAGCATAGAGATTGGGTAGAAGGGTGTGAGTAGTGATATTAAGTTTAAACGAGCTACTGTTACCATGGGACTCGTGACAAGAAATAGCCACCAAGCTGACCGACATGATGTTTATGTGACACTGGAGAAACGTTGCATCACCAAGCAAGTTTAGTTCCATATACAGTAGAACCTCTGTTAACCAGCCTCGGATTAACCGGCCTATATCGTAGTGTACTGGTTGGATGAGAGTTTCCGAAAATAAATTGTAATTGAAACACCAAAGCGGCGGCGATATCAAACGACTTTGTCGATAGCGGTATCCCAATGTTGGCAGCGTAAAAACACTGCGGTACCAAAGTGGCGGCGATATCAAACGACTTTGTCGATATCGGTATCGCATTGTCGGCGGCATAAAAACACCGCGGCACCAAAGCAGCGGCGAGTCAAACGACTTTGTCAGTATCGGTATCGCATTGTCGGCGGCATAAAAACACCGCGGCATTGGCACCCGTCGGTATAGCAGACATACACAGACAAAAAAGGTTGATGGGCCGCTTTTTTCCACGAATAAATTTAGTATAGCCTACATTATGCAAAATATAACATTACTTTTTCTTGGAAGTTTGTGTTGGTTTCGTTTGAGACGCGGTTAAATGGTCAAAAGACTTGACAGGGGGGAATCTGTAAAAAAGCTTTGTAGTGTTTATTTTTTTCATGTTTGATGTATAATATACATAACATAATATACACGATACATTTATGTACAATAAAATGAGTTGCAATAACATCTTTATTGCATAATTTTTAGTGCTACCTAATTAAATAAGCTTTCTTTGAACGAAAACTGATTTTTCACGGGAGCCTCGGATTAACCGGTCAAACGGGCAACCGGCCCGGGTGTCAGTCCCGACTAGACCGGTTAAGAGGGGTTCTACTGTATTAAAAGAAGATTGTCTTGCTAAATTATAGCACAATGTTCATTTTTAAGCAAGAATATTTTCTTTCCTTTGGATTTGTGCTTTTAATATGATTTTCCTCTCATAATTAATTTAGCAGTATAATTTTTGTTAAATTTAGTTCATATTATCCGAAATTTCAGATTATTGGGTTTCATATTACTACCGGAATTCTATTGTATTATTAATTTAGATCCACAAATTTAGTCTATAAAACAAATTTACAATACTTTTCTATCATTAGGCCATGTGAAATATACCCATAGAACACAATAATTTATATATATATAAGAATTTTTTTTTCTGTACAAATCGCAAGTAATTATAGGTAATAAAACACAATTTTTTTATTTTGTAATATCCACTTTTTATTAGTCAATTAAAAAAAAAAAATGTGTTTTATTATCTTTAAACATGGAATTCCACCAAGAACCATCGGTCTCAACAGTAATGAAAAGTAATTATAGGACCTTGTCTTTGAAATGGCTTTATTAACAAAAAAAATCAGCTCTGGCGATTTCGTTTAAATTTTAGTGTAATGTGATAATTAATTACCCAAACCTGTCATTAATAAAACGAAACAAAATTTTAAGCGACACTTTAGGTAGTTACCACATCAAAATTTCTGTTGTTGTTCTAACTTATCCAAGCAGAGTTCGTTACCAATTTTAGCTTTCCATCTTCCTCACTAAGTTGGGTGAACTGCGTAAATGTTTGAGCCCTCACAGGGGTTAAATCTCGGATCATCTCACATGTGATGCAAAAACCAGTGGTACGTCGTCATAAACAGCTCAATTATACAAGTAACATCGCATACTGAGGATATGTTGATGGCATAAACTAAAGCAAGTTTAGGCCCGTCATTAAAATTTAAATAATTTTTTAAAATTTTCATTTTTTAATCGACAATTCCCAACTGATAATGATTCGTTTTTATTTTGTTTTGAGGGTGGGTGTGTGAGAAAGTTTGTGCAATATTTTAGCACCATTTATTTAATTGATGTGGAGCTAATGATGTGGATAATGTTACATGTTTCAAATTGTTTGTATATCCAAAGTTATTAAAAATATATTTAATGATGTTACAGAAAGTGAAAGTAGACCAGATACCCCTTCTTCAGACCTCAGTTATAAAGATTCACTCAGATTTATAGGAAATGAAATTATACAGAGTAGTGTCATCAAAGACTTAGCATCTGCAATATTACAAGTAGAACAAAGTATAGACCCAAAATACCTTAAAAGGCCATTAGGTAAGTCATATAACATTAATAACTAATAGATAAATAATATTTTTATTTAATGAGAATTTTCTTTCCAATTCAGCCTTAACTACAATAAATGTAAGTAATAAAATATTGTTATGATTTAAAATGATAATTCACCATATCATCTCTTTTCATCTTACTGTCATCACTGTCACTGCAATCCAGACTGGGTCTTTGCCTCAATCTGTCTCGATCCTGTGCTAAAATTCTTCTGTTCCGAGGACCTATTTGTTAGATGTCATTGCCCATTCCATCCATTAACACATTGAATGCGCTATGCCGCCGATCATACCCTGGAATTGCTGCGCCACAGTTGGGCTGGTAACAGAGTGAAGTGTATTGCTCCACCTGCACCATACACGCCACCAGCGCTTGGCAAGAAATATGGCGCCGGCGACCTAGCCGCAATCATTTAAACGCTAATTGGAACTGATACCTTTTCCAAATATGCACAGTAGTTCCCAATTAAAAATTTAACAATTTTAAACTAGGGATTAAGAGAAAATTTATATTCTGTATATTTATGACTTTTCATAAATTTAATTAAGTTTGTCGTTTCAAAATTATAAGTGGTTTAATTTTAGTTTGAATGCCGATGTATTTAATATGAGTGGTGTGATTCGTGTCAAACCAAGGTAGGTGGTTTTGTTTTGCAGAGGTCACACTTCTCATAAATATATATACCAATTACTCAATGCATATTTTATAATCTAAATGAAGGAATCAATTTTAATACCTGTTATTCATACCTACTTCTTTATAATGCCGCCCTCCTCCCTAACCTACAATGTCTTTCCACAATTATCAGTTTCCCAAAACCAACATTTTTTATTTACTCCTTTTCAAAATGATCGATTAAGGTTTTATTGTATAAAGACGTGTACAATTTGTTTTATTCATTTAAACTAAATGTGATAAAATCAAACTACTATTATTAGGCCTTTGCTGAAATCAGTTTTAAATTTCAGTCAGATTTTGGATCATTTTCAGATAAGATAATATTCGGGATAATGAAGTAAGAATATAAATAATTTATTTATTTGTGATTATTTTATCTCACCTCCAGCATTAGTTTTAACTTTATTGTAATACTTAAATTATTAATGTTGTCAGGTCTTGATTATAAAGAGAGAAATAAGGACAAGGATAATTTGAAAAAAGAAGATTATCTCCGAGTTAAAGAAAGATGGGAAACATCATTAATGTCAAGTACAAGTTTTCCTCAACTGTTTCTGCACTTTACTACATTAGGTAATGTATTCAGCTATTCAAATCCAATATCTGCAACTTTAACATACTTCAGCTGACCTCACTAATTCAAAGTTTAGGGGGAAAACAAATTTCTTCAAATTGGAGTTTTGATTTAGAGGTTACAAATTAAAGAGGTTTGAAAAAACAATTTGATGGCGCCATTAAGCTTGATCATAAGAGCAGATCCTGTAAATTCTCTAAGACTCAAAAGTTGATTTTTTTTTTCATCTTGTAGAAAATGTTATATTGTTTGGTAGATCAAGGAATTTTTCCCAGTAAGTAGGTTTGAGTTTGTTTAAAACAGTTATTACACAGGTTTTCTGAACCTTGTAATTGTGTACATAATTACTTTCTTGATGTCGGCTAAAACTTAGTGGGCATCTGAGATGTAAGTATAAAAAGTCTCCACTCGCTTTGCTTGTATCAGAGTCTTGACCCTTGTAGTCGTCTATATGTGAAGGTACCTCCACTCTCTATGCTTGTGTTGGTGATGAGGCCCTGCCGGATATATCACTTTTATTTCTTGAGGTCAGTGTTCTAAATTATATTTTTGATAACTTCATTAAGTAAAAATTAGATTTCCAAAAGTCTTAATTTATTAATACAGTACTGCGATATAGATATGTACAAAGATTGTGTCTACTATACACAATAACTTGCGGTAAAACGTAATTACACCAGTATAGAATTATAGTAATATAAAATTCATTTTTAACTTGTTTGTTTTCAGCAACTACTTTACATGCTTATGTTTCATATATAAATATTTCTAGAGTTTATTATTTCAATAATTCGATATACAGAATACAACATTGAATTGTAGAGGTCAACTAAAGCCTTCCAAAATCTTGGAGTTAGATTCATATCAGTCATGACAGTCAGATTTTTGATTTTTAACCTGTGTGTCTAATAATGACTGATTTATTAGAATTACCATGAAATCAAGGTTAGGTTTACCAACTAGATCCATGAAAGATTGGTAATCATAATGTATATTAGCTCTGTATTGTACGTTTCTCCTTGTTTGGATGACAAAACTATCTCAAAAGTCCTTTTTAAACAAACTCCCACAGGAAAATATTTTAACTGCATAAAATGAGTATGAGGTTTTTTAACGACGTTGTTCTTAAATGATGGTCAAGGTTTCAATACGAAATTTACTCCGCTGCAGTGTATTTTATTTAATAATGACTTAGTAAGTTATATATGTGATTTTATTTATGGTTTGTGTTCATTTTATATAAATGCAATGATGAATTACTCACGAATGTTAAGGCCAAGTCAACTAGCAAGTGAAGGTCAATTCATAGATAAATAAATCTGTATATTCAAGAAGTCAGCTATGAAAAGAGATTCAGGGCAATAACTTCACTTACATATTTAAGGGCGAACATTGCTACTGATTTATTCTTTGTACTACAGGTAGTCCTCATCAGTAGTTACGTCCTGGCAAAGTGTCGTATAAAGCGAATTGGTGTATAACAGAGACTAATTATACCCTAACGAGATAGTAGCAAATGGAACGTCATATGTACTACAGTACATATATACATTATGGCCAGCCTAGTATTGATATTGATCAAGTAGGCTTACGTTAAAAAGGATTTTAGTAATTAAAAGAAGGGGTTTCGTTTTACTTTGGTGCAACTCAGCTCAAATACAAAACCTTTCAAAGCCCTTTTTAATTTTTTTTAAATTGATGAAATATCGCATAAACCAGGGACCTGGTATAATGGGGACTACCTGTAGCTATATACATTAATTATTAAGGAAAAGAGTTAAAACATTTTGTTTTAACATTTTTAATAATAAATAATACTATATTTTTAACAGATAATAGCATTGCTTGGGGAAAATCTATTTTGAAAGCATTTTGTCGAATCTGCCGTCGGAGAGGAGATCCTGAGAAAATGTTACTTTGTGATACATGCAATAAAGGACACCACATGTACTGCTTGAAGCCTCAATTAAAGGTTTGTATTTATATATTGTTTTGAAATTAATATTAATTAAAATATATGCATTCACCCAATCTTTAACATAAAAATATAGTAATACTGTGACACAGTAGTGATATTTGAAAATACTAAAAACAGAGAAATTAAAGTTCCATTTAGTGATTAAAGTTCTACAGAACAGAAAACACTTCAATCAATCTCTTCACAGCAATAAATGAAGATGAAGATTATTTGGTGACGAGAGGCACAACATTGCCCACAAACCAAAATCTCACCTAATGTCGACATCAATAAATAAATAAAAACTGAAGTAAAACTGTGAAGACAAAATAAAAAATCCATCTCTGGAAAAATATTGGTGCTCATTGGAAAATTAATAAAAACAAACCAAGATGATACTCATTGGCTCTTTTTTGTTTTAATACCGAACATCCTGCTTTCCAACCTGCCTGGTTATGCCTATATTAAAAAAAAAAATACATAAATTAAAAATCAAAATTTATAGTTTACACAAATATTATTTTAATCAATTATTTAAATTTAATTTACAATACAGTATACTCCCGATTATCCTTGAAATTGGATGCCACAGACATAGCGGATAACGAAAATTGTGGATAATTTGCAAGATTGCTAAAAATAAAGGGAAAATAAAAAATAAAGAGATTTTACTTTAAAAAACTTTAATATACTGCACATAATACACAGTACAAACCTATAAATTACATACAGTAAAATCGTTTAATGTAGATTTTACATGAAATAAAAAAGAGTAATAAAGGAGATGTTCTTGTAGTAAAACAAAATAACAATACAGGAAACACATTACTCTACACTATTACAGTACTGCAATTTTAAAACTGACAGTTTTTCAAAAAAATCAAACATTGTTTTTTGTTTCTTACTGAGAAAACACTGTCTCTTGATTCTTGACTGAACTTTTTTTAGCATCAGTTATTCAGCTAACTGCGCGTCGTCTTGTTCCTCTAAATACTGGAGCAGTCCATTGATGAGTTGCAAGGCCACTTCGTGTGTCAATCACACATGAGCGTACGTTCCTTCTTCCTCTTCACTTACAATATGCTCTTGGTTCGCCCCTCTTCCTTTGTCTGCTATTTCTTGGTCGGTCAGTCGCTCGAATCCAACAGGGTCATAGTTCAACTACTCTAGACAATAAGCTTATCTCTACTACACAACTTCGTTATCGTAGTTTTACTTTGTTACTCGTACTAAACAGATGAAGAGAGCTGTATTTTTTTAAACTTATTTGTTCCTCAAGACTCGCGGATAATCGGGAGTATACTGTAATATAATTTATTCACGCTTAAAATTTGTAATGTGCATTATAAGTTCTTTGAATTTTATAAATTATGTGTAATTAATTCTGCTACAGCTAAGCTCAGGTAGACACTGTGAGTTCTTGCAATTTAAAGTTCTATATCCTCGGAGAGGGGCACTCGTGCTGATGGTTTCGCAATCTTTAATTTATTTTGGAATATATAAAAGAAAAGCCTCAGCTTGATTAAATTAAATTTATAGCAGGATATTATCTGACTAGTTTAGTTTAAATTAATTAAAGAAAATTGTTTGCTTAATTTTGGCTTTTACTTTCTTTAACTGTTCAATATTAGCTCATAGAATTAAATAATGTATAATTTAGATGTCTTTTACCAATCTCATGAAGAAAACTGTTCAATATTTTAAATTTCGATAACTGGTTAACAAAAAGTGCACAAACTTAATACGTAAAAACTGTTCTGAAGGTAGCTTCAAACTTCCTGGTCTACTCTGTATGAATTTGTAATATTCACCCATGTATTGCTTTTCATTGGTAGACGTAGGCTTTCGTAATGTATCACTCCGCCATCTGTCTGTGATTGGTAGTTTCTTAGCGTTGCTCTTCTGGGTTGGAGATTCGATTATAGATAGTTCACTTTTATAATAATTTATTGTTTCATTTAAGTAATATGAAGTATTCAAATTTCAGTGTTGAATTAGGTAATTGTATTTTGACAAAGCTTTTTATTTATTTAAATTTAATAGATATTTATATAATATGCATTGTCGCAGTTATACTCTGGTTATGCTAACTTCATCTGTTCACCTTCTAACATACAAGGCTAATTCAGTATTTAAATTATAATCTACATATTCCTTATATTTACTCTAGTGAATAATTTTTGGTGTTTTTTATTCAAAATGTATTTCAGTTTTTACAACTATTTTCTTTCAGATAATTTGATTTAAAGACTGCCTTATAATTATTACATATTTTTCTATTGGTTAAAATTTCATACATCTGCTTTCTGTCTTACCTCAAATAGGCTTAATTGTGTTAACTTGATGGTATTACAAAATCATATTATTGTATTGAATCCTAATGAAAAATCATACATAAGTCTCATATATCCTAGGCCTATAATCTTTCACATTTGTCTATTACATACTTTTGGGTAAGTAATAAATTTAAGCTAGTACTTATGGTGCGTTTCTAGGCTTAATATGTTATCCTTAATTTGTATCATTAAAATTCAGACTTCAGAGCTTCGAGAAACGTTAGCCAATTTTATTGGGATGCAGGAAAGCTGATGGATGGAGATCTGGGCTAGTCTTAGACAACAACATCCTTTGTAATTAATTGTGTACAGAATAACATCTAAGTATGATGATAAGAATGACCTTTTTATATTTTATCATCTTGTTAATTATTCATTTTAATTAGAAGAATGTTATGTTTACTGTTTCAATAACCTAAAACTGCTAATCACATTTGAATCTGACAAGTGGGGACAACACTAAGACAGGTTTTCTCTCATGAGAAGGGGGGACTAAAGAAAAATATCATATCAGTGTTTATCATTTAATCCCAAAAGTTATGGTATAATTATGTCTCACGATTTCAAAATGACGGCCATTGATAATTTAAAAATTTTAATGACTCAAAAACCAGCAATTTTGGAAAAATCTACAGAATACTTTTTTTGAGTATCTTTTATGAAAAATCTAACTTTTTAAATTTTTGAAATGGAGTAATAAATAACCAAGATATTGCAATTTTTTGGTGACCGGACACAGACCATTTTTTGGTTTATTCACAATACAATAATGGAATAAATAACAACACCCAATTGTCGGTTATGCTTAGTGTTAATTTTTTATTTACTGTAATACGTTGTATAATTAAATATTTTTCAAGGGTACGGGGTGCTAATAAAGTCATTATTTTATTTTACCGTAATAATGCTATTCTTAGAACTTTTGCTAGGTTAGTATTTTAATAAATGAAACATTAATTGGAGGTAATCGTGAAATATGGAAAAAAAAATATTCACATTTTAGTTCATTAGTTTAATTATAGCCCAAAATTCCTATTTAAAATGATGTATGGTTAATGTGTCTACGGTAATCATAAGTGTAAAAAAAAAAATTAAAATTTTTTCTAGAACTAGTTCTAAAGTTTTAGGACCAAACTTGAGCTTAGGGTGCACTGTATATCATTCCTTTTGCCTCGCTTTCTACGTCTTGTAATTAAATACATTAAGAACATTTACATTTATTTATTTAGTTTTATATATGTGAGGATCATTCAGAAAAGAATGGCCCCCACACTGAAAGTTTTGAAACAAAAAACCAGTGGTACTAGATATGGAAGTAAAGTTGGAAGGGAAAACTGACTAACCAATCCTGCAGATACAAGAATAGAACACCCCTTTCGTCATCCAATGATAGCTTACAGTACACACTATGCCCAAAGACATAATGTAATTTTCACATCGCATCACGAAAGCCGAAAAGTGTCCAAGATGAGCTTCTATAGAAAGAAGGTTCGAAGTTAAAACATAAACTAGAGGAAAATTTAAGATGAATTTGAGGAGGAGGAAGATAACCCTTTTCCACATATGCTCCTGGAATGTATTGAAAGGTAAAAATGTCATAAATAAATAGTTTTGTTCCATATATTTGTTTATTTTTTTGCTGTTTTCTGAAAGTTTACTTTTTCAGAGCCTATGTAGCTTTTTTTAAAGATATCTCAATGAATGTTTTTTAAATTTTTCACTAAAAAGTTTTTTGTAGACAGAAATATAAACCACTTTGATAATGCAATATATATATTTTTTTTTTTTGTGGAAAAATATTTTTCAAGTGTTTAATGAAAATTTGTTACCTATTTTTAAAAATATAGTAAAAATTATAAAACTATGTTAGGACTACAGTTTTTATTTACAGTTGTGTCCACAGTCCTAATTAATACAATAAAAAAGCTGTAATAAATTATCTTTAACCGTTTCTGAGAAAAAGGAATGTATGTTTACATTATGAAGGTATGAGAAGCGTGACCCCCTTAAAATAATCTGCAAAATCTAAGATGCATTCAATAGTTGATTTCACTTTTTTATTGACAAATAGTGAATTGAGATTTTTAGCAAATATTTTTGTTGGTTAGTATTTTGATATTATGAATGGGTGTGTGAGAAAGTTTGTGCAGTGATTTTGCACTGTTAAAATAAATGGATATTCTGCAACACCCTCTCCCCCCCCCCCACTGCCCTGGTGTATGTATCAGAGCATATTCTTACTTACAAATAAAATAATATTCTTTTTAATAGATTAAAAATTTTAAGTAAATGAAATTGAAGGTAAATAAGTGCTAGAAATATAATTATTTTTTTATGTGTATATGCTCTATACTTATTATTATGGTGTATTTTATTTGTTTAGTGAAATCTATACTACTATAATCATTGCATGAATAAGAAATCTGATTTCAACATTGTACTAATAAACATTGTAAATCAATTTATGTGCAGAAAGTACCCGAAGGAGACTGGTTTTGTGTCCGTTGTAAGCCTCGAGAAAAAGTAACACCAGTCAAAAAATTCAAACCTTCATTCACAGCGGATTCTGAAGTAGAAGAAATTACTGATACTCGTGAAGACAAAAAAATTGGGTAAAGTTTTATTTCATTATACAAAACTTTTGATTTTCCAATTATTTTGGGTGTAATATTCTTGTCGTAAGTCTCTAATGTGTGCACCAATATAGTAATTGCTCAAAAGTTTTGATCATTATTGCTCTACATATATTCAGAATATAACAGAATGAATGACTCGGTATCTCCAGTTCTAATTTAGATAGAGAACTCAAACAAACAATTTTTTTTAGAAATCAACTTTTTCTATCTATAGAGTGAGCTGGATTTCCTTAAAATCCATACAATGTGATTATTTCTGACTTTGCCTTATTATTTGTGATATAACTAAGGACTAGCTTTAACATTTTATCTATTACAGGATGAGAATTGGGTCATACAATATGTTTCTTAACGTCATTATTATATACTTTAGTTTGGTTTTCCCACGAAAGCTGACAAGGTATTATATTGTCAATAAACTTAATAATGGATGGATTACATCTGGTATAAAGGTATCGAGTGCTAGAAAATGGTAATTGCACGTAATGGCTTAAAAATCAAAACACCAGGAATTTCTTAATTATGTAAACAATTATAAAAAAATGTTTTTAAAAAAATGCATATCATCAGCAAGAAGAAATTATTTAATATATATATATATATTAAACATTGCCAATAAAACAAGTGCAGCATGGGATGTTATGAAAAATGAAATGGGAGGCCATGAACAAAGACAGAATACATTTGAAATAAACATGTATTTAAAGATACAAATCTTATGATACCGTGCCTAATTTTTTCAATTAGTTTTTCATTGATATTGTAAATGGTTTAAATGTGTCTTTAAAGACACAAATCCCATGATCCTGTATCTTAATCTATTCATTGATACTCTAAATGTGTTTTTAAAGACACAAATCCTCCCATGATACTGTGTCTAATCTTTTCAATGTGATATTTATTGATGCTGTAAATGATTTAAATATGTCTGCAAATCATACTGTAGCACTAAATTTATTATATTACAAATAAAACTATCATCCAAAATGTTGACAATAAATCCTGTAGTACGAGATGAAATATTTTAAATTTAAAGAAGATTGAGCATTAAGAGAAAGTGGTTGGGACGAAAGTCGTCAGTTTCTTATAAAGCATAGTGCTAGGTTAATTTTAGATACCATAGTGTGTTTAATTAATTTGTCATTTAAAACTGCCAATTTCCCTCCCTGCCTTGTTAAACTATAACAATCTTGTGCATATTTATAAGGAAGGGAAATAGCTCTTTAAATAACTATAGACCAGTTTCTTTGCAACCAGCCAACTCAAAAATGTTTGTTAAAGCAATGTCTAATAGAATAGTTGATTATCTCGAATCTAACCGTATACTAGAATCCAATCAATTTTGTTTTAGAAGTGTTTGATTTCATGGATGAAATGGTTGGTGCAATTGATGAGTTGAGTTTGCGGTTTGTAGATTTCTTGATTTATCAAAAGCTTTTGACTGTGTTGACCATGAATTGGTTCTAAAAAAATTCGCATACTATGGGATCGAAGGAATAGCTTTTAAGTGGATTGCCTCTTATCTCTCAAATCGTTACCAAAAAGTTGTTATTGGCAGAAGTAGTCAAACCAGTAATTTAAAAGAAATTCAATCTGCTGTTCAATTCTGGGGCCACTCTTTTTCATTATAAATGAGAATGATTCCACTTTTTGTAAATTTTGTCAAGTTGATTCTTTTTGCAAATGACACATCAGCAATAATTACTGACTCAAATAAAAAATCTATAAAAATTTCACTTGGACATTTCTATGAACATCTGGTTTAAGGTAAATTGTTTTCTACTAAATCCTGACAAAATGTATCGAGTAAACTTTCACCCTAAATGATGTTAGCTATTTACATAATATTTTTACAGTGCATACAGACTTAGATTTTATGGTGTTAAGATTATCTATGTACATTAACATGGCGGTATTATAATTTGGATTTGACCATTAAATTAAATAGATGTAATTAATTGTTAAATATGAAATGGGTATTTGATCTAAATACTGTATGGTGGTTGGTATATTATGTGTATGTCTATTTCCAACTTATATATGGTATATTGTTTTGGGGAAACTCAGTTAATAATAGCAAGCAGAAGGAAAAAAATTATTAGGAATATTTTCAATCTGAAAACTTGGGAATCGTGTAAACCTATTTTCAAATACTACCATTGCCATATAAATATCTATTTCATTTATAGTTCCTACTTTATTTTGTTATGACAAATTTTTCCAAGTTCGCGGATTTGATACAGGATCGTAGGTATCCGACACGGGAGAAAGATTTACTTAGTCACAAAATGTGAAGATTTCAAATTACCCACAAAAATTTTAAAAAGCCATTTTGAAGTGTGTATATCGAGTATGTTTTTAGTCAGTTGATGAATACATGCAGTATACCTAGTTTTCTGCTTGCACTTATTTTATTGAGGATATTTGCTTAAAATTTGTTTATTTTATTCTACATTTTTTTTTAATGAGTTCTTTACTCTATGATAAGTTGATCAATTGATATGTCTTCAACTATCTATGTTTTTAATGACAATTTTATTTGTTAATTTTATTGATATATGAAATATGTTTCTAAGTATATTCATTTTCTGATAAGCTACCTGGCATTGGATTGTTTCCTGTCTATGCTGTTATGAGGCAGTTGTAATAAATAAATAACCATTTGAAGACCACAACCGATATGTTGGCTCAGTGAAATAGCTAAAACTGACGTGAGCAGTCATTTTAGCTCATTGTTCTTTTTGTTATAGAAAGCCTATTTAACACTCAATTTTTATGAAATTTATATTAAAGAGAATTAATTGTAGTTTACATTAAAACTACTAATTTAAACTGTCATTTTTTTTTTTAAATTGGGTTTGCCTATACTGGTATTTTATAATATAATGTGGTGAATATCATTCACTGTTTAATGTGACATCAAGTGACAGATGTTTGTGATTCAGAGTAGTAGAATCTCAAGCATGCTCAATGGGGTGACTGTACAGCACCACACTATGATCATTTTAAATCATAACAGCTGCCAAATTTGAAGATATCCTGCACAATGAGTAATGTATTTTTAGTTGACATTGATAATCCATGTGAAAAGTGAATCAAATTTTGATAACGAAGACACAGACAAGGCCCAATTTTTGACAATCTAGAAAGTTCATTTTTAAAAAAAGACAAGGCTACTAGTGAAGCAAAATGATTAATTGGACTGGTTGACTTTAAAAGTAACTCAGTAATCTTATTAACGCATCAGATCCTGTTCATATTTTCAGTAGATATATGAGACTTTTTAATATGCTTTTTGTAACTCAAAATGCAATTTTTGAATTTTTTTCTAAATTTTCCTCCACTTCTTCATTCAAAAATATGAAATTTTTTAATATTGAATTGAATTGAAAATTTACTTAATTTATTTCCATATAGACGTATACAGAGAGAATGGTGTCACAAAGTATAGTAAAAATAGTTAACAAACAAAATACTGCTCTATAGCGTATAGAGGTTTAGACATCAAATATAATTCCAACTTATTTCTAAATGAAGAAAATTAATTGATATTTCTTATTGTTTCAGCTATACCATTTAAAAAATTTCCTCCTACCTAATTTGTCTTTTTCTCAAAAAATTTAATTCCGTGTACTGAAGTTACAAATTGATCTTTATAGTATAATTGTTAGGCATCACTCTTTTTAGCTTGGGGTTTTCAGGTATACTAATGGTTCAGTGATGAATTTAATTAGCTTTCTATTTAATCACAATAAATATATACAATCGACCACAATATAAAATATAAATCCAGAATGGTTCCAATTATTATGATGGTCCGTTTATTTTTTTGTCAAACAATTACAAGCTTCTCAATACACAATGATTTGCTCACTTTTCTTGCGAAGTTCTTTCAACGTTGCTATCTTAAGTTATCGGGCTCTCTCTTTTCCTCATCATCTCCCTTTTTCTCCTATCTTCAAAACACTTCTCCAGCCACGATTCCTCCTGTGATCCAAAGACCCCGTCTCTTTTTGTCCAAATCTCCTTCTTGTTTGTGACGTTGATTGTAATTGCAAGGTAAGCATTTTATAATAATTACTGTTTCACTTGTGTCTTTCACAACAGTTGGTCTCAATTCTGACTTTAATATAACATTATATTATTTATATTATATATTCTAACTAAAATTATCCTAATTCCTAACACAATGAACATGAGAATTTCCTACTGAAGGAAATACAATCCCATTTTGTGTATAGAATTTCGTTATAAATATACAAACTGTATACTTTCATTATACCCATATTAAAAAAAAGAAAAAGTTCTTTAACAGAGTCTAACCAATTGAGTTTTTATATTATTCTGAGAGCTTTTTTTACAAGTGTAAGATTCTGTCTAAATTCTTATTGCTTCGCAGATGAAATATTTGACTGTATGTGGTCAAAATAAATATTTTTCTTGATTTCCACATTACAAAACTTTGATATTCTATAAAGAGCATAAAGACCTGAGGAGACCCTTTTTGAAACATGATCTAGATGAAGATTCCAAGTTTTAATTGTTATCTATTATTAGCCAAAGAAATTTTTTTTTTTTGCCTTTTCAATTGAATTAGCTTTACATAAAATGTTAAGCTGGCTTTCACTTTCATAATTTCTTTAGATGAAATTTGTTTTCTCTGAATGAAGAAGTTGATTAATTTGTTTAGATCCTTTAAAAATATTATATATATATCAGTATTATTGTAAAATTCATAATATATTCATTTTTTGACTGAATAATTGTATATCTTTTTTCCAAATTCATGTTTAGTAATTTAAACTTCAAATTACATAAAAATTCATATATAATTTTAATATTGTTAAATGTATTTTATAATCTGTATAGGCTATCAAAAATATATTTACTGTTAATATTTTTGTTTTTAAATTAATGAGTATTTTAAATATTAATTTTTCTGCAGGGTAAAAGAATTACCTGTCGGTAAGTGCAAGACTTGTTTGAAAAAAGGAAATTTGGTTACGTGTGATTCCTGTGGTAAAGGTCAACATTTCGAATGCATATATCCTCCAATAAGAAAAATTCCAGCCAGAAAATGGTTTTGTCATAAATGCAGACAACCAAATCCTTCAACACCCCAAGGTTTGTAAAACTAACTTATTGAAACAAATTTTAGAAAGTATGTGTCTGTATTATTGTATGTATCCATTAATAATATTGTTTTCATTTTGATTATGATTAACCCTTTCGCTTCCAGACATCCTAATATACGGATGCGGCGGGTATCTGCGTAGAATCCCAACATTCGTTTTTCGGATATTTAAAAAATTAATGTTATTTTGTGTAATAAAAAGACAATGGTATATATATATATACATATATATATATATATATATATATATATATATATATATATCAAAATGATTGGGAAAAAGCAAGCTTTCCATATATGTTAAAATGTTACATATTCGATTGGCATTTAGTTGTTTGTGAAGTGTAATTTTGTTGGCCTTGTCAAACTCAGTTGTTTTTCTTTGAATTGATGTCTGCTGTTGTTTGTATATAACCTATAACAGCACAAATAACATCTGAGACTAAGCATTATAAACTAATAAATAAGAAGAAATAAAATTAGGGTAAAATAAAAAGCCAAAGCCACTATCGAATGAATTAGTAAATATACGCCCAGCTGATATTTGTAATCGCGATTAGAAACAAAATTTAACCATTTAAATAACAACTAATTAACTCATAAATTGAATTATTATAAACAATATGAATTTAAAAGTATATCAGTATAATCAAAAATTGCCTAATATCCAGAAAAGGTATAAAATACCAGGACTATATACTACAGCGGAAGACGATCGGCACTTCAACAAACGATGCAGAGAAGAGATCCCTCCGCAACGAAGCAAAAACCCGCTTAGATATGAAAATTATTATTAACATTGTAGCATTCGACATAGCAAGAAGCCAAAAATCCCACCTCCAAAGTTTTTTTATAATTAATAAGTGTTTTTGTTTTGATTTTTATACAGTGAATAAAAGTAGTGCTAATACAGAACTTGGTATATTCTGTCTAATAACAGTTAAACGTTTTCTTTTTTTTTATCAATTTAAAAGGAACCTTATTAAAGGCCTAGAACTATTAAGTAACCATTATAAGAACTTGAATATTTAAATTTTTTTTTCAAAATTTAATAAACTTTCACTACAATTTATATATGCGTTTTTAAAAATAAAATAATACAATCATCCCAGCCGAGTGCCTATCCCGAGATTAATTGAACTAATTAAAATATATTTCTAAATATAAATTTACTATATAGACTGAGCTAAGCCTAGAGGCATTTGAATTGAACATTTATTTCAATTGTAATTACTAAAGATCAAAGACTAATTAAAAATATTTCAAATATGATTTTGTATTATAATAATTAATAAATAAATAACTGTTTAAAGTGATATTGTTAACTAATCTCTAGTTTTTCATTTTAATAATTTTAGACTTAGAATTTAAAAAAAAAAATTATTCATAAGTAAAAATTTGTTATAAACCTTGAATTTAGAATTTGATTGTATAAATAATTTAATATTTTTTTATATAAACAAACGAACCTTTATATGTACAAAGTGCAAAAAATGTCTGCATACAAAGTGTTATCCAGAACACAAATGCTAGTATTATTTTTCTTCCAACATTTTTAATTCCATTTAGGCTACTATTTAGTATTTTAGGTAGCCTAATATTTAGGTTAGGTGTTTTTGTATTAAAATAAAACTCTAGTTATAATTGAAAAACTTTTGTTTTGTGTAAATATTAGTAAATAGTGCTAAAAACTGTGTTGGGTTGTAAATTACATTCTATAAGTTGATGAAGGCGTCAGTGAAAATTGAGAATATGTTAATTTACAAAAAAAAGTTCTTACTGTGTTATTTATCATACTGTGTTATTTATCAAAATAATTCAATGAAATTTGATGTGTGTGTGTGTGTTCATTTTTAAATGGATTTTAATTATATATATATATATATATATATATATATATATATATATATATATATATAATGGCCCGTAGGATTTTTTGGAATCTCTTTCCTCTGTACTTGAAGAAACATTTTTCAAATAAATTTTTTGGGCATAATTTTTTATTTTACAATATATTTTTTGCATTATATATTTATACAATACTTGATGTTTTAGAGTAGTTAATTACAAACTAACAACAACAAAATCATAAGAATTGATTAATAAATAAATGAGTTATGGATTTTTTAACTAAACGCTGCAAAAGTTCTAAATTAGGCCTGGGATTCTATGCAGATACTACAATAATAACCCTGGGATTCTATACAGATAGCTGTAGAAAATGTCTGGGAGTGAAAGGGTTAACAAATATTCGTGTGTGTATATAGAGCTTGGTTGTAACGAGATTCAAGGACCTGTCCAAATATTAAGTCACTACTTCGTAGTTGCCAACTCTCAAATGTAAATTTGAATGAAGTCATAATCTAACATATATTGCAAAAAAAGAATATAATAAAAAAGTTCTTTCACAATAAAATATTATTCTGTTTTTATTATATGCTAACAAATAAAATTTTAGGTTAGAGTTTAACAGGGCACATAGCCTATTATGTTTAGGTTTTGTATGGATAGGAGACACAAACTTACCTTGGAAAATGATCGTGGTATTACCTAGTAGTACACAAATATAAAAACACAATAAAACATTAAAATTCTAAAATATTTCATAAACACTGTTTACTTTCTCGATTAGAATGTATACAAAATTAAAATTTTAGCACATAAACAAAAAATATTGGCGTATAATGAATAAACATAATAGAGGGTAATAATTATGCAGTAAAACTTACAAAAATCTTTCAGGAATCTGACATTCATGAACACAAAATATAACTTTCCGTTTTGTACCTTTATTTACATAATCTACAGAGAAATTACGCTAATCTATTTCTTTTCACTTTTTTTCAGTTTAAACTATGATATGAGGGCATCATCTATAAGTTTTTGTTTTTTTTCCCTGCATGTCTACATGATTTTTTTCGAAAGCTCTCGGATGAAGAAAGTCCATGTTTTTTTACAAACACCTGAATTTTATAGGCTTCTTTTCAGTTCTTGGATAATTTGGATTTTATCATTCACGGACAGTTATTTCCTTGAAAATCCCAACATCGTGCATTAAAAAAAATGGAGAGTACAGTGCTTTGTAGATAAAGTTTTGTAGAACGAAATACTAAAATAAAAAACACAGTCAGTTACTATTGTGTCTGTCTTAGGCTCTGCGTATTAACCCTTTCGCGGGCAATGCATTATCAACTGTGTATACGAGAATGGGCAAGCCTTTTTTTACCAAATACAACACCTTTACAAAAAAATTTGTCAAAATTTCAATTTTATATAGAATTTAGTGAAAATAATGTCACTTAACAAGTACACTCTGGAGAATCACATGGTGTTCAAGTTTTTTTAATTGTTAAATTTATAAATGTTGAAAAAAAATATTTTCTAAAAAATGAATAACAAAAAACTCAAAAATTCTCAATTTGAACTAATTTAACACCATAAATTTATGTTATGAATTTTTGTTGTTGTATATGTCTTAAGAGTCTAATTAATTTCAAACAATTTAAAAAAAAAATCACTTAAAATGGTTAATATTTACAGTTTTTATATTAGTTTTTATAAAATGTGTCAGCACTTGTGTTTTGGAAAGCATCCGAGTGTAGGAATTCTATAACAGTCTAACCTATCATCATTTAAGCCTAGGCCTAAGTCATTGGTATTGTCAAGAGAATCATTGTTTACATTATCACTATCAATAATAAGTTCATCACCAGTTTCACTGTCCGAATCAAAAGATAAATCACTTTCACTGTCTTCATCCAAATATTTATCAATATCTGAAGTGTTGACACTAGGCCCTGCCATTACACTGCTTGTAACGTAACCAACAACACAAATATTTAAAAAATACGCTAAACTAATATGAAAAAGTAATAGAACTGAGTAAAGTAAACAATGTAAACATAATAAGTAACTAAGAAACTTTTTAACTGTTTAAAATAAACACACAACTTAAGACCACTAACAAACAATGACGCTGCAATAAACATAACCTCCATAACCAAATGCAATCGGCTGTGAGCTTTGTAGATCGACTTCAACTTTAAAATATCGATATAAATCGATGTTGAAATATTCCTTTATTCTTTATGAATAGAACCACATAACATAGAGCGTGATCTGTTAGCTAATACTTCAAAAAATAATTCATTTTAAGTCATTAGAATTTTGCATAATGATTTTTGTAGTTCCTTGATTTACTTACTACATTTGGTGTGTAGATGAGACGAGCCCGACAGAGGCTGAACGATCCAGTCGGCGCAGGTGTTCCAAAGCGGCAACGGCAAAAATATCCCAGTTTGCCAAGCAGCTGCGAAGCAATTCTTGGGATGGTCTGTGTCCATTCTAATAACATGCTTTAGTTGTATTGTTATAGCATGTATGTGTTGTGTGTAGGTGTCCTTCACTAAGTAATTATTTTTATTCATGTCATGATCTTTCTGTACAAAGTATTGTAATATTATTTATTTATTTTTGTTATTATAAATATTATTTTTTCTTAAATGTCAATCTTTTATTATAATCATTGTTACATTTTTAGTACAACATAAATTTTGGTTTTGTTACGTAGCACACAAAATAAATAAACATATAGTAAAAAAGTGATCCACCATATATTTTTTATTCAGATTGTTTGAGTGTTGTTTATAAGTTGTCAGATACAATCCGTCTAGCATATTAGCTGTATTTTATGAATATACAGGATGTTCCAAAAGTATGGAACCTGTCTCGTATTTTCAAACTTTTTGATTTAAGGTAATAACATAAAATGTCTATGATTTATTAATATAAGATCAATTTTAAAACAAACCATCAGTAATCCATTCATTTGGATCTCATCTACCCTTGTTATAGGAAGAGAAAGTTATCAACATTTGGAAAACTCAGCTAGACAACACAAGTTGTTCGACCAATTTAGACAGGATTGGTGTTGCTATTCTCTTAAAAGAAAGGCTATCAAATTAGTTTATTATCATGCCTTCAGAGTTTTGTTCCTATTTCGTATCAACCTTTATTAGACTTAGAATAAGTCTTGTACATAATAAACGGACCTCCACGAAAGTTTATCATCGTTATGTATTTTTCCAATTGAGTTTTTATTAAACTTTGAAGTTGCCCCCGTTTAGGACTCCCTCCTCCAGTGGAGGGGTTTAAATTTTTTAAAAGCATGTCCTATTTACCCAAGGACATTTCCAAAGTTTTATTTTCCTATTTCAACACGCTCAAATATTATGCAAGGGTTCTCGTACTTTTGGAACTGCATATAGCTGTCCCAAAATTCATAAAATGTGATTTTTTTCCCTGCTTTGTCTAATGAATATATTAAAAAAAAAAAAAAAAAAAAAAAAAAAAAAAAAAAAAAAAAAATCAAAATGCTTGCTTAATATCTCTGGTTTTAATGTAGATAGAGATATGAAACCAATGGAATTTTGCAGAAATCGGCATCCGCTATTTACTCTGTGGTCTCTAAAATTTGGTACCTCACATACAGGATATCCCGGAAAATTAAAAGATCAAATTTTTTTCTAGTCTTGTCTAGTGGATCCAGGAAAAATATTTTTCCCTTAAAATAAAGCAAATCAGTTGATGGGTACTTACCCAGTCTTATCATACAAGCAGATCCTTTAAATGTAAAAAGTTAGTCTCTTGTGCCTTGTAGGAAATGTTAAATTGTATTGGTATTACGCAGTATACATAGTATAGGGTAAGTTTGTTTAAAACAGTTGTTACACATGTTTTCTGAACACTGTTATTGTGTATATCACTAATTTTTTTATTTTATTTATTTTTTTTTTTTCATTGACATTTATAATACATTTTACGACTACTAGTCAAATTTTCTAATCTATACCAAGCAACTAACAAAATATCTTCATCTTCTTAATGTTCTAATGGGCCTTGTAGGTATGTATCATCAGCACTCGCTTCAATTGTATTGTTGACTCGGTCTTTCCAGATTCGTAACTATACGAAAATCATATTTTATTGGGAGCTCAGGATTGGCAATTATATTATTGACAATAACTTGGCTATTTATCATCATAGGGAAGTGGGGTTGGTACCACATGTAGAATTGATATCTGCACATTTGTATTTAATTTAGAGTGTTAACACACAAGATATAAACAAAAAACTGTTTAAAAATGCTACCATTTTGACATTTTAAATTTTATTATATGAATTTAAGAGGGTATGAGCACACTATAGTCTCCTAAACTAAATTTTATGTTCCTATCTTAATTTTTGTGGCCGCTCTTGTATTTATATACAAACGACAACAACAACAGACAGACGGTTTGTCAAAATTCATTTTTTCGATTTCCTATCATATATGAAGAACAGTAAAAATATAAAAAAATAAGTTGACATTTTTTGCAAATACTCAATTTGCCTTCTATACTAATGGGTAAAAAATACTTTAATAGATTTTTTAATTTAATATTTTTTTTCATTTATAGCAATTTAAAGTTGTAATGAAAAATACCACTACAGGTCTAAATGAAGGGAAAATACCAAAATTGTTAAAAAATATTAAGTCAGCCTACTTGAACAAAGAAAAACAAAATTTATTATTTTCAAAGGGTGTATAGTGTTCGAGAAGTGAAATTTTACATCCTTAATTTAAACTAAACATGTTTACATTCCCTCAGGTAAAACGAGCTGGCTTTCCTAAACCATTATCAGTTATAGTTTTGATCTACATAATATCAGTATACATTTAATTCGAGGTACATCCTGAATGTAAGTTGATTGGTAATAAAAACAAAACTAGTGCAGATACGGAAAAACTATTTATTGCACAAATCTACAAACCCTAAACTATTTTTGTACCTAGCTCCCACCATTTTGTAGGCACTTGTCATAGTGCAGTAAAAGTTTTTGTCATAAAACTTTGCCGCCTGTGTTGTCAACGATGTGATAACATGTTCTTTGAGCTCGTCATCATTGTTGAAGTTTTGATCACAAAGGAATGATTACAGGTGAAAATTAAATCTTTAAATTATCAGACTATAAGTAACGATCCAACAACAACTTTGGTTGGATGCTGTGGTGTTCAAGTTAAATATGCATATCACAAAACAGCATACAAAAAATACGTGCTATGTATTTTGGTTTCGAGAATTGAACTATACTATTACAATTCAACACAATTTTTGTTCCCACCAAGGTAAGGATCCTCATAGTTTACCTACAATTTACTCTTGGCATCAAATTTTTGTTGAGATTGGTTGTTCTGTACAACATGACAAATCACCAGGTCTATGTGACTTCCTGTTGCTGCTGTGGCCCTAAGTTCTTGCCCATTGCCCTAAGAAATCAATGTGTCTCTTCAGATTAGAATATTTAACATGAATGACTGTTGGGTGTGTTAATGGCATTGTTTGCACTTTCAAAGCCATACAAACTTAAGTTTGTTACAACATATTACTGATGCAGATAAAATCTCTCGTTAGGAATTTTGTGCAGAAATGCTGTAACAAATTGGAAAATTATAATCCGTCCTGGACAACATAATTTTTAGTCATGAGTAAACACTTCACATCAGTAACAAACTGAATTCCCACAACTGCAGAATCTGAGGTAGCGAAAATCTATATGGATCTTTGAGCATGTTTGTGATATCCAAAAGTCAATGATTTTTTATGCCCTCAGCAAATTTAAAGTGCATTTCTTTTTCATAGTCAAAACTATAAATAGTATATATCTGGATATGCTCCACAAATTCTCATTCCACAATTAATTATATAAATATGACCAAAATGGATTCTCACTATCAACAAGACCAGGCTCCTCCTCAGTTTCGCACATAAGTCCGAGAATTCCTTGGTTGTAAGTGATTCCCAGGTCGGTGGGAAAGCCTGCCTCACTCCAGATTTGACTCATCTTTTTTTTTGTGAGAGTTTCATTAAAGATCATGTGTATGTTTCACCTACCTTTACCTGGCGATCTCTTTGAGCTGAGATGTTGAATTTACACAGCAGCTGTAGAACTTTATGTACTGGTTCAAATTTGACAAGAATCGACTTAGGTGGGATGTGTAGCTTATCACAAATATGTCAAACAAAATGTTCGTTTCATGAAAAACTCAATGTGTTTTCCTTTAAAATGACACCTCTACTGATTATCTGTTTCTACTTTTAAAATTGTAAAGTTTAAAACAACCTGTATATTATTAGAAGCTTCACAATCTATAGAGGCGCATAGCTGCAAACAAATAACAGATTACCAAAGCTCTGTGACACATAGTCCATCTAATGTATACAGGGTGATTCAAAATTTCAGGGCAATATTTCGGGAGCTGATTTTAGAGTTAAAAATAAGAAAAAAATGTATATATAAACATATGTCCGAAAATGTTTTATTTTCCGTCTGTAGGCCATTTTATCTTTAAAAAAAAAAAAAAAAAAAAAAAAATCTTTGAAATTAGTAATGTAATGAGTTTAAATATTTTTTACTGACAAATAAAATGGGATTTTTAATTTTTCTTTAACTTGAAAAATAACAAAAGTTATTGTCAAAACACCTAAAATGAAAAAAATTGGTAATTGTCAAGAAAATGCAAAACATTATGGTAAAAAACAAATTTGCCTATTTTGTTTTTAATAAAAGTCAAATTTCAATAATCTGTATTACCTATGTTTCTGGTATTTCAAAGTGTTTCCGTACCTAAGTTTATATAAACTTTTTTCCTTATTTTTAGCTCTAAAATCAGCTCCCGAAATATTGCTGTGGAATTTTAAATCACCCTGTATATGGGTATCCCAGTTGTCTTAATTTTTATATTTCATCTTATTTATAAAAGAACAAATTAATTAATTTTTTTTAAATATTATCAGGGCTCATTTTTAACATCTAACTCTTTATCCAAATTGATATCCTACTACTGTTGTTTAAAATTGAAGAAAAACATTATCTCGCACCTGCAATTATAAAATATCAGTGAAAATGTAATGAATAGACTTCAAAAAATAGTCGCTACCTAGTCCCATACATTGTAATGAAAGGATATCCTCTAAATGTTATTCTCAAAAGTAGGACCTTATATGAAATGTTAATTAAATTGTATTGTTAGATCATGTGGCCTTACATAGTTTAAGGTACGTTTTCTGATTCTTGTAATTGTGTATACCACTTTTTTCTTGATCTCGGCTAGGTTTTACTGGGGCCTTATAGATATGTTAAAGTCTGCACTCACTTCACCTAGCAAGGCATGAAGCTGTCCATATGTAATAGAATCTCCATATGCTCATGTTAGTGATGTCGCTTTGCCGAATCTTTTAACTATACAAATTCACATTTTCTTTGGATGTCAAAGAATTAAAACCTGTAAATTGTTACCTAATTTACTGTGTTATAGGTTGATATGAACCAAAAACTGTTTAAAATGGTCACTATGTTTACATTTTCAATTCATTTTTTCTGATTTTCAATAAGGTTTTCTATATTGGCACACCAAATTTTATATACCTAATTAAATTTTTGTGGGCGATATCGTGTTTATATACAGATAATGACTACAGATTGACGTCATATCGTAAATTACTTTTTCAGTTTCCTGATGCCATGAAATATGAAGATCATTCAAAAGCCGTTGAATTTTTTTGATTTTTACCAACTTATCGTATACTTGTTAAGTAGTAGAACCTAACCTACTAATCCATTTCAAAACCTGATAACTTTCAACAATAGACTAATTATAATGAGATTAATATGATTATGTTTAAATTATGCCTATTATGTTTAGATTTTGTGTGAATAGGAGACATAGGCTTACCTTGGGAAGTAGTCTCTGGTATATTACCTAGTAATACACAAATAGGAAAACACATTAAAACACTAAAGTTCTGAAATATTTCGTAAACACTGTTCACTTTCTCAATCAGTAGAGAGAATAAAAACAATAATTGAGAAAGTGAACAGTGTTTACAAAATATTTCAGAACTTTAATGTTTTTCTATTTGTGAAATACTAGGTAGTACTAAGAGATCACTTTTCAAGGTAGCCTGTGTCTCGTATCCATACAAAATCTAAAAATTATTATATTGAAAACGAGGTACAGAAGGTTTGTTGCTATAATGTACTTTTGTTGATCTCTGTGGGGTAATATTGCAATAAGAATTGAAGGTAGTAAGCCATAAGAGGGTATCTGAAAAACTTGCTGCTGTCTCTTGTATCTTTGTTAAATTCTCTGGCCACTAAGCATGGTGGAACACCTATGCATGTCATTGTGTAGTATGAATCACTTTGGCCTATCATAGTGAAAATTAAGTTGTCAAGAATTGTTGTAAATGAAAAACTGTATGGTAATATTTTGTGGTAATACCATATTTTAGAAAGGTTTATGAATTCAGTTAAGACAAAATTGATTTTTTTTAGTCTTACTATAAAAAAAGATGCTAGTTTTTTTCTTTCTAATTCAGTTTAAGATAATGAGCAACTTCAGTTTTTTTTCTAACCAATTAGGCTTTACAAAAACTTTAATCATTTAACTCTGGATCACTATTTGACCAAAATATAAGTGTTTTAATATATGTATGGAGTGTATATATGTTTTAATATATGTTTAAAAAAAAATTCACTTAAAAAACCAACTTTACATTGTAGAAGGTACCAATTTTATAAATAGATATAAAAAAATAAGAAACTATCAGATTGCATAGACTTTGTATTTGGACTTAAAAAGTATTTTTTAAATGATGCCTGATAGATAGATTACTCTTAAACCTTTATATGGAGAAACTTTACAAAAATGTCTAACTTTAGAGAATGTTTAACTAGTATGTTTATGAAGTATCGGGTATGATAGCAGCCACAAAAATTGAGATCAGATAAAATTTGTTATGAGCAACACTATAGTGTGCTAATATAGAACCCTATTGAAAATTTTTTTAAATCAGAATTGAAAATGTCCAAATGGTGATTATTTTAAACAGTTTTTTTGTTCGTATCCCGTACATTAATCATCTTATACTGTAATGTACTAAATTGATAAAAATTTGCAGATTTCAATTCTGTCTGTAATTCTACAAACCCACCTCTCAAAAATGACAAATAGCAACGTTACTGTTAGAAATGTAATTTTGAACAATGACCTTCAAGTAAATTTAATATTCATATAGTTATGAAATTCGGCAAGGCTGTTCATCGACACGTGTGCAGCGATTCTGGGCTGCTTGTTATATATACAGCTTATAGACACTGACGCGATCTAAGCAAGTGGAGACTTTTTAATATATACACAATTATGAGGTTCATTAGGTCTTAGCTGATGTCAAGAAAGTAATGATATACACAATTAGGAGTTTCAGAAAACTTTTGTAACAATAGTTTTAAACAAACATACTCTACTCGGTAAAACCTGTTGATCAATCAATATAATTTAACCCTTCGTACGCAGTAAAAATTTGTTGAAAATCGTTAGTAACGCAGAATTTTTTTTATTGTAGAAATATAATTTTTATCGTTTTAAAATCGGATTATAGTTACATTCAATTTTCACAAATGACTCTTTTGATAAAACTAGGTTTTATTTTTTTAAATAAATCTTTTTTTGAAAAAATACACTTTAATATTTTTTATTTACACTTTTTAGTTATAATTAAAATAGTTATATATATATATATATATATATATATATATATATATATATACTTCAAAGCATGTATCATAATGCTCAGTTCATGTCTCTGCATTGGCCGCACTTGTAGCACACGTAGCATGGGGCAGAGTCTTGTTCCTTTTTCATCATCAGGTGAAGTTTGCTTTCTAATTTTTGTTGTAATCGAAAGTTAGAGGGTGTCCTCTTCTATACTTGAAAATTCTGTGAGAGGATTGTAGATCGTCATTCACAAAAATTTCTATAAGGTTCACACGGAAAGCTTTGTGTCATTAGTTTCAAATTGTTTGCAATCTGACTGATTTATATAGAACATACACATTTATAGTTCCAACTTCAAGCAACCAGAAAAACGTTTTTCTATAGCATTTTTCTTGTCTGGTGGTTGGTAGTTGGATTTAAAATAATTGTCAAAAAGGTAAACACCTCCCATTTTCTTTCTATAATCAAGAATCGCTTGTGGATTCTTTGGATTTTTACTTATGGTAGGTAAACCATATTACATTTTATGCATTGTTTGACAATATAGTCACTTAGTCACTAGCCTCTTTATCTTTCTAAGTGTTATCAAGTTGCCCTTTCGGTATGCATCCAGATAAAATTAAAAATAACTAGATAAATAAGATAAATTAAAAAAACTAGATAATCCTAGTTTTCATTTTTTAAATTATTTTTGTTGTTGAGACATATCCTTTTTATTTATCATGACAGTCCCATTTATAACAATATCCATATTGAGAAGTTCGTGAGCAAGTTCAGGACTACAGGTAGGCAGATTATCAGGATTTATTTACCATAGACCTAATAACTACTTAAATAGTTTTCAGTAAGATGTTTCCTTCAAAGTTTCTTTTCTTATATAATATATGGAAGGAAATTATAAATGTACCAGTAACTATCAGATAATACAAACAATTTCATATATTTTTACTGGTTTATTTAGGTTGTAAATGCTGAAGGGAACCTCTCTGTTGAAGCAAATCATACTCTCGTCAATTCATATATTGGCAGTTGTATTTGTAATGTAACTTACATTTTCCCTAATTTGTTCAAGAATAGGTCTAATTTTGGTATCTTTACTATGATAGAAATGAATATGCTAAAATATCATCATTAACTTGTCTTCAGGGAAAAATGTCACAAAAACTGCATACTAAAAACCCATTTAGGTGTAAAATATTCATCAATGTTAGATTTAAGACTTATTACCATATTAAAAATTATTCCTAAAAATATTTTTAGCTCTGTTAGATTTTTCACATCGTACCTTTTAAACCTTGACTGTGTTATGTACGCCATTATAAATAAACACTGAACTGAATCTTACTTACCAACATGACTGACCAATGTAACCTATCTTGCCAAAATTTCTTATGCATTCAATAACCCCCTCCACTTTGTGAGTCATTCCATCATGTTTGACTTCTATGCATTTAAAAAATTAACATATTTTCCGCTATATCAAACACAATCAACAATTTAATAGTGAATATTCTGTGAACGCAGATATTGAGGATTGAACCATACAAATGCAGATAATGTTGTCATATATGTGAGAAGTGTTAAGATTTCATTCAATGTCCAAGAAAACAAGTTGCGGGCATTACAGTTAGAGGATCTGCCTGTATTACATTGTATGATGGGGCTGGGTAAGTACCATGATTCAAATTACTGAATCTGCTAAATTTTTATGCCTGTTATTTGAGCATATACTTTCCTAAATTCCACATGTATCAAATCTGAAAATACATTGCAATAAAATACTTGACATGTTATGTGTTCTCGGTGGGGAGCTGATAGGACCTGTGTGCTACGTTTTTATTGTGCTGTTCTTCAATCGCGGATTGAATATGGCTCCGTAGTCTACTCATCCGCTAGACAATCAGCAATTATGTTTGATTCGGCATAATTCTTCTTTTCGTAGTGTTTCTGGAGAATTTCGTTCTAGTCTAGTTTCAAGCTTACTTGCTGAGACTGGTGAACTATCTCTTTCTCAACGAAAACAGCAACTACAAATAACATATATCTGTACTCTATGCTCAAACCATTTCATCCGGCTTATGACATCGTTTTTATATGGCTAAATGATATGAATGTCGTCAAAATTGTACTGCCCCATTTGGCATTAGAACACTAAGAATTCTTGACAATTTGGTACTTCCTCAAATGAATGAGTATGCTATATATTTTATTCCTCCATGGCTCATCAAGCACAACACTCCTGATGCAGTGTAACGTCAGGAGTTTCACTATATACTTGATGAATACCCATCCAGTGAAATTATTCTCACAGATGGTTCTAAACTAGACAGTAAAGTCTGTTGCACATATTACTCGTCCAGTTGGACGTATATATGTATTACCCTCAGCTTATAGTGTATTTTCTGCCAAACTCTTTGCTATTATGATGAAAGGCTTGAATAACGTTCCATCTGGGTTCCGTCACTATCTATTGTGTTCCGATTCTAAAAGTGCTTTACAGACAATCCTGGATATATATTCTAAGAATCCCTTGGTTGAAGATATTCTGTGTTCCATACACAGAGTTCAGCTACGGGACATCAGAGTATCATTTTGCTGGGTATCTGAGCATTGCGGAATTTCAGGAAACACAAAAGGTACGAAGTGGCAAAGGAAGCTACAAGTCAGATACCAGTCACACATCGTGTTTTGGTATCTGACTTTGTATCGACAGCTAAAATTATTTTTCATAGGCAATGGAAGAAGAGTGGACAAATACAGGGTCCAATAAGCTGAGGGAAGTAAAAGATACTGTCCGTCCGTGGAAGTCATCCATACGTGCCAGTCGTCGTGAGGAAGTTGTGGTTACCTGTGTTCGTGTCAGTCATTCCATGATCAGTCATGGATTTCTGATGGAACAGGGGAATCCGCCACAATGCCCATTTTGTCAAGGTGTGTTGTCAATTAAGCTTATTAACTGTATTGCTTTGAGAGGTGTGCATAAAACACTTGCCCTTCCCAATTCCATTCAGGTGATGTTGGGGGATAATGCTCAGATCCTTGATTGGTTAATGTCCTTTTTTCGCCCTTTTACAGTCCTGTAATATTTGTTTTTATTGTTGTTAATTATATTTTCCATATTTTATAATTGTTAACTCGTGCCAGAGACATTTTACAGCCTTTTAATATGTTATGTTGTTGTTTAATTTTGTTTGTTAATTTGTATTAGTCCTGTTATTGTTCTTAAAAATTGTATGTTATTGTCTTGTCATTTGTATGTGTAAAGGTGGAGCACCTTTCATGCTCAATACATAAAGGCGATAATGACCGCAATGGTTTTTTGCCTTAAAACCCCATTGCAAAAAATATATATATATATCCTGAACTGTGAGCTATTATTATCTTCTAGCTATTCTGCGTGTAAGCGCCCAAGTTTGAAATGTATACAAAATAGCTGGAGTTAATTCTGTTCCTTCTTTACTACCTCTCTTCTGAAATGATACCTTCTGACCTAAATATGTGTAGTCTTCCACATATTCTGTTACCTTTATCCAACGTTACAGGAATTTTTTTCCGAGTTAGTAACCACTTTAGTTTTGTCAGGATTTAATAGCAGACCTCTACTTTTACTAACTCTTTCCAATTCTTTTAGCATTATCTGAAGATTCTTTCTTGTCTGCTACCATCACTAGATTATCAGCAAATCTCAAATTTGATAAACAGTACCTATTACGCTAATTCATTTATATAGATAATTTAGGTTCTTGAATATTTTATTGAGCATGGAATTGAAAAAGTAATGGTAAGAGTGGATGCCCTTGCTCCACTCCTCTTTCTATCTTAAATTTCCTCCCCTATCCAACTCGATTGCTCCCTTTTATATATATATATATATATAAATATATAATTGAAAATTCTGAGTTTAAAATTATCAATCAAAAGGTTAAAATTAATTACTGGCATCAGTTTCAAAATCAATTTTGATCAAATGTTGGAGAAATATGAATAGAACTAATGTACAGCTCCATGTGTACAAAAATAAAAGTACACGAATGAATTGAAACAACTCAATGCATGATTATTTCGTTTATGTTAGTTTCAATGTATCCATTAACAATAAGGTGATTTATAGTCAAACTGTTTCAATTGATAAAATCTTAAGTAGAAAGAGAAACATCAAAATATTAAAGTTCCTTCATAAAAAAAAATAAAAATACTATTAACAAAAAACATTCATAATGTTAGTTGTGTATAACATTACACTCTGTAACATTGTTATTTGTTAACTTCTGCAGGATGCAGAATACTAGTTTAGGCACGGATAAGTTATCGGAAAGTATACGGCATGGAAAGTTATAGTTTAGTTATCTTTACGAATAAACTATCTTGTTTTTGAATAATGTTGTGTATATAATATAAATGTTTGTGTGTAAAAGATATTCCGTCTGAGTAACGCGTAATCAAATATAAGATATAAATCAATCTGAAGGTAGCACATGCAATTTAAAAACTGAACTATAAATATTTGTTATATATTTAGTGATATTGTCTACTTTTGTTTGTTTACAGGCAATGCAGATGAAAAAGATAAAACAGAGACAGGTATTCCATTAAATTCAAGACGTCGATCTCGACGTTCACTGGAAACTGATGTTGGTCTTAGTCCAAGCGTTGCTAAAGACCTACCTCTTGATAATGCTACACTTCAAGAACTGTTAGAAGCACTCATGCATCATAAAGATGCATGGCCTTTTTTGCGACCTGTGACTCGTGCAGATGTAAGTACACAAATTATTCTATGTGAAATTATATGTAGAGTAATTTTGTGATATGAATTACATTATTAAGATATAAAATATACTACTGTGGGGGAAATGACTTAAATACCTTCACCGAATAAAGCGAAGTGTGGGGGAAAACTTACCTCCACTAAGTAGGGATGTGTAAGCCCTCGAACTTGGCTTGGCTCGAGCTCAAATATCGAACAATGACCACAAAATTATTGAGCCCTTGATTTTTCGAGCCTTACTCGGCTCGAATGTTCAAGTTCGGCTCGATTTTCAGAGCCTGATTGAATTTTACTAACTCATCACGGTTTTCAGAGTAGATTTTGCTTTTACAAGCCTAGCTTGGTTTCCTAATGAGGCGCAAACTGATGGAATAATACTGCAATAAACACGATAAAACTTGAACTAATAAATGATAAAATACAGTCAAAATGATATCGGAAACAGATATAATAGATATAGGAAATGAATTGAAACACACGGATATGATGTTTATCTTTAGTTGCCCTTCTTATGAGAGAAAAACAAGTTTTTATTAACTTGTGTTGTTAGTTGTTAAAGCTATAACAGGAAGTTACCAGGAGAAAGGAAATAACCTGCTTTAATGTTTTCAACACTTGTTCAAATGTGACGACTAAATGTCAATGCGCATAATAAAGATATAGGAAAATCAAAATGTTTCCATAATATAATAGAGTTAAAACAACAGCTAAATAAGAAAATCAGATTTCAAAATTATAACTCGTGTTCAAAATTTTAATTTATATGCATTATGTTAAATTTCAAGAAAACAGTAATTAATTAGTCACGTCTTTTATCCAGTAGTACATGACATTAACTAATAATGTCAAATTAGTTACCGTGGGGCATTATATAAAACCATAAAAAATAAATCAGGGGGGGTATTAAATAATAGAACATTTTTGTTAGAAGGGACACAATAAAAAATTAAAAAATGAAATCATCCAGAAAGCGAATAGCCCAGGTAAAGCAGTAATTTTGGGGGAGAGGTGAGAAGAGATAATAATTATAGGCAGGAAATGAACATTACTGATTCTACACAAGGAATATAAACACTAAGTAGAAAGCTTTACTTAAGAAAATAAGATTGAATTATTAAGTTATACTTGTAACTCTTAGTATTTTTATATTTCATTGCAAATAAATCATTCAGAGTCTGGGAGCGGTGATTTATCTGTTTGGTTAAGTAAAAGAAAACAGTCTGGTAAAAAACAAAAATTTTAAACAAAACAAAACTAATGCCTTACTATGGAGAGAAAAAAGAACACATTTTTCTTGAAAATGTTAATGTGGTATAATATTTTATATGAAATATAAATATATAACAGATAATTCAAATTATCGTATAAGAGTAAAATTATCTATTGAGTTAATTGGGAAGTTTGCTACTTAATGAACTAAACCATTCTGAAAATACTGTGGTTAAAAGACACTACTAAACATGAATAGAGTGGTTTTGTTGTGAAAAAGTGACAATTGTCTCGTTATTGGCAAAAAAAAAAAAAAGATTGTAAGGAGTAAGGATATGTATTTGTAGTAGGACAAAGTTTTAACTTGGAGCAATATTGAGATGTGCAGTTAACAATTTTGTGTATACAAGGGGTGTGGCAAGTCTAATGGTATAACTTAGAAAGATAGGGATAAAAACGCATAACTCACCCCTTCTATATCACAACAGTTGCATCTGATCTTTGTATAGAGTCATAATAGGTCTTTTGTTACATTCTAGATTTGTTTATAATGCCTCAATGTAGATCAATTAATCGACTAGGCCAGGGGGAGTATCAATACAAAATCAAAGTAGGTATATTATTGTAACTGTCTTTAAAAAGATTGTAGAAGAAAATTATAGAATCTTAAAGGATAAGTTTGGTTAAACACAGAGTTGCTGACTTATATGGAATACCATTTATTACAGTAAAAAAAGGTATAACAGAATTCAACAAATGTGGACAAAATGAGACTTTTTCAACACCTGAAAAAACCCAGAGGGTTAATTAAAAAAGTAAATATTGATAACTTTCAGAAATGCATGTTATGAAATATAGTTCATAATTTCCATTTAAAATATAAGAAACTACCGGCGGTGTTTTTACGCCGCCGACAATGGGATACCGCTATCGACAAAGTCGTTTGACTCGCCGCCGCTTTGGTGTTTCAATTACAATTTATTTTCGGAAACTCTCATATTACCAGTACACTACGATATAGGCCAGTTAATCCAAGGACCGGTTAATCCGAGGCCGGTTAACAGAGGTTCTACTATATATAGACTCTTACATTATTGAATTGATTCCATGATATAAAACTATAATTTCAATTGTGATTTTTTTTAATTGTTATGTATGTGTAATGACAATTAATTCCTCGAGATATAAACTTATTCAACCTTGATAATTATTTCATGAAATGTGAATATTTTAAAATATCATTAATTTTGTATGTTTCTTTTTCATTTCTTTTAACTTTTCAAATATATGTACCGATTTTGTATTTAAGACAAAAGTCTTTTCTGATTAACTGATCAACAGATTTCATTGAAGTTTAATAACAATAAATAACTTATGTTATATTGTAGTTTGTATTCTTATTTCTTAAAATAATTGTGTTTGAAAGTAAGACAAGATATTTATCAATTTCAAAGTGAGGTACAGAGTAAAATTCAAAGCTACAAATTCAATAGCAAATCTATTTAATATTAAAAAGAATCAATATATTATAAGATGGCACCACAACGTGTGGCTTTTAAGTAGGAAGCTTTTATGTGTTATATAGGTAAATTAAATATTTATTATAAAAGTTTCACGTCCTAGCCAGGAAAGTTACGTGGCCAGCAATGCTGGCCATCTGAGCTGAGTGCCCAGCGACATCGTAAACAATGCCGGGTAAATTCGGACAACTATATGGTCTGCAGTACCTGGCCAGACGAGCTCAAAGGCTTAAACAATGAATATTTTTACCGTATTCAACCTCCCCTGAATGATGGTTTTACCAGATCAACCGTTCAAAAATATAAGTCCAGCATAAAACGGTACTTACGTATTAACGCCACCGCAGCAGAAGTTGCGCTAATGCGCATGCGCCAATAAAGAGCAAACTGGTTTAACCCTCCAGCTGGCGCATGTTAATATGTCTTAAAAATTCTTCGTTCGTTTAAAAATTAATAAAATATATTATTTGTATACAAAACCTAACTTATAAGATATCATTTTTCTCAGAAAGATGCATAGAATTCATCTATGTAATAAACTTTTTTTTTTGAAACGGTTTTGGAGTATGTTAGATGTCAAAAATGATATTAACTTTTTTTCAGAAATATCTGTATCACCCAAAATCAATAGCTTACTACCTTTTTCTAAGATATACAAAAGTTTTGTGTAATATTTTTGAATATATTTAGGGGGAAACAAATAATAAAATTTTACATTTAAAAAATCTAGAAAATATTTTACGAAACTGAATTTTCTCTTTATTTTTTCCAAAAAACATTAAAAATAGTAAAATATATTTTATACAGAACTTCTATATATCATTATGTCCAGAAAGGTGCATAGAATTTAGTTGTGTAGTGCAAAAAAATGTTACATGCATCACATTTGGAGTTTTTTGGTCAAATACCAAAAAATCGAGAGTAACGGAGAGTAAAATTTCACAGAAATCGGTACATAAACCATATTAAAAATTTTTTATGATTTTTTTAAAATATTGATACAGATTTGTAATATATTTGTGGATAAAAGTTGCTAAAAAGAAAAATCAATTTTGAAAATTTTCATTAGACGAGGTACATTTTTACGTAAAATGTGAATATTGACTAACTATATTCAAACAGTAACCAAAAATATAATTTTTATTCTAAACAAAAGTTTTTATTACCTATGTTCTCACAAATATACATAGATTTTATGTGTGTAATGCAAAAAAATTTATATGGAAACATTTTAGAGTTATTACGCACGGAATCAACAAATTTTCCCTGTAACCGAGGCAAAATTCCACAGAAATAGGTATATAAACCATATTAAAAAATTTTTATGATTTTTTATGAACATATAGGTGATATTTTCTATATAAAACTCGCCGCGAGAAACTGTCGCAATCTAGCGCTAACAAGGTAAAGTTCAGTCTAGTCATATTTCTCAACTACACGCTACATAAAATTTTCTAAACTTGGTTATGAAAGATTGAAAGATTACCTTATCAATGGTATAGAATACATTTTGATAATCTAATATCTACTAGGATAAATGTTGAATTGCAAAAAATGTAATTTTTAGTGTGTAAAATAGCGTTAAAATTCTTGATTTGGTTTAATTTTTATATAATAAAAACTATACTAGTTGGAAACATTTGAAAAAGACGGTTTTGAAGAGAAAGACGCGATCTATCAAGCAGTGTTATGTCCGATGTGACAGATTGAAATTTTGAAATAGGAATAATTGACAAACGAGACGAATGTTTTGTTTAAAACTTGTTAACGTAAAACTTTGACATTTCGCATAAAAAATAGTGAGCCATTACTAATGCCGCGACCCGGTCGCAGTTAAAACCGGGTCGTCCACCACTTCGAGGGTTAAGGGAAGCAGAATTCCATTTTTTTCAGCTTTGAGATTCATATACTTTCATTTTATGATTTGTCGCAAAAATTTTAGGCATAGATTGTCGGCACTTCACTTTTAAAGCTCATGTTTATCCATGATCTAATTTCAAATTATTAACTTCAATAAACTTATGAAAGGTTTGGTCAGGTGATTATATATAGATAGCTACCTGGCCAAACCTGTCGTGATATATAATTATATCGCAAAGTAAGCAAATATTGGTGCATGCGCATTAGCAACTTCTGCTGCGGTGGCGTTAATACATAAGTAGCCATAAAACTTTCCCGTTTTCATAGTTTTGTAAATAAAATCTCAAATAATGAAAATACAATCACAAATTCATAGTTTTAAAGTAAACTAAACTTAGTTCAATTGTTTCCTTTTGTAATTATTAACATTTACAAATTGCCTGGCTATTCAAGCAGATATTTGCTGCTAATCTCGAGTTCATGGAAACTAGAGAGACACCGTGTCTTTTGTCTCGAGTTGTAAAATTCAAACTGCGGAAGCGCACCAATCAGTTCTAGGCCTATGTTCCATTCATTCCCACATGCACACACATAGCAGTTTACAGTGACAAGTAATATCTATGTTTGACATATTATAGATTCCCAGTAATCAGCTGCAAATAATTTTCTGTTTATCGTAATAATATAATGTGCTGTAAAATTAAAATAAATTAAATGACAAAATATACTACTGTACTGATCTTGAGTTCTCTCTTTCCAAAGGTCTGCATTGTTTATTTAACTTGTAAAGAAGGAAAATTATTAATACGATAAGTCAGAGTTTAATCTAAAGCTCAGGTATTTCTGTGTTTGATCTTCCCATAATTTTGAAGGTTTTAATTTTAACTGGCGATAGTTAAAGCCTTTCTAAAAACATAAGACTACACACAGTTACATTACCTTAAGCTACACGCACAGATTTTTATAAAGTATGTAAGACATTATAGCAAAATATAGATACGATGTTTGGTTCCCAGTTTGACAATCCTCGAACATTTTCGATTTCGAATAAAAAAGAAAATTACACCAATTCTGAAAAAATATTTTTCTCGGTTAGTTTTTTTTTTTTTTTTTTTACAAATAATGATCAAACAATTATAAAAGAATATAATTGTACTATTATTAAAGTCAGATGTAAACCGTACTTTCTCCTATTGCAGAAGACTGTAAAACGTGTGTAAATGGGAAGTTTTGTCTGTTGAGGCACATAAACCTGATAAGAAATTTATACAAACACCCGTTCAAGGCGAACTAGTTCTCCCACCTCATTTCTACTAAGCTTAACACTAGTCATTGTGTTAACATTTTGTTAATTATGTTATTCAATATTTAAATTTTGCGTAAAATAGTTGACTGAAATTCACACTCGGTAAGTTCTCATATTCTTGAATTATATTACTCTTATTTACGAAACCAGAAAGTTTTTTCTTGATCCAAACTATCTTTATCTACAAATCCATAATTAATTTTCAGTAATAAAATATGTATATGTTACAAAGTACATGAATGAAATGGGTTTGTAACATAATTTCACACCAAAGGAAGTTGTATCCTTTGGTTCGAGAGTGTCATTTCCCGTCAATTACAGATACTTCCCCTCTCCCACTACACTAGTTTCCTCGTATTGCCCATTCCAAAACAAAAGATTGACATTATACTGATTATTATAAATGTAAAATTTATCAGAAGCTTTGAAAAACTTGAGGTTGTTGAAAGGCTTTATAAAAGTTCGAGCTTGTTAATTAAGAGCTTGTGTTTGTTAAAAAGTTTGAGCTCATAAAAAACTCAAGTTCAGTAAAAGCTCAAACTCATTAAAAAAGCATGAGCTTGTAAAAAGCTTGAACTCTGTAAGAGCTCAGCTCTATTTACCAGACTCGGTTCGAATTAAAAAATCCAGGCTCGCACACCCCTACCACTAAGTGGCAAGGTGTCTCTGTTACTATAGTAATACTTTTCTCATCCACTTGCTAGGATTATCCCATCAGTTGACTCAATCAAGCCAACGTAAGGCCACCAGATAGACTGATTACTGGGGTACGTGGCTAAACTACTAAAACTAGAGCATGCATTTCTCATAGTATTTCTAGTATGGACTTTATCACTAAAGCCGGGCGCACACTTATCCAGCAAAACTGCTTTAAGCAAGAACGTTTTTGCTTAAACGTGCTTAAACCTTAATTTTCCATATTTAAGATTAGAACACCGCACACTTATCTAGCAAGGATACAAAACGCTGTGCAGCATGTTTGAGCATGATTAAGCAAAAAGAAAAAACACTTTTAAGCACGTTTAAGCATGTTTTATCGACAAGCAAAAACGCTGTACAGCACAATACAGCAAGTTTAAGCGGAACTGGCGTTGCTCGTCTCACAAGCAACGACCATTGTTTAAAGGCAAAACATTTAGTACTGCGCATGCGCTTCCAGTTTTACCCTCTTGTTGCTTTCACAAACCACTTGTTAAGTACGCTTACGTTACGTGTATCAAATTATATATTTCCGAATATAATATATACCATTCATACATAGTGAGTTATTTTTTATAATGGAAATTGATGCAGAAAGATTAGTTGTCCTTGTGCAAGAGAGGCCTTCAATATATTATTATAAATACACATTAAAAGAACATCTTAACAAGGATCATATTGAACAACTGTGGGAAGAAGTAGCAAATGCAATTGGTGATGTTACAAGTAAGCAGTATAATTATTATTTTATTGATAAATTCATCATCATAATTAATTTATGAAGCGTACATAAATATGAAGCTGAAAACGTAATGTTGCAAGCAAACTTGTTTTTGATTTAACCAAAAACGTTCTTGCTTTAAGCAACGACGTCCTTGCCCTCTGACCTAACAAAAATTCTTAAACATGTTTTTTCTTTAAGTGAAAACGTTCTTGCTTAAAGCAGTTTTGCTGGATAAGTGTGCGCCCGGCCTTAAAGTTCTCTATTCATAATTTGTATGTGGGCTTTTTAACAAACACTTTAATGCTTTGAACATTATACAAAAATTGGTGAAATATTCTGGGTACGGTGGAAATTCATTTGTGTGCGTGTTTTCTACAACTACGATGTCTTATGGTGAAGGGCTTCTCTTCTAGAGAGTAGTTATTTACCAATATCAATTTTCTATGATTAAACATAAAAAAACTTTCTATCAGAAATTGAAATATTCAGCCCTTGAACAAAACTAAAAAAATTTGGGGAAAATGATATGGGTTTCATAAAATCAAAGTAGTATTTACTTATTTTTTATATATAATTAAATTATCTGCTGGATTTGTAATCGGGGGGAGTTTGGTAATATTTTATGGAGTTTGTAACTTTGATTTGTATGCTTTAGGTGCCTGATTATCACAACATCATTAAACGACCAATGGACTTTGGAACAATAAAGCACAAATTAAATATGCTTGAATACCGAAACAACAGTGAAGTTATTGCAGATGCTTTGCTTGTATTTGAAAACTGCTTTTCATACAACCAAAGTGATACTGATATATTCCAGTAAGTGTTAAAAATGTTTTAATGTATTTTGATCCTTTTTAATAGTTTTTTAAATTTTATTTAAAATAGTAATATTATGCAAAACATAACTTGTTATATATAATTTTTTTTTTTAGAAAGGTGAATAGAATGTATCTGTGTAATGGGAAGAAGAAGAAAAGAAGAAGGGAAGGGGGGAAGGAAAAAAAAAAGCTTAGTTAAAGGTTTTATAGATAGGCCTATGCAAAAGTTTTATAATATAGTTGTGAATAAATGTTGGTAAAATCAATTTATAAAATTGTCACTATTTTTTATTGCCATAACAAAAATTTATTTTTAATATGTTATAAAAATAACTGGAACTTGTGGGATAGGCCTGTAAACAAATACATTGAAAATATTAAAATTCACAAAAAAAAAGTTAAACTCTAGAAACACTAACACACATATTATAATTTTTATAAACAAATTATAATAAATAAACTACTCTATACAACACTAAAATTTCACAAGAAAAGAAATATATAGATATTCATAAAAGACTGCATAACAGAAAACATGGCTTGTATTGTAGGAAACAGCATTTGGAGAACCCAGTGCTTGCCTAATATTAGACCTTTGACGTGTTGATTTGTACCAAAAGATAGACCTACATTTCGTCTTTCGAACGCTATACAGAGCTGTTTAAAAATATCAATATATCAAAGGTTGATTTTCACAGTTCGTTAACAACTAGAAATGATAAACGGAGTGGTTTTTCTTGGTAACACTTCATAGAATGTATACTGTATATCTAAAAAACTATGAAAGTTATGATAACTTTGAATACATGGTTTGAAAGAGGAACAAAAAATAAAATAAAAATACTTTAATTTAAATAATGTCAATTTGTGGTGTTTAGATGAGTATTATCATTTATAAAATTTATATGAACAAGTACAGTAGGTCAAATTTTCTTCTTTTACAATGTTCGGTCACGTGCTACTCTCTAGTGGCAAAACACACAACTTCATCGAATTATTAGATTTACACATTTCATCATATGGCATTTAGGTTATATAGATATGAAAGGTTGAAATTTAGCTTTACAATAATATATAAATTATTCCGATACTTTTTTACTTGGCTATAAGTTGAATTGGAAAAAAATAAGAGAAAAAAAGTTTTTAAAATTGTATTATTTTCTATTATTGGTAGGTAGAGTATAAGGTCTATAAATTAAAAACATGTTTTTCAAGCACTGTATCGTATCGTATTTTATTTACAGCAACATGTGTACAACGTACAGTAAAAACATCAGACACTACATATTCTTGCTAGAGACGAATCCGGATTAATGACGGTCCGGATTTTTTACCTCCGAATTATCGACGTACTATTGTATTTACAAAAAAATAACAAAGCAGATTAACAAATAACAAGCCAATTTATTTTTCTCAAAGAAAATCAGAGTATATATATATATATATATATATATATATATATATTCATAAAAAAAGTGAATACACCCTTAAATAAATAAAAATTTAATTAATAAAACCATTAAAAATTTTTTAACGACAATGAAAAAATCCCACCCCAAAAGAAAAGAAAATTTAATAAACCCTCCCTTTTATTTAAAATTACAAAATATCTTATTTTTTTAATTAGGTAATTCACAAAGGATTTTTGATACAAAATTATATTAAATACAAGAAATACAAATAGAAAAAATATATATATACACGTATTTGTTATTCTGTTGGCCAACAGTAAAAAAAAAAAAAATTATATAATTACCAAGGTTATACAAAAAGGTTTGACGTCAAGTTTTTTTAATTTAGAAAACGAACCCCTTTGGGGTCATGTATCCGAAAAATTACTAGCATGTCCCATCCTAATTAAATTTTTTTTAAATTGAGTCTGATTTGCCTTACTATTTATTTTTGAACATTTCACAGTTGTTTTTTTTTTTTTGTCCAAGACGAAATTTCACTTCACTTGCTGTTACAGATGGTAATGTTGGCTCATTCTTAGACCAGTTTATAACTGCATTCACAAAGACAAAGGCATGCATTAGTAAGGCAGAAAAACTTAGTTTTCATGTTTCAAAATGAAATTTAAATTTCATGTTAGGCATTGTACTTTACAAATAATACTAAAGTTACGTTACAAAATTTTGATGAAGTTGTATAGCAAAATATTTCTGTTATAAATTTAAATTACAATAAATTTTTAATTGAAGCAAACTAGTTATTAATCAATGAAAAGAGAACAAAATAAAATCTTACAGCCTAATTCAAAATACAAAGCATTTATGATAGCGAACTCAAAGCAGAAATTTCATTATTAAAAATTTATCTTAGTAAGATGAAATTGATCTATTTGATTACCTGGAGCAGAGTAAGGTGATTCCTGCGAGTGACGGGCCCTGACGGCACTATGTAACTTTAAGACATTTAAAAAAAACTTATTTAAGAAAACTTATTTATTTGATTTTGAAAGACCTTTTGTGCACGCACACATGTTAAATTTTAGTGAATTTCTTAAACACTTTTTAACTTCACATTTTTATTACTTTTAAAAATTTTCCTTAAGATCACGACATGTGCCAGACTTCGTGTTGCAAACGTAGTAGTGAACAGACAAGGAAATAAAGCCTACGTCGCAGTGCCTAGAGTGGATCAGCTGTTGCTTGGTATCTCGCTAATGCCCTAGGGTGTGTTCCAAAGTGCATGGTTTTGTTTGAATAGAAGTTTGTGAATAAAATACGTACCAGGCTTAGATAAGCGCTACATAGTTATTAAGTTTTAAAGATAAAATTTTTCATAAAAACAATTATTTTTGTATTTCAGTTATAAACACCACTAAACAAAAGTAAATGATCTAATAGTAGTACAGTAGGGCCCCGATTATCCAAGCCCCGACTAACCGAGTTCCAGTTTAACCGAGTGTTTGTACACTGTACAGTACTGTAGCGAGCGAGCGGTGTGGGGTGACCGCTTGCTCATTTTACTCACTATTTTACTGTGCTGCAAAGAAGCGGCCAGTTCAGTAAAGCAGAAAACTCTGATGAACTTTTTCAAGAAGTAGTTTTTAAATTTTAATTTTCATTGATAAAGTACCAGTACAAAACAGTTTTCAATACTGTAGCTCTTTTTAAGTGTATTTTCATATTCACCATAGACCTTGTTTTAGATTTCTAGTCTAGAATTTTGATTTACAAAAACTGTATTTTTATTTGCTGTTCAGTACAGCATATTTCTGTATTTTTTATATTATGAACGTAATATTTAGTACAGTCGAGTACTGTGGGTTTCGTAATAAAGTGAACTTGATAATTTAATTCAATTTTACGTCTTTATTTATTACTGTATCAACCCCAAAACGTTTTTGTAACGCCCGTAACACAGACTGGCAGCTGAAAACGCACATTAATTTCAATGGCGACAGGGGACACTCTCGTTCGCCGGTCTATCTGCCTATGTTATCCGAGTTACTGGTTATCTGAGTGTCCTCTAGTCCACATTAGCTCGGATAATCGGAGCCCTACTGTACAATTAATTGTGAAAAAATTGAGACTAAAATTATTACTCTATCTTTAAAATTAGCAAAGATATGATTGTTTAAATATAGTATAGTTAAAATGGCAAAAACACCTGTTATAAATTTTAATATATTGTAATAAACGAAAGTAAGAGTTCCTAATACTTACATTGATATACAAAACATAAAAATTAAGTGGATATCGGACCGAGGCACTATTCAGACGAACTAACAAGGCCGACAATATCAGCCCATGGCGGTATTCACACTACTTTTGCGAGCTAACCATATTGGCCTTTGGCGGTATTAGAACATTTTTTAAAGCCGATTAAATCGGCCGGTGGCGCGCAAAGGGTTGAAATCTATAGATAATAACTAACTTTTTTTCAAATTTATATATAATACTAATGTTTTAGTTTATCATAAGAAGTGCATAGTATAAGGTCAAATGCCTTTATATTCTAAATATTATTTCCAAATTTAATTATCTTTCTTTTTTTCCATTTTAGATGTGGAGTACGGCTACAAAGAAATTTTGAAAAACTTTGCCGAGATCGGAGCTTAACTCTTAATCAAGATGAAGTAAGGATTCCGGAAACCAAACGATCCCGCACAGTATTTTGAAACTGATTAGCTTTTAATTCAAGTTCTTTTATTAGTATTTTTAATTTATACATATATTGCATTTTGTTAACTATATTATATATATATTATATTATATTTGGTTCGGTATTTTAATTGTATGCCAAGAATTTAATTTCCATCTATAATTATGTCCAAAAGTTTTAATTAAGATTATTTATTCATGCTAACATAATATTATTACTTAGATTTGATCTAATTATGTATAAGATTAATTATGCTAAAATCAATTTTTAATTTTGTTCAATCATGTAAATAGTTTTATTTTTAAGCACATAATTACTAATTATTCCAATTAGACATTTTTGTCTTTTTTTATATACATATAGTTTCCTATTTTTTAAAATAATGTATTTTCATCAATAAATGTTATAATTTTCACCTCATTGAATTTCAAGTGTTTATTTTTTACTTTTTATTATTACCAATTTTTAATAACTCGCATATATGTAGTATGGGGAAATATATATGATAGATCAAAAAAGTCTATGCAGAATTGAATAGAGAATAAACCCTGAAAAAATCACTTTAAAATCTCAAATTGTTTAGGAGTTATTGCAATAATTTATATGTCAATAAAAATACCAGTTTTTAACATTTTACGTTTCGCCACTTGCAATACCTTTTTAAAACGCCTGTAGCTCCCTAACTATACATCGTAATGATACGAAATGTTACATGAGGAAAGAAGAAAGTTCAAATTTTACTGTGGTGTTTTCAATTCGAAAATATCTCTTATAGTTTCTGAGTAATTAATTCGAGAAAACAGCCAATTTTCAAACTTTGCAAAATGGTAAGGTACCTCCCTTGCTGTTTTTTTAGGCGAAAATTTGAGTTTTTGATTTGTGATTATTTTTATAGCCTAATAGAAGCAGAATTAAGGAGGGTACCTTACCATTTTGCAAAGTTTGAAAATTGGCTGTTTTCTCGAATTAATTACTCAGAAACTATAAGAGATATTTTGGAATTGAAAACACCACAGTAAAATTTGAACTTTCTTCTTTCCTCATGTAACATTTCGTATCATTACGATGTATAGTTAGGGAGCTACAGGCGTTTTAAAAAGGTATTGCAAGTGGCGAAACGTAAAATGTTAAAATCAGGTATTTTTATTGACATATAAATTGCAATAACTCTTAAACCATTTGAGCTGTCAAAGTGATTTTTTCAGGGTTTTTCTCCTTTCAATTCTGCATCTTTTGATACCCATATCGTTGGTTTAAAAAAATTTTGATCTTTTTTGAATAAACTTTGAACTGCAATTACTCGTAAACCCTTAGAGATTTCAAAGTCATTTTTTCATGGTTTACTCTCTATTAAATTCTGCATCTATTAATGTGCATATCATTGGTATTGTTAAATGTTGAAATTTTTACAAAAAATTAGATAAAAATGAAAAAAATATTAAAAATTTTGAAATTTCAATAGCACCACTCGACTCCAAATTTAATTCTGCTTCTATTAAGCTATAAAAATAATCACAAATCAAAAACTCAAATTTTCGCCTAAAAAAACAGCAAGGGGGGTACCTTACCATTTTGCAAAGTTTGAAAATTGGCTGTTTTCTCGAATTAATTACTCAAAAACTATAAGAGATATTTTGGAATTGAAAACACCACAGTAAAATTTGAACTTTCTTCTTTCCTCATGTAACATTTCGTATCATTACGATGTATAGTTAGGGAGCTACAGGCGTTTTAAAAAGGTATTGCAAGTGGCGAAACGTAAAATGTTAAAATCAGGTATTTTTATTGACATATAAATTGCAATAACTCTTAAACCATTTGAGCTGTCAAAGTGATTTTTTCAGGGTTTTTCTCCTTTCAATTCTGCATCTTTTGATACCCATATCGTTGGTTTAAAAAAATTTTGATCTTTTTTGAATAAACTTTGAACTGCAATTACTCGTAAACCCTTAGAGATTTCAAAGTCATTTTTTCATGGTTTACTCTCTATTAAATTCTGCATCTATTAATGTGCATATCATTGGTATTGTTAAATGTTGAAATTTTTACAAAAAATTAGATAAAAATGAAAAAAATATTAAAAATTTTGAAATTTCAATAGCACCACTCGACTCCAAATTTAATTCTGCTTCTATTAAGCTATAAAAATAATCACAAATCAAAAACTCAAATTTTCGCCTAAAAAAACAGCAAGGGGGGTACCTTACCATTTTGCAAAGTTTGAAAATTGGCTGTTTTCTCGAATTAATTACTCAAAAACTATAAGAGATATTTTGGAATTGAAAACACCACAGTAAAATTTGAACTTTCTTCTTTCCTCATGTAACATTTCGTATCATTACGATGTATAGTTAGGGAGCTACAGGCGTTTTAAAAAGGTATTGCAAGTGGCGAAACGTAAAATGTTAAAATCAGGTATTTTTATTGACATATAAATTGCAATAACTCTTAAACCATTTGAGATGTCAAAGTGATTTTTTCAGGGTTTATTCTCCTTTCAATTCTGCATCTTTTGATACCCATATCGTTGGTTTAAAAAAATTTTGATCTTTTTTGAATAAACTTTGAACTGCAATTACTCGTAAACCCTTAGAGATTTCAAAGTCATTTTTTCATGGTTTACTCTCTATTAAATTCTGCATCTATTATGTGCATATCATTGGTATTGTTAAATGTTGAAATTTTTACAAAAAATTAGATAAAAATGAAAAAAAAATTTAAAATTTTGAAATTTCAATAGCACCACTCGACTCCAAATTTAATTCTGCTTCTATTAGGCTATAAAAATAATCACAAATCAAAAACTCAAATTTTCGCCTAAAAAAACAGCAAGGGGGGTACCTTACCATTTTGCAAAGTTTGAAAATTGGCTGTTTTCTCGAATTAATTACTCAGAAACTATAAGAGATATTTTGGAATTGAAAACACCACAGTAAAATTTGAACTTTCTTCTTTCCTCATGTAACATTTCGTATCATTACAATGTATAGTTAGGGAGCTACAGGCGTTTTAAAAAGGTATTGCAAGTGGCGAAACGTAAAATGTTAAAATCAGGTATTTTTATTGACATATAAATTGCAATAACTCTTAAACCATTTGAGCTGTCAAAGTGATTTTTTCAGGGTTCATTCTCCTTTCAATTCTGCATCTTTTGATACCCATATCGTTGGTTTAAAAAAATTTTGATCTTTTTTGAATAAACTTTGAACTGCAATTACTCGTAAACCCTTAGAGATTTCAAAGTCATTTTTTCATGGTTTACTCTCTATTAAATTCTGCATCTATTAATGTGCATATCATTGGTATTGTTAAATGTTGAAATTTTTACAAAAAATTAGATAAAAATGAAAAAAATATTAAAAATTTTGAAATTTCAATAGCACCACTCGACTCCAAATTTAATTCTGCTTCTATTAAGCTATAAAAATAATCACAAATCAAAAACTCAAATTTTCGCCTAAAAAAACAGCAAGGGGGGTACCTTACCATTTTGCAAAGTTTGAAAATTGGCTGTTTTCTCGAATTAATTACTCAGAAACTATAAGAGATATTTTGGAATTGAAAACACCACAGTAAAATTTGAACTTTCTTCTTTCCTCATGTAACATTTCGTATCATTACGATGTATAGTTAGGGAGCTACAGGCGTTTTTAAAAGGTATTGCAAGTGGCGAAACGTAAAATGTTAAAATCAGGTATTTTTATTGACATATAAATTGCAATAACTCTTAAACCATTTGAGCTGTCAAAGTGATTTTTTCAGGGTTCATTCTCCTTTCAATTCTGCATCTTTTGATACCCATATCGTTGGTTTAAAAAAATTTTGATCTTTTTTGAATAAACTTTGAACTGCAATTACTCGTAAACCCTTAGAGATTTCAAAGTCATTTTTTCATGGTTTACTCTCTATTAAATTCTGCATCTATTAATGTGCATATCATTGGTATTGTTAAATGTTGAAATTTTTACAAAAAATTAGATAAAAATGAAAAAAATATTTAAAATTTTGAAATTTCAATAGCACCACTCGACTCCAAATTTAATTCTGCTTCTATTAAGCTATAAAAATAATCACAAATCAAAAACTCAAATTTTCGCCTAAAAAAACAGCAAGGGGGGTACCTTACCATTTTGCAAAGTTTGAAAATTGGCTGTTTTCTCGAATTAATTACTCAAAAACTATAAGAGATATTTTGGAATTGAAAACACCACAGTAAAATTTGAACTTTCTTCTTTCCTCATGTAACATTTCGTATCATTACGATGTATAGTTAGGGAGCTACAGGCGTTTTAAAAAGGTATTGCAAGTGGCGAAACGTAAAATGTTAAAATCATGTATTTTTATTGACATATAAATTGCAATAACTCTTAAACCATTTGAGATGTCAAAGTGATTATTTCAGGGTTTATTCTCCTTTCAATTCTGCATCTTTTGATACCCATATCGTTGGTTTAAAAAAATTTTGATCTTTTTTGAATAAACTTTGAACTGCAATTACTCGTAAACCCTTAGAGATTTCAAAGTCATTTTTTCATGGTTTACTCTCTATTAAATTCTGCATCTATTAATGTGCATATCATTGGTATTGTTAAATGTTGAAATTTTTACAAAAAATTAGATAAAAATGAAAAAAATATTAAAAATTTTGAAATTTCAATAGCACCACTCGACTCCAAATTTAATTCTGCTTCTATTAAGCTATAAAAATAATCACAAATCAAAAACTCAAATTTTCGCCTAAAAAAACAGCAAGGGGGGTACCTTACCATTTTGCAAAGTTTGAAAATTGGCTGTTTCCTCGAATTAATTACTCAAAAACTATAAGAGATATTTTGGAATTGAAAACACCACAGTAAAATTTGAACTTTCTTCTTTCCTCATGTAACATTTCGTATCATTACGATGTATAGTTAGGGAGCTACAGGCGTTTTAAAAAGGTATTGCAAGTGGCGAAACGTAAAATGTTAAAATCAGGTATTTTTATTGACATATAAATTGCAATAACTCTTAAACCATTTGAGCTGTCAAAGTGATTTTTTCAGGGTTCATTCTCCTTTCAATTCTGCATCTTTTGATACCCATATCGTTGGTTTAAAAAAATTTTGATCTTTTTTGAATAAACTTTGAACTGCAATTACTCGTAAACCCTTAGAGATTTCAAAGTCATTTTTTCATGGTTTACTCTCTATTAAATTCTGCATCTATTAATGTGCATATCATTGGTATTGTTAAATGTTGAAATTTTTACAAAAAATTAGATAAAAATGAAAAAATATTAAAAATTTTGAAATTTCAATAGCACCACTCGACTCCAAATTTAATTCTGCTTCTATTAAGCTATAAAAATAATCACAAATCAAAAACTCAAATTTTCGCCTAAAAAAACAGCAAGGGGGGGGTACCTTACCATTTTGCAAAGTTTGAAAATTGGCTGTTTTCTCGAATTAATTACTCAAAAACTATAAGAGATATTTTGGAATTGAAAACACCACAGTAAAATTTGAACTTTCTTCTTTCCTCATGTAACATTTCGTATCATTACGATGTATAGTTAGGGAGCTACAGGCGTTTTAAAAAGGTATTGCAAGTGGCGAAACGTAAAATGTTAAAATCAGGTATTTTTATTGACATATAAATTGCAATAACTCTTAAACCATTTGAGATGTCAAAGTGATTTTTTCAGGGTTTATTCTCCTTTCAATTCTGCATCTTTTGATACCCATATCGTGGGTTTAAAAAAATTTTGATCTTTTTTGAATAAACTTTGAACTGCAATTACTCGTAAACCCTTAGAGATTTCAAAGTCATTTTTTCATGGTTTACTCTCTATTAAATTCTGCATCTATTATGTGCATATCATTGGTATTGTTAAATGTTGAAATTTTTACAAAAAATTAGATAAAAATGAAAAAAAAATTTAAAATTTTGAAATTTCAATAGCACCACTCGACTCCAAATTTAATTCTGCTTCTATTAGGCTATAAAAATAATCACAAATCAAAAACTCAAATTTTCGCCTAAAAAAACAGCAAGGGGGGTACCTTACCATTTTGCAAAGTTTGAAAATTGGCTGTTTTCTCGAATTAATTACTCAGAAACTATAAGAGATATTTTGGAATTGAAAACACCACAGTAAAATTTGAACTTTCTTCTTTCCTCATGTAACATTTCGTATCATTACGATGTATAGTTAGGGAGCTACAGGCGTTTTAAAAAGGTATTGCAAGTGGCGAAACGTAAAATGTTAAAATCATGTATTTTTATTGACATATAAATTGCAATAACTCTTAAACCATTTGAGATGTCAAAGTGATTATTTCAGGGTTTATTCTCCTTTCAATTCTGCATCTTTTGATACCCATATCGTTGGTTTAAAAAAATTTTGATCTTTTTTGAATAAACTTTGAACTGCAATTACTCGTAAACCCTTAGAGATTTCAAAGTCATTTTTTCATGGTTTACTCTCTATTAAATTCTGCATCTATTAATGTGCATATCATTGGTATTGTTAAATGTTGAAATTTTTACAAAAAATTAGATAAAAATGAAAAAAATATTAAAAATTTTGAAATTTCAATAGCACCACTCGACTCCAAATTTAATTCTGCTTCTATTAAGCTATAAAAATAATCACAAATCAAAAACTCAAATTTTCGCCTAAAAAAACAGCAAGGGGGGGGTACCTTACCATTTTGCAAAGTTTGAAAATTGGCTGTTTCCTCGAATTAATTACTCAAAAACTATAAGAGATATTTTGGAATTGAAAACACCACAGTAAAATTTGAACTTTCTTCTTTCCTCATGTAACATTTCGTATCATTACGATGTATAGTTAGGGAGCTACAGGCGTTTTAAAAAGGTATTGCAAGTGGCGAAACGTAAAATGTTAAAATCAGGTATTTTTATTGACATATAAATTGCAATAACTCTTAAACCATTTGAGCTGTCAAAGTGATTTTTTCAGGGTTCATTCTCCTTTCAATTCTGCATCTTTTGATACCCATATCGTTGGTTTAAAAAAATTTTGATCTTTTTTGAATAAACTTTGAACTGCAATTACTCGTAAACCCTTAGAGATTTCAAAGTCATTTTTTCATGGTTTACTCTCTATTAAATTCTGCATCTATTAATGTGCATATCATTGGTATTGTTAAATGTTGAAATTTTTACAAAAAATTAGATAAAAATGAAAAAATATTAAAAATTTTGAAATTTCAATAGCACCACTCGACTCCAAATTTAATTCTGCTTCTATTAAGCTATAAAAATAATCACAAATCAAAAACTCAAATTTTCGCCTAAAAAAACAGCAAGGGGGGGGTACCTTACCATTTTGCAAAGTTTGAAAATTGGCTGTTTTCTCGAATTAATTACTCAAAAACTATAAGAGATATTTTGGAATTGAAAACACCACAGTAAAATTTGAACTTTCTTCTTTCCTCATGTAACATTTCGTATCATTACGATGTATAGTTAGGGAGCTACAGGCGTTTTAAAAAGGTATTGCAAGTGGCGAAACGTAAAATGTTAAAATCAGGTATTTTTATTGACATATAAATTGCAATAACTCTTAAACCATTTGAGATGTCAAAGTGATTTTTTCAGGGTTTATTCTCCTTTCAATTCTGCATCTTTTGATACCCATATCGTGGGTTTAAAAAAATTTTGATCTTTTTTGAATAAACTTTGAACTGCAATTACTCGTAAACCCTTAGAGATTTCAAAGTCATTTTTTCATGGTTTACTCTCTATTAAATTCTGCATCTATTAATGTGCATATCATTGGTATTGTTAAATGTTGAAATTTTTACAAAAAATTAGATAAAAATGAAAAAAATATTAAAAATTTTGAAATTTCAATAGCACCACTCGACTCCAAATTTAATTCTGCTTCTATTAAGCTATAAAAATAATCACAAATCAAAAACTCAAATTTTCGCCTAAAAAAACAGCAAGGGGGGTACCTTACCATTTTGCAAAGTTTGAAAATTGGCTGTTTTCTCGAATTAATTACTCAAAAACTATAAGAGATATTTTGGAATTGAAAACACCACAGTAAAATTTGAACTTTCTTCTTTCCTCATGTAACATTTCGTATCATTACGATGTATAGTTAGGGAGCTACAGGCGTTTTAAAAAGGTATTGCAAGTGGCGAAACGTAAAATGTTAAAATCAGGTATTTTTATTGACATATAAATTGCAATAACTCTTAAACCATTTGAGCTGTCAAAGTGATTTTTTCAGGGTTCATTCTCCTTTCAATTCTGCATCTTTTGATATCCATATCGTTGGTTTAAAAAAATTTTGATCTTTTTTGAATAAACTTTGAACTGCAATTACTCGTAAACCCTTAGAGATTTCAAAGTCATTTTTTCATGGTTTACTCTCTATTAAATTCTGCATCTATTAATGTGCATATCATTGGTATTGTTAAATGTTGAAATTTTTACAAAAAATTAGATAAAAATGAAAAAAATATTAAAAATTTTGAAATTTCAATAGCACCACTCGACTCCAAATTTAATTCTGCTTCTATTAAGCTATAAAAATAATCACAAATCAAAAACTCAAATTTTCGCCTAAAAAAACAGCAAGGGGGACCTTACCATTTTGCAAAGTTTGAAAATTGGCTGTTTTCTCGAATTAATTACTCAAAAACTATAAGAGATATTTTGGAATTGAAAACACCACAGTAAAATTTGAACTTTCTTCTTTCCTCATGTAACATTTCGTATCATTACGATGTATAGTTAGGGAGCTACAGGCGTTTTAAAAAGGTATTGCAAGTGGCGAAACGTAAAATGTTAAAATCAGGTATTTTTATTGACATATAAATTGCAATAACTCTTAAACCATTTGAGCTGTCAAAGTGATTTTTTCAGGGTTCATTCTCCTTTCAATTCTGCATCTTTTGATACCCATATCGTTGGTTTAAAAAATTTTTGATCTTTTTTGAATAAACTTTGAACTGCAATTACTCGTAAACCCTTAGAGATTTCAAAGTCATTTTTTCATGGTTTACTCTCTATTAAATTCTGCATCTATTAATGTGCATATCATTGGTATTGTTAAATGTTGAAATTTTTACAAAAAATTAGATAAAAATGAAAAAAATATTAAAAATTTTGAAATTTCAATAGCACCACTCGACTCCAAATTTAATTCTGCTTCTATTAAGCTATAAAAATAATCACAAATCAAAAACTCAAATTTTCGCCTAAAAAAACAGCAAGGGGGGGGTACCTTACCATTTTGCAAAGTTTGAAAATTGGCTGTTTTCTCGAATTAATTACTCAAAAACTATAAGAGATATTTTGGAATTGAAAACACCACAGTAAAATTTGAACTTTCTTCTTTCCTCATGTAACATTTCGTATCATTACGATGTATAGTTAGGGAGCTACAGGCGTTTTAAAAAGGTATTGCAAGTGGCGAAACGTAAAATGTTAAAATCAGGTATTTTTATTGACATATAAATTGCAATAACTCTTAAACCATTTGAGATGTCAAAGTGATTTTTTCAGGGTTTATTCTCCTTTCAATTCTGCATCTTTTGATACCCATATCGTGGGTTTAAAAAAATTTTGATCTTTTTTGAATAAACTTTGAACTGCAATTACTCGTAAACCCTTAGAGATTTCAAAGTCATTTTTTCATGGTTTACTCTCTATTAAATTCTGCATCTATTAATGTGCATATCATTGGTATTGTTAAATGTTGAAATTTTTACAAAAAATTAGATAAAAATGAAAAAAATATTAAAAATTTTGAAATTTCAATAGCACCACTCGACTCCAAATTTAATTCTGCTTCTATTAAGCTATAAAAATAATCACAAATCAAAAACTCAAATTTTCGCCTAAAAAAACAGCAAGGGGGGAACCTTACCATTTTGCAAAGTTTGAAAATTGGCTGTTTTCTCGAATTAATTACTCAAAAACTATAAGAGATATTTTGGAATTGAAAACACCACAGTAAAATTTGAACTTTCTTCTTTCCTCATGTAACATTTCGTATCATTACGATGTATAGTTAGGGAGCTACAGGCGTTTTAAAAAGGTATTGCAAGTGGCGAAACGTAAAATGTTAAAATCAGGTATTTTTATTGACATATAAATTGCAATAACTCTTAAACCATTTGAGATGTCAAAGTGATTTTTTCAGGGTTTATTCTCCTTTCAATTCTGCATCTTTTGATACCCATATCGTGGGTTTAAAAAAATTTTGATCTTTTTTGAATAAACTTTGAACTGCAATTACTCGTAAACCCTTAGAGATTTCAAAGTCATTTTTTCATGGTTTACTCTCTATTAAATTCTGCATCTATTAATGTGCATATCATTGGTATTGTTAAATGTTGAAATTTTTACAAAAAATTAGATAAAAATGAAAAAAATATTAAAAATTTTGAAATTTCAATAGCACCACTCGACTCCAAATTTAATTCTGCTTCTATTAAGCTATAAAAATAATCACAAATCAAAAACTCAAATTTTCGCCTAAAAAAACAGCAAGGGGGGAACCTTACCATTTTGCAAAGTTTGAAAATTGGCTGTTTTCTCGAATTAATTACTCAAAAACTATAAGAGATATTTTGGAATTGAAAACACCACAGTAAAATTTGAACTTTCTTCTTTCCTCATGTAACATTTCGTATCATTACGATGTATAGTTAGGGAGCTACAGGCGTTTTAAAAAGGTATTGCAAGTGGCGAAACGTAAAATGTTAAAATCAGGTATTTTTATTGACATATAAATTGCAATAACTCTTAAACCATTTGAGATGTCAAAGTGATTTTTTCAGGGTTTATTCTCCTTTCAATTCTGCATCTTTTGATACCCATATCGTGGGTTTAAAAAAATTTTGATCTTTTTTGAATAAACTTTGAACTGCAATTACTCGTAAACCCTTAGAGATTTCAAAGTCATTTTTTCATGGTTTACTCTCTATTAAATTCTGCATCTATTAATGTGCATATCATTGGTATTGTTAAATGTTGAAATTTTTACAAAAAATTAGATAAAAATGAAAAAAATATTAAAAATTTTGAAATTTCAATAGCACCACTCGACTCCAAATTTAATTCTGCTTCTATTAAGCTATAAAAATAATCACAAATCAAAAACTCAAATTTTCGCCTAAAAAAACAGCAAGGGGGGAACCTTACCATTTTGCAAAGTTTGAAAATTGGCTGTTTTCTCGAATTAATTACTCAAAAACTATAAGAGATATTTTGGAATTGAAAACACCACAGTAAAATTTGAACTTTCTTCTTTCCTCATGTAACATTTCGTATCATTACGATGTATAGTTAGGGAGCTACAGGCGTTTTAAAAAGGTATTGCAAGTGGCGAAACGTAAAATGTTAAAATCAGGTATTTTTATTGACATATAAATTGCAATAACTCTTAAACCATTTGAGATGTCAAAGTGATTTTTTCAGGGTTCATTCTCCTTTCAATTCTGCATCTTTTGATACCCATATCGTGGGTTTAAAAAAATTTTGATCTTTTTTGAATAAACTTTGAACTGCAATTACTCGTAAACCCTTAGAGATTTCAAAGTCATTTTTTCATGGTTTACTCTCTATTAAATTCTGCATCTATTAATGTGCATATCATTGGTATTGTTAAATGTTGAAATTTTTACAAAAAATTAGATAAAAATGAAAAAAATATTAAAAATTTTGAAATTTCAATAGCACCACTCGACTCCAAATTTAATTCTGCTTCTATTAAGCTATAAAAATAATCACAAATCAAAAACTCAAATTTTCGCCTAAAAAAACAGCAAGGGGGGTACCTTACCATTTTGCAAAGTTTGAAAATTGGCTGTTTTCTCGAATTAATTACTCAAAAACTATAAGAGATATTTTGGAATTGAAAACACCACAGTAAAATTTGAACTTTCTTCTTTCCTCATGTAACATTTCGTATCATTACGATGTATAGTTAGGGAGCTACAGGCGTTTTAAAAAGGTATTGCAAGTGGCGAAACGTAAAATGTTAAAATCAGGTATTTTTATTGACATATAAATTGCAATAACTCTTAAACCATTTGAGATGTCAAAGTGATTTTTTCAGGGTTTATTCTCCTTTCAATTCTGCATCTTTTGATACCCATATCGTTGGTTTAAAAAAATTTTGATCTTTTTTGAATAAACTTTGAACTGCAATTACTCGTAAACCCTTAGAGATTTCAAAGTCATTTTTTCATGGTTTACTCTCTATTAAATTCTGCATCTATTATGTGCATATCATTGGTATTGTTAAATGTTGAAATTTTTACAAAAAATTAGATAAAAATGAAAAAAAAATTTAAAATTTTGAAATTTCAATAGCACCACTCGACTCCAAATTTAATTCTGCTTCTATTAGGCTATAAAAATAATCACAAATCAAAAACTCAAATTTTCGCCTAAAAAAACAGCAAGGGGGGTACCTTACCATTTTGCAAAGTTTGAAAATTGGCTGTTTTCTCGAATTAATTACTCAGAAACTATAAGAGATATTTTGGAATTGAAAACACCACAGTAAAATTTGAACTTTCTTCTTTCCTCATGTAACATTTCGTATCATTACGATGTATAGTTAGGGAGCTACAGGCGTTTTTAAAAGGTATTGCAAGTGGCGAAACGTAAAATGTTAAAATCAGGTATTTTTATTGACATATAAATTGCAATAACTCTTAAACCATTTGAGCTGTCAAAGTGATTTTTTCAGGGTTCATTCTCCTTTCAATTCTGCATCTTTTGATACCCATATCGTTGGTTTAAAAAAATTTTGATCTTTTTTGAATAAACTTTGAACTGCAATTACTCGTAAACCCTTAGAGATTTCAAAGTCATTTTTTCATGGTTTACTCTCTATTAAATTCTGCATCTATTAATGTGCATATCATTGGTATTGTTAAATGTTGAAATTTTTACAAAAAATTAGATAAAAATGAAAAAAATATTAAAAATTTTGAAATTTCAATAGCACCACTCGACTCCAAATTTAATTCTGCTTCTATTAAGCTATAAAAATAATCACAAATCAAAAACTCAAATTTTCGCCTAAAAAAACAGCAAGGGGGGTACCTTACCATTTTGCAAAGTTTGAAAATTGGCTGTTTCCTCGAATTAATTACTCAAAAACTATAAGAGATATTTTGGAATTGAAAACACCACAGTAAAATTTGAACTTTCTTCTTTCCTCATGTAACATTTCGTATCATTACGATGTATAGTTAGGGAGCTACAGGCGTTTTAAAAAGGTATTGCAAGTGGCGAAACGTAAAATGTTAAAATCAGGTATTTTTATTGACATATAAATTGCAATAACTCTTAAACCATTTGAGCTGTCAAAGTGATTTTTTCAGGGTTCATTCTCCTTTCAATTCTGCATCTTTTGATACCCATATCGTTGGTTTAAAAAAATTTTGATCTTTTTTGAATAAACTTTGAACTGCAATTACTCGTAAACCCTTAGAGATTTCAAAGTCATTTTTTCATGGTTTACTCTCTATTAAATTCTGCATCTATTAATGTGCATATCATTGGTATTGTTAAATGTTGAAATTTTTACAAAAAATTAGATAAAAATGAAAAAATATTAAAAATTTTGAAATTTCAATAGCACCACTCGACTCCAAATTTAATTCTGCTTCTATTAAGCTATAAAAATAATCACAAATCAAAAACTCAAATTTTCGCCTAAAAAAACAGCAAGGGGGGGGTACCTTACCATTTTGCAAAGTTTGAAAATTGGCTGTTTTCTCGAATTAATTACTCAAAAACTATAAGAGATATTTTGGAATTGAAAACACCACAGTAAAATTTGAACTTTCTTCTTTCCTCATGTAACATTTCGTATCATTACGATGTATAGTTAGGGAGCTACAGGCGTTTTAAAAAGGTATTGCAAGTGGCGAAACGTAAAATGTTAAAATCAGGTATTTTTATTGACATATAAATTGCAATAACTCTTAAACCATTTGAGATGTCAAAGTGATTTTTTCAGGGTTTATTCTCCTTTCAATTCTGCATCTTTTGATACCCATATCGTGGGTTTAAAAAAATTTTGATCTTTTTTGAATAAACTTTGAACTGCAATTACTCGTAAACCCTTAGAGATTTCAAAGTCATTTTTTCATGGTTTACTCTCTATTAAATTCTGCATCTATTAATGTGCATATCATTGGTATTGTTAAATGTTGAAATTTTTACAAAAAATTAGATAAAAATGAAAAAAATATTAAAAATTTTGAAATTTCAATAGCACCACTCGACTCCAAATTTAATTCTGCTTCTATTAAGCTATAAAAATAATCACAAATCAAAAACTCAAATTTTCGCCTAAAAAAACAGCAAGGGGGGTACCTTACCATTTTGCAAAGTTTGAAAATTGGCTGTTTTCTCGAATTAATTACTCAGAAACTATAAGAGATATTTTGGAATTGAAAACACCACAGTAAAATTTGAACTTTCTTCTTTCCTCATGTAACATTTCGTATCATTACGATGTATAGTTAGGGAGCTACAGGCGTTTTAAAAAGGTATTGCAAGTGGCGAAACGTAAAATGTTAAAATCATGTATTTTTATTGACATATAAATTGCAATAACTCTTAAACCATTTGAGATGTCAAAGTGATTATTTCAGGGTTTATTCTCCTTTCAATTCTGCATCTTTTGATACCCATATCGTTGGTTTAAAAAAATTTTGATCTTTTTTGAATAAACTTTGAACTGCAATTACTCGTAAACCCTTAGAGATTTCAAAGTCATTTTTTCATGGTTTACTCTCTATTAAATTCTGCATCTATTAATGTGCATATCATTGGTATTGTTAAATGTTGAAATTTTTACAAAAAATTAGATAAAAATGAAAAAAATATTAAAAATTTTGAAATTTCAATAGCACCACTCGACTCCAAATTTAATTCTGCTTCTATTAAGCTATAAAAATAATCACAAATCAAAAACTCAAATTTTCGCCTAAAAAAACAGCAAGGGGGGTACCTTACCATTTTGCAAAGTTTGAAAATTGGCTGTTTTCTCGAATTAATTACTCAAAAACTATAAGAGATATTTTGGAATTGAAAACACCACAGTAAAATTTGAACTTTCTTCTTTCCTCATGTAACATTTCGTATCATTACGATGTATAGTTAGGGAGCTACAGGCGTTTTAAAAAGGTATTGCAAGTGGCGAAACGTAAAATGTTAAAATCAGGTATTTTTATTGACATATAAATTGCAATAACTCTTAAACCATTTGAGCTGTCAAAGTGATTTTTTCAGGGTTCATTCTCCTTTCAATTCTGCATCTTTTGATACCCATATCGTTGGTTTAAAAAAATTTTGATCTTTTTTGAATAAACTTTGAACTGCAATTACTCGTAAACCCTTAGAGATTTCAAAGTTATTTTTTCATGGTTTACTCTCTATTAAATTCTGCATCTATTAATGTGCATATCATTGGTATTGTTAAATGTTGAAATTTTTACAAAAAATTAGATAAAAATGAAAAAAATATTAAAAATTTTGAAATTTCAATAGCACCACTCGACTCCAAATTTAATTCTGCTTCTATTAAGCTATAAAAATAATCACAAATCAAAAACTCAAATTTTCGCCTAAAAAAACAGCAAGGGGGGTACCTTACCATTTTGCAAAGTTTGAAAATTGGCTGTTTTCTCGAATTAATTACTCAAAAACTATAAGAGATATTTTGGAATTGAAAACACCACAGTAAAATTTGAACTTTCTTCTTTCCTCATGTAACATTTCGTATCATTACGATGTATAGTTAGGGAGCTACAGGCGTTTTAAAAAGGTATTGCAAGTGGCGAAACGTAAAATGTTAAAATCAGGTATTTTTATTGACATATAAATTGCAATAACTCTTAAACCATTTGAGATGTCAAAGTGATTTTTTCAGGGTTTATTCTCCTTTCAATTCTGCATCTTTTGATACCCATATCGTGGGTTTAAAAAAATTTTGATCTTTTTTGAATAAACTTTGAACTGCAATTACTCGTAAACCCTTAGAGATTTCAAAGTCATTTTTTCATGGTTTACTCTCTATTAAATTCTGCATCTATTAATGTGCATATCATTGGTATTGTTAAATGTTGAAATTTTTACAAAAAATTAGATAAAAATGAAAAAAATATTAAAAATTTTGAAATTTCAATAGCACCACTCGACTCCAAATTTAATTCTGCTTCTATTAAGCTATAAAAATAATCACAAATCAAAAACTCAAATTTTCGCCTAAAAAAACAGCAAGGGGGGTACCTTACCATTTTGCAAAGTTTGAAAATTGGCTGTTTTCTCGAATTAATTACTCAAAAACTATAAGAGATATTTTGGAATTGAAAACACCACAGTAAAATTTGAACTTTCTTCTTTCCTCATGTAACATTTCGTATCATTACGATGTATAGTTAGGGAGCTACAGGCGTTTTAAAAAGGTATTGCAAGTGGCGAAACGTAAAATGTTAAAATCAGGTATTTTTATTGACATATAAATTGCAATAACTCTTAAACCATTTGAGCTGTCAAAGTGATTTTTTCAGGGTTCATTCTCCTTTCAATTCTGCATCTTTTGATACCCATATCGTTGGTTTAAAAAAATTTTGATCTTTTTTGAATAAACTTTGAACTGCAATTACTCGTAAACCCTTAGAGATTTCAAAGTCATTTTTTCATGGTTTACTCTCTATTAAATTCTGCATCTATTAATGTGCATATCATTGGTATTGTTAAATGTTGAAATTTTTACAAAAAATTAGATAAAAATGAAAAAAATATTAAAAATTTTGAAATTTCAATAGCACCACTCGACTCCAAATTTAATTCTGCTTCTATTAAGCTATAAAAATAATCACAAATCAAAAACTCAAATTTTCGCCTAAAAAAACAGCAAGGGGGGTACCTTACCATTTTGCAAAGTTTGAAAATTGGCTGTTTTCTCGAATTAATTACTCAGAAACTATAAGAGATATTTTGGAATTGAAAACACCACAGTAAAATTTGAACTTTCTTCTTTCCTCATGTAACATTTCGTATCATTACGATGTATAGTTAGGGAGCTACAGGCGTTTTAAAAAGGTATTGCAAGTGGCGAAACGTAAAATGTTAAAATCAGGTATTTTTATTGACATATAAATTGCAATAACTCTTAAACCATTTGAGATGTCAAAGTGATTTTTTCAGGGTTTATTCTCCTTTCAATTCTGCATCTTTTGATACCCATATCGTGGGTTTAAAAAAATTTTGATCTTTTTTGAATAAACTTTGAACTGCAATTACTCGTAAACCCTTAGAGATTTCAAAGTCATTTTTTCATGGTTTACTCTCTATTAAATTCTGCATCTATTAATGTGCATATCATTGGTATTGTTAAATGTTGAAATTTTTACAAAAAATTAGATAAAAATGAAAAAAATATTAAAAATTTTGAAATTTCAATAGCACCACTCGACTCCAAATTTAATTCTGCTTCTATTAAGCTATAAAAATAATCACAAATCAAAAACTCAAATTTTCGCCTAAAAAAACAGCAAGGGGGGAACCTTACCATTTTGCAAAGTTTGAAAATTGGCTGTTTTCTCGAATTAATTACTCAAAAACTATAAGAGATATTTTGGAATTGAAAACACCACAGTAAAATTTGAACTTTCTTCTTTCCTCATGTAACATTTCGTATCATTACGATGTATAGTTAGGGAGCTACAGGCGTTTTAAAAAGGTATTGCAAGTGGCGAAACGTAAAATGTTAAAATCAGGTATTTTTATTGACATATAAATTGCAATAACTCTTAAACCATTTGAGATGTCAAAGTGATTTTTTCAGGGTTCATTCTCCTTTCAATTCTGCATCTTTTGATACCCATATCGTGGGTTTAAAAAAATTTTGATCTTTTTTGAATAAACTTTGAACTGCAATTACTCGTAAACCCTTAGAGATTTCAAAGTCATTTTTTCATGGTTTACTCTCTATTAAATTCTGCATCTATTAATGTGCATATCATTGGTATTGTTAAATGTTGAAATTTTTACAAAAAATTAGATAAAAATGAAAAAAATATTAAAAATTTTGAAATTTCAATAGCACCACTCGACTCCAAATTTAATTCTGCTTCTATTAAGCTATAAAAATAATCACAAATCAAAAACTCAAATTTTCGCCTAAAAAAACAGCAAGGGGGGAACCTTACCATTTTGCAAAGTTTGAAAATTGGCTGTTTTCTCGAATTAATTACTCAAAAACTATAAGAGATATTTTGGAATTGAAAACACCACAGTAAAATTTGAACTTTCTTCTTTCCTCATGTAACATTTCGTATCATTACGATGTATAGTTAGGGAGCTACAGGCGTTTTAAAAAGGTATTGCAAGTGGCGAAACGTAAAATGTTAAAATCAGGTATTTTTATTGACATATAAATTGCAATAACTCTTAAACCATTTGAGATGTCAAAGTGATTTTTTCAGGGTTCATTCTCCTTTCAATTCTGCATCTTTTGATACCCATATCGTGGGTTTAAAAAAATTTTGATCTTTTTTGAATAAACTTTGAACTGCAATTACTCGTAAACCCTTAGAGATTTCAAAGTCATTTTTTCATGGTTTACTCTCTATTAAATTCTGCATCTATTAATGTGCATATCATTGGTATTGTTAAATGTTGAAATTTTTACAAAAAATTAGATAAAAATGAAAAAAATATTAAAAATTTTGAAATTTCAATAGCACCACTCGACTCCAAATTTAATTCTGCTTCTATTAAGCTATAAAAATAATCACAAATCAAAAACTCAAATTTTCGCCTAAAAAAACAGCAAGGGGGGAACCTTACCATTTTGCAAAGTTTGAAAATTGGCTGTTTTCTCGAATTAATTACTCAAAAACTATAAGAGATATTTTGGAATTGAAAACACCACAGTAAAATTTGAACTTTCTTCTTTCCTCATGTAACATTTCGTATCATTACGATGTATAGTTAGGGAGCTACAGGCGTTTTAAAAAGGTATTGCAAGTGGCGAAACGTAAAATGTTAAAATCAGGTATTTTTATTGACATATAAATTGCAATAACTCTTAAACCATTTGAGATGTCAAAGTGATTTTTTCAGGGTTTATTCTCCTTTCAATTCTGCATCTTTTGATACCCATATCGTGGGTTTAAAAAAATTTTGATCTTTTTTGAATAAACTTTGAACTGCAATTACTCGTAAACCCTTAGAGATTTCAAAGTCATTTTTTCATGGTTTACTCTCTATTAAATTCTGCATCTATTAATGTGCATATCATTGGTATTGTTAAATGTTGAAATTTTTACAAAAAATTAGATAAAAATGAAAAAAATATTAAAAATTTTGAAATTTCAATAGCACCACTCGACTCCAAATTTAATTCTGCTTCTATTAAGCTATAAAAATAATCACAAATCAAAAACTCAAATTTTCGCCTAAAAAAACAGCAAGGGGGGGGAACCTTACCATTTTGCAAAGTTTGAAAATTGGCTGTTTTCTCGAATTAATTACTCAAAAACTATAAGAGATATTTTGGAATTGAAAACACCACAGTAAAATTTGAACTTTCTTCTTTCCTCATGTAACATTTCGTATCATTACGATGTATAGTTAGGGAGCTACAGGCGTTTTAAAAAGGTATTGCAAGTGGCGAAACGTAAAATGTTAAAATCAGGTATTTTTATTGACATATAAATTGCAATAACTCTTAAACCATTTGAGCTGTCAAAGTGATTTTTTCAGGGTTCATTCTCCTTTCAATTCTGCATCTTTTGATACCCATATCGTGGGTTTAAAAAAATTTTGATCTTTTTTGAATAAACTTTGAACTGCAATTACTCGTAAACCCTTAGAGATTTCAAAGTCATTTTTTCATGGTTTACTCTCTATTAAATTCTGCATCTATTAATGTGCATATCATTGGTATTGTTAAATGTTGAAATTTTTACAAAAAATTAGATAAAAATGAAAAAAATATTAAAAATTTTGAAATTTCAATAGCACCACTCGACTCCAAATTTAATTCTGCTTCTATTAGGCTATAAAAATAATCACAAATCAAAAACCCAAATTTTCGCCTAAAAAAACAGCAAGGGGGGTGGGTACCTTACCATTTTGCAAAGTTTGAAAATTGGCTGTTTTCTCGAATTAATTACTCAAAAACTATAAGAGATATTTTCGAATTGAAAACACCACAGTAAAATTTGAACTTTCTTCTTTCCTCATGTAACATTTCGTATCATTACGATGTATAGTTAGGGAGCTACAGGCGTTTTCAAAAGGTATTGCAAGTGGCGAAACGTAAAATGTTAAAATCAGGTATTTTTATTGACATATAAATTGCAATAACTCTTAAACCATTTGAGATGTCAAAGTGATTTTTTCAGGGTTTATTCTCCTTTCAATTCTGCATCTTTTGATACCCATATCGTTGGTTTAAAAAAATTTTGATCTTTTTTGAATAAACTTTGAACTGCAATTACTCGTAAACCCTTAGAGATTTCAAAGTCATTTTTTCATGGTTTACTCTCTATTAAATTCTGCATCTATTAATGTGCATATCATTGGTATTGTTAAATGTTGAAATTTTTACAAAAAATTAGATAAAAATGAAAAAATATTAAAAATTTTGAAATTTCAATAGCACCACTCGACTCCAAATTTAATTCTGCTTCTATTAAGCTATAAAAATAATCACAAATCAAAAACTCAAATTTTCGCCTAAAAAAACAGCAAGGGGGGGTACCTTACCATTTTGCAAAGTTTGAAAATTGGCTGTTTTCTCGAATTAATTACTCAAAAACTATAAGAGATATTTTGGAATTGAAAACACCACAGTAAAATTTGAACTTTCTTCTTTCCTCATGTAACATTTCGTATCATTACGATGTATAGTTAGGGAGCTACAGGCGTTTTAAAAAGGTATTGCAAGTGGCGAAACGTAAAATGTTAAAATCAGGTATTTTTATTGACATATAAATTGCAATAACTCTTAAACCATTTGAGATGTCAAAGTGATTTTTTCAGGGTTTATTCTCCTTTCAATTCTGCATCTTTTGATACCCATATCGTTGGTTTAAAAAAATTTTGATCTTTTTTGAATAAACTTTGAACTGCAATTACTCGTAAACCCTTAGAGATTTCAAAGTCATTTTTTCATGGTTTACTCTCTATTAAATTCTGCATCTATTAATGTGCATATCATTGGTATTGTTAAATGTTGAAATTTTTACAAAAAATTAGATAAAAATGAAAAAATATTAAAAATTTTGAAATTTCAATAGCACCACTCGACTCCAAATTTAATTCTGCTTCTATTAAGCTATAAAAATAATCACAAATCAAAAACTCAAATTTTCGCCTAAAAAAACAGCAAGGGGGGGGTACCTTACCATTTTGCAAAGTTTGAAAATTGGCTGTTTTCTCGAATTAATTACTCAAAAACTATAAGAGATATTTTGGAATTGAAAACACCACAGTAAAATTTGAACTTTCTTCTTTCCTCATGTAACATTTCGTATCATTACGATGTATAGTTAGGGAGCTACAGGCGTTTTAAAAAGGTATTGCAAGTGGCGAAACGTAAAATGTTAAAATCAGGTATTTTTATTGACATATAAATTGCAATAACTCTTAAACCATTTGAGATGTCAAAGTGATTTTTTCAGGGTTTATTCTCCTTTCAATTCTGCATCTTTTGATACCCATATCGTGGGTTTAAAAAAATTTTGATCTTTTTTGAATAAACTTTGAACTGCAATTACTCGTAAACCCTTAGAGATTTCAAAGTCATTTTTTCATGGTTTACTCTCTATTAAATTCTGCATCTATTAATGTGCATATCATTGGTATTGTTAAATGTTGAAATTTTTACAAAAAATTAGATAAAAATGAAAAAAATATTAAAAATTTTGAAATTTCAATAGCACCACTCGACTCCAAATTTAATTCTGCTTCTATTAAGCTATAAAAATAATCACAAATCAAAAACTCAAATTTTCGCCTAAAAAAACAGCAAGGGGGGTACCTTACCATTTTGCAAAGTTTGAAAATTGGCTGTTTTCTCGAATTAATTACTCAGAAACTATAAGAGATATTTTGGAATTGAAAACACCACAGTAAAATTTGAACTTTCTTCTTTCCTCATGTAACATTTCGTATCATTACGATGTATAGTTAGGGAGCTACAGGCGTTTTAAAAAGGTATTGCAAGTGGCGAAACGTAAAATGTTAAAATCAGGTATTTTTATTGACATATAAATTGCAATAACTCTTAAACCATTTGAGATGTCAAAGTGATTTTTTCAGGGTTTATTCTCCTTTCAATTCTGCATCTTTTGATACCCATATCGTGGGTTTAAAAAAATTTTGATCTTTTTTGAATAAACTTTGAACTGCAATTACTCGTAAACCCTTAGAGATTTCAAAGTCATTTTTTCATGGTTTACTCTCTATTAAATTCTGCATCTATTAATGTGCATATCATTGGTATTGTTAAATGTTGAAATTTTTACAAAAAATTAGATAAAAATGAAAAAAATATTAAAAATTTTGAAATTTCAATAGCACCACTCGACTCCAAATTTAATTCTGCTTCTATTAAGCTATAAAAATAATCACAAATCAAAAACTCAAATTTTTGCCTAAAAAAACAGCAAGGGGGGAACCTTACCATTTTGCAAAGTTTGAAAATTGGCTGTTTTCTCGAATTAATTACTCAAAAACTATAAGAGATATTTTGGAATTGAAAACACCACAGTAAAATTTGAACTTTCTTCTTTCCTCATGTAACATTTCGTATCATTACGATGTATAGTTAGGGAGCTACAGGCGTTTTAAAAAGGTATTGCAAGTGGCGAAACGTAAAATGTTAAAATCAGGTATTTTTATTGACATATAAATTGCAATAACTCTTAAACCATTTGAGCTGTCAAAGTGATTTTTTCAGGGTTCATTCTCCTTTCAATTCTGCATCTTTTGATACCCATATCGTGGGTTTAAAAAAATTTTGATCTTTTTTGAATAAACTTTGAACTGCAATTACTCGTAAACCCTTAGAGATTTCAAAGTCATTTTTTCATGGTTTACTCTCTATTAAATTCTGCATCTATTAATGTGCATATCATTGGTATTGTTAAATGTTGAAATTTTTACAAAAAATTAGATAAAAATGAAAAAAATATTAAAAATTTTGAAATTTCAATAGCACCACTCGACTCCAAATTTAATTCTGCTTCTATTAGGCTATAAAAATAATCACAAATCAAAAACTCAAATTTTCGCCTAAAAAAACAGCAAGGGGGGTACCTTACCATTTTGCAAAGTTTGAAAATTGGCTGTTTTCTCGAATTAATTACTCAAAAACTATAAGAGATATTTTCGAATTGAAAACACCACAGTAAAATTTGAACTTTCTTCTTTCCTCATGTAACATTTCGTATCATTACGATGTATAGTTAGGGAGCTACAGGCGTTTTCAAAAGGTATTGCAAGTGGCGAAACGTAAAATGTTAAAATCAGGTATTTTTATTGACATATAAATTGCAATAACTCTTAAACCATTTGAGATGTCAAAGTGATTTTTTCAGGGTTTATTCTCCTTTCAATTCTGCATCTTTTGATACCCATATCGTTGGTTTAAAAAAATTTTGATCTTTTTTGAATAAACTTTGAACTGCAATTACTCGTAAACCCTTAGAGATTTCAAAGTCATTTTTTCATGGTTTACTCTCTATTAAATTCTGCATCTATTAATGTGCATATCATTGGTATTGTTAAATGTTGAAATTTTTACAAAAAATTAGATAAAAATGAAAAAATATTAAAAATTTTGAAATTTCAATAGCACCACTCGACTCCAAATTTAATTCTGCTTCTATTAAGCTATAAAAATAATCACAAATCAAAAACTCAAATTTTCGCCTAAAAAAACAGCAAGGGGGGTACCTTACCATTTTGCAAAGTTTGAAAATTGGCTGTTTTCTCGAATTAATTACTCAAAAACTATAAGAGATATTTTGGAATTGAAAACACCACAGTAAAATTTGAACTTTCTTCTTTCCTCATGTAACATTTCGTATCATTACGATGTATAGTTAGGGAGCTACAGGCGTTTTAAAAAGGTATTGCAAGTGGCGAAACGTAAAATGTTAAAATCAGGTATTTTTATTGACATATAAATTGCAATAACTCTTAAACCATTTGAGATGTCAAAGTGATTTTTTCAGGGTTTATTCTCCTTTCAATTCTGCATCTTTTGATACCCATATCGTGGGTTTAAAAAAATTTTGATCTTTTTTGAATAAACTTTGAACTGCAATTACTCGTAAACCCTTAGAGATTTCAAAGTCATTTTTTCATGGTTTACTCTCTATTAAATTCTGCATCTATTAATGTGCATATCATTGGTATTGTTAAATGTTGAAATTTTTACAAAAAATTAGATAAAAATGAAAAAAATATTAAAAATTTTGAAATTTCAATAGCACCACTCGACTCCAAATTTAATTCTGCTTCTATTAAGCTATAAAAATAATCACAAATCAAAAACTCAAATTTTCGCCTAAAAAAACAGCAAGGGGGGTACCTTACCATTTTGCAAAGTTTGAAAATTGGCTGTTTTCTCGAATTAATTACTCAAAAACTATAAGAGATATTTTCGAATTGAAAACACCACAGTAAAATTTGAACTTTCTTCTTTCCTCATGTAACATTTCGTATCATTACGATGTATAGTTAGGGAGCTACAGGCGTTTTCAAAAGGTATTGCAAGTGGCGAAACGTAAAATGTTAAAATCAGGTATTTTTATTGACATATAAATTGCAATAACTCTTAAACCATTTGAGATGTCAAAGTGATTTTTTCAGGGTTTATTCTCCTTTCAATTCTGCATCTTTTGATACCCATATCGTTGGTTTAAAAAAATTTTGATCTTTTTTGAATAAACTTTGAACTGCAATTACTCGTAAACCTTTAGAGATTTCAAAGTCATTTTTTCATGGTTTACTCTCTATTAAATTCTGCATCTATTAATGTGCATATCATTGGTATTGTTAAATGTTGAAATTTTTACAAAAAATTAGATAAAAATGAAAAAATATTAAAAATTTTGAAATTTCAATAGCACCACTCGACTCCAAATTTAATTCTGCTTCTATTAAGCTATAAAAATAATCACAAATCAAAAACTCAAATTTTCGCCTAAAAAAACAGCAAGGGGGGTACCTTACCATTTTGCAAAGTTTGAAAATTGGCTGTTTTCTCGAATTAATTACTCAAAAACTATAAGAGATATTTTGGAATTGAAAACACCACAGTAAAATTTGAACTTTCTTCTTTCCTCATGTAACATTTCGTATCATTACGATGTATAGTTAGGGAGCTACAGGCGTTTTAAAAAGGTATTGCAAGTGGCGAAACGTAAAATGTTAAAATCAGGTATTTTTATTGACATATAAATTGCAATAACTCTTAAACCATTTGAGATGTCAAAGTGATTTTTTCAGGGTTTATTCTCCTTTCAATTCTGCATCTTTTGATACCCATATCGTGGGTTTAAAAAAATTTTGATCTTTTTTGAATAAACTTTGAACTGCAATTACTCGTAAACCCTTAGAGATTTCAAAGTCATTTTTTCATGGTTTACTCTCTATTAAATTCTGCATCTATTAATGTGCATATCATTGGTATTGTTAAATGTTGAAATTTTTACAAAAAATTAGATAAAAATGAAAAAAATATTAAAAATTTTGAAATTTCAATAGCACCACTCGACTCCAAATTTAATTCTGCTTCTATTAAGCTATAAAAATAATCACAAATCAAAAACTCAAATTTTCGCCTAAAAAAACAGCAAGGGGGTACCTTACCATTTTGCAAAGTTTGAAAATTGGCTGTTTTCTCGAATTAATTACTCAGAAACTATAAGAGATATTTTGGAATTGAAAACACCACAGTAAAATTTGAACTTTCTTCTTTCCTCATGTAACATTTCGTATCATTACGATGTATAGTTAGGGAGCTACAGGCGTTTTAAAAAGGTATTGCAAGTGGCGAAACGTAAAATGTTAAAATCAGGTATTTTTATTGACATATAAATTGCAATAACTCTTAAACCATTTGAGATGTCAAAGTGATTTTTTCAGGGTTTATTCTCCTTTCAATTCTGCATCTTTTGATACCCATATCGTGGGTTTAAAAAAATTTTGATCTTTTTTGAATAAACTTTGAACTGCAATTACTCGTAAACCCTTAGAGATTTCAAAGTCATTTTTTCATGGTTTACTCTCTATTAAATTCTGCATCTATTAATGTGCATATCATTGGTATTGTTAAATGTTGAAATTTTTACAAAAAATTAGATAAAAATGAAAAAAATATTAAAAATTTTGAAATTTCAATAGCACCACTCGACTCCAAATTTAATTCTGCTTCTATTAAGCTATAAAAATAATCACAAATCAAAAACTCAAATTTTTGCCTAAAAAAACAGCAAGGGGGGAACCTTACCATTTTGCAAAGTTTGAAAATTGGCTGTTTTCTCGAATTAATTACTCAAAAACTATAAGAGATATTTTGGAATTGAAAACACCACAGTAAAATTTGAACTTTCTTCTTTCCTCATGTAACATTTCGTATCATTACGATGTATAGTTAGGGAGCTACAGGCGTTTTAAAAAGGTATTGCAAGTGGCGAAACGTAAAATGTTAAAATCAGGTATTTTTATTGACATATAAATTGCAATAACTCTTAAACCATTTGAGCTGTCAAAGTGATTTTTTCAGGGTTCATTCTCCTTTCAATTCTGCATCTTTTGATACCCATATCGTGGGTTTAAAAAAATTTTGATCTTTTTTGAATAAACTTTGAACTGCAATTACTCGTAAACCCTTAGAGATTTCAAAGTCATTTTTTCATGGTTTACTCTCTATTAAATTCTGCATCTATTAATGTGCATATCATTGGTATTGTTAAATGTTGAAATTTTTACAAAAAATTAGATAAAAATGAAAAAAATATTAAAAATTTTGAAATTTCAATAGCACCACTCGACTCCAAATTTAATTCTGCTTCTATTAGGCTATAAAAATAATCACAAATCAAAAACTCAAATTTTCGCCTAAAAAAACAGCAAGGGGGGTACCTCACCATTTTGCAAAGTTTGAAAATTGGCTGTTTTCTCGAATTAATTACTCAAAAACTATAAGAGATATTTTCGAATTGAAAACACCACAGTAAAATTTGAACTTTCTTCTTTCCTCATGTAACATTTCGTATCATTACGATGTATAGTTAGGGAGCTACAGGCGTTTTCAAAAGGTATTGCAAGTGGCGAAACGTAAAATGTTAAAATCAGGTATTTTTATTGACATATAAATTGCAATAACTCTTAAACCATTTGAGATGTCAAAGTGATTTTTTCAGGGTTTATTCTCCTTTCAATTCTGCATCTTTTGATACCCATATCGTTGGTTTAAAAAAATTTTGATCTTTTTTGAATAAACTTTGAACTGCAATTACTCGTAAACCCTTAGAGATTTCAAAGTCATTTTTTCATGGTTTACTCTCTATTAAATTCTGCATCTATTAATGTGCATATCATTGGTATTGTTAAATGTTGAAATTTTTACAAAAAATTAGATAAAAATGAAAAAATATTAAAAATTTTGAAATTTCAATAGCACCACTCGACTCCAAATTTAATTCTGCTTCTATTAAGCTATAAAAATAATCACAAATCAAAAACTCAAATTTTCGCCTAAAAAAACAGCAAGGGGGGGTACCTTACCATTTTGCAAAGTTTGAAAATTGGCTGTTTTCTCGAATTAATTACTCAAAAACTATAAGAGATATTTTGGAATTGAAAACACCACAGTAAAATTTGAACTTTCTTCTTTCCTCATGTAACATTTCGTATCATTACGATGTATAGTTAGGGAGCTACAGGCGTTTTAAAAAGGTATTGCAAGTGGCGAAACGTAAAATGTTAAAATCAGGTATTTTTATTGACATATAAATTGCAATAACTCTTAAACCATTTGAGATGTCAAAGTGATTTTTTCAGGGTTTATTCTCCTTTCAATTCTGCATCTTTTGATACCCATATCGTTGGTTTAAAAAAATTTTGATCTTTTTTGAATAAACTTTGAACTGCAATTACTCGTAAACCCTTAGAGATTTCAAAGTCATTTTTTCATGGTTTACTCTCTATTAAATTCTGCATCTATTAATGTGCATATCATTGGTATTGTTAAATGTTGAAATTTTTACAAAAAATTAGATAAAAATGAAAAAAATATTAAAAATTTTGAAATTTCAATAGCACCACTCGACTCCAAATTTAATTCTGCTTCTATTAAGCTATAAAAATAATCACAAATCAAAAACTCAAATTTTCGCCTAAAAAAACAGCAAGGGGGGTACCTTACCATTTTGCAAAGTTTGAAAATTGGCTGTTTTCTCGAATTAATTACTCAAAAACTATAAGAGATATTTTGGAATTGAAAACACCACAGTAAAATTTGAACTTTCTTCTTTCCTCATGTAACATTTCGTATCATTACGATGTATAGTTAGGGAGCTACAGGCGTTTTAAAAAGGTATTGCAAGTGGCGAAACGTAAAATGTTAAAATCAGGTATTTTTATTGACATATAAATTGCAATAACTCTTAAACCATTTGAGCTGTCAAAGTGATTTTTTCAGGGTTCATTCTCCTTTCAATTCTGCATCTTTTGATACCCATATCGTTGGTTTAAAAAAATTTTGATCTTTTTTGAATAAACTTTGAACTGCAATTACTCGTAAACCCTTAGAGATTTCAAAGTTATTTTTTCATGGTTTACTCTCTATTAAATTCTGCATCTATTAATGTGCATATCATTGGTATTGTTAAATGTTGAAATTTTTACAAAAAATTAGATAAAAATGAAAAAAATATTAAAAATTTTGAAATTTCAATAGCACCACTCGACTCCAAATTTAATTCTGCTTCTATTAGGCTATAAAAATAATCACAAATCAAAAACTCAAATTTTCGCCTAAAAAAACAGCAAGGGGGGTACCTTACCATTTTGCAAAGTTTGAAAATTGGCTGTTTTCTCGAATTAATTACTCAAAAACTATAAGAGATATTTTCGAATTGAAAACACCACAGTAAAATTTGAACTTTCTTCTTTCCTCATGTAACATTTCGTATCATTACGATGTATAGTTAGGGAGCTACAGGCGTTTTCAAAAGGTATTGCAAGTGGCGAAACGTAAAATGTTAAAATCAGGTATTTTTATTGACATATAAATTGCAATAACTCTTAAACCATTTGAGATGTCAAAGTGATTTTTTCAGGGTTTATTCTCCTTTCAATTCTACATCTTTTGATACCCATATCGTTGGTTTAAAAAAATTTTGATCTTTTTTGAATAAACTTTGAACTGCAATTACTCGTAAACCCTTAGAGATTTCAAAGTCATTTTTTCATGGTTTACTCTCTATTAAATTCTGCATCTATTAATGTGCATATCATTGGTATTGTTAAATGTTGAAATTTTTACAAAAAATTAGATAAAAATGAAAAAATATTAAAAATTTTGAAATTTCAATAGCACCACTCGACTCCAAATTTAATTCTGCTTCTATTAAGCTATAAAAATAATCACAAATCAAAAACTCAAATTTTCGCCTAAAAAAACAGCAAGGGGGGGTACCTTACCATTTTGCAAAGTTTGAAAATTGGCTGTTTTCTCGAATTAATTACTCAAAAACTATAAGAGATATTTTGGAATTGAAAACACCACAGTAAAATTTGAACTTTCTTCTTTCCTCATGTAACATTTCGTATCATTACGATGTATAGTTAGGGAGCTACAGGCGTTTTAAAAAGGTATTGCAAGTGGCGAAACGTAAAATGTTAAAATCAGGTATTTTTATTGACATATAAATTGCAATAACTCTTAAACCATTTGAGCTGTCAAAGTAATTTTTTCAGGGTTCATTCTCCTTTCAATTCTGCATCTTTTGATACCCATATCGTTGGTTTAAAAAAATTTTGATCTTTTTTGAATAAACTTTGAACTGCAATTACTCGTAAACCCTTAGAGATTTCAAAGTCATTTTTTCATGGTTTACTCTCTATTAAATTCTGCATCTATTAATGTGCATATCATTGGTATTGTTAAATGTTGAAATTTTTACAAAAAATTAGATAAAAATGAAAAAATATTAAAAATTTTGAAATTTCAATAGCACCACTCGACTCCAAATTTAATTCTGCTTCTATTAAGCTATAAAAATAATCACAAATCAAAAACTCAAATTTTCGCCTAAAAAAACAGCAAGGGGGGGGTACCTTACCATTTTGCAAAGTTTGAAAATTGGCTGTTTTCTCGAATTAATTACTCAAAAACTATAAGAGATATTTTGGAATTGAAAACACCACAGTAAAATTTGAACTTTCTTCTTTCCTCATGTAACATTTCGTATCATTACGATGTATAGTTAGGGAGCTACAGGCGTTTTAAAAAGGTATTGCAAGTGGCGAAACGTAAAATGTTAAAATCAGGTATTTTTATTGACATATAAATTGCAATAACTCTTAAACCATTTGAGATGTCAAAGTGATTTTTTCAGGGTTTATTCTCCTTTCAATTCTGCATCTTTTGATACCCATATCGTGGGTTTAAAAAAATTTTGATCTTTTTTGAATAAACTTTGAACTGCAATTACTCGTAAACCCTTAGAGATTTCAAAGTCATTTTTTCATGGTTTACTCTCTATTAAATTCTGCATCTATTAATGTGCATATCATTGGTATTGTTAAATGTTGAAATTTTTACAAAAAATTAGATAAAAATGAAAAAAATATTAAAAATTTTGAAATTTCAATAGCACCACTCGACTCCAAATTTAATTCTGCTTCTATTAAGCTATAAAAATAATCACAAATCAAAAACTCAAATTTTCGCCTAAAAAAACAGCAAGGGGGGTACCTTACCATTTTGCAAAGTTTGAAAATTGGCTGTTTTCTCGAATTAATTACTCAGAAACTATAAGAGATATTTTGGAATTGAAAACACCACAGTAAAATTTGAACTTTCTTCTTTCCTCATGTAACATTTCGTATCATTACGATGTATAGTTAGGGAGCTACAGGCGTTTAAAAAAGGTATTGCAAGTGGCGAAACGTAAAATGTTAAAATCAGGTATTTTTATTGACATATAAATTGCAATAACTCTTAAACCATTTGAGCTGTCAAAGTGATTTTTTCAGGGTTCATTCTCCTTTCAATTCTGCATCTTTTGATACCCATATCGTTGGTTTAAAAAAATTTTGATCTTTTTTGAATAAACTTTGAACTGCAATTACTCGTAAACCCTTAGAGATTTCAAAGTCATTTTTTCATGGTTTACTCTCTATTAAATTCTGCATCTATTAATGTGCATATCATTCGTATTGTTAAATGTTGAAATTTTTACAAAAAATTAGATAAAAATGAAAAAAATATTAAAAATTTTGAAATTTCAATAGCACCACTCGACTCCAAATTTAATTCTGCTTCTATTAGGCTATAAAAATAATCACAAATCAAAAACTCAAATTTTCGCCTAAAAAAACAGCAAGGGGGGTACCTTACCATTTTGCAAAGTTTGAAAATTGGCTGTTTTCTCGAATTAATTACTCAAAAACTATAAGAGATATTTTCGAATTGAAAACACCACAGTAAAATTTGAACTTTCTTCTTTCCTCATGTAACATTTCGTATCATTACGATGTATAGTTAGGGAGCTACAGGCGTTTTCAAAAGGTATTGCAAGTGGCGAAACGTAAAATGTTAAAATCAGGTATTTTTATTGACATATAAATTGCAATAACTCTTAAACCATTTGAGATGTCAAAGTGATTTTTTCAGGGTTTATTCTCCTTTCAATTCTGCATCTTTTGATACCCATATCGTTGGTTTAAAAAAATTTTGATCTTTTTTGAATAAACTTTGAACTGCAATTACTCGTAAACCCTTAGAGATTTCAAAGTCATTTTTTCATGGTTTACTCTCTATTAAATTCTGCATCTATTAATGTGCATATCATTGGTATTGTTAAAGTTGAAATTTTTACAAAAAATTAGATAAAAATGAAAAAATATTAAAAATTTTGAAATTTCAATAGCACCACTCGACTCCAAATTTAATTCTGCTTCTATTAAGCTATAAAAATAATCACAAATCAAAAACTCAAATTTTCGCCTAAAAAAACAGCAAGGGGGGGGTACCTTACCATTTTGCAAAGTTTGAAAATTGGCTGTTTTCTCGAATTAATTACTCAAAAACTATAAGAGATATTTTGGAATTGAAAACACCACAGTAAAATTTGAACTTTCTTCTTTCCTCATGTAACATTTCGTATCATTACGATGTATAGTTAGGGAGCTACAGGCGTTTTAAAAAGGTATTGCAAGTGGCGAAACGTAAAATGTTAAAATCAGGTATTTTTATTGACATATAAATTGCAATAACTCTTAAACCATTTGAGCTGTCAAAGTGATTTTTTCAGGGTTTTTCTCCTTTCAATTCTGCATCTTTTGATACCCATATCGTTGGTTTAAAAAAATTTTGATCTTTTTTGAATAAACTTTGAACTGCAATTACTCGTAAACCCTTAGAGATTTCAAAGTCATTTTTTCATGGTTTACTCTCTATTAAATTCTGCATCTATTAATGTGCATATCATTGGTATTGTTAAATGTTGAAATTTTTACAAAAAATTAGATAAAAATGAAAAAAATATTAAAAATTTTGAAATTTCAATAGCACCACTCGACTCCAAATTTAATTCTGCTTCTATTAAGCTATAAAAATAATCACAAATCAAAAACTCAAATTTTCGCCTAAAAAAACAGCAAGGGGGGTACCTTACCATTTTGCAAAGTTTGAAAATTGGCTGTTTTCTCGAATTAATTACTCAAAAACTATAAGAGATATTTTGGAATTGAAAACACCACAGTAAAATTTGAACTTTCTTCTTTCCTCATGTAACATTTCGTATCATTACGATGTATAGTTAGGGAGCTACAGGCGTTTTAAAAAGGTATTGCAAGTGGCGAAACGTAAAATGTTAAAATCAGGTATTTTTATTGACATATAAATTGCAATAACTCTTAAACCATTTGAGATGTCAAAGTGATTTTTTCAGGGTTTATTCTCCTTTCAATTCTGCATCTTTTGATACCCATATCGTTGGTTTAAAAAAATTTTGATCTTTTTTGAATAAACTTTGAACTGCAATTACTCGTAAACCCTTAGAGATTTCAAAGTCATTTTTTCATGGTTTACTCTCTATTAAATTCTGCATCTATTATGTGCATATCATTGGTATTGTTAAATGTTGAAATTTTTACAAAAAATTAGATAAAAATGAAAAAAAAATTTAAAATTTTGAAATTTCAATAGCACCACTCGACTCCAAATTTAATTCTGCTTCTATTAGGCTATAAAAATAATCACAAATCAAAAACTCAAATTTTCGCCTAAAAAAACAGCAAGGGGGGTACCTTACCATTTTGCAAAGTTTGAAAATTGGCTGTTTTCTCGAATTAATTACTCAGAAACTATAAGAGATATTTTGGAATTGAAAACACCACAGTAAAATTTGAACTTTCTTCTTTCCTCATGTAACATTTCGTATCATTACGATGTATAGTTAGGGAGCTACAGGCGTTTTAAAAAGGTATTGCAAGTGGCGAAACGTAAAATGTTAAAATCATGTATTTTTATTGACATATAAATTGCAATAACTCTTAAACCATTTGAGATGTCAAAGTGATTATTTCAGTTTTTATTCTCCTTTCAATTCTGCATCTTTTGATACCCATATCGTTGGTTTAAAAAAATTTTGATCTTTTTTGAATAAACTTTGAACTGCAATTACTCGTAAACCCTTAGAGATTTCAAAGTCATTTTTTCATGGTTTACTCTCTATTAAATTCTGCATCTATTAATGTGCATATCATTGGTATTGTTAAATGTTGAAATTTTTACAAAAAATTAGATAAAAATGAAAAAAATATTAAAAATTTTGAAATTTCAATAGCACCACTCGACTCCAAATTTAATTCTGCTTCTACTAAGCTATAAAAATAATCACAAATCAAAAACTCAAATTTTCGCCTAAAAAAACAGCAAGGGGGGTACCTTACCATTTTGCAAAGTTTGAAAATTGGCTGTTTTCTCGAATTAATTACTCAAAAACTATAAGAGATATTTTGGAATTGAAAACACCACAGTAAAATTTGAACTTTCTTCTTTCCTCATGTAACATTTCGTATCATTACGATGTATAGTTAGGGAGCTACAGGCGTTTTAAAAAGGTATTGCAAGTGGCGAAACGTAAAATGTTAAAATCAGGTATTTTTATTGACATATAAATTGCAATAACTCTTAAACCATTTGAGCTGTCAAAGTGATTTTTTCAGGGTTCATTCTCCTTTCAATTCTGCATCTTTTGATACCCATATCGTTGGTTTAAAAAAATTTTGATCTTTTTTGAATAAACTTTGAACTGCAATTACTCGTAAACCCTTAGAGATTTCAAAGTCATTTTTTCATGGTTTACTCTCTATTAAATTCTGCATCTATTAATGTGCATATCATTGGTATTGTTAAATGTTGAAATTTTTACAAAAAATTAGATAAAAATGAAAAAAATATTAAAAATTTTGAAATTTCAATAGCACCACTCGACTCCAAATTTAATTCTGCTTCTATTAAGCTATAAAAATAATCACAAATCAAAAACTCAAATTTTCGCCTAAAAAAACAGCAAGGGGGGTACCTTACCATTTTGCAAAGTTTGAAAATTGGCTGTTTTCTCGAATTAATTACTCAGAAACTATAAGAGATATTTTGGAATTGAAAACACCACAGTAAAATTTGAACTTTCTTCTTTCCTCATGTAACATTTCGTATCATTACGATGTATAGTTAGGGAGCTACAGGCGTTTAAAAAAGGTATTGCAAGTGGCGAAACGTAAAATGTTAAAATCAGGTATTTTTATTGACATATAAATTGCAATAACTCTTAAACCATTTGAGCTGTCAAAGTGATTTTTTCAGGGTTCATTCTCCTTTCAATTCTGCATCTTTTGATACCCATATCGTTGGTTTAAAAAAATTTTGATCTTTTTTGAATAAACTTTGAACTGCAATTACTCGTAAACCCTTAGAGATTTCAAAGTCATTTTTTCATGGTTTACTCTCTATTAAATTCTGCATCTATTAATGTGCATATCATTGGTATTGTTAAATGTTGAAATTTTTACAAAAAATTAGATAAAAATGAAAAAAATATTAAAAATTTTGAAATTTCAATAGCACCACTCGACTCCAAATTTAGTTCTGCTTCTATTAGGCTATAAAAATAATCACAAATCAAAAACTCAAATTTTCGCCTAAAAAAACAGCAAGGGGGGTACCTTACCATTTTGCAAAGTTTGAAAATTGGCTGTTTTCTCGAATTAATTACTCAAAAACTATAAGAGATATTTTCGAATTGAAAACACCACAGTAAAATTTGAACTTTCTTCTTTCCTCATGTAACATTTCGTATCATTACGATGTATAGTTAGGGAGCTACAGGCGTTTTCAAAAGGTATTGCAAGTGGCGAAACGTAAAATGTTAAATTCAGGTATTTTTATTGACATATAAATTGCAATAACTCTTAAACCATTTGAGATGTCAAAGTGATTTTTTCAGGGTTTATTCTCCTTTCAATTCTGCATCTTTTGATACCCATATCGTGGGTTTAAAAAAATTTTGATCTTTTTTGAATAAACTTTGAACTGCAATTACTCGTAAACCCTTAGAGATTTCAAAGTCATTTTTTCATGGTTTACTCTCTATTAAATTCTGCATCTATTAATGTGCATATCATTGGTATTGTTAAATGTTGAAATTTTTACAAAAAATTAGATAAAAATGAAAAAAATATTAAAAATTTTGAAATTTCAATAGCACCACTCGACTCCAAATTTAATTCTGCTTCTATTAAGCTATAAAAATAATCACAAATCAAAAACTCAAATTTTCGCCTAAAAAAACAGCAAGGGGGGTACCTTACCATTTTGCAAAGTTTGAAAATTGGCTGTTTTCTCGAATTAATTACTCAGAAACTATAAGAGATATTTTGGAATTGAAAACACCACAGTAAAATTTGAACTTTCTTCTTTCCTCATGTAACATTTCGTATCATTACGATGTATAGTTAGGGAGCTACAGGCGTTTAAAAAAGGTATTGCAAGTGGCGAAACGTAAAATGTTAAAATCAGGTATTTTTATTGACATATAAATTGCAATAACTCTTAAACCATTTGAGATGTCAAAGTGATTTTTTCAGGGTTTATTCTCCTTTCAATTCTGCATCTTTTGATACCCATATCGTTGGTTTAAAAAAATTTTGATCTTTTTTGAATAAACTTTGAACTGCAATTACTCGTAAACCCTTAGAGATTTCAAAGTCATTTTTTCATGGTTTACTCTCTATTAAATTCTGCATCTATTAATGTGCATATCATTGGTATTGTTAAATGTTGAAATTTTTACAAAAAATTAGATAAAAATGAAAAAAATATTAAAAATTTTGAAATTTCAATAGCACCACTCGACTCCAAATTTAATTCTGCTTCTACTAAGCTATAAAAATAATCACAAATCAAAAACTCAAATTTTCGCCTAAAAAAACAGCAAGGGGGGTACCTTACCATTTTGCAAAGTTTGAAAATTGGCTGTTTTCTCGAATTAATTACTCAAAAACTATAAGAGATATTTTGGAATTGAAAACACCACAGTAAAATTTGAACTTTCTTCTTTCCTCATGTAACATTTCGTATCATTACGATGTATAGTTAGGGAGCTACAGGCGTTTTAAAAAGGTATTGCAAGTGGCGAAACGTAAAATGTTAAAATCAGGTATTTTTATTGACATATAAATTGCAATAACTCTTAAACCATTTGAGCTGTCAAAGTAATTTTTTCAGGGTTCATTCTCCTTTCAATTCTGCATCTTTTGATACCCATATCGTTGGTTTAAAAAAATTTTGATCTTTTTTGAATAAACTTTGAACTGCAATTACTCGTAAACCCTTAGAGATTTCAAAGTCATTTTTTCATGGTTTACTCTCTATTAAATTCTGCATCTATTAATGTGCATATCATTGGTATTGTTAAATGTTGAAATTTTTACAAAAAATTAGATAAAAATGAAAAAAATATTAAAAATTTTGAAATTTCAATAGCACCACTCGACTCCAAATTTAATTCTGCTTCTATTAAGCTATAAAAATAATCACAAATCAAAAACTCAAATTTTCGCCTAAAAAAACAGCAAGGGGGGTACCTTACCATTTTGCAAAGTTTGAAAATTGGCTGTTTTCTCGAATTAATTACTCAAAAACTATAAGAGATATTTTGGAATTGAAAACACCACAGTAAAATTTGAACTTTCTTCTTTCCTCATGTAACATTTCGTATCATTACGATGTATAGTTAGGGAGCTACAGGCGTTTTAAAAAGGTATTGCAAGTGGCGAAACGTAAAATGTTAAAATCAGGTATTTTTATTGACATATAAATTGCAATAACTCTTAAACCATTTGAGCTGTCAAAGTGATTTTTTCAGGGTTCATTCTCCTTTCAATTCTGCATCTTTTGATACCCATATCGTTGGTTTAAAAAAATTTTGATCTTTTTTGAATAAACTTTGAACTGCAATTACTCGTAAACCCTTAGAGATTTCAAAGTCATTTTTTCATGGTTTACTCTCTATTAAATTCTGCATCTATTAATGTGCATATCATTGGTATTGTTAAATGTTGAAATTTTTACAAAAAATTAGATAAAAATGAAAAAAATATTAAAAATTTTGAAATTTCAATAGCACCACTCGACTCCAAATTTAATTCTGCTTCTATTAGGCTATAAAAATAATCACAAATCAAAAACTCAAATTTTCGCCTAAAAAAACAGCAAGGGGGGTACCTTACCATTTTGCAAAGTTTGAAAATTGGCTGTTTTCTCGAATTAATTACTCAAAAACTATAAGAGATATTTTCGAATTGAAAACACCACAGTAAAATTTGAACTTTCTTCTTTCCTCATGTAACATTTCGTATCATTACGATGTATAGTTAGGGAGCTACAGGCGTTTTAAAAAGGTATTGCAAGTGGCGAAACGTAAAATGTTAAAATCAGGTATTTTTATTGACATATAAATTGCAATAACTCTTAAACCATTTGAGATGTCAAAGTGATTTTTTCAGGGTTTATTCTCCTTTCAATTCTGCAACTTTTGATACCCATATCGTGGGTTTAAAAAAATTTTGATCTTTTTTGAATAAACTTTGAACTGCAATTACTCGTAAACCCTTAGAGATTTCAAAGTCATTTTTTCATGGTTTACTCTCTATTAAATTCTGCATCTATTAATGTGCATATCATTGGTATTGTTAAATGTTGAAATTTTTACAAAAAATTAGATAAAAATGAAAAAAATATTAAAAATTTTGAAATTTCAATAGCACCACTCGACTCCAAATTTAATTCTGCTTCTATTAAGCTATAAAAATAATCACAAATCAAAAACTCAAATTTTCGCCTAAAAAAACAGCAAGGGGGGTACCTTACCATTTTGCAAAGTTTGAAAATTGGCTGTTTTCTCGAATTAATTACTCAGAAACTATAAGAGATATTTTGGAATTGAAAACACCACAGTAAAATTTGAACTTTCTTCTTTCCTCATGTAACATTTCGTATCATTACGATGTATAGTTAGGGAGCTACAGGCGTTTTAAAAAGGTATTGCAAGTGGCGAAACGTAAATTGTTAAAATCAGGTATTTTTATTGACATATAAATTGCAATAACTCTTAAACCATTTGAGCTGTCAAAGTGATTTTTTCAGGGTTCATTCTCCTTTCAATTCTGCATCTTTTGATACCCATATCGTTGGTTTAAAAAAATTTTGATCTTTTTTGAATAAACTTTGAACTGCAATTACTCGTAAACCCTTAGAGATTTCAAAGTCATTTTTTCATGGTTTACTCTCTATTAAATTCTGCATCTATTAATGTGCATATCATTGGTATTGTTAAATGTTGAAATTTTTACAAAAAATTAGATAAAAATGAAAAAAATATTAAAAATTTTGAAATTTCAATAGCACCACTCGACTCCAAATTTAATTCTGCTTCTACTAAGCTATAAAAATAATCACAAATCAAAAACTCAAATTTTCGCCTAAAAAAACAGCAAGGGGGGTACCTTACCATTTTGCAAAGTTTGAAAATTGGCTGTTTTCTCGAATTAATTACTCAAAAACTATAAGAGATATTTTGGAATTGAAAACACCACAGTAAAATTTGAACTTTCTTCTTTCCTCATGTAACATTTCGTATCATTACGATGTATAGTTAGGGAGCTACAGGCGTTTTAAAAAGGTATTGCAAGTGGCGAAACGTAAAATGTTAAAATCAGGTATTTTTATTGACATATAAATTGCAATAACTCTTAAACCATTTGAGCTGTCAAAGTGATTTTTTCAGGGTTCATTCTCCTTTCAATTCTGCATCTTTTGATACCCATATCGTTGGTTTAAAAAAATTTTGATCTTTTTTGAATAAACTTTGAACTGCAATTACTCGTAAACCCTTAGAGATTTCAAAGTCATTTTTTCATGGTTTACTCTCTATTAAATTCTGCATCTATTAATGTGCATATCATTGGTATTGTTAAATGTTGAAATTTTTACAAAAAATTAGATAAAAATGAAAAAAATATTAAAAATTTTGAAATTTCAATAGCACCACTCGACTCCAAATTTAATTCTGCTTCTATTAAGCTATAAAAATAATCACAAATCAAAAACTCAAATTTTCGCCTAAAAAAACAGCAAGGGGGGTACCGTACCATTTTGCAAAGTTTGAAAATTGGCTGTTTTCTCGAATTAATTACTCAAAAACTATAAGAGATATTTTCGAATTGAAAACACCACAGTAAAATTTGAACTTTCTTCTTTCCTCATGTAACATTTCGTATCATTACGATGTATAGTTAGGGAGCTACAGGCGTTTTAAAAAGGTATTGCAAGTGGCGAAACGTAAAATGTTAAAATCATGTATTTTTATTGACATATAAATTGCAATAACTCTTAAACCATTTGAGATGTCAAAGTGATTATTTCAGGGTTTATTCTCCTTTCAATTCTGCATCTTTTGATACCCATATCGTTGGTTTAAAAAAATTTTGATCTTTTTTAAATAAACTTTGAACTGCAATTACTCGTAAACCCTTAGAGATTTCAAAGTCATTTTTTCATGGTTTACTCTCTATTAAATTCTGCATCTATTAATGTGCATATCATTGGTATTGTTAAATGTTGAAATTTTTACAAAAAATTAGATAAAAATGAAAAAAATATTAAAAATTTTGAAATTTCAATAGCACCACTCGACTCCAAATTTAATTCTGCTTCTACTAAGCTATAAAAATAATCACAAATCAAAAACTCAAATTTTCGCCTAAAAAAACAGCAAGGGGGGTACCTTACCATTTTGCAAAGTTTGAAAATTGGCTGTTTTCTCGAATTAATTACTCAAAAACTATAAGAGATATTTTGGAATTGAAAACACCACAGTAAAATTTGAACTTTCTTCTTTCCTCATGTAACATTTCGTATCATTACGATGTATAGTTAGGGAGCTACAGGCGTTTTAAAAAGGTATTGCAAGTGGCGAAACGTAAAATGTTAAAATCAGGTATTTTTATTGACATATAAATTGCAATAACTCTTAAACCATTTGAGCTGTCAAAGTGATTTTTTCAGGGTTCATTCTCCTTTCAATTCTGCATCTTTTGATACCCATATCGTTGGTTTAAAAAAATTTTGATCTTTTTTGAATAAACTTTGAACTGCAATTACTCGTAAACCCTTAGAGATTTCAAAGTCATTTTTTCATGGTTTACTCTCTATTAAATTCTGCATCTATTAATGTGCATATCATTGGTATTGTTAAATGTTGAAATTTTTACAAAAAATTAGATAAAAATGAAAAAAATATTAAAAATTTTGAAATTTCAATAGCACCACTCGACTCCAAATTTAATTCTGCTTCTATTAAGCTATAAAAATAATCACAAATCAAAAACTCAAATTTTCGCCTAAAAAAACAGCAAGGGGGGTACCTTACCATTTTGCAAAGTTTGAAAATTGGCTGTTTTCTCGAATTAATTACTCAAAAACTATAAGAGATATTTTGGAATTGAAAACACCACAGTAAAATTTGAACTTTCTTCTTTCCTCATGTAACATTTCGTATCATTACGATGTATAGTTAGGGAGCTACAGGCGTTTTAAAAAGGTATTGCAAGTGGCGAAACGTAAAATGTTAAAATCAGGTATTTTTATTGACATATAAATTGCAATAACTCTTAAACCATTTGAGCTGTCAAAGTGATTTTTTCAGGGTTCATTCTCCTTTCAATTCTGCATCTTTTGATACCCATATCGTTGGTTTAAAAAAATTTTGATCTTTTTTGAATAAACTTTGAACTGCAATTACTCGTAAACCCTTAGAGATTTCAAAGTCATTTTTTCATGGTTTACTCTCTATTAAATTCTGCATCTATTAATGTGCATATCATTGGTATTGTTAAATGTTGAAATTTTTACAAAAAATTAGATAAAAATGAAAAAAATATTAAAAATTTTGAAATTTCAATAGCACCACTCGACTCCAAATTTAATTCTGCTTCTATTAAGCTATAAAAATAATCACAAATCAAAAACTCAAATTTTCGCCTAAAAAAACAGCAAAGGGGGTACCTTACCATTTTGCAAAGTTTGAAAATTGGCTGTTTTCTCGAATTAATTACTCAAAAACTATAAGAGATATTTTGGAATTGAAAACACCACAGTAAAATTTGAACTTTCTTCTTTTCTCATGTAACATTTCGTATCATTACGATGTATAGTTAGGGAGCTACAGGCGTTTTAAAAAGGTATTGCAAGTGGCGAAACGTAAAATGTTAAAATCAGGTATTTTTATTGACATATAAATTGCAATAACTCTTAAACCATTTGAGATGTCAAAGTGATTTTTTCAGGGTTTATTCTCCTTTCAATTCTGCATCTTTTGATACCCATATCGTTGGTTTAAAAAAATTTTGATCTTTTTTGAATAAACTTTGAACTGCAATTACTCGTAAACCCTTAGAGATTTCAAAGTCATTTTTTCATGGTTTACTCTCTATTAAATTCTGCATCTATTAATGTGCATATCATTGGTATTGTTAAATGTTGAAATTTTTACAAAAAATTAGATAAAAATGAAAAAAATATTAAAAATTTTGAAATTTCAATAGCACCACTCGACTCCAAATTTAATTCTGCTTCTATTAAGCTATAAAAATAATCACAAATCAAAAACTCAAATTTTCGCCTAAAAAAACAGCAAGGGGGGTTACCATTTTGCAAAGTTTGAAAATTGGCTGTTTTCTCGAAATAATTACTCAAAAACTATAAGAGATATTTTGGAATTGAAAACACCACAGTAACATTTGAACTTTCTTCTTTCCTCATGTAACATTTCGTATCATTACGATGTATAGTTAGGGAGCTACAGGCGTTTTAAAAAGGTATTGCAAGTGGCGAAACGTAAAATGTTAAAATCAGGTATTTTTATTGACATATAAATTGCAATAACTCTTAAACCATTTGAGATGTCAAAGTGATTTTTTCAGGGTTTATTCTCCTTTCAATTCTGCATCTTTTGATACCCATATCGTGGGTTTAAAAAAATTTTGATCTTTTTTGAATAAACTTTGAACTGCAATTACTCGTAAACCCTTAGAGATTTCAAAGTCATTTTTTCATGGTTTACTCTCTATTAAATTCTGCATCTATTAATGTGCATATCATTGGTATTGTTAAATGTTGAAATTTTTACAAAAAATTAGATAAAAATGAAAAAAATATTAAAAATTTTGAAATTTCAATAGCACCACTCGACTCCAAATTTAATTCTGCTTCTATTAAGCTATAAAAATAATCACAAATCAAAAACTCAAATTTTCGCCTAAAAAAACAGCAAGGGGGGTACCTTACCATTTTGCAAAGTTTGAAAATTGGCTGTTTTCTCGAATTAATTACTCAGAAACTATAAGAGATATTTTGGAATTGAAAACACCACAGTAAAATTTGAACTTTCTTCTTTCCTCATGTAACATTTCGTATCATTACGATGTATAGTTAGGGAGCTACAGGCGTTTTAAAAAGGTATTGCAAGTGGCGAAACGTAAAATGTTAAAATCAGGTATTTTTATTGACATATAAATTGCAATAACTCTTAAACCATTTGAGATGTCAAAGTGATTTTTTCAGGGTTTATTCTCCTTTCAATTCTGCATCTTTTGATACCCATATCGTTGGTTTAAAAAAATTTTGATCTTTTTTGAATAAACTTTGAACTGCAATTACTCGTAAACCCTTAGAGATTTCAAAGTCATTTTTTCATGGTTTACTCTCTATTAAATTCTGCATCTATTAATGTGCATATCATTGGTATTGTTAAATGTTGAAATTTTTACAAAAAATTAGATAAAAATGAAAAAAATATTAAAAATTTTGAAATTTCAATAGCACCACTCGACTCCAAATTTAATTCTGCTTCTATTAAGCTATAAAAATAATCACAAATCAAAAACTCAAATTTTCGCCTAAAAAAACAGTAAGGGGGGTACCTTACCATTTTGCAAAGTTTGAAAATTGGCTGTTTTCTCGAATTAATTACTCAGAAACTATAAGAGATATTTTGGAATTGAAAACACCACAGTAAAATTTGAACTTTCTTCTTTCCTCATGTAACATTTCGTATCATTACGATGTATAGTTAGGGAGCTACAGGCGTTTTAAAAAGGTATTGCAAGTGGCGAAACGTAAAATGTTAAAATCAGGTATTTTTATTGACATATAAATTGCAATAACTCTTAAACCATTTGAGATGTCAAAGTGATTTTTTCAGGGTTTATTCTCCTTTCAATTCTGCATCTTTTGATACCCATATCGTTGGTTTAAAAAAATTTTGATCTTTTTTGAATAAACTTTGAACTGCAATTACTCGTAAACCCTTAGAGATTTCAAAGTCATTTTTTCATGGTTTACTCTCTATTAAATTCTGCATCTATTAATGTGCATATCATTGGTATTGTTAAATGTTGAAATTTTTACAAAAAATTAGATAAAAATGAAAAAAATATTAAAAATTTTGAAATTTCAATAGCACCACTCGACTCCAAATTTAATTCTGCTTCTATTAAGCTATAAAAATAATCACAAATCAAAAACTCAAATTTTGGCCTAAAAAAACAGCAAGGGGGGTACCTTACCATTTTGCAAAGTTTGAAAATTGGATGTTTTCTCGAATTAATTACTCAGAAACTATAAGAGATATTTTGGAATTGAAAACACCACAGTAAAATTTGAACTTTCTTCTTTCCTCATGTAACATTTCGTATCATTACGATGTATAGTTAGGGAGCTACAGGCGTTTTAAAAAGGTATTGCAAGTGGCGAAACGTAAATTGTTAAAATCAGGTATTTTTATTGACATATAAATTGCAATAACTCTTAAACCATTTGAGCTGTCAAAGTGATTTTTTCAGGGTTCATTCTCCTTTCAATTCTGCATCTTTTGATACCCATATCGTTGGTTTAAAAAAATTTTGATCTTTTTTGAATAAACTTTGAACTGCAATTACTCGTAAACCCTTAGAGATTTCAAAGTCATTTTTTCATGGTTTACTCTCTATTAAATTCTGCATCTATTAATGTGCATATCATTGGTATTGTTAAATGTTGAAATTTTTACAAAAAATTAGATAAAAATGAAAAAAATATTAAAAATTTTGAAATTTCAATAGCACCACTCGACTCCAAATTTAATTCTGCTTCTATTAAGCTATAAAAATAATCACAAATCAAAAACTCAAATTTTCGCCTAAAAAAACAGCAAGGGGGGGTACCTTACCATTTTGCAAAGTTTGAAAATTGGCTGTTTTCTCGAATTAATTACTCAGAAACTATAAGAGATATTTTGGAATTGAAAACACCACAGTAAAATTTGAACTTTCTTCTTTCCTCATGTAACATTTCGTATCATTACGATGTATAGTTAGGGAGCTACAGGCGTTTTAAAAAGGTATTGCAAGTGGCGAAACGTAAATTGTTAAAATCAGGTATTTTTATTGACATATAAATTGCAATAACTCTTAAACCATTTGAGATGTCAAAGTGATTTTTTCAGGGTTTATTCTCCTTTCAATTCTGCATCTTTTGATACCCATATCGTTGGTTTAAAAAAATTTTGATCTTTTTTGAATAAACTTTGAACTGCAATTACTCGTAAACCCTTAGAGATTTCAAAGTCATTTTTTCATGGTTTACTCTCTATTAAATTCTGCATCTATTAATGTGCATATCATTGGTATTGTTAAATGTTGAAATTTTTACAAAAAATTAGATAAAAATGAAAAAAATATTAAAAATTTTGAAATTTCAATAGCACCACTCGACTCCAAATTTAATTCTGCTTCTATTAAGCTATAAAAATAATCACAAATCAAAAACTCAAATTTTCGCCTAAAAAAACAGCAAGGGGGGGTACCTTACCATTTTGCAAAGTTTGAAAATTGGCTGTTTTCTCGAATTAATTACTCAGAAACTATAAGAGATATTTTGGAATTGAAAACACCACAGTAAAATTTGAACTTTCTTCTTTCCTCATGTAACATTTCGTATCATTACGATGTATAGTTAGGGAGCTACAGGCGTTTTAAAAAGGTATTGCAAGTGGCGAAACGTAAATTGTTAAAATCAGGTATTTTTATTGACATATAAATTGCAATAACTCTTAAACCATTTGAGATGTCAAAGTGATTTTTTCAGGGTTTATTCTCCTTTCAATTCTGCATCTTTTGATACCCATATCGTTGGTTTAAAAAAATTTTGATCTTTTTTGAATAAACTTTGAACTGCAATTACTCGTAAACCCTTAGAGATTTCAAAGTCATTTTTTCATGGTTTACTCTCTATTAAATTCTGCATCTATTAATGTGCATATCATTGGTATTGTTAAATGTTGAAATTTTTACAAAAAATTAGATAAAAATGAAAAAAATATTAAAAATTTTGAAATTTCAATAGCACCACTCGACTCCAAATTTAATTCTGCTTCTATTAAGCTATAAAAATAATCACAAATCAAAAACTCAAATTTTGGCCTAAAAAAACAGCAAGGGGGGTACCTTACCATTTTGCAAAGTTTGAAAATTGGATGTTTTCTCGAATTAATTACTCAGAAACTATAAGAGATATTTTGGAATTGAAAACACCACAGTAAAATTTGAACTTTCTTCTTTCCTCATGTAACATTTCGTATCATTACGATGTATAGTTAGGGAGCTACAGGCGTTTTAAAAAGGTATTGCAAGTGGCGAAACGTAAATTGTTAAAATCAGGTATTTTTATTGACATATAAATTGCAATAACTCTTAAACCATTTGAGCTGTCAAAGTGATTTTTTCAGGGTTCATTCTCCTTTCAATTCTGCATCTTTTGATACCCATATCGTTGGTTTAAAAAAATTTTGATCTTTTTTGAATAAACTTTGAACTGCAATTACTCGTAAACCCTTAGAGATTTCAAAGTCATTTTTTCATGGTTTACTCTCTATTAAATTCTGCATCTATTAATGTGCATATCATTGGTATTGTTAAATGTTGAAATTTTTACAAAAAATTAGATAAAAATGAAAAAAATATTAAAAATTTTGAAATTTCAATAGCACCACTCGACTCCAAATTTAATTCTGCTTCTATTAAGCTATAAAAATAATCACAAATCAAAAACTCAAATTTTCGCCTAAAAAAACAGCAAGGGGGGGTACCTTACCATTTTGCAAAGTTTGAAAATTGGCTGTTTTCTCGAATTAATTACTCAGAAACTATAAGAGATATTTTGGAATTGAAAACACCACAGTAAAATTTGAACTTTCTTCTTTCCTCATGTAACATTTCGTATCATTACGATGTATAGTTAGGGAGCTACAGGCGTTTTAAAAAGGTATTGCAAGTGGCGAAACGTAAATTGTTAAAATCAGGTATTTTTATTGACATATAAATTGCAATAACTCTTAAACCATTTGAGCTGTCAAAGTGATTTTTTCAGGGTTCATTCTCCTTTCAATTCTGCATCTTTTGATACCCATATCGTTGGTTTAAAAAAATTTTGATCTTTTTTTAATAAACTTTGAACTGCAATTACTCGTAAACCCTTAGAGATTTCAAAGTCATTTTTTCATGGTTTACTCTCTATTAAATTCTGCATCTATTAATGTGCATATCATTGGTATTGTTAAATGTTGAAATTTTTACAAAAAATTAGATAAAAATGAAAAAAATATTAAAAATTTTGAAATTTCAATAGCACCACTCGACTCCAAATTTAATTCTGCTTCTATTAGGCTATAAAAATAATCACAAATCAAAAACTCAAATTTTCGCCTAAAAAAACAACAAGGGGGGTACCTTACCATTTTGCAAAGTTTGAAAATTGGCTGTTTTCTCGAATTAATTACTCAGAAACTATAAGAGATATTTTGGAATTGAAAACACCACAGTAAAATTTGAACTTTCTTCTTTCCTCATGTAACATTTCGTATCATTACGATGTATAGTTAGGGAGCTACAGGCGTTTTAAAAAGGTATTGCAAGTGGCGAAACGTAAAATGTTAAAATCAGGTATTTTTATTGACATATAAATTGCAATAACTCTTAAACCATTTGAGATGTCAAAGTGATTTTTTCAGGGTTTATTCTCCTTTCAATTCTGCATCTTTTGATACCCATATCGTTGGTTTAAAAAAATTTTGATCTTTTTTGAATAAACTTTGAACTGCAATTACTCGTAAACCCTTAGAGATTTCAAAGTCATTTTTTCATGGTTTACTCTCTATTAAATTCTGCATCTATTAATGTGCATATCATTGGTATTGTTAAATGTTGAAATTTTTACAAAAAATTAGATAAAAATGAAAAAAATATTAAAAATTTTGAAATTTCAATAGCACCACTCGACTCCAAATTTAATTCTGCTTCTATTAAGCTATAAAAATAATCACAAATCAAAAACTCAAATTTTGGCCTAAAAAAACAGCAAGGGGGGTACCTTACCATTTTGCAAAGTTTGAAAATTGGCTGTTTTCTCGAATTAATTACTCAGAAACTATAAGAGATATTTTGGAATTGAAAACACCACAGTAAAATTTGAACTTTCTTCTTTCCTCATGTAACATTTCGTATCATTACGATGTATAGTTAGGGAGCTACAGGCGTTTTAAAAAGGTATTGCAAGTGGCGAAACGTAAAATGTTAAAATCAGGTATTTTTATTGACATATAAATTGCAATAACTCTTAAACCATTTGAGCTGTCAAAGTGATTTTTTCAGGGTTCATTCTCCTTTCAATTCTGCATCTTTTGATACCCATATCGTTGGTTTAAAAAAATTTTGATCTTTTTTGAATAAACTTTGAACTGCAATTACTCGTAAACCCTTAGAGATTTCAAAGTCATTTTTTCATGGTTTACTCTCTATTAAATTCTGCATCTATTAATGTGCATATCATTGGTATTGTTAAATGTTGAAATTTTTACAAAAAATTAGATAAAAATGAAAAAAATATTAAAAATTTTGAAATTTCAATAGCACCACTCGACTCCAAATTTAATTCTGCTTCTATTAGGCTATAAAAATAATCACAAATCAAAAACTCAAATTTTCGCCTAAAAAAACAACAAGGGGGGTACCTTACCATTTTGCAAAGTTTGAAAATTGGCTGTTTTCTCGAATTAATTACTCAGAAACTATAAGAGATATTTTCGAATTGAAAACACCATAGTAAAATTTGAACTTTCTTCTTTCCTCATGTAACATTTCGTATCATTACGATGTATAGTTAGGGAGCTACAGGCGTTTTAAAAAGGTATTGCAAGTGGCGAAACGTAAAATGTTAAAATCAGGTATTTTTATTGACATATAAATTGCAATAACTCTTAAACCATTTGAGATGTCAAAGTGATTTTTTCAGGGTTTTTTCTCCTTTCAATTCTGCATCTTTTGATACCCATATCGTTGGTTTAAAAAAATTTTGATCTTTTTTGAATAAACTTTGAACTGCAATTACTCGTAAACCCTTAGAGATTTCAAAGTCATTTTTTCATGGTTTACTCTCTATTAAATTCTGCATCTACTAATGTGCATATCATTGGTATTGTTAAATGTTGAAATTTTTACAAAAAATTAGATAAAAATGAAAAAAATATTAAAAATTTTGAAATTTCAATAGCACCACTCGACTCCAAATTTAATTCTGCTTCTATTAAGCTATAAAAATAATCACAAATCAAAAACTCAAATTTTCGCCTAAAAAAACAGCAAGGGGGGTACCTTACCATTTTGCAAAGTTTGAAAATTGGCTGTTTTCTCGAATTAATTACTCAGAAACTATAAGAGATATTTTGGAATTGAAAACACCACAGTAAAATTTGAACTTTCTTCTTTCCTCATGTAACATTTCGTATCATTACGATGTATAGTTAGGGAGCTACAGGCGTTTTAAAAAGGTATTGCAAGTGGCGAAACGTAAATTGTTAAAATCAGGTATTTTTATTGACATATAAATTGCAATAACTCTTAAACCATTTGAGCTGTCAAAGTGATTTTTTCAGGGTTCATTCTCCTTTCAATTCTGCATCTTTTGATACCCATATCGTTGGTTTAAAAAAATTTTGATCTTTTTTGAATAAACTTTGAACTGCAATTACTCGTAAACCCTTAGAGATTTCAAAGTCATTTTTTCATGGTTTACTCTCTATTAAATTCTGCATCTATTAATGTGCATATCATTGGTATTGTTAAATGTTGAAATTTTTACAAAAAATTAGATAAAAATGGAAAAAATATTAAAAATTTTGAAATTTCAATAGCACCACTCGACTCCAAATTTAATTCTGCTTCTATTAAGCTATAAAAATAATCACAAATCAAAAACTCAAATTTTCGCCTAAAAAAACAGCAAGGGGGGTACCTTACCATTTTGCAAAGTTTGAAAATTGGCTGTTTTCTCGAATTAATTACTCAAAAACTATAAGAGATATTTTGGAATTGAAAACACCACAGTAAAATTTGAACTTTCTTCTTTCCTCATGTAACATTTCGTATCATTACGATGTATAGTTAGGGAGCTACAGGCGTTTTAAAAAGGTATTGCAAGTGGCGAAACGTAAAATGTTAAAATCAGGTATTTTTATTGACATATAAATTGCAATAACTCTTAAACCATTTGAGATGTCAAAGTGATTTTTTCAGGGTTTATTCTCCTTTCAATTCTGCATCTTTTGATACCCATATCGTTGGTTTAAAAAAATTTTGATCTTTTTTGAATAAACTTTGAACTGCAATTACTCGTAAACCCTTAGAGATTTCAAAGTCATTTTTTCATGGTTTACTCTCTATTAAATTCTGCATCTATTAATGTGCATATCATTGGTATTGTTAAATGTTGAAATTTTTACAAAAAATTAGATAAAAATGAAAAAAATATTAAAAATTTTGAAATTTCAATAGCACCACTCGACTCCAAATTTAATTCTGCTTCTATTAAGCTATAAAAATAATCACAAATCAAAAACTCAAATTTTCGCCTAAAAAAACAGCAAGGGGGGTACCTTACCATTTTGCAAAGTTTGAAAATTGGCTGTTTTCTCGAATTAATTACTCAGAAACTATAAGAGATATTTTGGAATTGAAAACACCACAGTAAAATTTGAACTTTCTTCTTTCCTCATGTAACATTTCGTATCATTACGATGTATAGTTAGGGAGCTACAGGCGTTTTAAAAAGGTATTGCAAGTGGCGAAACGTAAAATGTTAAAATCAGGTATTTTTATTGACATATAAATTGCAATAACTCTTAAACCATTTGAGATGTCAAAGTGATTTTTTCAGGGTTTTTTCTCCTTTCAATTCTGCATCTTTTGATACCTATATCGTTGGTTTAAAAAAATTTTGATCTTTTTTGAATAAACTTTGAACTGCAATTACTCGTAAACCCTTAGAGATTTCAAAGTCATTTTTTCATGGTTTACTCTCTATTAAATTCTGCATCTATTAATGTGCATATCATTGGTATTGTTAAATGTTGAAATTTTTACAAAAAATTAGATAAAAATGAAAAAAATATTAAAAATTTTGAAATTTCAATAGCACCACTCGACTCCAAATTTAATTCTGCTTCTATTAAGCTATAAAAATAATCACAAATCAAAAACTCAAAATTCGCCTAAAAAAACAGCAAGGGACCTTACCATTTTGCAAAGTTTGAAAATTGGCTGTTTTCTTGAATTAATTACTCAAAAACTATAAGAGATATTTTGGAATTGAAAACACCACAGTAAAATTTGAACTTTCTTCTTTCCTCATGTAACATTTCGTATCATTACGATGTATAGTTAGGGAGCTACAGGCGTTTTAAAAAGGTATTGCAAGTGGCGAAACGTAAAATGTTAAAATCAGGTATTTTTATTGACATATAAATTGCAATAACTCTTAAACCATTTGAGCTGTCAAAGTGATTTTTTCAGGGTTCATTCTCCTTTCAATTCTGCATCTTTTGATACCCATATCGTTGGTTTAAAAAAATTTTGATCTTTTTTGAATAAATTTTGAACTGCAATTACTCGTAAACCCTTAGAGATTTCAAAGTCATTTTTTCATGGTTTACTCTCTATTAAATTCTGCATCTATTAATGTGCATATCATTGGTATTGTTAAATGTTGAAATTTTTACAAAAAATTAGATAAAAATGAAAATTATTAAAAATTTTGAAATTTCAATAGCACCACTCGACTCCAAATTTAATTCTGCTTCTATTAAGCTATAAAAATAATCACAAATCAAAAACTCAAATTTTCGCCTCAAAAAACAGCAAGGGGACCTTACCATTTTGCAAAGTTTGAAAATTGGCTGTTTTCTCGAATTAATTACTCAAAAACTATAAGAGATATTTTCGAATTGAAAACACCACAGTAAAATGTGAACTTTCTTCTTTCCTCATGTAACATTTCGTATCATTACGATGTATAGTTAGGGAGCTACAGGCGTTTTAAAAAGGTATTGCAAGTGGCGAAACGTAAAATGTTAAAATCAGGTATTTTTATTGACATATAAATTGCAATAACTCTTAAACCATTTGAGCTGTCAAAGTGATTTTTTCAGGGTTCATTCTCCTTTCAATTCTGCATCTTTTGATACCCATATCGTTGGTTTAAAAAAATTTTGATCTTTTTTGAATAAACTTTGAACTGCAATTACTCGTAAACCCTTAGAGATTTCAAAGTCATTTTTTCATGGTTTACTCTCTATTAAATTCTGCATCTATTAATGTGCATATCATTGGTATTGTTAAATGTTGAAATTTTTACAAAAAATTAGATAAAAATGAAAAAAATATTAAAAATTTTGAAATTTCAATAGCACCACTCGACTCCAAATTTAATTCTGCTTCTATTAGGCTATAAAAATAATCACAAATCAAAAACTCAAATTTTCGCCTAAAAAAACAACAAGGGGGGTACCTTACCATTTTGCAAAGTTTGAAAATTGGCTGTTTTCTCGAATTAATTACTCAGAAACTATAAGAGATATTTTCGAATTGAAAACACCATAGTAAAATTTGAACTTTCTTCTTTCCTCATGTAACATTTCGTATCATTACGATGTATAGTTAGGGAGCTACAGGCGTTTTAAAAAGGTATTGCAAGTGGCGAAACGTAAAATGTTAAAATCAGGTATTTTTATTGACATATAAATTGCAATAACTCTTAAACCATTTGAGATGTCAAAGTGATTTTTTCAGGGTTTTTTCTCCTTTCAATTCTGCATCTTTTGATACCCATATCGTTGGTTTAAAAAAATTTTGATCTTTTTTGAATAAACTTTGAACTGCAATTACTCGTAAACCCTTAGAGATTTCAAAGTCATTTTTTCATGGTTTACTCTCTATTAAATTCTGCATCTACTAATGTGCATATCATTGGTATTGTTAAATGTTGAAATTTTTACAAAAAATTAGATAAAAATGAAAAAAATATTAAAAATTTTGAAATTTCAATAGCACCACTCGACTCCAAATTTAATTCTGCTTCTATTAAGCTATAAAAATAATCACAAATCAAAAACTCAAATTTTCGCCTAAAAAAACAGCAAGGGGGGTACCTTACCATTTTGCAAAGTTTGAAAATTGGCTGTTTTCTCGAAATAATTACTCAAAAACTATAAGAGATATTTTGGAATTGAAAACACCACAGTAACATTTGAACTTTCTTCTTTCCTCATGTAACATTTCGTATCATTACGATGTATAGTTAGGGAGCTACAGGCGTTTTAAAAAGGTATTGCAAGTGGCGAAACGTAAAATGTTAAAATCAGGTATTTTTATTGACATATAAATTGCAATAACTCTTAAACCATTTGAGATGTCAAAGTGATTTTTTCAGGGTTTATTCTCCTTTCAATTCTGCATCTTTTGATACCCATATCGTTGGTTTAAAAAAATTTTGATCTTTTTTGAATAAACTTTGAACTGCAATTACTCGTAAACCCTTAGAGATTTCAAAGTCATTTTTTCATGGTTTACTCTCTATTAAATTCTGCATCTATTAATGTGCATATCATTGGTATTGTTAAATGTTGAAATTTTTACAAAAAATTAGATAAAAATGAAAAAAATATTAAAAATTTTGAAATTTCAATAGCACCACTCGACTCCAAATTTAATTCTGCTTCTATTAAGCTATAAAAATAATCACAAATCAAAAACTCAAATTTTCGCCTAAAAAAACAGCAAGGGGGGTTACCATTTTGCAAAGTTTGAAAATTGGCTGTTTTCTCGAAATAATTACTCAAAAACTATAAGAGATATTTTGGAATTGAAAACACCACAGTAACATTTGAACTTTCTTCTTTCCTCATGTAACATTTCGTATCATTACGATGTATAGTTAGGGAGCTACAGGCGTTTTAAAAAGGTATTGCAAGTGGCGAAACGTAAAATGTTAAAATCAGGTATTTTTATTGACATATAAATTGCAATAACTCTTAAACCATTTGAGATGTCAAAGTGATTTTTTCAGGGTTTATTCTCCTTTCAATTCTGCATCTTTTGATACCCATATCGTGGGTTTAAAAAAATTTTGATCTTTTTTGAATAAACTTTGAACTGCAATTACTCGTAAACCCTTAGAGATTTCAAAGTCATTTTTTCATGGTTTACTCTCTATTAAATTCTGCATCTATTAATGTGCATATCATTGGTATTGTTAAATGTTGAAATTTTTACAAAAAATTAGATAAAAATGAAAAAAATATTAAAAATTTTGAAATTTCAATAGCACCACTCGACTCCAAATTTAATTCTGCTTCTATTAAGCTATAAAAATAATCACAAATCAAAAACTCAAATTTTCGCCTAAAAAAACAGCAAGGGGGGTACCTTACCATTTTGCAAAGTTTGAAAATTGGCTGTTTTCTCGAATTAATTACTCAGAAACTATAAGAGATATTTTGGAATTGAAAACACCACAGTAAAATTTGAACTTTCTTCTTTCCTCATGTAACATTTCGTATCATTACGATGTATAGTTAGGGAGCTACAGGCGTTTTAAAAAGGTATTGCAAGTGGCGAAACGTAAAATGTTAAAATCAGGTATTTTTATTGACATATAAATTGCAATAACTCTTAAACCATTTGAGATGTCAAAGTGATTTTTTCAGGGTTCATTCTCCTTTCAATTCTGCATCTTTTGATACCCATATCGTTGGTTTAAAAAAATTTTGATCTTTTTTGAATAAACTTTGAACTGCAATTACTCGTAAACCCTTAGAGATTTCAAAGTCATTTTTTCATGGTTTACTCTCTATTAAATTCTGCATCTATTAATGTGCATATCATTGGTATTGTTAAATGTTGAAATTTTTACAAAAAATTAGATAAAAATGAAAAAAATATTAAAAATTTTGAAATTTCAATAGCACCACTCGACTCCAAATTTAATTCTGCTTCTATTAAGCTATAAAAATAATCACAAATCAAAAACTCAAATTTTCGCCTAAAAAAACAGCAAGGGGGGTACCTTACCATTTTGCAAAGTTTGAAAATTGGCTGTTTTCTCGAATTAATTACTCAGAAACTATAAGAGATATTTTGGAATTGAAAACACCACAGTAAAATTTGAACTTTCTTCTTTCCTCATGTAACATTTCGTATCATTACGATGTATAGTTAGGGAGCTACAGGCGTTTTAAAAAGGTATTGCAAGTGGCGAAACGTAAAATGTTAAAATCAGGTATTTTTATTGACATATAAATTGCAATAACTCTTAAACCATTTGAGCTGTCAAAGTGATTTTTTCAGGGTTCATTCTCCTTTCAATTCTGCATCTTTTGATACCCATATCGTTGGTTTAAAAAAATTTTGATCTTTTTTGAATAAACTTTGAACTGCAATTACTCGTAAACCCTTAGAGATTTCAAAGTCATTTTTTCATGGTTTACTCTCTATTAAATTCTGCATCTATTAATGTGCATATCATTGGTATTGTTAAATGTTGAAATTTTTACAAAAAATTAGATAAAAATGAAAAAAATATTAAAAATTTTGAAATTTCAATAGCACCACTCGACTCCAAATTTAATTCTGCTTCTATTAGGCTATAAAAATAATCACAAATCAAAAACTCAAATTTTCGCCTAAAAAAACAGCAAGGGGGGTACCTTACCATTTTGCAAAGTTTGAAAATTGGCTGTTTTCTCGAATTAATTACTCAGAAACTATAAGAGATATTTTGGAATTGAAAACACCACAGTAAAATTTGAACTTTCTTCTTTCCTCATGTAACATTTCGTATCATTACGATGTATAGTTAGGGAGCTACAGGCGTTTTAAAAAGGTATTGCAAGTGGCGAAACGTAAATTGTTAAAATCAGGTATTTTTATTGACATATAAATTGCAATAACTCTTAAACCATTTGAGCTGTCAAAGTGATTTTTTCAGGGTTCATTCTCCTTTCAATTCTGCATCTTTTGATACCCATATCGTTGGTTTAAAAAAATTTTGATCTTTTTTGAATAAACTTTGAACTGCAATTACTCGTAAACCCTTAGAGATTTCAAAGTCATTTTTTCATGGTTTACTCTCTATTAAATTCTGCATCTATTAATGTGCATATCATTGGTATTGTTAAATGTTGAAATTTTTACAAAAAATTAGATAAAAATGGAAAAAATATTAAAAATTTTGAAATTTCAATAGCACCACTCGACTCCAAATTTAATTCTGCTTCTATTAAGCTATAAAAATAATCACAAATCAAAAACTCAAATTTTCGCCTAAAAAAACAGCAAGGGGGGTACCTTACCATTTTGCAAAGTTTGAAAATTGGCTGTTTTCTCGAATTAATTACTCAAAAACTATAAGAGATATTTTGGAATTGAAAACACCACAGTAAAATTTGAACTTTCTTCTTTCCTCATGTAACATTTCGTATCATTACGATGTATAGTTAGGGAGCTACAGGCGTTTTAAAAAGGTATTGCAAGTGGCGAAACGTAAAATGTTAAAATCAGGTATTTTTATTGACATATAAATTGCAATAACTCTTAAACCATTTGAGATGTCAAAGTGATTTTTTCAGGGTTTATTCTCCTTTCAATTCTGCATCTTTTGATACCCATATCGTTGGTTTAAAAAAATTTTGATCTTTTTTGAATAAACTTTGAACTGCAATTACTCGTAAACCCTTAGAGATTTCAAAGTCATTTTTTCATGGTTTACTCTCTATTAAATTCTGCATCTATTAATGTGCATATCATTGGTATTGTTAAATGTTGAAATTTTTACAAAAAATTAGATAAAAATGAAAAAAATATTAAAAATTTTGAAATTTCAATAGCACCACTCGACTCCAAATTTAATTCTGCTTCTATTAAGCTATAAAAATAATCACAAATCAAAAACTCAAATTTTCGCCTAAAAAAACAGCAAGGGGGGTACCTTACCATTTTGCAAAGTTTGAAAATTGGCTGTTTTCTCGAATTAATTACTCAGAAACTATAAGAGATATTTTGGAATTGAAAACACCACAGTAAAGTTTGAACTTTCTTCTTTCCTCATGTAACATTTCGTATCATTACGATGTATAGTTAGGGAGCTACAGGCGTTTTAAAAAGGTATTGCAAGTGGCGAAACGTAAAATGTTAAAATCAGGTATTTTTATTGACATATAAATTGCAATAACTCTTAAACCATTTGAGATGTCAAAGTGATTTTTTCAGGGTTTTTTCTCCTTTCAATTCTGCATCTTTTGATACCCATATCGTTGGTTTAAAAAAATTTTGATCTTTTTTGAATAAACTTTGAACTGCAATTACTCGTAAACCCTTAGAGATTTCAAAGTCATTTTTTCATGGTTTACTCTCTATTAAATTCTGCATCTACTAATGTGCATATCATTGGTATTGTTAAATGTTGAAATTTTTACAAAAAATTAGATAAAAATGAAAAAAATATTAAAAATTTTGAAATTTCAATAGCACCACTCGACTCCAAATTTAATTCTGCTTCTATTAAGCTATAAAAATAATCACAAATCAAAAACTCAAATTTTCGCCTAAAAAAACAGCAAGGGGGGTACCTTACCATTTTGCAAAGTTTGAAAATTGGCTGTTTTCTCGAATTAATTACTCAGAAACTATAAGAGATATTTTGGAATTGAAAACACCACAGTAAAATTTGAACTTTCTTCTTTCCTCATGTAACATTTCGTATCATTACGATGTATAGTTAGGGAGCTACAGGCGTTTTAAAAAGGTATTGCAAGTGGCGAAACGTAAATTGTTAAAATCAGGTATTTTTATTGACATATAAATTGCAATAACTCTTAAACCATTTGAGCTGTCAAAGTGATTTTTTCAGGGTTCATTCTCCTTTCAATTCTGCATCTTTTGATACCCATATCGTTGGTTTAAAAAAATTTTGATCTTTTTTGAATAAACTTTGAACTGCAATTACTCGTAAACCCTTAGAGATTTCAAAGTCATTTTTTCATGGTTTACTCTCTATTAAATTCTGCATCTATTAATGTGCATATCATTGGTATTGTTAAATGTTGAAATTTTTACAAAAAATTAGATAAAAATGAAAATTATTAAAAATTTTGAAATTTCAATAGCACCACTCGACTCCAAATTTAATTCTGCTTCTATTAAGCTATAAAAATAATCACAAATCAAAAACTCAAATTTTCGCCTCAAAAAACAGCAAGGGGACCTTACCATTTTGCAAAGTTTGAAAATTGGCTGTTTTCTCGAATTAATTACTCAAAAACTATAAGAGATATTTTCGAATTGAAAACACCACAGTAAAATGTGAACTTTCTTCTTTCCTCATGTAACATTTCGTATCATTACGATGTATAGTTAGGGAGCTACAGGCGTTTTAAAAAGGTATTGCAAGTGGCGAAACGTAAAATGTTAAAATCAGGTATTTTTATTGACATATAAATTGCAATAACTCTTAAACCATTTGAGCTGTCAAAGTGATTTTTTCAGGGTTCATTCTCCTTTCAATTCTGCATCTTTTGATACCCATATCGTTGGTTTAAAAAAATTTTGATCTTTTTTGAATAAACTTTGAACTGCAATTACTCGTAAACCCTTAGAGATTTCAAAGTCATTTTTTCATGGTTTACTCTCTATTAAATTCTGCATCTATTAATGTGCATATCATTGGTATTGTTAAATGTTGAAATTTTTACAAAAAATTAGATAAAAATGAAAAAAATATTAAAAATTTTGAAATTTCAATAGCACCACTCGACTCCAAATTTAATTCTGCTTCTATTAGGCTATAAAAATAATCACAAATCAAAAACTCAAATTTTCGCCTAAAAAAACAGCAAGGGGGGTACCTTACCATTTTGCAAAGTTTGAAAATTGGCTGTTTTCTCGAATTAATTACTCAGAAACTATAAGAGATATTTTGGAATTGAAAACACCACAGTAAAATTTGAACTTTCTTCTTTCCTCATGTAACATTTCGTATCATTACGATGTATAGTTAGGGAGCTACAGGCGTTTTAAAAAGGTATTGCAAGTGGCGAAACGTAAATTGTTAAAATCAGGTATTTTTATTGACATATAAATTGCAATAACTCTTAAACCATTTGAGCTGTCAAAGTGATTTTTTCAGGGTTCATTCTCCTTTCAATTCTGCATCTTTTGATACCCATATCGTTGGTTTAAAAAAATTTTGATCTTTTTTGAATAAACTTTGAACTGCAATTACTCGTAAACCCTTAGAGATTTCAAAGTCATTTTTTCATGGTTTACTCTCTATTAAATTCTGCATCTATTAATGTGCATATCATTGGTATTGTTAAATGTTGAAATGTTTACAAAAAATTAGATAAAAATGAAAAAAATATTAAAAATTTTGAAATTTCAATAGCACCACTCGACTCCAAATTTAATTCTGCTTCTATTAGGCTATAAAAATAATCACAAATCAAAAACTCAAATTTTCGCCTAAAAAAACAGCAAGGGGGGTACCTTACCATTTTGCAAAGTTTGAAAATTGGCTGTTTTCTCGAATTAATTACTCAAAAACTATAAGAGATATTTTCGAATTGAAAACACCACAGTAAAATTTGAACTTTCTTCTTTCCTCATGTAACATTTCGTATCATTACGATGTATAGTTAGGGAGCTACAGGCGTTTTCAAAAGGTATTGCAAGTGGCGAAACGTAAAATGTTAAAATCAGGTATTTTTATTGACATATAAATTGCAATAACTCTTAAACCATTTGAGATGTCAAAGTGATTTTTTCAGGGTTTATTCTCCTTTCAATTCTGCATCTTTTGATACCCATATCGTTGGTTTAAAAAAATTTTGATCTTTTTTGAATAAACTTTGAACTGCAATTACTCGTAAACCCTTAGAGATTTCAAAGTCATTTTTTCATGGTTTACTCTCTATTAAATTCTGCATCTATTAATGTGCATATCATTGGTATTGTTAAATGTTGAAATTTTTACAAAAAATTAGATAAAAATGAAAAAATTATTAAAAATTTTGAAATTTCAATAGCACCACTCGACTCCAAATTTAATTCTGCTTCTATTAGGCTATAAAAATAATCACAAATCAAAAACTCAAATTTTCGCCTAAAAAAACAGCAAGGGGGGTACCTTACCATTTTGCAAAGTTTGAAAATTGGCTGTTTTCTCGAATTAATTACTCAGAAACTATAAGAGATATTTTGGAATTGAAAACACCACAGTAAAATTTGAACTTTCTTCTTTCCTCATGTAACATTTCGTATCATTACGATGTATAGTTAGGGAGCTACAGGCGTTTTAAAAAGGTATTGCAAGTGGCGAAACGTAAATTGTTAAAATCAGGTATTTTTATTGACATATAAATTGCAATAACTCTTAAACCATTTGAGCTGTCAAAGTGATTTTTTCAGGGTTTATTCTCCTTTCAATTCTGCATCTTTTGATACCCATATCGTTGGTTTAAAAAAATTTTGATCTTTTTTGAATAAACTTTGAACTGCAATTACTCGTAAACCCTTAGAGATTTCAAAGTCATTTTTTCATGGTTTACTCTCTATTAAATTCTGCATCTATTAATGTGCATATCATTGGTATTGTTAAATGTTGAAATTTTTACAAAAAATTAGATAAAAATGAAAAAAATATTAAAAATTTTGAAATTTCAATAGCACCACTCGACTCCAAATTTAATTCTGCTTCTATTAGGCTATAAAAATAATCACAAATCAAAAACTCAAATTTTCGCCTAAAAAAACAGCAAGGGGGGTACCTTACCATTTTGCAAAGTTTGAAAATTGGCTGTTTTCTCGAATTAATTACTCAAAAACTATAAGAGATATTTTGGAATTGAAAACACCACAGTAAAATTTGAACTTTCTTCTTTCCTCATGTAACATTTCGTATCATTACGATGTATAGTTAGGGAGCTACAGGCGTTTTAAAAAGGTATTGCAAGTGGCGAAACGTAAAATGTTAAAATCAGGTATTTTTATTGACATATAAATTGCAATAACTCTTAAACCATTTGAGATGTCAAAGTGATTTTTTCAGGGTTTTTTCTCCTTTCAATTCTGCATCTTTTGATACCCATATCGTTGGTTTAAAAAAATTTTGATCTTTTTTGAATAAACTTTGAACTGCAATTACTCGTAAACCCTTAGAGATTTCAAAGTCATTTTTTCATGGTTTACTCTCTATTAAATTCTGCATCTACTAATGTGCATATCATTGGTATTGTTAAATGTTGAAATTTTTACAAAAAATTAGATAAAAATGAAAAAAATATTAAAAATTTTGAAATTTCAATAGCACCACTCGACTCCAAATTTAATTCTGCTTCTATTAAGCTATAAAAATAATCACAAATCAAAAACTCAAATTTTCGCCTAAAAAAACAGCAAGGGGGGTACCTTACCATTTTGCAAAGTTTGAAAATTGGCTGTTTTCTCGAATTAATTACTCAGAAACTATAAGAGATATTTTGGAATTGAAAACACCACAGTAAAATTTGAACTTTCTTCTTTCCTCATGTAACATTTCGTATCATTACGATGTATAGTTAGGGAGCTACAGGCGTTTTAAAAAGGTATTGCAAGTGGCGAAACGTAAATTGTTAAAATCAGGTATTTTTATTGACATATAAATTGCAATAACTCTTAAACCATTTGAGCTGTCAAAGTGATTTTTTCAGGGTTCATTCTCCTTTCAATTCTGCATCTTTTGATACCCATATCGTTGGTTTAAAAAAATTTTGATCTTTTTTGAATAAACTTTGAACTGCAATTACTCGTAAACCCTTAGAGATTTCAAAGTCATTTTTTCATGGTTTACTCTCTATTAAATTCTGCATCTATTAATGTGCATATCATTGGTATTGTTAAATGTTGAAATTTTTACAAAAAATTAGATAAAAATGAAAATTATTAAAAATTTTGAAATTTCAATAGCACCACTCGACTCCAAATTTAATTCTGCTTCTATTAAGCTATAAAAATAATCACAAATCAAAAACTCAAATTTTCGCCTCAAAAAACAGCAAGGGGACCTTACCATTTTGCAAAGTTTGAAAATTGGCTGTTTTCTCGAATTAATTACTCAAAAACTATAAGAGATATTTTCGAATTGAAAACACCACAGTAAAATGTGAACTTTCTTCTTTCCTCATGTAACATTTCGTATCATTACGATGTATAGTTAGGGAGCTACAGGCGTTTTAAAAAGGTATTGCAAGTGGCGAAACGTAAAATGTTAAAATCAGGTATTTTTATTGACATATAAATTGCAATAACTCTTAAACCATTTGAGCTGTCAAAGTGATTTTTTCAGGGTTCATTCTCCTTTCAATTCTGCATCTTTTGATACCCATATCGTTGGTTTAAAAAAATTTTGATCTTTTTTGAATAAACTTTGAACTGCAATTACTCGTAAACCCTTAGAGATTTCAAAGTCATTTTTTCATGGTTTACTCTCTATTAAATTCTGCATCTATTAATGTGCATATCATTGGTATTGTTAAATGTTGAAATTTTTACAAAAAATTAGATAAAAATGAAAAAAATATTAAAAATTTTGAAATTTCAATAGCACCACTCGACTCCAAATTTAATTCTGCTTCTATTAAGCTATAAAAATAATCACAAATCAAAAACTCAAATTTTCGCCTAAAAAAACAGCAAGGGGGGTACCTTACCATTTTGCAAAGTTTGAAAATTGGCTGTTTTCTCGAATTAATTACTCAGAAACTATAAGAGATATTTTGGAATTGAAAACACCACAGTAAAATTTGAACTTTCTTCTTTCCTCATGTAACATTTCGTATCATTACGATGTATAGTTAGGGAGCTACAGGCGTTTTAAAAAGGTATTGCAAGTGGCGAAACGTAAATTGTTAAAATCAGGTATTTTTATTGACATATAAATTGCAATAACTCTTAAACCATTTGAGCTGTCAAAGTGATTTTTTCAGGGTTCATTCTCCTTTCAATTCTGCATCTTTTGATACCCATATCGTTGGTTTAAAAAAATTTTGATCTTTTTTGAATAAACTTTGAACTGCAATTACTCGTAAACCCTTAGAGATTTCAAAGTCATTTTTTCATGGTTTACTCTCTATTAAATTCTGCATCTATTAATGTGCATATCATTGGTATTGTTAAATGTTGAAATTTTTACAAAAAATTAGATAAAAATGAAAAAAATATTAAAAATTTTGAAATTTCAATAGCACCACTCGACTCCAAATTTAATTCTGCTTCTATTAGGCTATAAAAATAATCACAAATCAAAAACTCAAATTTTCGCCTAAAAAAACAGCAAGGGGGGTACCTTACCATTTTGCAAAGTTTGAAAATTGGCTGTTTTCTCGAATTAATTACTCAAAAACTATAAGAGATATTTTCGAATTGAAAACACCACAGTAAAATTTGAACTTTCTTCTTTCCTCATGTAACATTTCGTATCATTACGATGTATAGTTAGGGAGCTACAGGCGTTTTCAAAAGGTATTGCAAGTGGCGAAACGTAAAATGTTAAAATCAGGTATTTTTATTGACATATAAATTGCAATAACTCTTAAACCATTTGAGATGTCAAAGTGATTTTTTCAGGGTTTATTCTCCTTTCAATTCTGCATCTTTTGATACCCATATCGTTGGTTTAAAAAAATTTTGATCTTTTTTGAATAAACTTTGAACTGCAATTACTCGTAAACCCTTAGAGATTTCAAAGTCATTTTTTCATGGTTTACTCTCTATTAAATTCTGCATCTATTAATGTGCATATCATTGGTATTGTTAAATGTTGAAATTTTTACAAAAAATTAGATAAAAATGAAAAAATTATTAAAAATTTTGAAATTTCAATAGCACCACTCGACTCCAAATTTAATTCTGCTTCTATTAGGCTATAAAAATAATCACAAATCAAAAACTCAAATTTTCGCCTAAAAAAACAGCAAGGGGGGTACCTTACCATTTTGCAAAGTTTGAAAATTGGCTGTTTTCTCGAATTAATTACTCAGAAACTATAAGAGATATTTTGGAATTGAAAACACCACAGTAAAATTTGAACTTTCTTCTTTCCTCATGTAACATTTCGTATCATTACGATGTATAGTTAGGGAGCTACAGGCGTTTTCAAAAGGTATTGCAAGTGGCGAAACGTAAAATGTTAAAATCAGGTATTTTTATTGACATATAAATTGCAATAACTCTTAAACCATTTGAGATGTCAAAGTGATTTTTTCAGGGTTTATTCTCCTTTCAATTCTGCATCTTTTGATACCCATATCGTTGGTTTAAAAAAAATTTGATCTTTTTTGAATAAACTTTGAACTGCAATTACTCGTAAACCCTTAGAGATTTCAAAGTCATTTTTTCATGGTTTACTCTCTATTAAATTCTGCATCTATTAATGTGCATATCATTGGTATTGTTAAATGTTGAAATTTTTACAAAAAATTAGATAAAAATGAAAAAAATATTAAAAATTTTGAAATTTCAATAGCACCACTCGACTCCAAATTTAATTCTGCTTCTATTAGGCTATAAAAATAATCACAAATCAAAAACTCAAATTTTCGCCTAAAAAAACAACAAGGGGGGGACCTTACCATTTTGCAAAGTTTGAAAATTGGCTGTTTTATCGAATTAATTACTCAGAAACTATAAGAGATATTTTCGAATTGAAAACACCACAGTAAAATTTGAACTTTCTTCTTTCCTCATGTAACATTTCGTATCATTACGATGTATAGTTAGGGAGCTACAGGCGTTTTAAAAAGGTATTGCAAGTGGCGAAACGTAAAATGTTAAAATCAGGTATTTTTATTGACATATAAATTGCAATAACTCTTAAACCATTTGAGATGTCAAAGTGATTTTTTCAGGGTTTATTCTCCTTTCAATTCTGCATCTTTTGATACCCATATCGTTGGTTTAAAAAAATTTTGATCTTTTTTGAATAAACTTTGAACTGCAATTACTCGTAAACCCTTAGAGATTTCAAAGTCATTTTTTCATGGTTTACTCTCTATTAAATTCTGCATCTATTAATGTGCATATCATTGGTATTGTTAAATGTTGAAATTTTTACAAAAAATTAGATAAAAATGGAAAAAATATTAAAAATTTTGAAATTTCAATAGCACCACTCGACTCCAAATTTAATTCTGCTTCTATTAAGCTATAAAAATAATCACAAATCAAAAACTCAAATTTTCGCCTAAAAAAACAGCAAGGGGGGTACCTTACCATTTTGCAAAGTTTGAAAATTGGCTGTTTTCTCGAATTAATTACTCAAAAACTATAAGAGATATTTTGGAATTGAAAACACCACAGTAAAATTTGAACTTTCTTCTTTCCTCATGTAACATTTCGTATCATTACGATGTATAGTTAGGGAGCTACAGGCGTTTTAAAAAGGTATTGCAAGTGGCGAAACGTAAAATGTTAAAATCAGGTATTTTTATTGACATATAAATTGCAATAACTCTTAAACCATTTGAGATGTCAAAGTGATTTTTTCAGGGTTTATTCTCCTTTCAATTCTGCATCTTTTGATACCCATATCGTTGGTTTAAAAAAATTTTGATCTTTTTTGAATAAACTTTGAACTGCAATTACTCGTAAACCCTTAGAGATTTCAAAGTCATTTTTTCATGGTTTACTCTCTATTAAATTCTGCATCTATTAATGTGCATATCATTGGTATTGTTAAATGTTGAAATTTTTACAAAAAATTAGATAAAAATGAAAAAAATATTAAAAATTTTGAAATTTCAATAGCACCACTCGACTCCAAATTTAATTCTGCTTCTATTAGGCTATAAAAATAATCACAAATCAAAAACTCAAATTTTCGCCTAAAAAAACAGCAAGGGGGGTACCTTACCATTTTGCAAAGTTTGAAAATTGGCTGTTTTCTCGAATTAATTACTCAGAAACTATAAGAGATATTTTGGAATTGAAAACACCACAGTAAAATTTGAACTTTCTTCTTTCCTCATGTAACATTTCGTATCATTACGATGTATAGTTAGGGAGCTACAGGCGTTTTCAAAAGGTATTGCAAGTGGCGAAACGTAAAATGTTAAAATCAGGTATTTTTATTGACATATAAATTGCAATAACTCTTAAACCATTTGAGATGTCAAAGTGATTTTTTCAGGGTTTATTCTCCTTTCAATTCTGCATCTTTTGATACCCATATCGTTGGTTTAAAAAAAATTTGATCTTTTTTGAATAAACTTTGAACTGCAATTACTCGTAAACCCTTAGAGATTTCAAAGTCATTTTTTCATGGTTTACTCTCTATTAAATTCTGCATCTATTAATGTGCATATCATTGGTATTGTTAAATGTTGAAATTTTTACAAAAAATTAGATAAAAATGAAAAAAATATTAAAAATTTTGAAATTTCAATAGCACCACTCGACTCCAAATTTAATTCTGCTTCTATTAGGCTATAAAAATAATCACAAATCAAAAACTCAAATTTTCGCCTAAAAAAACAACAAGGGGGGGACCTTACCATTTTGCAAAGTTTGAAAATTGGCTGTTTTATCGAATTAATTACTCAGAAACTATAAGAGATATTTTCGAATTGAAAACACCACAGTAAAATTTGAACTTTCTTCTTTCCTCATGTAACATTTCGTATCATTACGATGTATAGTTAGGGAGCTACAGGCGTTTTAAAAAGGTATTGCAAGTGGCGAAACGTAAAATGTTAAAATCAGGTATTTTTATTGACATATAAATTGCAATAACTCTTAAACCATTTGAGATGTCAAAGTGATTTTTTCAGGGTTTATTCTCCTTTCAATTCTGCATCTTTTGATACCCATATCGTTGGTTTAAAAAAATTTTGATCTTTTTTGAATAAACTTTGAACTGCAATTACTCGTAAACCCTTAGAGATTTCAAAGTCATTTTTTCATGGTTTACTCTCTATTAAATTCTGCATCTATTAATGTGCATATCATTGGTATTGTTAAATGTTGAAATTTTTACAAAAAATTAGATAAAAATGGAAAAAATATTAAAAATTTTGAAATTTCAATAGCACCACTCGACTCCAAATTTAATTCTGCTTCTATTAAGCTATAAAAATAATCACAAATCAAAAACTCAAATTTTCGCCTAAAAAAACAGCAAGGGGGGTACCTTACCATTTTGCAAAGTTTGAAAATTGGCTGTTTTCTCGAATTAATTACTCAAAAACTATAAGAGATATTTTGGAATTGAAAACACCACAGTAAAATTTGAACTTTCTTCTTTCCTCATGTAACATTTCGTATCATTACGATGTATAGTTAGGGAGCTACAGGCGTTTTAAAAAGGTATTGCAAGTGGCGAAACGTAAAATGTTAAAATCAGGTATTTTTATTGACATATAAATTGCAATAACTCTTAAACCATTTGAGATGTCAAAGTGATTTTTTCAGGGTTTATTCTCCTTTCAATTCTGCATCTTTTGATACCCATATCGTTGGTTTAAAAAAATTTTGATCTTTTTTGAATAAACTTTGAACTGCAATTACTCGTAAACCCTTAGAGATTTCAAAGTCATTTTTTCATGGTTTACTCTCTATTAAATTCTGCATCTATTAATGTGCATATCATTGGTATTGTTAAATGTTGAAATTTTTACAAAAAATTAGATAAAAATGAAAAAAATATTAAAAATTTTGAAATTTCAATAGCACCACTCGACTCCAAATTTAATTCTGCTTCTATTAAGCTATAAAAATAATCACAAATCAAAAACTCAAATTTTCGCCTAAAAAAACAGCAAGGGGGGTACCTTACCATTTTGCAAAGTTTGAAAATTGGCTGTTTTCTCGAATTAATTACTCAGAAACTATAAGAGATATTTTGGAATTGAAAACACCACAGTAAAATTTGAACTTTCTTCTTTCCTCATGTAACATTTCGTATCATTACGATGTATAGTTAGGGAGCTACAGGCGTTTTAAAAAGGTATTGCAAGTGGCGAAACGTAAAATGTTAAAATCAGGTATTTTTATTGACATATAAATTGCAATAACTCTTAAACCATTTGAGCTGTCAAAGTGATTTTTTCAGGGTTCATTCTCCTTTCAATTCTGCATCTTTTGATACCCATATCGTTGGTTTAAAAAAATTTTGATCTTTTTTGAATAAACTTTGAACTGCAATTACTCGTAAACCCTTAGAGATTTCAAAGTCATTTTTTCATGGTTTACTCTCTATTAAATTCTGCATCTATTAATGTGCATATCATTGGTATTGTTAAATGTTGAAATTTTTACAAAAAATTAGATAAAAATGAAAAAAATATTAAAAATTTTGAAATTTCAATAGCACCACTCGACTCCAAATTTAATTCTGCTTCTATTAAGCTATAAAAATAATCACAAATCAAAAACTCAAAATTCGCCTAAAAAAACAGCAAGGGACCTTACCATTTTGCAAAGTTTGAAAATTGGCTGTTTTCTCGAATTAATTACTCAAAAACTATAAGAGATATTTTGGAATTGAAAACACCACAGTAAAATTTGAACTTTCTTCTTTCCTCATGTAACATTTCGTATCATTACGATGTATAGTTAGGGAGCTACAGGCGTTTTAAAAAGGTATTGCAAGTGGCGAAACGTAAAATGTTAAAATCAGGTATTTTTATTGACATATAAATTGCAATAACTCTTAAACCATTTGAGCTGTCAAAGTGATTTTTTCAGGGTTCATTCTCCTTTCAATTCTGCATCTTTTGATACCCATATCGTTGGTTTAAAAAAATTTTGATCTTTTTTGAATAAATTTTGAACTGCAATTACTCGTAAACCCTTAGAGATTTCAAAGTCATTTTTTCATGGTTTACTCTCTATTAAATTCTGCATCTATTAATGTGCATATCATTGGTATTGTTAAATGTTGAAATTTTTACAAAAAATTAGATAAAAATGAAAAAAATATTAAAAATTTTGAAATTTCAATAGCACCACTCGACTCCAAATTTAATTCTGCTTCTATTAAGCTATAAAAATAATCACAAATCAAAAACTCAAATTTTCGCCTAAAAAAACAGCAAGGGGGGTACCTTACCATTTTGCAAAGTTTGAAAATTGGCTGTTTTCTCGAATTAATTACTCAAAAACTATAAGAGATATTTTGGAATTGAAAACACCACAGTAAAATTTGAACTTTCTTCTTTCCTCATGTAACATTTCGTATCATTACGATGTATAGTTAGGGAGCTACAGGCGTTTAAAAAAGGTATTGCAAGTGGCGAAACGTAAAATGTTAAAATCAGGTATTTTTATTGACATATAAATTGCAATAACTCTTAAACCATTTGAGCTGTCAAAGTGATTTTTTCAGGGTTCATTCTCCTTTCAATTCTGCATCTTTTGATACCCATATCGTTGGTTTAAAAAAATTTTGATCTTTTTTGAATAAACTTTGAACTGCAATTACTCGTAAACCCTTAGAGATTTCAAAGTCATTTTTTCATGGTTTACTCTCTATTAAATTCTGCATCTATTAATGTGCATATCATTGGTATTGTTAAATGTTGAAATTTTTACAAAAAATTAGATAAAAATGAAAAAAATATTAAAAATTTTGAAATTTCAATAGCACCACTCGACTCCAAATTTAATTCTGCTTCTATTAAGCTATAAAAATAATCACAAATCAAAAACTCAAATTTTCGCCTAAAAAAACAGCAAGGGACCTTACCATTTTGCAAAGTTTGAAAATTGGCTGTTTTCTCGAATTAATTACTCAAAAACTATAAGAGATATTTTGGAATTGAAAACACCACAGTAAAATTTGAACTTTCTTCTTTCCTCATGTAACATTTCGTATCATTACGATGTATAGTTAGGGAGCTACAGGCGTTTTAAAAAGGTATTGCAAGTGGCGAAACGTAAAATGTTAAAATCAGGTATTTTTATTGACATATAAATTGCAATAACTCTTAAACCATTTGAGATGTCAAAGTGATTTTTTCAGGGTTTATTCTCCTTTCAATTCTGCATCTTTTGATACCCATATCGTGGGTTTAAAAAAATTTTGATCTTTTTTGAATAAACTTTGAACTGCAATTACTCGTAAACCCTTAGAGATTTCAAAGTCATTTTTTCATGGTTTACTCTCTATTAAATTCTGCATCTATTAATGTGCATATCATTGGTATTGTTAAATGTTGAAATTTTTACAAAAAATTAGATAAAAATGAAAAAAATATTAAAAATTTTGAAATTTCAATAGCACCACTCGACTCCAAATTTAATTCTGCTTCTATTAAGCTATAAAAATAATCACAAATCAAAAACTCAAATTTTCGCCTAAAAAAACAGCAAGGGGGGTACCTTACCATTTTGCAAAGTTTGAAAATTGGCTGTTTTCTCGAATTAATTACTCAGAAACTATAAGAGATATTTTGGAATTGAAAACACCACAGTAAAATTTGAACTTTCTTCTTTCCTCATGTAACATTTCGTATCATTACGATGTATAGTTAGGGAGCTACAGGCGTTTTAAAAAGGTATTGCAAGTGGCGAAACGTAAAATGTTAAAATCAGGTATTTTTATTGACATATAAATTGCAATAACTCTTAAACCATTTGAGCTGTCAAAGTGATTTTTTCAGGGTTCATTCTCCTTTCAATTCTGCATCTTTTGATACCCATATCGTTGGTTTAAAAAAATTTTGATCTTTTTTGAATAAACTTTGAACTGCAATTACTCGTAAACCCTTAGAGATTTCAAAGTCATTTTTTCATGGTTTACTCTCTATTAAATTCTGCATCTATTAATGTGCATATCATTGGTATTGTTAAATGTTGAAATTTTTACAAAAAATTAGATAAAAATGAAAAAAATATTAAAAATTTTGAAATTTCAATAGCACCACTCGACTCCAAATTTAATTCTGCTTCTATTAAGCTATAAAAATAATCACAAATCAAAAACTCAAATTTTCGCCTAAAAAAACAGCAAGGGACCTTACCATTTTGCAAAGTTTGAAAATTGGCTGTTTTCTCGAATTAATTACTCAAAAACTATAAGAGATATTTTGGAATTGAAAACACCACAGTAAAATTTGAACTTTCTTCTTTCCTCATGTAACATTTCGTATCATTACGATGTATAGTTAGGGAGCTACAGGCGTTTTAAAAAGGTATTGCAAGTGGCGAAACGTAAAATGTTAAAATCAGGTATTTTTATTGACATATAAATTGCAATAACTCTTAAACCATTTGAGATGTCAAAGTGATTTTTTCAGGGTTTATTCTCCTTTCAATTCTGCATCTTTTGATACCCATATCGTGGGTTTAAAAAAATTTTGATCTTTTTTGAATAAACTTTGAACTGCAATTACTCGTAAACCCTTAGAGATTTCAAAGTCATTTTTTCATGGTTTACTCTCTATTAAATTCTGCATCTATTAATGTGCATATCATTGGTATTGTTAAATGTTGAAATTTTTACAAAAAATTAGATAAAAATGAAAAAAATATTAAAAATTTTGAAATTTCAATAGCACCACTCGACTCCAAATTTAATTCTGCTTCTATTAAGCTATAAAAATAATCACAAATCAAAAACTCAAATTTTCGCCTAAAAAAACAGCAAGGGGGGTACCTTACCATTTTGCAAAGTTTGAAAATTGGCTGTTTTCTCGAATTAATTACTCAGAAACTATAAGAGATATTTTGGAATTGAAAACACCACAGTAAAATTTGAACTTTCTTCTTTCCTCATGTAACATTTCGTATCATTACGATGTATAGTTAGGGAGCTACAGGCGTTTTAAAAAGGTATTGCAAGTGGCGAAACGTAAAATGTTAAAATCAGGTATTTTTATTGACATATAAATTGCAATAACTCTTAAACCATTTGAGCTGTCAAAGTGATTTTTTCAGGGTTCATTCTCCTTTCAATTCTGCATCTTTTGATACCCATATCGTTGGTTTAAAAAAATTTTGATCTTTTTTGAATAAACTTTGAACTGCAATTACTCGTAAACCCTTAGAGATTTCAAAGTCATTTTTTCATGGTTTACTCTCTATTAAATTCTGCATCTATTAATGTGCATATCATTGGTATTGTTAAATGTTGAAATTTTTACAAAAAATTAGATAAAAATGAAAAAAATATTAAAAATTTTGAAATTTCAATAGCACCACTCGACTCCAAATTTAATTCTGCTTCTATTAAGCTATAAAAATAATCACAAATCAAAAACTCAAATTTTCGCCTAAAAAAACAGCAAGGGACCTTACCATTTTGCAAAGTTTGAAAATTGGCTGTTTTCTCGAATTAATTACTCAAAAACTATAAGAGATATTTTGGAATTGAAAACACCACAGTAAAATTTGAACTTTCTTCTTTCCTCATGTAACATTTCGTATCATTACGATGTATAGTTAGGGAGCTACAGGCGTTTTAAAAAGGTATTGCAAGTGGCGAAACGTAAAATGTTAAAATCAGGTATTTTTATTGACATATAAATTGCAATAACTCTTAAACCATTTGAGATGTCAAAGTGATTTTTTCAGGGTTTATTCTCCTTTCAATTCTGCATCTTTTGATACCCATATCGTGGGTTTAAAAAAATTTTGATCTTTTTTGAATAAACTTTGAACTGCAATTACTCGTAAACCCTTAGAGATTTCAAAGTCATTTTTTCATGGTTTACTCTCTATTAAATTCTGCATCTATTAATGTGCATATCATTGGTATTGTTAAATGTTGAAATTTTTACAAAAAATTAGATAAAAATGAAAAAAATATTAAAAATTTTGAAATTTCAATAGCACCACTCGACTCCAAATTTAATTCTGCTTCTATTAAGCTATAAAAATAATCACAAATCAAAAACTCAAATTTTCGCCTAAAAAAACAGCAAGGGGGACCTTACCATTTTGCAAAGTTTGAAAATTGGCTGTTTTCTCGAATTAATTACTCAGAAACTATAAGAGATATTTTGGAATTGAAAACACCACAGTAAAATTTGAACTTTCTTCTTTCCTCATGTAACATTTCGTATCATTACGATGTATAGTTAGGGAGCTACAGGCGTTTTAAAAAGGTATTGCAAGTGGCGAAACGTAAATTGTTAAAATCAGGTATTTTTATTGACATATAAATTGCAATAACTCTTAAACCATTTGAGCTGTCAAAGTGATTTTTTCAGGGTTCATTCTCCTTTCAATTCTGCATCTTTTGATACCCATATCGTTGGTTTAAAAAAATTTTGATCTTTTTTGAATAAATTTTGAACTGCAATTACTCGTAAACCCTTAGAGATTTCAAAGTCATTTTTTCATGGTTTACTCTCTATTAAATTCTGCATCTATTAATGTGCATATCATTGGTATTGTTAAATGTTGAAATTTTTACAAAAAATTAGATAAAAATGAAAAAAATATTAAAAATTTTGAAATTTCAATAGCACCACTCGACTCCAAATTTAATTCTGCTTCTATTAAGCTATAAAAATAATCACAAATCAAAAACTCAAATTTTCGCCTAAAAAAACAGCAAGGGGGGTACCTTACCATTTTGCAAAGTTTGAAAATTGGCTGTTTTCTCGAATTAATTACTCAAAAACTATAAGAGATATTTTGGAATTGAAAACACCACAGTAAAATTTGAACTTTCTTCTTTCCTCATGTAACATTTCGTATCATTACGATGTATAGTTAGGGAGCTACAGGCGTTTAAAAAAGGTATTGCAAGTGGCGAAACGTAAAATGTTAAAATCAGGTATTTTTATTGACATATAAATTGCAATAACTCTTAAACCATTTGAGCTGTCAAAGTGATTTTTTCAGGGTTCATTCTCCTTTCAATTCTGCATCTTTTGATACCCATATCGTTGGTTTAAAAAAATTTTGATCTTTTTTGAATAAACTTTGAACTGCAATTACTCGTAAACCCTTAGAGATTTCAAAGTCATTTTTTCATGGTTTACTCTCTATTAAATTCTGCATCTATTAATGTGCATATCATTGGTATTGTTAAATGTTGAAATTTTTACAAAAAATTAGATAAAAATGAAAAAAATATTAAAAATTTTGAAATTTCAATAGCACCACTCGACTCCAAATTTAATTCTGCTTCTATTAAGCTATAAAAATAATCACAAATCAAAAACTCAAATTTTCGCCTCAAAAAACAGCAAGGGGACCTTACCATTTTGCAAAGTTTGAAAATTGGCTGTTTTCTCGAATTAATTACTCAAAAACTATAAGAGATATTTTCGAATTGAAAACACCACAGTAAAATTTGAACTTTCTTCTTTCCTCATGTAACATTTCGTATCATTACGATGTATAGTTAGGGAGCTACAGGCGTTTTAAAAAGGTATTGCAAGTGGCGAAACGTAAAATGTTAAAATCAGGTATTTTTATTGACATATAAATTGCAATAACTCTTAAACCATTTGAGATGTCAAAGTGATTTTTTCAGGGTTTATTCTCCTTTCAATTCTGCATCTTTTGATACCCATATCGTGGGTTTAAAAAAATTTTGATCTTTTTTGAATAAACTTTGAACTGCAATTACTCGTAAACCCTTAGAGATTTCAAAGTCATTTTTTCATGGTTTACTCTCTATTAAATTCTGCATCTATTAATGTGCATATCATTGGTATTGTTAAATGTTGAAATTTTTACAAAAAATTAGATAAAAATGAAAAAAATATTAAAAATTTTGAAATTTCAATAGCACCACTCGACTCCAAATTTAATTCTGCTTCTATTAAGCTATAAAAATAATCACAAATCAAAAACTCAAATTTTCGCCTAAAAAAACAGCAAGGGGGTACCTTACCATTTTGCAAAGTTTGAAAATTGGCTGTTTTCTCGAATTAATTACTCAGAAACTATAAGAGATATTTTGGAATTGAAAACACCACAGTAAAATTTGAACTTTCTTCTTTCCTCATGTAACATTTCGTATCATTACGATGTATAGTTAGGGAGCTACAGGCGTTTTAAAAAGGTATTGCAAGTGGCGAAACGTAAATTGTTAAAATCAGGTATTTTTATTGACATATAAATTGCAATAACTCTTAAACCATTTGAGCTGTCAAAGTGATTTTTTCAGGGTTTATTCTCCTTTCAATTCTGCATCTTTTGATACCCATATCGTTGGTTTAAAAAAAATTTGATCTTTTTTGAATAAACTTTGAACTGCAATTACTCGTAAACCCTTAGAGATTTCAAAGTCATTTTTTCATGGTTTACTCTCTATTAAATTCTGCATCTATTATTGTGCATATCATTGGTATTGTTAAATGTTGAAATTTTTACAAAAAATTAGATAAAAATGAAAAAAATATTAAAAATTTTGAAATTTCAATAGCACCACTCGACTCCAAATTTAATTCTGCTTCTATTAGGCTATAAAAATAATCACAAATCAAAAACTCAAATTTTCGCCTAAAAAAACAACAAGGGGGGGACCTTACCATTTTGCAAAGTTTGAAAATTGGCTGTTTTATCGAATTAATTACTCAGAAACTATAAGAGATATTTTCGAATTGAAAACACCACAGTAAAATTTGAACTTTCTTCTTTCCTCATGTAACATTTCGTATCATTACGATGTATAGTTAGGGAGCTACAGGCGTTTTAAAAAGGTATTGCAAGTGGCGAAACGTAAAATGTTAAAATCAGGTATTTTTATTGACATATAAATTGCAATAACTCTTAAACCATTTGAGATGTCAAAGTGATTTTTTCAGGGTTTATTCTCCTTTCAATTCTGCATCTTTTGATACCCATATCGTTGGTTTAAAAAAATTTTGATCTTTTTTGAATAAACTTTGAACTGCAATTACTCGTAAACCCTTAGAGATTTCAAAGTCATTTTTTCATGGTTTACTCTCTATTAAATTCTGCATCTATTAATGTGCATATCATTGGTATTGTTAAATGTTGAAATTTTTACAAAAAATTAGATAAAAATGAAAAAAATATTAAAAATTTTGAAATTTCAATAGCACCACTCGACTCCAAATTTAATTCTGCTTCTATTAAGCTATAAAAATAATCACAAATCAAAAACTCAAATTTTCGCCTAAAAAAACAGCAAGGGGGGTACCTTACCCTTTGCAAAGTTTGAAAATTGGCTGTTTTCTCGAATTAATTACTCAAAAACTATAAGAGATATTTTGGAATTGAAAACACCACAGTAAAATTTGAACTTTCTTCTTTCCTCATGTAACATTTCGTATCATTACGATGTATAGTTAGGGAGCTACAGGCGTTTTAAAAAGGTATTGCAAGTGGCGAAACGTAAAATGTTAAAATCAGGTATTTTTATTGACATATAAATTGCAATAACTCTTAAACCATTTGAGCTGTCAAAGTGATTTTTTCAGGGTTTATTCTCCTTTCAATTCTGCATCTTTTGATACCCATATCGTTGGTTTAAAAAAATTTTGATCTTTTTTGAATAAACTTTGAACTGCAATTACTCGTAAACCCTTAGAGATTTCAAAGTCATTTTTTCATGGTTTACTCTCTATTAAATTCTGCATCTATTAATGTGCATATCATTGGTATTGTTAAATGTTGAAATTTTTACAAAAAATTAGATAAAAATGAAAAAAATATTAAAAATTTTGAAATTTCAATAGCACCACTCGACTCCAAATTTAATTCTGCTTCTATTAAGCTATAAAAATAATCACAAATCAAAAACTCAATTTTTCGCCTAAAAAAACAGCAAGGGGGGTACCTTACCATTTAGCAAAGTTTGAAAATTGGCTGTTTTCTCGAATTAATTACACAGAAACTATAAGAGATATTTTCGAATTGAAAACACCACAGTAAAATTTGAACTTTCTTCTTTCCTCATGTAACATTTCGTATCATTACGATGTATAGTTAGGGAGCTACAGGCGTTTTAAAAAGGTATTGCAAGTGGCGAAACGTAAAATGTTAAAATCAGGTATTTTTATTGACATATAAATTGCAATAACTCTTAAACCATTTGAGATGTCAAAGTGATTTTTTCAGGGTTTATTCTCCTTTCAATTCTGCATCTTTTGATACCCATATCGTGGGTTTAAAAAAATTTTGATCTTTTTTGAATAAACTTTGAACTGCAATTACTCGTAAACCCTTAGAGATTTCAAAGTCATTTTTTCATGGTTTACTCTCTATTAAATTCTGCATCTATTAATGTGCATATCATTGGTATTGTTAAATGTTGAAATTTTTACAAAAAATTAGATAAAAATGAAAAAAATATTTAAAATTTTGAAATTTCAATAGCACCACTCGACTCCAAATTTAATTCTGCTTCTATTAAGCTATAAAAATAATCACAAATCAAAAACTCAAATTTTCGCCTAAAAAAACAGCAAGGGGGGTACCTTACCATTTTGCAAAGTTTGAAAATTGGCTGTTTCCTCGAATTAATTACTCAAAAACTATAAGAGATATTTTGGAATTGAAAACACCACAGTAAAATTTGAACTTTCTTCTTTCCTCATGTAACATTTCGTATCATTACGATGTATAGTTAGGGAGCTACAGGCGTTTTAAAAAGGTATTGCAAGTGGCGAAACGTAAAATGTTAAAATCAGGTATTTTTATTGACATATAAATTGCAATAACTCTTAAACCATTTGAGATGTCAAAGTGATTTTTTCAGGGTTTATTCTCCTTTCAATTCTGCATCTTTTGATACCCATATCGTTGGTTTAAAAAAATTTTGATCTTTTTTGAATAAACTTTGAACTGCAATTACTCGTAAACCCTTAGAGATTTCAAAGTCATTTTTTCATGGTTTACTCTCTATTAAATTCTGCATCTATTAATGTGCATATCATTGGTATTGTTAAATGTTGAAATTTTTACAAAAAATTAGATAAAAATGAAAAAATTATTAAAAATTTTGAAATTTCAATAGCACCACTCGACTCCAAATTTAATTCTGCTTCTATTAGGCTATAAAAATAATCACAAATCAAAAACTCAAATTTTCGCCTAAAAAAACAGCAAGGGGGGTACCTTACCATTTTGCAAAGTTTGAAAATTGGCTGTTTTCTCGAATTAATTACTCAGAAACTATAAGAGATATTTTCGAATTGAAAACACCACAGTAAAATTTGAACTTTCTTCTTTCCTCATGTAACATTTCGTATCATTACGATGTATAGTTAGGGAGCTACAGGCGTTTTAAAAAGGTATTGCAAGTGGCGAAACGTAAAATGTTAAAATCAGGTATTTTTATTGACATATAAATTGCAATAACTCTTAAACCATTTGAGATGTCAAAGTGATTTTTTCAGGGTTTATTCTCCTTTCAATTCTGCATCTTTTGATACCCATATCGTTGGTTTAAAAAAAATTTGATCTTTTTTGAATAAACTTTGAACTGCAATTACTCGTAAACCCTTAGAGATTTCAAAGTCATTTTTTCATGGTTTACTCTCTATTAAATTCTGCATCTATTAATGTGCATATCATTGGTATTGTTAAATGTTGAAATTTTTACAAAAAATTAGATAAAAATGAAAAAAATATTAAAAATTTTGAAATTTCAATAGCACCACTCGACTCCAAATTTAATTCTGCTTCTATTAAGCTATAAAAATAATCACAAATCAAAAACTCAAATTTTCGCCTAAAAAAACAGCAAGGGGGGTACCTTACCATTTTGCAAAGTTTGAAAATTGGCTGTTTTCTCGAATTAATTACTCAGAAACTATAAGAGATATTTTGGAATTGAAAACACCACAGTAAAATTTGAACTTTCTTCTTTCCTCATGTAACATTTCGTATCATTACGATGTATAGTTAGGGAGCTACAGGCGTTTTAAAAAGGTATTGCAAGTGGCGAAACGTAAAATGTTAAAATCAGGTATTTTTATTGACATATAAATTGCAATAACTCTTAAACCATTTGAGATGTCAAAGTGATTTTTTCAGGGTTTATTCTCCTTTCAATTCTGCATCTTTTGATACCCATATCGTTGGTTTAAAAAAATTTTGATCTTTTTTGAATAAACTTTGAACTGCAATTACTCGTAAACCCTTAGAGATTTCAAAGTCATTTTTTCATGGTTTACTCTCTATTAAATTCTGCATCTATTAATGTGCATATCATTGGTATTGTTAAATGTTGAAATTTTTACAAAAAATTAGATAAAAATGAAAAAAATATTAAAAATTTTGAAATTTCAATAGCACCACTCGACTCCAAATTTAATTCTGCTTCTATTAAGCTATAAAAATAATCACAAATCAAAAACTCAAATTTTCGCCTAAAAAAACAGCAAGGGGGGTACCTTACCATTTTGCAAAGTTTGAAAATTGGCTGTTTTCTCGAATTAATTACTCAAAAACTATAAGAGATATTTTGGAATTGAAAACACCACAGTAAAATTTGAACTTTCTTCTTTCCTCATGTAACATTTCGTATCATTACGATGTATAGTTAGGGAGCTACAGGCGTTTTAAAAAGGTATTGCAAGTGGCGAAACGTAAAATGTTAAAATCAGGTATTTTTATTGACATATAAATTGCAATAACTCTTAAACCATTTGAGATGTCAAAGTGATTTTTTCAGGGTTCATTCTCCTTTCAATTCTGCATCTTTTGATACCCATATCGTTGGTTTAAAAAAATTTTGATCTTTTTTGAATAAACTTTGAACTGCAATTACTCGTAAACCCTTAGAGATTTCAAAGTCATTTTTTCATGGTTTACTCTCTATTAAATTCTGCATCTATTAATGTGCATATCATTGGTATTGTTAAATGTTGAAATTTTTACAAAAAATTAGATAAAAATGAAAAAAATATTAAAAATTTTGAAATTTCAATAGCACCACTCGACTCCAAATTTAATTCTGCTTCTATTAGGCTATAAAAATAATCACAAATCAAAAACTCAAATTTTCGCCTAAAAAAACAGCAAGGGGGGTACCTTACCATTTTGCAAAGTTTGAAAATTGGCTGTTTTCTCGAATTAATTACTCAAAAACTATAAGAGATATTTTCGAATTGAAAACACCACAGTAAAATTTGAACTTTCTTCTTTCCTCATGTAACATTTCGTATCATTACGATGTATAGTTAGGGAGCTACAGGCGTTTTCAAAAGGTATTGCAAGTGGCGAAACGTAAAATGTTAAAATCAGGTATTTTTATTGACATATAAATTGCAATAACTCTTAAACCATTTGAGATGTCAAAGTGATTTTTTCAGGGTTTATTCTCCTTTCAATTCTGCATCTTTTGATACCCATATCGTTGGTTTAAAAAAAATTTGATCTTTTTTGAATAAACTTTGAACTGCAATTACTCGTAAACCCTTAGAGATTTCAAAGTCATTTTTTCATGGTTTACTCTCTATTAAATTCTGCATCTATTAATGTGCATATCATTGGTATTGTTAAATGTTGAAATTTTTACAAAAAATTAGATAAAAATGAAAAAAATATTAAAAATTTTGAAATTTCAATAGCACCACTCGACTCCAAATTTAATTCTGCTTCTATTAGGCTATAAAAATAATCACAAATCAAAAACTCAAATTTTCGCCTAAAAAAACAACAAGGGGGGGACCTTACCATTTTGCAAAGTTTGAAAATTGGCTGTTTTATCGAATTAATTACTCAGAAACTATAAGAGATATTTTCGAATTGAAAACACCACAGTAAAATTTGAACTTTCTTCTTTCCTCATGTAACATTTCGTATCATTACGATGTATAGTTAGGGAGCTACAGGCGTTTTAAAAAGGTATTGCAAGTGGCGAAACGTAAAATGTTAAAATCAGGTATTTTTATTGACATATAAATTGCAATAACTCTTAAACCATTTGAGATGTCAAAGTGATTTTTTCAGGGTTTATTCTCCTTTCAATTCTGCATCTTTTGATACCCATATCGTTGGTTTAAAAAAATTTTGATCTTTTTTGAATAAACTTTGAACTGCAATTACTCGTAAACCCTTAGAGATTTCAAAGTCATTTTTTCATGGTTTACTCTCTATTAAATTCTGCATCTATTAATGTGCATATCATTGGTATTGTTAAATGTTGAAATTTTTACAAAAAATTAGATAAAAATGAAAAAAATATTAAAAATTTTGAAATTTCAATAGCACCACTCGACTCCAAATTTAATTCTGCTTCTATTAAGCTATAAAAATAATCACAAATCAAAAACTCAAATTTTCGCCTAAAAAAACAGCAAGGGGGGTACCTTACCCTTTGCAAAGTTTGAAAATTGGCTGTTTTCTCGAATTAATTACTCAAAAACTATAAGAGATATTTTGGAATTGAAAACACCACAGTAAAATTTGAACTTTCTTCTTTCCTCATGTAACATTTCGTATCATTACGATGTATAGTTAGGGAGCTACAGGCGTTTTAAAAAGGTATTGCAAGTGGCGAAACGTAAAATGTTAAAATCAGGTATTTTTATTGACATATAAATTGCAATAACTCTTAAACCATTTGAGCTGTCAAAGTGATTTTTTCAGGGTTCATTCTCCTTTCAATTCTGCATCTTTTGATACCCATATCGTTGGTTTAAAAAAATTTTGATCTTTTTTGAATAAACTTTGAACTGCAATTACTCGTAAACCCTTAGAGATTTCAAAGTCATTTTTTCATGGTTTACTCTCTATTAAATTCTGCATCTATTAATGTGCATATCATTGGTATTGTTAAATGTTGAAATTTTTACAAAAAATTAGATAAAAATGAAAAAAATATTAAAAATTTTGAAATTTCAATAGCACCACTCGACTCCAAATTTAATTCTGCTTCTATTAAGCTATAAAAATAATCACAAATCAAAAACTCAAATTTTCGCCTAAAAAAACAGCAAGGGGTACCTTACCATTTTGCAAAGTTTGAAAATTGGCTGTTTTCTCGAATTAATTACTCAAAAACTATAAGAGATATTTTGGAATTGAAAACACCACAGTAAAATTTGAACTTTCTTCTTTCCTCATGTAACATTTCGTATCATTACGATGTATAGTTAGGGAGCTACAGGCGTTTTAAAAAGGTATTGCAAGTGGCGAAACGTAAAATGTTAAAATCAGGTATTTTTATTGACATATAAATTGCAATAACTCTTAAACCATTTGAGATGTCAAAGTGATTTTTTCAGGGTTTATTCTCCTTTCAATTCTGCATCTTTTGATACCCATATCGTTGGTTTAAAAAAATTTTGATCTTTTTTGAATAAACTTTGAACTGCAATTACTCGTAAACCCTTAGAGATTTCAAAGTCATTTTTTCATGGTTTACTCTCTATTAAATTCTGCATCTATTAATGTGCATATCATTGGTATTGTTAAATGTTGAAATTTTTACAAAAAATTAGATAAAAATGAAAAAAATATTAAAAATTTTGAAATTTCAATAGCACCACTCGACTCCAAATTTAATTCTGCTTCTATTAAGCTATAAAAATAATCACAAATCAAAAACTCAAATTTTCGCCTCAAAAAACAGCAAGGGGACCTTACCATTTTGCAAAGTTTGAAAATTGGCTGTTTTCTCGAATTAATTACTCAAAAACTATAAGAGATATTTTCGAATTGAAAACACCACAGTAAAATGTGAACTTTCTTCTTTCCTCATGTAACATTTCGTATCATTACGATGTATAGTTAGGGAGCTACAGGCGTTTTAAAAAGGTATTGCAAGTGGCGAAACGTAAAATGTTAAAATCAGGTATTTTTATTGACATATAAATTGCAATAACTCTTAAACCATTTGAAATGTCAAAGTGATTTTTTCAGGGTTTATTCTCCTTTCAATTCTGCATCTTTTGATACCCATATCGTTGGTTTAAAAAAATTTTAATCTTTTTTGAATAAACTTTGAACTGCAATTACTCGTAAACCCTTAGAGATTTCAAAGTCATTTTTTCATGGTTTACTCTCTATTAAATTCTGCATCTATTAATGTGCATATCATTGGTATTGTTAAGTGTTGAAATTTTTACAAAAAATTAGATATTAATGAAAAAAATATTAAAAATTTTGAAATTTCAATAGCACCACTCGACTCCAAATTTAATTCTGCTTCTATTAAGCTATAAAAATAATCACAAATCAAAAACTCAAATTTTCGCCTAAAAAAACAGCAAGGGGGGTACCTTACCATTTTGCAAAGTTTGAAAATTGGCTGTTTTCTCGAATTAATTACTCAGAAACTATAAGAGATATTTTGGAATTGAAAACACCACAGTAAAATTTGAACTTTCTTCTTTCCTCATGTAACATTTCGTATCATTACGATGTATAGTTAGGGAGCTACAGGCGTTTTAAAAAGGTATTGCAAGTGGCGAAACGTAAAATGTTAAAATCAGGTATTTTTATTGACATATAAATTGCAATAACTCTTAAACCATTTGAGATGTCAAAGTGATTTTTTCAGGGTTTATTCTCCTTTCAATTCTGCATCTTTTGATACCCATATCGTTGGTTTAAAAAAATTTTGATCTTTTTTGAATAAACTTTGAACTGCAATTACTCGTAAACCCTTAGAGATTTCAAAGTCATTTTTTCATGGTTTACTCTCTATTAAATTCTGCATCTATTAATGTGCATATCATTGGTATTGTTAAATGTTGAAATTTTTACAAAAAATTAGATAAAAATGAAAAAAATATTAAAAATTTTGAAATTTCAATAGCACCACTCGACTCCAAATTTAATTCTGCTTCTATTAAGCTATAAAAATAATCACAAATCAAAAACTCAAATTTTCGCCTAAAAAAACAGCAAGGGGGGTACCTTACCATTTTGCAAAGTTTGAAAATTGGCTGTTTTCTCGAATTAATTACTCAAAAACTATAAGAGATATTTTGGAATTGAAAACACCACAGTAAAATTTGAACTTTCTTCTTTCCTCATGTAACATTTCGTATCATTACGATGTATAGTTAGGGAGCTACAGGCGTTTTAAAAAGGTATTGCAAGTGGCGAAACGTAAAATGTTAAAATCAGGTATTTTTATTGACATATAAATTGCAATAACTCTTAAACCATTTGAGATGTCAAAGTGATTTTTTCAGGGTTTATTCTCCTTTCAATTCTGCATCTTTTGATACCCATATCGTTGGTTTAAAAAAATTTTGATCTTTTTTGAATAAACTTTGAACTGCAATTACTCGTAAACCCTTAGAGATTTCAAAGTCATTTTTTCATGGTTTACTCTCTATTAAATTCTGCATCTATTAATGTGCATATCATTGGTATTGTTAAATGTTGAAATTTTTACAAAAAATTAGATAAAAATGAAAAAAATATTAAAAATTTTGAAATTTCAATAGCACCACTCGACTCCAAATTTAATTCTGCTTCTATTAAGCTATAAAAATAATCACAAATCAAAAACTCAAATTTTCGCCTAAAAAAACAGCAAGGGGTACCTTACCATTTTGCAAAGTTTGAAAATTGGCTGTTTTCTCGAATTAATTACTCAAAAACTATAAGAGATATTTTGGAATTGAAAACACCACAGTAAAATTTGAACTTTCTTCTTTCCTCATGTAACATTTCGTATCATTACGATGTATAGTTAGGGAGCTACAGGCGTTTTAAAAAGGTATTGCAAGTGGCGAAACGTAAAATGTTAAAATCAGGTATTTTTATTGACATATAAATTGCAATAACTCTTAAACCATTTGAGATGTCAAAGTGATTTTTTCAGGGTTTATTCTCCTTTCAATTCTGCATCTTTTGATACCCATATCGTTGGTTTAAAAAAATTTTGATCTTTTTTGAATAAACTTTGAACTGCAATTACTCGTAAACCCTTAGAGATTTCAAAGTCATTTTTTCATGGTTTACTCTCTATTAAATTCTGCATCTATTAATGTGCATATCATTGGTATTGTTAAATGTTGAAATTTTTACAAAAAATTAGATAAAAATGAAAAAAATATTAAAAATTTTGAAATTTCAATAGCACCACTCGACTCCAAATTTAATTCTGCTTCTATTAAGCTATAAAAATAATCACAAATCAAAAACTCAAATTTTCGCCTAAAAAAACAGCAAGGGGGGTACCTTACCATTTTGCAAAGTTTGAAAATTGGCTGTTTTCTCGAATTAATTACTCAGAAACTATAAGAGATATTTTGGAATTGAAAACACCACAGTAAAATTTGAACTTTCTTCTTTCCTCATGTAACATTTCGTATCATTACGATGTATAATTAGGGAGCTACAGGCGTTTTAAAAAGGTATTGCAAGTGGCGAAACGTAAAATGTTAAAATCAGGTATTTTTATTGACATATAAATTGCAATAACTCTTAAACCATTTGAGATGTCAAAGTGATTTTTTCAGGGTTTATTCTCCTTTCAATTCTGCATCTTTTGATACCCATATCGTGGGTTTAAAAAAATTTTGATCTTTTTTGAATAAACTTTGAACTGCAATTACTCGTAAACCCTTAGAGATTTCAAAGTCATTTTTTCATGGTTTACTCTCTATTAAATTCTGCATCTATTAATGTGCATATCATTGGTATTGTTAAATGTTGAAATTTTTACAAAAAATTAGATAAAAATGAAAAAAATATTAAAAATTTTGAAATTTCAATAGCACCACTCGACTCCAAATTTAATTCTGCTTCTATTAAGCTATAAAAATAATCACAAATCAAAAACTCAAATTTTCGCCTAAAAAAACAGCAAGGGGTACCTTACCATTTTGCAAAGTTTGAAAATTGGCTGTTTTCTCGAATTAATTACTCAAAAACTATAAGAGATATTTTGGAATTGAAAACACCACAGTAAAATTTGAACTTTCTTCTTTCCTCATGTAACATTTCGTATCATTACGATGTATAGTTAGGGAGCTACAGGCGTTTTAAAAAGGTATTGCAAGTGGCGAAACGTAAAATGTTAAAATCAGGTATTTTTATTGACATATAAATTGCAATAACTCTTAAACCATTTGAGATGTCAAAGTGATTTTTTCAGGGTTTATTCTCCTTTCAATTCTGCATCTTTTGATACCCATATCGTTGGTTTAAAAAAATTTTGATCTTTTTTGAATAAACTTTGAACTGCAATTACTCGTAAACCCTTAGAGATTTCAAAGTCATTTTTTCATGGTTTACTCTCTATTAAATTCTGCATCTATTAATGTGCATATCATTGGTATTGTTAAATGTTGAAATTTTTACAAAAAATTAGATAAAAATGAAAAAAATATTAAAAATTTTGAAATTTCAATAGCACCACTCGACTCCAAATTTAATTCTGCTTCTATTAAGCTATAAAAATAATCACAAATCAAAAACTCAATTTTTCGCCTAAAAAAACAGCAAGGGGGGTACCTTACCATTTAGCAAAGTTTGAAAATTGGCTGTTTTCTCGAATTAATTACACAGAAACTATAAGAGATATTTTCGAATTGAAAACACCACAGTAAAATTTGAACTTTCTTCTTTCCTCATGTAACATTTCGTATCATTACGATGTATAGTTAGGGAGCTACAGGCGTTTTAAAAAGGTATTGCAAGTGGCGAAACGTAAAATGTTAAAATCAGGTATTTTTATTGACATATAAATTGCAATAACTCTTAAACCATTTGAGATGTCAAAGTGATTTTTTCAGGGTTTATTCTCCTTTCAATTCTGCATCTTTTGATACCCATATCGTGGGTTTAAAAAAATTTTGATCTTTTTTGAATAAACTTTGAACTGCAATTACTCGTAAACCCTTAGAGATTTCAAAGTCATTTTTTCATGGTTTACTCTCTATTAAATTCTGCATCTATTAATGTGCATATCATTGGTATTGTTAAATGTTGAAATTTTTACAAAAAATTAGATAAAAATGAAAAAAATATTAAAAATTTTGAAATTTCAATAGCACCACTCGACTCCAAATTTAATTCTGCTTCTATTAAGCTATAAAAATAATCACAAATCAAAAACTCAAATTTTCGCCTAAAAAAACAGCAAGGGGGGTACCTTACCATTTTGCAAAGTTTGAAAATTGGCTGTTTTCTCGAATTAATTACTCAAAAACTATAAGAGATATTTTGGAATTGAAAACACCACAGTAAAATTTGAACTTTCTTCTTTCCTCATGTAACATTTCGTATCATTACGATGTATAGTTAGGGAGCTACAGGCGTTTTAAAAAGGTATTGCAAGTGGCGAAACGTAAAATGTTAAAATCATGTATTTTTATTGACATATAAATTGCAATAACTCTTAAACCATTTGAGATGTCAAAGTGATTATTTCAGGGTTCATTCTCCTTTCAATTCTGCATCTTTTGATACCCATATCGTTGGTTTAAAAAAATTTTGATCTTTTTTGAATAAACTTTGAACTGCAATTACTCGTAAACCCTTAGAGATTTCAAAGTCATTTTTTCATGGTTTACTCTCTATTAAATTCTGCATCTATTAATCTGCATATCATTGGTATTGTTAAATGTTGAAATTTTTACAAAAAATTAGATAAAAATGAAAAAAATATTAAAAATTTTGAAATTTCAATAGCACCACTCGACTCCAAATTTAATTCTGCTTCTATTAGGCTATAAAAATAATCACAAATCAAAAACTCAAATTTTCGCCTAAAAAAACAGCAAGGGGGGTACCTTACCATTTTGCAAAGTTTGAAAATTGGCTGTTTTCTCGAATTAATTACTCAGAAACTATAAGAGATATTATCGAATTGAAAACACCACAGTAAAATTTGAACTTTCTTCTTTCCTCATGTAACATTTCGTATCATTACGATGTATAGTTAGGGAGCTACAGGCGTTTTAAAAAGGTATTGCAAGTGGCGAAACGTAAAATGTTAAAATCATGTATTTTTATTGACATATAAATTGCAATAACTCTTAAACCATTTGAGATGTCAAAGTGATTATTTCAGGGTTCATTCTCCTTTCAATTCTGCATCTTTTGATACCCATATCGTTGGTTTAAAAAAATTTTGATCTTTTTTGAATAAACTTTGAACTGCAATTACTCGTAAACCCTTAGAGATTTCAAAGTCATTTTTTCATGGTTTACTCTCTATTAAATTCTGCATCTATTAATGTGCATATCATTGGTATTGTTAAATGTTGAAATTTTTACAAAAAATTAGATAAAAATGAAAAAATTATTAAAAATTTTGAAATTTCAATAGCACCACTCGACTCCAAATTTAATTCTGCTTCTATTAGGCTATAAAAATAATCACAAATCAAAAACTCAAATTTTCGCCTAAAAAAACAGCAAGGGGGGTCCTTACCATTTTGCAAAGTTTGAAAATTGGCTGTTTTCTCGAATTAATTACTCAGAAACTATAAGAGATATTTTCGAATTGAAAACACCACAGTAAAATTTGAACTTTCTTCTTTCCTCATGTAACATTTCGTATCATTACGATGTATAGTTAGGGAGCTACAGGCGTTTTAAAAAGGTATTGCAAGTGGCGAAACGTAAAATGTTAAAATCAGGTATTTTTATTGACATATAAATTGCAATAACTCTTAAACCATTTGAGATGTCAAAGTGATTTTTTCAGGGTTTATTCTCCTTTCAATTCTGCATCTTTTGATACCCATATCGTTGGTTTAAAAAAATTTTGATCTTTTTTGAATAAACTTTGAACTGCAATTACTCGTAAACCCTTAGAGATTTCAAAGTCATTTTTTCATGGTTTACTCTCTATTAAATTCTGCATCTATTAATGTGCATATCATTGGTATTGTTAAATGTTGAAATTTTTACAAAAAATTAGATAAAAATGAAAAAAATATTAAAAATTTTGAAATTTCAATAGCACCACTCGACTCCAAATTTAATTCTGCTTCTATTAAGCTATAAAAATAATCACAAATCAAAAACTCAAATTTTCGCCTAAAAAAACAGCAAGGGGGGGGTACCTTACCATTTTGCAAAGTTTGAAAATTGGCTGTTTCCTCGAATTAATTACTCAAAAACTATAAGAGATATTTTGGAATTGAAAACACCACAGTAAAATTTGAACTTTCTTCTTTCCTCATGTAACATTTCGTATCATTACGATGTATAATTAGGGAGCTACAGGCGTTTTAAAAAGGTATTGCAAGTGGCGAAACGTAAAATGTTAAAATCAGGTATTTTTATTGACATATAAATTGCAATAACTCTTAAACCATTTGAGATGTCAAAGTGATTTTTTCAGGGTTTATTCTCCTTTCAATTCTGCATCTTTTGATACCCATATCGTGGGTTTAAAAAAATTTTGATCTTTTTTGAATAAACTTTGAACTGCAATTACTCGTAAACCCTTAGAGATTTCAAAGTCATTTTTTCATGGTTTACTCTCTATTAAATTCTGCATCTATTAATGTGCATATCATTGGTATTGTTAAATGTTGAAATTTTTACAAAAAATTAGATAAAAATGAAAAAAATATTAAAAATTTTGAAATTTCAATAGCACCACTCGACTCCAAATTTAATTCTGCTTCTATTAAGCTATAAAAATAATCACAAATCAAAAACTCAAATTTTCGCCTAAAAAAACAGCAAGGGGTACCTTACCATTTTGCAAAGTTTGAAAATTGGCTGTTTTCTCGAATTAATTACTCAAAAACTATAAGAGATATTTTGGAATTGAAAACACCACAGTAAAATTTGAACTTTCTTCTTTCCTCATGTAACATTTCGTATCATTACGATGTATAGTTAGGGAGCTACAGGCGTTTTAAAAAGGTATTGCAAGTGGCGAAACGTAAAATGTTAAAATCAGGTATTTTTATTGACATATAAATTGCAATAACTCTTAAACCATTTGAGATGTCAAAGTGATTTTTTCAGGGTTTATTCTCCTTTCAATTCTGCATCTTTTGATACCCATATCGTTGGTTTAAAAAAATTTTGATCTTTTTTGAATAAACTTTGAACTGCAATTACTCGTAAACCCTTAGAGATTTCAAAGTCATTTTTTCATGGTTTACTCTCTATTAAATTCTGCATCTATTAATGTGCATATCATTGGTATTGTTAAATGTTGAAATTTTTACAAAAAATTAGATAAAAATGAAAAAAATATTAAAAATTTTGAAATTTCAATAGCACCACTCGACTCCAAATTTAATTCTGCTTCTATTAAGCTATAAAAATAATCACAAATCAAAAACTCAATTTTTCGCCTAAAAAAACAGCAAGGGGGGTACCTTACCATTTAGCAAAGTTTGAAAATTGGCTGTTTTCTCGAATTAATTACACAGAAACTATAAGAGATATTTTCGAATTGAAAACACCACAGTAAAATTTGAACTTTCTTCTTTCCTCATGTAACATTTCGTATCATTACGATGTATAGTTAGGGAGCTACAGGCGTTTTAAAAAGGTATTGCAAGTGGCGAAACGTAAAATGTTAAAATCAGGTATTTTTATTGACATATAAATTGCAATAACTCTTAAACCATTTGAGATGTCAAAGTGATTTTTTCAGGGTTTATTCTCCTTTCAATTCTGCATCTTTTGATACCCATATCGTGGGTTTAAAAAAATTTTGATCTTTTTTGAATAAACTTTGAACTGCAATTACTCGTAAACCCTTAGAGATTTCAAAGTCATTTTTTCATGGTTTACTCTCTATTAAATTCTGCATCTATTAATGTGCATATCATTGGTATTGTTAAATGTTGAAATTTTTACAAAAAATTAGATAAAAATGAAAAAAATATTAAAAATTTTGAAATTTCAATAGCACCACTCGACTCCAAATTTAATTCTGCTTCTATTAAGCTATAAAAATAATCACAAATCAAAAACTCAAATTTTCGCCTAAAAAAACAGCAAGGGGGGTACCTTACCATTTTGCAAAGTTTGAAAATTGGCTGTTTTCTCGAATTAATTACTCAAAAACTATAAGAGATATTTTGGAATTGAAAACACCACAGTAAAATTTGAACTTTCTTCTTTCCTCATGTAACATTTCGTATCATTACGATGTATAGTTAGGGAGCTACAGGCGTTTTAAAAAGGTATTGCAAGTGGCGAAACGTAAAATGTTAAAATCATGTATTTTTATTGACATATAAATTGCAATAACTCTTAAACCATTTGAGATGTCAAAGTGATTATTTCAGGGTTCATTCTCCTTTCAATTCTGCATCTTTTGATACCCATATCGTTGGTTTAAAAAAATTTTGATCTTTTTTGAATAAACTTTGAACTGCAATTACTCGTAAACCCTTAGAGATTTCAAAGTCATTTTTTCATGGTTTACTCTCTATTAAATTCTGCATCTATTAATCTGCATATCATTGGTATTGTTAAATGTTGAAATTTTTACAAAAAATTAGATAAAAATGAAAAAAATATTAAAAATTTTGAAATTTCAATAGCACCACTCGACTCCAAATTTAATTCTGCTTCTATTAGGCTATAAAAATAATCACAAATCAAAAACTCAAATTTTCGCCTAAAAAAACAGCAAGGGGGGTACCTTACCATTTTGCAAAGTTTGAAAATTGGCTGTTTTCTCGAATTAATTACTCAGAAACTATAAGAGATATTATCGAATTGAAAACACCACAGTAAAATTTGAACTTTCTTCTTTCCTCATGTAACATTTCGTATCATTACGATGTATAGTTAGGGAGCTACAGGCGTTTTAAAAAGGTATTGCAAGTGGCGAAACGTAAAATGTTAAAATCATGTATTTTTATTGACATATAAATTGCAATAACTCTTAAACCATTTGAGATGTCAAAGTGATTATTTCAGGGTTCATTCTCCTTTCAATTCTGCATCTTTTGATACCCATATCGTTGGTTTAAAAAAATTTTGATCTTTTTTGAATAAACTTTGAACTGCAATTACTCGTAAACCCTTAGAGATTTCAAAGTCATTTTTTCATGGTTTACTCTCTATTAAATTCTGCATCTATTAATGTGCATATCATTGGTATTGTTAAATGTTGAAATTTTTACAAAAAATTAGATAAAAATGAAAAAATTATTAAAAATTTTGAAATTTCAATAGCACCACTCGACTCCAAATTTAATTCTGCTTCTATTAGGCTATAAAAATAATCACAAATCAAAAACTCAAATTTTCGCCTAAAAAAACAGCAAGGGGGGTCCTTACCATTTTGCAAAGTTTGAAAATTGGCTGTTTTCTCGAATTAATTACTCAGAAACTATAAGAGATATTTTCGAATTGAAAACACCACAGTAAAATTTGAACTTTCTTCTTTCCTCATGTAACATTTCGTATCATTACGATGTATAGTTAGGGAGCTACAGGCGTTTTAAAAAGGTATTGCAAGTGGCGAAACGTAAAATGTTAAAATCAGGTATTTTTATTGACATATAAATTGCAATAACTCTTAAACCATTTGAGATGTCAAAGTGATTTTTTCAGGGTTTATTCTCCTTTCAATTCTGCATCTTTTGATACCCATATCGTTGGTTTAAAAAAATTTTGATCTTTTTTGAATAAACTTTGAACTGCAATTACTCGTAAACCCTTAGAGATTTCAAAGTCATTTTTTCATGGTTTACTCTCTATTAAATTCTGCATCTATTAATGTGCATATCATTGGTATTGTTAAATGTTGAAATTTTTACAAAAAATTAGATAAAAATGAAAAAAATATTAAAAATTTTGAAATTTCAATAGCACCACTCGACTCCAAATTTAATTCTGCTTCTATTAAGCTATAAAAATAATCACAAATCAAAAACTCAAATTTTCGCCTAAAAAAACAGCAAGGGGGGTACCTTACCATTTTGCAAAGTTTGAAAATTGGCTGTTTTCTCGAATTAATTACTCAAAAACTATAAGAGATATTTTGGAATTGAAAACACCACAGTAAAATTTGAACTTTCTTCTTTCCTCATGTAACATTTCGTATCATTACGATGTATAGTTAGGGAGCTACAGGCGTTTTAAAAAGGTATTGCAAGTGGCGAAACGTAAAATGTTAAAATCAGGTATTTTTATTGACATATAAATTGCAATAACTCTTAAACCATTTGAGATGTCAAAGTGATTTTTTCAGGGTTCATTCTCCTTTCAATTCTGCATCTTTTGATACCCATATCGTTGGTTTAAAAAAATTTTGATCTTTTTTGAATAAACTTTGAACTGCAATTACTCGTAAACCCTTAGAGATTTCAAAGTCATTTTTTCATGGTTTACTCTCTATTAAATTCTGCATCTATTAATGTGCATATCATTGGTATTGTTAAATGTTGAAATTTTTACAAAAAATTAGATAAAAATGAAAAAAATATTAAAAATTTTGAAATTTCAATAGCACCACTCGACTCCAAATTTAATTCTGCTTCTATTAGGCTATAAAAATAATCACAAATCAAAAACTCAAATTTTCGCCTAAAAAAACAGCAAGGGGGGTACCTTACCATTTTGCAAAGTTTGAAAATTGGCTGTTTTCTCGAATTAATTACTCAAAAACTATAAGAGATATTTTCGAATTGAAAACACCACAGTAAAATTTGAACTTTCTTCTTTCCTCATGTAACATTTCGTATCATTACGATGTATAGTTAGGGAGCTACAGGCGTTTTCAAAAGGTATTGCAAGTGGCGAAACGTAAAATGTTAAAATCAGGTATTTTTATTGACATATAAATTGCAATAACTCTTAAACCATTTGAGATGTCAAAGTGATTTTTTCAGGGTTTATTCTCCTTTCAATTCTGCATCTTTTGATACCCATATCGTTGGTTTAAAAAAAATTTGATCTTTTTTGAATAAACTTTGAACTGCAATTACTCGTAAACCCTTAGAGATTTCAAAGTCATTTTTTCATGGTTTACTCTCTATTAAATTCTGCATCTATTAATGTGCATATCATTGGTATTGTTAAATGTTGAAATTTTTACAAAAAATTAGATAAAAATGAAAAAAATATTAAAAATTTTGAAATTTCAATAGCACCACTCGACTCCAAATTTAATTCTGCTTCTATTAGGCTATAAAAATAATCACAAATCAAAAACTCAAATTTTCGCCTAAAAAAACAACAAGGGGGGGACCTTACCATTTTGCAAAGTTTGAAAATTGGCTGTTTTATCGAATTAATTACTCAGAAACTATAAGAGATATTTTCGAATTGAAAACACCACAGTAAAATTTGAACTTTCTTCTTTCCTCATGTAACATTTCGTATCATTACGATGTATAGTTAGGGAGCTACAGGCGTTTTAAAAAGGTATTGCAAGTGGCGAAACGTAAAATGTTAAAATCAGGTATTTTTATTGACATATAAATTGCAATAACTCTTAAACCATTTGAGATGTCAAAGTGATTTTTTCAGGGTTTATTCTCCTTTCAATTCTGCATCTTTTGATACCCATATCGTTGGTTTAAAAAAATTTTGATCTTTTTTGAATAAACTTTGAACTGCAATTACTCGTAAACCCTTAGAGATTTCAAAGTCATTTTTTCATGGTTTACTCTCTATTAAATTCTGCATCTATTAATGTGCATATCATTGGTATTGTTAAATGTTGAAATTTTTACAAAAAATTAGATAAAAATGAAAAAAATATTAAAAATTTTGAAATTTCAATAGCACCACTCGACTCCAAATTTAATTCTGCTTCTATTAAGCTATAAAAATAATCACAAATCAAAAACTCAAATTTTCGCCTAAAAAAACAGCAAGGGGGGTACCTTACCCTTTGCAAAGTTTGAAAATTGGCTGTTTTCTCGAATTAATTACTCAAAAACTATAAGAGATATTTTGGAATTGAAAACACCACAGTAAAATTTGAACTTTCTTCTTTCCTCATGTAACATTTCGTATCATTACGATGTATAGTTAGGGAGCTACAGGCGTTTTAAAAAGGTATTGCAAGTGGCGAAACGTAAAATGTTAAAATCAGGTATTTTTATTGACATATAAATTGCAATAACTCTTAAACCATTTGAGATGTCAAAGTGATTTTTTCAGGGTTTATTCTCCTTTCAATTCTGCATCTTTTGATACCCATATCGTTGGTTTAAAAAAATTTTGATCTTTTTTGAATAAACTTTGAACTGCAATTACTCGTAAACCCTTAGAGATTTCAAAGTCATTTTTTCATGGTTTACTCTCTATTAAATTCTGCATCTATTAATGTGCATATCATTGGTATTGTTAAATGTTGAAATTTTTACAAAAAATTAGATAAAAATGAAAAAAATATTAAAAATTTTGAAATTTCAATAGCACCACTCGACTCCAAATTTAATTCTGCTTCTATTAAGCTATAAAAATAATCACAAATCAAAAACTCAAATTTTCGCCTAAAAAAACAGCAAGGGGGGTACCTTACCATTTTGCAAAGTTTGAAAATTGGCTGTTTTCTCGAATTAATTACTCAAAAACTATAAGAGATATTTTGGAATTGAAAACACCACAGTAAAATTTGAACTTTCTTCTTTCCTCATGTAACATTTCGTATCATTACGATGTATAGTTAGGGAGCTACAGGCGTTTTAAAAAGGTATTGCAAGTGGCGAAACGTAAAATGTTAAAATCAGGTATTTTTATTGACATATAAATTGCAATAACTCTTAAACCATTTGAGATGTCAAAGTGATTTTTTCAGGGTTTATTCTCCTTTCAATTCTGCATCTTTTGATACCCATATCGTTGGTTTAAAAAAATTTTGATCTTTTTTGAATAAACTTTGAACTGCAATTACTCGTAAACCCTTAGAGATTTCAAAGTCATTTTTTCATGGTTTACTCTCTATTAAATTCTGCATCTATTAATGTGCATATCATTGGTATTGTTAAATGTTGAAATTTTTACAAAAAATTAGATAAAAATGAAAAAAATATTAAAAATTTTGAAATTTCAATAGCACCACTCGACTCCAAATTTAATTCTGCTTCTATTAAGCTATAAAAATAATCACAAATCAAAAACTCAAATTTTCGCCTAAAAAAACAGCAAGGGGGGTACCTTACCATTTTGCAAAGTTTGAAAATTGGCTGTTTTCTCGAATTAATTACTCAGAAACTATAAGAGATATTTTGGAATTGAAAACACCACAGTAAAATTTGAACTTTCTTCTTTCCTCATGTAACATTTCGTATCATTACGATGTATAGTTAGGGAGCTACAGGCGTTTTAAAAAGGTATTGCAAGTGGCGAAACGTAAAATGTTAAAATCAGGTATTTTTATTGACATATAAATTGCAATAACTCTTAAACCATTTGAGATGTCAAAGTGATTTTTTCAGGGTTTATTCTCCTTTCAATTCTGCATCTTTTGATACCCATATCGTGGGTTTAAAAAAATTTTGATCTTTTTTGAATAAACTTTGAACTGCAATTACTCGTAAACCCTTAGAGATTTCAAAGTCATTTTTTCATGGTTTACTCTCTATTAAATTCTGCATCTATTAATGTGCATATCATTGGTATTGTTAAATGTTGAAATTTTTACAAAAAATTAGATAAAAATGAAAAAAATATTAAAAATTTTGAAATTTCAATAGCACCACTCGACTCCAAATTTAATTCTGCTTCTATTAAGCTATAAAAATAATCACAAATCAAAAACTCAAATTTTCGCCTAAAAAAACAGCAAGGGGGGTACCTTACCATTTTGCAAAGTTTGAAAATTGGCTGTTTTCTCGAATTAATTACTCAGAAACTATAAGAGATATTTTGGAATTGAAAACACCACAGTAAAATTTGAACTTTCTTCTTTCCTCATGTAACATTTCGTATCATTACGATGTATAGTTAGGGAGCTACAGGCGTTTTAAAAAGGTATTGCAAGTGGCGAAACGTAAAATGTTAAAATCAGGTATTTTTATTGACATATAAATTGCAATAACTCTTAAACCATTTGAGATGTCAAAGTGATTTTTTCAGGGTTTATTCTCCTTTCAATTCTGCATCTTTTGATACCCATATCGTTGGTTTAAAAAAATTTTGATCTTTTTTGAATAAACTTTGAACTGCAATTACTCGTAAACCCTTAGAGATTTCAAAGTCATTTTTTCATGGTTTACTCTCTATTAAATTCTGCATCTATTAATGTGCATATCATTGGTATTGTTAAATGTTGAAATTTTTACAAAAAATTAGATAAAAATGAAAAAAATATTAAAAATTTTGAAATTTCAATAGCACCACTCGACTCCAAATTTAATTCTGCTTCTATTAAGCTATAAAAATAATCACAAATCAAAAACTCAAATTTTCGCCTAAAAAAACAGCAAGGGGGGTACCTTACCATTTTGCAAAGTTTGAAAATTGGCTGTTTTCTCGAATTAATTACTCAAAAACTATAAGAGATATTTTGGAATTGAAAACACCACAGTAAAATTTGAACTTTCTTCTTTCCTCATGTAACATTTCGTATCATTACGATGTATAGTTAGGGAGCTACAGGCGTTTTAAAAAGGTATTGCAAGTGGCGAAACGTAAAATGTTAAAATCAGGTATTTTTATTGACATATAAATTGCAATAACTCTTAAACCATTTGAGATGTCAAAGTGATTTTTTCAGGGTTTATTCTCCTTTCAATTCTGCATCTTTTGATACCCATATCGTTGGTTTAAAAAAATTTTGATCTTTTTTGAATAAACTTTGAACTGCAATTACTCGTAAACCCTTAGAGATTTCAAAGTCATTTTTTCATGGTTTACTCTCTATTAAATTCTGCATCTATTAATGTGCATATCATTGGTATTGTTAAATGTTGAAATTTTTACAAAAAATTAGATAAAAATGAAAAAAATATTAAAAATTTTGAAATTTCAATAGCACCACTCGACTCCAAATTTAATTCTGCTTCTATTAAGCTATAAAAATAATCACAAATCAAAAACTCAAATTTTCGCCTAAAAAAACAGCAAGGGGGGTACCTTACCCTTTGCAAAGTTTGAAAATTGGCTGTTTTCTCGAATTAATTACTCAAAAACTATAAGAGATATTTTGGAATTGAAAACACCACAGTAAAATTTGAACTTTCTTCTTTCCTCATGTAACATTTCGTATCATTACGATGTATAGTTAGGGAGCTACAGGCGTTTTAAAAAGGTATTGCAAGTGGCGAAACGTAAAATGTTAAAATCAGGTATTTTTATTGACATATAAATTGCAATAACTCTTAAACCATTTGAGATGTCAAAGTGATTTTTTCAGGGTTTATTCTCCTTTCAATTCTGCATCTTTTGATACCCATATCGTTGGTTTAAAAAAATTTTGATCTTTTTTGAATAAACTTTGAACTGCAATTACTCGTAAACCCTTAGAGATTTCAAAGTCATTTTTTCATGGTTTACTCTCTATTAAATTCTGCATCTATTAATGTGCATATCATTGGTATTGTTAAATGTTGAAATTTTTACAAAAAATTAGATAAAAATGAAAAAAATATTAAAAATTTTGAAATTTCAATAGCACCACTCGACTCCAAATTTAATTCTGCTTCTATTAAGCTATAAAAATAATCACAAATCAAAAACTCAAATTTTCGCCTAAAAAAACAGCAAGGGGGGTACCTTACCATTTTGCAAAGTTTGAAAATTGGCTGTTTTCTCGAATTAATTACTCAAAAACTATAAGAGATATTTTGGAATTGAAAACACCACAGTAAAATTTGAACTTTCTTCTTTCCTCATGTAACATTTCGTATCATTACGATGTATAGTTAGGGAGCTACAGGCGTTTTAAAAAGGTATTGCAAGTGGCGAAACGTAAAATGTTAAAATCAGGTATTTTTATTGACATATAAATTGCAATAACTCTTAAACCATTTGAGATGTCAAAGTGATTTTTTCAGGGTTTATTCTCCTTTCAATTCTGCATCTTTTGATACCCATATCGTTGGTTTAAAAAAATTTTGATCTTTTTTGAATAAACTTTGAACTGCAATTACTCGTAAACCCTTAGAGATTTCAAAGTCATTTTTTCATGGTTTACTCTCTATTAAATTCTGCATCTATTAATGTGCATATCATTGGTATTGTTAAATGTTGAAATTTTTACAAAAAATTAGATAAAAATGAAAAAAATATTAAAAATTTTGAAATTTCAATAGCACCACTCGACTCCAAATTTAATTCTGCTTCTATTAAGCTATAAAAATAATCACAAATCAAAAACTCAAATTTTCGCCTAAAAAAACAGCAAGGGGGGTACCTTACCATTTTGCAAAGTTTGAAAATTGGCTGTTTTCTCGAATTAATTACTCAGAAACTATAAGAGATATTTTGGAATTGAAAACACCACAGTAAAATTTGAACTTTCTTCTTTCCTCATGTAACATTTCGTATCATTACGATGTATAGTTAGGGAGCTACAGGCGTTTTAAAAAGGTATTGCAAGTGGCGAAACGTAAAATGTTAAAATCAGGTATTTTTATTGACATATAAATTGCAATAACTCTTAAACCATTTGAGATGTCAAAGTGATTTTTTCAGGGTTTATTCTCCTTTCAATTCTGCATCTTTTGATACCCATATCGTGGGTTTAAAAAAATTTTGATCTTTTTTGAATAAACTTTGAACTGCAATTACTCGTAAACCCTTAGAGATTTCAAAGTCATTTTTTCATGGTTTACTCTCTATTAAATTCTGCATCTATTAATGTGCATATCATTGGTATTGTTAAATGTTGAAATTTTTACAAAAAATTAGATAAAAATGAAAAAAATATTAAAAATTTTGAAATTTCAATAGCACCACTCGACTCCAAATTTAATTCTGCTTCTATTAAGCTATAAAAATAATCACAAATCAAAAACTCAAATTTTCGCCTAAAAAAACAGCAAGGGGGGTACCTTACCATTTTGCAAAGTTTGAAAATTGGCTGTTTTCTCGAATTAATTACTCAGAAACTATAAGAGATATTTTGGAATTGAAAACACCACAGTAAAATTTGAACTTTCTTCTTTCCTCATGTAACATTTCGTATCATTACGATGTATAGTTAGGGAGCTACAGGCGTTTTAAAAAGGTATTGCAAGTGGCGAAACGTAAAATGTTAAAATCAGGTATTTTTATTGACATATAAATTGCAATAACTCTTAAACCATTTGAGATGTCAAAGTGATTTTTTCAGGGTTTATTCTCCTTTCAATTCTGCATCTTTTGATACCCATATCGTTGGTTTAAAAAAATTTTGATCTTTTTTGAATAAACTTTGAACTGCAATTACTCGTAAACCCTTAGAGATTTCAAAGTCATTTTTTCATGGTTTACTCTCTATTAAATTCTGCATCTATTAATGTGCATATCATTGGTATTGTTAAATGTTGAAATTTTTACAAAAAATTAGATAAAAATGAAAAAAATATTAAAAATTTTGAAATTTCAATAGCACCACTCGACTCCAAATTTAATTCTGCTTCTATTAAGCTATAAAAATAATCACAAATCAAAAACTCAAATTTTCGCCTAAAAAAACAGCAAGGGGGGTACCTTACCATTTTGCAAAGTTTGAAAATTGGCTGTTTTCTCGAATTAATTACTCAAAAACTATAAGAGATATTTTGGAATTGAAAACACCACAGTAAAATTTGAACTTTCTTCTTTCCTCATGTAACATTTCGTATCATTACGATGTATAGTTAGGGAGCTACAGGCGTTTTAAAAAGGTATTGCAAGTGGCGAAACGTAAAATGTTAAAATCAGGTATTTTTATTGACATATAAATTGCAATAACTCTTAAACCATTTGAGATGTCAAAGTGATTTTTTCAGGGTTTATTCTCCTTTCAATTCTGCATCTTTTGATACCCATATCGTTGGTTTAAAAAAATTTTGATCTTTTTTGAATAAACTTTGAACTGCAATTACTCGTAAACCCTTAGAGATTTCAAAGTCATTTTTTCATGGTTTACTCTCTATTAAATTCTGCATCTATTAATGTGCATATCATTGGTATTGTTAAATGTTGAAATTTTTACAAAAAATTAGATAAAAATGAAAAAAATATTAAAAATTTTGAAATTTCAATAGCACCACTCGACTCCAAATTTAATTCTGCTTCTATTAAGCTATAAAAATAATCACAAATCAAAAACTCAAATTTTCGCCTAAAAAAACAGCAAGGGGGGTACCTTACCATTTTGCAAAGTTTGAAAATTGGCTGTTTTCTCGAATTAATTACTCAAAAACTATAAGAGATATTTTGGAATTGAAAACACCACAGTAAAATTTGAACTTTCTTCTTTCCTCATGTAACATTTCGTATCATTACGATGTATAGTTAGGGAGCTACAGGCGTTTTAAAAAGGTATTGCAAGTGGCGAAACGTAAAATGTTAAAATCAGGTATTTTTATTGACATATAAATTGCAATAACTCTTAAACCATTTGAGATGTCAAAGTGATTTTTTCAGGGTTTATTCTCCTTTCAATTCTGCATCTTTTGATACCCATATCGTTGGTTTAAAAAAATTTTGATCTTTTTTGAATAAACTTTGAACTGCAATTACTCGTAAACCCTTAGAGATTTCAAAGTCATTTTTTCATGGTTTACTCTCTATTAAATTCTGCATCTATTAATGTGCATATCATTGGTATTGTTAAATGTTGAAATTTTTACAAAAAATTAGATAAAAATGAAAAAAATATTAAAAATTTTGAAATTTCAATAGCACCACTCGACTCCAAATTTAATTCTGCTTCTATTAAGCTATAAAAATAATCACAAATCAAAAACTCAAATTTTCGCCTAAAAAAACAGCAAGGGGGGTACCTTACCATTTTGCAAAGTTTGAAAATTGGCTGTTTTCTCGAATTAATTACTCAGAAACTATAAGAGATATTTTGGAATTGAAAACACCACAGTAAAATTTGAACTTTCTTCTTTCCTCATGTAACATTTCGTATCATTACGATGTATAATTAGGGAGCTACAGGCGTTTTAAAAAGGTATTGCAAGTGGCGAAACGTAAAATGTTAAAATCAGGTATTTTTATTGACATATAAATTGCAATAACTCTTAAACCATTTGAGATGTCAAAGTGATTTTTTCAGGGTTTATTCTCCTTTCAATTCTGCATCTTTTGATACCCATATCGTGGGTTTAAAAAAATTTTGATCTTTTTTGAATAAACTTTGAACTGCAATTACTCGTAAACCCTTAGAGATTTCAAAGTCATTTTTTCATGGTTTACTCTCTATTAAATTCTGCATCTATTAATGTGCATATCATTGGTATTGTTAAATGTTGAAATTTTTACAAAAAATTAGATAAAAATGAAAAAAATATTAAAAATTTTGAAATTTCAATAGCACCACTCGACTCCAAATTTAATTCTGCTTCTATTAAGCTATAAAAATAATCACAAATCAAAAACTCAAATTTTCGCCTAAAAAAACAGCAAGGGGTACCTTACCATTTTGCAAAGTTTGAAAATTGGCTGTTTTCTCGAATTAATTACTCAAAAACTATAAGAGATATTTTGGAATTGAAAACACCACAGTAAAATTTGAACTTTCTTCTTTCCTCATGTAACATTTCGTATCATTACGATGTATAGTTAGGGAGCTACAGGCGTTTTAAAAAGGTATTGCAAGTGGCGAAACGTAAAATGTTAAAATCAGGTATTTTTATTGACATATAAATTGCAATAACTCTTAAACCATTTGAGATGTCAAAGTGATTTTTTCAGGGTTTATTCTCCTTTCAATTCTGCATCTTTTGATACCCATATCGTTGGTTTAAAAAAATTTTGATCTTTTTTGAATAAACTTTGAACTGCAATTACTCGTAAACCCTTAGAGATTTCAAAGTCATTTTTTCATGGTTTACTCTCTATTAAATTCTGCATCTATTAATGTGCATATCATTGGTATTGTTAAATGTTGAAATTTTTACAAAAAATTAGATAAAAATGAAAAAAATATTAAAAATTTTGAAATTTCAATAGCACCACTCGACTCCAAATTTAATTCTGCTTCTATTAAGCTATAAAAATAATCACAAATCAAAAACTCAAATTTTCGCCTCAAAAAACAGCAAGGGGACCTTACCATTTTGCAAAGTTTGAAAATTGGCTGTTTTCTCGAATTAATTACTCAAAAACTATAAGAGATATTTTCGAATTGAAAACACCACAGTAAAATGTGAACTTTCTTCTTTCCTCATGTAACATTTCGTATCATTACGATGTATAGTTAGGGAGCTACAGGCGTTTTAAAAAGGTATTGCAAGTGGCGAAACGTAAAATGTTAAAATCAGGTATTTTTATTGACATATAAATTGCAATAACTCTTAAACCATTTGAAATGTCAAAGTGATTTTTTCAGGGTTTATTCTCCTTTCAATTCTGCATCTTTTGATACCCATATCGTTGGTTTAAAAAAATTTTGATCTTTTTTGAATAAACTTTGAACTGCAATTACTCGTAAACCCTTAGAGATTTCAAAGTCATTTTTTCATGGTTTACTCTCTATTAAATTCTGCATCTATTAATGTGCATATCATTGGTATTGTTAAGTGTTGAAATTTTTACAAAAAATTAGATATTAATGAAAAAAATATTAAAAATTTTGAAATTTCAATAGCACCACTCGACTCCAAATTTAATTCTGCTTCTATTAAGCTATAAAAATAATCACAAATCAAAAACTCAATTTTTCGCCTAAAAAAACAGCAAGGGGGGTACCTTATCATTTTGCAAAGTTTGAAAATTGGCTGTTTTCTCGAATTAATTACTCAGAAACTATAACAGATATTTTCAAATTGAAAACACCACAGTAAAATTTGAACATACATAAAAATGAAATAAAATGATCATACTAAAAAACAGGGACTCCATCTTCTCGTGAGACGATTTGAGAATACTACTGTAGAGAAGTAAACCAATGTATGCGTTTATTTCAATTACATTAGTATTTCGGTAATTAACTTTTTCGGTATTGGGGCCTAAGTTTCCTCTAACAGATGCCAGCTTGACGTTTGTGTGCTGCACGATCATGTCAATGAGGTTTTCACTAAACAACAATTTCCAAACACTCACTCTGTCTGGACAGTCTCCAAGGGATCTTGAAGTTCCTGTCTGTCCAGACATTCCTCTGACAATGTTTCTTGCGGGTGTCCGAATATGTGTACATGGCTCCTCGGTTGTCCAGTAAAAAGGAGGGCCACACTCGTTTTCGCGCAAGCGCCCATATATATATTTGGTAGACGACGCTGTGGAATATCTTGAGCAATTGCAGCAGGCTCCTCTTCAATTTCAGATGACGAGCTGTCACTATCATCCGTTATTTCAGGAACAGTTGAACAGGGCTTTTCTAAAAGAAAGTCTGGATCCGCATTGGAGTCGTCTACAAAGTCATCTTCCCTACTTTCGTCACTATCACCTAACTCTTCATTCAACATTCTAGAGATACTGTCAACAAAATTCTCCTCATTTACACGCACTTGCCTTGAAACTGTACGTTGTCCTCTACTTAAGTTCAAACCGGAAGTAGATGCCTTATCCATAGTAAATATACATATATTTATACAACAAAATAAATAAATATTACTCTAATGATGAAAAGCTAATGTACATAAACAGAAAGACCCGGTCTGAGAAGCATGTTCACTGTGACTCTAACCGAAAGACGCGGTCTGTAGGACTGCCTAGAGTTTCACAATGCACCTGTCACTTTGCACTGAGCAAATAAAACATCCCAATAATATAATAGGCATACAAAGGAAGAGTAGGGAGGAGGCTATTGTGACCTTCAGACAGCTTGGCCACCCGTTGTTGTAACAACACACAAACAAATATCCCCAAGGTGCCTGTCAGACTGATCTTTCGATTAAACTGCAATACCTCGTATACCCTTTGAGATTTCAAAGTGTTTTTTTCAGGTTTACTCTCCTTTCAATTGTGCATCTTTTGATAGGTAACCCAAAAGATACAATTCTGTTGTTGGAGAAGTCAGGAATTTATGAAATAAATTGTAATACATGTGATAAGAAATATATTCGACAAACAAAGAGAAAAATATTGCCTAGATTTAAAGAACATTTATCTCGCATTAGAATATGGTGTTAACTGAATAATTAGAAGGCAGAACTTCACACTAAAGAAAATCAATCACATATGTGAGAACAATGATGAAATAGGTTTTCAATAATGCTAATTCAAAAATAAAATTCATAAATGAAGTTATCTTTATGTTATATAAGAATACATTTAAAATTAAAATTAATTGATTGCCTTATGAACTAACAATGAGCAATACAATAGTAACTTATATGTTAGGTAATGTACACAACTAATACCGGTACACACTATCAACAAAAGTATTCAGATCTAATAGTATTTAAAGTTAGCAAATTTCTTTCTATTTCTTCAACAAAATGCAATATTCTGTAATCTCCTGGCTCAACTGCTTTGAACAAATTCCGAATCTTAGATTGTCTGAAAATATTGAAATACCAACTTTAATAAAAATCTCATCTTTTTAAACATTAAATCTATAATTACTGTCAACATGTAATAAATATTGGGTACAGTATTTTAACACTTTGAAGCCTAAGCCCGAGTATAGCTCGAGGCATGTTTTAATTTTTTACTAATACATAGTATAGGTATTCTAGGGTTTCCTCTGGTTGCAATCATTCAGTAAGTCTATGGTTCAATTCCAGCTGTTCCTTTTCCATATCTAGAATATTATAGCTGATATATAGAATTTTAGAACAGATTTTTGTGGTTATGTTGCCTTACTAGCCCCTGTGTTTATGTGAATGTATATTATTTGTTTTTGTAAAGTTATTTCGATAGATCTATAGTTATTTATTTGTTATAGATCGTTATAAATTATATTTAATTATATACCTAATAAAGCAGACATTCTTGAACATGTAGAATAAGGTCTGGCCAAGAGACTATATATATAGGGTGGGTGAAAAGAATGAGAACGGCTTAATATCTCATATATAAGAAAAATTTGCAGGTGGATGTGATTGAGAACCTACTTTATAAAATACTATTTTATTATGATTTCAAAAATTTGGTCCAACATCTTGGATCCGCCATTTTGAATTTAACTTTAATTTTTTTTAATGGAAAGGTGGTCATGTGATACATCATTTTATTGTAGAATTTTAAGACAAAATCAATGGTGAAAACCACACAACCACACCTCAAACTGTTTACATAAATTAAAACATTTCATTAATGTAAAAATAAAATAAAGTATATTAAACTTCTTACCTATCAAATTTTAATGTTCCATAAAATTAATAATTATCAAACAATCAAAACAAAGCAATAAATCAATGATTTATAATTAAAAATTAAATAAAATATATTAAACTTCTTTCGTATCAAATTTTAATGTTCTATACACGCATGAAATATGCATCTCCAAACTAAATGTGAAGATTTTGTTACAATAAATCTTAGAACCAAATTAGAACAGTAAATGTTCAAACTGTTTATCCTCAGCTGTATGACAATGTGCTAATCTTAAATAATAACAGTCAAGTCAAGAGTTATAAAAAGGAGAAATTATTATTTATTATTATTTATTTCAGAGATCAACAATTGTGTTAATGAAGGGTGATCAATTGATTTAATTCTGTATTAAATGTCCACATTATTAAGTGTGTTTACATGTAATACACCAGTACAGGGTAAAGGAATCAATATAAGGCACAGTTCAACAAAACTTACGTCCTAGGATCAATGATTATAATATTTTTGGATTTGTTTTGTGATTGTCCTGAGTTAGTTACGAGAAAAACGGGTAAATTAAATACAGTTACTGAAAGGGTTTTTTTTCTTTATTATTATTTTTTATTTAAGGGGGATACCGGTGGTTTGGGGAGACTCAAACTGTCAAAGGGAACAGGTGATTCAGCCAGATATATTTAAAGAAGCCGAGTCCTTACAGTGAACCATCCTGTTTCGTTTCGATTTTTACAACGGTGGTTTCCCGTAGGGACGGATGGGAAAATTGGGGAAGACTGAAAGTCTTAAATTTTCAGAATACTAAAAATACCATTGTAATACATATATATGTTAATCTAAGTTTAATCATGATTACGAATGTCTGTATGAATTTGTATGTAAAAACTATATGTATGTGGGAGTGAATAAATGTGGATTTTCTTTAAGAAGTTACATTTTTAGTTCTTGATTACTCTTTTCTTCAGAAACCACGCCCCATGATTTAAGTTAAAATTAGATATTAAATTTAGGTTTCATCTACAATACAACCTCGTTTATCCGGACTAATTGGGACCGGAAGTGATCCGGTTAATCCGAAATTATAGAAAGATAAATAAAACAAAATATAAAATGATAACTTACCATTTATAAGTCATTAAAAAACACAATATTTACACAGTCATTCAATTTACATAATACACGAAATTACACAATGTACTGTAAATAACGAAAAACAGTTTATTTACACACCTGAATTATTTACACATGCTTTTAATTTACACAGGGTTTAGTTGTTATTTACAAAAAAGTCATTTATCTTCCTCCGTTTTAATTTGGTGTGACGTTTCAATGCGGCCTTGTCTATACGATTCAATGCGTCTAACTTTTGGGCCATTGTAAGCACATTACGTTTTCATTTCGTCGCCATTTCCACGCACAAACGCTAACACACGAATATAAATAAATAGCAGTAACAACGCCCACCTCTAAATACTATGCCGATTCTCATTCACGTCCTCGATACTCCCGACTGGGGTTGTGATGTGCCAACTGCCAAAAAAAAGAACGGGGGTTCCCAAAGCTGGCGGCACCGCTTTAAGATGTGACAAAATGTTCACATTTACTGATTTACACCCTTGAGTCTTAGCAACCCGACAACAATAAAGTTGTAAAAATGACATGATGGTTTATGATGCATTGTAAACATGCACCTGGTTTGTATTTATTTCATACTGTCATGCCGCATCGGGGTAGGGGGATGGTGACGCAGAGGTCATTGCTCCTCCACTTTCTCTTCCCAGTGCATCAACAACCCGCCCTAATACCTCGAGGCGACACTGTAGTGTTGAGGAAATCACGTTTTTATCAACATTAATGTAATAGCAGATATTTCTTGTTGAAACTCCATATTCAAGCATAAAATAAAGCAAGAGCTTAAAGTTTCAAAATATTATAAATATTATTTAAAATATTATTCAAAATACAGTAATTATTAAAATATTTTGAAACTTTAAGCTTTTGCTTTATAATATCCTTGATTAAATTTTTTATTTTTTGTTCCGGATCGATCCGGATAATCCGGACATCCGGTTGAATGAGGTCCGGAAAAACGAGGTAGTACTGTACCTACATTATAGATGATGGCGCCCAACAAAAAATTAAAATGAAAGTTATAATAGGGAGAGGTTCATAAAATAACTTACATCTTATGTTCACTGTACTAAAAATTCCAATTTCATATTGTGCTCTTGATTTCTTTATTTCTCATAATTTTTCTTATGGACAATATTTTTAATTCTAAGAGGACTTTTTGATTCATAATGAAAATAGATCAACAAAAAACTGAATATTCTATTTTTAGACCATCCCATCTAAAATTAGGTTACAACTGTCCGAAACTTCTACTGTTAAACACAATGCACCAAAAAGATTGTATGGGTAGGGTAAGTTTTGAGTGTCCAAATTGATCAGACATTGTTTTGTAATAGAGTTTGTATACAGTGAAGTCATGTTAACACGAATATTAATTTGGTTGAGCTGTTCCAATGATAAAATGTTCAGATTATTAAGGGAACATTTAAAAACAAAAAATAAAGACATAGCGAGTGACACACTACTTCTTGACACAGTAGACAGTTCACTTAACTCAGAACTGACCTAGTGAGTGAGCAAATAACATGGAATACTTACTTTACTTCACCAATAATACTGCTCACAGAAATGTCATGAGCTTTGATGTCTCTTGAAGATATATCAATGTTTACTTGTATCCAACAATGACTTGACATTGTAAGTAAGTCCAAACTCAATCTATAAAGAGAAAAATATATCACTGATTATATTTTATTACTTAAACATAAAATTGAATACATTTCAATAAACAAAATGTGAATATTACATAACTGTAATAAGCTAGAACTTATAGAATTAACAGCAAGTAGTTCTTACCCTGTGAAAAGTTAGTTATGTGTGATATATATTAGTCCAAAATTATTTCCAAGCCTTACAGTCTCCTCAACCAACGATCAGTAAAGTAAAGGTTACATTACTTCAGAAAAGATTATGTTACATTAAATTTATTCACCGACTTCTTTCTTTTACATTGGATAAATCAAAAACTAATTAGGTCGGGTTAGGTTTATTGGATCACACATTGAAATTTTTTTAATTTATTTGAGTGAGAAACACCATCTACTACATCTATACTTTTTTGTAAGTGACAATGGAAGAACTGTATACTGAAAGTTAATGTCACTTTTTTTTAGTCTTAATAAAATCAAATTTTACTTTATTTATTTCATTTATATCAGTTTGTAGTTTTACAAGAGTGGCAAAAACCTAACCTAACAAATTAAAATTTAATGAATTGAAAAAAATATATAGACAATCTATCAAAACTTATATGTAGGTTACATATATTTACAAAAAATAAATAAATAAATAAAATAAATAAATTTTTAAAAATAACAAAAACTCGGACCAATTCAAATAGTATGGTCATAATGAAACAAAAACAATAAATATACAGAACAAAGTACTATAATAAAACAATAAATTAAGATATATAAAAATTAAAAAAACATGGGCAATATAAGATGTAATAATGTGAAAATTAAAATTGGAGATTATCATATATTTAAAAGCGCGTGATGAAAATACAGAAAGGGGGGAAGCCATTGAAACGAGATGCAGTCTTTGGTAAATTCTTTTATAGAAACAAGATGGATTTTCAAGACAACATAATAAATAACCATGTTTAATATTAGTATAACTTAATTGATTACAAGTGTTTAATTTAGTATAAAATAATTAAGTACAAGTGTTGTTTTTTGTTACAAGTAATCGATAATTTGTGCAAAAAAAGTAAGGGTGTGTGAACTATTTGTAACAGCGGAAATAACAGAGGATAGAGGACCGGTTTCCAGTTGTAGGACAAGATCTCGTGGCGAATTGCTAGAACAGTCTTAGTTGGACAGTCTTGGTTAAAGAGTCTTAGTTTGGGATCTGAGTAAGTTAGACCCATGAAAGTTTGTATAGAGACGTTTTGTTAAAAATGTGATTTATTTAATTTAGAGTCTCATCCTGGGAACTGTAGTGATCAGACTTATGGTAGTTTGTATAAAAACAGTTTTAGTGGAAAGTTGAGATGTTAAGATGTATTTTTGGACAGTCTAGTTTGAGCGTTCAAAGTGGTAAGATGTAAGTCTAGTTTCAGTATTCAATGTGGTCAGATGGACAAGTCATGTTTTTAAAAGAGTCTGAGATGGGAAAGTTGGAGTGGTAAGATGCATTCGTTTTGTTGTACTAATGTGTCTAACTTAACAAAAAATGTTGTTAAGTTATAATTAGAACTTTGAACTATAAAGGTAGAGAGTGTTTTCAAGTGATAAATTCTCATTTACAATACGACGGAACAGTTATAATAGACAATAGACTCATGTGGTTTTATAAGACATTGATATTTAATAATTCATGTTATAAGAATATAGAACGATCATTTTTCACGACCGTGTTAAAACAAAAAACTATATACCGTGAGATAAAAATGATTTCAGAAAGACAGAACGTGTTAGCGAGTTATAAACATTCTCAACAACTCAAGAAAACAACTTTTGAATGATGGAGAATCCACGAGGAGCTGTAAAATTTCAACTTGCCGGACATCAGTTTTCTATTCGTACACAGACAATGTTTTTTATTTAGATCGGCGTTTTGGTATAGACGCTATATATTACCTATTTGATTAATAATCTGTATTATGTTTTAAATTAATTCTTTTGTACATGTTTGTCTACTTAAAAAATTTTTTTATTAGATTATTTCTAGAAGAGATAATAGAAAATGAAATTTTTAAATAATAAATTAGAATCTTTTCATTTTTCTTTTTAGAGCTACAAAGTCACTAAAAAATCTCATAAATTAAATTCCTGTTGCAACATTTTGTTTATAGAAAAAGCATTTTGAAAGATGAAGTAAATTAATTTGAAAGTAATAAAATAAAGGAAATATAAATTAATGCTCTGTTTATTAAAACTAAATGATAATTAGTATTTACAAATGTGATTCTTTGTTAATGATAATTGTAGGATGTGTTTTGTTTGAATAATTAATAAATGTTTTTTGTTAAATTTCAGCTACAAATGTTTTCATTTATAAAAAACCAATATCACTGTGGAGTACACTGTTAAAAGAGCTTACGACCCTTGAGATAAATAAATTTAATAAATTCATTTTTTAATAAATAATGACCACTAGGTCTGGCGCCCAATATTAATTAATCAATAATAATTAAAGTCAATTTCAAAATTAAATAAATAACGTAGGAACTCTTCAAGTTCAAATTTTTTTTTCTTTCTTTTTCCTTGTTGATAAAAGTAAATTATCACAAAGATTTATTTTCCTTTATAGCATCCAAGTCACTGGTTATAATAACAACATAGTTATCTTTTTCCTATCCGTTCTGTGACTTTATTTACATGTTTCGAAGTATCTTCTCCATCTTCAGAGTTCTTGCACTACTGAGGTCATCCATATATTATTAAAACACAAAAAAACATACACTTAACACATATTATTTATAAATAATGAGATGTGAAGTATAAGGTCCTATATGACTTGGACAGTGACGTATAGGAAAATGGTAACTATATTGTTATTACATTCAGTGACTTGGATATTATAATGGAAAAATAAGAATATTGAAGACAATGAGTCAAATTATGTAAGACATCTTAATTGATGAAAATCAAAATTACACAGATTTTACAACTTATTTAAAACCATTACATTTATGCAAGAAAGGAAAATACATGGATGCCGTCGAGGAATTTGAAATATATAAAGCAAACAAACAAAATTAAGATCTATTAATGAAACATCGACCTAATTTTTCCTCAAAAACTTTCTATGATATAGCCTAATATCCAAGGTAAGAGAATCTCATATAGACATCATTGTACATTTGTGTCTTTTTGGGAGGACACACTCAAAATTTTTAAATAGTAACAACTATTGAATTCTAACTCTTTTAAATGGTCTTGTTTAAACGAGAAAAATGGGGTAAAGAAAAGTTGATAGGACAACAATAACCATAGTAGCGATCAAACAATTAATTACTTAATTTCGTTATTGCTACTATTTGATTTAAACATTTATATCCAACAGTTTAATTTTATCATTAGGTTTGGATATTTTAAATGTCAATGACCTGAAATTCGAAAATTGAGTTGGAAATAGTCCTGTTTAAAGGGGAGGGGGGAGATTTACTGAAAAAGTAAAATGGAACTTTAAAAAACCTCATACTTTTGTGTGCATACAAAGAGAGGATTATTATAACTCAATTTTGGATTTATTCAAGTTTCAACCGTTTAACTGAAGGTTAAAAATTTATATTTGTTATGGTTAAAAACTTATTAAAATTTTCTGGGATATTACGGACACCCTGTATATGGGTTTACATTTAATCCAATGGTGTAAAATAGTTTCATAAATATATAAACTTGGGAAAGTTAATATTTGTAAGTCCTTGAATGCTTACCTCCAGAGTTCCATTCTTTTTAAACTAGCAATATTTCTAAGAGTTCTTTGTGTAACACCCTTAAACCCCCATGATTTGCAGAGTTACCTCCTTTTATTACACCATATTTCAGATTGGGATAGATAAGTTGTTAATAGGAAAATCTTCTTACTGTGTATTAAAAATTATCTAACTGGTATTTAAGATCTGTATTTGATATATAAATATTTTCTTTGGTCATCATCGCCTTAAAAAAAAGGGGAAATGAACAAAATAAAAACCTCTAGTCGTCTAATAGCGCCAGGATCGGAAGAGAACAAGAGTTTGTCAACGAGACCTTAAATAAAAGATGAAATAAAAGGATCTAACTCAAAATTACATGAAGAAAGGTGTATATCCTATCCAGCTGGGGACCCTCAGGGATACTTAGCTGTATTAACATGAAGAAAGGTGTATATCCTATCCAGCTGGGGACCCTCAGGGATACTTAGCTGTATTAACATGAAGCAAGGTGTATATCCTATCCAGCTGGGGACCCTCAGGGATACTTAGCTGTATTAACATGAAGAAAGGTGTATATCCTATCCAGCTGTGGACCCTCAGGGATACTTAGCTGTATTAACATGAAGCAAGGTGTATATCCTATCCAGCTGGGGACCCTCAGGGATACTTAGCTGTATTAACATGAAGAAAGGTGTATATCCTATCCAGCTGGGGACCCTCAGGGATACTTAGCTGTATTAACATGAAGCAAGGTGTATATCCTATCCAGCTGGGGACCCTCAGGGATACTTAGCTGTATTAACATGAAGCAAGGTGTATATCCTATCCAGCTGTGGACCCTCAGGGATACTTAGCTGTATTAACATGAAGCAAGGTGTATATCCTATCCAGCTGGGGACCCTCAGGGATACTTAGCTGTATTAACATGAAGCAAGGTGTATATCCTATCCAGCTGGGGACCCTCAGGGATACTTAGCTGTATTAACATGAAGCAAGGTGTATATCCTATCCAGCTGGGGACCCTCAGGGATACTTAGCTGTATTAACATGAAGAAAGGTGTATATCCTATCCAGCTGGGGACCCTCAGGGATACTTAGCTGTATTAACATGAAGCAAGGTGTATATCCTATCCAGCTGGGGACCCTCAGGGATACTTAGCTGTATTAACATGAAGAAAGGTGTATATCCTATCCAGCTGGGGACCCTCAGGGATACTTAGCTGTATTAACATGAAGAAAGGTGTATATCCTATCCAGCTGGGGACCCTCAGGGATACTTAGCTGTATTAACATGAAGAAAGGTGTATATCCTATCCAGCTGGGGACCCTCAGGGATACTTAGCTGTATTAACATGAAGAAAGGTGTATATCCTATCCAGCTGGGGACCCTCAGGGATACTTAGCTGTATTAACATGAAGAAAGGTGTATATCCTATCCAGCTGGGGACCCTCAGGGATACTTAGCTGTATTAACATGAAGAAAGGTGTATATCCTATCCAGCTGGGGACCCTCAGGGATACTTAGCTGTATTAACATGAAGAAAGGTGTATATCCTATCCAGCTGGGGACCCTCAGGGATACTTAGCTGTATTAACATGAAGAAAGGTGTATATCCTATCCAGCTGGGGACCCTCAGGGATACTTAGCTGTATTAACATGAAGAAAGGTGTATATCCTATCCAGCTGGGGACCCTCAGGGATACTTAGCTGTATTAACATGAAGAAAGGTGTATATCCTATCCAGCTGGGGACCCTCAGGGGTACTTAGCTGTATTAACATGAAGCAAGGTGTATATCCTATCCAGCTGGGGACCCTCAGGGATACTTAGCTGTATTAACATGAAAAAAGGTGTATATCCTATCCAGCTGGGGACCCTCAGGGATACTTAGCTGTATTAACATGAAGAAAGGTGTATATCCTATCCAGCTGGGGACCCTCAGGGATACTCAGCTGTATTAACATGAAGCAAGGTGTATATCCTATCCAGCTGGGGACCCTCAGGGATACTTAGCTGTATTAACATGAAGAAAGGTGTATATCCTATCCAGCTGGGGACCCTCAGGGATACTTAGCTGTATTAACATGAAGAAAGGTGTATATTCTATCCAGCTGTGGACCCTCAGGGATACTTAGCTGTATTAACATGAAGCAAGGTGTATATCCTATCCAGCTGGGGACCCTCAGGGATACTTAGCTGTATTAACATGAAGAAAGGTGTATATTCTATCCAGCTGTGGACCCTCAGGGATACTTAGCTGTATTAACATGAAGCAAGGTGTATATCCTATCCAGCTGGGGACCCTCAGGGATACTTAGCTGTATTAACATGAAGAAAGGTGTATATTCTATCCAGCTGTGGACCCTCAGGGATACTTAGCTGTATTAACATGAAGCAAGGTGTATATCCTATCCAGCTGGGGACCCTCAGGGATACTTAGCTGTATTAACATGAAGAAAGGTGTATATCCTATCCAGCTGTGGACCCTCAGGGATACTTAGCTGTATTAACATGAAGCAAGGTGTATATCCTATCCAGCTGGGGACCCTCAGGGATACTTAGCTGTATTAACACTTTTTTTATGTAATTTTAGGTTAGGGAGTCTTTATTTTATATCCTTTTCTTCCCTTTTTATCATAAGGCGATGAGAACCGAGAAGTGTAAAATATGTTTTTTTTATCAATAACAATTCAAATATTTATTTATGGAAACTGAATTAAATTTATATAATAGGATAGGATAGGATACATAAAAAAAACACTAAAGTTCTGAAATGTTTTATAAACACTGTTCACTTTCTCAATCAATAGAGAATATAAAAATAAGATCTAGGATGGATCTGTCTTGATTGTTGAAGCACAGATGAATATTCATCTCTAAACCTTTAATCTTGGTATTCTTTATAATTTATATTGAATAACATATTGTATAGACTCGGAATAAAACAAAAACACTCCCACAAACTCAAATCTTTATATTGAGATTATTTATAAAGAAGGCATTTAGATCCAGCAACTGATTCTGTTCTGACTTTACATCACAAATATATTTACTACGGGCTCAAGTAAATTAGAGAGAGAAATCGGTTTTATTCACACATGAGCGAAGGTTCAACTCAGAAACTATTCAGTGATGATATTATGTGTGTTAAACTCTGAGTTGTTCGTTCCAACAGATCAGTTAAGAATGATAATTGAACAACATTCAGCTTAACATACAGGGTGACAATTAAGTCTGGAACATCTTTTTTAATTTTTAAACCACAATAGAAAAAAAATACCAAAGTTCACACGTGCTTACTGGTGATAGTAACGCACACATCTGCTCAATTACCGACCAGATAACCCCTTTGGGGAACGGTCCACAAGGAGTCAGACAAAATTCTTAAATAGCAGCATAGGTCGAGTTTGGTATCAAATTAAAGGTCTCACTTAGCAGAGTACAATGCCGCAAACCGGACTTCAAAAGGTGGATTCATTCAGTAGTTATAGCTGTTTGAATTTTAAATCTCTCGAACAATGTAAATTATTAAGTATTACAAGTAAACACCAATTTTTAAGTACCTGTGATCAAAATAAGTGTTCAAAATGTTCCCCTCCCATCGTCTGACAATGTGGTAATCAAAGCCAGGAATAACTCCTCATCAATAATTATTACCAATAACACAACTACTGTTAGAATGTGAAAGTGGTTCTTTGGGTTTTCCACAAATTGAACTTTGACTGCAACCGTTGTTATCTGTATTTTGTTAGAAAGGTAACAGTTCAGTTGCACTGAAGATTTCAGCGGGTTTAGTTATGCAGATGGAATAATTTTCAGTCATTAACAAGTTTTAAAATGGGTTATTAATTTGTTTATTTACCGTTATGTCACTTAGTGAGCGTGAAAGAATAACTCTTTTAATGATGCGTGGGTGTGGAGATAATGAAAGATCTAATGAATAAGTTTTAAAATTCAAACAGCCATAACTACTGAATGAATTCACCTTTTGAAGTCCGGTTTGCGGCATTGTACTCTGCTAAGTGAGACCTTTAATTTGATACCAAACTCGACCTATGCTGCTATTTAAGAATTTTGTCTGACTCCTTGTGGACCGTTCCCCAAAGGGGTTATCCGGTCGGTAATTGGGCAGATGTGTGCGTTACTATCACCAGTAAGCACGTGTGAACTTTGGTATTTTTTTCTATTGTGGTTTAAAAATTTAAAAAGAGGTTCCAGACTTAATTGACATATGGTATTTATCGTTAGCTTGTTAAAGATAGGATAGAGTTCATAGATTGTCCACAAAGAATCTAAGATTTATTCCTTGGAAGTACGAAGTTGCCAATCCTATACAATTTTTTACATAGTTTAGTGTTAGAACCTTCTCTTTCCTATCGGGTCTCTCTGACCAATTCTTATTCTCTTACATCACCGGTGCTATTAGACTATTCAGGGCCTGGGCTCTTTAATTAATTTTCTTCCCCCTTTTTTTAAAGGCGATGACCTGGGGGGGGGGTTTCACCTTAAACAAGAAAAATAAATCTAAAACGAGTTCGGAATTGAATTGCCACCAAAGACACTGAGGGCTGGAAGTAATAGTGGACAAATGGAAAAATATTCCCCAAGAATTATTTTTTAACGCTGTCTCACATACCCACCTACATAAAGTAGAAGCAAAGTAAGGTATTATCTACAAGGTATTAAACTAAAATTTAATGGCAAAATGAATGTAAGAAAAGTTTTTTTTTTTTACCTTTTAGAATGATACTTTGTTAATTTAAAGCAAAATTTAAAATGGTTATTTCTTAATTTCCTTGATTTAATGGTTTTTCAAATGATTCAAAGTTATGTGATCAGTCAAAAATTTAAATGATCTATGTCAAATTTTTGCGATATATCCATTTTGAGGTCCCCTGAATTCAAGAGAGTAAATTTTGGAATGATGTCCAACCGTGGTATACCTTCTACAGACCAAAAATAATCAAATTTGGTACTGTATATTGGAATATTTTATATGTTATTTCCATTTTTTTAATAATTTGAGCATAGCTGCTACAAGGAAAAACACAAAATTACCATATTCTCAAAATCAGCTCCAAATTTTGTCAAATGTAGCCGCATTAATGTATCCAAACAAATCACGTATATTGCTATTTCTCACAAAATACCGGTTCGTTAGTTATTGGTATAAAACAAAAACATCGACCACAGGACTTTTATAAATATTAATTTCTCAAAATTAGCTCTACTGATTTCGACCAAATTTTAGTAAAAAATTGGTACAAAATTACAATTACAAAAATATGGTTCAGGAATAACCTTGACCACTGTCATAACGACTTACACTGAGGACTTATTTATGGCATAACCAAAGTTGTTTTAGATCCCTATTGCATAATTTTTCAAACAGTGTCCACTTGCTTACTGAAAACTATCTAACTGCAATTTTTGAAACATAGTTTTGTTTGGTTAATATTTTGATTGTGAATGAGAGTGTGAAAAAGTTTGTGCAATGTTTTTACAAAATTTATCTTTCTTTCTTTTTCATTAAACTTTAAAAAAAGTCCAATAAAAAAAAATAGGATCTAACCAAAAGAACAGGAAAAGTAATGTAAATTTAAGTTAAAGCAATACTTTTTTTTTGTGAGCAGTAAGTACAACAAACAATATCTTTTATGACTTACATGTTATCTGTTATTTCAGCACAATAGAAATCACAAAGACATCTTAACTCTTTAGCAAATTGTTTAGTTTGAAGCACATACGGCTCTATTTCGTTCATTAGATCAATTATCCTGGATGTTGAATAGCAGGAAGACTCCAGACGTCGTATAGGAAGGGCCTGTTTAATACTATTTACTGCATACCGATTCCATGAAGTTTCACAACCTGTAACAAAACAGATATTAGATCCTAAATCTACAAACACAGTTGCAATGATCAAGCAGATGAGATTCCATGGACCTAGCAAATACTAAATTGTAACCTAACTCTTAAATGGAGAGTTACATATTTACGAGGTCAGAAAAGTTGTCTTTAAAAAGTGAGTATTTTATAAAAAAAGAGAAATAGTGAGAGCAGGTGTAACAAGAGGGAACCCCAATGCTAGACATAAACATTATGGAATGTATTAAACAATATGTAAAATTAAATGTATGAAATTGATAAACAGTTATATAATTCATTGAATTCTAAATGACACTTCATATGTTGTCACTGATAATTTTTATAAATGCAGAAAATCTGGAATTCTTACTTTTCAGAAAAGAAAAAAATTCAAAAAGTTTTTAGTTCCAATTATCATTCACTGCAAAAATATATGTTGTAACTGAAAAATTGAAGAAAATGTGTAAAATATGTCGAATATTTTTATTTTCGTATTACCCTTTTCTAAAAATTGTTATATCTCATGAACTACTAAACTGGTTACAATTATGTTTTCTGTTCCAATATTAAATCATTTATTTTAAATCAATTTTCAAATCATTTATCAACTTTGTCACTGACAATACATTTGTTGTCATTGAACATTTTCAATGCATTTCCTACTTTTTAAAAACAAAAAATGATTAAAATTCGGAACCTATTGCACGATTTTTAAAAAGTTTTCAATTTTAATTAGCATTAAAATACCATTATCAACCACTCAAAATTGTAGGAAAACACATAAAATATGTATTTTGTATTATCCTCACAAACAAAAAACTAAAACATAATCAAATCACATAAATATTGAAAAGAAAACTGCATGAAAATCGGAACAGTGGTTTTATAGTTATAAAGTTACAGATAGAGAGATGTTTAAATATATGGTGTAAGCAAGGGACATTTCAAACCAATAATAAATCTGTAGTTGGTAATTGTAAATAAATGTAGTATAAATGGTTAATCTAGGAAATAAAGAAACAATTGTTTAAAAAATAATAATCATAGAATTTTTTTAAAATGGGAAAAGGAGAAAGGTGTTTTATAATGACGAAAAGAAAAAATTAATTAATTGTAAGCGCGAAGATTTCTTCCATGTAAAACAAAGACTCAGTATGGCGTAATATCCCATAAAAGGACATGATTTTGATCCTGTAAATGTGATTGGCTCGAGATATAGAACTTCAAACAACAGGAGAGAAGTGGGAGTTGCAATAAACCAAAATGGAAAAAGCAACTCAACGGAATTTATACAGTCATTCTGAAAAAGAACGGCAAGTGTTTCGGTCTCGCAAAACTGTTGTCCTCGAGGCGAGGTTGTATTTTAAAAAATTAAAAAAGAAATAAGTGTAGAATGATTATAATGGAGTGGAGGTGTTTTGATGTACCTATGAAGGTGATAAATTAAATAATTAAAGGTGTGGATGAAGTGAAACTGTAAGTAGGTTTATGCTCTGTGGTCATTGGTATAACCAAGCATGATAATACAAAATTGATAGATGAAGATGTATAAAAGTAGGTTTAAGATTTTGTTTGGATTATTGTAAATTGTTTAAAAATTAATTGAATTAATTTTTTTAATTTTTTATGTTGAATAAAGTTTGTATAATCAAAAATCTTAAAATGAGTTTTTAAAAGATTAACAAAGAACACCTTTTCAGCTAAAAAGTTGGACAATTTTGAGGCTGGGAAGTACAGAAATGAAGGGAAGAATCTAGCAAGTAAAAATTAATAATACTAAATTAGAAAATAACTTTTATTTGTAACGCTTAACCATTACAAAATAACGCCCAACATCATTCAATCAACACACTTTACATTACAAAATATATATTACATTTTTATTATTTTTTATTTATGTTTATTACATACATTTAAAGATCTCTTGTAATTATTTTAGGTAAAACTATATATTATGACTCATGCTATTCATGTTATTGGTCAGTAGCCAATGAAATAAATAAATAGGATATCAATGGAGGCAGTGAATGCTTTGTATTTCTTTTGGTTCAAGAGGGGGAAGTGAATGACCAGCTAGGAATGAGAGCCTTGTGGCTGCATAATGATGTCTTAATCCTCTATTAATGAAAATAAATAACTTAATTCTTGTGAAACTCAAGTGGACCTGGAATTTGCATTGAGACCACAATCACCAGTTATACTCTTTTTCATCTTCTTCCTTTAAATAAAGGCCTAAACTTGCTTCCCTTGTGACATAAACATTTCCTTAGCATAAATTGAATTTAATTAAAATTAAACATTTAATGACACTGTAAGTCAAAGTTCATTTTTGTCTATTGCCAATTATTCTTACTTGTATTTTTTTTTTTTTTTTTTTTTTTTTTTTTTTTTTTTTTTTAATTGAGATTTTGCACATATATTTGGATCATTAATCTTCATATTTTACTAATATTTGAATAAATTTCGTGGAGCCGATTGTGAGAAATTACATATTTTATAATAGCTCCATGAACAATTTTTAAGTTTTTTACTGGTAAATTTATGAACCGACAATAAATATATATATATATATATATATTTATACTTTTTTTTCTATATGAAGACCAATATGTTTTGTTTGGGTCTATACACTTAGCAAAACTTGATTAAAATTGTACTAGCTGATAATAGTAGTTTTATGTTTTCCTTTGTTGAAAAACAAGTTCAGTGATATGTCCAAGATATGCCATATACGTCAGCCTGTAAGCATGGGACATCTCCAACCAATAAATAATTGGTAATGGATAATAAATAATAGTAAATAATGGTCTGTAGTCATAACAATAAATAAATTGTAATTATAAATAAAATGTTAGAGTAAGAAAAGTAAGGTGACAGTTTATTGAAAATATTTTTAAAAGTGAACTTTCAAGTAAAAAAGTGCTTTTTTTAAAATGTGAAAACTATAATTTTGAATAATAATGTCGAATCAAAGAAACAGGCTGTTACGTCATACAGAAACTCTGTTTGGCGTGACAAGCCAGATAAGGACATATTAAAAAAAGTCCTTTAATTGGTCATGTTCATATAACATGTGATAAATTATAGGAATTTTATCAAGAGACGGAGAGGAAGGCACGAGTCCTTTCCAGGCACTCTTCTACAAATTACTGAAGCAGTCAGATGTGTTTTCGTAATCATCATCAAAATGAGGCGATATATTTAATTTTATGTATTCTTCACCTTACTTTTAAATAATAATATGATAAAATGTATTTAAGTCCACTTATTCACTTATTTTGAACTTTTGAAATTCGTGTCTATGCTCTTAAATGTGTTATTTCCAAAAAAAGTGATGAGGTATTAATGTTACCGAAAAGAAGCATGGGACCATGGCTGAATAAATATCCGAAACGACCGTAGTGCAAGCAACCAAAAATATGTGGATGAGCGTTTTTATAAAAATATTTTATAATATGTACGCATTTTTATAATGTGTACTAATATTATAATTAGTACATTATATCATATTATGATATATTTAAATAAAGCCAAAGTGAAATAGTAATACATTTCAAGTTAAGTACAATGTGAATTAAAATGTTAAAATAACAAATTAATATCACAAGTACACAGTTTTGTGTGTTGATACAATTGTAAGTACCTAACAATATTTTAGATTAAACATTCAAAAATAATGGACAAAACAAAAGAATTTTTCTAACAACAATTGCTATAAACACAAGAATGTTGTAATTGTAGGTTAAGTTTTAAAAATTAAGAATAAGGTTAAAAAACAGTTATGTTCAGTAAAAAAATATGTGTATTAAGAAAATTAACATGCCTGGATAAAATCATTTAAGAACACCCATTTAGCGGACCACATTGGACGTTTTGAAGCTGGGAAGTACAGATATGAAGGCATCTTGTAAGTAAAATTAACAATAATTAAATAAATAAGTTTTGTTTGTAACACATACTGTTACAAAATGACGCTCAACATGTCATATCTAATATACGGTATCATAACTTTGTAAGGTACACTCAGTATTGTTACAAAACGATGCCCAACATATCTAAGTACACTCAGTTACTGTTACAAGCTAGATATTCAACATTTTTGGACTCAGAGAGATCTCAAAATGTACACATCCACAATGAAACTTTACAAATTACTGACCCATTACATAAGTTTCTCTATATGTATATGTGGGGAAGTAAAAATATACATAAAATATTACAATGAGATACCAAATCAATTAAATGACCAACTTTATTTATAAGTTTTTATTTTCCGCTGAAACAATTCCCTTATTTTCGTGTATGTTTCATTAACCAAAACAATATATTTAATGAATGTTATTACCATAACATACCATTTTTTTCTTCCTGCAATATCAGGTTTGTGAAGCATTCAATCGAGTCATCCACACGCATCAGCATATACAGAAGTTTAGGTAGCAACTCTATTGACCACACACCATGTGAATCTACTTTCAGAGACCATTTGTTTCTAAAACATTTAGATACAAATGAATATAATAGGTAAAGATATACAAAATAATTTTAGACATTAAAAATAATAAATCTGTTATAACCGTGTGTTCTGCGAGACTCATACCAAATTTCCTGTGGATAAAAAGCCTATATTGGATCTATCTTTTTTATCAAGTCTCACAAGACCAACTCTTATTCTCTTCCAACTCTGATACTATTAGAGTACTATTGAGGGCTAGAGGTCTTTATTTTGCATTTTTTTCTTTTTGTTTTATAAGCGACAGATGATGACCAAGAGATTTTTGCCTTTAAAAAATAAGAAAAAGGAAGGCCTACATGGTTATATGCCAAATGTACAAGTATATATTGTAACCTAGAACAAAATGTAAAATATATAACTGAAGAAGCAGCAGAAAACTGATGTTACATAATTCACTTTTGGGTATCGGTCATCAAAAACTTTAGCAAATTCCTTCATTAGTGACACAACTAACCTTAATCCAACTAAAGTAACAAGTTAATTTAAACTAACAAATCATCAAAAGGTAAACAAAGCAAAAGAACACAATTGCTAATTTTTTCCTTCCTGTTGTTTAAAGGCATATCCTCTCAGTCAGTATAATAAAAATAAGACCCTTAGTCCTCGAATACTGTAACTGTTAGGATCAGAAAAGAACAAGGGTTGGCCAAGAGAGACCTAATAGGAAAGATGAAAAAGAGGGATCTAACCCAAGACTACATGAAAAAATGTATATTCAACTAGTTTCCCTCCGGATTGCCAAGCCTGAACTCACTAAAGTGAGCCCCTGAGGGTCATAGTAAGTTTAATTTAGTACCATTAAGTTACATGCAAATTGAGTATAGATACAGTGTAATTTATGAAAATTTTCTTTGTGTTTCTTAGAGGTTAGGATCAGAAAAGAACAAGAGTTGACCAAGAGAGACCTAATAGGAAAGATGAAAAAGAGGGATCTAACCCAAGACTACATGAAAAAATGTATATTCAACTAGTTTCCCTCCGGATTGCCAAGCCTGAACTCACTAAAGTGAGCCCCTGAGGGTCATAGTAAGTTTAATTTAGTACCATTAAGTTACATGCAAATTGAGTATAGATACAGTGTAATTTATGAAAATTTTCTTTGTGTTTCTTAGAGGTTTCACTTGATTTAAATTTAATAAAATTTTTAAGAGCTGATGTTGAGAACATTTTAATTTTGTGTGTATGTGTGTTTTTTTTTTAGAGCAGATAACCCATAAAGGAGTTATTGAAAAAATGAAATCAATATCTTGCGATATGGCCTAAATATGCCCACATACAAAATTTGATTTAAAAATGTTCACACATATAGGCTGTAACGTTCTGTACGGATATAAAAACTCAGCATCAATATTTTTTAACACATCACATAAAACTATTTCTATAATATGAGAAAATAAAAAGAAGTACTATTAACATCTTAATTTACAAAATACCAAATAAAAAAAATTAAATAAATGGTATAAACTTAGCTAAAGTACTCACCGACTACTATGAAGTTGACCTTTGAATTGTTGCATGAAGAAACTGTGTATTTTTCGAATTCCTGTGTTTTTTGCATATAACTATGGACATTTAGATTCAAGTAGAAAAGTTTTTTATACCTTCTTGTACGGTTTTAATCTGATCAAGTGTGAGCAAATTTTTTAGTATATTTAAAGATATTAACAAAGTTAAAACTATTTTTTAGCTGGTTATAAAGTGTTTAATAATACATTCTCTTTATCAAATATTGATATAGATAGTTACAGTAGAATACCAATGTTGGACTTTGACTTGTTTAACTAATAAACCTTTGCAAACATTTTGAGTTGACTGGACTTTAGAAGTAATCAAATTAGGTGGCTTTTAATTATTATCTAATAATACAGATATTGAAAGATAGCAAGTAAATTGCATTAATATTGTTTGTTAAATAATAACATCTATTTTTATATACAGTAGTAATAATAAAATTGTTAGTATCTTTTATTGTTTTAAAAAGAATGATTTACTTAATGTCATTGTTCAAGAGTATGCCATCAAATTTCGCGGAATAATTAGAAATATCTTACACTGCAATGAGGAAGAAGTTGGTGACTTGGTGTCAAATATAAATGTGTTGAACAATACAATTATCCTTAATAACTAATATGAAAGTCAAGTTGGAACATCTTCTGCAGCAGTTAGAATGTTATGAAAAAGTCTAGAAAGTGAAAACCGACGGCGACAAAGATAACTAGAAGTTGCTATTGAACAAAATGAAGAGGCGGAAGAAAATTATTAAGAAGTATTATAACTTCTTAATACTAAGTTGGAAGAGAATAGAAAGAATTTTTTTTAAATTAGAAAGTAAGATCAGAATCTAAAGAGAAACCTTCTTGTAAATGTGAGGCAGTGTGAAATGTATGTTTCTATAAGAAAAAAGTTGTGAAAGGAATAACTATAAATCAAAGTTCAAACTATAGAAATGGAGTTAAATAATAAACATAAACAGTGCTAATGCAATTATAAAACTTGCAAAATTATATAACCCAAGTAACACCTGAATCTTGTCAAGCCATTGAAGATCAGGTAAATAGAATGATGTGATTGGATAACCTGTAAATAGATGTTTAGATGAAACCTGTAAACATAAAACCGTGAACATTGACTGGAAGGTTGAAGGTACAGTAGGACCCTATTATTCCGAACAGCCGTTTTTTGACATCTACCATTATAAAAATGTTTAATTCAGTTAAATTCTAAAATAATATCAAAAATTTTAATATTTTATAAGCAAGGCCTGCCCCTTGATGATAAATGAGGGGAAATCTGCCTTCCTGCACATCCCCCTAGCCAGCCGGCACATCTTTGATCTCCTCCTCTGAATCATAACCCAAAACTTAGTGAAATTAACGACCATCTAAACATTGTCATTAAATACATTGAAGATATCAACGATGAAACATATCTGCATATTATGAACATTTGAAGCATCTGTGTGAGTTAATTATTAAAGAAATTAATGTCAAAGGAAGACAACAAAATATCACCAGTTTCTTCAAACCAGTAAGCGTTTCAAGTGCAGTTTCAATGAAGCTTTGCCTTGATTACATTACCATGTTCTAATTCTGTACTGCACTAGTTATTCTGAATTTTATAGTGCCTAACCTAATACTGTATTGGATTATATCTTGTATACTAAATAACTTTTCAATTTCTGAAATTTAAAATTCACATTATTTTGACTGAACAGAGTGTTTAATTAATTACCTTGGCTCATTCATAGGCTATTTTGTTTAATCAGAACTACTTTCATTAATTCGGACAATCTTAGCCCCAATTAGTCCGGATTAATGAGATTCTACGGTATTTTGAAACTTGGAGTGAAAGATGAACATGTTTTATTCATTTATTTAAAGATTTAATGGAACAAGATTATGTTATTATATGGACGAAAAACAAGTGTGGCAAAAAAATGAGGCAAGCGATTGTACTGGTGATATTGTAAGAATGGAGTGGTATGGAAATGAACTACAATTAAGACCTTTAAAATAAAAATATTAGGTTAAAGTTTAATAGGACATATAGCCTATTAAGGAGGACAGCCTATAGATAGGAGGAGAGGCATACCTTCGAAAGTGGTATTGGTATTACCTAATAGTACACAAGTAGGAAAACGCACAAAAACACTAAAGTTCTGAAATATTTTCTAAACACTTTTTCAATCAGTAGAAAGTATAAAAAGAAGACTGAATTGTAATCTAGGATGGATTTGTGCTAAGTGTTGAACCACAGACGATTTTTTTTTTTTTTTTTTCCTGTTGAGGAAAAAAGGAAAGGATGATTTATCTAAAATTAAGGTTAAGGGGTTCTCTAGATTTTGTGATCCATTGATGAGGCAGTTCCCATCTTTTTAGTTCTAAGGAGTTACATTCCGAAATGAGTGATTTTATAATTTTTATCGAGAAAGCATTCATCAAAAGTGACAAGGTTGTGGATTGCTGCATGGTGTGGAGTTGGTTTCTCTATATATCGCTGATATTTTCTTTATGATATTAATGTTTATTAATTCAGCCAAGCTATTTCAACCAAACGTGTTATTCACATGTATTCCTTATCTAATGATCTCTGGTTCACTTTAAACACCAGTCTAAATCCATTATGGCTACCGTTACACAAAATAACTTTATTCCCTCTTACAATGTTTATTTAGTTTAAGTTTAATGATTATTATATTATATTATATATATATATATATAATATTAAATTTCCTAAATTAACCTTCTTTTAATCGCCTAACATTTATAAACCATTATGAGTATTTAAAAAATATATATATTTCTTGAAAAGCTACAAGTAATAGAAATGATTAGTGGAGTTATTTGTGTAACCTAATTAACTTATTGGTACAAATTTTATTTAAAATCTTGTAATATGAACCATGGAAAATTATTTTCTTTCATTGTACTGTATTACACGCTGCCTACCTGCAACATCTGACTATCTAAACAGAATGCAGTGAAAATAAAATTCAAAATAATCAATAAATATAAATACCTCAAAACAGTATTAAAGTTGTGTAATTTTGAAGATAGAGTTTTCCTTGCACAGCTAAATCTCAGCTCATGTTTTTTGTGAGTATCTGTATTTATTTTCATTGAAGAGCAATTGTCTGTGTTTAGTTTTATATCACGTTTATTAAACAACTGTTTCTCTCTGTCATCCTTGTTTAATAGTATTAGTTCTTCATTATTTATTTTATTTTCAAGATTGGAAATGGGTTGATTTCCAGTTTTATCATTATTTTTTCTGAACCCTGCTTTCTTACTATTAATAATACTACTGTTAACTACAGGAGTGATCAAGAATGCATGGCTCTCTCTGTCAGCCAATGTTTCTACTTTTGAAGAACATAAAGAAATATCTTCTTGTATGGATAAACTAATATCTTTATTGGTAAGGTTACCTTCATTTTTATTAGTCAATATTTCAATATCCATGACTTCAGCTGTGTCTTGCTTCACACGTTCGTGTTGTCTTGAATGGTTTTCGACAATTTTATCATCCTTATCAAAAGTTTTGTCCATTGATTCTTCATTTAAAACAGAGGTCCCTAAAGAAATTGCTTTATAATTCACAATATTTTCTTCAATATTGTTCTTTATACACAACATTTTAGGGGATATTTCATTTGTATCACATACTGAATTACTGCAAATCAGATCTCTCATGCTTTCATCAACATTCTCTTCTTGATCAACTTGTAACAACTTTCTTTTCTGCACAATTCCTAGAAAGAATAGAATATTTCACTGTACACTGTACGCCAATACTTCAAGAAAAAATGCAAAAATCTCTCAAATTTGTATAAAAAATTACTGAAAATTTAAAAGTTCAATCTCATATTATGACTACTAGTTTTGTTTACTGTGTTAATTGATCACAGCAAATTAAATCAACACATTTGAAAATAAACCCTACAAAAACATTGCATAAATGAAGAAGGGTGTTACAAAATTTTTCCCAGTGTATTATTTTGCTTCTTCCTAATTCGATTTAGTAAAGATAATATACCAGGAAAAAAAGTACTTGGGGCGAGGGGGGAAAGACAGTAATTGTCCGAATATATTATACCAACAATAATAGAAATATTTAAAAAAATTTTGACAAACTCATATTTTTACTCCACACTCCTTTAACCTATTTCAACCTAAATCAATCAACTGATGGAACACTTGTCTAGCACTAAATATGATTTTGTCATTTGGACAACACATTCTTTAAAAAAATACATGACAATAAATGTTTCCTTTTTCCAATTTTTTTCATTTCGTATCCTTATACAAATACCTCCCTAAGCACAAACTAATACCAATTTTAAACTGAGCTCCAATATACATAAATAATAGTTTCAATAAATTGTAATATTAATAAAAATATTCAAAACTGTAATAACAACCCTTTTTCTATCTTACATATTTTTAGCAATTTTTACCAAAATTTAATACATCTGTGAGACATAATGTTCAAAACTACAAGATTTTTAGTCAAACATATATTTCTGACAATCATTTTTCAACCTTATTTTATTTTAACTTTCAATCCGACCTGATTTTATGAAAAATTAAGCAATTTCATTGGATCTACACCTCCTCTTCAAAATTTGTTCAATCAAATTGTTATATCAAATCTCTTGATATAATTTTTGACAAAAATACCACAACCCAAGACATATTGAAGGGTGATCATGAGAATAAATAAATGCAAAACTTTGTGAAATTAATTCCATACAAACCTTCTTTTGAAAATGAAAAATAATATTTAAGAGTGCAATTCACTTTATACCTCTAACGAAAAATACTAAATTCATCTAAACATTGGAACGCAATGGGAATTTGAAAGTTCCATATTCACTTCTCAAACAGTCACTTTTTACACAATGGTGTTAATAAATAAAACAATGACTACATTTTAAACAATAACATAAACATCAAATACCAAGATTTACACATCGCTTGACATAATATGCACATTGAACGTAATATGAGTTATTATAATTCTATTAAAATATGACAATTTTCATAATACAGTACAACCTCGTTTATCCGGACTAATTGGGACCGGAAGTGATCCGGTTAATCAAAAATCCGGATAATCCGAAATTATAGAAAGATAAATAAAACAAAATATAAAATGATAATTTACCATTTATAAGTCATGAAAAAACACAATATTTACACAGTCATTCAATTTACACAATACACGAAATTACACAATGCACTAACCTTTTCTGTAAATGACGAAAAACATTTTATTTACACACCTGAAATATTTACACATACTTTTAATTTACACAGGGTTTAGTTGTTATTTACAAAAAAGTCATTTATCCTCCTCTGTTTTAATTTGGTGTGACGTTTCACTGCGGCCCTGTCTATACGATTCAATGCGTCTAACTTTTGGGCCATTGTAAGCACATTACATTTTCGCTTCGTCGCCATTTCCAAGCACAAACGCTAACACACGAATATAAATAAATAGCAGTAACAACGCCCACCTCTAAATACTATGCCGATTCTCATTCACGTCCTCGATACTCCCGACTGGGGATGTGATGTGCCAACTGCCAAAAAAAAAGAACAGGGGTTTCCAAAGCTGGCGACACCGCTTTAAGATGTGACAAAATGTTCACATTTACTGATTTACACCCTTGAGTCTTAGCAACCCGACAACAATAAAGTTGTAAAAATGACATGATGGTTTATGATGCGTTGTAAACATGCACCTGGTTTGTATTTATTTCACAGTTGTACATTTTCTTTAAGGACCGTTACAGGCATCGTCATTGTATTACACTTTCTAAAATATCAGGCATTCTTTATTTTTTCCCCGGTTTAAAAAAAAATTCCCTGACATTTCCCTGACTTTTCCAGAAAATTCAAATTCCCTGACTTTTCCCGGTTGCTAGACACCCTGAAATACTATTAACCATATCCATCAAAAATGTAAAGAAACTAAACACGGCACACCACGATATGATAATGATGTATTCCGGTCGCTAGCATGTGATAGACTACCCGCCGGCATAGACAATAAACAAGGTCACTGTCATGCCGCATCAGGGTAGGGGGATGGTGACGCAGAGGTCATTGCTCCTCCACTTTCTCTTCCCAGTGCATCAACAACCCGCCCTAATACCTCGAGGCGACACTGTAGTGTTGAGGAAATCACGTTTTTATCAACATTAATGTAATAGCAGATATTTCTTGTTGAAACTCCATATTCAAGGATAAAATAAAGCAAAAGCTTAAAGTTTCAAAATATTATAAATATTATTTAAAATATTATTCAAAATACAGTAATTATTAAAATATTTTGAAACTTTAAGCTTTTGCTTTATTTTATCCTTGATTAAATTTTTAATTTTTTGTTCTGGATCGATCCGGATAATCCGGACATCCGGTTGAATGAGGTCCGGATAAACGAGGTAGTACTGTAGTAACATTCTACGTAAAAAGTATTTCATACAAAGAAGTTTGTATTATGCATGTACAATTAGTCTACTTAATAACCGATAATAACTTTATTGTACTATATCTAGTAGCTCCTCATCTGTAATTACTTCAATGACAGTAATTCTCTATATTTTACATAACCTAAATATATGTATATTTGGTACTTTTCATTTTTAATTTTAACTATGGAAAAGTGAATTGCTCTCAAATATTCTGTTTTTACTTTTCAAAGTAAGATTTGTACTAACTGAATTCTCCAAAATTTTTCTCTAGTTATTCTCATGATCGACGAATTATATCTGTACCTTCTGCAAATGGCCTACTTGTATTTCTAGGATCAAAACGTCATGCACCATCAAAAATGAAATATACTAATTTTAGCATCATCACCATATTTGCCTTATTGTATAATTAGAATATAATATAAACTAATAATTAGTTTTTTTAAACAATTTTACCTGAACAATTTTTCTTTACAGATCTTCTAAATGATTTTCGTGAAGCAATATTTTTTAAATCAATAGTTGATGATTCTGGTGTCATGATTTCTTCCTCAAACATCGCACTTTCCAGAAGGATCAAAGACTTCATCGAATAATTGCTGTCATTGCCCTTCTCTATTGAAACATCTTCAAAGTCACTCCTATTTTTGCAACTGGTTACAAGATTGGTGTTGAGTGGATATACTTCCAAATTTTCATTTGTAGATACACAGCAATCTTGAAAATGATTGGAATTGTGCTGTGTATTGTAACTACTTCGAGTTGTTTCTTCAGCTGGTAATTCACCGATTTTATTAATTAAAGTTAAAGATTTGTTAACTCTTGCATCATTTGATACAATTCCACTATGTTCACAATCATCAATCTGATTTGATTTATAAGAAATTAACTGAAACTCATTTTCTTTAATTTTATTTTCACTGCAGTTTAATTTATCAACTATTTTAGTATCATCAACTATTTCATCAGATATGTCATTATCTATAATATGTTTCTCTCCTTTTAAATCACAAGTAAATTCACTTTCATTAATTAAATCTTGTTCTGAAAGTTTCGAGCTAGTATTTATAATTGGAATATTTAAAACAGTTCCAGATAAATAAAGATCTCTGTATTCTTCACGACTTGTTATAGAATTCCTTTTAGAAGTTTCATCAACTCCAACCAAATCATTTGCAGAATTTTCTACAATGCATGTTGATAAATTATTACAATTCATCTCATTTCTTGTGGTTAATATTTCAGAACTGTTTTTGTCAGTTCTTATCAATATTGCTTCAATTTTAGAAGTTTCATTTTTCGTAGCCAATTCTATTTTAAAACTCTCAATTGACTGTGTCATATTTTTATATGGTTTACTAACCATCCCAGCAATAGTTTCAGAATCAGTAACTTCAAAACTGCTCCCATTAACATCCAAGTTATTTTGTTGGTTTGGTAATTCTGTATGTTTTAATGTATCATTATTTTGATTTAATATGTTGAAATTCTTTGTCCTTAATGTTATATTGTTAAACAAAATTTCATTTTCCTGATCTTCATTTAATGATGTATTCATATTTACACAGTCTGTACTTTCATTTAAAGAATAAATTGTATCTTCTTTCTTATTTTTACATTTACTCTTTGATACATTAAAAATCTCAGAGTTTGGAGATTTTGCATTGTAACTAACTAATCCATCTTTCTTTCTCGAAACAATCTCACTATCATTATTTCCTTTGTCTAAATTTATATTGTCAACTGATAAATGACAGTCTTGAGTATCTGACGAGGAATTATTTATTAAAACACTCTTGTTTATACTCAATCCAACATTAGGATTGTTTGAAGTTTCATGAATATCTGAATTACCTTTACAACTTACAACATTATCAACTTCGTCCAAATTTATTTCCATATGAAGTTCAGTTCCTAATCCAGTAAAGTTGAATAACTCATTTTTTGACATATTATTAACAGAATCACAATTTAAATCTCCTTGACAACCTTGAATGGTATTCGTATGTTTCAAGTTATTTGAAACGATATTACCAGAAAAATTTACTACATCACCATTTCCTGTATCATTCTTTGAGATTAGAGTTGATACACGAAATTGACAATCAAATTCTTCATCAATAACACTCGTACTACATATTTTTTCATCTTCGTTCAAAGATGTTTTCTCAGTATTTGGAACAATTGCTGGATTTATCGTGACACTAGTTTCATTACAATCTATTTCAGAAGGCATATTAATATTTGATTCTTCTGTTACACTTAGATAATTTTCCTTACAATTGTAAATAACCTTCGTCAATGCTTGTGTCATACTCATTTCTCCACAAGGTACATTATTAACATCTGTCTCACAGTTCATTGCATCAATTTTTATTAAACTGCATTGTTTTGTTGTAGCTTTAGTCATTGAGATATTTGGATCATCTAATATTGTCTTCCCATCTTTTTCGTATAACGTATTTGATAAGAGGCCTGTAGTAAATTCAACATTATTAATACTAACAATATTATTTGCAACAGATTCGTTCTCCATTTGTATATGTGAACTAGAACATACCTCATCGTTTTGTACATATTTAGGAACTTCGGTTAAGCTCATATCATTCATAGAATGTTGTGTTGAGTCTCTTTTCATTAGATTTTTATTAGTTTCAAAATTATTTACATAACTTATCAATTCCATATTATTAAAACAAGTATGACTATTACTTACATTATTATTATTGATAATTTCTCCAAGTTTCACTTTGTCATTTACTTCTATCGAATTATCATCATTAGATACTGAGATGTCTCCATTTCTTTTAAAGTCAGATTCACCAATTAGACACATTTTATTTTTATAAACATCGGTCAAATCTGTATCTTTAATGGAAATTCCTGTCATATTAAATCCACTTGATGTATTAAAACATGGATTTTTAACTGGTTCTGTAAAATCCACATTGTCAATTGAACATGTAGTCGAATTTAAAGAATTCTGACGTATAGATGATTGTTCGTTCTCTAATCGATAAGTCGATAATGACGCAGATAATTGATTTTGAACTTCTTTCGTGAACTCCATATTGTTTGTACAAAATTGTGTAGAATTAGAGACACCATGACTCGAGAATTGAAATGGTTTTCCAATAGCTTCGGTTAATTCCATGTTATTTATAGAAGGTTCTGTTGAATTTAAAACAACCTGAGGTGAACTAGAATTACGATTTTCCATAACTTTTGTTAGTTCAACATTATTTGTAAACCTTGTTGAATTTGGAGAGTTAGGAATTGATTTTCCAATAGTTTCTGTTAACTCCATATTATAAGACAGTTCTGTTGAATTTAAAATAGTTTGAGGTGAACTATGTATCTGACTTTTATTATTTCCAATAGCTTCTGTTAGTTCCATATTGGAAGAAAAACTTGTTGAATTTGGAATATATTGAGATGAACCGAGTATTTGACTTTTATGATTTTCAAGACCTTCTGTTAATTCCATATTGTAGGAAGTACATCTTGTTGAATTTGGAACACATTGAGACGAACCAAGTATTTGACTTTTATGAGTTCCAATAGTCTCTGTTAATTCCATATTATTGGAAGAAAATTTTGTTGAATTTGGAACAAAATGGTCTCCAATAACTTCTGCTAATTCTATATTATTTGCAGACAATCCTGTATCAACATAATGAGATGAACTGAGTATATCATTGCCAATTGCTTCTGTTAGTTCCATATTATTTGTAGATAATCTGGTTGAATTTGGAACACAGTGAGATGAATTGAATACTTGATTTCCAATAGCTTCTGTTAGTTCCATATTATTTGTAGATAATCTGGTTGAATTTGGAACACAGTGAGATACATTGAATTCTTGATTTCCAATAGTTTCTGTTAGTTCCATATTATTTGTAGAAAATCTTGTTGAATTTGGAACACAGTGAGATACATTGAATATTTGATTTTCATTAGCTTCTGTTAGGTCCATATTATTTGTAGACAATCTTGTTGAATTTTGTACATAATTGGATGAACTAATCATTCTGTCTGTAATTACTTCTGTTAACTCCATATTATTAGTAGAAAGTCTTGTTGAATTTGAAAAAAGGGATATACTAGATGTTTTACTTTCTACAAGTTCTTTGAACTCCGATTCATTTTGTAAACAATTGCCAGATTTTCTTCTTTTAGTGGTATTGAAATCATGATTTTCAGAAAATTGCATATGTTGTCCCTTATTTTTTAAAGGTTTTGTTAAATCCAAGGCATTTAATGAAGATTTTCGCTTGTTTTTAGATGATTGTTGAATGTTACCATTGTCATGAGTTGAATATTCATCTTTCTCCATCATTGTATTAGAATTAATAATTTCATCTCTTATTAATAAATAAGTGGATGATACATTTAAATTAGAATTATAAGATAGTTTTACATCTGATGAATCCATGGCACTGTAACAAAAACAAAAGTCTAATAGTTATTATGGTCATCTTACAAAAACAAATGTAGTTGATGTTAAAATTATCCATTTTCTTAAAATAAAAGGTGAAAAATATTGCACATTATCTCACTCCCACCAAAACCCCCCCCAAAAAAACATAAATTAATATTACAAAAAATGCCAGTTTGGTAGTTGTCAATTAAAAAGAGAAGATACCTCGAATGCTGTATAAAAAAAAAATTATATATTTTTAATAAAGGCCTAAACTTGATTTGCTCGTGATATAAACATGACTTCAGAGTAAATCATGTTGGATTAAATCAAGTTTTAAATGATTGGTCAAAGTACATTTTTGTTTTTACTCATTATTCCTCGGCCATATATTTTTTTATTGCACACAGGTTTAGGACATTAATTCGAGTACATTCCTCCACCACTTCTAACAATGTCTTAACTTCTGCTGAAGAGCTTCAGATTAAATTCATTATCAAAAGCTGTTACACACCGCTTCGTCACGTAAAGGAATCCTCTTATATAACCCAAACAAAATCACCACTTCTATACCTATAGGCTCCTGTCTTTTTCTGTAATTAGTTGATAATTCGATGTTTTAGTTAAGCTTATCAATAGCAATACATTTTTTAACATTACAACTTACTGATAATTTATTTGCTTAATTATTGTCCATTTGTAAATGATTTAATCTGAAACATGTCGTCAGAAGTTAAGACAATGGTAGGAGTAGATACAAACTAATAAAGTACATACCACGATTCACTAAAATTTGACCAAAATTTGTAAACCTATTTCGAGAAATTACTTATCATACACCTTGTTCAAATAAATAAGGTTTGATTAAATGTTTGAATAAAGCGGGTGCAATGGTGGGGGTAACCGGATTAAGTAATATTTCGTACTAAACAAAGTAAATTCTAAGATAAAAATAGATTTTCAAATCAACAAAATAATTAATAATGTATAAATTTAAAATAAATTGTTTAAATAAAGTGTTTATTAAATTTGTGTTATCTATATCAGGGAGTGTGTGGGACTAGAGTAATTGCGCGGTTTTTTCCGGAGTGAACAGGTTTGGGAGGACATTACGTTGGCAGCAGTCTTAGAGAGAGATCTGATGTGATCGGATGTGTTTAGAATGTAATGAAACTTTTATAAAAATGTAGTTCAAATAGTAAAAAACAATTAAGGTAGAGGGTTTAAGGTGATCAGTAGTGTTTTCTGTATATAAACTTTAATAAAAACTGTAATAAAGAAAACGTGGTCGGTCGAGATTTGGGTCTACTTGCTTTCAGACCTATGTTGGGATGTGCCATGAACTTTATGTAGAAAGACAGAAAATAGTTTCGGAAGTAATAAATTTGCTTTATTAATGGTTAAAAAACATTCGTAAGAGTTATAAAGACAACATTGTGTTTTTTAGAATCGTATGTATCTAAAATTTCGAAACAGAACCATGTTGTGCAATCTCATGCACGTGTTTTCAAAAGACGAACAATGAACATTTGTGTTAACTCGTTATGTGAAATGAATTTCAAGTATTACGACACGGACATTATTCGAGAATACAGGTGTATTCAACTGTACTTCAACGCTACAACTACGATTTCAGGAACAATGGGTTTCGACAGTTTGGTAAAACCATGTACCACATGTTATATTTTAATTATGTAAATTTCTATAATATGTTATATGTTTTTTCTCTGTATTCAGTATAAGTAAATTTGATCAATTTCATTAAAAAGCTTTATATCCCTTAGATAAAGGACAAAGATTAATTTTTTATTTTATATATCTTTTGTACTCAAGAAAAAAGAGTAAAGTTTTCACATTTAAGTTTTTAACTTCCGTAAAGTAACTTAATACTTGCAAGTTTCATTTTCTATTAATACAATTTTCAAATAAAAGTTAATTTTTTGACAAAAAAGATAGACCTTCTTCAAAGGCACTAAAATTCATAGTTTACTAGGATGTTAATAGTAATTGATATTTATGATATTTTATTCTTGATGTATGTTCACATTGATGATGTATATGTTTAATAAATTTTTATGTCAAAATTTCAGTTCAAGTGTATTCATTAATAACCAAGAGTCACTGTAGAGTACACAGATAAAAGAACTTGCGACCCTGAGATTAAATTCATATAAATTCTCTTTTTTTTTTTGTTTAAATTTGATGAAAGTCTGGCGCCCATAAAAAATGCTGTGCAAAATTCTAGATTAAATAATTAATATTAAATTCATTTTATTTTACGAAAGTAACATAAACTTATGAACTCGTCAAGTTCCTTACATTTTTGAATTATTACACACCCCATAGTAAATTTGTTGGTTGTTTACCATGTAAGCATGGGACATCTCCAACCAATAAATTATAAATAATAATTTGAAAATTGTATTATAATAAATCATTTGTAATCATATTAGGAATTGTAAATACAGTAATGTTAGGATAAGGAAATCAAAAGTGACAATTTAATAAAGTGAACTTTTACATGAAAGTGCTTTTATAAAATATGTGACAGTTATAATTTTAAATAATTGCATAATTAAACAGACAATTGCATCATATTTTACAAACAGAACATTCTAGTACAATGGCGTATTTTGTGAATCGCAATGATCCCCATATAAGGAAACGAACTTTGAAAAATGATTCTAATTTTAGTTAGAATCATGGAAGATTCTGGAACTTTAATAATTCTCACAATTATGCTTATAGGAGGGAGTGGTAGAACACTCTTGTCTGGATCACCGAGGAAGATAGACTTATCGACATAAGTCCACATGTTATAAAAATAAAATTCAAATATTAATAAAACAAATAATCATTTGAGTTGACGAATAAAGAAAAGTATTTAGTGAATTTATAAAAGTGAAAAGTTTTAAATAAAAAGTAGTAATATAAAAAATGGACTAAATAAATTGTAAGTAGAAAGCAATTATTAACATAAACTTTATGAAAAAGAAATGAACAATAATAAATTTTTAGAATGGACAAATATTAGATGAGATTTTTTTTGGTTTAAATATAACCTAATTTAGTAATAATATCAGTTCCTTTTTCCATGTTCCATACACATAACCAATTTAAGTACAATATTTTACCCTTATAAATGATACCTAACTTAGATTTCTATAAATAAACTTTTGGTACAGTCGTTTACACTTACAAATGAGCCCAATGTGGTTGTCAATAAATAAATCAAATCATAACAGCTGTACACTTACAACGGATAACTCAAGCATTGTCAAAGAGATTGCAATCAATATGTTCTGTTTGGGTACTTTTAAAGGTTACACTTGAGCAAAATACAATAAAATTGATATAGCCAATTTTGATAAAATTGTAATTTTGCATTTTATATAGCAGCTACTGCCAAATATTGAGTTATCAAAAAAATTGTGTTTGGGCTGTAGAAGACACACAAATATCCACGTTAAACAGACATCATTCTGAAAACCACTATTTTTTACATAGGAGACGTCAAAACAGTTACCCCAGTAAAGAAACTAGATATTGATTTTTTTGACCCATCACATAGTTCTTTATACAATGAAAATTATTAAAAAAAAAAATACCCCTATATCATTTTGGTGTAATAAAATTGTTTAAAATGATTAATATGAATCGACATTGGTTACTAAACAAAAGTTTAAACATGACCTACCTGGAAGGATAGGAGGAATCTGAAGAACTAGAAAATGGTTCTTCATATGCAGGTGTATGACAGACAAGTAGTGATTCTGCACCAGTATTAAACTCCCTATAATATAGAGAATTAGAAAAATATTTATTTTAGAATCAGTACACACAAATATTTATATAAACAGTAAACATATTAACATTTAGACTGCAAGTTATACTACGACAATATCGTTGATAAAAGATCAAATAAAATAATAACTTTTATAAAAGAAACAGCGCAAAACATTCCACAAACATTCTCACTCATCCATCCTCAAAACTAAATAAAAACAAACCAAACATAATCGTCATCAAAAATTTGATAATTATCAATTGAAAAGTGAAAATCAACAATGGGACAGAGTCTTTGGAAAAATGTATTTAAATATATTTATATTTATATTTAAATAGGGCCTATACTTCCTTGTCTTATTTCTTTTTATTATTATTTTTGTAAAAGATCTGAGCTATTCTGATATCGGCTAGATTGTTAGAATTACAATTACAATGTGTGATATTCATATATTGTCCTTTTAATCCCTCAAAATGGTTTTCTGAACAGTGCTAACATGATTTTGCCCTGTATATATGTGGATTACTGAGCACTGCTCGCATGTCAGTAGTCTGTCAGCTAATGATCTACAATGCCCATATTTGGGGCTATTTCAAGAAACTAAAATATGTAGAACAAGTAGAAAAGCTATTTTTATTATTACTAATGATCTGCTTTTATTACTAACCCATTCCACTTTATTAGTTTTAAATAAATTCTAAAATCAAGTCTTTCTAAGCTTATCAGCTGTCTCAGTCTTAGCTATAAGATACTATTTATTGTACTAAACCTAAAGAAATTTCTATCTTTTACACAATGTTTATATGGTATTTTCCTAATGTTTTTTATAGTGTTATTGTTGTTTTGAAAAGATAAAAGTGAATCGTTGCATTTAAATTATGTGTAAAAAATGTTTTGTAGTGAGTGTGTTTATCACTTAATATTCTTATAGGCTGGTTAGTTCTGTGATTATTTTTGTTTATAAAAGTAATAGTTTTTTAGTAAATTAAAAAAGCGTTTTTAGTGGTAGAGTCATAAGAAATGTCATGGCTCATGTTATAAATGAAATATATTTATCTGAATGAACAGTTGCAAGCTAAAACCCTTTCAAAAAGTACTGCAGCAGGCATTATTCCTTACTAAAATCACCCGCTTTGAGGGGTTAATAATGTTTCTATACAGGCCTAAGCCTACGTCTTACTTTCTTAACTTTAGATAAATTATTTAATTTTTTTATCTTGGCTCTAAAACCTCCTCCAAAAATGGCCACCCTCTTGGGGTCATGACCCACCAGTTGAGAAACCTCCCTAAGGCTATCCAGAGTGGAATTAAAAAATATAATGGATTGTTTGATAAAATATTTACATGGCAAACCATTTTTATTCGTTTCATAAGTAATAAACTGTTAATCAATTTTAACTATAATAATCTACACTTCAGTTCACAATCCAGTAATGAGTCCACACTGAAATGAGTAAGTGTCAATAGGGTTTGTGCGTGTTACAACTTAAAATGATGACATAGTCATTGAAATATCATCCTGTATTTGTATTACACAAATAAAGTGATTTTTGTGAAAAATTGAGTTTTCGTTCAATTAGTTGTTTCTTATAATTATATCAACATGACTATCCTGTATTTTCAACTATCTGGTATCAACCCAAAAATGTTACCATATGCTTGATAATGTGTACAAATATTTAATTCAAGTAAAATAAAAATTGTTGAATTCCAAAAAAGCCAATCCAAAATAGATAAATATTTTTGTTTTAAAGATCCATCACTAGAGATGAGTAATGCATATAATTGCTTAGGTTTACAGTTTCCTTCCTCAGGGGTTTTAAAACAAAACAAAGATCAAGCTTCTTTTAAAGGGAATTCTGCTAAAATTTCTGTGGTAACACTTGTACAAGGGCAAAGACTATATCTTGAGATCCATGAGAGCAACTGTACAATGTAGTGATTATACCATCTATTCTATGGTGCAGAAATCTAGGGTTTGAATGCTAATAAGTTGAGAGTCCACTTTAATTATTACAAAAAGCTCCTAAGGCTTCAGAGATGTATAACTAATTCAATGTACTCCGATTGAAAGCAGGAATATGTCGTGTAAGTTAGTATAAATTTAAATTACCTTTGTTTGAACTGTTATCTTAAGAGTATTAAACATGGGTCCTCCATGGATGTGGGAAACCCTAGTTGGACCTACACTTTTCTTCATATAGTCTTGGGTTAGATCCCTTTCTTTCTCTTTCCTATCAACTCTTGCACTCCTCCAACTCTGACAATGTTGAGGTGTTCAAAAGCTGGGGAAGGAGGGAGAAGGGTCTTTATTTTATACCTTTTTCTTCTTATTTTTGAATAAGGTGATGATGACAAAGAGAAAAAAAAAGAAAAGTATTCTAGAATCTGTCTTGATTAAGTGATGTCATTTAAAACTACTCACTAACTGGTGTACACCAAAACAATTAAACATTCTTTTAGAGAAAACTAGATCTTAAGAATACAGTATCATTTGCTAAGGTTATTCTAAATGTGTTGAATAAATATAAAACGGCTATTTTGAAGGATGACCTGGAAAAGGTAGCTAATTCATGCTGCTTCCCATACTCCTCACAAACGCTGAATATTCTACTCAAATTGTTTGTTTTGATACCTGATGTACAATATCAATATCAATCTGTCTTACGATTAACTGAATGAAAACTTTGACTCAGTTCTAAGATAATATTTTTGTAATGTTTATTTGTAACCATGTATATTGTATTTATTGTGAAGTTTGTTATAAAATACTCACAATTTTTATACAAAAAAAAAAAAAAAACCGAAATCAATCAAAGACTTCTTTAAGTAATTAGTTTACAATAAAGTTTACAGTTTTCATTTATTTCATTACTTTAGCAAATAGTGTGTGTGATTCTTTTCTTTTATATCTAGAGCAAAATTAAAATTTCATTTTTAGTTTAACAGTGCTCTATTGTGATTTATGTTTGTTAAAAACCTATACAGTACAGGAATAATCAGTTTTTATCTTTTAAAGTTGTAAGTACATATACATATACTGCATGCTCTTTGTAATTTATTTACCTTTTTCACATGTAAAAATACAAGTATAAAAATTGAACAGTATAAGTATACACAGTTAAAAGATAATTTTAATGTATTTTCGGTTTAACCAGACATATTGCCAATCAGCCGGTCCCACACAGGACAATTAAGAGGGCTTGTACTGTAATATATACTCGGCTGTTTACTCAGCTTTGAACACTTTGCCAACACTACCACTCTTATACCACTCTGGGAGATTCTACTTTGAAATTTAATAAAGACTATTTCTGTCATGTATGTAATAAAATTAGACACGGGACATGTTTACTCACTTAATCTCTTTTAATCTGACCTACGTGTATTTAACCTACATGTAATACAACACTGATAAGTTATAAATCAAGAATGACAACAATTATTTATTGAAGTGCTTAACCTATAGAGACAGTGTAATCTAGCATTGTAGTTGTATATTGAAAAGTAGTGAAATCATTATTTTAGCTTTTAATAAGTTCTTTGTCATTTTTATTGTTAAAATTGTATATAGATATATGGATATGTTTGTATATGTATGTACTGAATTTGTGTTGTACATATATAAATCTTTAACAATAAAAATAATATAAAAAGCTTACCAAGCTAAAATAAAGATAATGATACTTCTCACGATATACATTTTTTGAATTAGATAACCTGTGAAAAAATAGACAGGACACACACACACACACGTTTGTGTGCCTGCCTATGTAATTATTCTATTAAAACTTGTTTAATAGAAATACAATATTGAAAACAAGGATTTCCCGAACACAAAACAAGGAAAAAACTAAGATTATAATAAATGTAGTATGTTTATTATAATACGTTTATGTAGATTTAAATGACATAGTCATCATTTACGTGATTTACAACTATACTCTAAAAAGCTGGCTTTGTCATCGAAATGTACATAGGGTATCATAATAAACATACTAGATTTATTTTGAGGTGAATAGTGCAAAGTTTTTAGGGTTTTGTATTGACAACAAGTTGACATGGGTTGATCAAGTATCAAATATTTGTGCTAGTTATAGTTGGCAGTTATAGTTTGATTGGTGTAGCTCGTGTATCACTGAAGAGGACGACCTTGTCGTTGAAATGCGTCTGATACTTAGGCGTATTTTTTGTGAGAATTGTGTTCTGTGTGTTTGTTATACTGTATTTGTGCTAGAATCGGTAAGGGATTATATGCACTTAGAAAATTGAGTTTGCATTGCTATCATGTGATTCTATTTACAACCTACTATGGTCTTGTATATCCACATCAGAAGAATGGAATTCATCTCTGGCGAGATTTGTCAGTTCGGAATAAGCAAAGAGATTTTGTCCTGCAAAAAAAAAGCTGTAAGGTTTATAGCAGATCTTAAAAAAGCTGAGTCATGTAAGGTTGTGTTTAAAGAGTTTGGAGTTCTTACACTCCCGAGTATATATGTACTTGAGATGATACTCTACTACAGGTTTAAATGATCTACTACAGTCTTTATCCAAAATAAAGATATACATAGTTATAGCACCAGAAAAGCTAGTGATTACCGTGCTGGACAGTACAGATTGAATTCATATAGCAATTTTCCTTCCCAAGCTGGTGCTAGACTGATAAATAAGCTCCCACAGAGTATTAAAAACCATCAGGATTTTTTACCATTTAAAGACAGCCTTAAACAACTACTGTCTAGATCTTTTTACTCTGTGGAGGAGTTTGTGCACTGAATGCCAGACCCTTGACATGATGAATGTGGTCTCTTTCTCCCCTTTGTTTCTAAATTTATAGATAAGACCTGATTATACTAGTGTAATTAATTATATTTAAATGTGTCTGAATTATGCATGTTAATTTACTTTTGTCAGTCACTATTTTGTTGTTTTTTGGTTATTGAGTATTGGAATTATTTTGTGAAATGTTGTTTTGTGTTTGTATTTTGTCTAGTCTATATTGACTGACTATTGAACAGTTTTTGTTAATTTATTTGTTGTATTGTTTGTGTAATATTTTAAATTGACTATGGCTATTTAATTGTTTTTGTCTACAGCCATAAAAATAAATTAAATAAATTATAATCTTAGTTTTGTTTCTTATTTTTGTGGTTCAAGGAATTCTTGTTTTTCATAATGTACATAAAATGTCACCCAACTCTGTAAAGAACTTAATTAAATTCAGCTAAAATTTTTTTATAAAAAACAACTGTAACCAGTAATAAATTGTTCCTTAATATTTCATTTTATACATAAGAAAACTAAAAGAAAATATATGTTAAATTTACTCACTTAATTTTATTGACATTAGCAAATGAAACTCTTCTCTTCCGAGCCAATAGAAAACCTGTATTTTCTTCATCATTAGAAAAAATTAGGTCAAGATCTTTTAAGGGAGCTCGAGGTTTCGATGGTTTTAACACCTGAAAGATGTAAACAGAAACATATGATTATTATTAATGTAAAGTGAATGATATAAAAGCACACTTAGTTTTAAAAATTATATATATATATTTTTTAATCTGACGATTAAAACATGTTTCATCTAATAATCCTATGCATTAAAAAAAGAATGATTTTTAACAAAAATAAGATAAGATTTTTCATTTTCCTCAATACTCTTGTGGTAGGATATTTGCTCAACATTAAAAGATACATTTGCTCTAAATTATGCCAGCTATGCCTTCTATTTTTAAATATTATTTATGTTAACACTAAACAATATTTATGAATTCCATCAATTGGGTTCACGACCTTTGGATCGTGCATGTGCATTAACACGTTTGCTACCACAATGTTAAAAAAAAATCGTAACCACAGACTGCCGCCTCAATTTTGCGGCGGGCGTGTCCTACTCCTAGCCCAACGCCGCAGATCTGCGGCGGCTGGGCTCATTAAAATAGACTGCCGCCGCAGATCTGCGGCATTGGTTTCTTCATAGTAAATGAGAAATTTCTTCGCAACGGTCTATTTTAAAGGTTAGATCGCTTAGGCACGGTCTACAGGATAGTCCGCCACATATATGCGGCGCTTGGTCTGTAGCTAGGACTATCGCTGACGTCACTGGACAGTTGGCAACACTGACATACAGCATTACCTCAGTCTGTGGCGAAGGTCACAACCATTTTGACCCGTCTACAGGGAAGTTCATGAATTTTTTCGTGGGCTGTGGGAGTGACCCGGCCGCCGCATATATGCGTCAGCTGGTAGTGAACGTGTTAAAGCGCGGAAAAGAAGTCACCTAGAGTGGGAGAGGGGAATGAAAACCTGCCATGAGTCTCACGCAAGAGCAGAATATTGTTGTGTTGGAAGCTTATTTCTTCACCAAGCCTTGTAAACGTTGCATTTTTAAAGAAAGTTCTCCAATGTTGGAGCACCAGCAAAGGCAATAGTATGATTTAGTGGAAAGGTTTTGTGATACAGGTTGTGTTGATGATAGGTCTAGGAGCAACCATCCGTCTTGACATCACATTTTCTACAAGGTATAGCTTTGATTCCAGCACTCTCCTTGTAAGTCACTTCGAAGATTGTATCGGAGGTAAATCAAAGCTAATCAGTGTGGCAGAGGGCTACAAAATATCTCAATATGAGAGCATACAGAGTAATGTAGTGTAGGAGTTATGCATCCTCTCGACTTGAACAACTGTCTACTGATAATAGTTAAAGAAATTCACACATAATAATGTGACAAAATTTTCTATCTTAACCTAAAATATATAACAGTTCTTAATCTAATATTGGTATATATATATATATATATATATATATATATATATATATATATATATATATACAGTAGTTCATATTAATGTTCTTATATTTAATGATGGCTTATAAGCTAGTTTTACTATTATATCAGTTTTATTTAAGATAAAAAATATTGTTTTAAAGTTCTTTTATTAGGCTATTATATTCCATTGTCTTGAAGATTCTGATTTTAGAAGTTACTTTGTTTCTAATACTTTCCTTGCTTATATATTTTATTAGTATTCTTTGTAATACATTTTGTATTCTCCTTTATAAATAGTACTTTACTCGTTCTTTTTCTCTTAAAAAGAATTTCATCGGGGTTATTAAAAAAAAACAACCCCCATTCTTTTTTTTGTCTTCAACAAAGGGTCAACATAGAAATTAGTTTTTATACTTCTGTATTCAAGAATTCTGTATATGCAGTATTTTATACATATTCAATTATTTTTTGTGTATTTAATTTATATATATATATATATATATATATATATATATATATTTACAAATTTCTATGTAATTTTGTATTCGTAATAATTAGCAATTAATTCTCTTATTTGGTTTTATTTTTATCATTCATAATAAATTTGATGATATCTAATATCTATATTGTTCACACACCTTGAAAGCCATAGATATAGTCGTACTTGCATCTGATGCACTATTCTATACTACATTAACCTTACTTCATATTAAACAATTTATAATAATCATTAAATTTAAATTCCACCTGACACTGTTATACTTGACATAAATATAGCCATCATTATGTTAATCACTTGAACTTATCAACTAACAAGTATGTCTTAATAATTAATTTAATTCTATTATATTTTAAAAAAATGTTATAACTGACTGGTTTAATTTTTTTTTTAAACCTAACATATATACAATATTATAACAACTTAAGTTTTAAACCTAAAAATTGCTTTTGTTTAATTATAGCTTGATGCCCACGATTAATATCTAACGTTTAGACTAACAAAGACAAATGAGCAATTATACAAGTGAAAATCTAGAAACTGGGCTCGAACAAAGATAATCCTAAGGTTGTTTTGGGTTTTGAGTAATCTCAAAAACTGTTTTCATAGAAGGTTTGATGACAACCTAATTAATAAATTCATCTTTTAAAAATACTGAATTTAGCAACAAATTATGAACGAGCTTTGGTCAATCAATTTCACTAAATATCATTCAATTGTATGGCTAAGCCAATTTTTGAGCCAGATTGGTTTTGATCTGATTAACATTCCTTAAAAAAAAAAAAAATTTAACTTAAATGACAATTTTATTTTATATACATTGAGTCTTAATACATTAGAAAAAAATTCTTTAGACTCCAAACTGAAATAGTGAGTTCAACTTCTTTATGAAGGAAAGGCATTATAACTTAATAATAAAATATTAGCGTCTTCATGGTTAAATAATGCATTTTAGGAATTAAAAACATAATAATAATCATAACTTACCGAATTAATTGTTGGATTCTCCAAGTCACTCATGACTTTTGCACTAAAAATAAAAATACAACACTAATTAGCTTTATAATGACAAGGTATTTGTTAATAAGTATATTATGGTAGTAATTGAATTAAGATCACTCAACTTTATAATAAATGATGTGTAATATAACATAAATTTATTAGCCTACACTAACAGCTTGTTACTAGCCTTTTCAGCCTACTTTCACATTCTCACATATACTTAGTATAGAGAAAGTTAACTTATGTAATAGGTCAAAAATGAATGTTGAATTTTTTACATAAAATCCATTCTGAGGTCCCCTAAGCCTATCTTTCTATCATCCACCTATTGTTTGTGCAATGTTCTACAGCCTAAGACTTGGACCACTTTTAATCAAATTTTGGTATGTGGGCACATTTTTTGGTATCTTGGGCAGGTTTTCTCTCACCATTTTTTGATACTAAACTTGTTGCCTTCATTTCCAACATTGGTTAACAAACCAAATAGCAATAAATAATAATAATAAATATATTTTTAAAAAATTAATTAAAAACCTTTTTCTCTTTATTTCCCCATAGGCCTATTTACAATGTAACTGCTACATTGAGAATATGAGATAAATAACTTTTATATTAAATGTTGAGCTTGACTTATGAGAAAAATTATACAGTATAAGAAACAAACAGAACACAATTCTCACAAAAAATACGCCTAAGTATCAGACGTGTTTGATTGGTGTAGCTCGTGTATCACTGAAGAGGACGACCTTGTCGTTGAAACGTGTCTGATACTTAGGCGTATTTTTTGTGAGAATTATGTTCTGTTTGTTTGTTATACTGTAAATAACTTTTGTTTAAAGTGTCCACTTGTTTTTGTAACATCATACCAACTACATATTTGATTCAAACTATCTACATCCTCTTTCTTTTCTAATTCAGGTTTTTTTTATTGCTCTGGAATTGTTGTGCATATATAACATCATGGTACATATTTAAAATCAAAACAACATGCTTACTCTTCATAGGAGTGTGAGATAATATTGTTACATTCTCTTGAAAACCAATTATCTACTGAGTTAGTCTTTCCTTTTGGTTGAAACGAAAGATAAGAGTTATTTTTGTTTTTACAAAATTATTTCCACAATTAATTATTAAGTTTTCCTCATTAACCATAGATGTTATTATGTAGATCACAAACCAATTATCAAGGGTCACATTTTTTTTTTGGCGAGCCAGTAGGTACACAGATAATTGTTTCACTACTTTATGAGGTTTATTACTCCATAAACAAAAGAAATGAGCTTTGTGGTTGTTGCTCCACATATACTGTACTTTAATGTTCTAGCAATAAAACAGTTTTGAATCTACCAAGCTACAGTAGTAGCCAATATACTTTAATCTCTTATTTAACCAATTATTTTGGCATTTATTTAAAAAACCATATATTTTGGCATTTTTAAAAAACTATCTCCAACAAAAGGGTATCAACCTATGTTATACATTCAGAGTGACTCAAGTTTTTCTTACAATTTACAAATAAATCAAATGTTTGCCGGATTAGTTGACAAACTCTGGAGTTTTTCTATCACGTCAAATGTTTGCATCATCAAATCATAAGGAATGACAAAAAACTAACCTCTGGAGTCATCATGGCACAGAAATTTTTAATATCTGTCATAAATTGTATAATTCTTCAATATGTACCTTCCAAAATGAACTCTGGGCAAGTACAGAAATCCAATGAACTATTTCTGTTTCATTTGTCTTGTATGTTACGAGTTGATCTGTGTAGTTCTTTGAATCAATACAGTCTACTGTTAGATATATTTTAAAATAATAGTTTCAGTTTCACATTTAATAATTTTTCTACTTTAGAGGTGTCTATTTCAAACTATTTTTTATCAATAGTAGGTCTAATAATGTCTCAATCAATACCTGTCACAGAACATAGCAACACTTAAAACCCTGTATTTTTAAGTATTATTTGTACTGATACTGTAAAATATGTCAAATTAATATATTATTTATTTCTCTCACAATATCCCAAATTACCACTTCTTCCTTAATTATGTGTTTAAATTTACATTTGAATTTTGACATTCTATGGTTTTGACAGTATAAATCATCCAGTTTCTTTATGCAACCATAATTCACCTACTGTAGAAGTAGCCTATATCTCCTTTGTACTCTGGTTTATCTTTGGCAATAACATCTCATTAAGTATAGTTAATCCAAGATGATGGCATACCTTTGGAACCTACTCCACAAGTAAAAAAAATTTTCTAATAAAAACTGTTTCTTAGGTAGCTCAATTATTTACTGCAATGCTCCAATTTAGATTTTCCCGTTATTTTTGTAGTACATACCTGTCTTCATAGGAATAATACAGTAACATTTTTTGGTGAGTATCAAAGTTTTTCACGGGGGAAAAAAAATCATAATTCCACCTTTCTAGGTTAAGGTTCATTAAGTGATACATGTTAAAATAGCTTTGTATGCGAATTGTTTTTACCTTACAAGGTCTACAGACTAAAGTCTATATATATATATATATATATATATATATATATATGGCCACCTTACCTGATGTTCAATAATCCTGACCTAGGCGTAAATAAACCCACATACAATAATATTGAAAAAAAAGAAAGAAATTGTGCAAAACTAACCATGCCCAATGTTGCTTGACTTCGGTTATTTGATACAGGTCTGGCAGGAGGCTATCTGAATTTTTCTTTTTAAAATACCGTGACAAACAAAGTCTTGAATTTCTAAATCAATGAAATTACACACTCGATGTTTACTGTTCAGTGATTTTATTAACACTAATCTAACGATATAAACATTGCAAATCAGTCAAAACATCGTGTTTGCCGTTTGTAGTTAACCTACAAATACATCATTCAAATACCGGTATGTCAAATTTTAAATGAAAAACTTTAATCCTCACCAAAAACTGTTATTATTCTTATTAAAACAGGTAGGCTATGTAGGGTACTTACGTATTAACGCCACCGCAGCAGAAGTTGCGCATATATATATATATATATATATATATATATAAGGTTTGGCCAGGTGTTTATGTGTATATATATATATAGCTACCTGGCCAAACCTGTCATGATATATAATTATATCGCAAAGTAAGCAAATATTGGTGCATATATATATGCGCAACTTCTGCTGCGGTGGCGTTAATACGTAAGTACCCTAAGTAGTACAAAAATAACTTTAAAAATAAAAATAAAGTAATATGAAGAAAAGTTGACAGATCGCTTTAACTGTGAAATATCGGTAGGCCTAATTCCACTTCAAAATAGTGCTTTTTCAATCAAATAGAATTTATTGAACAAAGCTAGTGGTTTTTTATCTCTCACAATTCATTATTTAAAACAGTCTATGAAATTGACAAATTTTAACACATTTAATCGGGTAGCCATATTGAATTCACTCATGAGGCGCATGCACACTTCATTCACTTTTACACATCGATATTACTACGCTTCTATGATATAAAATTCTGGATGACAAGGTCTCTGAAACCCAGACCTATTAAAAGAATTATAGGTCAAGTAAGGTAAATATGTAAATATTCCTTCCTTGACCTGTAGTTCTTTAACTAGGTCTGGTTAGGTAACCATATAGGCTATATATATATATACCCTTCCCTGACCTTGTTACGTGACATGATTGATACTAAATAATAAGTAATAAATGATACATAGTTAAACAGTTCTTCATAGTGACACTTAAAACCCTGTATTTTTAAGTATTATTTGTACTGATACTGTAAAATATGTCAAATTAATATATTATTTATTTCTCTCACAATATCCCAAATTACCACTTCTTCCTTAATTATGTGTTTAAATTTACATTTGAATTTTGACATTCTATGGTTTTGACAGTATAAATCATAAATAGTTCTTAAACAGAACACTTTCCATGCAGAATAAAAAACAAAGATAAATTTTACTTGAAATGATGAAATATGCGTCAAAATAACCTCTAAATGCTATAAATCAGTCATTTTAAATACCTAGCTGATTTAGGATAAAAATAATGAATTGTGAAAGATAAAAAGTGATAAGCATATTGAATAAGTATCGAAATGATGGAAAAACCAGTATTTTAAAGAGGAATTGCAGAGATTTCACAATTAAATCGATGGGACAACTTCTCACCATATTTATTAAATAGGCTATTATATAAATTGGGGCACTAGGTACAGTAAATAATTACCGGTTCTTTAAATAATTATTTAAAATTGCAACAAAACATATTTTGTGCAATAATATTGTGGGTCTAATATATACAGATATTGAAAAGCTTAATAGCATCTTTCAATAAACAATATCCTTAAAATGTTCTCTTATTTTATACAAATACCTGTAAATAAAGCAATATAGGTTACAACATCTGACTGATCATTCGATTTAATAAGTGATTCTTGGGCTGGAGCTTTGTTTACATCGAATGTGATCTCTAAGTGTTTTTATGGCTATTCCAAAAAAAAAATTTTATAACACACATCTAAAGTTTTTTGTGACTTAAAATTCCACCAAATGTTCAGTTTTTGTGGTAGTTTCAATATGAAACTAAAACTATCAGAACCAAGCCAACAATATTATCAGACAATGATAAGTCTTAATTTATTTGTCATCAAAGTATATAGATTCATTCGGCCTACATATTCTCGATCTATAATATTTACAAGTAGTATAGTTGTGAGTAAACATGAACAATTAATAGGCCTAATATTTATCTGAATAAAGCTAAGGCTATATGTTTCTACTAGCTTTATTAATAAATTTATGTAAAGCGAAATATAATTGACTTACATTATTTAAATACACTTGACCACTTAAACTGTACACTAAATAGATTTGTAATTTGTTTATGACCGAACTTCAAGGTATGGTAGCAATGTAGCAATCAAATCACAAACGGTGAAATTACGTTAAGACCTGTTTGGGATAATAAAACTTTTAAAATTCTTCTCTCTCTCTCTCTCTCTCTCTCTCTCTCACTCTCACTATTCACTGCCTTCTAGGGAATTCGTGTTCTTTTGTGTTCTGATTTGTTAAAAAATAAGACCATGACTAAATTTTTGTAATAGTAATGAGAAATTCAAAATTAAAAATATATTAATTGTTGAGTGCTTGAATTAATTATATATTAAAAATAAATTTTAAAATTAATTATTATTTTTGTATTAATTCCTTTGTTCAAGATAAAATGGACAAGTTAACTGCTATAGCTATACACTTTCAAAAGTCCCATACCACACTTGGGAATAAATAAATAACTAACTTTTTGTCAAAAGAAAAATGTTTATTCGTATTAGGCCCTTATAGCTTTTACAACAACAAAGTTGTAATCTTCAGAGCCTTGTTAAGATACCCTCTAAGAATCAATAGTATATATGCAGTTGGACTTCATGTTCATAGCTTTTAAATTATTGCTACATGCAATATCCTTGGTTATTTGTATGATTATGAGTTATTTTTGTTGACAATTCAATAGTATTATTAATATAATTCCTGTATTGTAAAAGACATTTGTTTCAAGTAGAAGGCATGTTATTGAATTTTTTAATACAAATATTAGTTGAGGTAAGGATAAATTGAACTTAGTTGAACAATTTGTTACAAAAGTAAAACACAAAACAACACTATAAAAATATTGGTTTTCAAACATACTTATGAATGTAAATATGTTAAAAATATATTTATAATACGTTATATTAAAAAAAGAATAGTTTTTCAATAGGACTATTTCATAACTAACTCAGGTATTACGGGTGTCCCAGGCTACAATAACCTTTTTGAGAAACCGATTAAATAATTAGATTTTGGCCAGTAGCAATTACGAAATAACAGTATTTGAGATAGTAGCCGTAATTTCATCTCTTGTCTCTTATCAGTGATGTTCTGAAATTCTGAACTATTAGTTACATGACAGGATTGACTCTAGATAGTTGTCGATTTACTGGTCAGTGTTACAAAATTCCTAATAATATTCCCCACCTCGAGGAAAAAATAGTTGGTAACAGTGGTGGATGTAAATCGTCTGCTATCTTGATTTAAGTCGAGGCAAGGTTTTTTTGTCTTTTCTTTTATGTTTTATTTTTGTTTTAAGTTGTAGTTCATGACTATGAAATTGAGTAAATGAATAGTTGGATACCGAGTTACCGAGTAAGTAATTTTAGTGTAGTTTTATAATTTAACTGTAACTTACTTTTGAAGTCTTGAAAAAAAAAAAGTTATACAACTAGCAAATTTGAAATAGCCTACTGTACCAACTGATTTGGGTTCAACTTGAACGGTTTTATCTGGACAATTTGCATTAACTTCCTATAGACCTAAAGTTAACTTTTAATTTGACCAAAAAGTAGTTATTTAACCTACAAATCCCTATTAGGCATTAACAGTTTTAGTAAATATGTGGGAGAGTTGTCCCATCAATTGTATTGCAAAATTTCGTCAATTCCTCTTCAAAATAGCGGTTTTTTTTATTTCGGTAAATATCGGTTGTACCTCGTCCTACGATTTTTCTATAAAAAATTAGGAAAAAGTATTTACCTTTTAATTAAAGGATCAGATCATATTATGTGTAGTAATAAACATTTCAAGTCCCAAAATGCATTAGTTAATAGAAAATGAGATTTATAAAATGTGGGTGAAATCCAGCATATATATATATATATATATATATATATATATATATATATATATATATATATATATATATATATATAGCCAGCTGACTTAACCTAGCCCAGGGCTATATAATTTACTTGTTTATTTTGCCTATGTAATTTACATCGTTATTAGGTCAAGTCAGCCTTATTATGTGATGACCTCGCCTATGTAATTTACGTCCCATTTTGTAACTTACGTAACCTAGACGCTACTAATTGTGAAGTTGATTACAATACTTTAATATTCCTATTTTCTAATAAACTAATTCATTTTTGAATTTAAAAGCATCTCACAAAATTAAAAATGATCCGATTGCTTTAAAATAACACACACTAACTCCACTAACATAGTCATACATATTAACATTGGCTTTCGTTATTAGACTTTATCCTAACAACTGTATTCCCTTGTTTTCTGTTTGTTATTTAACAGTGAAGAAATGCATTTTGGGACTTGAAATGTGTATTGCGACACATAATATGTTCTGATCCATTGAATACAATATAAATACTTTGTTTTCATAATTTTTTATAGAAAAATCAAACGACAAGATACAACTGATATTTACCTTTATCTCTCACAACAATCTTAGAAATTGACAAATTTGTAACATATTCAATCGTATAGGCATATTGAAATCACTCATAGGGTGCATGCGCTTAATCACTCACTTAGGTATACCTACAGGTTGATATTATTATTCTTCTATGATATAAGATTCATGATGACTAGGTCTCTGAAACCTAGACCTAGTAAATGAAATATAGTTCAAGTGAGGTAAATATACACACACACACACACATATATATATATATATATATAATATGACCTTCCTTGACCTGTAGTTCTTTAACTAGATCTGATTAGGTAACCATATATATATACTTCCCTGACCTTGTTACACATCATGATTGGTACTAAATGATACATAGTTTGACAGTTCTTCATAGTGACAGTTTTAAAAACAGAACTATTTTCCACACGGAATAAAAAAACATTGATAAATTTTACGTAAAATTGATGGAATATTCTACTTAGCAAACATAACACCACAAACATGTATCAATAACATTTTGGATTTCAGCAATTAAAAGTACACTTGGAATAGGAAACTCATACGACCAAAATAAACTCAACAATAATAGTAATAGTGAATAAATTAATTTAGAAGTAAAAAAAATTTGTAAACTTCTCATAATAACATCAAGTTTAGGCCATATTAGATTAAATCATGTAATACACACTCGATTTACAGACACACACACGCACGCCTCAAGTACTTTTAGCACCTTAAAATCCCCAGTCAATTAGAAGAGCCCTGCTGGATTGCAGATCATTGGATTACCAAACTTACAATGTCAGCTTGTCTCTGCTCTTAGCAACTAATAAACAAGATACCAACCCAAATGAATTGAAGCAGTTGGCCTTATCTACAATAGAAGAAAGATTTCCCCCACATGAATGGCTCAGGATTTATACAGATGGGTCCTTGATAGACCGTAATCATAGGGCAGGGGCAGGAATGTATTCAACACTCTTTTCACATTATGTGTCTGTTGGAAAACATAAAACAAGCTTTGATGCTGAAGTAGAGGCAATATCAACAGCCCTGAAACTATTACTGTACTATGTAGATACACCAAACTATGTAAGATAGTCTTCCTGGTAGAATCAAAGGCAGCCATCCAGGCTGTAGCCTCAAACAGGTTATCTTTCGTTCGAATTGTCAGGGAAGCTAGAGTTGCTATCAGACAGATGGAAAGACTGGGAAAGACAATCCATTTCCAGTAGGTGCCTTCTCACGTAGGAGTAATGGGGAATGAGATGGCGGATGTCCTTGCTAAGAAGGGATCCAATCTGCTTCATTGGAACAAATCATTGAACTTAGATTCAGCTAGAAGACTAATCAGCAATGGAACACAAGAGGAATTTCTGAAGGAAGCACGAGCCTTGGGAAGTGAGAGGAGGTGGAAGTGCATAGAGAACGAATGACAACACAACAAGGACAAGCCTAGGAAAGAGACTGTTGCATATCTACGTCTTGGCACGGGACATTATTGTTTGGTGGCCCACTTGAAGAGGATCCATGTCCTGGACTCTGATCTTTGTGTGTTGTGCCAACAAAGGGGAGAGCCAACATCTTTTGAGGTGCCCCAGGCTTGGTTCTGAGCATCATATTTCGAAGAATTTTCCTAAATTCTACTGGGATGCCAGGAGATTCATGGGTTGATTCTCACATAGTCTGCCATTGGAAACAACAACAACATTTCTTTTCATTTTTCTTCTTGTCTTTGACTGGTTATGATCTACGTATATAAATAAAAATGAGCGAGTTACGAAAACGGAAGCGTGTTTGGTTTCGTTTGAGACGCGGTTAAATGTGTTAAAAAGACTTGACAGAGGGGAATCTGTAAATAAGCTTTGTGACAAATTTAACGTGGGAAAAAGTACTATCAACGATTGGCGATGAAATAGACAATCGATTGAAGATATTTGTTCAAAAATTGAGTCGGAAAAAGTTTTTGCAATTCGGTGCACTAACAAAAAACCAGTTTGTGACATCGTCAACGAAGCTCTTTGGATGTGGTTTGTCCAAGAAAGCCGGAGAGGAAGCCCCATTAGTGGTCCAATTTTGATTGAAAAAGCACTGGTAATTCACGGTAAAATCGCGAATGCACTGCTAGCCAGGGTTGTCTTGATCGTTGGAAAAAGCGTCATGGGATTCGTTTCGCTCACATTTAAGTCTTTTGAAAACCTTTTAAAAACTAAAAAACAAACAAAATTACCGATTTTTTCAAACAGTGATATGTGTTTGTATTATGTAGCCTAAGTTTTTACGTTTGTAGTGTTTAATTTTTTCATGTTTGATGTATAATTAATATACATAACATAATATATACGATACATTTATGTACAATAAAATTAGTTGCAATAGCATCTTAATTGCATAATTCTTAGCGCTACCTGATTAAATAAGCTTTCTTTGAATGAAAACCGATTTTTCACAGGAACCTCGGATTAACCGGCCAAACGGGCAACCGGCCCGGGTGTCAGTCCCGACTAGACCGGTTTAGAGGGTTCTACTGTAACAAATTAAAACAAATGTAGAAACTATAGAGTTAGAATTGCTGAGGAACAATCAGGAATTAAATAGTGCTAACTCAATAATACAAATGATAGGAAAAATGATATACAACAAACTAGATCTGAAATATTTATATTTTACTTTTTTATTAATTTCAAAATCTTAAAACTTTAATTTAATTATTGAGTTACAACTTCTGAAAAAATTGCTCATCAATATGAGTTAAATATAGACTTGTTTTCTTTTAAAAATATGTTTTGAATTAATTTATCTCAACAAAAAATATTAATTTTTATAGGCATCTCTAAATTTTTTAAATAGCAAAGTAGTTTAAAAAAAAAAAAATCAAAATTTACAAATAATACATCAAACAATAATTAATCTAAAATGTTTATACAACATTTAATTTTGAGCGCTTTGTAGCACCTGTTACCAATTTACAATTGTAGAGATGATTGTCCCTTGCAGTCTGCTGATTTTGTGAACTTCATAATGATACCCCCTTAACAGTTTGCATAATGTTCAAAATGAAACTTTGTCTGTCTCTCTATTTTGTCATTCAACCACCTTCCCAAACACGGTCTTTGTCAAAATCACTCGTTTTCACTTTTTTAAAAGCGTCTCTTTCAGCACAAACACATTGTCCGATTTTTACTGAAAGTTATGTCCATCTATCCCGAACATAGTCTCTGGACTCATAAAACGTCCAATCACTTCAAAACTCCCTCTCACAACTATTAAACATCAATTAAATTGTTCTCCACTTCAAAATCACTCAAATATAACCACATTGTTCTCAACTATTTCCTATCAGAAAATACATCTGACCAAGTCAGACGCCTCCTTAAGACTGGCTCATCTCTAGCGTCTCTAACTAAGCGTCCTTTTTTTAGATTTACTTAGTCAGCAAAACTCAATATATTCATATTTTTGGTGTCACGGACACTACTCAAATCATTCATTTGACAACAGGCTCTGTCTATTTTCACAATACAATATCTCATTTTAAAATTCATTATACCTTACAACTAACATATTCTGCCTTAAATTTATATTTTGGAAATCTATTTTAAATTTTTTATTGCCCTTGTTTTAATATTATTTACAATCATTTATTTGACTCACGTTGTTTTCTCTTTAGACCAATTACAAATTTCCTGGTTTATTTTCATATTTAAAATCTCAAAGCAACCATTTCTTTAGTATCAAAGTTAAAGTTAAAATTTGAGGATTACAACATGATCTATCTACTTTATCTTTTGTTAACAGAGAAGTGGAAAAGACGAACAGAAAAATAAATAAGTATATAAAATGTCTACCAAAAGTTAGATTTTTAGAGCTACCAATGAAGCGTGAACACTTTACGAAGCACGGTATGCACATGAACTGCTATGGGAAGCAAATTATGTCCAAAAAATAATTAATGTAATAGAAGAGAGCCAAGAAATGAGTGCTGCTGATGTGGTGACTTTGGAGTGGTACAGAAGTGATGACCTTAATAAAAAACAAAAACATTGTGACAATCGATGTTAGTGATGGGAACTCGAATTATGATGATTTTTTAGATGGAGAAAAAAAGGGAGAAATACACACCCCAAAGTACACATAGAAATTAAAGGTAATAATTTAAAAACTCTTCACCAAAATATACAACATTTGCCCTCTAGAATTGAATCCCTGGAAATAACACTTGATGAAAAAACCAGACTTAGTAATTATTTGTGAACATAAGATGAGAGACTTATAAGTAGAACAACTAAGAACTGAGGAATAGTCTATTATAACTCATTTTTCTCGTAAAGAGAATTATGGTGGTGGTGTTTTCATTTTTTCAAATTCTAAATGTAAATTTTAAAATATCAGTATAAAACAATTGAATGATATAGTATCTAAAAAGGAATTTGAATGTTGTTTGGTTGAATATAAAATTGAATCACTTAAATTTGCTAGAATTGTTGGCCAACAAACAAATTAAATTAAAAATCATAGTACTAAACACTGTAGAAAGTTTTCAATTAGCTAATTTAAAGTATTTTGGTGATATGATAGTAAAAGAATCTTGGAATGAGATGTTTAATGCTACTGTTAATTGTAAATTTAATGTGTGTCTAGGTATTATTTTAATATTAGTTTCCCATTGAATGACTAATGAGTTAAAGAATGAAAGAGAAACTATTGTACAGTTGAATAATTTACGAAGAGAAATAAATGATGGAGAACTTTTAAAAGTAATGAAGAAATTGAACTAGTTAAACAAGCAAAAAAGGTGTACCTTAATGATAAAATATTGAATTTATCTAACGTTTCAAAAACTATCTGGAATATAATTAACTCTGAAAGCAACAATAAGAAAAAACTAAAGGTAAAATTGAAAAAAATTAATGTTAATTATACTGTGCATACTGATCCGATTAAAATTTGTATTTTTTTAAAAATAATTTTTATCCATGATGTAGTCGATGAGGAGGTGATTCCTAAAATAGGTGACAGACAAATATTATTACTAGAGATAAATTTTAATCAGAATTTGGCTAAATTCATATGTGCTCAGTTAGTAAGTCAGAGATACAAAAGATAATAAAATCTTTAAAAACAATTTTTTGCTGGATATGATGATGTTCCAATTATAGTTATAAAGCATGCCAGTAGTTATTTAGCTAAGCCATTAGCACTTATTATTCATAACTGGGCTCTGGTAAAAGGTAATTCCTTAGAAATGGTAAATTTTAGACCTCTAGCTTTATTACCTGTGATATCAAAAATTTATGAATGAGAAATGTCCAATAGACTTATTAGCTATCTTGAAATGAACAATCTATTTGATAAAGACAGCCTGGATTTAGACCTGGTCGTTCAGTACTTACAGCTGCAATTGATTATCTGGACCCTGTTATAAAACTTTCATAAATGGGCATAATGTACCTGTACTTATGTGGTTTAAGTTTTATTTGAATAATAGCAGTTTTGGGACCTTTATTATTCTTGTGCTATATAAATGGTTTAACTAATGTAATTTCAGATATTGAAAAAAATTAGTATTTGTCTGTATACAGATGATGCAAACCTGAGAGTCAGTAGAATTTCTAATGAACAAATTGAAACAATAGCTAGATATAATTTAGGTAAAATTTATTAATTCTTTTCTGAAAATCAAGTTTTATTGAATTTATTAAACAATTATTAACATTAGGAAAAAAGGAATCGTTTGTAACCAAACCAAAAACATACTGACGATGTTGAACTGAAGGAGGTTAGTCCAACAAAATTTTTGGGACTAATTGTTGACAATAAGTTGAGTTGGGATCTTCACATTGATTATGTTGCAGGAAGGATTTCTTCTGGGCTCTTTGTTTTATATAGGTTGTCAAGGAATTTTTAGCCTGAATACACTGAGAGTAGCTTATTTTGTAGATGTTCATTCAATTATAATGTTTGGCCTCTCTATTTATGGAGCAACTTCTACTAAAAATATGGAAAGATTGCTTATTCTGCAAAAATGAGCAATTCGGATTATTTTAGTTAGGTTGGAAAGATAGAGTAAATGAACAATTTAAGAACTTAAAACATATTGACAATTTAATTCTGGATATCTACCAGAACTATTCTAGATAACCATAACTATTTGACCAGAGATAGAGATAATTTTGAAATACTGGACAGTCTCGTAGACTGAAATTCTTTGGAAAAAAACAAAAAAAAAAAAAAACCAACATATGGGTAGGGGGCCTAGTAAATTTATAAATAGGCTACCAATAGAAATAAAAAAGGAAAATAATAAGGATAGATTTAAAAGAATATTAAAGCAATATATGATCTTAAAACCACTGTATTCTATTGAGGAATATTTTGAATTGAAGTAATGAAATCGCAAAAATGATATTGCTGTACTTGTCTAATATAAATATACATGTTGTTAGTTTGTAGTGAAAATTGATTTTGTATTGACGAAATTTTAGTTGTAATGTTTCAATGAATGAATAAAGTTTATTATTATTATTATAAAAATGTGGTATTATGGGGAACATCTGATTTTTGGATATTGGTAAGATGAACATCAGATGCTCTAGGTTAAATGGTAAAGCTTGGTGAATCTTACTTCTATTTGCGAGATACTATTTCGTGTTTTTGGTGATAAAAAGCAAATAAGTCCTGTAATGTGAAAAATCAATGTGGAACAACAAAGACTTGGGTGTTTGTGTTTGTGTACAGTTTAATTCTAAGATTTGAACAAATGTCCAGTGAACAACAGGTTCATTTTTCCTGCTAATCTATTCACTACATAATGTGATTGTTAAAATATTTAATTATTCAATAGTGTTTACATTAATGATTTATGAAATAACATGTTTTGTTAATTTGTTTTAATTTAACCTACCTAATCGCACCAAACTTTCACACGCCTGTTAAGTAAGCCAGACTATGTTCTGACTTTGGTTGATTTGAAAAAAATCCCTATTGTCCGAAAAAGTTTAAGAACAACTAGGCTGGATAATATTATCCCCCATGATATCTATATTTGTGTCAAGGTGTAGTCATATTTAAGTGCTTATTGTAATAAATTGCGGCTAATTACCTTTTCTATATTTTAAATTCTCTATTAATGTTTAAAACGTTTAACATAGAAGATCAATCAAAAAAATACTGTGGAACTATGCAAATTAAATATTTCTTAATTAACTTAGTGTCTGAATATAATTTTTTTAAAAATCTAATCAAGTAGGTCTATTTAATTTTTGACAACAAGTTATTTTTTATAGACCAAGTCAATTTCTTGAGTATCCATGTTAGTCCAGGTGTATTCCTAATTAACAGGTTTGAAATGATTATTAATATCATTACACAGCTTTGTTAAATGTAAAAATAATTTTTATGTATCATATAGCCTATATATTTTACAAATTTGTTGACGCAACACCAAACATTAGCCTCATTTAGAATTCTATTTATATAAAAAGTTTTAAGAATGTTGTCGGATATAAAATAAGTAACATCATCGTAAATGTTTTCCAGGAAGAAAGAAAATGTTGATTATTCGTCAACTAAGGATAAACATTCAATGTGCATGTAGATATGCAACACAAAAGAAACATAAATATAGAATCACAAAGATCGACAAATCAAAATTCAGTAGAAATCCTGGTATCCAAAACCAACTCCAATTATTTTCTAAAAATAATTCTGATATCGAAAATATGAAGCCTGAAGATATTAATCCTGAAGCATTAGAGGCTGATTTTATGAAAGCTGAAGACATGGTTGATGATTATGACAGGTATTATAAATTTATTTATTTTTAAAATTATGTAGCCTTTGTAAAACATATCTTAAAATATCCTTACAAGTTGTAATTAAAATAAATCTTGTGGCAAAAAGTCATTGCCAGTTGTTCTTGTCAATAATAATTACAAGAATTTTATTAGGCTTATAACAGCTGTTTATGTCTGTCTATGTTCACTTAATTATTTTTATTAGCTTAATTCTTTTATAAACAAATTTATCATGTAAAGTTTATTTTGAAACATGATATGGATTTTCCCCTCTCATATTTTATGATCTCCAAAACAATAATATAAGCATCATTCAAATTTATTTTATATAAATTTAAATATATAAAGTTAGTTAACGAGAAGTAATAGTTATATTTAGAGCAGCTTGTTAGTATTTTAAATACAAATTTGTTAAGAGATTCATTAACTACAAATGTTACTTTAAAAAAGGATATTATAACTATATTTTACCATGATTTTCAACATAAAAATTAAAAATGAAAAGTACCGTAATTACACCCGACTAGCTTCTAGATATTGCATAATAAAGTCTGTATTGATTATTGATGACTAATTAATTGTGCTTGTGTATTAAAACTTTCTGCAAGAATTTTACTTTGCTGTGAAATGGAAATGTTATGATGGCTGTAATTGGTAAGACATGTTTGTTTAATGTGAAATAAATACAAAGGAATTTAACCTTACCAAGTAAGTACCTCTTTATAATTTTTTATTTTTACTTAAATGATTGTAAATATTTAAAGAATATGGGAGCTCGCTGTTATTTCCTCATAGACAAAAAAGTTACTAATGCTCAATGTAATAACCTTACACTGAAAATTCAACTAGATAGATAAATCAATATAAAAACATTTATAATACAATATTATTTATTCTAGTTAAATTACAACATCATTATGAAATTTCTGTCTAATGGACCACTTAATTTAATAACTATTCACAAAACACTGGTAAAAGTTTTTATCTTATATGCAGCCGCATTTGTTAACTGACACAGTTGAAAAATTGTACAATACAATTGATATATTGTTTTAGAAAAATGAGTGTGTGCATTGTCGTAAATAATTGTGTGTATGGGTTGATAACCCAATGATCATGAGAAAGTTCATTTATCAAATCAATAATACAACCGTGTCAAATTTTAAATGGTGTACGAGAGATCACTTTTAACCAAATACTGTATTAGATATTTTGATTTTTCATTAAAAATTATAATTCGGATAGGAGTCTATTATAAATCAGTATAGTTAATTTTAAAAAATCTATACTTATAATATATGATATTTGCTGTTTTGTAATTTATGGTCATTGGCGATCTTTGAATTTCAGATGTAAACCAGTGGAGGGGGAGGGGGGTGAATCAACTTTACCAGTCTGCAGTGACTTTGATTTGGGTGGTATTGGTCACATCAAACATCTTATATGGTAAGCGACCTTACCGGCCTAAAGTCACTTAAACACTCCTACTCACCATCTCTCATTAAATTTCCCCTCAGGGGCTCATTTATAATGAGTATGAGTATGGTAGTCTCAGGATATTCTAGCTGGATATACTCCTCATCAGATCTCTTGACCAACTCTTTTGCTCTCCTCAGGGGTTTATTAATAGTAGGAACAGGTTTGGCAATCCCGAATAGACCCAGCTGGATCTACACCTTTTTTTATGTAAGTCTTCGGTTAGATTTCACCTTTCCTATGGGTCTCTCTTCACCAACTCTTGTTCTTTTTTCACCCTGATGCTATTAGAGTATTCAATAGCTAGGGATTCTTATTTTACGTTATTTTCTTCTTTTTTTATTAGGCGATGTTGATTGAAAGTTTTTTGCCTTTAAAAAAGAAAAATCTTCCAACCCTGAAGCAATTAGAGGACTCAAGGTCCTATTTTTAAGGTGATGATGATCGAGGTTTTTCGCTTTTTTTCCTCAAAAAAAAAAAAAAATCAAACGATTTCATAAGAATTGGATAGTAATTAAAAGCCTTTTCAAATAGAATAAACCTTGAATCTAATAAAATTAGAGTTTGTTAACAAATAGTTCACAACAGACCGGTAATGAGAAATAGGTACCTTAATGTACTTTTTTTATATTGATTAATTTTTAATCGGATAGTAAATACAAATTTTAATTTTTCTCAAATGGAATAGAAATCTGTATCTAATAATAATAAAATTTGAAGATTTTAATTTGATTACAATCAGAAAGATTGTGATAGTGGAAATTTTATACTGTATATTAAATTTAATTTATTACATTTCATAAGATGTTTTAACTGGAACGATAAATGAAATAAAATATTGTTATTATTAAAAGAGAAAATGATTTTTATGACTTTTCTAGAACTTTATCTAAAGCTTTGGCAAAACATGACTTCAAGAAGATTGAACAAAAATACTTTAAGTCTAGCCCTACACCGAATATGTTAACGTGGGCAGAAAAAGAACAAATTCGTTATCTTCATAATGATAATCCAAGTCATTGGACACCAGAAAAATTAGCAGCTAGCTTTCCTGCATTGCCAGATGTCATTAAAGTAAGATTTTGAAATTTTATTTCTAATTTATTTTATCAAATTCACCTCACTTTGTTTTATTTTGATTTCATGCAATTTTAACTTTATCCCTGATAGATAATCTTTAATAAATTGTGCATAAGTTTTAATAATTACCATCACTTGAAATAAAGTTGGTATGTTAATAAGGCTTAGAATAATTTTATATCTAACTCAATAATTAATATTTCATATTAAAATTAACAGATAGAATATAGCCAGAATTTCAGTCAGGGCTATTGCAACTGAGCCCAAGTAGAACTTGGACAAGGCTATTTGATTAAATTACTTCATGAAAACCAGTCTGTGGCATGCTGCTATCTTGTGTTTTTCAAAACAATATTGTTCAAATCAAAATATACTCTGGGAAGTTCTTTCTTATAACCATGTGATGTTTCAGTGTCGACAATGGATTGTTTTTCTTTGTGTTTGTTATATCTAAGTTTGTGTAGACAGATAACGAAAGTGCTATTGTTGAACTAATTATTGACGAGTTTTTTAATGATTCAGAATCTGAAGGTAGGATAGATGATACTGATACAATCCTGATTCTGTAGATTCGAGAAGTGATTAACCCAACAAATCAGAAACTATATAGTATATTCTGTATTTTAGTTTACTAGGCCTATTGTTCTATAAAAAAAATAATTATTACAAGTTAATTTAAATTTTGTATGGATAGGAGATACCAGGCTATCTTTGGAAAATGGCGGACTATACATACAAAATCTAAACTAATAGGCTACGTGTCCTATTAAACTATAACCTAAAACCTTATTCTAAGTTAAAACATCTTCAGGCTTTTGTTGTACTTTATGTATAAATAGACCAAGATATTAACTTTGTACATAATTAGATTTAGTGTTTTTCAAAGTTTTGCATATAATTTTACATAGTTAGAGTGAATTTTTAAAAAACAATAAATTGTTTGTGTTGTAAATTTTTCAATTTATGAAAAAGAAATATTTCAATCAAAATTCAAGTGGAGCCCACTTCTCTCAGATGTTAAAGTCTTTCAAGAGCCTCAGTTGTTTTATGTAGTAATTTAAAAACAATAAAATAAATATATATTATACTAAAGGTGTTATATACTTTATACAATACGAAATAGGTAATGCTTATGAGCACAAAATTCAGATTTATTATTTATTAAAAAAAAAAAACAATTTAGAAATGAAACATAATTTTTGTAAAATTTTTCTCAAAATAGGAGAACTCATTTCACACAGTCTTTTAAAACACAATTACAAATAGCTAACAATAAAACAATACTTTCAATGAACAGCTGATAGAAGTTACAAAACTGTTATATTTCATATAACTACTTTCCCAAGTTATTCTAAATGGATAGTTAATATTATGAAGTGTTTACATTAAACTAAATTGCGTCTTAAAAGATATACTGCAGAAACCCAAATGGTGTAATTATACAAAAATTTACAGATAAAAATTCTCACTAAATAGTATAAAAAGTACAACTGTATTTCTGACACAATATTTAGTTGAAAATCAGATTTATATCAAGTTATTTTATATTTCATAATAACTATTTTAATAATATTTTATTTTAGAAAATATTGAAATCTTCTTGGAAACCACGAAGTGCTAATCGTATAATGGAACATGACAAAAAAGTAGCTACGAACTGGAATGATTTTGTACAAGGTCAGCTCCAGATTGAAAGTCCAGAAATAAAAGAACATTTAGCCAAGTTTACTTCAAGACAAAATAATATTTCTTCATTTTCAAAACCAGGTATGTTACATAAAGTTACCTTTTCTTTTAAAAAGAAATATAAAAATAAACATAAATTTAGATAAACTTTACTCTTTTATGAAACTTTGTATATAATTTCTTTTCGACAATTGCATAAATGACTTAATAAACAGTGTAAAAATATTGTACAAACTGTCTCACTCGTCCATCCCCAAAACCAAATAAAAACTAAACCCAAATAGTTATTCATCACCAAAAATGTCATTTCGGTAGCTCTCAGTTAGAAAATGAAAGCAAACCATGGGCACCATCTTTGAAAAAATATTTATATAAGGCTAAAAGTTTCGCCTTCGAGATGTAATGTGACCTCAGGTAAGTCATATTTGTTTAAAATCGAGTTTTTAATAATGGGCAGTGAAGGTTATAATTCTTTGCCAATTATTCCTTAACCGTTATATTATTTTACTTATGCTTTCGAACATGGGTTGAGACTATTAATCTTCACATTTTATTAAAATTTGAACAAAATCAGTAAAGCCGATTATTAGAAATTAGGTGTTTTATAACAGGCCCAATGGCAAATTTTTGGTTTTTTAGAGATAACTCATGAACTGGTATGTTTAAAGGAGATAGCGAACAATGTTTTTTTTTTAACCCTTAGAGCCTAAACTTGAGCAAAATTTGTTCAAAATATTCAGAACTTTTTTGTAGCAGCTTCATTTGACCTAAATTTTGAGTTATCAAAAAAATGCTAAAAATATCGATATGGTCAAAATATACCCCCATACCAAATTTGAATAAAAATACAGCCCTCGCATTTTGGCTGTAGAACATTGTACATATGATAGATAATATGGGGGGGGGGGTGCTCAATAGGTATATATCTGCACAAATTATTGATTTTTTGACTCATCTCAATCTATACTATTAGGTTTATGATTTAAAAAAAAAGAAGAAAAAAAAACAGGATAAATGTTATCTATCATTTTACAGTGCATTAAATTGTCTAAAGTTTAAAAAGATACTATTTCTTACAAGTACATATTTTATTGTTTCTATTTTAATTTAAGAAACACATTTCCAAGTGTTTTTCAACTTTATGTACAAAGTTCATTATTTCATATTTATATTCACTATCAGTTATTGTTTAAATATAATTTTATTTCCAGATCTAGAACAAATAATGAATACTTCAACACCTAAACCAACTAGTTCAGAATTTTCTTCAATTATTTCTAGCTACAAACAAGAAACATCTAAGGAACTGACTTCACCTGCAGCAATAGATTGTACAATAGAAAACAAACAACTAATAAAACACTCAGATAAATATGGGATTCGTGATAAGAATCAATATTCACTTGAAACATTTAAAGAGAAAATTCAAAATGAAGTGGATAGTCGTAAAGTTAATCCAGATGATAATATTTTATTGTTGAGTGAGAAGAAAAGAAATTTGGTTTCAAATAATTATGTCCTTTCTTCAGAAAGATATGATTGTGATGCAGTTGTAACAAACAAAGGAAAGCTGGGACAAATTACTCATTTCAACGAAGAGAATTATCCAAAGAGAATTTTTATACCCAAGAATAAGAGAAAATATGGCGCCTTGTATAAAGTGAATGATTGTTATTATACATCAGATGGATTGTTCTTGTACAGAGTTCCTGGCTTAAATCAGGAAATTTAATAAAATTGAAAAAATGTATCTTAGTTGCATTTTTAATCTCTTCCCAATTTCATTATTTGATCTTTTTTTTGCTCTAAATAGTTTGATTATGTTAATATGACCAAGAACAGTTAGAATTATTTTACTTACCTCACTTTCCTGATCAAATCTTTAATGGTTTACTGGTTTCAATTTATATGAATAAATTATTTATTAAGTTTTAAAAAGTATTTAGCACTTATACACAAAACTGTATTTTTATTTGTAAATGAATTTTAAATGTTTCATAAATAGCTTTTCACTATGCAAACATTTTTAAGGCACAGATCAGTATAATAGCCAATGTTCCATTCTGATATTGTTTCTTTTCTTTTGAAAGCATACAACACAATGCCTTTGTTTTTTCCCTCTGTAGGTGGAACATAATCAGCAAAATGTTGCTTCTTACAAAAGGAACAGAAAAATGGCCATAAACAATCTTTGTGAACTGGAAAAGTTAAATGAATTTAATATAACAGCACAAACCAAGGTCCAGCACCACAATAATTTAAACCTTCAGCTATTTTATATCACAACTCTCCATTTATCCTATCACCTAGATACATCTAATGGCCTTCTTTGGGAAACCTGAGCCAACAGTAGTGGAAAATTTAATTTACCTGTGGGTACAAATAAACACTTATACTTTAAATTTGTACATAGGGATTTTTGGACTGTGCAAAGATGTAGCATGTTGGAAGTTGGGTTATGAATACTAGGTTTTCTACAGGTTCAAATAAAATATCAAATTCAGATATTCTACAGGTGGTTCAGATTGTTAATATTAATTTATTATTTATTCCCTTATAGTTGTTACAAATTACTTTAGGTCTTTAAATAATTCTGTCAGCTCGACATATTATATTCCTATCTAATATTTACTCCTATAAATTACAATGTAAAACATAATCTGCCCTAATTAGACCTTTAAACCTTCAATCCAGAGCAATGGCAAATTATTGAATTTAATAACTCGTTTTATAAACACATGAATCTGCTCACCTTTTCAACATAGGCCTTGAATCTTTTTATAAACTGCCAGTGAGTCCCTTTCGTAAGTAATTTCCTGGGCCACGTTTCTCTGGTGACCAGCAGCGTTTTCCCGTCCCAGCCGACGTCTTGGATGCCACTCCTCTTTCTAGGCCACTAGCAGTTTATATAGAGCTTCACTATACATGTCATGCTAATGACCTGCAAGCTAAGCAGTTGCGACACTTTTTCATTTATTTCCCAACAACTACTGCACGTCTGATGTTGAAGATTTAACTGGTGCTAACATTTGACTATTATTTGTTAATGAAATATTTTCTAAACTTATAATAAATATTTTCTTATCCTAAATCTTAACACTAGCCACTTGGTCAGGAAGTGTTTACGATAAACCTTCTCTGTTGTGCATCAGAACTAAATATGCTTATGTTTAAATTAAGGTATAAAATAATGTTCATTTCTAGAACACTGTCAATTATAAAAATAAACTATTACGTATTTTTCTGTTAAATTAGGCTGACTGAACATTTATTAACAATTTTAATGTTTTGTGTTCAATAGAAGCTGTACTTGACATATCCTCATTACAACTTTAAAGCATTATAAGTTTAGCCTAATAATAGTTCTGTTCATTAGCTAACCACTTCGGTCTTTGATGAGGAAGTTTGTATGATGAGAGAGACTTCAGAATCTCTTCTCTGTTGTGGGTTAGAACTAAATATGCTTAGTTTACAAAAAAATCAATTTGTTGTAAATAGCCCCAACAATTTTTTGCTGCCTCTTAACACACATTTCAATGTATCTCGGTTATGTTTTGTTCGATTCTCATGTTTTTGGTGTTGACAGATTGGAAATAAAATTTTATAAAAAAAATTGTTCTTAGTAAATTTTTGTATTTTTTACCGTTTTCCCGCCATTTTAGATTAAAAGTTTAAAATGGCCGCCATTTTGAAATGGACCAAGTTGAATTTTTTTTTTCTACAGTAGGTCTCTTTTATTTAAACATACTTACCGAGTTTTATAAAGATCGGTTGAAAAAATTTGAAGATAACAAATATTTTGTAAAAAATACAAAATGGCGGATATCTGGTAAACAAAGCATTTTTCGAAAAAAAATTATTTGTGATTTTCTCTTTATTTTGTCCTATGTAACCTTTTCCCAGAGTTTGGCACTTTACTTATGGGACACCATACATTTTTATATCTGGAACACTGTCAATTATAAAAATAAATAGTTTGTATTTCTTTATTCAAATAGGCTGACTTAACATATGTAAAAGTTTTACCTTCAGTTTTGTAACTTTTGACATGTTCTCATATATGACAAAGCAATTTTATAAATTTTTGCGACATCCTGTATATGGTACAATAATTTTGTTTTATATAGATAGAGGAGATTGATTCTAAAATGTCATCAAGCCTTTCTGATATTTGTTTAACACTACAAATGTGCAAGTCAAAAGTTGTGAATTGGTTATTATTGTTCAATTTTCAGTGGATAGGAAGGATGTTATTAGACTTACCTTGGTATTATTGTTCATAGAATCTGCTAATAATATACAAGTAATATTGGTCAACAAATATTTTCCAGATGTATTATCAGCAGATTTAAAAAAAATATAATACCAAAATATGGCTGTAATAATTTACATCAGTATTTTATAATTTTTTAAAAATATTTGTTTAAGAACTTTAATTAAAAGCACAATAAAAAGAACATATACAGATAAACATAAATTACTTAAGAAAATTGTACTAAATTATAATTCAAACTTAATCACAGAATTTACCTAACACTAAATAACCTGAAAGCTATCTACACCTGCTTAATAAAACTATAAACAAAATGACTATTAATTTACTAATACACTAATTGTAATATACTCTTAATTATCTAACTTTTAAAGATCCCTGTTTTGAGCACACTTAATGTTCACAACATTAATTAAATAAAACATAAAATTGAGATTAAAAGTATCTCAATGTATTCAATTTATAAATCAGTCTATCTTAATAATTTTATACATACTTTTGTGTCAGTCAAATGTAGTCCTTGTTTGTTGTTTCCTTTTATGTGGCTACATGTTTCGCTACCACAGGCAGCATCTTCAGGCCAACTATTACGTCCACAAAACACTTACACTTACACAAGTATTTTGTATGTAAGTGTTTTGTGGACGTAATAGTTGGCCTGAAGATGCTGCCTGTGGTAGCGAAACATGTAGCCACATAAAAGGAAACAACAAACAAGGACTACATTTGACTGACACAAAAGTATGTATAAAATGAAATATATGTAGTTCTAAAGCTGTTCAACAATGAATATCTTAATAAATAAGTACAAACATGTATTATAAACAGCGGTCTTTATTGGAAAGCTCGTTAATAAGGACAGATTCTACAATCTCCAATAACTGCCCAACAAGCGTAAGAAATGTGTTCTACAATATTCCAATTTATCTTGTGGAGGTTAAACTTCGCTATACAGTGAAGCTGCCATTAAGTTGGTTATTTTTGTTGTTTGATTTATGACTACTATGTTTATTTATATCGATTTCATTAATATTTTTAATGATGATAATTTAGCATTTCATATTTAGTTTAGAAGTTAGAAACCGTTTGGTATTGGACCAATATTCTGGCTATTGAATTGCCGTGTCAACTTTTCCCGCATTGCATTTTTCCTTCATATCATCGCGTTGGTTCTTTTTTCATTTCTTTTCTTGAACAAGTGATACTTTCTACAATCACAATATCCAAAAATTACAAATTACCTTCTGAACATCATCTTTGACTAACATCACTATAAAAATTAATCTTTTACATGTGTCAGTATAGTTATTTTTTCAGTCTTCATATACATTCCCAACTCGTTTTTGACCATCAAAACTTTGCAAGTAATACCAATTTTAAAGTGTTGAACAGCCAGATAAGTTGCTGTTAGTTACAGGTAAGATAATAAAGCATTCTAGAACATAATAATCTTTTTCGGTAAAGTTAAAATTATCCGTTGTATAACTAACAGGAAATTTATTGTGAGATTGTAGAATTGGGCCTTAAAGGGTTGGTTGAATTAACCCAATGGAAGCCACTAGCAAACAACAATTATAAATTAAATATTGATAAAAAACAAAGTTTCATTATATATTTTAAATCTTTGATTGCTCTAAATATATAACAACAAATTTGACATTGAAGTTGTTAGAATTAAAACATATTAAAACAAACTTTTTAGAAGACACATTATAAAAAAAAACTGGTTTACATGAAAATTGTCTTTAAATTTAATGCATTACTATTGAGTATTCTTAATGTTAAATTACTTTTATAATTATGGTCAAAATAAAATTGGTAACTGGTGAATTGGACCATGGGAAGATAACCAAGTGATTTAAAGGTATCTTTACTGTGTGACCGTCTCCACTTCTTTTGACCAGCTGGAAGCTCCGGCTGGCTGGAGACCGCGTACACTTTAGCCGAATCTTGTCAAGATGGGCCAAGGAGTCGGGTTAGGACGCTAATGAACGCACGCAACGCAAGTGAAATTAAATGTTATATTTTATTTTAGTGCCGAATTAAAGAACAGAAATAATTATAATTTATTAAAAAGACATAACGGCAAGATAAAGCCTTAATAGTGGCCGAAAAGCATACCGTTTAATTTAGCTAGCACGTGGCCGAAAATGGATTGACCTGACCTCGTCCCGTAGCGGTCTCCCGTCTCGCGGCTCTCGGAACAGACGGTCACAACTGGAGACCAGAAGGAGATTGGTATTCGCTGATTCAGAGTTAAATTTTTATATACAGAAAAATTCTTCGTTATTGTAAAGACCGGAGATAGTAAATTAATCTTTTTCCTGATCCACGAGAACAATGGAATCTATTCTTGTAAAAGAAGAGCCACTTGAAGAACAATCTGAAGAATCTTTAATGGATTTACCAGCATGGAACCAACAAGACTGTGGCCTCAGAGATCCTTTAGAGCTCTTTGCTGTTAAGAAAGAGATTCGATAAAACATCACAAATTGGCATAATTTGGAAGCATCAGTAGACACAGCAAACAACTTTAAACGTTCATCGGAAGCAGATTGGAGAAATTCAGACTGGCAATACAAGGATTCGATCATCGCTTTTGTAAGGTACCGAAATATCGAATCTGGACAATATAAGATCAATGACAACTTTTAAATTCCATAAATTATCATAAAGTTTGAAGTCAGTAAATTCATTAATACTTATTTCTCATTGGGTGGATTAGAAGCATTAATATTGTTTGTATCAGTTTAATTAAAATTTGTAATATAAGAAAATGTTCCTATAAATATAGATTTTTGTACAAATTAATACTATCACCCTTGAGTACGTTATTTTGCATAGTCTCCCGTTCTACTTTTGCTATCCTATATTCATGTTAATTTGTAAGTACATTAATAAAACCTAAACTAAAGTCAGGAATCATAGTTCTCCAAATGGCACGAGTCTGTTCCTAGAGCCGCGAGAAGGAAGACCGCTACGGGACGAGGTCAGGTCAGTCCATTTTCGTTATTGTAAAGTTCGGAGATAGTAAATTAATCTTTTTCCTGATCCACAAGAACAATGGAATCTATTCTTGTAAAAGAAGAGCCACTTGAAGAACAATCTGAAGAATCTTTAATGGATTTACCAGCATGGAACGAACAAGACTGTGGCCTCAGAGATCCTTTAGAGCTCTTTGCTGTTAAGAAAGAGATTCGATAAAACATCACAAATTGGCATAATTTGGAAGCATCAGTAGACACAGCAAACAACTTTAAACGTTCATTGGAAGCAGATTGAAGAAATTCAGACTGGCAATACGAGGATTCGATCATCGCTTTTGTAAGGTACCGAAATATCGAATCTGGACAATATAAGATCAATGACAACTTTTAAATTCCATAAATTATCATAAAGTTTGAAGTCAGTAAATTCATTAATACTTATTTCTCATTGGGTGGATTAGAAGCATTAATATTGTTTGTATCAGTTTAATTAAAATTTGTAATATAAGAAAATGTTCCTATAAATATAGATTTTTGTACAAATAACTAAAAATTCTAGTAAGTATTTATAAGTTGTATAAATATCAATTAAGGAGATAAATTCTTACAAATTAATACTATCACCCTTGAGTACGTTATTTTGCATAGTCTCCCGTTCTACTTTTGCTATCCTATATTCATGTTAATTTGTAAGTACATTAATAAAACCTAAACTAAAGTCAGGAATCATAGTTCTCCAAATGGCACGAGTCTGTTCCTAGAGCCGCGAGAAGGAAGACCGCTACGGGACGAGGTCAGGTCAGTCCATTTTCGGCCACGTGCAAGCTAAATTAAACGGTATGCTTTTCGGCCACTATTAAGGCTTTATCTTGCCGTTATGTCTTTTTTATAAATCATAATTAATACTATAATCTTTTAATTCGGCGATAAAATCAAATATTTAATTTCACTTGCGTTGCGTGCGTTCATTAGCGTCCTAACCCGACTCCTTGGCCCATCCTGACAAGATTCGGCTAAAGTGTACGCGGTCTCCAGCCAGCCGGAGCTTCCAGCTGGTCAAAAGAAGTGGAGACGGTCACAACTGATTTTACTTTATTTCAAACTGTTTTTCTAAAATCAATTTAGTAATGTAATTTGGCCATAGTATAGGGATCAGTTTGGAACAATGGAAACAGAATTCCTAAAATCTGCATAATTTATATTCATGTTATTTTACAAAGTTTAGCTTTGAATAATAAACATAAAGTGGTCTGGTAATAGTAATTAATTTTTCATACCTAATACTGCAATTAACTTTTTTCATTAGATTGGCTATAATTAGAGCTTGATTGTTTACCCATGATAATGACCAAAGGTTAAAAAATAAGGGTTTTCTTAATTCTCTGTAGGCCAACTTAACCAGGCTTTATTGGGATGCCAGGAGCTTGATGAATTGATTTCCCCCATATCCATAGGATCATCATCATCGCTATAGTAATTATCTGCAAAATTCTCATGAGTATTTACAAGATAAACCATAATTTGTTCTATACACAGATTATCATTTTAAATGTTTAAATACCTCCCTTTCCCTTCTTTAACTGCACTGTAAGCAGCCTTGATAACACAATCCTAACTTTTCATGGTTTTTTTTACCAAGATATGTTTATTTTCCAAGTTTACATTGTTTTCTACATATGGAGTGCCAGTACATTGTTGTTGTTCTTCCTGCTAAACATGCAACAGTTGAGAAATGTTTGGTTTTGACGGTTGAATAAATGACCTCTTCAGTTTAAGTTTTTTTTAGTTATAATTTTTCAATATTATTTATTGTTTTTGTGTTACACCTTACTATTAATTTGTAATAATTAATCAGTATTGAAATAGTTTTTGTGATTTCAGTGTGATAGAAATTTAAAACAAATTCTAAATTCATGTGTTCAGTCCATGTTTAGTACTGCCTAGACTTTAGCCTTTAATGTATCCTTCCAATACAGCATGGTGTTTAACAGTTTAGCTATATTAAAGCTGTTTTATATTTTTAGTGATATATGAGAATTAAGGACGTTAATAATTTGTCTGTTGCTCTTTCGTCGGTAACCAGAAATTGTGGAATGTTCTGACAGATGTGTACAGAAAATTAGGAAAATGAAAAGGTGGCTAACTTTTCAGAGTCAGTTGATGGAGGGTTTGAGTACAGTAGTCTTTTGGACAAAAAATTGTCTTCATTGGCATCAAAAGAAGATTTAGTACTTTTGCCAAGTGAAGAAAAAGTTTGGTAGAAGAAAATAAAGTTCTTAAGAACAAAATTGCTGAATTTAACGGGAGTTTCAAATACTTTCCAAATTAAATGACCCTGAAAATAGATCAAGGAAAAATAATTTTAATTTTTAGGGGTAAAAAGTGGGAAAACGGAGTAGGACTTTTAAGGTCGTTGTGAAACGATTGATTGTGGTGATCAATTATTGTGAGTCAATAGAGCGCATCTTCTAAGAAGAGATGGTAAAACAATTATAGGTCTTATTCCTGATAACAGTGATATAGAATATATAATAGCAAATGCAAGAAGGTTGAAAAGGACAGGTTATTTTGTCACAGTAATTTCAGTCGCAATGTGAGACAGAAACGGTTAAATCTAATGGCGGGAAGAGGTGAGAAGGTATGCAGAAACTTGTATACTGATAGTTTTGACCATCACGTTGTAGAGAATTGTCAGCTTACTTGGGAAAACAATAAGTTGATGGCCAATAAAAGTGATGGAGTAGAGAAGTTAATTGGTATCCTTGGATAAGACTTCAGGACCTTCACTGAAAATATATCTAAAAACGGACAGACACTGATGAAGGAACCAATACAGACTATGGTCGCCAAAACAGAGACAGCTGTAATTGCAGATGATGGGAAGCAGTGAGATGATTACGCCAATCCTGGAAGAAACTTGGCTACCGAACTGGACAATGATCTAAAAAATATAGCTTACAATGTTTGTGGATTAAACAGTAAATTTAGTGATTATAATTAGGTGTGCTCATAAAAAGGGTGCACAAAGGGTATAAAAAGGGCTCATAATAGGTGGTACTATAAGGGTGAAAGGTGCTCTGTATTTGGAAACAGGTTTAGAAAAAGAGTTCTTTTATACACTCGGTATGCATTTACGTCATTTAATTTGAGTTATAAATTTGCCTCCAAACTGTTTACCTTACATGTTGGCTGAGCAAGTAATTTAAGGCCCAAGTTGAATTAATTGATTTAACCCTTGGAAGGCGGAATTAAACTGGGTGTGTTCGCTTTGTAATTTAAATGAGAATGAAACTATTTTCCACTTTGTCGTAAGATGTCCTGTTTTGGTTAATATTAGAAAATTTTGTTTTTTTAAAAACAGAATAAGGTAGATTTGAATTTTTTGCTTATTTAAATGGACAGGATTGGCAACTCATAAAAGAGTTTAATTAATTATTAAAATTATTATCTAAGTTAACCCATTTAAATAAGACAAAAAGTTGATAAAGTTTTGTTGCATAAACAGTGTTTGTATTTTTATATTAGTATGTATATATTTATGTGAGCACATGTATGTGTAAAGAATTAAGCCTAATAATATTTTGTATTATAATAAAGCACTGTTTTTATTTTTTATTATTATGTCCAGAAAAATATTAGTTTATTATTGGTATGTACAATCAAAAATATTTGTTATATTTTGATAAAAGATGTTACAATTAAAGCACTCTTTTATTATTATCATTAATTTTTTTATGAAAGGTTGTAAGACCAGGGGACTGGTACACTAATTACAATTAACTCATGAGCTAATATGAATGAAGGACATTGGCTTTGGGTTTCAGTTGCAAACTGATTTGATTTTAATAAATCTTTAAATTTATTGGAAGGCTAGGTAATTGTTGAGATATAGTTGACAACTGTCATTGGCGTTAGTAGACTTCTCAACGCTAATATTAGTATAGTCATTGTTTCCAGAGGCAAGATGAGACTAACTAATTCTGAATCAAGTTGAATATTTCAAAGTTTATTTGAAGGTTTGCAAAACAACATTTTCAATTAAATTATTATATTCTTCAAGATCACGATTTTTAGATTTAAAAAACTCAAAACGCACTACATTGATCCTGAGTTCTAGGTTTGTCACTCGGATGTTTATTACAAACGTGATTTATGAGTTTATCACGTCTGCCACACCAGTAAGCTTAGTTTACTTTATTATTCTTGATGCAGGCTTCCGGCATCGGGTGATACCGATGCTGAACATTGTTGAAATTGTAAAACCAATCGTAAGTATCCAATAGTTCTTGTTCAGTAAGATCTGGTTCATATTTCCATTATTTACTATCTTGGGCCTAAGGGAGTCTTTTGCTGAATTGACATTATTGGATGTCAACACTATATACTCCAAAGTCTCAGTTTAGTTCTAAATTGGATATGAGTTTCTGAAAATTTAGACTAAAGAATTTAAAAATTAATACAAAATCAACACTTTTTGTATATATCACTAAAAATAACACATTATACAAAATTATAATAGTTTCTTGTCACACTAATACTACACACGAAGAAAGGTTAGATAAGCAGCAATTTCATGAGTGATAACTCGTAGTACACGGTTATGAAATATCTAATAACATACAGTAAACAACCAAACATACCCCTCCTCTGTTATTTGTCATTCCTCTACCCCTCTCTTGCTTTCTTCCGACACTGGTAGTATTAGAGAATATTCAAGAGAGCTATGAGTCTTTATTTCATTTCCTTTTCTACTTTATATATATATATATATATATATATATATATATATATATATATATATAAGGCAATGATGATTAAGGGGGTTTTTTCACTCTTAAAGAATGGGAGGAGGGGTACAACTTTGTATAGGACAACACATCTCACTCAGAAATACAATTTGTACTCAAGGTCAGTAACATGACACTTCAATAGGTAAAGTAAATAAAAAGGAAAATCTATGATTTTAATCAAATGGCCTGTATTCTAGAGCGATGTTTACGTTTTACACTTTTGTTGACTAAATCTATATATTCTGATAATTTTTTCTATTTTATGTTATAAACCAGCAACAAAAATTAAAATTTGTTTATCAATATCGAAGGACAAAATTTATCGCTTCAGATATTATTTGTCTAGCACAACTTTTTAGATATGCAATAAAATAAAAGTTACTGTACTGGTACATAATTGCATTTAAATGAATGATATAATTTTGTTTACATAAAGAAAAAATAAAATATATATCAACATCATCAATTGTCTCGTAACACCAACATTTGTAACATTGGACTAACTTTTCCTGACTTCAAAGATATTATTGTTATTTATTTATTTCATAATTATTTTATAATATTTGTAAATATGACAAAATTGGATTATATAATTAAAATCTGTATTGTCTGGTTTGGTTAAGAATGGAGGTAGACAAAAAGCATAATTTGTATTGCCCAACACATGACATTTTGTTTCTTACTTCTACAAGTTCAAAAAGTCAATCAACCCTATGAACACACTTCCTATCTTTTCCTCCAAGATCATGTTATCTGCTTTATTACAATCATCTATTTATTTTATATACAAAATAGATAACCCATCTCCATATGATTTGAAATTCAGAAAATAAGAGCTCTAGTGTTGCATCTAATGGCTGGACAAAAATTTCCCTTAATTTATCTCGAATCCATACACTTCTCAATTTCAATACAGGTTTTTTATCCCTCAAAATTTTCCAGAATGTTCACTGCCCATATTGATGTTGTTTCTATTTATATTTCATGAGAATTTGAGATAAAATATTGGATTCAGATTCATTGTGATTTGATCTTTCTCTAATTCACCAATGAAGAGCGATTAAATGATTTAATCGAGTTTATTTATAAATCTGTACAAGAAGCCTTGGTGTTAGTGTGTTTCTCTATCTTTAGCTCAATTTAAATCTTAACATATTTTTAATTAAATTAATCCTCAATTCACCATCATTACCAACTCAACAAATCCAAAACTTATGTTTAATTTAATTAATTGTACAAAACAATGAAAGCGGGAAGATAATTTGGATATTCATCCTTTTTGGTAATTAACCAGACCACGAATATTTAACAATTTTGTTTGATGGTAAATACGAGATGCATTACAAAAGTAAAGTTAAGTTTTCACATGCACAGTAACTTTACCTGGTAGTTGTGAACTCCAATCAGTGATTAAATTTGCAAATGGACAAAATGCTGCTTTCTGTGAAACATATAGGCCTACCACAATGAGTGAAGGAAAAGTGAGACAATGGTGTCATGAGTTTAGAGAAGATCATTCAAATGTATAAGAGGAAGCGGAGTTTAAGGTCAAGTATCTGGATTTATGATCTCACTACCATGTGAAAGAAATCATTGCTTTATGATTAGTAATCTTTACATAGAATTTCCAGGAGTTTCAAAGACAGAATTGTGACACTTTAGGTTATTGTAAACTGTGTGCACAATGGGTGTAGAAAATGTTAACAGGTGCTCACAAAAATCAGAGCGTGTCCTGTTTTGGACCATTTTCATTGAGGAGACAAATTTTTTCCCCATATCATCACTGGTGACAAAACATGGATTTCTTGTTGATGAGTTGACACAACAATTCATGCAGTGGTGTCATTCCAGTTCAACCAAACCAAAAAATTCAAGAAAACCCATTTTTAAAAGAAAATCATGGCTACTGTGTTTTGAGACAGGATTTATTTCATGGAGCTTGGAAACAGCCACCACATCATAAATTTACTGTGAAACACTTTCTAAACCATGTTGTGTGATTAAAACTATTGACAGAGAATACTGAGGTCAAAAATTTTCTCGTTCAAACGTACATGGGTACTGAAAAATTGAAACTTCCAATGTTCACATAGGACGTTTTTGATAATCCACTTTTTAGTCCTGATCTAGTGCTCAGTAACTATCATCTCTTCCTAAACCTCAAGAACTGGCTTACATATAAACAATTCCAAAAAACTGAAGAGATAAAAACCTGAGTGCTAAAGTTGTTGCAATTCCAGGCAGCAGATTTTTTGAGAGTTAAAAAAAGCTTGTTTCACAATATCAAAAGTGTTTGAAACGAAATGGTGACAACATAGAAAAATAATGTAAGTTTGTATGTATTTGGAACTAGTATTAAAATTTTCATTTTCTAATTTGTTCTCCTTTTATAAATCACCAGCCCTTGAAATGCATCTTGTATGTTTCTCTGAGTTTAAACATTGCCTGCTTTCCAGTAGCAGCTCAATATTATATTTATTTATTCTTTATCAAAATTCAATATAAAAGTATAAATAATGACTAGAAATGATGGTTATAACAGTATTTTAAAAGAGTTATCCATCAAACTGTATAGAACAATAATTGGACTTGGAGTGACTCCATTATTCTTCACTTCTTGTATATGTTCACATAGCCTGCTAATTGTTTTTTTATGCCTTGGAAACCTGAAAATGAGATCAAATTTTAATATAAAAATTACATGGTAATATAAGTGCAATAAATTATGCCAATACCATTTTTTTTAGAAATCTGAACATAAATTTAAAGTTAATAATAAATATTAAAAACATTTGTTTATAAAATATAGTAGTTTAGTAGTTAAATAATTATTAATCGAACAAGAAAAAACTTGAGAAATTAAACAAACTGTTGGTTATCATTTAAAAAAGTGAATATTAAGCTGGCAGTATTCCAGAAATAGATGTTTAATGTTTCCACATATTTACATGAATCTCTCCATGTTATGTTTTATAAAAGAATCTAATTAATAATAATAAAAAATGTAAGATAATTGAAATTGATTCTTATATATTATGTAATACAGAGAAAGTTACGCGATTGGTTAAAAAATCGATGTTGGAGTTTTTTGTGGAAATCTGTTTTGACAAAAAAGTGGTTTCTGGAGGAATAATATCTGTATGTTCTAAATATGTGAATCTATTTTAATTAAATTTGGTATGTGGCCATATTTACCCTAATCTCAACATTTTTTTTCATAAGTCAAAACACAATTATTATGATTTTTTTCAAAATTAGCTCTAAAACCCAAAATTAAAATTTTGTATGTATAGGTCCTAAGGACTCAATTAAAGTGTATTGGTCACCATCTCTCGAAAATTGCTGGTTTTTGCGTCATTATAAAACATCGACCATGGGGTTGTTATAAAATACATAATTTTTTAAATACTAATTTCATTCAAATTTTAGAGAAATGTGAATGATTAATAACCGAAACCAGTATGGAAAATCACAAGTAAACAAATATTATGGTTCAGGAATAACAGGTAAAAATACAAAATGAATCTTGACTGCCTTATTAAAAGCTCGAATTTAATCAATTACAATTTACGCTGAGAATATGTTTATGACAAAAGTAAAGCAAGTTTAGGCTGTTATTTAAATATTTATTTAAAGATGGCATTCATGGTTCATATTCACTTGTTTGACAATTACCGAAATGATATTTTTGTTGACTATTCGTTATAGTTCATTTTTATTTGGTTTTATGAGTGAGTGAGAAAGTATGTGCAATTTTTTTTCACTGTTTATGTAATTTCTACTGGAAAATATGACGCATCTTTAATTTTGAATTACACTTCGGTTTGTTCTATAACATTTGATAGTATGTTTTAATATTTTTGCATACCTTTTTAATGCTGTATTCATATCTTGATCAATTGAATCAACATCAATATAAGAGGCCAACATTTTAATAACTTCATTTTCTATATTCATAGCTAATACTTCTAAACGGACCTTGGCAGATAGCCTCTGGGTAGCACCAGCTAAAGTAGTTAAAACCTAAAATCAATAAAAATTTATTTAATTAATACAAACTATACCGGTAACTCTAAACAATAAAAATGATAAATTATATAGCTTTTAAAAAAAGGATGCAATAATTTTATTTTTAAACTTGTTAATAATTTTATAAGCCAACAATTAAAGTTTCAATGATAGGTATAAAACAATGGTACCCAACTTTTTTTGGTTGACAGCGTCCTTAGTGTGTATTAGGGTTTTTCTATGGTGTCCATACAGTAAAAATATAGGTTTGGCCTACCTAACAATAGTAGCACACAATTGGTGCGGTTAAAAAAAAACTATCAAATATAATTTTAATTCTAAGTAGTGATATATCAAAACAGGTTATTTCAATGAACAATTCCCAACTGTTCTTTTCACCAAAAAGAATAGTTTTGTAAAATTGTTCCTAAAGAACAACTGTTCTCTAGCTATTGCTTTGAACAACATAAGTTAAAAAATCTAGTTGTTCCATTAAAATAGGTTAATTATTGTGCGGCTGGTTAGGAAATCATTGAAATTAAAATAAAAACTTAACCTAATCACTAAACGGCAATGTTAATAAATTAATAAACAAAAAAATGAAAATCTATTTACACTTATATTATTTCATAGAGATACAGTATATTGTAATAAAATTGGCTTTACACTGTACACAGTACACACATATAAATAACAAAACAAAACTAGCAGGTGCAAAAAGTCAACTAAATCTGAATAATAGATTATTGAATATTAACAGTGAAATGAACAGGAAATTAACATTCAGAGCTAAACAGATGATGCAATTCTGTGACACTTTGATAAATTACAGAACAACTGAAAACGTTGGAAAGAAGAGAGGAGTGACAAACATAGCGAGAAGTAAGAGTGGGAAGTGTTAGGGATTGGGAGCAGACTAACACCGAGAACAGATTGCGAACTGTTCTTCTGTTCAGTTGTTCATTCTTGCAAAGCGGAAATGTGAACGTGGAGAGGGAAGCATAGGCAGGAATCAGAAGAACAGGGAATTTTAAAGAACTGTTTTCTTACTGAACAGTATAAGGTGCGGAACTGTTCTTGCAAACTTGTTCTGTTATTTTAGAGCCATCCCTAATTCCAAGACAATACATAAGGCAGCCTATTATTATGAAATATATCAGAAAATGTTGCAATAGCTGACTCTACTCAGTTCTTTAACTTGACAAGGCATATAAATCTACCATGACCAAGGGTATGGGATAGTCCTAACTGAACGGTGTTAGCCGGAGGCCCTGTTCGTTGATTGACCAAAGGCATTGGTCATAACTATCTACAGGATTTGTCAGAATCAGCTTCATGAGCAATATAGTCAAGAACACGGTAGCCAGTACTTACAGAAATAGAGGTGAGCAAACCAATCGTGTATAATTTAATTAGAGAAAGTAGACTCATTTAAATTTTATAATATTTCACAATAATATTCAGTTTGCTCTATCTTGGGACTAATAGATATAGTTTGCATTAAAAGGAAATTAAATATCAATAATGTATTTCTTGGAATTGTAATATAACTGAACCACTGATTGCTATATATATGTATTTCATTTAATCATAAATAGTATTTTCTGAAATACACAACTTTCATTATAATAAATGGTACATATGTTCATTTATAACAAATGGTGCATATGCCTTATCTAGAGAAATTTCATTTGAACCCAAAATTAGATCTTAGAGAGAATCTAATCCCCAACAATGGTTTTATTTACTTCTGAAAAAGTAGGGTTTGAAAATCTTTCCAGGAATGGGAGGAAACCTGTTAAAACTGACCTTGAACCTGAAGTTTTCAGGGAACTATTAAAAGTATAATCCTCAATAATTGAAACTACAGTTAATGTACACTGTTACTGGTGTATTTCAATAAACAACAAATAAAATGTCTACTGAGTTTTTTATGTTTGTCTTTTTATAAAAGAAAATTTGTTAATTATTTATAATAAACAAAAATAATTTTATAGTTAATAAATATAATTGTAGGGTACCTGAGACTCAAAACGTCTTTTATTGGCTGTGGACAGTTTATCACCTGTTAGAAAAACTATATTAACAATGGGTGTTTCTGAAGTGGATATTCTTGATTCTTGTCTAGTTGAAGTTGTAACAACGTTATCATGCATGTTTGTCCTTAGCAGTCTTTGTAAGTGTTCCACAAGTTCATTCAGCAAAATTTTCTTCTCATGAAACCTAATATCAAAGAATGAGTAATCAATACAGCATATCAATGGAGAAAAAAGTTTGAAGAGTTGTAAAATGTTTCAAGAGATTAGATTAAGAATCTTGACAGTTGTATTCATTAAGACTAATTGCAACAGTAGATATGTCCATGGCTTTGAAGGCTAATTATTATATAAACATATAAAGAAATATCTATAAGCACATCATTTACTAATGAATTTTTACCTTTACTTGGCCTTTTAAATCAATCTACAAAATAGATAAGCCCTCCAAAAACAATGATAAAAGTTCAAAAAACATTACTAAACACCTGCATGAACTCAAATTATAAAACACAGCAGTTAGTTACAGTAGAATGATGATCACATTTTTTTCTTTCATGAAAGGTAGAAAATCTTCATAGACACTAATTTATTTATCTTCAAATTATTCACACTATTTATTAGCTCTATTCTCCCGAGTAGAGTTCCATGGTGGCATTGAAACTAAAATCATCTATAGTTTTGAAACCATTTTAACAATTATTTCAAATTTAAATAACATTTTAATTTGTACCAACTTTGAAATTGATAAATGGATATTGTTTGATTCTTATTTTTAATGAAACAGATTACATCCTAACTAGATAACATAATTGGAAATCAGATCATTGATTCTTGAATTGTAAACTGACAAATGGATGTTGTGTGAGATTTGATTAATATGAACTGTGTTGCATGAGAGAGGAAGGGTCTACTTTAAGGAGGAAACATGGCAGAAGGGAAAGTACTGAAAATTCTATTCCCACTGCAACAAATATAAACATTGTTTGTTGTTTTTACTATTTAAAAACAATAAAATGAGAATAATAAACCGTTAATGGTACGAAATTTCTTATTGATAAAATATGTTGTAGTTGAAACGTCAAAAAATATACTTGTGGCCCAGCCAAGGAGCCCACCAAACCAAAACCATAATAATTATAAATTACATAAATTAGGATGTAAAGGAATTCTAAATAATATAATATGAATTGGCACTTGCAATTTTGATGAGCAGTGCAAGACTACGTAGAAGGGGGGGGAGAGACGAGGAGTGGAGGGCTTGAACCAGCGAGCCGAGCGGGAGTCTGTTCCGGGAGCCGCGAGAAGGAAGACCGCCACGGGATGAGGTCAGTCCATTTTTGGCCACGTGCTAGCTAAATTAAACGGTATGCTTTTTGGCCACTATTAAGGCTTTATCTTGCCGTTATGTCTTTTAAATAAATTATAAATATTTCTGTAATCTAATTCGGTGCTCAAATAAAATATAACATTTAATTTCACTTGCGTTGCGTGCGTTCATTAGCGTCGTAACCCGACTCCTTGGCCCATCCTGACAAGATTCGGCTAAAGTGTACGCGGTCTCCAGCCAGCCGGAGCTTTCAGCTGGTCAAAAGAAGTGGAGACGGTCACATACTGCTGCACTAATTTATATACATAAATGACTTTCAATAGAGAAACAGGGTGACATTAAACTAGTTTTTAATAAAATTAGTAAAGATAACTAATCAAACTATGTCAAACTTTTACACTTTGTGTAAATGCACTGAGCAAACCTTATGGCAAATTCACAACCATTAGTTGCTGAAATGACTTTTTGAGAGACAGGATCATCATGATACATACCTAACCCTATCATATAATGTAATACGAGCATATCCTCTAAATGTAATTGCGCAAAAGTTGGTCTCTTGGACCTTGTAGGAAATCTTAAATGATATTGGTAGATCAAGGGATTGTACCCCAATATATATAGTATAGGGTACTATAGATTAAAATAGTTGTTACACAGGCTTTCTCAGAACAGAACCTCGTAATTGTGTGTATCACTATGAACAAAAACAATGATTAAAATTGCTGTCATTTTGACAATTTTAATTAAATTTGTCTGAATTTTTCAATATAGTTTTGCATTTATGTTCATATCTTATTTTTGTGCTTTGCTTATTCACAAATGACAATGATGACAAGCAGGATGTCAAAATTATTTTTTCGTGAAGATCTGTCAAAAAACGGAAATTAATATTTTTTTTGCAATTTCTGAACTTATACTCTATTACGTATACTAATTATATAAGAAATTATTAAGTAGTTCTACTGCACCTGTCTTTCTTCCAGGATCTAACCCTGACATAAGTAGGATCACTGTCTTTAAGCATTATTATATGAGGAATATTTACTTCCAAGCACATACTTTGTATCTCTTCCAAACTCTAAAACAATCGGAAACTTTATATATATATTTTATTTCACTGTCACATAATATTTTATTTGAAGATACCAAAAGCTATAAAACAGGTAACATAGTAAAAATCAAATTTTATATAAATAATACCGGTAAATATATAACCGGATATACACCACCTACAAACACATACAAATTCAAATTCAGGTGGTTGTAATAAATACAAATATTTGTTTGCTTGAGCTGTTCAAATTATCAAATTTTTCGAATTTATTAAGGGAACATTTAAAAATAAAAAAGACCCCAAAATACACAATTTTATTACTATAGAAAATTTAAACCCTAAAAACAAAATTCAACACAAACAATAAAACACATAGTGAGTGACACACTACTTCTCGCAGACTAGATAGTATCCTTAACGCAGAACTGACACCTAGTGAGTCAGAGCAAATAGCTGTTTTAAACATGGTAATTGTTTTTTTTTGCCTACCATACCCCCTTCATGCGTTGATTTTCACAACTATTGGAGTGAAAAACTGTGACTTATTAAAATCTTGGAAATATTATTTATTGAATAAATAGAAACCTGAAATTTTCATCAAATATATAAAATAGATACATGAACAAGATTTTTTTTTTTACTTTTTATGTTAAAAAAAATGTTCAGTGTCATTGTTATTTGGAAAAATATCCAAAAATAAACTATTTCCTACCCTATTACCAACAACAATTTCATTGTCTAGGTCTACCTCAAAATGGATATTGTCTGAGTCTGTAAAAGTATAGTTCTCTAAATAATCAAAACTCTTTCATACTAAACATAATTATTATCCTCGTCATATTTACTATCATATGAAAATGAAAATGAATTACTATCATCTTTAAAGTCTTGCAATATATGATCTATTTGATTATCAGCAGAAACTTTACTGGGTCTAGTAATTATTTAAGGCCTTCATGAAAACCATTTCTTCACAAATCAAATTATAACTTTAAATAAATACTAACAAAACACAATTAAAAATCACACAATAGAACACTTTGTATTTACAATAAATGAACAAATAAGTTATAAGCACTAAAAAATCACTTAGAAGAAGAAAATAATAACTATAAAAAAAAAACACACACACAAATTGTGGGTAAATGGCGTTATTTGCAACTGTTGCCAGCTGTAGTTTATATTAATGTCAGCTGATTATTTGCTTGTTAAAATATAACCAAACGGCTGTGGAATATATGTTTGACTATTTACAACAGTATCGTGTTAAAACAAATTTGATTTAGTTCATTTTTATATTGTCAGAACAGAAACACATTACAGTACTACTACACAATACATATATATGATATGTACTAATGAAACTGGGGGAGTTTTTGTTTGACATATACAGTAAGGTTAGAGCTTACATAGCCTATTAGTTTAGATTTTGTATGGATAGGAAACAGGGATAATGGTTCTTGGTATTACCAAATAGTAATGGTAATACACAAAAAAGAAAATACACAAAAAAACTAAAGTTCTGAAATATTTTGTAATATAGTAGAAAGTATAAAAAGAAGACTGAATTGGTGTCTTTAAGTTAGTAACTTAGAAAAGTTACGGTTATTTTGAAAAAATCACCAAAAATAGTTATTCTATACAAAACACGACTTATAAATATATCATTTGTTAGAGACAGGTGAGTAGAATTTATGTACTATGTAATACAAAAAATTAGACATACAGAATTTGCAGTTAGTATGTCAGGAATTTAAAAAATCTTACAGTAATCAAAGGCTAAACGCCACTGCAAAGTAATATGTATAACATAAAAAAAAAAAAATTCTAATTTTATTTTCAAGGCACATAAAAGTTTTGTATTGTAATTGTAAATAAAAGGTGTAAAAATATATAAATTTAGAAAACTTTAATTACAAAAATTACATTTTTATGAATAAAGTACAAAATAGCTACAAAGTTAAGCTTATTTAAAAATATTCACAAAAAATTTATTTAATGCAAAATTTGACTTGATACCATGTTTAGAGAAATATATGTAAAATTGAACTGTGAATTTATAAATTTTCTACAATGATACATTTTAGAGTAATCAGGAATGAGAAAAGTTGTCTTCATATCACAAAAATTTTAAACCTAAAAATTACCAACAAACTTGTATAAAAATTTGTTTAAACTTTTCAAACACTTACAATAATTAATTGTGAAGAAAAACCTGTATTAACAAATATCAATATAACATAATAAATTAAAATCAAAAAACTCTCAAAACAATAATTTCTGACGCACTAAACTGTACTAGACACACGTACGTTATGTGTGTAAAACTAAAATATTGGCCATGGGAGTTGTTAAAAAAAAAAAAAAAATTCTCAAAATCGGCTCCGACGATTTTGTTCACATTTGCGTGAAATATGAAGATTAATTGCAAGTAAAAAATATCACAGTTTCAAAAATGAACCTTGACCACTATCATCATAAACGAAACAAATTTAGGCTCCTATTTAAATATAATGTCCATGGTTTATTTTTACCATGGTTGACAACTATCGAATTTACATTTTTGATGATAATTAGTTTTGGTTTATTTTCACATTTTTATTTGGTATTGCGGATGGGTGAGTGAAAGTTTGTGCAATATTTTTACACCGTTTATTTTAGTTAAGTTGGCACAAATTGATTTAATCAAATTTGAAAAATACTACTTTGTATGTTGTATTGTGAACTTTGTATATTGTACTTTGTATATGCAGAAACTCTTGTGATAAGCCATTTCTGAAAAGAGAAATATTAATAATAATCAAATTAAGATAGTCGATAGTACAAAAAACACTTACTTCAAAAGTATCTACAAGAGAACATTTGATCTTTGCTTTCCACAAGTCTCGCAAAATACTAAGCTTTTCTCTTGTCATTCGATTTCGACCCATTGAACAAACTAATACATCCAGAGAAGATAGTTTATGTTCCTCTGCTTGCAGTGCATTTACTAATTTATCCAATGATATATTGATTCCTGCTGCACATTGACTGCTCTCTCGAGTTCCTTCGAGCGTATGCCTAAGAGAAATATTGTTAATTTTTATAATTTTTTTTTATTAGAGATTGTTAGCAATAGATGTAAAATTATAATTTGTTAGATTAGTGATTAAACAAGAGAGAGCTTTATAGAATGGAAGTAGTTAAGTGAATAGGCAGCACAAAGTGAAAACAAGAGAGACCTCTATAGAATGGAAGTAGTTAAGTGAATAGGCAGCACAAAGTGAAAACAAGAGAGACCTCTATAGAATGGAAGTAGTTAAGTGAATAGGCAGCACAAAGTGAAAACAAGAGAGACCTCTATAGAATGGAAGTAGTTAAGTGAATAGGCAGCACAAAGTGAAAACAAGAGAGAGCTTTATAGAATGGAAGTAGTTAAGTGAATAGGCAGCACAAAGTGAAAACAAGAGAGACCTCTATAGAATGGAAGTAGTTAAGTGAATAGGCAGCACAAAGTGAAAACAAGAGAGACCTCTATAGAATGGAAGTAGTTAAGTGAATAGGCAGCACAAAGTGAAAACAAGAGAGACCTCTATAGAATGGAAGTAGTTAAGTGAATAGGCAGCACAAAGTGAAAACAAGAGAGACCTCTATAGAATGGAAGTAGTTAAGTGAATAGGCAGCACAAAGTGAAAACAAGAGAGACCTCTATAGAATGGAAGTAGTTAAGTGAATAGGCAGCACAAAGTGAAAACAAGAGAGACCTCTATAGAATGGAAGTAGTTAAGTGAATAGGCAGCACAAAGTGAAAACAAGAGAGACCTCTATAGAATGGAAGTAGTTAAGTGAATAGGCAGCACAAAGTGAAAACAAGAGAGACCTTTATAGAATGGAAGTAGTTAAGTGAATAGGCAGCACAAAGTGAAAACAAGAGAGACCTCTATAGAATGGAAGTAGTTAAGTGAATAGGCAGCACAAAGTGAAAACAAGAGAGACCTCTATAGAATGGAAGTAGTTAAGTGAATAGGCAGCACAAAGTGAAAACAAGAGAGACCTTTATAGAATGGAAGTAGTTAAGTGAATAGGCAGCACAAAGTGAAAACAAGAGAGACCTCTATAGAATGGAAGTAGTTAAGTGAATAGGCAGCACAAAGTGAAAACAAGAGAGACCTCTATAGAATGGAAGTAGTTAAGTGAATAGGCAGCACAAAGTGAAAACAAGAGAGACCTCTATAGAATGGAAGTAGTTAAGTGAATAGGCAGCACAAAGTGAAAACAAGAGAGACCTCTATAGAATGGAAGTAGTTAAGTGAATAGGCAGCACAAAGTGAAAACAAGAGAGACCTCTATAGAATGGAAGTAGTTAAGTGAATAGGCAGCACAAAGTGAAAACAAGAGAGAGCTTTATAGAATGGAAGTAGTTAAGTAAATAGGCAGCACAAAGTGAAAACAAGAGAGACCTCTATAGAATGGAAGTAGTTAAGTGAATAGGCAGCACAAAGTGAAAACAAGAGAGACCTCTATAGAATGGAAGTAGTTAAGTGAATAGGCAGCACAAAGTGAAAACAAGAGAGAGCTTTATAGAATGGAAGTAGTTAAGTGAATAGGCAGCACAAAGTGAAAACAAGAGAGACCTCTATAGAATGGAAGTAGTTAAGTGAATAGGCAGCACAAAGTGAAAACAAGAGAGACCTCTATAGAATGGAAGTAGTTAAGTGAATAGGCAGCACAAAGTGAAAACAAGAGAGACCTCTATAGAATGGAAGTAGTTAAGTGAATAGGCAGCACAAAGTGAAAACAAGAGAGACCTCTATAGAATGGAAGTAGTTAAGTGAATAGGCAGCACAAAGTGAAAACAAGAGAGACCTCTATAGAATGGAAGTAGTTAAGTGAATAGGCAGCACAAAGTGAAAACAAGAGAGACCTCTATAGAATGGAAGTAGTTAAGTGAATAGGCAGCACAAAGTGAAAACAAGAGAGAGCTTTATAGAATGGAAGTAGTTAAGTGAATATGCAGCCCAAAGTGAGAAATTGTGCAAATGCTGAGTAGACCTACTGGTATACTTTATATTTTATGTAAAAATGACACAGTTGGAGAGACGAGATGGAAAAGGGAAAGGTTTTAAATAAACGGGGAGCACAAAAAGAGGTTTTCTGGATGATTGGCTAGATGTGGAAGATCCAGCTGGAGGAAAAATCCAGATTAATCTAGTGCAGATCTGAGATTGTTGAAGCAAGGTAAAAGAAAAAGTAAGGAAACTTATTTCATGTTTCACATTGATTGTATAGGAGTCAAATTCAGTTTTTAATATTATAAATTAGGAAAAAGATAATAAATTCTTTTGAAGATAGAATTGTAGTGGATACATTTGGTTATTGAAAAGTTTAATGTTATTAATTATGTGTCGATAAATACACATTTGATTATGTTTTGGATATGGTTTAGGCATAAGTAAGTTAAGGCCTCTTGTACCAACGATGTAAGGCATTATTATCAACTGGGAGGGGTAATCGTGGGAAACATGGAAATATGGTTTTGTTTAGAAGCCTATTTTAGAAGGAACCATAGTTTATCTGCTCAAGGTCCACATATATCTCAGCACTTGATTTATAGAAACTTACACTAATAACCTAGTCCAAACAACCAGCTCATTGGGGAACCAACTTTGATAATTAATTAAATAATCAATAACTTAATCAAATACTATTTTATGAAATATTACTACTAGAAACAGTTGAACCGAAGTCCTACAGCATTTTAGCCCTAACATAACATAACAAGGAAATTTCCACACACCAGTTATTGGGTTAATAATTCGGCCTATCAGGAAAGGTTAGGGGCGTCACGACGTGTTGGAAAATTAGCCCAACATTATAATTTGGAACTTACAATCTTGAAGAAATTTAGATAGGATTTATTGGCCGACAATCTTGCTTGGAGGTGTGAACTCGATCAACTATGACTGAATTCGGGCAATAGTGCCTTCGTCTATGATCATGTGTTATCGTGGGAGAGGTCAGAGTGACTGATCCTCTCTTCCCATGTCCCTGATAATAGATCATATCACACAGATAATAGCTAAGCAAATTTTATTTCTTTTGGCATCTATATTTTCATAAATTAAGACCCTAACAACATGGTTTTAAAATTTTCTAAAAGTATTAACTATAACAATTTCTTACCTAAATGTGTTTATCAGTACATCATAACGACCACCACTTGCTATAATATTACGTTCAAGACGCCCATGTTTATTCCTTTGCTCCCATACAATTTGACAGATCATTCCGGAGTATAGAGAAATATTATTTATTAATCCTGGAGCAACAACTATAGGGCACTGTAACAACAGAGACAAAGATATCATACTAGTTATATAAAATATCAATTTAAGAGTTGAAATAAATATATGAATTTAATCATGTGCTTCCAACTGGTTATTTAATTTTTATAACATAAAATTACATCCATTATGTCAATTTAAACTTGTATTTCATATATATATATATATATATATATATATATATATATATATATATATATATATGTGTGTGTGTGTGTGTGTGAATTATTATAATTTTTAAGCATGTACAGTAAACTCGTGACTATCCAACCTAGACTGCAGTGTTAATGATATTAATTTGGATCCACAAATTTAGTCTATAAAATAGTTAAATTACAATACCTTTTGATCATAGGGTCTTAGGAAATATATACCTATACCCCCAGTAAACGTTTTACGTATAATTTTTATATCTCAAGTACTTAAAGGCACTTCATTTTGGAACTACTATATTGATAAAGCTGTGTAAGTGACAACTGCAACTTTTGTCACATCTGTACAAGAAAGTTATGACTATTATTTTACAGTACTCAGTTTACAGAAGATATTTATCATGCTCAGTTATTTTTGTGTCTTTTATTATTTATATCTTCTTATTTTCATTAAATAAATGTTTACACAGTTTAAATATTTTTGGCATTTTTAATCTTTCGTTCATAATTAGGTCAAATTCTTTATCAAATGCTACAGGTTTATAAAACCGTACTGACGTTTAGCAATTATAAATTTAGGTGTTAATGACCAAAACAAAAGTGATTTACCTTCAACATCTGGCATCGGCCACATTAGGGTGGATAATCACAAGCCCACAGTACTTTTAACTTTCATACTAGTTTAACTGATCGCAGTAATAACACGGAAATATCTTTATCTTTAATTTCATTAAACAGCGGTACTATTATTTCAAAATTGTAGATGGTATGGTGTAATCTACAACCATTACAAACCCCTATATTTTAATATTGAATGACAAGAGTTCTAAAAAATCTATTACAAAATAATAAAAAAATTAATACTAGTGTATATTTATTAACACAGCAAAGAGTAAAACTTATTTAATACAAGTATTACAAAAATAACAGTTCACAAGGTTTTGAAGAAAGAGTTAGGTTAATGTTTTGTGACTAGGAGATAACTGATATGATTTTTTTTGTAGACATTCATGAAATTGAAGAGATTTTTCTGTACTCGAGTTATATTTAGTGATGAGGCTACTTTCCATACTTCAGGACATGTATATCATCACTACAATGTTCAAACTTGGGCAATTAAGTCTCTCATGCCTTCGTTGAACATCTGAGCAAAAGCCCAAAAGTTAGTGTTTGGTGTGTTATTGCTCGGGATAATATTATTGGACTTTTTATTTTATGAAAACACAGTAAATGGAATTATATACCTTGATATGTTGGAGCTATATGCTCTTCCCCAAATTGATGATGAAAACTTGATTTTCCTACATAATGGGGCCTTAATGGTGATTTACTGCCATTTCCTTGTTAAGAAATTCCCTCAATTTTGGATTGGAAGAGGTGGATGGAAGGTACTCACTACCCTCAACTGACCTTACATTCGGACTATTATTTTATAGGAGTATTAAAAAAAAAATTACTGAGGCTTCGTTTGACCTTTAATCCACATCAGCTATGGATTATTGTGCTACCTTATATTCCACCATAAACCAACTTCAGTGCTTCTGACGAGGTTTAGGATCTTGTGTAGGGTGTTTTTATAAAATCTCCGTTTGGTTGCTGAGAAGATTTTCCTTCTATTGGACTCTAAAGCCCCACAATCAAAGAGTATATGTGCTGCAGTTTCAGGTTCCCGGCCACAGAGACGACAATTATATGAAATTTGAAGCAAAACCTTATGTGAAACCCCATTTAAATGGCTCCGGATATGGCCATGTCTGATAATCAAGGTTTGTCCGTGCAGGACCTGGACTCTAGAGATGGACTCCCAATCTAAGGCCAGGAAATTGTATCCATCATTTGATTTGCTCTTCCCTGCCCATTTCCTCACCACACATTTTACCATTGATCGACTGATCTCACTGATCAGGCAGCCAGTGGCTCCTTTCTAGCTAAAAGGTCCGGTCTATCATTCCTCTATCCTACAATGCAAGGCTCAATTGTCCTAGTGGAGGCATTCTGGATTGCCAAGACCGAAAAAAGCTCTACAAGTAAGGTAGAATGTGAAGCTTATGCTCACTGTGATCTTCAATTTTAACGACATAGTACACCATGAGTTCTTGCCACAAGGTCAAACGATCAATTAGGAGTACTACCTACAAGTTCAACGCTCGTTGCGTGAAGCAATCCAAAAAAAAAAAAACTCCCAGATTGATGGTGAAACAATTCATAGCTTTTGCATCACAATTCTGCTCATACTTCATTGCTTGTTCGTGAATTGTTGGCCAAAAATAACACTGTAATGATGCCTCAGCCTCCATATTCGCCAGATATGGCCCTGTGTGACTTTTTTCTGTTCCCAAAAATAAAGAGAACCTTGAAGGGCCGTCGTTTTGCAAGCATAGACGAGAATAAAAGCGCATCACTGAGAGAGTTCAACGCTATCCCAAAGAATGCGTTTCAGAAGTGTTTCGGGGATTGGAAGAAGCGCTGGCATAAGCGTATAATATCTAATGGAGACTACTTTGAAGGGAAAACATTGATGTAGACGAATAAATAACATTCATTCTAAAAAAAAAAAAATTCCCATTATTTTTTTAACACAGTCGTATACTTTCATAAATATATTGATTAAAAACTCCGACATTTATTTATGGAGATATTGTATTATAAAAACAATAAATACACTTACTTTTACTCCGAGTTCTTGGGCATTAGAAATGATATTTTCCAGTTGATTTAGACCAACCTTCAACATAGATCCAATTGTACTGCCACTTCTTTTCATTGAAGCATGTAATAAATTGCACACTTTGCCAAAAGAATTTTCCATTTCCATAAAATTAATTAAGGCCAAAACAGTATGCTCAGGTATGTTTAATGTTGATAATAAGGATTCCACTTGGCTCTTGCTGTATGATTCATCCTGAAACTAATAAAATCATTTGATATTAGGTTACAGTTTAATAGGGCACATAGCCTATTAGTTTATATTTTGTATGGATAGGAGACACAGGCTAACCTTGGAAAGTGGTCCTTGGTATTTCCTAATAGTACATAAGAACACACACACACACACACACACACACACACACACACACACACACACACACACACACACACACATACACACACACACACACACACACACACACACACACACACCACTGAAGTTTGAAATATTTCGTAAAGACTGTTCACTTTCTCAATCAGTAGAGATTATGAAAGAAATTCAATTCAGTCTTCTTTTATATTCTTTACTGATTGAGAAAGTGAACAGTCTTTACAAAATATTTCAGAACTTTAGTGTTATTTTGTGAGCGTTTTCTTACTTTTGTACTACTAGGTAATACGAATGACTACTTTCCAAGGTAATCCTGTGTCTCCTATCCATACAAAATCTAAAAAAAAAAATCATTTATTTATTTTCATTTTCAATATAATTACTAAGGATCTGCGAGTAGCCGAAATTTTAGGTTTCAGGTTAGGTTAGGTATTTACAATAACCAACTTTTGAAGTGAATTAAAAAAAAAAAAATTACTTGACAATATCCCCAGGCGGTAGTGAATTTCCACAATGGATGTCAGCCCTGATTAAGTTGGGCAAGTCAGGGTTTTAATCAACTAATAAAACATTTTAACCAAGAGAATCTTAAAAACTTTATATATTGGAGTTTGAATAGTAATTATCTTTAACATCTGAATCTTAAAAGCCTGTGTGCCCTAATACATATCTAAAAATGTCTCGATTCTAACTAAATTCATTTATTTATAAGAGGACCCTGTATTAGTTTGCATAGCTTATCAACTCTTTGAACGCCATTAACATGAACTCAACCCAAGTGCAATATTGCTCTAACTCCCATAAACATGCAGTCTCGTAAAAACTCATTTCAAAGTATTGCGTTATATGTAGTTCAAGAATCATCTAACAAAGTTCAGGCAAATATAAGTTCAGTATCTGTAATTTGTATAACTACACGTTCCTATGGCAATGATCTTGGCTTAGGTACAGTTCCACTACTCACTAATACGATGTGGTTTCCCTCTGTCGCTTTCAGCTGCTATATTGCACTTTTAAGTAATATAGAAACGCTGCTATAGTGAAGTCTGAAATGTTTTGTATTCATTATTTTTTGTTTTCTGTATTTTTTATTAGTTTATATTGTTTTGTGTGTGTAAATATGATTGTTTTTAATAATATTGAAAATATTTATTATGTCTAATCCTTGGTGATTCCAAATTTGTTGAATTTGTATACCTAACTAACTTTTTTTCATATGTTAGTAAGTAAGAAATAAAACAAAAATTTGATTACCAAACAATATAATTCATATTGTGTTCCTCCATTATTTTTAAAAAGTAAGCTAAATAATACTGTTTCAAAGTGAATTTTTTATATTTGCAATTTTTTAGGTTTTTAATGACTAAGTTAACAGCTATACAGGAAAACAATTGTAGTCCTACCTAACAGAAAAGATTAGACATGTTTTTGCAACATTTATACAAATGTGGCCCAGCCAAGGAACCCACTTATAATTTATAATATAATAATATTAATAATTGACAATTAATGAAAAGGGATTCTAAATTTATAATTTTCTATAATAAGGAACACACAATAATCAAGTAGACGGATTTTGTTGGATCAGCGCGAGTTCACCAAAGGAGAGTGGAGAAGATATAGTTGGAGTGACTTGAGTGGTGAGTCCGTGCCGGGAGCTACAAAAGGTCGGATGCGCTTCCGCTATGCTGTAATTTGAATTAAAAACTAATCATGTCTTTTCAGGAAGGGGAATATAGTAATAGAATGTAGTAATAAAACGTAGCAATAAAAAGTAGTAATAAGACTATGGTAACAATTTATTACAATAAAATGGATCATAATATCACAAACTTGCATGTGATTTAATTTATCGCCTGAGACCGTGTCCTCGTCGCCATCCTGGCAGATTTCGACCAACGTGGATGCAGTCTCCAGCCAGCAGAGGACATCAGATTTTGAACAGGTGTTTTACGCTGCTAAAAAACTAGCAGTGGCCATAACTGGTGTCAGAAGTGGGATCCTGATTGATGCTTTGGGATCAGCGCAGTCACACACATTTAGGTTAAGCAATTATGCTCCTTAAATTAAAAGAATTATTTTAAATAAATAAATCAAAATTAATTGAGGGAAAAGTTAAAAGCTCCTTTGAATGTAATTTTTTTTGAGAAATATTTTAATTAATTTCTACTACGTTCTCTCTATTTATTATCCCTCTACTTTTTACTTTAAATAATTTTGTTAACTTTAAATTTAATATTATAAAAAGAAATTAGTTTTAAATTTGAGGTTAGGGGTATTTTCATTCTTGTGAAAGATTAGAGAATCTTTCACAAGGAGAAAGGCGTATCAGGGAGAATTTTTCTGGAAAAGGGAAAATTCTCCATGTTTCAGGGCAAATCTCTGAAGATTGGAAGGACCATTAGGACATTTTTTTTTGTATGCCTAAATTAAGTGTTCTAAACTTAGAATGTTAATAATAGAAATGATAATAACAAAGTATTTATGCTGACGATCATGGTTATGGAGCAGTTTGGTATAATTATAAATAATATATTTTAAGGTAGGTTAAATTAAATAAAGACGATTCATAAAGTAAATATGGCGGACAACTATAGGATCGATGGGGAGGATTTTGAACCCCAGGGAGTCTTTGATGTAGTTTAAGGATAAAATAAAGCAATAAAGTTAAAGTTTCAAAATTATTTTAATAATATAAATGAGGTACAATTGTTTTGCCTTGCGGCATCATCGGGCAACTGATGTCCGATGATGCTGTAAGGCGGAACAATTGTAGCTCATTTATATTATTAAAATAATTTTCAAACTTTAGCTTTATTGCTTATTTTATCCTTTAATATGGAGTTTCAACAATAAACTCCATATTGTTGAAACAAACATTATTTGTTAAAGCAGATATTTCGTTGTTAATGTAACAACGAAATATCTGCTGTTACATAAATATAATTAAATTTGATGTAGTTTGTGAGTGACTTAGGGAATTGACTGCGGGAAATAGGAACTGTGAAGGAAAGATTGGGAGGAATAGAAGTGGCAAATTCTTCTCTATTGGACAGAACTGTTGCTGCCACAATAGACACATAATTAGTAAACACTCAGGTTAGAATTGGTTTCGGGGTTATCGGGATTTTGTGGCAGTAAGGATAACAAATCGATTAAAGAATTTATCGACCCGATAAACTCAGCAGTGGTCCTAAGTAATTGGAAAGAACTTCAAAAATTATTATCTTGATATTTACATTAACCAGACTTGCTAAATCCTATGTGACAATCGATCCCACGTGTATAGGAGAGACTACTTTTGAAGAGCTTACGGGAGCTTTAATGTTGCTGTTCATTAAAATCTTGCCAAAATCGTATTATTTAGAACAGCTAAGTTTGTTAAAGCAGGGAAAATATGAGTCAGTACAGGATACAGTCAGAAGGTGACAAAGATATTTAACAAACCTTGTGTTTGTTTTCTTCAAATAATGCCTTTAAAAATATGCAACCTTATAAACCTTAGAGCAATGATAATGTTGAGAGAGATCAAACTAAATCAGTCCTACTATATGGACTTTATTTTAATAAAGATAACAAATTACATTAACCAGAGCTTGCTCACCAATATTGGTTGACCCCTACCAGAGATATACTGTGACCCTTGCACAAATGAAATTTCTGGCGACGATTGACGGTCTCTCTTCCTTTGAACAGAATCTAGTTTTAGCTCATCTACTCACAAATTGACTGACCTCTTTTTCTTTCCAGTCTTTGCTTACCATATCTTTTAGTGTTCCACATTACGTTTAGTCGCTGCAAGCTCAGCGATTTACTAACTTTTTACATTATTTCCCAACTATTGTCAATGCTCTAGTCTCTACATTATGACTTAGAATAATTTATACTTGTCTAACTTAAATATAATTCCTTATCTCTAACAGTATGTAACTTTGTATATATATAATAAAATTGTATTACCTTAGCTCTTGTAAGTATATTGCACACTTCACTATGCTTGTTCTGTTCTATTCCAGAATAGAGCAGTATAGCTCTTAGAAGTGAAACATGATTAAGGCGTATAAGACAATTTTTCTTAAGCAAGTTTGGAAATTCATTTAATACTTCCCACATGATGGACAGAAGCTCAGCTTCAGCTATGAGGTTACCTAAATACAGAAAGATTATATATTAATGCACATATATAGAATTTTCAGAGGGGGGGGGGAGGGTTGACATGACATTTATAGGTGTAACATAGCAGGCACATATTATAATTCATTCATTATATTTATTCTTATGTTATTTTATTGAAACTAATATTGTTGTACAATGTTAAAACTTTGATCTCAACCCCCCCCCCCCCCACACACAAGCTTGACTGGACTGTGCAGATTCTGTAGAATGAGCATGCATACCACTAAACCACCTGAGAGATGCTTTGAAAAAGACAAGTTGTCTTGTTGAGGCACCAAACATGTACTGCAAGGGTCAGTTCCTATCAAATTATATTAATTCTAAGTCTAACAAAATAGTGACAAGTGATAGTTTAAGTTAAAAGTTTTATTACCTTTATTGGTCCGTCACAAAAAATATTAAAAAACAAATTATTCAATGGTCGGTTTCGACAGCTAAAATTGTCATCATCAGATTAATCCAATTGCTTCTTTAAAATATACAACATCCAAAAATATTTAAACAAGACACACAAATTTTTTAACAAAGTTCATGAATGAATCTCAGGTATACATGCTCACTGGATGTGGGTTTTATCTTATCTGATGAATATTTCAATGTCATTTGTAATGAGGTAATTGATCTGTTATAACTAAAAAATTACACCAAAAACAAAGTCAAGTGAAAAGTGTACACCCTATTGGGTTTACGCACCAATGCTCTAACAACTGACCTATCCTTGATTGCTTCCAAGTAAGTATAGGATGTACACTTTTCACTTGACTTTGTTTTTGGTGTAATTTTTTAGTTATAACAGATCAATTACCTCATTACAAATGACATTGAAACTAATCTGTATTCTCGGCTTGCAGCCTTTATGTATGAATTTAATGATTTTAATGCTTATACATTCTTTTTTACAAAGTTAATATTATTAATTAAATAATAATTTCATATGTTTCACTTGAAATAATTATTTAATTAATAATACTAGCTTGATTGAAAAATCTATAAGCATTAAAATCAATAAATTAATTGGACACCTTTTGCTTGAACCCTACCAAATTGACATTTTTGTTGACAAATAGTTTGGTTTGTTTTTATGTGGTTTAGGTGATGGGGGAGTGAGAAAGTTTGTGCAATGTTTATTCAAGTCCTGTATAAATTTACCCTATGAAAACCTTAACATAATGATATAAGGTAACACATTACCATAAGGAGGCCTACCAATATAAACTAACATATTATACCATAGGAGGTCTACATAAGTGGCGGGAAAGTTACATGGATACGGATATATAATTCAAAATTTAAAGTATAGAAATTAATTAACATCAAATAACCTTGTGCATACCTGGATATGGAGAAACAATATCAAAGACACATTCATGTAATTCCCTCGGATGTAAACCTAGTACTCTCCTTTCTTTAAACACTCTTTCAAATGCATATCTCTTAATCTGTGTGATAGATGGATTTTGAGCCAAGAAGCGTGCAAACGGTATTCGTAAATCTAAAGGTGCTGTTACTATACCTCCCCAACGTGTCATAAGACTTACAGCGGCAATATCTAATTGTGTTGTAACACCACTACTAGGTGTCAGCAATGGTGTCATAAGACACACAGCACCATGAACTTGAAGAATTTTACGTATGCAATCAGTTGCATTCTCTAGAAGTGAAACAAAGCGTCGTGACTTTCCAGTAGACATATTGTAAGTTACATCATTACCAGCAGTCATTTTCTAAAAAAAAAAAAAATAAATAAATAAAATAAAATAAAATAGAGAAATTAAATTTAAACATAACAAAACTACTTGTAACCATAAATATACTAAGTGAAAATATTAGAACAGATAACAAATAATCAGTGCCAAACCATTCCATAAACTTTCCCATTCTCCAATCTCTTAACACCCACTAAAAATAACGAATTGTTATTAAATGTCAGAGCGGTAGTTTAAGCCTTTAACAAGTAAAGTTAAATATCAGTAAAGGAGTAAATGTTGTTCAGAAATGTTTCACATATTTGTTTTAATTATGATTTCACAGCCTTTTTAATTATTTGGAGTGGTAAAATATATTGATATAATTTTGGGAAACGTTGTTTTGGGAGGAAATCTAGGATTAAGAGTGAATTTTACAGTTCTGAGAAGAAGGAGAAACTTGAGGTGGGTGTGGCGGCTCGCTATCAATATTCCTCGAAAAACTCATGATTGAAATACATCATAGAAAAAAATTCCACTTCTAGATTTCAGTAAGGAAATTAGTACTGTGCCACTGCCTTTAACAGCACAATGCAGCACCAAGCAACATCCGTTGCATCTCACTATGTGGCATGTTCCATGACCGACCACGGTAGCTGATGGAGAGAAGAGGAAAGTATGAAGAAGATGACTGTACAAACACACAGACAAGAACAAAAAAGTAGAAAGACAGTACATTTGAGTGTTGTAAATGTAACATGGGACTCTGTATATCTCCTTGCTTTGAAGAGTATCACATTAAGAAAATTTTTAATTTGTTTATATTTTATGTTCATTGATTTTTTTGGTAATTAATTATGTTATTTTTATGATTAATAAACATAAATAATTTGATTTTGAAAATATTTTTTAACTTCTTTTGACTATTTTTAATGTCATAACGGTTAGTTATTTCAACACTGCATATTCAGAGATTGCGGAACAGCGCTAACCCTTAAAGGGCTAAGGAATGAAAATGAACCATGACATTGTCTATGAAAAAAATAAAATAAGAACCTAAACTTGATTCATTTGTGCCATAAATACATCCTCGGCGTAAAGTCATATTTAATTAAATTTCAACTCTTAGAGACATAATTATAATGCATAGAAGCAGGTTTTACCCCCTACACATTTCAGCCTCTACAATTTTTTGTGTGCTTCTTATTCCTGAATAGCTTGGTTAAGGACAGGATTTTCCTAACCAGGTTACTTGTTCCTTTAAAGGTCACATCTGGGTCGTTATCTTCTACGTCCTAATGCTTCACACTTAAGAAGTATATGTTCTGCAGTTTCTAGGTACTGGTTGCATAGTCTACATTTTAGGTTTGCTTGGAATTATCCCATGGTATTAAGATGATTCTTGAAAGCGCCTTGGCCTAATACAAAGCTTAATATTATTTTCTGATTTCGTTTACTTTGTGAAGTGACTAACTTAGATTGGACTAAATCAGATCTGTAAAGTTTTCCCGTGAAATATTTTGTCCGCCGGTCCTTAATTTCTAAGTTAAGACATTGTTTTAGACTATTTTTTGCTAAGGCTTTAGTTATTCCGCATACAGGTTCTGGACCAATGAAGGATTTCTGGATCCATTTTCCCCCCAGATTATATGCCTTTTCATTGCCTTTGTAGCTTCTTTGACCTGGTATCCAGCCAAGTATTACCTGGTTTTGGGTTAAAAGCTTAATTAAGGTTCGATGACAATCCCATACTAGTGATGAATAGTGTTCGTGTGAGCTTACAGACTTTAAAGCAGCCTGAGACAGTGGTCAAGGTTCATTTTCATTTTTTACAATTAGTCTTAAATTGCAATATTTTTTACTTGCAATGGAGCAAATGGGTTTGGGTCATTAATCTTCACAATTCAATAAAACTTGAAAAAATTCAGTAAAGATAATTTTGAGAAATTAAGTATTTTATACAGCCCCATGCCAGATTTTTTGGTCTTTTACTGATAACTCAAGAACCTGAATTTTTTGGAGAAACGACAACCAAAATGTTTGGGTCCTTATAGCCTACACTTGAGGAAAACCATTAGATCCATTTTTTTCCATAGAGCAGTTACTCTCAAAATTTTCAGTTATCAAAAATATGAAGGAAAAAAAAAAAAAAGTACTGAGATACATACGATTGAGAAATATGCGTACATAACAAAATCATTAAAATCAGTCTACACATTTGGACTGTAGAGCACTGCACAGATACACAACAGACAGATATCATTCCAAAAACCACTTTTTTTTGTTTTACTCAGAGTATCTCAAAATAGATATATCCGTAAAAACTTGATTAAAATTTTTGAAAAATCACATAACTTTCTATAATTTATTTTGTCTGCTGACATATTTCACATGATCTCCATTTTCTGAAAACTATTAGGTTTTTTAGTTACACCTAGCGATATAATATATTGCCCTGATTTCTGCTTCACAAGTTAAATGTTTTATACCTCCAGTAATATCTGAGAAAACTTGTGTAAAATACAAAAAATTGGAATTGAAAAACAAATTGGAGAGTTGGGTAGCAACAAAGAATGATATAAGTAGAATCATCGCAGTGAAAATGAAAATCCTTAAGAGAATAGAGAAAAATTCATGAAGAGATAAATTATAAATCATAGCTTATTGGGAAATTCAAAACAAACACCGGTGAGTAAAAGGATGGAGGAACAACAACTCTACTGGTTCAGACAAGTTGCTCGAATGGATGAAACCGAGCTATTTCATGGAAGCAAGACCTTGGACAAGTGATCCAAGGAAAACCAAGGACTACATGGTAGGAGGTGGTGAAACAAATCACAAGTGGGGGTAGGACAATGAACCAGGTACACAACCTAGCCAAAGATAAAAGAATTTAAGAAGTGGATCTATCCAATTTCCGGATGCTACAAAAGTGGCATCAGTTAGAGAAAAGAAGGGCTTTTAAATATAAAAATTAGTGAACATAAAAAGAACACACACGATTAGGCTTAACGAATAAATCAAAAATAGCTGAACATAAATGGTTCGAAAAACACAAATTCAATTGTGAAGATATAACACACTGGTAATAAAACTTACTTAAACAAAACCTAATTGAACCCTCATATATAAAGCTATCGGACAATCCTATCTGCCAAACTAATTTCGAAATAAGTTCATTTATGGCTTCTGTTAATAAAAACTGAATTAAAAGTAGGAGATAGGAATTCTCCTACTATATATATATAGAAGTGAAATTTTGCAGCTGATTCAAAAAATGGGAGAAAAGGATGTTTATCCCGATAAACAGTTATTACAACATTACATTCAGTTGCTTGTTGTCCTTTGTATAGTGCAGGGATAGTGTTATGGTTTTATCTGATCATGTTTGTATTTAGTCTTAGCTTTAAGTTACTCTTGCACCTCTTGTATAGAGCTGAGCCTAGTTATGGTGAAGTTGGACATTAGTATAGGGTCTAACTCTATCACAGGGACGTTCATAATGCTGGTATAATTTTAAAACTTTTTGTGGTTTGGAAAATCCTTGATTTTCCTTAGAATTTTGATTTTTCAGGCCTAATTTTGGGTTCAAGTACTTTTCTCAGATTGTAGATTTAGTTTTAGTTTCCAACATGGCCCTAGGATACTAGGCTATGTTGGTGTGTTTTTCTCTTTTACATTTAACACTTGATAATGAGAGTTGATTTATACTCTTGAAATGTCGTGTATTAATATTCTATAAAAAAATGATGGCACATGTCCAATTAAACCACATTAATAATAAGTAGAAGGAAAAACAAAAGTTTTTATGTTTTGTGTAAAATAACTTTGTTAAATATTTAATAAATGTGTAAATTTTGGAAGAAAACTTATAAGAATTCAATTTTGAAAAAAAACAAATGCAAGTTACAGAAATAAAACTTTTATTAAAAACAAAACTAACGAAAATGACAGTAACACATTATAATTTTAAATAGAAAAAAAAAAATGTTATAATAATGAATATCAACATTTTTCCCTATTGACTTAAGTATTTGATGCACATCAAAGAATGTACGTCCTATCAGAAATATAGATTATGCAATGATTGGTTATGTAAATAGCTTATAAACAAAACTTTCCATTTAAAATGAATACCTGATTGAAGCATGAAGCTATAAGATATTTATAAGACTTGCTTTGTGGATTAGACAAAGTATGTCGGACTAGTTCTTGCAATTCAGCTTCTTCTAACTGAGGAGGGGGTAAATGTTCACTTTGTAACAATTCTAGAGAGCTCGGCCGATGAGAGTAGTCATGGTTTAGCAACCATCTGAAATCAAAATAATTTTATAGTTCATAATTTTACAAAGAATCTTAATCAATTGCATGGGCGTCATCGCCGGGGGGGACGCACCCCCCCCCCCCCAATATTTGAGATGTAAAAATATTTTTGCTAAAAACGAATGATTTACTTAAAACCTTAAAAGGTAAACATCGGGCTTTGTCTTTATTAGGGTTTTTAACATTACATTTCTGTTACAAACGCATAAATAAATTCATAAATACGATGTTTTGAGAAGTTTAATTAAAAAAAATTTCCATACCCCCAGACCCCCGGCATATGTCCCCCCCAATAATGAACTGGTGATGACGCCCATGATCAATTGATCTACATTTATAGTATAGTATAGTATAATATAACAGTACAATATTCAAACAAGTAGGTATCTAAATCCCAAAATAGAAATGATGATCAATGAATATAATTTAGATATATGTTATTGAAACTAAGCCTAACCTAAACAAAAATTTTATTCAAATTTAACCTAAAGATAATACTAACCTGTTGTAATTCAATAATGAAATATGTCAACACTATATTAAAGGAACTAATATAAAAAAACTGTAGTTATAACAGAGACTTGCATTTACATGATACCCGTCATAAATTTAATATAAAAATGACTTTTGTATGAATAAATACTGATCTCAACGCATTCTGCCATTAGACTTCTCATCAATAAGCTTCCAGACCACAAAAAAAAGATATATATATATATATATATATATATATATATATATATATATATAACAATGGATTCCTTATTTAAGAAAAGTCTATGGTGTTATTTGGTGACAGCTGCTAGATACTCAGTGGAGAAGTATGAAGCTGTCAGGACATGATACTTGAACAATGAATTGGGACTCTTGTGCACACAAAATTATCGTTCAAAATATCTGCTATATAAAACTAATAATTATATTTTAAAATTAATATAAAAATAAGTTTGATTTTAGTAAAAAAATTGTTTTAATGAAATACAAAAGGACTAAATTATAAATATTTTTAGTTTATTTTCTGAAGAAATAGTTTTATTAAAAACAGAACTATTAAAATAAACAATTTGACTTGTAAATTTTACTGCCCTCAGTGACTCACTTATAGCAAGTATGAGCATTGGATCCACACTTTTCTTCATATAATCTTGGATTAGATTACTCTCTTTTGTCTTTCTTATTTGGTCTCTCTTGACAAACTATTAATGTCTTTCTTTTTTTATGATGACCTTGTTAAAAACAACAAAAAGAAAAAAACGTAAATTCTACTAACCTCAGAAGATAGGTTTTACTAAGCTTGCCATTATCTACGAGATCTAAAGGCAAAATACATTCTTCTTGTCTCAAATCTGTTAATACTTTCATTCTTTCCATCCCTGTATTAAGAGGACGATAACACATTTCAAAAAATATTACTCCTAAACTGTAGATGTCTACCTTCTGGAACACAAAAATAAAATTTAACATCAAATAATAAATTATTGCCGAGGTAAATGTATTTAAGATAACATTATGAATGAGATGTTCAGATCAGTTAACCAAAGATTACAAGTTCTTGTGATAACACTGACTGGCTCTTTACAGGATCAACATAAAAGTCTACATCGTGCCGTAATGCCACTTCACCATTCCCCGCACCAAACCACCTCGACCCTCCTGGGTCGATCTACCTACCCGTATCTCCTTATATACTTCTCCATCCCGCAGATACAACTGGCCGAAAGAAATACAATCCCCGAGGCTACGTCAAATTTACATAATGTTAACCCTGAGGTCAATGTCTTTTATACATATTTCTTGTATCCGTCACTTGTATTTAATGAATAGTTATAAAATTGCACAAATGATCATAAATTAAAAGAGAATACACCAATAAACTGAACTGCACATAAATCAATGTTCATGTTAGATATCTTCTGCTAACAGAGTACTGTAACTACCAATAAATTATGGTTCCTGTTTTTCGTCAATAACTCAGGATTTGTTTGTCTCTTGTGAATTTTTTGTAATGATAATAGTTTTTGAGATATTTGATATTAAATATTTTTAATGGCCACCATTTTTAAAATATAAAAAATAGTCTTCATTTTTGGTACACTTATAAAACGTAAACTTATAAACGTAACATACAAAAATGCGTCTACCAAATCTGAAATCAATACCTTTTCTATTTCCAAAGTTATAATGTAAAGTTTTTGTAAAAATAATAATAATAATAAATGATGGACACATGTAAAACTAAGTGTTTTTGGAAAAATATTTATTTGACATTTTTCTTTTATCTTGACAAAAAGAATCATTTCCTACAGTTTGGCAACTTATTTACAGGACTCCCTGTATAAATAGGAAAGTACAACTAAATATAAATATAATTAAAATTACACTAAATATAAAGTATCATAATTCACTACTATTTCGTAAAATATATCACTGAACACTGATATAACATTTTAAATATAAAAAAAAAAAAAATCATAATATTTATTTGAACACAATTGAAAATTGTTTATGTGTATGTATGAGTACTTAATTAAATAGGGACTCAATATATAGTGAGATTATAACACAAATCAAATAAAACGAATAAATGGACTTCTAATACATAACCAACAGACAAACAGTATTTGTTATGGTCAGCCATGACAGTTAATACGATACAGGAAAGAGGAACATAGAAATGTAGAAATAATGGAACAGCGTTAGAGCAGATCACTGTTTGAAAGGTGGAATTTGATAATACAATTTTTAGAAATGAATTATAAACCAAACAAGTTTAAATAAATATGTTAAACTAATAAATGTATAAACTAAATTTACTTAAATTAACAAAAGAAAAAAATGTGGATATAGTTTGTGGTAAAAACATTGAATGTAAGTGTAATAGTAATATTCCAATTGTATTATATTAATCATAAAGCATTGTAGGTAGGCTATGTATTGACGAAGATGGTCTAATAATGAACCCAAGCCAACTGGAGGAAGAAAAGTGTCACTTCAAAAAATATTATGCTAGGCAATTTGTTCGTAATTTAAAAAAATTAAAGTAAAGAAAATTTTATAATTGTGAGTTTTTTGAATTTACTGAAACTTATTTTAAACTGGTTATTATTTGTAAAAAAAATTAAAATTTTTTTTTGCTTGAGGAAACTACAGTATGCACCAAAGTACTGAAATTGTAAGATTTTATTTACACAGTTTTACCAACATATACAAGTAAAAGGAAGCAAAATCGGTTAGACTCGGGTAATAACATGTTCAATATGATCTCCATTCAGTTTTAGGCAACACTCGTACAGTTTTTGAAGGTTTTGCATCATTTTGGTGAAGAGGGGTTGTTTCTTGCTCCTTATACAAATGGTTATTTTTTTCCTGGAGTTGGACGATGGTAGCTGGTGGGTCTTCACGGAAAATCTTTTCCTTCAACATTCCCCAGATGTAGGCGTCAGGTGGTGTAAGATCGGGGGAGTGGGCTGGGTAAGGAAAGTTTGTTCTATGGGAGATGAGGCGGTTACCAAAAGTTTCTTGAAGGAAAGCAATGTTGGTTAAGGCAATGTGGCTGGTTGCGCCATCTTGCTGGAACCATTGTGAACGAAAAGACAAGTTTCAGGCACGACAAAATCTCCTGAGGTCTCCTATAAAACAATCAAGAATGACCCTATATTGGTCCTGATTTACAGTAAAAGGATTTATATTATTGTCTTCAACAAAGTATGGACCTATTATGCCTCTCCCTGATCAAATGGTTACACGCTTACTATGCTGTGGCCTCTGTACACTGTCAGGACGTTCAAACCCAAGAAAACGTTTTGTCTGCTTGTTTATGAAACCATTAAGGTTCACATGACATTCATCTGAAAACCATACATCACTCAGAAGCTCAGGTTCTACATAGCACATTGCTAACATTGAAGCACAGTACTGAACTCTGACGGTTTTGTTTATACAGTTCAAAAGTTGCCCAGTTTGTATCTTGTAGGGAAAACCACCATTGTTTTTAAACATTCTTCTCAACGATGTATTGCTTATATTCAGTTTCAAAGATATTTGGTTTAGGCTTCTTTTTGGTGACTGTAACACTTACTGCAACACTTCCATGGTTTTCATTTGTACGGACATTAGTTGGGCGACCTGAATAGCCCTTCCGCTGGATCAAAACACTACCTGTTCTTCAAAATTTTTGAACAACACTAATAATTACAGCATTACTGGCAGGTTTCCGTATTATAATGCTCTACGATTTTAAACTGCAGAGAATAGAGCTAAGAGTCATAGTGAACTAATCCTGAACTGTAAATTTTATTTAGTGGTTTCTACAAACTAATTAATTTTTATTTTTCACCAAAATTTTATCTAAAGTAGTAGAGTTGATTTTGAAAAATACACTGCTTTTTGTTTTGTTTTAGGTTGTTTTTTCTTAGATTATAGATTTCGTTTTGTTTCCAACATGACCCTAGGCTACTTAGGCTATGTTGGTTTCTTCCTCTTTTTGTTCTAGATTTACATTTTATAAAGAGAGCTGATTTATAAGAAACAATGTGTATTTGTTTTCTATGTACAAATAAATAATAATGCCAAATGTCCGATTACAACATATTAATAAATTGTAACTTTTCTAAATAAAATCATAGTGGTAATTGTAAAAGTTTGTATTCTTGATTAATTAATAACATTATAAATTTTGTCACACAACATGCGGTGTGTAAAAGGCAAAATACCAATTTCTTTTCTTTTTTTAAAATTAAGTTACAAGGCATTATAACAAGATTGAAAATAGTGGTATATTAACTATTTTATTGACTAAATTTGTGGATTCAATCAAATATTATTTACACTACAGGATCTTGAAAAAAAATATACAAGTGTTTTAAGAAATAAAGGGTTATTACAAAAATACTAACCTATTTTTCTACAAAAATAAAAATAATAATAATAATTTACCTGGTTGTATGTAGCTTTAGGACCATATGTATTTAATTCTGGTGCAACATATAGTGCTGTACCAACTTGTCCAGTGTGGGATGTGTCTTGGGAACAATAAAACTGTTCACTGTTGTCTATAAGATATCCTGTTGCTTGCCTACACAGAAAACAATTTTGAAATGTACTGCAATAGTTTTTATCATAGTAAAGTACTAAACAAGTATTACTGGTTGATTTATATCTAAATGTAGCCTACATGAACATAATATACTGTAAATAAATTGAAAACTGTCATTGAAAATAAAGAATTCGACACTGAATATATATATATATATAATTGACGAAATATAAAAATTCTCAAGAAATGTGTATATTTAGAGAATATTTGCCTGGAGTTTTATGTTAAGTTAACAACATTTGTTTTATCAATAACTTTCTTAATTTTTATTGTTTGAGTAGAGTATTGATGGATTCTGATTTATTTAAAACTCCATAAAAATGAAAACTGTTATCTTATAAAATACAATCAAAGTTATCTTAATCAAAGTTATCTTAATCAACAAGAAACCACTAAAAGCAGTCTTCATTTTGAAATTTACTGACCAATTTTTTAAAAATTTCATCAGATCATCCATCAGATATTTTTATCACCTGATTCAAATTTGGTGTCAAATGAATGACTTGTTTTTTACTTATCATTATTACAAGAAGTGGTTTTTACATCGTAGTCTTAACTTTCTTTCGTTCAGACAATCATGAATCTACCAGAACTAAATTTTACCAATTAAAACACCTTGTTAAAAACTTTTCTTAAATATTTCACCAATGATATTTTTTTTTTTTTTTTTTAGAAATACTTTCTAATTTCAATAAAAGAATGGTATAATTTTCTAGGTCTTAATGCTTAATACTTACTTATGCAATATATTTGTAGTTGCAAGCCCAAAATCACCAATTTTTACATGATCTTCACTGTCAATAAATATATTGACAGGTTTTAAATCCCTGTGAATAATACCCTGTTGATGTATGTGACTCAACCCTTCAACTATCTCTCTTAGCAGCCTCCAAACTCTCTTTTCATCAGTATGTAGATCATTATCTATTGCTGTCCTGATAAAAAACAAATCAATTAACCAAATTTATTATGAGGCACAGAAAAAGTTGCAGAGCTACAAATAGAATAGACTACATACTTTTGAACAAATTAGTTTATTTTTTTCCTACTTATTTGGTCACTAGTCAAAGTGGTTATAGAGGAAAGGAAGAAAGAGACAGCCTAGTAGACCATACCAGGTCTAGATGACAGTTTTTTAGGATGTTAACTCGTCGAAGCTGCCTTAACCAATTAGGATAGGATTCAGAATTTTATCAGAACCATCAGGATCTGAAGGTTATTTTTAAGTTGGGATTCTAAAACTTAGAACTAAGGACCAAGTAAGATCCTCAGAAATAAAATGGAAGATAAAGAGCCAACTGTAGTACTTTTGATTACAGGATCTGTTGGATAATGGAGTTATTCAGTTGAAAATCATACTACAAGTTGTGAAGGATTTTGATTTTTCAGTTTGGGTAACGTGAAGGAGAAGCAGAAATTAACCTGTCTTTACTGAACATATCTACAAAGGATTAGTAGATAGGGTTAGAAGATAGGTTCTATTTAATGCAGCATAACAGAACAATTATGTCCATGCTATGGAGGGAACTGGCAGTTCCACAAGAAGCAGTCTCAATTACCCAGAAGTCAAATCTCTTCTAAGGGTAAGGGGTGAGTTTAAAGCTTCACAGCTGTAGGACAAGTCAATGAGAGGAGGTTTTGCTGCTCAATGAGAGGAGTCAACATAAAGTGCCTGTATTGTAACAATATACTTCCAAGCTACCTAGGGTTAGTTCTCGAGATTTGGTGGCAGTTAGCACAACAATAGACAATTGGTATGAAATAAAGCATGTGGTGGTAATCTTTGTCTTCCTGCCTATTAAAGAGTTTTTTTCAGAATAAGTATTGTTCAAATAGAAACTTGTCATTTGTTTTGATAGTGATATAAACACAAATTATACACTTTGGGGAAGTAAAGTCTCTGTTAAGTAAAGCTCTTCTACAGTTAGTTGTAGGAGATTGGTAATGAGAATAGACAATAAAATGACCTTTGTTACTAGGAAGATTCTGCAGTTAAGAGATCTTACCTTGGTGGGACAAATTTTACATTAAAGAATGTTACACAATAAGGTGATGTTTGATAATTATGATTGATCCGCACATTGTAGATATGGCTCTCATAGTGAATGAGTGATATTGAAATACATAGGTAACTAATAAGAGTGAATATGACATAAATCTCAGGAGTCTTATGCAAGAGATTAAGGACAAATTCAGTTTTACAAGAGGAATGGTGTCTAAATATCCTGGTAGTCTACACAGTTTGAAGAACAGAAATATACAGTTGTCAAATAGAACATTCAATGTAGCCTACAAAATCAAAGCTAAAGAAGAAGCTACAGGGAAATAAGAGATATTAAAAGAAAACTTAGTGGAGCAAAGGCAGTAAGATATTAAGTCGTGAAGGGTGATGAAGGTACTTTAAAATGAGGGGAAAGCACAGACAAGTATGCTAATACTTGGACAGGAGGTATACTGAAACCTTGGATAAGACTATTGATCATCTATTGAAGGTTCATTTTCCCATTAGGATAGATGTTACTAATACAAACAGTGATACTTCTATCATTCTGCAAGAACAGAAGATTCTAAATGTTTGGTAAACAAGATCATGTTGATAAGATGAGTAGAGGGAGAATTAGACCTGTAAGGGGTTAATTTAATTCTGCCCTGTTGCATAAAGGAAGCAGTTGTAATTTACTGTCATATGTTTGTATATACAATTGAGGGGAAGGGGATTCCACATACCAGAGAATTAGAAATTGGCATGGGTAGTAATCTAAATCAATTTAGTGACAAGTACACAGTTCAATTCCTTCAGACCAATTAGTCAGCTGTGTAACCCTAAAAAAATATGATGGAAAAACATATGATCCATGATGCAATAGTACACCAACTTTGTTTTGAATCATGTGGGTATTTCAGTGAAGGGTCTTGAAAGAAAATGTAAAGTTATGAATATTTTTCTAGACCTTGCATTGTACTATATCCATTTCAGTTTATTACTTAATAAGTGTAAAAGGCTCAGTATTAGAGGAGTACCACTGAAGTGGTTGAATTAATTTATTAATAATACAACACATGTTAATGTTGCAGGAACGATAAACAGATGTGGTGTCCCTCAAGGATCAGTTCTTGGTCCGTTGTTATTTTTAATTTACATTAATGATTTGTCATCATCAATAAATGTGGATAGCCTAATTCAGTTAAAAACTTGGAGCATAAGACTTTTATATAAGTTAATACTTTGAAAAAATAATTTGACAGTGAATCCAGTTTTTAATATAAAAAAGCCGAAATCAGACACCATATGTCATTTTAAGTGACAATTTGTTTGAAAAAGTAAATTCAGTTAAGTTCTTGAGTCTTATTATTGATAACAAGTTAACCTGGAATGACCAAATAAACATACCAGTAGAATGAAGATACTTTGTGGTAGAATGAAGTTGTGAAGGTTAGGAAAAAGACCCCTTACACGAATGCAGTCTGGCATTAGTAAGTTATTGATAACTGACATATGCCCCATCTTGTATATAGATGTTTAGTTTTCATAATGAATTTATTATAGTTAAACTTTGAAATTAAATGGTTTCGTAGTTGTCAGGCAAGATATCTTTGACAAAAATATATTTATATATTTAAAATAAGAGCCTAAACATGAGCAAAATTTGATCAAAATCGTTATAGCAGATTTTGAGAAAATGATAATTTTGTGTTTATGGCAGTTACCTCAAATTTTGAATTATCACAAAAAAATTTTAAAAAGGCCCGAGATATCACATTACAAAATTGATTAAAACCAGTTCACGTGTTTGGGCTAGAGAGCACTGGATAGTTATAAATCATTTCAAAAACCATCTATATTTTAACTTAGAGAACCTAAAAGCAGTTAAAACAGCAAAAAAACTCTGCATTGATTTTTCAACCAATCATAGAACTTTCTCTATACTACTTATAAGTGAGAAAGTTAATGAAATGGTAAAACAGAACATACCTTAAAGTGCTTTTTTCACAAAATTCCATTTGGATGTACATAAACTGTTGAATCAGACTGGCAGATGAAGTGTCTTCATTTGAAACACTTATGGTCTCAGTTGTACTCAGAGTGTCCTTAGTGTCCAAAGATTCTTCATTTGAATCTTCTGATCCAGGCCTGTACCATCACATAAAATAAACATTTACTTATTGCTAAATCACACATCACTTATAACACTTTGAAGTAATGAACCACTTTGAAAGTTTAAAAAGTTACTCTTAAACTATTATAATTACATAAATGAGTGTTTTATTATTTTCAATTTTGTATAGATTTTGTTCAAGTAAAATTTTTTAAAATATACGGATTAAAATTAGACATTTTATGAAAGATTGGCTTATTCTTTTTACAATAATTACTAAAACTGTTTCCCTTCCAAACAGTTTTGCAGTTAACTAGGCGATTGTAGCAGCCATTTATCACATTCTGTAGCATCATAGGAGAGATTTCTGAGTTACGTTATTGATTTAATTGGCCAAAATCGCTCTTAGTTTAAATTAATGATATAAATTTTCACTTTTGGAACTTTCTATGTCGATTTAAAATAGTTCATATTGTATATGTTTGTTCAAGTAGTATTTAACAATTTGGATATTTTAGCTTCAATTGGACTCAAAATTAATGGCATCTTTTCACTACAACTTTTGTATTTTACATCAATTTTTTAAAAATACAAAAAATATTTTTCATGGTTTATAATACAAAGACTGAAAAACAAATTTTATGAGTTTTGAAAGATTCTGTATACAGTATCTAATTTTTCGCTCATCCTGTAGATAGAGGAGGTAGAGTTGTTTTACAAAATTCCATTAGTTTCATCTCTATTAAATTAAAACCAGAGATATTAAGTTGTTCTGATATTTCTAAACACTATGTATATTGAATCAAGTTGTAAATTAATTTTTTTTTAAATAATATAGTATAATCCTTTGTGTGAAGTTGATGTAGATTCACCCCAACTGCAAAATTGTTCCAAACACTATAAATGTGGATTCTTTCAAAAACTCATTTCAAGGTGGATAGTATGTAGTTGAAGAATGATCCAATAGAATTCACGCAAATACAAGTTTAGAATCTGCAGACAGTTTAAGACTTTTTTGTTTAGATTTTATATGTATAAGAATCACAGGCATACTTTGGGAAGTGGTCCTAGGTATCAACTATTTATTCATTTTATTATCTCTACTGATTGAGAAAATGAACAGTATTTACGAAATATTTCTCAACTTTAGTGTTTTATTGTGTTTTTCTATTTGTGTACTACTAGGTAATACCAAGGACCAATATCCAAGGTAAACCATGTGTCTCCAATCCATGAAATAATCTAAACATAATAGGCTATGAATCCTGTTAAACTCACACTGTTAACTTAACTCTTACTTTGTAAATTTTGAAGCCAATACTGTATAACTACTTTAAGGGGGAAGATCTTGGCTTAGCAACAATTCCTCTACTGTTTTATCGCTGTCACTTTTAGTTGTTATACTTTACTATTTAGCAACTTGGAAACACTGTGTGTGAATTCTGATACATTCTGTATTTTTTATAACGCTTTTTTTATTTTTCATATATTTTAAAAATGGGTTCAATTAAGTATTTTGGTGTAATTAAGATAGTTTTTAGTAATATCAAACATAGTTTATCATGGCTAATCAGATTTTGATGATGATGTGTAAGGAATATTGGACCAAACATAATTTCTATTGAATATTTCCTTTTTACATAACATTCCTAGTAACCTTTTTCATAAGTCAGTAAGTAAGAAATAAAACAAAAGTATTAACAAGCAACATAACTCATGTTCTTTTCCCCCATTTTTTTTTACAAAGTAAGCCAAATAATGGGTGTTTAAAAGTGCATTTTTTATAATTACATATACTTTAAATTTTGCTTTTTTATGACTTTTTGATAGACAGGAAAAAATTTGTAGTCCTACATTAGTATGCCTGCCAGAAGTCACAGTTTTAGAATTAAGTTCTAATGTCAATGCCAGTTTGTAATTTTGTCTTGGTCTGAATCTTAAAAGGTCAAAATTAAATAAAGTGAGTAAAGTTTGTGTGGAAAAACTGCAGTCGCTTTGTCAATTCAACAAAATAAAATAATATAGTGAATGGAAAAGAGTAAAACTAGTGCAACTGACATAACTTGTCTTCAGAAATTATTAGTGGAAAAGATTTAAAAAAAAGGAGAGATAACTTTTCATTCCTTTTGGCGAAAGAAAATATTGGGATTACTAAAAAACACAAGAGAGATTGATCATTTAAAAGTGAAAGAAATTTTTGTTTTTACGAACTGTCTATTTCTTATTTAAAACTATGGAAGAATATGGAAGAATAGTTTTGGAGATGCAATTACCTTCACGTGGGTAACACGAATGTCATAGAATGGAATACTATTCTACAATCGGCTTAAAAAATAAATATAAACCTGCACAAACAATGTATAAATGATGAAGATAATCTTTTCAAAATTGTTCTAGTAAAATTGTTCTGGACAGTAAAACAAGATGAATGGAGTAAAGAAGAAGAAAGTGAAATAAAAATCAGCAGTGAAATTAAATGGGATCAGTTTTTCAACCACACGAAAGAAAAATTCATCTCTGTTCCAAACATATAACTGGTATACTTTCAGCCTCCCAGGAACATCAACCCTTTTCTTTCATTAACAATCCGTGGTCAGACAAGAGAGGTTCAATGAACGAACCAACAGTAAAGGGACTCATGATTTCCAAATTAATTTTTTAACTTAGTTGTATGGAATTTTTGAAATGATTAAAAGTAAAAAGTTTTTCTTAGAAGTGTGCGTTCAATTACAAAATCATTAACTAATTATAAACTGTGTATGAAATTAATATTGTCATTCTTTTGTATTTTTATTACTTAATTTTAATAAATGATGGCTGATTTGTTGTAAAGAGTATGTATTGTATTTAAACTTCTGTTCTCGGCCTTTTAAATTACACTTTCACTTTAGCAACCAATTTGCTTCGACTTAAGCTTTCTTTAATTTTTATACATGGAAATATTATATCCAAGTTTTTTTACCTAGAATATACATTTTATATTGAAATCATAATTTTGGAGTGGGGGGGGGGGGGGTAAATCTGACTTATAGGCCTGTCCTGGAAAATCTGGCAACCTATACACATATATCAGAAGAGATATAACATGTTTTTGCAACATACAAACCTAAGGCTAATATATTTGAATTATTGTAGAAAAAATAGACAAAAATTAATAGATTTTCTTATTTTTCATACACCTAATAAATCATAAACAATAAACTTCAAGATGAAAAAAAAGAGCATAATCTCATATTTTATAGGTTTTCAGCTGCATGTATATAGTTAATAACCAAGCAAGTTTGAAAGTATTAGTTAAGTATGTATTAAACAGGATAATTTTAGAGAATTACTTACAGAAATGTAATCCAACAGTCGTCATCTGAGCTTTCATCTGAACTTTCACTAACATTACGTTTTGAAAGATCCCATTCTATGCTCACTTCTTTTAAGGGTAACATTTCAAGGACTTTGTTTTTTTCAGCCTGTAAATATGTTATAAAACACTAAACAATAGTTTAAACAAAATACTTAATCTTAACATCAATCCAACCTGAAACACATATTCATATAATAAAACCAAATTGAAATATTCATCAGTCTTAAAATTTAATCAAATCATAATGTTCAGAAAATAGTTTGAAAATTTCATCCAAATTAAAATATTCATCAATTAGTCTTAACATTTAATGAACTCAAATAAACATTCATGTCCTTTTTTTATTTTTAAATAGGTAATAAAATTTCCCAAAAGTCAATATTTTTAATAATTCCTTAAATTTGTTTTATGAATGCTTTTAAACTTCTATTAAATATTTCCTCTCATAAATTTTTCACTTATAAGAATATAGTTAATTATAACTTATCATATGCTATATCAAACACACTTCCACTGAATTTATCACTATTAATACAATTTAACGCCCCGAGTTTGAGGTTATTTTAAGTTGAATACTACACTTGGATATTTTCTTAGAATAAAACTTTTGCTATTATCCTAAGATTCATCTCTTTAATCATGTGATGATCTGCCTTAATTCAGACAGACTGCACCGATTGGCATTTTCTCGAGAAGTGTCTTTTGCCTTGCCTCTTTCAAGGCACAAATTTTTACTTTTCTATCAACAATGACATCATTTGGATTTGGAATGTTTTACAAGCTTTTTTTCTCTACGAGTATAGAAACAATACTAAGAGTTTGGTCTGAACAGTGTTGTCAGATAAATTTTTTTATGATTTGAACAGGGTTGTCAGATAGACCATATTATTCATTTTATATTTAAACTCTTAAACCTAAAATGTTCTTAAAATTATACACATGTTCCTGACCATTTTATAAAGAAATAAACTATTATTATCTTTCGCTTTGAATAACACACATTTTGATACATATTAAGTCCAAAGTCCAATATTTTGTCGATAACCTGATGGAACGGCATATGAACCACTACTATTTCTTGATCTCAACCGAGATTATCTACTGGTTACTAACGTCACAATATCGAATTATCAAACAATTTCTACTATACTTTGACTTAAACTTTGAAAACATTAAGAGCAAAAATGTGAAACATTACAAAGTTTTCAAAAAAAAAAAACTTTAATAAAGGAGAAACAAGGACTTCTTTAATTAATTATTTTACAATAAATATACAGTACAGTTTTATTTTATTACTTCAACAAATGTGTGTGTTTCTTTCATAACTTTATACCTAAAGCAAAATTAAGATTTCATTTTTAGTTAAACAGTGATCTATATTGTGATTTGTGTTTGTTAAAAACCTATAGAGTAGAGCAATAATCAGTTTTTCTCTTTTAAACTTGTAAGTACATATATTCAATTTTATTATTTTAAACTATACTACATGCTCTTTGCAATTTATTTACCTTTTCATATATTTAAAAATAGTTACAGTAGAAGTATTTTAATACGCGTGTACAGTTAAAAACTAATTTTAATGTAATAACAGGACATTTTGCCAACTGGCCTAACAGCCCCACGCTGGATGGTCTTTTACTGTAGCTGCAAAAAAAAAAAAAAAAAAATTATGATTTTCTTAAATCAGATATATCGATTTCGTTCAAACTTAACTGAAGTGTAACCTCTAAGAAATCCAAAACATACAGGTTACCATCTCTCCAAAAAAGTTTGTTTTGCGAGTTATCTGTAAAAACAACAAAATCAGCAATGTAGCTGTTATAAAATACATAATTTTTCCAAATTGGATCATGAATTATGCTGAAAACATGTTTATGGCATAAGTGAAGCATGTTTAGGGGCTTATTTAAAAACATAAATATTTTTTCACGGACAGCAGCTATGGTTCATTTCCACTTTTTAATTGACAATTACCGAACTGAGATTTTTGGTGATGATTACTTTTGGTTTTTTAAAATTTGGTTTTAGAGATGGATGAGTGAGAAAGATTGTACAAACTAATTACCTTATGAACTGGAGTTATATTTACAGATGACTGATCATTGGCAGTGCTCTCTATCCATGAATTAAAGTATCGTACAACATTTTCATGGTTTAATCGTGAAAGGAGTTTTACTTCACGAGTTATCTTCTTGTATAGTTGTTTATCCATAGGGCTTAGTTCAATTCTTTTTATTGCATACAAGCATCCATCTAGTTTGTTTCGTACCTGAAGCAATTTATTAAATAAATTAACTTACAATAGCTAATGTTTGATGAGTAATGTTTATAACACTATTTGTAGTTGGTTTACCTTCAATCCTTATTAAATCTAAAGACTGCGTTACTTAGATTCATAATCAGTGGTAAAACTAACAAGTGCTAGTCAAATAATGCCCATTCTCTATTTACTCTACATGATCTGTCTTAAGACAGAGAATCTATGGCACTGTTATATTGTCAAAATGTGAAATTAAACAGAAACCTAATTCTACAATTTTGATATATCTACACGCTGCTAACAAAGGTTTAAAAAAATCATGTGGGTAAAAAAATGTAAAACACTCTCAAGATAATAATATTAAAGGTCATAGATTATGATGATATAAAATTCCAGTTATAAAATTATAAATACAGTAAACTTTCGATACTTTGACAATCTGTATACTTCGACACGGGAACCTGTCCCGACACGTCACAAAGCAAGCTGTTTGAGCATTCTGCCACTTCCAGGGTTAAATTAACAAAAAAGATTTGATATATAAATTACAAATCTATAAATTACATGCAGTAAAAACATTTTAATGTACATGTTACATGAAGTAAAAAAGTGTAATAAAGGAGATGTTCTTGTAGTAAAACAAAAGAACAATACAGGAAACATATTACGCTACACTAGTACAGAACCGCAATTTTAAAAACTGATGGTTTTTCAAAAAAATCAAACATTGTTTTTTGTTTCTTACTGAGAAAACACCATCTCTTGATTCTTGACTGAACTTTTCTTAGCATCAGTTATTCAGCTAACTGTGTGTCGTCGTCTTGTTCCTCTCTTTCTTCTCCTTAATCTTACAGGACATTTTGACTTATCGTCTCTAGGCCTATTCTGTTGTATGTTTAACAATTCTTGTATCTTTAGTCTTTAAGTTGCCTTTGACAATGCTGTTACTGGCTAAACATAGGTCGGTATAGCTCAATTAAAATTTATTGTGGAGTACAAATTGTTTAATTTATTTATTAATACAAATAGTATTGTTCAAATTTTTTTCCCCTTGTTTCACCAATAATGATTATCCATTTATAATATTATAACTTGAGACCAACATTCAAGCTCGAATACACCACGTTTGAGATTTAAAAAAATGGAAATGAATCGTCATTCAAATAAAGATAGATGAACAACATAATTCACGAAAGAGTTCAGAATGACACACTAACTAGCATACAGGAAAATAGATTTGTTCTAATAATTATAATTTCTCAATGTTATTAATAAATACAAATAGTATTGTTCAAAACAACTTTTTCTCGTATCACCAATATTGATTATAAGATCAAATAGCTCGACATTGGTTATATACCTTTAAGACATCACCAAAAGCACCTCTTCCTAACCAGTGTAGTTCTTCAAACTCATTTTCTATCCTAGACTTGCCACGGGATGAAAGGTTCCATGGTGTGAAGTCGTCCATATCATTGTCTCCAAACTGATTCTCATTCACAATTTCCTGAAATTTTTCACCAAAATTTCTGAATAACAAATTTTTTAAAAAGTAGTAAATTAATTAATTATAAATTTTATTTATGACAAGATTTAAAAATTGAATCCATACAAAACAAGATAGAGGTGGAAATTCAATAATTAGTTGGTAGCACTATTTCAATATTTTAATTTTTGCCTAAGTTAAGTTACACATTATGCAAATCCATGTAGGGTGTTTGAAAAAGAACTCCCTAGTTTTGATTTGCGCTACAATATGTACAAAGTGACGTTCACTATTCTAGTTTGTGGTATTTTATTCATCAACTGTCCACATAAATGCGGGAATTTAGCTTCTGCAGCTGGCAGGCCTGCTTGACCTTGCGGCGCAAGCGCTCACTTCAGGCGTTCAGTGCAGAGCAATGGCTACTACGCAACAGGAGGCTTGTGTTATTTGACTTGTGCAAACTGAATCTGTTATTCAAACAGTGCAACATAATTTTTGACATCAATATGGTGGTGAACCCCATACAGAAAAACCATTGATAAGATTGATGTGGAATATCGTCTTGACGTGTGCAGGGCAACAAATGGATCCCATTTTGAAGTTTACTAACATTACATTAAAAAAATATTTTAGGTATACTCTTTCATTGTATGTACTCGTTGATGTAGTTTTTCATTAATTTCACCATTAAATTTATACATAAAACAAGGGAGTTCTTTTTCAAACACTCTGTATTATGCAAATTAGAGAAAGATATGGTGATGATCAAAAAATCTACATCGAGTTTTTTGCATATAAAACCATTTAATGGTCATCTGAGATGGAAAAAAAAGTGTTTTCGGAATGATGTCAGTTTGTCGTTAGTGTAGTATTTTGCAGTAGAATTGTGTGGAGATAATTTACTCAAATTTTGTTATGTGGGCATATTTTGGTCATATCTCAAGAGTAAGGCCTTTTTTTGATGACTCAATATTTCGGGGAAGCTGTCATAAAAGAAAATTACAATTTTCTCAAAATCGACTCTAATGATTTGTGTTAATTTTTCTTCTTAGAACCCAAACAAAACTTATTTGTCGCATTTTTTTCAAAAATTCCGTTTTGTGAGTTATCGATAGAAACCAAAAATCGACTGTGGAACTTTTATAAAGTTCTCAAAATTAGCTCTACCGATTGTGTTACATATCGTTACTAGTTGTTGTTGCAAAAAATTATTTCATTTTAGTTTAGTGTCCATATCACAATTTAGTTTCATTTTAAGGATCCATGGGTAGTATCATTTTATCAACTTTTTAAAGACACATAATTACTGGATAGTTATGTGTAGTAATGATAACGAATGTACAATTTAAATAACAAACAGATTATTTTTCTTTTAGAATCTAAGTCACTGAATGTAATAATAATAAAGTTACATTTTTCTGACTTCGTTTACACTTCTCACCCATTTTGGAGTATCTTATCCATCTTCAGAATCCTCTGTCTATTGAGACCGTTAATACACTATTAAAATACAAAACATACACTTAACACACAGTATTTAAAATTACAAGACGTTACACGTAAGGTGCACACTGTATGAGTCCAAGGATGACTGCTGTATCACGTTTTTACAATTGTACAGCAAAGTCTACCAGAGATTCTTTTCTCTTGGATATTGATTGCTGTATCATGTCCTTGGACAGTCATATGATGTGCATCTTACGTGTTGTGTCTCGTAATTTTTAAATAATATGTTAATCATATGTTTTGTAATTTAAAAATGTATTGACAACCTCAGTAGAGCGAAGATTCTGAGGATACTTCAAAACGTGTAAGAAGCATAAACAAAGTCACTTGCCGGATAGGGAATAAGGTAACTATATTGTTATAATAAACAGATATAGATTTGGAAGTGTAAATTTTCAATATACGTTTAAAAAAATAAATGGATCCTAGATGAGTATCTAGTTGGTTATGTTTTGAAACAATAGCCATGATTTAAAAATGTTCAATGAATATTGATTGACTAATATTTAAACGTTTATATCTCACATGTAATCCAGCTGGCTTTACCTGAGTATCTTCAGCATTCAGTAAGTCCTTGAGCATTTCTTTTCTTTTTGTTGGTGTCAATTTTTGTTCATCCAGTCTGCACAAATAAAGAAATATTCTACTTTAAATAATTTTAATATTTAATAGTCTATTTCATAGTGATAACAAAGTACATCATCTATTCTTAATCTGACATAACACTTAAAATTTTGTTTTGTGTAGCTCATAAAATTTTTATAAATATAGTCTACTGGGCCAAACAACAAAAATAACATCTTATGGAATATGTAACCTTTCGCTGATCATGGAATTATAGAATTTATATTTATTGATTTTATTTACTGAATTTATATTTAAAACATCAAAGAAATTTATTCGGCGCCATTCTATGAGTTTAAGAATAGATATTTATGATTTTAATGATATAAAATAAATTGCTCAGGATCGTGAATCTTTCAGGAAAATGTACTTTTAGTTACAAACTAGAGATCTCTTTGAAAATACCAGATTTTAAAATTTGGTATTAGTCTCCATAAAATACATATATACCTGAATATTGATATTTTTCTTATAATCTAACACACAAATTAAACATTGAAATATAATGGAGGCGCCTCTGAAAAACATACATACATATCAATCCTATACTATGACATTACATACAAATGGATAAATTTTAAAAGTCCAAGGCCTTTCCTATCTTTAAACAATGTTTTATTTTGTCTATATTTTTGGAACTGTTTTTATCATTTCCACATAGGGTAACAGAAAAGTAAATCTTTCCATAACTCGTGACTATAGTAATATTAATTGTAAAATATATTCTGACTTTCTCAAATCTAATAATCTAATATTTGTAATGAGTTTGTTAAATTACAATGTTTTTGAGAATAAGTTTATTTTTTTTGTTCAAGTTTTTTTTTCAAAGAAATATAATGTACATACATCTAACGCAGTCGTCTAAACCAGGACGCAAATCACTGAATTTAATATATTGCCAATTAAAACGGGTTAGTTTTGATTCTTTCGCTCATTTGTAGCGTAGCTCTAGAAGAGAAGCGAAATCTGAGGCGATCAGCCTAATGAGAAGGTCTTATGTTGGCGAGATAGTCAATAGAACTACTCTCGCCGAAGGAAGATGAGCGAATGAGTCTCCAAGAAGTACTCTGTTCCAGCTTGGGTGTTAAATGCTGCGTTTCCAGCTTGGTAGACATTTTGGGCCAATTAGGGTCAACCTGATAATTAGATCGGCGCACTAACACACAGCACTGAATCTAATGTTTTAATTTTGGGAAATTATTGTTTCTTAATTTACTTAAAAATTATAAAAGTTTTAAATATTTATTTATTTCAATATTTGTTAAATATTTAGCATTTTCCAGTCATACAAATCGATAAATCGTGACTCTATAGCATTAACCAACCAATTTCGGAACACTCTCTGTCCGTCTATACGAGGCTTTGAATATATGATTGCAATACGAGAGATAACGCAAGTTTCCTGACGACATATCATGCTTACGTCATATATTGAACCAAGTACTAACCCAACAATGTACTTAGAGACCCAAAAATGTGAAATGTTACAAATGGTTGCCTAGAATCGCATCTGTATAAAAAATATTCCTTGTATCACAATGATTTTAGCATCAATCGATAGGGGAGGAAAAGATCATTCAATATTAGTCAATACCATTAGTCAGAGAGTAATTTTATTCCTTTTTGTGATAGAACCAAGAAACGTTTTACTATCGCTGCACAAGTTCAGCTGATGCAGTTCACAGCTGAGTGTGTGTTGAGTTTGACTCTGTTATATTTCCATATGGTTTGTTTCTTTTGCATTTATAATGTGTTTTGTTGGAATTAATTTACCTAATTGTAATTAGTGATGTCTAAATTCAAGTCATCTTCGTGAACTACTAGAAACAAGAAGTGGCAACCGTAACGGTTTAACTTTGATGAATAGTTAGTATTTACATAATACTGTACATCATACAATTTTGTAAATGGTTTTAGGTTAGAGCTTAATAGGGCACATAGACTATTAGTTTAGATTTTGTATGGATAAGAGACACAGGCTTACCTTGGAAAGTGGTCTTGGTTTAATACCTAATAGTTCCTAACAAATAGGAAAACACACCAAAGTTCTGAAATATTATTTTGTAAACACTGTTTACTTTCTCAATCAGTAGAGTGTAAAAAGATTATTGTAAATGTGTATTTATTATGATTTTCATTTTTTTCCTTCATTTTAACCAAATATTCAAACCTAATATATATATATTGAATTCATTAAAAAAAAGTGATTATCTTGTAAACAACAATACTGTAAATTTGGAACTTGTTTGTAGTTTAATTTACATTTTGGTTGTAAAATTTTAATAATTACAATATTATTCAATAATGGAGTCAGATAGGGAGATGGACTGATACTATTCAACTGTGTATTAAAAAAAGTAATAAATGAATGAAAGAGTAAGATGGAACAAATAACAATATCAATAGAATTAGGATAGGATATAAAAGAATGAGTGTTATATTCAACCTTTTGGCATAACCATGTCATATATTTTTTCTGAAATATCTGGACACAGCAATGACCCAGATAAAATTCCTGAACGATGTAACTGAAAAAACAGGCCTACAAATATTTGAAAAGTTGGGGTAAATGATATAACAAATTTTTACTTATGAATAATTTTTTAAAAATTCTAAGTCTAAAATTATTAAAATGAAAAACTAGAGATTAGTTAACAATATCACTTTAAACAGTTATTTATTAATTATTATAATACAAAATCATATTTGAAATATTTTTAATTAGTCTTTGATCTTTAGTAATTACAATTGAAATAAATGTTCAATCCAAATGCCTCTTGGCTTAGCTCAGTCTATATAGTAAATTTATATTTAGAAATATATTTTAATTAGTTCAATTAATCTCGGGATAGGCACTCGGCTGGGATGATTGTATTATTTTATTTTTAAAAACGCATATATAAATTGTAGTGAAAGTTTATTAAATTTTGAAAAAAAAAATTTAAATATTCAAGTTCTTATAATGGTTACTTAATAGTTCTAGGCCTTTAATAAGGTTCCTTTTAAATTGATAAAAAAAAAGAAAACGTTTAACTGTTATTAGACAGAATATACCAAATTCTGTATTTACACTACTTTTATTCACTGTATAAAAAAAATTAAAAAACACTTATTAATTATAAAAAAACTTTGGATGTGAATTTTTGGCTTCTTGCTATGTCGAATGCTACAATGTTAATAATAATTTTCATATCTAAGCGGGTTTTGCTTCGTTGCGGAGGGATCTCTTCTCTGCATCGTTTGTTGAAGTGCCGATCGTCTTCCGCTGTAGTATTTAGTCCTGGTATTTTATACCTTTTCTGGATATTAGGCAATTTTTGATTATACTGATACACTTTTAAATTCATATTGTTTATAATAATTCAATTTATGGGTTAATTAGTTGTTATTTAAATGGTTAAATTTTGTTTCTAATCGCGATTACAAATATCAGCTGGGCGTATATTTACTAATTCATTCGATAGTGGCTTTGGCTTTTTATTTTACCCTAATTTTATTTCTTCTTATTTATTAGTTTATAATGCTTAGTCTCAGATGTTATTTGTGCTGTTATAATGCCCTTCAAACTGATTTTTGATGAGGGTACTGAGTCTAAAATCATTTTGTGAAGTACAAATAACATCTTTTCTTTAACTATAAACATGTAACAATGAACTAACTTAAACTTGTTAATAATAAAATGACAAAACTAATAACAATTCTTTCATCTTACATGGTTAATAATATCATTTTAATTCACTTTTATGGCTGTTAATCGGGGTGGGGGTTTATATGTAGTTCTTAAGATTATAGTTTTTTTTTTTTTTATAGGGAACATTGTCTTGATGTAGGGTCTTTACTGGGTTTCATATACACTGGGACATTGGGGTAGGTTCTTCATGATTTGTAGTTTGTACTTTGCACTTGGTGGGATGGGATTGGGACTTATGTATAGTTCAATAAGATTGTAGTCTTTTGGTTGGGGCACACACATATAAAATTGTTTTCACTTCACTTGGGCTATATTGTTTCTTGGTTTGGTTTTTTTTTTATAATACATGTGAATTATTTGGAGTTTCTTCAATACATTAAGCAACATTTATCATTGTTTATATATGTTGGGTGGCTGTTATGTTATGGTTTGTGCATAGGTATATTTATATTTCGTCGTCTTTTTGTTCGGGTATAGGTTGATGATATAGCTTTAATAATGATACGTGGTAGGGACCATAAATTTTCTGGTGATCGTCGACTAAGGTGTAGGTGGATTTTCCAATTCTTTTATGTATTTTCAACGGTCCGACATAGATGGTAAAGAGTTTGGCAGTTTCTTCGTAGCCTAAGCTTGATTGAGGGAACGATTTTAGTAATACTAATTCATCCTCCTTAAAAGTTGTAATTTTGTGGGATGAGTTGAATTTTGCAGCACGTTTGTCTTGGATATTTCGAATTTTGATTTTAGTTATTTCTAATTTTTGCTGAAGGGGAATCTGTTTTTTAAAAGGGCATTATAATTGTCTGGTCGTTCTACGTGGATATGGTGTTGGTATTTGTTGCATCTCCCTGGTTTGTCGGAGAATATTTCTTTGTACCTGCATACTAAATTGGCCATTTGTATTTGTTGATCATAATTTAAATTTTCATTTGCCTTAAACATATCTATTATTTCACTGAGTTGATTATTTTCATTTTTATAATTACTTATTGGAGTTTCAATATTATTTTCATACTTTATATCATCGTAGCATACCATTCTGCATTTTGTTCCTTCGTTTTCTTCGCAGTCTAACTTCAATTGCAATATTTCGCTCTTTGCGTTAATTATTTTAATTGTATTGTCGTCGAAGTTTAAATCCATCTTCATATTACTTATCGTGTCTATCCCAAAAATACATTCTTTAATCAAATATGGTACAATCACACACTGTACATCGAACTCGAATTGTTTTATTTCTGCTTTTAGCATAACTACTTGTGAAATTCGTTTAGATTTATTATTTAAGGCGGTTGTTATGAAAGTATTGCTGACAGGTAATTGTTCAAAATGGCCTAATTTATTTTTATTATTTATGAACCACGTCTCTGATAAACAAGTAATGTTGCTACCTGTATCGAGGAGGGTATTGGTGTTAATTCCATTTAGTTTCACGTTGATGACCGGACATTTGTAAATTGTAGGTGGCTCGTTATTTCCGTCGTCTTCTTCTTGTAGGAGGAATTCTCCATTACAATATAAATTCGATATAATAACTTCGTCTTTGTGCTGCTGTCCTTCTTCGGTTTCTGGCCTATTTCCGATTTTATGTTTAATTTCTTGCACTGGAGTGGTTGGTGGATTGCTGAAGTCCCCTTCTTCTTCAGAATCACACGTGTAGCCATAGACTTCATTTTGTTTTTGACCTAAACCAGTGCGTTGGTGTTTAACGCGGTCTGATTAGGGTCGATTTCGGGTTCAGAAGCAGGTTTGGTTAGTGTGGGTGGCCTGGTAGTGGTGGCGATCATCTGGCATACCTTTTGTTGTTCCCTTGTTGGATATACTGTTTCTCGCTGCTGTTGGTATGCTGGTCGGCTTTGTTGATGGAAGTTTGTTGGTATAGGACCTGGTTGTCTGTCGTAAGTAATCCTAGGTGTGTATCTGGTGTTGTTGTACATGTGTTGTCCATTGTGGTATGCAGGTCTTTGGGTTGGCTGTTCTCCAGCTTGATTTCGGTAAGGGCGGTTTCTGTAATTTTGAGTGGTGTCGTTCTGCAGTGTATTCCGGTAGGATGGGCCTCGGTTGCTGTATTGATTGTTGTTGTTGCTTTGGAATAATTGGTGTTGTCGAGCTGTCGTTGTAATACTTGCTCCTTCTCTGGGATTGGCGGTGTTTCTGCGGCGTATCTCAGCGTTTGCTTCCTCGGTATCTTCCCGCTGTAACAAGTCTGCGAATTCCTTTATTGAGGTTATGTTTTGCACTCGTTGGGCATCCTGAATCCTTCTATCGAAGTGTTCCACAAGCGTCGCTATAATATCTTCCTCTGGAGGCTGGGGAATCATAGACTTCATAGTTAAGACTCGTTCGATAAAATATTCACTTCTAGTGAGTTTGCCTCCTGGTCGGTATTGTTCGTACTCGAGTTTCTGTCGTGATCCTTTTTGGATGTCCCTGTTCCAGAACTTAGCAAGGAATTCGTCGCTAAACTGCTGGAAATTTGAAATGTCGTTCTTTATCAGCTGCCACCATCGGCTCGCACTTCCCTCTAGGCTGTTCTCAATAATATCGAAGAGGCAGTCCTGTTGATCGCCGAGCTGTCCTATTTTCCGGGTTGTTAGGCGTTCGTAGTATCTGTTTAACCTGTATAAATAATCATTCGGGTTTGATTGTCTTCCATTGAATTTAGGTAATATGGGGTTAATTGAATTGCTAATATCGTGTCCGGTAGCTCCACAGGTTACAGTTATTGGTGGTAGGCTGTTATTATTATTGTTATTTTTAGGGATTTCTGCTATTAAATTTTGTACTTCTTGGATTACGTTATTTTTGTTGGCCTCGATTCTTTGATTTATCAAAATTTCCTGTCTGGTTAGAGATTCGTCTAAAAGTTGGCTATTGATAGTGGTGTCTAATTTAGTTTCCAATTCATTTATTTTCTGGCTATTATTGTGGATAGTTTGCTTAATATCGACCAGTTTTTCAGTAAATTTGTCTTCGACATGGCTGATTTGTATGGCTATACCTTCTTTTAGTCGTTCAATTTCGGATTGAACCTCTTGAAAATTTTGTTTTAAGTTTTGTTGAATTTCGGTTTGAGCTAATTTTAATTTCTCTTCTAAATTTTGATTAGTTTTGATTTGGTTTACATTTAATTTTTCTTCTAATTGTTGGCCTAAACTTAGTTGCATTTTGTCTATCAAAGAAGTTATTTGTTCTAATAGGTTAGGAGTGGTAGTGCTTTGTGTTTCCATTTGTAGGTGGTGGTCTATATTTGTAGGGTCTACACTAATTTCGGTTTCCCTATCTATCGGCTCAGTTGTCTCAATGGGGTTTGGTTGTCTAAGGATGGCTAATTGACTTTCCCTAGCCTTCTCGGTTTGTGTAATGTTAGGCCTCAAGTTATAGATTTGTTGTTCTTCTTCAGAAGGATTCATTTTATTTAAAATTGTAGGTAAGTATCAGTTATTATAGTTATTAGAAGGCTAATATTACAAGTAGGCCTATAGCTTATTTGAAATTAGGTTAATCTAACAAACATAAATTTAGATCCTTAAAATTAAAATATATCACTTATAAATCTAGACTTTGATTGAGCCTAACTTAAATATATAATTAGGTTAACTAAGTTTTTCGGTTAATATGCTAGTTAGTGCCAAGCTGATATGTGTAATTTCATAATACAATCATGCCAATCACGTTGCGCGCCAATTTTATAACAAATTTTTACTTATGAATAATTTTTTTAAAATTCTAAGTCTAAAATTATTAAAATGAAAAACTAGAGATTAGTTAACAATATCACTTTAAACAGTTATTTATTAATTATTATAATACAAAATCATATTTGAAATATTTTTAATTAGTCTTTGATCTTTAGTAATTACAATTGAAATAAATGTTCAATCCAAATGCCTCTTGGCTTAGCTCAGTCTATATAGTAAATTTATATTTAGAAATATATTTTAATTAGTTCAATTAATCTCGGGATAGGCACTCGGCTGGGATGATTGTATTATTTTATTTTTAAAAACGCATATATAAATTGTAGTGAAAGTTTATTAAATTTTGAAAAAAAAAATTTAAATATTCAAGTTCTTATAATGGTTACTTAATAGTTCTAGGCCTTTAATAAGGTTCCTTTTAAATTGATAAAAAAAAAGAAAACGTTTAACTGTTATTAGACAGAATATACCAAATTCTGTATTTACACTACTTTTATTCACTGTATAAAAAAAATTAAAAAACACTTATTAATTATAAAAAAACTTTGGATGTGAATTTTTGGCTTCTTGCTATGTCGAATGCTACAATGTTAATAATAATTTTCATATCTAAGCGGGTTTTGCTTCGTTGCGGAGGGATCTCTTCTCTGCATCGTTTGTTGAAGTGCCGATCGTCTTCCGCTGTAGTATTTAGTCCTGGTATTTTATACCTTTTCTGGATATTAGGCAATTTTTGATTATACTGATACACTTTTAAATTCATATTGTTTATAATAATTCAATTTATGGGTTAATTAGTTGTTATTTAAATGGTTAAATTTTGTTTCTAATCGCGATTACAAATATCAGCTGGGCGTATATTTACTAATTCATTCGATAGTGGCTTTGGCTTTTTATTTTACCCTAATTTTATTTCTTCTTATTTATTAGTTTATAATGCTTAGTCTCAGATGTTATTTGTGCTGTTATAATGAGTTTGGCCAGAGGAAGTGGGGAATGATAAAAGCCATGTATGGAGACATCTGAAGAGTTCAGAGTTACAAGTATACTGGAAACTCGATTAACCGCCAGTCTATGGATTGTACCAATGACGGTTGAGAAAATAACGGATAACAGAAATATCAGCCTTCCGGTGCAGTGACGTACGGTTGAGTCATAAGAACGCTCTATTTTTAGTGCAGCAAGTATTCGGTTGCATTCTATGTACTAAAAATAAACCCAGGTTTTAAGTTTTTGTGTAATAATTTTTGCTGTCTAAATTTTTCCACTGTTAACATTTTTTTTTCAAATTTTATTAATTTTTGTCTTATTAGTTTTATATAAATTTTTGACTAAATGGTTGCAATATATTAGATAAAGTGTTGGCCCTACAGGGTGAACTGTCCAGCCATTCCCAAGTTAAGAAAATTAAACTCTTGTGTATAATAATACCTTTGTAATCAATCAAATTTAATTGGGAACAATCATAAGCGTTTGAGGGTGGAAACAAAAAGATGGTACAAATTTGCTTTAAAAAAAAAATATGCTAAACAAGATCTATGATTTACTACAATTTTACTCATAATAGTATTAACTCCCTGCACTAGTAAAGCCCATTAAACCATTTCAATTTATTGATTTCTCTCAAGCATATAGGGGTAATGTGGAGCGCATAGAATATCCTCACATATAAACAGCTATATAATGGATATCAAACACTATAAAACAAATTTTATATCTCACCAAACAGTATTACAAAATTTGTAAGAAAAAACAAGACATTAATCGTTAAGATACTCACTATTTTGGCCAAATTATACATCTTTTTACAACAACATGTCAAAATTACATTTTTGACACAGCTTTTCTTACATACAACTAATATTTCTTCCATGGCCTCTTTTAAATCGACATATAATTATTTGTTCAGCCAGCAGGGCCGAAACATTTAGGAGGATAAATTTAAACAACATTGAGTCATTTCATTTTCCCAAGTAAATTTATATTTTCAATACAATAAACTGACGCAAAAGTCCAAGTCACTTAAATGTGAAATGGAAAGGTAAAATTGCAATTTTACTATACCACTAATAATATAAGACAAGCCTACTTGTCAACCTTGATTCAAACACGTCTTCATTTTCATCTCCAGCACCGATGTGAGAGGAATTCTTACGTCTTCGCATCTCTTGCTTCATTTCTGCTTGTTTGTTTTGTATCTCCAAAAGTATTTCTTGTCTCTTAAATAGAAAAGGAAAAATAAATAAATTATACTTAGATATGTTACATAAATTAGAAGTTATTAGTAAAAAGTAAAAATATTTAGGACATTTAATTTCGATCTATGAACTAATCAAGATCTAACTATTTTTATTTTTTAATGAGAAAAACCTTTACTCTTAAATCATTACATAAAGGTAAAGACACGTTCCTAAATTGCTGGTTTTTTTTTTAAAAAAAAGACCCAGTAATAACAACATATAGTGAAAACAAGTAAATTTTGTTACTGGCTGAGCTGAATAAGATAAACAATATCAAGAGAAATATAAAGCTTTAATAACAGTACTCATTAATAATCAGCTAATCAAGATATTCATGGCACTGGGAAAAAGTCAGAGTGTAATAACATTGCACAAATTTTTTAATCGCTCATCTCCAAAACAATATTTTAAAAAAACCAAAAGTAATCTACACCAAAAATGTCAGTTCAGTAGTTGTCATTCAAAAAGTGATAATAAACCATGGAGACGGTCTTTGAAAAATTGTTAACAAATATTTAAATAAAGGCCTACACTTGCTTCGCTTGAGAAAAATATGTCCTCAGTGTAAATAATGATTAAATCATGCTCTTTTTTCCAATTTTTGAAGGCAGTCTCACTTTTGTTTTTGTCCAATTATTCATGAACTGCAAAAATTTTTTATTTGCAATTATGTTAGGGTTATTAATCTTCACATTTCACTCATTTTTTCTCTTTTTTCCCCCTTGTTATTTAAATGCAAAAACACCACAATCATCATCATCTCATAAAAAAAAGGAAGAAGAGAACATAAAATAATGACTCTTAGCTCTCAAATTTTCAATAAATTTAAGTGTAGCTTTAAGAACTCAAGAAAAATATATTGGACCCATCTGTCCAAAATGACGGATCGTGAGTTATTGGTAAGAAACTAAAAATTAGAGATGGGGCTATTACAAAAGACATAATATTTCAAAATCAGCACATAACTGATTTTTTTTTTCAAATTTTAGTCAAAAGTGAAGATTAATTACCCAAACCTGTGTGCAAAATTGCAAGGAAAAAACTATTATAATTCAAGAACAACTGGCAAAATAACAATAATAACCTTGACCAAGGTCATTAAAAGCTCGATTTTAATCAAACATGATTTACGCTGAGAATATGTTTATGGCATAAGCTAAGCAAGTTGAAGCCTTTTTTAAATATTTTTTTCAAAGATGATCACTGGTTCATTTTTACTTCTTTACTGACAACTAGCGAAATGATATTTTTTAGATGAATTATTTTGTTTGATTAGTATTTCGATTGTGAATGGGTGTGTAAAACAATTTCTGCAATGTTTTTGTACACTTTATTTTCCCTTAATAAACTGTATATTCTATAACAGTATATACAATATTTTTGTGTGAATTAACAAATTAAAGATTTTTACAACAATTATATAGAAATTTTACCTGCCTATCCTCCTCTGCTTTCTGACGTTCAATTTCTTTAAGTTGTTGTTGCTTCTGTCTGTTAACCATTTCATCATAAAAAGATTGAAATTGAGGTTTGTTGTACTGTCGTAAGGCTTTCTGAAAGTAAATATAATTTGAAAAAATCAACAGATTTTGTAACTTTTTTTTAAATGCGAAGCTTTTGGTGTAGCAAAATCATGGTATCTAGTATTTATGTTCCAAATATTCAAAATTGGTAGGCAACAATAAAAATCCTGAAAATACATTTTTCTTTCAGCTCTACCTTGGATCAATAGTCCTTAAAACAACTGTGCGGTGTCCAAACAGATGATTTGCTCAATCAAATATCTTACAGCTTTCAGTCATCTTTTTTATTGTTGTTGTAGAAAGTAAAAAGGCTGCAAAAGCTGAAATTGACATTGTTTTATTTCAATGTCAAAAAACTTCAAATAGTTTTGTAAAATGTTGGTAAGGAACACCTACTTTTCAAATACAGTAGACTCTCATAAATCCGGACTATTGTGTCGGACGACCAGTCCGGATTCCAAAAAATCCGTATTTCCCGGAGTCGGAGATAAGTCGGCCGCGGGGCCGATATGAGCGGTGATAAGTCACACATGCAATCGCTATCGGCCCATGCTGATACCCAACGACACTTATTACACTCTGACACGTTAACTAATGGTACTGTTACTGTAATGTACATAATACAGTACTGGACTGCAATTAAGTAAAACACAGGGTAGGGTGTGTCAATTACTTCAGTCTCGCGGAAACTTCCACTGCTCGTGAATCATTACAAAATACGTCATTCATGCAATGCGGAAGATTGCGTGAAAATTGAAGGCACTAAAGCGGCAAATTGTTATTAAAAAAATTTTACCTTTCGGTCCGGATTTTCGTGATCCGAATTTATGAGAGTCTACTGTATAAAAAAAATGCATGGACAAAACTCGGAAATGAAGAAAAAAATTTTTTTTTGCTTGTTTTGATAAAAATCAATTTTTGTTGATTTGTAAGACTCTAATAAAAATTTGGTAAACATTTTTTAATTTTCATTTCCATTAGATAAAATGGTCCATTAGAAATTCATAAATTTGTTTTATTTATTACATTTCTGAATTGTAGTTGTTTCTACCACTGTATTTAAAACGAGGTAGATTTCAAAAGTAAAGACCAATCAGTTATAAAAAGGAATTGACAACACTGATTAGTTTGTGCATGCACAGGAACTTCAACCGGTCCATTTGGTTTAATGGATAAAGTTCATAATGTTCCCAGTCCATTGTTGTTTGTCGAAGTGACAGTGGGTTTAATATGAGTGCAAAAATAAACAATCCTGCCAGTTGTAAATTCTGATTAAATGCCAGAGATTAAATTTCTTAACATAATTGAACATAAAGCTGCTGAAATTTAGCATCAATTGTGTGAAACATTTAGGCCTCTGGAATGAGTGAAAGAAAAGTGAGGCAATAGTGTCCTGAGTTTATGGAAAGCCATTCATGATAAAGAGAGAAATGGCAGGTTAGAATTTGGACAGAAGATCTTGCTGATCATGTGAATGGGAAAGTGAGAGAAAATTGTTGTTTTACAATTAGTGATCTTTCCATAGAATTTCCATAAGTTTCGAGAACAAAATTGTAACTGGCAATCTATGCTACTAAACTGTGTAGACGATGGGTGCCACAAATGTTCAAAAGTGCTTACAAATAACAGAGATGGACATCTGGACATGTTTCTTTTAGACCATTTTCATAGAGACAGAGACAAATGTCTTTCCTATATTGTCACTGGTGACAAAACGTGGATTCCTTATGTCAGTGGCGAGTAGAAACAACAATCCATGCAATGGCTAATTCTAATTTAATCAGTGACTACCATCTCTTCCTACACCTTAAAAACAGACTTGTGTCTAATTGATTTGGGGTAATTGAAGAGATAAAAACCTCAGTGAAAAACTAGGTGAAATACCAGTGACAAAATTATATGTAGATTGTTTGAAAAAGCTAGTTTCACAAAAATGTTTGGAATGAAATGGTGACTACGGAGGAAAATACCGTAATGTAAGTTTGAATTATTTGGAACCATTAATAATTGTTCATTTATAATTTGTTCTTATTTTGTAACTGATCAGCCTTTACTTTTGAAATGAACTTTGTAATAATCTTTCTTTGACACAACAGCTTGTGAAAGACCTACACAAACTAGACAGGTATCAGTCAAGCGGTCCATGGTCAGTACAATGAGATACCTCTGACATAATTGTCATTAAAATTTACTAGCAATTGCAGCTACTCACTTTCTCACGATGCCATGTCAATACCTAATGTTTTGAGCCTACTTTGGAATTCAAAACTGCTGGCACAAAATGCCAGAGTACTAGATACTAGACCCTTCAGGAGTCACTATATTAATTGATATTGATATTTTAATGTGGATTGAGGAATACATGCTGTCGAGTTTGAGTCCAACTGTGGAATGTGTTATCTGGAAAAATGTTTAGTTTGTTTTTGCATCATTTTCAACAATGCAGTTGGAGAAATAATGCACCAGTTTAATAATTAGAAAACTCTTTGAACATTTTTACTTATAAAACTGTACTTTCTATAAATTCTATTTAAAACCTATAAACGCCTATTAGAAATAACAATTATTAGAAATAGATGTTGTGGTTCGGAAGTCAGATATCGGACAGTACAACCTCGTTAAGTCAGAACGCCGGGACAGCGGCCGATCTGACATAACAAAAATCCGTGATAGCCGGAGAAAGAGCAGAAAACACAAAAAAAAATGAAAATATACATACTATACTTACAATAATTTCCTTTATTAAGAAGAATAACACTTTAAAAATATTTACTCATCACAATAAAACAACAAACACATCTGTGGACTGTACAGGTATGTCTACTTTTTGGAGAATAAGCTTGTAAGTTTCTGTTGCATCCGCTTCGAGTAACGTTTATGTGCCGCACGGTCGCGCATCTGTTTCAACATGAGAAGCTTGGCTGGTGCAGTCTCGTTCTGATGCTCAAAAGACACCATCAATTCATCCAAGTGAGATGCGGCTTCTGTGTGACTGATGACTTCTGGTTCTTCAGCGTTTTTCTCGTCTGTATCATTTATGTTGTCTTTGTTTGAACAGGTCGCAATAATTTGCTCAACAGTCAGTTTACCGTAACCTTCGTCACTATCTTCTTCCAACCAACATTCAACGCCATTAATATCGACATCCGAGCAACCGTCCACCTGCCTAAATGGGTGACAATGACTCACCACTACAGTTAGGCATCAGATGTATAGTCACGGCAAACAAACTCGGTTGCGTGAACTCGGCAGAAACACAATCACAGTGAAATGCGCTCGTATAAAGCAATAGCGCTACCAAAATGCATATTTTATATTAATTTATATTTATTTATTGCAAAGAGATCCGACTTAATGAGTTTGTACAGTATATAGAAAACCCAAAAAAACTGGAAAGTACTTACATTTTAATTCACACCATCCAGAACATGTTAACTTGGTAACATAGGGCTTGTTTTGGAGGTCTAGGAGGGTTCCATCAAGAATGATTATGAGAAATCCAAAGAGATAGAGCGAGTTTCTGAGGAACTATGGGATAATGGATATCCCGTGGATTATATATATATATATATATATATATATATATAAAGCCATTAAAAACCTCAAACTAAGAAATATATTGATAGTGATACTATGGAAAAACCTGTGGCTTCAATATCCATTCCTTATGTAATGGGCTTATCCGAAAAAATACGGAAGATCAAATCTAAATTAAACATTAGGAGGAAGTTTATATGATTACATGTTAATAGTAGTAATTGAATATGCACAAAATATATACATAAATAGGCCTCCTCTAGAATTCATTTTGACTTGACCTACCTGACAACAATAAATACAGTATACATAGATACTGGCTATTATAGTTATAAGCATGTGAACTTTCAAATTGTTATAAACTAAAACCTTATAAGGATACTAGGATAGGTTAGGAAAATTTAGGCTACATATCAAATTTAAAATTAATCAGTTTTGTTGTAAATGTAAAAATGAAATGTTCAAAAGACTTTAAATAGACATTTAAAATCTAAATCTAAAAGATTATCCTCAAAGAAAATTTTTTGGGTTCAAGTTGAGCATGTGCTAGTGTGGGAGTCATAGCATGCAATACAGTATGCTGTCTTTTAAGTTACCAGAAGTGAGCTGTAGATGGCAGCACTAGTCTCTACATTCTTAATTTCTGAGCTTCAAAGCTTATCATGGAGATGGGCAATCTATTTATTTATTATGTAAAATCAATGGTTGGGCTTATAAAGAGGCTACCACGGTAGGCATAATCTGATCCTGTCAGACAATCAGGCTGCCCTAGATTCAGTTAAAGTTAACTCCAGACTGGTGTAGAAGTACCTCATATCCCTAACCTCGCTGTCATGTCTTAACAGAGTATAATAAGGTGTGTGTCAGGACATAGAGTTGAATGAGAAGGTTGATATCCTTGCCAAATAACTGAACAATGCCCCCTTTGTGGGACCCTAAATCTGAGAACATAGTCAAACAATAAGTCAATAAGAGTGCATATAACAGCATTCTTATGGCAGCAAAATGTGTAAGCAACTCATCAAGGGTCCAAGCTTAGCTGTAACAAAATCCCTGGTCAGGGTTAAACAAGAACACCTAAAACAGGTAGTTGCTTTCATAACAGGACATAGGCATTTCAGGGAACACCTAACGAAAGTGGGTTTCTTAAAAAATTGTTGATTGTGCAGGTGGGCAAATAAGTTTCCAAATATGTCCTCATGGACTCCAGTCATATTAGTACAGAAGAAGAAGATCGTTTAGATTCTTGTCATTGAGTGATGAGAAAGATACTAGTACAGAAGAAAATTCTTGAACTGGTTAAGGTACAGGAATTGATTGGCATTGGTAGCTTTAAGGGGAGCACAATAAACCTCTGGAACATGCACAAGGCCTCCAGCTTCCGGATTCCCAAGTATCAATTATCAATCAAGAACATTAAAGTACACAACAAAAGTTAAACAAGTCCAAATATTACCGTAAGGTTATCACTTACTTCTACGTGTGTGGCCAGTTCAAACACCATGACTTCTCCTTTCAGTTTTTCAGCTAAAACCTGTAAATCTTGCTTCAACTCCATTAATTGGTGTAGAGACATTCCTTTGCTTTTCTCCAATACAATTTTGGGAGGCCTAAAACATTGTTTCAAATAATTACCTTAAATGTCTTTTTTCTTTTCTACTTTTAAATTTTATTCAGGTATACTTAGCTGTATTCAACCTAAAACAACAATATGTTTTTAATATGGCTAAACTGAGTGTATTATTATTTATTTTTCCTTGGACATATTATATTTTATAGTTAACATCAATACAACACTAATATTATTGAAATGGCTAAAAATATATTAAATTTTTATTCCCGGTCAGGATAGTTTTATTTTTGTTATATAAAAAACCCCTAGTAGTGCACATTAATTGGAACAAGTTTCTTGTAAGTAAATTTCATAGGACAAACTTTTCTTTTTCCTTGTATCAATTCCTGTCACTCTGTAACTACCTTTAAAGGCCTCTTCACACCGCACGTATTAATACTCCGCCGACGTCTTAGTAAGACGTCTTAGACGTATCTCACAATGATATCATATGGGGTAGTTCAGACCGAGTATTAACACGAAGCCGACGTCGGCGAAGTATTAATACGGGAGGGAAAAATACCCCAGCTAGCTACGTGTCGCCACCGTATCTCGACTCGAGCATGCGCACTGAGCTGTTTCCAAATTTCGACTGTGAGCGCACTATTTTTACCAAAATTAAAATTTGTTTACGCTTTCACATCTATCTGATCTGTCTGTGTGTCTTTTAACAAGACTTCATATCTCTTAACTGAATAATGATATCTTAATGAAACTTGGCATACTTGTGTGTAGCTTACAATTACATACATTGGTTATATGGTTTATTGGTTAAGTGCTCCCCGTAATTAGTAAAACCCCTGCAATGCAACCCATGAATTCAAAGGTAAAAAAAGGCTAAATGATGTTTTTAAAATCCTATTTATATTCATATGCACAAGAAATTACTGTACAGCTACTGTTGACTATATATTGCGACTTGAATATATATAACATAAAATTAGACAAGTTTTCAAAATTAAATTGTAATCATATTAACATACCAGTATTACTTCTTTATTTACAAGACAAAATAATTGATGTTATCTCTATATATAAAAATCAATTGCCGTGCGGTCTCGCAAAATCTCGAAACCGGCTTGACCGATTTGAATGATTTATTTTTTGTTTTGTTCGTCTTAATTAGGGGGTGGTTTTGGTAAAAGGTTTTTGCAAAATTCTCTAAGTTTACACAACTTTAAAGTTTTAATGTTAATCTTATGTAGGTTGATTTGTTTTGATTTTATCAGATGGCTATTGATCTTTAGTTATCAGCTGGTATAGCAGAACACATTTTGTAAAAATATCAGTTATTTAATCAAAACAATAACAAATAGATGTATATGTGTGAGACTATGTATATGTTTAGCGAGACTATTCGACAGATTTAAGTGGCCGTGACAACAATTCAGTGTAGTTTTACAGTGTTCATTACAATGCCAAGGAGAGCTGACATAGGTCGTCGAAGTCAATTAAATGCTCGGCGAGCTTCTTCACGGGCAAACCGTACTGATGACCAGCGAGTGACGGATAATGGAAATAGTCATATTGGCATGTCCGAATTACGTTCTAGAGCGACTGAAAATGAACAACAAGCAAATAGATTAAGAATGCAACGAGTTCGTGCAAATCAAAGACAACTCCAGCGAGCACGACAAAATAAACATGACCGATTGCGCCGACACGATGCTCCTGTGAACCTGGAACGAGCGGCATTCCATTCTGATCCGGATATCGATTATGGTGCTGACAGATCAGTAGCGATGGGAGAAATGTCAGTCGTTTGTCCACATTGTAAGGTGTTGAAATTTAGCGCCAGAGAATCTCCTGGATTGTGTTGTGCGGGTGGAAAAGTGAAATTGCCATAACTGGTCCCGCCACCAGAGCCATTACACTCATTAGTTTCTGGAACTGGAAATTATTCTACCCATTTCCTGACGAACATCCAATAGTATAACAGTTGTTTCCAAATGACATCGTTTGGCGCAACGCATATTCTACGGGACAATTTCATGCCCACTTTCAAGATTCAAAGGCAAATTTATCATTTAGTAGGAGCGTTGTTACCACCACCGGATGCGGACTATCAGTTCTTACAAATTTATTTCATCGTCAATTTGGAGGAGAAAACTAATCAGCGTTGTGTTCACAATCCGATAACAAGGCGAACCATAGTCAAGGGATTGTAAACGTTCCTTCATCAGAACAATGAATTGATCAAATTGTTCAAAATTGCATTGGATCGGATGCCATCTGACAGCCATAATATCGTCACCAGGGCTGACAAAAGCCTGCGGGTGGGCACACAAGAAGGTTCAATTCGCCGACAATCGACGAAGTGGCAGTTGTTATTGTAGGAGAAGATTTGCAATCTAGAGATATCGTGCTTCATCGTCGGAACAATGAAGTTTATTCGATGGACCCATTCCGACCTTCCACCTACTGCATACAACAATACCAACTCTTCATCACTATCACTTGAATCGGTTTCCATACAGGGGATATGAAAACCAGGCTCACACCATGGCACTGTAAATGCCATCATAAAATTTAAGCGAACTCTTCATACAACGAGCTGTTGGCAGGTAGGTAGAGGGGGAAATACGTCTTCTATGTTGCTTCTGTGTAAACGGGGCATGAAAGACGTCGCTGAGGTATTATTACGCCGAAGACGTATTAATATCTCGGCTACGTGCGGTATGAAGAGGCCTTAAAACATCGGAACTTCAAGACTCTTAAATGGATACAGATATATGTTACTATACCAATTCAGCAATATTCCTCATATATATCTGTCCTTAAGATAAAAAGTTTGTCTTATAATTTTATTGATGATACCAATGTCCTTACTCAATGTTTTTAAATTTTTTTAAAAGTAATCTAATGTTTGTTGATTAATGATCAAGTTTTAAATTGTTAATATTATTTATTATTGCTATTACAATAAAGGAAACAAGAATTCCCTGAACCACAAAAATAAGAAACAAAATTAAGATTGTAAGCAATCCAGTATGTTTATTATATTACCCTTATGTACATTTTGATGACATAGTCATCATCCTCAGAGGTTTACAGTTAAACTAACTATAACAGGCCAATCACAAAGAGGTACGTCTTGCATCAGCTAACTCGACTACCTGGTACAATAAACAAACATACTGAACCAACAAGAAAGTATACTTTACCAAATTTTATAACACTGAACTATAATTTAATAAATTATAAATAGCAAAATAAAATAGACTAACTTAAATATTACTCTTTAAAATCAATAAAAAATTTAAAAAATAATCTCAAAATTAAATTACACAAATTATAATGATTTAAAATAAATAAACAAAATAAAAATGGAACTTAGAATATATTGTATACATAACATACAGACTAAATAATTCAGGTTAGAATTTGATAGGGCACATAGTTAATTAGATTGGTTAGATTTTGAATGGACAGGAGACAGGCTTACCTTGGAAAGTGGTCCTTGGTATTACCTAATACTACACAAGTAAGAAAACACACACAAAAAATAGTAAAGTTCTGAAATATTTCGTAAACACTCTTCACTTTCTCAATCAGTAGAGTTAAGAAGAAGACTGAATTGTTTTGTAATAATAATAATCTGTGGTTCAACGCGCAGCACAGATCCATCCTAGATCAAAACAATTCAGTATTCTTCTTAACTCTACGGATTGAGAAAGTGAACAGTGTTTACGAAATATTTCAGAAATTTAGTGTTTTGTGTGTGTTTTCTTACTTGTATACTATTAGGTAATACCAAGGACCACTTTCCAAGGTAAGTCTATGTCTCCTGCCCATACAAAATCTAACCAGACTGAATAATTCAGTAAGACATGCTTCAAATCCGTGTCAGTTACCCAAGGCAAGACTTGCTTCTTTGTGATTGGTCAGTTAAGAGGATAAGAGCGAAGGAGAGCACTACTTGGGACTTAGCTTTAGGTTTATATTTAGTTTGCTTGTAAACATCTGAGGATGATGACTATGTCATCGAAATTTACATAAGGGCGATATAATAAACATATTGGATTATTAAAGTCTCAGTTTTGTTTATTGTTTTGTGATACAGGAATCCTTGTTTTCCTTATTGTGAATATCGCCACAGGACTCCATGAAGATTTGCTTATTTTAAATATAAGCTAGTTTTAACATATATATATATTAGTTTCTGTGACGAGATTGTGATACATTTCTATAAATGTTCAGGAAATAAAAAATGATTATGATTATGAAGGATAAATTATAATAATTATACTTACTCTTCAGGATAGTTTTCAGTACATATGATGTGAAGATCGACAAAAGCATGAACCTCTCTTGCCCCCATACTACCCTGTTCTGGTCCCAATGATAAGACAAAGTTAGGTGGTAGTTTAATTGATAGCTCATCATTATTACTGTTAGTCAGTTGCTCGCCAAATATTGACTGAAATAAACTAGAAGTCAACAATCTCAATAATCAACAATCCCAAGTCAACAATAAACCCAGAGTGGTAAATCTTTAGGGTATAAACAAATTTAATAAAGTTATGTTACTTAAGTGCAAAATAAATATTGTGTTTCTCAAAACTTAAGTTTTAAATTATAAACAGGTAATATGTATTTATTATATTTAGGATCAGTTTGTCCAATTGGTGTAGAAACTGACCTAGTGGTGTGTTCACAAACGATTTGTTTACATTTTAACAAGATGTTACTACAGTAGCCTCAGAATAGGAGTGTGTCTGGTGTAAGAGGTGTGTCCTCCCTTCTAATTCCTTCCCTAGCCTGACTTGAAGGTACAACCCATTCCAAGAAAACTAGGTACACAAGTTACTGCTTAGCTACATTTAATTCCTAAAGTTACAACTTCGTGACAGACTGCATCTTACTTATCTTATGATTTTGCCAACTTGCACAAAATATTAATTTATAAAAAGTTACAAAAACTAAAAACTAACAAAGTATAAAGTTGTATAAAAAAGTAAATTTATGTAATGTTAAACTGTAAGCAGTTTTTACATAAAAAAGTAATGACAAAAATATTCAAAACGAGAAAATTGTTATATTTTTCGGCTAAATAATAACTTCCTAGATATCTGCCATTTTGTTTGTTACAAAATAATTTAAATGATGGGAACGGTTTGAATAATTTATAAAAAAACATATTATGTTACCCACTTTCAACTTATTTAACATAAATTAAATTGTCCATTCGCTTTTTTTAAATTAAAAAAAAGATTTTGTTTTTCATAAATTAAGATAATTCAATATTATTTTGGTTTAGGGTAATTTTGGATGTTGTAGATAATTATCAAGAATTATGTTTTGAGTTTTTGTCATAACTCAGGTTATCCATTGTCCTAGTAAATATTAATAATAATAAATATAATTTGGCGTTAATATAAAAAGGGGAATTGTTTGTGTTTTGTACATTTTTCTTAAAACGAATCATTTTCATGAAATTTAACATTAAACATTTTTAATGACAGCCATTTAGAATTTACATGATAATGTTTTAGTTTTTGGTATACTGGTAAAAAAAACATACAAAATTTGTATAGCCTACCAAATTTCGACTCAAAATCTTAAAAAATTTCAAAACAATTATTTTTTTCAAAAAACACAAAGTGGCCAAAAGATGGAAAACAAAGCGTTTCCTGGACATATGTTTACTGGAACCTTTTTCTTTATTTTGAGCCATGTAACATACAAAGTTTGGCATGACATTTTCTGAACACTATGTAAATCGAATAGTCAAGCTTAGACCTTGAATGAATGAGATAGTTTTAAATAACAAATATTACATTTTTTGTTCATTTAGTAAATGTTTTACTATTAAAACTTTTTAAATAACGATTTACAAAAAAATAAAATATACATTTATAAATAAAACAACCAATTGTTACATTTTCTGTTCATTAACAAAAATTTGTCTATCTCTTTAATATGCACCTTTCTGCATTTTTGTAAACGTTTTATTCTTATTCATACCGATAAAGGAAATGAAAGTGGGACACGTATTTACACAGAAGCAAATGAGGTCTATATTTTTTTATTGGGGTTGTACCGTTGAAAGCACCCGCAACAAACAAAGTGTGGGGCCCCTCTTTTCCTCTCAACCCCAGACACATTCCTACCATGAAGATACTGAACCGGTTTTCCACTATCCAACATAATTATCACTAATTAAGCTTTTGTTAAGTAACAATTTTTTAAGTACAGCCTGCTTATTCTCTCCTTCTGTCATTGGTTGAACTGTTTTACAAAAGAAAGCCACCTTTATCTAACCCATAATAATATAATATAGATTATCAAAATGTGTTTGTTTATTATAACATAGTTATTTAAACAAGGAAAGAAAAGTTTTATCAAAAAATTTACCTAACCTGAGCTCACAATGAAATGGGAAATAAATTAATGAAACTGGTTTATAAAGACACAAATTATTTTCAAACTACGCTTGAACAACTTTAGTTAAATTATTAATAAGTATAGGAAAAAAGTTTATTGTGCTGTGTTTTTGTTATGATTAAGAGAGGAGTTTGATAGCAATCATACGTAAAAAGACGTCATTACTTAATTAGCCACCATTGTGATCGATCATATTTGGTATAAATTATCATCCTGATGTTTGACACAACACCAAAATAAATATTAAACAACAGCCCGTGCTTAATGAATATAGTAAACACTATTGGGAAGGGGTAGGGGTTAGTGGTAAATTTACTTATTAACAAATATTACACAGCATACTGGCCCGTATCAATATCTAATCTGACAAAAATTTTCAGTTAATTATGAAGGGGGATCACGTATCATGCTCAACAACATACCAGGAGGTTAGGTCTCTACTGTTAGGATGTCCTTAGCTAAAATATAATAATAAAGAAAACTAACACGGCACAAATAGGTATATTTGTGCAATGTTAATAATTCAGAAAACTAACATGGCACAAATAGGTATATTTGATCTGGTGAATCACTTTAGTCCCATTGTGGCCTAATGTGTATATCACTCGCCAACAATGTTTGAACTGTTTAACGATCTCCATACAGAGTTGAGATTTGTGTTTTTTTGTGTTGTATAAGTGTTACCTGAAGATAGGTGAATGTCTTAAACTGCGGTCATAAGGAAGTTATTTCTACGATAGAACAAGGTCTTACATACCAAATACTGTAAGGTAAAAATAACTAGTTTATTAGTTTTACACTAATCCGTAAGCTAAAATCATGGAATTTGAATCTGGTTATTTACAATTACAAGTAGATAGCTTACCTATAAGCTATAAGTTATATTTTACATTGGTAGCAGTGTTTAAAATAATCCATTTCTTATTACCTACTTTATTACATGACAGTATTTTATTCATTGATTTACAAACTCAAAATTAAATATTATTATATATATATATTCAATAATATGTAACATATAATAGTCCATTCTATACAGTTTTAGGCTAAATGAATATTAAAATATTCAATGATTGAAATTTTATACGTTTAATAATGTCAGGTTTAACTATCCATTAACACTAATGGAAGTGGAAAAACAGAAAAACATTTAACAATAAGTTAGGCCTAAATACTTTTTGTATTTAAAAAAATAAACTACATGAGTACATGTGTTGATTTTTGTAAACATCCATTTTAAGTGTTTCCTTTACCTTTAATACTTCGAGTTCATTAAGTTGTCTTTCCTGCAATGATTCTGCCATGAACATTAGTTCAGTATCATGACTATAGTATCTCCATCATGTACAGTTATCAATACAATATGTCTAGTACAACTGTTTAAATTTATCTATAACAAACACAATATTTTCTGTTAGAATAGATAAGATATAAACAACAGTATTTTTTTATGCTTAGGATTGCTGTTTGGGTCAGATAACGATATGCTGTATCATAACTCAATGTATTTCAAGTTATTTTTATTTTTCACATATACATATAGAGAGTTATGTGATGGGTAAATAATCAATGTCGACCCATAATATAATTATCTGATTGTTTAAAAGCAACAAACGTCTCAGTCATCATCGCCTTATAAAAAAAGGAAGAAAATAAGATAAAATAATACTCCCAACCCTTCAATGCTCTAATAACATCAGGGTTGTAAGAGAACAAAAATTACTTAAGAAAGAACTCATAGTAAATATGAAAGAACAAATGAAAAAATGTGTAGATCCAGCTAGGGTATTACGGATTTGACATGCCCATACCTAGTATAGTGAGCCCCTGAGGGACTTATATATGCTATATAGACTATATATATTAACTCCTTGTTAATGAAAAATACAGTTCACGAGAAAATTAAAAAATTCAAAACCTTTGATATTTCTATCTCCAAATTAGTTGATTATGTGACAAACTTCCATATACATCATTAAAATTATTTAAGTAATGGGGCAATTTGTCCGATATATCTAGGGGCGATGCATCTTGCTTTAAAATTTTCACAGATAGGCTATATTGTGAAGTGTATATATATATATATATATATATATATATATATATATATGTGTATATATATATATACGATCTGTTTGCTGAGACTTTTATAATGTGTATAGGCTAGGTGTTGCCGCGACCTACCCCTCTCGCCGTTTCGTACCTCGCTTAGGAACGTCGCTTCCCGCGACCTCTTGCTTCTTTTGTGATTCGAACCTCGCTTTGGAATGTCACTTGTCACTTGCTGTTCAATCGCGGACAAGACCAAGTTGCTCACTTTTACACTTTTATTAATCAAAGATATTGCGAAGCTTGGCTTTTGCAAGTATGAGTTTGTTCTCAATAACTTACAATTTTCTATTCTACGAAAATTCCCTGAATTTTATTTTATCGCTCACTGAATTTACTATTTACCTTTACCCACTCTCTCTCTCTGGGGAAGTGCCTTTTGGAAGAAATCGGCTCCTGAATTCTGATAATAATTCTTCAATACTTTATATTTCTTATATTTTACCAGAGCACATTTATATTTATGAATTTCTTACTCTTCAGTTATTTAAAAAAGCAATGTTAAAAAACCAGAATGGTAAATGAAAAGAATTACACTTGAGAATAAACTTTTATGTCTTATTTATCATCAAACACATTAAAACAATTTTAAATTTTATAACACAACAAACAACAAAATATAACACAATTAATCTAATATAAATTCCTTATTTACTAATACAAATTGAAAAAAGCTTGACTATTCCAGCTAGGACTACAAATAGTTTTTCCTTAACTCAAATAGTCGTATTTAAGTTTGAAAAATATTTTAAACCAAAGCAGAGTGAATTGAATTTAATGAAGTTAATATTTCAAAATTTCCCCAATGAATTTACTTTTCTCGAATTATTCCTTAGATTTAGTGTACCTTCACACTTAACATGAAGATCTTGAAGTTGTGAAGTTCTTTGCTGTAATCGGTTTATGATGTCCTCAAGTTATTTTCTCTCCAATTCCTGGATATTTTAATGTTGTTGACTGCTGGTAGTAATTTCGTATCCCTGCTGAGTAGCCTTCTCTGTAGATGGATCTTCTTGTAGATTGGTTCTCGAAATTAGTTGAAAATTTTTTATAAGTTACTTTTACTATTACTTGAAATATTTATCTTGAAATTTGCTAAGTTGAATTTAGAAAAAATTAGTAGACTAAAGAAACGTCCTTTCTGTCCGGCGACTGAGACTAGAGTATCCGTCTTTCGACCGATAATTTTGGTTCTCCCTTTCTGTGGGAATGTTAACGCAAAAGGTAACCACTTTTTCTCCCTTTCACGAAGAAATGTCTCTTCTGTATATTTCGTAGTTTTCGGCTGCTTTTTTCCGAAACTTTTATACTAGAAGCTGTTCTAGGTTTAGTTTTTATCTATTGTATTGATTTTATTAACTATTTTCTATTAAAAACCCTTTTAATAGATATTTGGATCTTTCTATTATTTCACTTTATTTGTGTTAGCAGTTGGTCAGGCGAGTCCAACTTCTGATCTGTGACGTCATGCTACTTGCAGCGACTTTCATGAAAAATCCTGTAGATTGTGATTTTGAACACTTTTTCGTACATCTTGCTGTAACTTTTGAACGGCTGGCCCGATCTTCGATTTCTCTTCGGATTCCTCTTCCTTCCGTTCTTGAGGGTCTTGTCGAACTCGATTCGTTGTTTTCGGCCGCGTATTTTTCGAGTTACCGCACTTTTCCCGAATGTCTATTTTTTCACTATCTAACTTTTTATTTAAGTCTTTTTTCAAAATTCCTTTGCATAAAAGTTTTTCTCCTGGTCCTATGACGAAAATAACTTTTTAGTTTTTCGTCGTAACTCGCTTGGCTCTCGAGTTATTGGTGCTCGAAGTCGTGACTTTTTGAGCGTCGTATTATTTGTTTATAAAATCCCTCCCATTATCAATTTTCAACTCTGCTCTGTTGTTTTGCATTTTTACATCATTAACACACATTATTCATTTCTTATTTCTCCCCTTTAACATTTATTTTCACCGCTTTTGGGCTTTAACTTTTTACCTTTTGTTATTATTATATCTCCCCCATTTTAACTTTAAATCTTATTTTGATCACATATTATTATTCCCTACGGTTGTCTTTTCAATTGCTATTATTATTATTATTTAGTTTATTCCCCTTTCACCTTTAAAAACTTAAAAAACTCTCTAAGAATGACTTTCTAAGTCCATTCTCCCCTTGTTATTATTATTATTATTATTATTTATTTTTTATTTCTGATTATTATTATGTCCCCTTTTGTTATTATGACTCTATTACTTTTGATTTTTGAATTTCCCCTTTTTGCAAATTTTAGGTTTTTGAACCCTTCTAATTTCTTTAATAACTTTTTTGTTTTGAGTACTTTTATATTTATTTGTTGATATTATTAGTCGACTGATTCTACTGAATAATTATTTAACTTAATATTTTAGTTTTTTAATAAAATTAGAACTACCATAGGTTGGCTTTTCATGCTTGGACAAGCAAAGTTTTGCCTTAGCCTCGCGTGACGTCACCGCACTATCGCATTCCCACTTTATTGAGTTTAGCGCGCCAATTTAAACGTTTTAAATTTAACATGAGACTAATGACTTTCTCATTCCGTCTCAGTGTGTAAACAGTTTATACATTATCTATAATTAATGTACTTGTTTATTAGCCAATCTACCCTCAGACCCCAGGGGCTCACATCTTGTGGGTACGGGATTGGCAATCCCGGGGTGCTCGAGCTGGATCTCATCTTGTTTCAACTAGTCTTGGATGAGATCCCTTCTCTTTGGTCTTTTCTGTCAGGTATCCCTTGACCAAATTTTGTTTTTTTTCGGCCCAGACGCTATTAGAGTATTCGAGGGCTAGGGTGTCTTCATCTTTTCTCAATCTTCCTTCTTGTTTTTGATTGAATCTATGATAGAATGTATGATTTAAAACAGAATTTACCCCAGGTGGATAAGCTAGAAATGGCGAATTCCACCGTCGATTCCGATCGGGTGAGAGCCCCGGTGGTCGACGCCGGCCGTGCGGATTCTGGGGGCGGTCAGATGCACGTTACTCAACTAAAGGGGGCAAATATTTTGGCCCAAAACACCATGGGTGAAGTAGACCCATTTCACAGGAGCAAAAAAGTAATGATATCTCCTTTGAAACCAAGGAGTCATTCTGTCGCTGAGATAAACTGCAAGATTTCCAAAAAAACGCAGGAAATGGATAGACATGATATTGCTCGAGATGTTATTGGCACAGGCCTGGTCCATGAGAGGAAAGCTGCTGAAGGTTCGAGCAGTAGAATCGATGATGGTGGTGAAAGACAAGCAACGACAGACGAAGTATTCTATACATTGCAAGATCCGGTTTCACGTACGGTAATATCTGCCACGAATAGGTGGAAAGGCTAAAGGAGCAAATCGAGGAAGCGGACAAACAAGAAGAGGAACAGCTCAAGGGTATTAAAACAATCCTTAGAGAAATGCAGCAAGCAGTGGAAAAGCAGAAGAACGTCAACATGGCCATTAAAAATGGAATGATTTATTTAGAAGAGGGGCTGGAGGTACTGACAGCCTGCAGGAAGATACGGGAGAATGCCATCCATAGCCTGGCCGAGAGAGCAACCATGCCCGTCGTGGCTGAAGTCAAAGACTGCCAAAGCCTCCCGCCAAGGAAGAGACCCAGAGTGTCTAATACAAGCCAGGGGACAGGAGAGACCTCGGATAGAATTGACAAGACGGAGACAGTGATGGATCACGGGCAGTGGAAAGTGGTAGCTCGGAGAAATAAAAGAAGTAAACAAAGGTCATTGGCGGAATATCGACACGAAACACCAGCCACACCAGACATGCAGGGCAGGGATGGGCAGATTAGCACGAGGAGGATTGAGAGGAGAAGGAGGAAAGTTAGACAGAAGGCTATGATCATCAGACCAGCCGAAGGTAAGAGTTATGCGGATGTACTGGGAACAATTCGGAAAAGCATCCGCCCCGAGGACTACGGTGCAGAGATACGTGGTATCAGGAAAACAAAGGAAGGCGGTCTGCTTCTGGAGTTAGGAGGCTGCCAAGATCAGGAAGCACTACAAGCGTCTCTAAAGACCGCAGTCGGAGAAGGAGGAGATGTCCGATGCCTGGTGCCCCGTTGAAACTGGAAATTCTGGACCTTGATTTCTGTACATCAGAAGAGGAGGTTGGGGAGGCTGTCCGACTGGCATTAGATAAGAACCTGACAGGAGAAATGAAGGTCTCTATGTTGAGGACCCCCAATGCTAGAGAGCAGCGTGTGGCAATAGTCGATCTGGAGGAGGCGCCGGGATGTAGGTTGCTAGAAATGAAGAAGATTAAAATCGGATGGGTAGTTGCCAGAATGAGGAGCCGAATAAAACTCAGACGATGTTTCGGATGCCTACGATATGGCCATACAAGGAGCGAGTGTAAGGGCCCGGATAGGAGCGGCCTTTGCTGGAGATGCGGGAAAAATGATTACAAGGCAGCACAATGTGGAAGAGAGCCACACTGTATCCCTCTGAACGGAAAGTGAGTACAAAGTACCATTGAACCATATACCAGGAAGCGGAGCTTGTAAGGTGTTTCGGGACGCTTTGGAGTCTAAGAAAAGAAAAGTTCAGAGATGGTGAAGCTGATACCGGGGAACTTAATCAGGTGCAGAGCCGCCGATGGATTGATGGAGCAGCTAGCACGAGAAAAGGAAGCACAAATTGCCATCACCAGCGAGCAGTACCGAAATAGAGATAGACAGAATTGGTTTTCAGACTTCTCGGGCAGAGCTGCGATTTGGATTGTGGATCAGCAAGCGGTCCCTGTGAGCGATGCTGGATCAGGCAACTGTCACGTGTGGATAAGGAGTGGATCTGTGACCTACGTTAGCTCTTACTAGTCACCAAATGAGGGTATTCAGGTCTATCAGGAGAGGCTGAACGCCATCGAGGATGTTTGTGGAGATCTCCGCCAAAATATATTACTTGCAGGAGACTTCAATGTAAGAGCCGTGGAGTGGGGAATGCCTCATACAGATAGCAGGGGAAAGTTGTTGCTGGAAATGGCGGCAAGGATTGGACTCTCGGGTCTTAACAAAGGAAGTACACCAACATACTCTCGGCCTGGATATGGATACTCCATCCCGGACGTCACACTGGCCTCAGAGGGATTGTTACCTAAAATAGAAGGCTGGCAAGTGATAGAAGACTATACTGGGAGTGACCACAATTATATAACCTTTCTTTTGGGGGCGAACAGAAGAGCGTGTTATCCACAAGACCAGTGCCACCTTAGATGGAATCTAAAAAAAATGGATAAGGAACTGCCGGTTGAGGCATTTAAGTTCACTGTACAATGCCGGCCTATTGAATACCCGGAGTCGCCAACTGTGGCAGAGGCAGAGTCCATGGTAGAGGGATTCACTCGCACAATGCGGCGGGTTTGTGACCTGGCTGCGCCACGCCAAAGAGTGGACAGGCAGAGGCAACAAGCTTATTGGTGGACCGAGGATATAGCCGAGCGCAGGCGGAGGTGTCTTCAGCGCAGAAGAAGGACACAGCGAGCTCGGGGCAGGGCTGGGGCGACCATATTGGCACAAGAGCAGAGGGTAGCCAAGAAAGAACTATCACAGGCAATTCAAGAAAGTAAAGAACGTTGCTGGAAATCTCTCTGCGAGAAGGTTTACGAAAACCCATGGGGATTGGGATACAAGTTAGTGAAGAAGAAATTTCGAGGCGCGAGAGCCAATTAATCAATGGAAGGAGGTATGGTGAGGAATATAGTGGAGACGCTTTTTCCCAATCACCCGCATGTGTACCGTCAGAGAGAGAGAGGACAGAGGATGCTCAGGTCCCGTTATTCACTGAACAGGAACTCCTTAGAGCTGTAGCATCACTAAAGGACGGGAGGTCAGCGGGTCCAGACGGAGTGACGTCGGAGGTGTTGAAGATGGTCGTGAATGCGAGACCTCAGTTGCTTCTGAACATGTATAATGCCTGCCTGAAGGCAAGAATCTTTGCTTCTAGCTGGAAAATCGTGTGTTTGGTGCTGATACTGTAGGTAAAGGAAAGGGTGATCCGGATTCCCCATCAACCTATAGACCCTTGTGCATGTTGAATGTAGCGGGTAAAGTAATGGAAAAGTTGATAAAGCCAAGGCTCCAGCAAGCTATACAGACGGCGGGTGGTCTTTCACATCAACAGCATGGTTTTCAAAAAGGTTACTCCACGATAAGTGCATTAAAGCAAGTAATAGAGGCGGTTAAGAGGGTGGACCAGTCATGTAATGCAGCTAGACCTGTGGTGCTTTTGGTGACATTGGATGTGAGAAATGCTTTTAACTCGCTGAGATGGCCGGATGTCCTTGAGGCATTAGAACAGATATTCCGGGTACCAGAGTACCTGTTAGGGTTGCTGAGGAATTATCTCCAAAATCGATGGCTCCTGTGTGATACGGATACAGGACGATGGTCTAGGGAGATAACAGCGGGGGCCGCCCAGGGATCCATATTGGGACCAGACTTATGGAACGTGACTACGATGGACTTCTGAGACTGGAGATGCTGGACGATGTATACCTAGTGGGTTATGCCGATGATGTAGCAGCTGTGATCACATCGCAGAGTGTCGAGCTGGCTCAGCTACGACTGAACCAGGTAATGCGCCGCATTAAGACATGGATGGAAGAACACGGCCTACAATTGGCTATTGCCAAAACGGAAATGGTATTGCTGACCAGAAGGCGAATCCCCACACTCATCCCTATGGTTATCGGATCAGAAACGATTAAAACCGCAAGATCGATCAGACACTTGGAATTTATGTTGGACAGCAAGTTGAACTTCGGGGATCATCTGCGGAAGACCTGTGACAAAGCAGTGGTGGCGGCCTCTTCGCTGGGGAGTATAATGGCTAATACTGGGGGACCAAGTGCGAGCAAGCGACATCTCATATTGACAACAGTACAGTCAATCCTACTTTATGGGGCGGAGATCTGGGCGGATGCGGTTAAAACCCGAAGATACCAATCTCGACTGGCTTCAATTCAACGAATTGGGGCACTGAGAATTTCTAGTGCATACCGTACCGTGTCAGAACCGGCAGTGCTTGTGTCATTCCAATAGATTTATTAGCACAGGAGCGGAAGGCAATCTACGACCTTGAAGGAATGCTAGGTAGACAGAAGGCTAGCAGAAGGGGTAGGGAGGATACCATAATCAGATGGCAAGAGAGATGGAACTGTGAAACTAGAGGTCGATGGACAGCTGCGCTGGTGCCAAACCTACAGGATTGGATGAAACAAAGACATGGTGAAGTAAACTTCTTCCTCACGCAGTTCTTAACGGGGCATGGGTACTTCCGGTCTTAACTGGGAAAGATGGGGAAGGTAGCATCCACTAACTGTAGAGTGTGCAAGAATGTAAGGGATGATGCAGAGCATACGTTCTTTAAATGCGACCGCTTTGTAGAACAATAACGAAGCATTAGCAACATGGTGGGAGAACTAGCCACTGGGACTATAGTTGGAGAGATGTTGACGTGCAGAGAGTGCTGGGTGGCAATTGCAGAATACATCGAATTGGTACTGAGGTGCAAGAAGGATGAGGGCTGGCTAGACCCATAGCAGCCAGAGAAGAGGAGCCACAGATAGGCTAATAGCAGGCGCCATTCCGAAGTAATGCGGGAGCGGTCCCGGAGTGGGGAAAACGCCTGGCAAAGAGGAAGGTTTTAGTCGGTATGCTTTTGGGAGAGTCCGACTCATAAGTCCAATAAGGGACGAGTGCATAAATACGCATTTTGCCAAACCTCTATAAAAAAATAAAATTTAAAAAATCTACCCTCAAGGACTCATTATTTGGCAATCCCAAGGGAACTAGCTGGATCTACATCTTTCTTCATGTAGTCTTAGGTTAGATCCCTCTCACTTTTCTGATCAGGTCTCTCTTTCCCAACACTCACGCTATTAGAGTATTCAAGCACCCAAGGGTTTTTTTTTATGTTCTTTTCTTCCTTTTTTGTTATTATAAAGTGATGATTACCAAGAGGTTTTTCAACATTAAAGAACAAAGAAAAACAAAAAATATTAGCCATTCTCCTAGGGTCTTAAAAATTAAACCGTATAAAAATTAAAAAATAGGAACTTTCATGAAGGGTTAATTACTCATATATCATACTAGGCTAATTAAATCTTACAGTTATAAGGTTTTGTTATCATAAATTATTATCAATTTATATTTAAAGGATAAAATTGATAAATTTAATTTAATACATTATTTTTTGATTAAATATAACATAAAAAGAAGGGTTATCATTCTAACAAAGGTTAACATTACTACATTTTACAGATTAGTTATTGTTATTGCCAGTAAGTATTGACATATCATTTTCTCACACATAGCCTTGTAATAAACATTACATTAAATATTTTGATGGATAAAAATGAATATATACCCTATTTAGTTTTCATCTGATCCACTTTTGTGTTTGCCTTATTTATATTATTTACAAAATGTCTGAATCAGTCGATGCATGCTTTAACCACAGACAAGAGAGCATACCCAAACACCCATAAGAAAATTAGTACGTGATTTTTTTGTTGACCCAGTGGATACAAATATATTTTTTCTGAACATATCACCTGTTGCTACATTGTGCGACCAAGGGCTAGTAGGGAGCAAGATACACTAACACATTTCTTCCCTTATCAGGAAGATAGTATTGTGGGGTAGTTATCAGGATATTGTGGACATAATTAATGAATAGGCTTTATATCTGATAGTTTTCACCCACAAAGTGTTAACAAGAACAATAAAATGACACAATAGAGGTCTAAAGGTAAATATTAATTGTATATGGTAATCGGATTTTGTTATTAAACATTATGAAATGTTAACTATTTACCTTGTATTCAAACAATCAGATCATATTTGTTGTCGGAAGACACTTTTCATGTCAAAATACACAAGTTTAGTAGAAAATAAGAAAATCAAAGTTAGGTTACGACTGCTTATGTTAATATTGATAACTACATTAGTCAAGTTAGTGAATGTGTGATCACTTGTTTCATTAGGTATGGCTAGGTGACTATATATATATATATATATATATATATATATATATATATATATATATATATATATATATATATATATATATATATATAAGCTGCATTGTTGCAGCTTAATATGATTGTTGTATGATTGAAGAATAATGAAATATATTCAGCAATGACAATATATATAGCTTAGCCAGACCTAATAAAAGAAATACTTTTTACGGTAATAAATATATGTTTTAATAATAAACATTGAGCGATGACACTTGATGAAAGTAGTACTTTATACGATGACAAATATATCTTATAATAATAAACACCGAGCCTGACACTTGACGAACATGGTCATAAATAATGATTCGAATTTGCCCCTAACCACAATCACTAGAAACTTTAAAATAAAACACAATTATCTGTTTAATTGTTCTTTATTTATTATTTCCCCTAAATGCCCTGATGAACATTTCAATAACATGGTTATCATCATCGGAGGGTCTTGCTTATAAACTACATCTAAACTTACATAGTTAGGGCCAAATTCGAATCATTACTGTGAATTTCACCACAGTGCTCAACAAGATTGTATCTAGTCATAAATATTACCGTAGGCTTTCGTAATCAGAGCTGGATTCCTTTGTTTTCTATGTGTTATTTGACAATGAACAAATGCATTTTGTGACTTGAAAAGTGTCTTCCGACAACAAATATCATCTGATTGTTTGTATACAAGGTAAATAGATAACGATTTCATAATTTCTAATAACGAAATCTGATTATCATATACAATCCATATTTACCAGTATCAGCCCTTCAACTGACTATAGGTATTCCATTATATTCAGAATATCTGTCCACCACAAACATTACTAATATCTAATTTTAAAAAATTATATAAACAAGTATTGTTCCTGTCCTAGCTATTTTAGTGCAAAATATCGGCAATTCGTCTTCCAAATAATTTTTTTTCTATCATTTTATACTTTTTTTAAAACATATTTCACTTTTGAATGACTGAAATCCATTATTTCTGTCTGAAAACAGTGATTCAAAATGACGATATGGCAATTTGAGGTTATTTAGGCTCTTTGCCTACGTTCGACAACTCTTCATCAATTTTATGTCATATCTATCGATGTTTTTATTCATCCATGAAAATAGGCCTGTTTTAAGGCAGATGGTTTACCAGATTCTTAAAATTAAATTTGGGGACCTTATCGAAGACAAAAATTATTAGGCTAAAATAGTTGAAATATATCTTTAAATGTAATTTTTGTATATCTCTTCTTATAACAAATTATTAGTATAATAATTAAATATGTTTGTTCCACTAGTAATAATACAAATTAGGTAAATATCGGTTGTACCTCGTCCTCGGATTTTTCTATAGAAAATTACAAAAACAAAGTATCAGATCATATTATTTTTCGGAAGAAATATGTGGTTCCAGGCCATATGTTACACTATATTTTAATTTATCTTTGTCCAATTGCATTTTAGTAGCTTTACACTGTCTGAAATCATCTTTCGAAAAAGTTCAACAGCCAAGGCAGAATGCTGTGACTGAAGGTGAAACAATGTACTGAAGGAAGACCACAATAATTCTGCTTCAAATACTACCACTAACATTAAATTTTGAAATTCCCCTAATACTTCTACTAGGACAACTATTACCATTATTTTCAAACTAACTACAGAACTGGAACTAGCAACATCAGTAGAAGTTGTAGCAGATTTGGTTGCATCAACTTTCTTGAAAGCATGTTGCAGCATAAGTTGAGAGGTTTTTAATTTTGTTTCAATCACTTAATGTTTTTGACCTTTTTTATGGCTTTCAATTGAATTAATGCCTGAATGTGGAATATATTTTTTTTTAATTTACAAAGCACACAAAAGGCAGAGGAGTTGTTTCTTCCCTTGCATAACCACATTTTCTAGTCTGGTTCTTCAAGCCATACTGGCTGGAAATGACATTTACCTAGCATTTTTTGATATAGTAAAGTATTCATTATTGCTTAAATATTTGTCATTATTTCAAAGGATAAAAATCATCACAAAATAAATGTAATTTAACTTACAGTCAAAACCAAAATAAGAACACAAGAGTTTGTGTACACAATGAGTAAGTTCAAAAATGAGTAATTGTTTACATAAAGGTAACTGCTAATTATGAGAATTATTTTTTTATCGTCTACTACATACCTTACTTCTTAAGAATAAATAATGTTTTCATTGCAGAGGTCACTTTTTTCACGAAAAAATTACAATTTACAGCGACGTGTTTATAGGTTATACGCAATGGCTAATGTTCACATTCAAATCTCATACATTACTAAAACTTTCAATGTTTATTCTGAGATCACAGATCACGTGATATGCTTCCTGTCAATCTTTCATATTAATGAACTTCAATAAACGTGCGAAAGGTTTGGCCAGGTGGTTATAGATATTATATATACAATCATGTCAGAATAAAATAAATAAGAAAGAAAAAATAATAATCAGGAAGACGTGGCAGCAATCAAAAGTTGACACAGCTGATCGAGAAGTCAGCTACAGCTGATTCAATTTCAGTATTGTTTATTTTGTCGCAAATCGTTTTAAGTTTGAGTATTAGTAGTTGTCAAAATGTTGTCATTCCTTGAGACTTGAGTTGACAACTTTTGTTGTTATCAAAACTTTACAAGTGTATGAATGTATTATAGGTCCTAGTTTATTATTACGAAAATTTAATTAAACACGTTCATATTACTAATTTCATGGTAGGTGGTAAATGGTTAAACTCATATGCTATTTCTAATCTTATGAATGTTGAAGCATTGTTTGTATGCTGTAACCTATAAATGCATTGATTTTGTAGTTTTGAAATTGTTATTTTTCGGTGAGAAAGTTAGATCAACGTTTAAAACTTATTTTATTATTAAGAAATAAGGTACTATAATTATGTAGAACATGATTTTTTTTAAAATCGTTAAAATACATGTAACAGCCTTTGTAAATAATTACCATATTATTATATAACCACCTAGCCAGGCCTAATAACAAGCTATCATACATTTAATAACTTCATAAATCGTAGGCAATCGGCATAAGCTTAATTTCCTACTTTTCATGTCTTATTTTCTACTAAACTAATGCATTTTGAGACTACAAAAATGTCTTGCAACACCTAATATGATCAATTGTTTCTAAATAAAGTAGGTAGTATACGAATTAACCGATTTTTATAACTAAATATTAGGGCATGGTAGATTACTTAACTTGTTCGGGATGTTAAATATTTATTCATTGTTGTAATTTCATAATAAAATAAACTCTAAATTTTACTTTGACAAGGTCAGCAGTGTTATTGCGCAAAGGGTAAATGTTTACTTAAAGGTAACTAAAGTATACCTTCTTAAGAATAAATAATGTTTTCCTTGTTTAGGTCACTATTTTTCACTGAAAAATCACAATCTAAAAACTACCAAATCTGACGACGTAGGTTAAAACAATGGCAATATGGCAATGTTGTTTTTGTTATTAGCTAATGGTTTGAAGCATGCATATTACACATTGACTGTGCTAGATTGCTATTTCATATTACAAGAGGTATGTCCAGTTGCCTTTTGTGTGTTTATTGAAATTACTAATTTGCTTACTTTGTGATATAATTATATAACTCGACAAGTTTGGCTAGGTAGATATATATATATAAAAACACATAACTAAATGTTATATATAATATAGTAAATAGTTTGAATCATTTATAGCAACTAAATAATAGGGTGAACTTCAGTGCATAATTACCGAATTATTATTAGCTATATATATATATATATATATATATATATATATATATATATATATATATAATCACTTGGCCAAACCTTTCATAACTTTATTGAATTTAATAATTTCAAATTAGATTATTAATATGGAGGATTCACAGCATATTACGTTATTTAAGTTATTAATTTTCTTATCTTAATATGTTGGGCATTAATAATAAATTACATCCTTGATACTCCAATTCTATGAGAATTCACACCGATTGCGTAATTGTGTTAGACACTAAATTGTGGGTGTAGTTTTAAATTACAATATTAATACGAAAGATTTACAGCATATCACGTGATCAGTGATCTCAGATATAAGCATTGACATTTCTTTACTTATTAAAGAAAAAAAAAGCTGAAGTCATACTTTGCACAAACACATAGGTAACTGTGATCACGACTCTAGTTAATCTGTTAAGGATGTACTGTAAATTGAGACTAGATAATGAAACCTTCGCAGACCTTTGTCCTTTAATTTACATGCCATGATTTACACTAATGTAACATACAGCATAATATAACATAAAGATAGACTGGTAATGGAGACACAAACTTGACTCACGTTGCCATTGTACACATTTGCCATAACCCGAAAAAGCCTAAATTCCTTGTTTCTAAATTTGTGTTTCTTCAATATTAATGGATTTTGAGATTTGAAAATTGTTTCACGTTGTTAAAAAATATAAGGTTAATGACAAGCAAGGTAAATAGTTTGCATCATTTATAGCAACTAAAAAATAGGGTGAACTTCAGTGCATAATTACCGAATTATTATTAGTTCCATATATAAGTAATCATTGCACATAAATATTAAGTAAATTAATATTTATTTCGTCATGATAATTATATTCATCTGTGTTTAATAGATCATGTATAGCGAAGAGTCTTTCATTTCAATTTCATTAATTGTAGAAAGTTATATAAGAATAAACATTTACAGCTGATTTTTCTCTAAAATACATGGTAAATTCATTTTTGAGGAGATATCATCACCTTTTATTTGGATCGCTAGATGCTACAATTGAGCATTTTTGATCAGAGTTGTTAGAGCTAATTTTGAGAAAATCATAATTTTTTATATTTTCTTGTGGCAACTATTCCAAAATTTTCAGTTATAAACCGAAAAAAAAAGTCATAAGATATGGTCATAATATATCTACATTACAAATTTGATTAAAATCGGTTCACATGTTTGGGTTGTAGAGCTCTGCATATACGACAGACATCGTTCACTATTTTTTACTCAAGCAACCTGAAAATGGATGTACTTGTGTATTAGCCTCCCTTGTTTGTACATAGGAAAGAAACTAATTGTGGTGATTCTTGCTAAACACAAATCTAATATTTAATTTACTAACACAAATTAATTAAACACAAGTATTACTATATTTAATTTTAACAAAAACTCTGAATATGTTAGATTAGGTTAGGTTATATTACACATTCAAAAAGACTTATAAAATTATAAGTTAATAAAGCAGGAAAATAATAACACAAACTGCTATTAAATACAAACAATAATTCTCGTAATAGTATTGCAATTGAGGGAACGAAAGTAGTATGGCAAACAGAAATGATATGTTTTTTTTGTTTGTAAAGGCAATAGACAAATGACAGAAACTAAAATATTCGCAAAAGTATGTGGTAATTATTTGACAAGTCAATAAAAATATACAAGGATAAAATAAAGCAAAAGCTTAAAGTTTCAAATATTTAATAGTATAAATGAGCTACAATTGTTTCGCCTTGCGGCATCGTCGGGCAACTACGATTGAGTTGCCCGACGATGCCGCAAGGCGAAACAATTATAGCTCATTTATACTATTAAATATTTGAAACTTTAAGCTTTTGCTTTATTTTATCCTTGAATATGGAGTTTCAACAAGAAATATCTGCTATTACATTAAAGTTTAATAAAAATATATTTAAAAAAACCTTTATAATTCTTTTACTACATTATCTTATTTTTAAAATAAACTTGTATAAGTTAATAATATTTTAAGAATTAAAATTTGAAAAGTAACAAATTCACTTATATATAGGCTATGTATACATCGCAATGGTTATTCGTAAGTTAAAAAATGACTTCTAAAATTTTAACTTTAAAAGCTTATTTTGAAGTTTTATAACCATGAAATTTCAACATAAAAATTAAAAGGATATAATTTTGAAATGTTAGAATACTGTGTTAATATATAGGCCTAGGCTTTTGATTAGGCCTACATTTTAATGACTGATTGCCAAATATCATCTAATATTAAGATTCCCATATCGTATGACCCATGCACATTACATGTTTTATGATTCGATTTTTATTAAAACATTTTTCTCTAGAATAGAGTGTTGTTTGTGTCATTTAGGCCTATCGGGATGTTAACGTTACGGACAAAATGGATGAAGACCAGACACGCGATTATTAATTGAAAATATTACTTTAAAAAAAAGATCATTTTAAATTTTACAGTGAAAAAGTATATTTCTGCATTAAAATATGGTTTGTAGCAAAAGAACTAAACAAATTTAAAAAAATAATCTGTATATCGACTAATTACAAAGTATTTTTTCAAGTTTTGAACTTACAAAAAAAGGGGGGTCCGTTTAGTACACCAAAATGGATATATCCTCAAAAAATAGACATCTGGACCAGGATAACTCTCTCTTATACTGTGTATATGTGAGAACAAAATTATAAAAACTGGTCCAAGCATGTAATGCACAGCTCAGTGCACATAGACATTTAAATTTTTTTTTAGTCAGTATTTCTAAAAAATAATATATCTGCAAAGTTTACAACATCTGTACTATGGTTGTATATGGTTATTAGCCATATTATGTCAAACCTAAAAAATCTGTTTTGGGACTTATTTTTCCAGATTAAAAATCATAATTACAGTACAACTTTATTTCACTCTTGGATCACACATCGGAGATAACAATTTTGCTACTTATATGCTAACTCAAAAACTGAACTTTTTCAAACGTAAATTATGTTTATAAGAAGTTTTTCCCTTCTAAAAATCAGATTTCAAAGTATTGCAGTGCAATTTCGAATCATTGTGAATTTACTTTTTCTTTCCACAATACTTTGTAAATTCAACTTCTAAAAATACCATGTAAAGCCTATACCTACATTGTTTAATGTTGAAAATAGTGTAGCGAATTTGTTATTGTTTAAGAAGGGTTATTGTGAAATTTTACTATTACATTTTATAGTTAGGTAATTATGAATTGAATTTAATAACTGAATAATTTTGAAACTTGTTGTACTAATAATTGTTATTGTTGTTTATAGATGGATGACTTTGAGTTGGACACCAGTGTTTACAAACATTCTAGGACTATTATTCATATTGACATTGATTGTTTTTATGCACAATGTGAGATGTTAAAAAATCCAGAACTTAATGACAAACCTTTAGGAATAAAACAAAAAAATTATATCATAACATGTAATTACATTGCAAGAGAATTTGGTGTTAAGAAATGCATGTTAATAACAGAAGCTTTGTCACTGTGTCCACAGTTAGTGATTATGAATGGAGAAGACTTGTACGATTATAGAAAAATGTCAGCAAGTGTAACAGAAGTAATTAAAAAATTTACAAATAAAGTTGAAAAACTGGGTTTTGATGAGAATTTTGTAGACGTTTCTGAATTGGTTTCATCTAGATTGAAAGTGGAAATACAAAGTAGGTCTATTGAATTTGAAGGTCATGTTTATAAGAATATTGTAAAAAATAAATGCACATGTGGATGTAATGAAAGGTTAAAACTGGGTTCTATTATCGCCAAAGAAATCCGAGATAAAATCAAGGAAATTTTAAAATTGACTTGTTCGGCAGGTATTGGTCACAATAAACTTGTAGCTAAGTTAGTAGGCAGCGAACATAAGCCAGATCAACAAACTACGATACTTCCGAGTGCTGTACTTACTTTAATGTCAAGTCTGAGTAAAGTTCAATCTATACCAGGTATTGGTAGAAAAACATATGCTATATTAAATAAGTTGAATATAAACAACATTGTTGATATTCAACACTGCCCATTACATATATTGGAAAAACATTTGGGGAAAAGTGCATCAGAATGGATTTTAAAAAGTAGTTTTGGTTTTGACGATAGTGAAGTTAAAATTAGCGGGAAAACACAAACTTTAAGTGTTGAAGATGCTGTTCGAAAAATTACAACCATTGAAGATGTTCAAGCTAAATTTACTAATCTAATAGAAAGGCTTTTAATTTTAATACAAGAAGATGGAAGATTACCTACTACACTTAGAATCACTCTAAGGATGGCAGGTTCATATACAAGGGAAAGTAGACAATGTATTGTAAATCCAAATATAGTTAACAGTGAAAAATCATCTCTAGAAGTTTTAGAGATTGCCTTGAAGTTGTTTAGAACAGTTATTAATCAAAGCAAACCATTTCATCTCACTCTAATTGGGATCGGTTTTACAAAATTTAAAGATGTTTATATAGGGAAAAAATCAATTTTTTCTTTCTTTCAAAAATCTGGATCATGTAAAAATGTTGATGCTAATGAATCAAAAAAAGTGGATGTTATCGATAGTACAATCACAGAAAATATTAAGAATGAAATTGATTATGATTTATGTAAATTTGAAAACAATTTTTTTCAAAATAGGCCTACTAGTCGGCCACAATGTTGTAATCAATTGTCAAATATTGAAATTGCCAACAGTGGTGAAAACAGTACTTCAAAAAGGGTAAAAGTTTTTAGTTTAGAAGAATATAAAAGTTTAGTTTTACAATCACAAGATGTGACTCGTGTGGATAAATCTGTTTTAGATGAATTGCCCAATGAAATTGAAACTGAATTGTTTTATTTTAACTCTACTGATACGCACAATCAAAATACAGAAACAAGTGAAATTTTAAACTGTCCAAGTGGAGTTGATGAAGAAGTTTTTTCTCAGTTGCCCACAGATATCCAGAAAGAATTAATAAACAATCATACATCACCAATAGAAATTACAGTTGCTGAACAAAACAAAATTCTTACTAAAACAAATTCTTTAAATAAAATAAATATAAAATCAAAGGTTATGAAAAAGAAAAAATCATCTCTAGACCAGAGAAATAAAATACAAAATTATTTCTCTATATCGTAACTTGTAATACTGTATTGATATGAATAGTGTTCTAGAATTTTATGTTATTTAGGTTTAACAATATGAGTTATGAACATATACAAATATGAGATATTTAAGTTTAGTTTTAATATTGTAAATTCATACTTTAGTTTAATTTTGTAATTAAAAGATAAAATTGGTAAATACCATTTGAAATACAAGTTTAAAAATAGATTAGAATTGAATATTTTTTACTAATATAAGAAAAATAAATGGCAGACCATTATTTACTTTATAACTGGCAGTGCCGAAGCAGCTAGACTACCATGGAACCTTTTCACTGTCTTTCATAGGTTTATGTATAAGAGAAAGTTTTGAGATTGTTCAAAATCACAAGTAAAAAAAATATTACAGTCCGAGAATAATTGGGAAAACACAAAATGAATCTTGACCAACGTCATTAAAAAACTAGTTTTTAATCAAATATGATTTATGCTAAGGTCATGTTTACAATACAAGAAACACAAGTTTAGGCTCTTATATAAATATATTTTTTAAAGGCTGTAGTTCCATTTCAGTTTTTGATTGACAACAAACTGAAATTTGGTGACTATTAGTTTTGGTTTGTTTTTATAGTATTTGTTTTGTGGATGGGTGAGCGTTAAAGTTTGTGGAAGTTTTACACTATTTTATTGTCTAGATACTAACATTTGTCTTCCCAAACTTACTTGAGATTGTTATGAACTTTTTAAATTAACAATCTCAATGATTATGATGTATAACTCTTAGAGGTAATGTACCTGCTTATACATAGGTGCAGGACAGTTCTTAAAAGATAATGCAGTGTCTAATTTCCCCCACATCTTATCACAAGATACGAGTTACTTTTTTTTACCAATAGTTTATTATCTTATAAGGTGACAATTACAGTGGTTAAGGTTCATTGTTGTTTTTTTGCCCATTATTCCTGAAACATTATATTGTTTTACTTATGGTTTTGGTCATTAATCTCTGAATTTTCAGGAAAATTTAGAGCCAGTTTTGAGAAATGTAGTATTTTATAATAACCCCATTGTCGAATCATTGTTTTTTTTAAAACTATAACTTATGAATTTGGTTGTTTTAGAGAGATGGTGACCAATATGTTTTGCTCAGATACTTAGAGGTTACAGTTTAACAAAATCGATGAAGCCAATTTTCAATTATTATTTTTAAATACACTTGAATTATTATTCTTGACCCAACACTTAACTTTCTCTATACTAGATACAGTGTAAAATAGTTGACCAATGTTTAAGTATATTAAAAATAACAGTGACCGATGTGAATTATTTCATGTTGTCAAAAGAGCATAAAATCCTACCTGTGAAGAATGGAGAGTGTTAGTGCCACTGCAAGATCAATTAACTTCTCATCTCTCTCTCTCTCCCCTCCATATATACTACCTGTTTAACTTGTCTTATTGTTATAACAATCCTTAAAACATTTTTCTTTAAAATAGCTACTGCCGTTTCGTCTTCTCAGGCTTGCTCATTGTCACGAACTTAATTTGCACATAACAATATTTTTTGAACACTTAAATATATTATACTATATATATATATATATATATATATATATATATATATATATATATATATATAAAGTGGCACACTTTAGCCATAATGTTTAAATAATCTATTTCTGGGCAGCATCCATCTTTGTTAGTTGCACGGTTAGCCAATCAGAATTAAGTAAAGTTAAAAACAGATGATCTGAAAGTGAATCAAATATCACTGGCGCTAATTCAAACCTATTTGAATAATTAAAAAATATTTTTAAAAAAATTAAAAGAGTATGTTAAGTAAAATTAAGAAAATATTACTTAAAATAATTACAATAAATGTTAAAAATAAGATAAATAGATTAAGGGAAATAAATTTAGGGGGAGTATTAAAGCATAATAATCTCATAAGAAAATTTTGTAAACACGGTGAAATACCAGGGAAATAAGAGAAGGAAAAAGAAATAAAATTTGGAATGCAGGATTTTACAACAATGAAAAAGACGATTCTATTCTTGGTCTGATGCATGGTAGATCATTTTTGTTTGGCTCTCGGAAGAAAGTTAAATTTATGTTTTTGTGATGGAAATTAGAAGTAAATATAATTTATGCAGAGAGAATTGATAATTGTTGGGAGAAAGGAAGAGAGAAACAAGAGATTTGCTGGGTATTGTATGTTTTGAAAATGGAATAGGAACTGAAATGTTGTTACAAATTTAAAAATTCATTTAGGAAGTAAATAAATAAGACTCAAAATTTGCATTATATTTTGGAATATGGTTTTTTTATCATTATAATTTTATTTTAAATTTATAAAAGGACTGTGTCATATGAGTTTAGTTTTGTAGCTCATGTATCTCTGAGGATGGTGACTTTGTCGTTGAAATGCTTTTGATTAAGTAAACATAATTTTTGTGAGATCTTGCTTTTTTCTATCGGTTTAAATATGTAAATATTTGACAAGTTAATACTTAACAGACATAGTTTTGATACAGTTTACCAAAAGAAGAAAAGCCAGATTCAACACGTGCTATAAAACAGCAACAAAGTTTTGAATACTGTTCCAATGTGCGCTGGGTTTCTTTTTGTGGGGGTTAATTCTTTTGATTGGATATGGGTGGGTTCGTGGATCTGCTTATGTGTTCCCAGGCCGTCAGATCGCATGGTAAATTAATCGCAGGTACACTGGGCGAATCTCACTCTAGGCTAGCCATTTTTGACGAGATCTAAATCTAAAACTAAATTATTTAAAACAACACCAATTTAGACTAAATCTAAATATTAATATAAACTACACTGTATTGGCACAAGATGTCAGACTAACACGAAAGGCCAAATATGGCCGTGTGTTAGTTCAATCAATAATAATACGGTTCCAAAAACCTGATATGCCCAGATATAAACCCTAGGACCGTAACTGTCCTATTCCTGTGGGTTTAGCAAGGCATACTATAATATTAGGCCACTACTAAAAAACAAGTGATGATTGCTGCTCGAACGTTGTCACAGACGTGTCACTTACTGCTAGTTACTCCACGACTCCCACTGATCAAGTCGGTCGTGCGCATACCGAATAGGGAGGAGAGGGGGAGGTCAATGGTGGCTAAATCACTACAAATGTATATGGTATGCATACTATAATATTAGGGCTCTACTAAAAAACAAGCGACGATTACTGCTCGAGCGTTGTCACAGATGTGTTCACTTACTGTGTAAGCATGGGACATATCCAACCAAATAAAAAATAAATTAATAATAATAATTTAAGTATTTAAGCAATTAGATAAATAATAGTAATAATTAGGAATCTCACATAAAAAATCAAAACAATTAATAACAAACATAAAAACTTTAATTTAAAAAACATTTAAAACAAATAATTAAAATCAATAAGTTTAAATTAAGCGCAACACACCAATACAATGTAACACCCTCTAGGGTAAAATTGAAATACCAACGGGTTGCTCCACAACTTAAAACTATGAAGCTAGTTCAAACGGAAAACGAACCAATTCTAGGAATTTGCCCAATGCTCGCCATGCAAAGCAGTGGGGATTCCGTTTCGGCTACACAACTGACTTACTTCGTCTTTAGCGTGCTAAGATGGAGGACGCTTTCTCTGAACGCTGTTTGTCAAAAACAATTATGGTGCGATTTGAAGGGTGTGAGTACTTGAAAGTTTCACGCAACAAATGTTGTTAAAAAGGTGTGTTATCGGCTGGTATATTTGGACATAGAAATGTGAGTAAAAATTGTTGTTATGTATGTACATTGGAGAGTAACCAAGTGTTTGTGTTTGGACAGTGGGTCAGACTTTTGGTATGTGGGTTTCACGTGAAAATTTGTAAAGCTTTTATTCTTATTATAGTAATAATATGTATAACCTAACACATAAATGATTTCATGTTGGCTAAGATAATTTTTTTTTGTACAAATTATAATCAAGCAATTCTGGTCATTAACAGATATGAGTGAGTAGAAATATAGAGTTAAGTCGCCATAATGTTTTGATTTCTTTATTGACTCCTGTTTCCTCTAGTACTACAAATACCACAGAATACACGACCCTGAGATTAAAGCCTAAAAATCAATCAATTAAATAAAAAAATAGTAGTAAAATTCAAATGTAAAGTGTTCAAAATCTCAGTGAAAATAATCAACAAGTTCAGAAGTAAAATTATTTTAATTTTATAACTTAAATTAATAAATAATAAATTTTCAACAATTAAATTCATTTTTTTTTAATGTTTTTGTAACGGCGAGGCAAGCTAGTTACAACTGCTAGTTACTCCACTATTCCCTCGTGATCAAGTCGGTCGTGCGCATAACGGATAGGGTGGGGAGGGGGAGGCCAATGGTGGTTAAATCACCACAAATGTATATGGTATAAGCAAAGCATGTTTAGTGTCTATTTAAATATTTGACAAGATGATACATAACACACATAGTTTTGATACAGTTTACCAAAAGAAGAAAGATCAGATTCACCATATGCTGTAGGACAGCAACAAAGTTTTGAATACCGTTCCAATGTATATGGTATAAGCAACGCATGTTTAGTGTCTATTTAAATATTTGACAAGATAATACATAACACACATAGTTTTGATACAGTTTACCAAAAGAAGAAAGATCAGATTCACCATATGCTGTAGGACAGCAACAAAGTTTTGAATACCGTTTCAATGTATATGGTATAAGCAAAGCATGTTTAGTGTCTATTTAAATATCTGACAAGATAATACATAACACACATAGTTTTGATACAGTTTACCAAAAGAAGAAAGATCAGATTCACCATATGCTGTAGGACAGCAACAAAGTTTTGAATACTGTTCCAATGTATATGGTATACGCAAAACAAGTTTAGTGTCTATTTAAATATCTGACAAGATAATACATAACACACATAGTTTTGATACAGTTTACCAAAAGAAGAAAGACCAGATTCACCATATGCTGTAGGACAGCAACAAAGTTTTGAATACTGTTCCAATGTGTATGGTATACGCAAAACATGTTTAGTGTCTACTTAAATATGTAAATATCTGACTAGATGATACATAACAGACAAAGTTTTGATACAGTTTTCCAAAAGAAGAAAGACCAGTTTTCAGCATTGCTGTAAAACAGCAACAAAGCTTTGAATACTGTTCCAATGCATATGGTATGATACATGTATCATAATAATTCTAAATATGAGATTTTTTTTGCTTGAATACTCTTATGGTGTCAATGTCGGAAAAGAACAATAGTTGGTCAAGAGAGACCTAATAGTAAAAAGAGGGAACCCAAGACTACATGAAAAACCCTGGATCTTATGAAAAAGGTATAGATCCAGCTAGTAACCACAGGATTATGAAGCCTATACAAAAGTGAGCTCTTGGTCATAATTAAAAGAATTTATATATATTCACTAACAATATTTATTTATCCTGTTCCCATGAATATAAAATAAACAATATATTTCAATAAATGCTTAAATTTTATACATAATAATCACACTCAAATAAAGTTTTATATAAAAACTAATCCTTTTCAGTCTCTTTAAATAGATAAAATGATTATTTCCAAGAGTTAGAAATTAATATTGTGTTCAGAATTTCAATATAATATAAAGCGGTAATTATTTTAAAATGGAAATTTAAAAAAAAAGACTGATAAAGATTTTGTACTAATGGCTTAATATTAAATTTGAATAACCTTTTAGTGAATAAAACAATATATTCTGGCTTTTTTTAAGAATTAACAATGGTTTATATGCTATTTTACAAAAAAAGTATTTAATACAGGTGAATAATGACCTGAAAATTTATCACCAACAACTGGGACCAACATTTGGCGAGAGACTGATGCCTTAACCTATATTTTTATCTAATTTTAAAATCTTACAAATATTAAAAACAAATTTTCTTTACCAAAACAAATAACATTATTTATAAATTTATATATATATATATATATATATAAACTTTCTATATATTAAGCATAATAGCTTAAAACCTACATTATGTTAAAAATAAATTAACAATGTAAAATAGGAAACAACCTAACCGCTTTTTATGTCTAATAAATCAGCCTAAGTATAATGTTTATAAAATATGTATAAATTTAATATCAGTTTATTAAAAAAGTATGCTATTATTTTTTTGGGAGTATGTAAAACACCATTTATTCGAACAATGGATATATTTTGCAAAAGAAAATAATTTGTAGGCAAAAATGTGATATAAGTTGTCAAACAAATCAGCTGACTTGGTGTTCTATTCTACTTATAATATGTAGTTTTGGCATCATTTCTCTGATTACATGATCTTATGTCAGGCATCAATTTATCCTCCGTAACAACTGATCTTCTGTGGTGTATGGACATATATGTTCTGTGTTGTGTATATTATGTATTAAGTTTAATATAGCCACAAAATATAAAAGAGTTGTGTTGTTGACTGTGTAGAAATCATAAATAAAAATATGGATCTGGAAAACTTAAGCTGAGAAATTATGTGGTGTCGGTACTTCTGACATTAAGACATTTGTTAAAGGACATTAAAAGACAATGAAGGCAGCTGTGAAACAGAACTAGTTACTAGGCCTGCTCATAGGGAATGTATTTACTTACTTAAAGAATGTCTTAAAATGGATGGAGTAGGATTCTGAATGTGATGCCATTCAACTGCTTGGCTATTTATGTACTGGTATTTTGAAATTTTGAAGTTAATGAAATTTATAATAGATGTATATATATACCGGTACATATTTTTATAGTTAATTTTTCTTTCTTAATATAGTCCACTTTCTTTTTAATGCTTTTAGAAATCATTGCAAATTCTACCTTTTAATTCAAATATCTAGATTCCTACATATCTAGTTCGTCGATTCCTAATTAATCTGGATAAATGAAGTTTTACTGTATTTTAATAATAATATACCTACAAAAAAGAATTAACAATACCTTATCATCAGCGGTCCAACTAGTTCTTTTATTTTAATCATATGCCTAAAGTCGTTATATCTATTTTCAGATAATGTTCTCTGTCTATAAATATATATAGTTCTTTAACTGTTGGTAACTATTACTACTACAATTTTATCACAATTTAAAGACTATACCAAGAGTAAATGAAATACTCTAGTCACAAGTCTTTGTTATAGAAAATTGTGTTTTGTTTGTCGATTGTAGTTTTCATGATTGTTCCTCATTCAAATTAAATAATCTTTATTATTCGCATACATTCTGTTAAGACCTTCAATTAGCGTTAAAGAGTAACACTCCTAAAGAAAGTAAAACGGTTATTTTACCTGGTAAAATAGGTTTTTGTAGACTTTTCTTTCTCCTAATTATGGTTCGAGATACATTAAATTTCAAAGAAATATTGTGAATTCAAATTTTAAGTTTTTATAATGTACTGTAATACAGTATACTAGTTGTATTTTTTTAACATGTTAATAAAAAATAAAAACAACATAACTAATAGAGGTTTGAGAATGGCTGAATCCAGTGCTTTATCAAGGTTGGTTGTGTCCCTATGAGGGCTGAGGCTTTTTAAGTAACTAGAGTTGTTCTAATCAGTAACCATACGTCATATAAATTACAATTATTTTAACTGTATGTCAGTATTAGACTAGCAAATGTAAGGAATGGAGTGTTTTTTGGCACTGTGTCCCAGAGCAAATGTATTTGAGAAAGCTCTCAGTTTTGTATAATGTTATTTTCTTATAATTTGATAATCTCGGTTTCCCAAATTACATTCCTCCATTTTTATGTAAAAAAAATTAATAAAACGAGACCAATAAGAATGTCTCAATTTACGTTTAAAATTAGTTCACTTTATATTAAAACTTAAAAATTCAGTCCTAGTTTCAAAATTTAGACTTAAAAATTAAAGATTAAAGTAAATGATGTTTTGTGTAATTATATGTTCTAAAATTTATTTTGTTATAAAAACAACTAATTTCATTAAAATATTTCTAAATTAGTAGACCTAGTTACGAATTTGTACCAATTTGATTTAAAGATTTGTTTAAATAAAAAAGTAACGGTTAGACATGAAAACATCTATGTAGGACCTTGAATAGAAAAAAAAGGTATCAATGATTATAAGGCCACATGTGAAAGATCAGTCCTTTAAAAGAACCATTACACCTTAAATTTGATTTTGTCTCTTTTACATACGTCCATTCATTTAACAATTTTACAGTATTAATCCAGAATTTTTCTAATCATGTAGTTGAGGATCCCGCCATGACGATAATATAAAAGATCTACTTCAGTATCGAACCTGACGATGGTTTGGAAACTCTTCCCTGTGCTTGCCTGTATCAGAAAATTGAATATTATTATATTTTATGGATCAGAATATATTATTATATTAATAAGCAAGATCATAGGGAATAACTGAGATACGGGTAAATTTATGAAAGAATTTAATAGGACGGGTTAGTTGTGTTTGTGGCTGTGGTTAAATGACATTTATGGTTTGGTTTATAGGTCTAGGAATTAGGTAAGTTAGGTACGGGATTGTGAGGAGAGGGGCCTTTCAGAATGGAAAAGATTACATGAAATTGAACACTAAAGAAAAGTTTGATTATTTATAATGAATTGTTGTTGGTAATTATTATAATGTATAAGACACATTAAATCAGAACATTCTTTCAAGAATGATTAAATACTTATTTTATACCTGCATGATTTTAGTTCATCAGTTCATTTATTAGATAAACGGTGAAAAAAGATTACATAAAATTGAACACTTGAAGGAAAGTTTGATTATTTTGTTTGTAATTATTATAATGTATAAAACACACTAAAACAAAACATTCTTTCAACAATTATTTAATACTTATTTTATACCTACATGATTTCAGTTCATCAAGTCATTTATAAATAAACGGTGCAAAAAGATTGCACAAACTTTCTCACTCACCCATCCTCGAAACCAAATAAAAATGAACCAAAATTAATCGGCACCAAAAACATCAGTTCAGTATTTATTAATAAAAAAGTGAAAATGAGCCATGAACGTCTTGGGGAAAAAAAATTATATATTTAAATAGGGCCTGAACTTGGCTTGCTTGTGCTGTAATCAATCTCTCTCTCTCTCTCTCTCTCTCTCTCTCTCTCTCTCTCTCTCTCTCTCTCTCTCTCTCTCTCTCTCTCTCTCTCTCTCTCTCTCTCTCTCTCTCTCTCTCTCTCTCTCTCTCTCTCTCTCTCTCTCTCTCTCTCTCTCTCTCTCACACACACACACACACCATAAATGATGGTATTTGATTAAAATAAAGACTTTAATGTTGTTAAGGTTCAATTTTTGTTTTCCCTCAATCTGAACCATAATATTTCTTTACTTGCAATAATTGAAATTTACGTTATTACCTATAAAAACTACAATTAGGATAAGTAGAAAACAATTTTAAAAAAAATTATTTTCATTATTTGAAAAATAATTTTATATACAGGATTGTGTTACTGATCTTTACATTTTACTAATATTTGAATGAAATCAAGAAAGCCAATTTTGAAAAATTGCATATTTTATATCAGCCCCAAAGTTAAGTTTTTGTTTTTTGACTATTTTTCATATAATTAAAATAATAACCCTTAATTATAGATCAATTTTTCAACAATACAGTATATCATCATTTGGTCCTTTTAACTGAGAAGATAACATTTGTAATTTAATTATGATTTATTGCTTTATTAATACCTGTACTTTAATCTGCTGTAATGGACGTATGTCTTCTGGAAACTCAATAGTATATGTCTCCTTCCCTGTCAAGTTCAATGTTTCAGAATTCTCTCCAGGTAAGAATTGTAGAGGTACTAAGCCCATCCCTACCAGATTGGAGCGGTGGATCCTTTCATAGGTTTCTGCTATTACTGCCTTTACTCCCTACAAGCATTCAAAATAATAATAATATTTACTTATTCCACAATATTTAAACAAAAAAATCAAAACAAGCTCTATTTGATATATAAAAATAGAGAGTAAAACAAAAAACTTAAATTCTAATAAAATTTAAACTTAAATAAATAAAATTATATCATATGAATTACAAATACACAAAATAAAATTGTTGAATACTACATACAAACTATGTTCATTCTTATTGAAAAGGAAGAGAGAGAAGAGAGAGAAAAAAAAGGGTAATTAGGTACCCCAGAGGTGAACCTGTGTCACTGCCATAATCTCTGTAACAGACAGTTACCTACTAGGTGCTAGTTTACTATTATAAAAAGAAATACACTACCAAATAAAAAGAAATTCAATTAATCCAATAAAAGTGCCAACATTTTACTGATTTTATTCTAAAAACCAAAAAAAAACTTAACTAATACATTTAAACTACTAAAATGTAAAACTATATTTCCTGCCTGATCAAGAAGTCAATAATGTTTTTGTAAAAAGCCAAAACTGAATACATTTTTGAAAAACTTTTATAGATGGATAATTTCTAATATGTTGTGGAACTTTACACAGAGCGTATGAGCTCTCTAAATTTCACAATTCATGGTATTTTAAATTAAGTTCAATAACACTTAATTATTTATCAGAAATTGGAAAAAAGTCTGTAAAGAGAATAAATGGATACTGACATAAATGGGTGGTATTGGACTGAATAAATTACCTGACCTTGAATAATTGAACCCTTTCGTTGTGTATAGTTTTTCTGTACATTTGCAATTATTGGCCAAACATTTTTCTTTGAAATAATTTTAATTTTTTTCTGATGAATTTCTATATACAATGTAAAGCATCAAATTGTATTAAATCCACTTTCTATAAAAAAAAAAAAGTATTTCTTTTTAAATGAAAATTATTAAAAATAATTTTATATCATAATAGAAATTGTTTATACCTAAAACGGTGTTATGGAGCTGAAATTAATCGATCAGAACAGTAATTTATTGCATAAAATAATATAAAGTCTAAAAATTTATCCTTTTTTTTATATTTGAAAACACCAGATTTGAGCCAAGGCGCTCTAGTCACATAATTCACAGCACCCATGTGTTAAAAAACTATCCTAATTCTTAACACACGTTACTTAATTTTTATTTTATTTTAACATATTTAGACATTTACACTTTAATGTCCAATAAATATTTCAATGAATCTTCATTATTTTTATTTAAATAAGATTCAATTTCATCATCCCAAATAAGCATATACATTTTGAAGGTTATATATCTTAAACTACATGAATTATTTGGTCAATTATACTTTCAAATACTAATTAAAATATAACATAATGTATACACATAAAAATAACTAAATAACTTGTAATTTAATTTCACACAATTAAAAAACCTATTCACAAGAAAACACATAAATAAAACTTCTAAAAACAGAAACTCGTATGAAAAACAACACACGTATTCAACTGTCAGATGTAAACATAGCCATGTGACTTGTGTTGTTACTAATAGAGATCAGCAACATCCAGACATTAAAACTGTACATTTTTATTAACTAGAGACTATTCTCAATAAACACATCGAAAGATAATTTTCACAACTCAATGGTAAAAACATCAAGTCGACTTATGCAGTGAAAGGGTTTTAAATGGTTTAATTTTACAGATCATTGATGTTACCTCTGATGCTAGAAATCTACATTAAGAAGTAAATAGTTTCATAATAAGAATGTATAGTTCCACTGTGATGTTTTAGTGATCAAAATTCATTTTAAATGAACAATCTCCATAAAAATGGATGTTCTAGTGATAAAAATTCATTTTTAATGAACAATCTCCATAAAACTGAATGTTCCACTTAACATTTTAATATTTTGTTTACTTCCTTTCATATATTATTTATCATTGAGCACACAAGATAAAATGTTTGACACACTTTGTACTAGAAAAGGTAACTGTTAAACAGTCCTCAAATACATTTTTAAGACTGGTTTTAATATATTTTTGCTTGTTATTTAAAGGCAAAAAACCTCTCGGCCATCAAAATTATTTTTTTAATGCCTACACCAGATTTACGATTATTAGAGTGATTGCTATTATTATTTATATTGAAGGTTTATGCAAGCCTATAACATTTAAGTAGTAGATTAGCGTGAACTTAGCCTGCCAAGTTAAAATTACATTTGTCTGAAAAAAGAACAAAGAATGAAAACTTTTAAATCGTGGAACACCCTTCTTATAAAAAAAAGGGTAAGAAAAGAATACTAGCTAATACTGTCAGGGTTGGAAAAGAACAAGAGTTGATAAAAAGAGACCTGATAGAAAAGATGAAAATAAGAATCTAATCTAAGACGTGAAAAAAGTTGTAGATCCAACCAGGTTTCCTCGTGATTGCCAAGCCTATACTCACTAAACTAATACTGACTAGACCTGAGGATCTGATTTTAATAAGCTGAAACACTGGTAGTAGCATAAAAATCTATTTCCATACTGAAGAATGAATTGGAAACATGGAGAATAAAATCAACAACTTGAATCCTGAGTTGTAATGTATCACGGCATAATGAATTGACAGTAATATCTTAAATTATAATTAATTTTATACAATTATTTATAAATATTATCACTAAGATTCCGTATGGTGGCCTAACCCCATATTCTCTGTTCTTCTGAGAGCAGGGTAAAGATAGGGAGGGCGTTACGTGCATATCTACACACCTTCTCTCTGGTATAGGGCAGACAATATATTATTGCAGCAGACCAATGACACAGAAGGGTAGGTATAATGTTTCACATTTTTACGCTATATTATTTTCAAACTCGAAGTAGAACAGAAATCGTATAATAACAGAAGATTGTGATGTCAGTAACCCCAGTTAATCCCATTTGTGACTGAAAAATTGTAGGTAGTTCATCAGCAATTATATCGGCTTATTGGCGCAATATTGAACTTTGGATTGACGACTTAATACAGAACAAGATGTGAGATAGCCAAAGTGAGATATAAATATCATAAAATTGTAATTATTTCTATATAAAATGGTCAGGAACATATGTTTAATTATACAAAAAATATGTGGACTCTGGATACCAACTAGGTTAATATATTATATTATGTTACAGCTTTATCTAGGCAAGCAAGGCTCTGCTTAAGTTGACCACATATTTTTCTGGCTATTCATAGGACCACAATGGTAATAAATAATAAAAACCAAGCCAACGTAGGGGAATTCAATAGGAAAAGATCATGAATGAAATAATCATGAAGGATGATGATCCTAAGCTCTCTAAATCCATATCAATCTCAGGAAGTTTTAGAGACATCAAACGAACCACGACATCCTGCAATTAATAAGTTTAGAGATAGGGTCGAATATCTTAAATCAGTGTGGTGTAGATAATGAAACCACTGGTCACATAAATTTTGATTGTACGGCTCTTACAAACAAGAGACTTAGAACCCAGGAGCTTCGTTGAACGATTGGCTTCAAGGAATTGTAGTATGGGATCACAATCACTCTAACCTTTTTTTTCTAATTCTAGACACCAATATTTAATATTAATGATAAACATAAATTAAGTACATTTTTAAAAAAGATGTGTTTTAAAAGCAGCCGTTAATATTTTTAACAATGACCAATTGAATTAAAAAATATATACATCTTACCAAAAGGAATGGTCCTTTGGCAGCCCAATCTCTAGATGAGCCCGATCCATAGTCTTTTCCTACTATAAGGATTAGAGGTACACCTTCTTTTCTATACCTCTCGGCTGCATCAAATACAGCTAACTGTTAAGATAAAGAAATTACATAAGATATACTCGATATGTTCTATAGAATCTTGTAAGATATTTCAAATTGATGTAAACCATTGAGTTAAAAAATTACCTCTTCTCCTGATGGCATATGAATTGTCTTAGGCCCAGCTTCTTTCACTAGCTTATTGACAATGCGTATGTTAGCAAAAGTTCCTCTAGCCATGATGTCATCATTACCTCGACGGGATCCATACGAATTGAAATCTCTTGGTGTGACACTAAATTTAAAAAAAATTTAAATAAATACTTTAAAGCTTAAGAAGGTAAGCTGTGCTTAAAAGTACAAATTATACCTATAGCCACTGCTTTGATTAATTTTTTTCTTGTTGTTTAAAGGCAATAATCCTCTTTTGTCATCAATGCCTTATAAAAAAAAAGGAAGAAAAGAACATAAAATAAAGACAACTAATCCTTGAATACTCTAATAGCGTCAGTTTTCATCAAGATGAGAGGGATCTAATCCAAAACTACATAAACAAAAGTTAAAGGTCCAGCTAGGATCCTTTAACATTGCCAAGCCCGTACACACTATAGTGAACTCAAGGGTTTATAACAGCTGCTGCTTAAATTTAAGATTTGGAAATACTAACTTTTCCACATTGATAGATTTATAAGACCATTATATGGTTTAATCGGACATTTGTAATCATTTGTGTATATGAAAACTAATATAGATAATTATATATACCGAGTTCAAATGTTTATAACAGGGATGTTCAGAATTATAACACTAGGGGAGAAAAATATTTTATGATACAAGCCTGAAAGGCTAAATGTTTATAGAAAGTTACTCTCTCAAATAAACTTCCAGAAAGCTAACGACTGGAAGAACACTAATTTTAAAATTGCCCAACAAAACTTTTATTGTTTGAATAATTCTACTCAGTAGGTGAGTTCTTTTACAGTGTATGGGAATCATCAATTATTTTTTTTTTCTCTCAATCAGTGCAGTCTGCATTTTTTTATTTACACTATGGGTAAAAAAAAAAAGTTGTTTTAAGTCTCTTGTTAAACACTATTTTTTTAAATGTGTAGCTTTTAATTATTGTGTTTTAATCAATAAAATATTGTTTTAAACTTTCTTATAAGGTCTACTGTTAATGTATAAATGTCTTATGGCTACACACACGTTTTATAATAATTAAAAAATAGTTATGTTCCTCTTAAGACCTTGGTCAATTTACACACCACACATACAACACAACAATGAAAAGTACTGACGACGGTTGTCACATAAAACAAGGACAAGTAACAACAACAACACATAAAACAAACATAGACCAAGGACTCAAGAGGAACAGAAATATTTTTTAATTATTGTAAGTGGGTGTAGCCGTTCTACACATTAAAAATTTCACCATGCCTAAAATGTCCTTTAGATAAAAAAAGTCTACTGTGATAAAAAAAAATATTTTGAGAAAATTCAAATTTTCTCGATTTAAAAACAGTTATCATGTAGAGGAAATGATAACTTTAAACTCGGTGTTATTAAGAAGTGTTAGTAGAATTACAAAAAAAAAAGTAAAGGAAATAAAATGAATAATTTTAATATACAGTGTCAAATTAACAAAAGTTATGTAACAATACTAAAATAAAGTTATAAGATAACATGCATAACATTAAAATTACCTAATTAAACATATTCATTATCATCAACCAAAAATATAACCAATTTCATGAAAACACATACCACACTAGATACCATAACATTAGCTTACAAATATAATTCATATTTTGTATCCGATGTAACATAATTTGTACTACATAAACAGTAATAAAATTCACACTATATGTCATTAGTTACAATAAGAGAGAAAGAACCATCACTTGGGAGGAAAAGATAGTCTCTATGGTGGTGAAGACGAAAAAATAAAGAAATTTTTGGGACATTCTATTCAAAACATTCATCATTCAATAACAAGAAAGATTCAATATCCAGGAAGATTAAATCTTTTAAATAATTATTTCACTGATAGAAAAACAGCTAAGTAGTTAAAATATAACATTTCAACTTAGAATAATTGGTAAGTAAAATAAATAACTTTATTTATCCCTTTTCATAGAATTGATTCAACATTATAAATTCACCTTTCATCCAGATTATATCCAACCAAATTTAACAAACGAAACCTATAACTCTCTCAAAATTCATTAATAAAGGCTGAAATAACAAACTCATAATTGTGTACGAAAGAACTTTAACATCACAATCCACACAGTATAACAAACACACAGAACACAATTCTCATAAAAAATCCGCCTAAGTATCAGATGCGTTTCAACGACAAGGTCGTCCTCTTCAGTGATACACCAGCAACACCAACCAAACCACAACTGAATCTAACGTTGCGCCGAACCCCATATTTAAACAAACTGAAGGGGGCGTGGCTTATTATTTTACACTGCCAAGGCGATAGTACGCGCCACGTGTCAATTTAACTATTTAAGATTTAACATATAGCTAATACAAACTAATCGAACTAACCCTACATTTAACATTATACATTACATTTTACATTAATATAGAAATCAGTATAGGTCCCTGCTCATTATTTACAATTATGTCCTAGTACTTATTAATATAAAAAGTCTATACATTTATACAAGCTCAAGGGGGCCGTGGCTTATTATTTTACACTGCCAATTATGCGTCTCGTGTCAGTTTAACTACCTAAGATTTAACATACAGCTAAAACAAGAAAATCGAAGAAGATAATCGAACCCCTTCAGTTTGTTTAAATATGGGGTTCGGCGCAACGTTACATTCAGTTGTGGTTTGGTTGGTGTATCACTGAAGAGGACGACCTTGTCGTTGAAACGCGTCTGATACTTAGGCGTATTTTTTATGAGAATTGTGTTATGTGTGTTTGTTATACTGTATAGTTTTTCTCATAAGTCAAGCTCAACATTTAATATCACAATCCACCACTAATTTTGTATCATATTCACCCATCGCAAAATCCTAATTGTTTAGATTAAGTTTTTATAGTTTTAATTTATCTTGTCGAACCAAAGTGTTGTAAAAATAGCCAAGGCAAGAGTTATGGACTATTGAACTTCTGAATTCTGAGATTAAGAGTAGGCTACTCACTTTGAATTAAATAATTCTAAAATAATGATGTTAAATAAATAATCTTGTTAAAACACATTACACGTTTGTACAATATAATTTTATAGTTATATTCTGTTAACTATTGGAATGTTACACATACAATAATTAAAATATGTTTAAAACAGTCATTTTACATTACAATATTGTTTAAGTCATCAATTCTTCCATGTTTAGTGATGTACTATTTTAATGTTTTGGACAAATTAATTTTATTTAGTTATAAATTTCCACAGCAGAATTAAAGTAGTTCAGAATAATACTGCATACTGAATGGAGTTCTCAATTTCAATATTATAATTTGCATTACTAAATGGTTAAAAGGGATGAATTTATAGTCTTTTCTTTGTATTAAAGATGAAAACCTCTTGATCATCATTGCCTTATAAAAAAATGGAGACTTGAAACGAAAGATGAAAGAGAAGGATCTAACCCAAGACTACATGAAAGGGTGCTTCAAATTGCCATAGCTATACTCACTATAGATATATACACTTGAGGGGTTAATTTACTTCTGGTACACAATTCAAGTAGTACAGAGAAATTTTCATAAAACAGACAAAATACAATGGATCAAAAATAAATATGTGTATTTTTTACAACCAGTTTAACTTCCAAAACTTCATTCACAGTACTCACCCCTTACTGCCAAGGAACCTTCCAGCTGGACTATTTCTAGCAATACTACCAGCAGGACTAATATGGTCTGTAGTTACAGAGTCACCTAGGAGGAGTAGCACTTTAGCATCTTTTATAGCAATCTTCTTTGGTAGTGACTGCAAGCACAACATAATACAAATTTAAATTGATTTATAAAAAAATATCTTTTCTTTATTCTACGAGGATGAAAGCAATCAAATTTTCCATATTCGGTTTAATTTTACTTTCTCGCGCCTAAATAGTATAAAGACAGTTTTGCGATGAGTAGAAAAAAGTTTTTGCAATGTTGTCTGGCATCTGTCATCTGTACAGCTCTCTGCAGTCTAAAATGTGGACAAATTTTAATCAAATTCTAATGTGGCCATATCTTTGAACTTTTTCTCCAATTTTTTGATAATTGAAAATTTGTAGATAGCAGCTATAAGAAAAAAATACAAAATTACGATTTTCTAAAAATAAGTTCAAATGATTTTTGTCAAATGTTTCACACAACTGACAGTGAATTTCAATAGCATTATGCCCTCTTTTGTTTTGAAAATTAATCACTGATCAGACTTCAAAACTTGAGAGAATGTTTATTTTCGCACTCATTACAAAAGCACTGAGATGTAAAACCAATTAAACTGCATTCTACAGTTTATTATATTGACTAAATAATGTGCCGTTGACGGCATATACTTATAATACGGAGCTGAACACTGGTTAAGTACATCACCATCACAAATAGATACAGCACTGCCATCATTGACAAATTAAACAAGAGGCACACAAGCAATTCAATAAAAATGAAAAACAACGAGCTTAATAAAAAGATCCAGTCATAGTGATCAATTACGACAAGAATTTTCATCTCCAACTGAAAAAGTTCCTCAAATAACAAGGTTACAATTATAGAACATCTAATAACTTCAAATCTTTATTAACACATAAGAACACCCATAGACATTAAGTATGACAAAACCGGCATCTATAAAATTACATGCAATGACTGCCCTAAATATTATATTGGATAGACAGGAAGATCTTTCCACGTGTGATTCAAAGAACACACATACCAACCATCAAAAATATGACCACATTCAATACAAAGTTCAATTTTGTAGAACACATCATCAATGAGAATCACACTTACACCAACATAGACAAAAATATGGAAATTCTTCACATCTGAACAAGGGTCATAAAGTGCACATTGGAAGCATAGCAAATATATAGAAATTGAAAGATTGACAGTAGTATTGTATTGAATGAACAAACATAATTTCAATCCAACATAATGTTTGACTTAATAGATAAGACTTTCCCATAGTACCAAACAGTCAGTACAAAGTCAGATGAAATAGCAACCAATCATGAAATGTGTACCTGACAAAGTTTTTTAACTAACTGCTTTAATCTGTAAATAGTGTTTTTTAAGTGTGCTTTAATTTTATCTGAGTACTTTTGTAGTTTATTATAAAGTGTTCTTGAGTGAATTAAGTCCTGAAGATGCCTGACAAATAGCCGAAACAGTATCCACAATTATTGACACAAGATTGCTCAGGCAAGTTAAAAATAATATATTAAAAATCTGTGCTAACTTTTTCCATGCCTTCAAAGAATGGAGGACTCTTAATGTAAGTAGAGTTAAGATCCCAAGGATACAGTTGACCTTCAGGAGCAGATAATGACTGCCAGTTATTGGAACCATTTTCAATACGAGCATATACTTCTTTGAACATAGCAGGAATGACATGTTGAGATTCTACTGCTTGGATTTCTGTTCTAGTAGGCCATACATCTCTTAAAAACACTGGTTTTCCTGAAGCATTTGTTCCTGAAATAGATAGATAAACAAAATATAAATCAACAATAATTTACATTGAAATATACTGTGTGTAATAAGGTTTCAAATTGTAATGGCTCCTTAAGAGGCGGTCGGAGTCAGCCGCGCGGTCCGCCTGCCCTTCCGTCTTTTTAACATGGGGGGAACTCTTAATTATGTAATATTGGCTATGAGTGAAAATTTTAAATTAAAATAAAATGGTACAACCAAATAAATAGTATTTACCAACACGTTAATGTAGAAAAATGTTGTATTTACTTTGTACCGACTCGAAAAACAGTGAAAACAAATTGTTATTTTCCCATAAGAAACACGTACTTTTAGGATGATTTTGTCGATGTTTGAAAATTAATGTACAAGCTTAATATAAATAATTATTCTATAAAAAGTACACTCATACTATTACAATTGTCTCTATTATTTACTTTAGTAATTTTAACCATGTTTACTATTTATACTAGGCATTTTAAAATATGTTAGCATTTGCAATGAAAAATACAGAGCGCAGTAGTTCAGCCGTTACCCTGCAGATAGGGTTGGCATCGCTCGTCGATGTAAAGTTGTTTTCAGATGAACGTAATTGTTAAAAAAAAAAAAACTAATTATCTAATAGAGCAAAGTAATAAAAAAAATCAAATGTAACATATTTATTTACAGTATTTCTTTATAAACAACATTCTTTGTAAACACATCATGTGAGTTTTTCAACACTCGGCTACAAAGAGAAACTGTAATAATAAAACAGACTTGTATACATAAAAATATATGTTCGTAATAGTTATTTTACTTTTGTATCTTTGTATTACGAAAAACGATATTATTATATTCCATAGTAAATGCTAACAGCTATATATCAAATTTGAAAACCCCTTTACTAAATAAATTTGTAATCATAAGTGAAGTGTTGTGAATGTGTGACACATCGTCAAGAACACTGGATATTCTATTGGTTGTATCGTTCTAAGTTCTGTTGTATATAAGGCTTTTGATAAGAGAAAAGTACAAATGTTATTGTGTTCTATATAAGTTATTTTATTAATTTACATGAACAATTTTAGTGTGTCGGTTTTGAAATCCTGTATTTTGTTTCAAAAATTACTGTTGAATACACAAATTTACTTTACAAAATAAATATACTTTATGCGCAAATCAAATAATGCGATATTTGTACTGCTTGACAATTTACTTAATTATTTACCCTACTTATATCATTTTGTCAATAGTCTACATTGTATCCACAAATGGGGACAATTGAGGTTTGGAACACTCTGTTTAGGTTTCGACGCTCTATCAAAATTGTCATCTTAGTGCGCTATACGGGCAGATAGCCAATATGCCAACTATAACCAATGACTACTAATAGGTTTTAGTAGTCATTGCTATAACTCGCCGAGCGCTTGGAACTGTTAAGACGGCTCATAGCGGGAAGGTATCGACAGTGAACAATGGAGTGGATGGGGTGTGAAATGTGAAAGTTGGAGGGGGCTAAGGTTGACGTGAGCCACTGGCGGTCGGTATGACATATTCTTAGTGCGGGTGGTGGACCACTACATTGAAGGCAACACCAAAAGACGATTTTCAAACTGACTCCTGCCGCCTCTTAAGGAAATGCTGTAAGTGAATGAAATGGCTGTTATTTAGATTTATTCATAATTGGGTAACCATTGTTGTGTAATTTAATTATATTGTCCGTTTGATGAAAAAATAAACATGACAACCATGCAAAAGAGAGTTCAGTGTGTTTTGTGTGACTTTATTCTGTAACTAATGCACTATGAGTCTCAGGAATAATGCTGCTTCTTGAGTTATTAGTAAAAAACAAAAACAATTGCTTAGGACTGTTATATAAGAAATAATATATAAACATTTCATTTAGATTTTAGTGAAATTGAAGATTAACCTATTGAAGTTCGCTATAACAGGCGTGCTGCAGACCTTAGCTGTACAAATTATCACGATAATTTTCTGACTTAGTTTCAAATTTTGATTATCAAATCAGAAACTAAGTTAAACAATCAATAAATTTAAATCTAATATTAATATGTCAAAAGTAATAGAATAAAATAATTTTATAAAAATGACTGTTAGGCCTAGACATTAAATTTTGTATTAAAAAAACATAGATTCATAATAAAAATAAATTAATTTATATGTTATAACATAAAAATATACATACATTAACTTAAAATGAAAGAGCCAGTTGGTTTTTTATCACCATTTCCTGTACGGAAAATTTGTTCCACATTGGTAACATGCTGTTCTTCGAGTTCTTTCTTTATTTTCTCCATGCTCTCATGCAAAAGGTCACTGCAATAAATAACGCTTCTGGGCGAATTTAAACCCTTGTGAGCTACGGCTCTGTACAGACAAACACTCCCTACATATGAATGTACAGTATATAAGTATTCCTAGTGATTTGTGAAGAACAATACCCCCTACCAAATGTAAGAAGTATTTGAGTGTTGTATGTGTGTGTATAATTGGAGAAGGCGTGTTATTGTTCCACCCCTGTATAGCTCGGTTCCGCAAGGGACACTAAACTCCTATCAATAGGTGCAGCTAATGTTCCTGGGATTTGAACCCTAAATTAAGGTGAAAGTGTAACTGTATAATGTATGTGAACTGTGTTACATGAATATATGGATGATAATTTAAGTGTTGCAAATGTTAAGTGAGTGTATGACTGGGAACCACGAGGGTCGCCAACCCCCTCTTATTAGGTGCAGCTAGTCTGGATCTCCCCTGCGGGGACCAAATTATGCAGTGCTACAAACAGTGAATAATGTTAATTCATTGCATACTTATTAATTTTGTATTATTTTTTTTTAAATAGCTCTCATATTATACAAATAAATGAACTTACCTAAGGGTTCTGTTTCAAAGTCAATGTCCACTTTGCCAGCAATTGCATAAGCAATGACTAAAAGTGGGGAAGCCAAATAGTTAGCACGAGTGTTAGGATGAATTCTGCCTTCAAAGTTACGGTTTCCTGATAGAACTCCACAGCATACTAGATCATTCTGGAAAATAAATTACGTAAAATAAACAGTCCAAACACATTGCACAAAGTTTCACACTCATTCTTTTTTATAACCAAAATAAAAATCAAGCAAAACTATTGGCTAGAAAAAAAAAGAAAAAAAAAGAGTTCGGTAAGTATCAGTCAAAGTGGAAAAAAATTAATAACATGTTAAACAAAATTATATATTTTATAATGGTGTAAACTTAAATCACTTGAACTATAAATGCATAATTAGCATACACACATTTATTTCAAAACAAAATTTTAATGATGACGATTAAGGTCATTTTTGTTTTTCATCATAATTTTTATTCCTGAACCATAATATTTTTTGATTTACAATTTTACAAACATGTTTGGGTCATCAGTCTTTACATTTCACTAAAATATGAACGAAAATCTGTAGAAGATGATTTTTTTATGACCTTATGATCGGCATTTTGTTGAAAGACAATACATTTTTTTGGAGAGGCTACGCTTTAGCAAATTTTCATCAAAATTTTAATTTTTTTCTCTTATGGACATCAGTATCCTAAGAATCATACAATAAATATTACAAATCATATAGTCTATATGAGTAGAGCAAAGCTAATGATCAATAATATATTCCAATGAAACCAAAATTATCAATGAGAAATCAACAGTTGCTCTCATTCCAACTAGTTTTACCGAGTAATGTGCTTTTACTAAAGTTTATCCTTAATTTTGAGAAACATTTACAGACTTTACGCTACCTTTTCAATAGCATTGACAATAGGTTCATCGAGTGGTCCACTGTTACCGATACAAGTCATACAACCATAGCCAACAGTTTCAAATCCAAGTTGAGTTAGATAAGGTACAACTCCACTTTCCTTTAAATAATATGTAACAACTCCAGAGCCTGGGGATAAACTCGTCTTTATGTAAGGTGCCACACTTAGTCCTGCTTCTACTGCTTTCTTAGCCATCAGTCCTGTAAAATACAAAAATATAATTTTAAATTAAAAAGTAATACTAATACTATAATTATTAACATTAAACTTTTCCAGAAAAATGCATGAATCGATTCACACATTTTTAAAGATAGATTTTTCAAGGAGTTCGTTCCTATAGTTGAGACGTTCCTCAAAAAAAGAAAGTTTCTTCGAAAAGCCATTATTGGTCTACTGTCCCGTCTCATCCCGACGTTAACAAACTTTAAAGCGATGACATGAAAACTTTATTTTTGCTACCAATGTCACAATGTTGATTCAACCCCTTGATCAAGAAGTTCTTAAAACATTTAAAAGAAATTATTCACAGGAGATAATTATCATAGAAATTATCATAACACTCCTGCAGGTGTTAATAGCAATGTTAAAAGAAAAAACAACTGTTACGAAAGCTCTCAAATCAGTTAAAAATGTTATTTACTAAACTGTTATGGCTTGGGATGCCGTAAAGAATTCACCACTACAAAAATATTGGAAAAAATCTCTTTGATTTTGAAAATCCAAAAAGACAGAGAGGCATGAATCAGACAACGGTGTTACTGAACTTGTAGAACTTTGTAATAACACACAATTATTATTATTATTTTAGCCTAGTTGGGTCTTGCTCTAGCACGTTTACTTTAAAAATATAATGTTTAACTAATAACAACAACTCAATTGTTTAAATGACTCTTTATTCTCGGGTCTTACTAAGGTTTGGGCCCTTTTTTTAAATGTGCAATTATTACAATTATGGACATATATCTTAAAATTTACAAATCAGCTTATACTATCAATATTAAAAGTTCTTAAAGTTCAATTTTTTGGTAATAATAAATCTATATATTTACTTAAGTCCAGTTCACCATTATTCACATGTAGTTCACCTCTGACATGTTTGTATTATTAAAATATTTACTTGTCTATAAAATCCTTCTTTTTTAAAATTGCTGAACAACGAAAATTAACCTTGCCTCCATGAAATTTTTATAGAACTCTCTTATTATTTTCTTCTAACAACCCGGGCTACAATGAAGTACCGCCATCATTGGTATATTTTCCGCGATCGGCTTTTCGTATGGCCGTGCATTCAAACATATCAAATATATATTTTTAAATGTCCTTCCATAGTCATTTTTAAATACGGTAGTATATTAATTTGTAGACATACCTGAAGTTAATTTTTTTTTTTTAAAAAGGTTTTAATTAATCCACATTCACTTTATATAATATATATATTTTTATGTTTTTATATGTCACTGCCTCGATTTCAACAATAGTTCTAACTTTCGCCGCCAGTTCGCACTGTTCCACTTTATTGTAATAATTAATTCTTTGTAAACACTAAAACTAACCTAATTTATTCTATTCAACCAGTTTGTTATTTAAATTAACTAATACACAATATACATTGAATTTGAATTAAAAATAATTATCTAAACATGAAATAAATTACAAAAGGATAATAAAACGTTCTTATTCAATCATTTTAGGTTATTAAGTAAAGTTACTGTTATTATTGTTTTTTGAAATGGAAGTAAGTTTTATTTAAATTGTCTGTAGTTATTATATTATGACTGTGCTTTATATTATTCATTTAAAATTTCCAAAATCTTTAAGTTAATTAAATTATTAGGCTAGGACGAATTTTGAAGTTATTACATTTAGGCTATAGCATTTTATCAACATATTTTATTAACCTTTAAATTGTGTGGCCTATCCAGTTTGACTGTTACAACTGTCCCTCAAATTTCTAATTATTTATATATAATTGACATTATTTATGCTTTTAATCCATTTAGGCCACCAAATTAAGTTATCAAATTATATAAATGTTATAACAGTCCCCTAAATTTATAATTTTTTATAATATTTACAAATTTTATGAATAAATTATAAATTTACATAATAACATTTCTATTTCAAATCTGTCATACTTTAACATATATTTGACATATCTTATTCACGACATTTAACGAAAATAACATACAATTAACAACATATTTATATACAACATCATTTTAACAACATGAACAATAAGCAATATATATATTTTTTTTAATATTTCATTTTGCCTACTGTAATCCCCCTTTAATTGTTTATTTACAAATTTATTCTTCCCCAATCTTAGTTTGCGCATATCTCCTATTACGTCATCCTCCACTTGACTCATCATTCTACATTTAATCCCATTACTTTCCCTATTATTAAACATCACTATCTCCTCTTCACTATTATAATTAATCCTTATATTACCTTTATTAAAATCAATATCCATTCCTAATTCATTTATACTATCAGTCCCTATAATTATTTCCCTCAATAGATCTGGTACCACTAAACATTGTATGTTATATATTATTTTTCCTATTTGAATGCTCATCATTATAATTTTATTTATTTTCCGGCTCTTCTTCCCTGTAGCAGTTACAATATTTATCCCAACAACCGGCAATTCTTCCACCTTTCCTAGTTTTTTAAAATTTTGTTGTAGCCAATCCTGTTGTATACATGTAGCATTACTTCCTGTATCAATAAGACCTTTAACCTTCACTTCTCCAATCTTTAATTCTATTTCTGGATTACTTTTCTGGATATTTTTATTCTCATTCTCATCCACACTCCCATCCTTGTCACATCCTATTAAAAATTTTCTGTCACATAATATAGTTGTAATAATTTGTTTTTTACTGATCGGCCTAAACTTTCCTTCTTTTTGTTGCACTGAAAAATCTGATTTATTTTCTTCAAAACTTTGTATTTGGTTCTCCTTCTGGCCTACCCTTGACTGTTCAGTGCCTATTAGTTTAAAGATACATCATTAGTATTCCCTTGTTCTGTTTTGTTTTCCCTTCTTATTTCAATTGCGTTCACCCTCCTGTTATTTTCTTCCCCTCTTCGTTCTACACTTGGGTTGACTTGTCTGTTTTCTTGCTCCCTTCTAAAATATACCATATTTCTTTCCTGATTGTTTCCCTGTCTATAGTCTCTGTTAAAAGGTCGTTGGAAATTTGGTCGAATATTTTGATATTGGAAATTTGGTCTATTATTGCTATCACTTTGGTTTGGCTTCCTATAATTAAGTTGTTGTCCTTCAAACTGTGGTCTACTTCTCCTTTGCATTAGATCTCTCCTGGCTGCTTCCTCATTTATCTCTTCAACGTCCACTTCATTTAAAAACCTCTCCATTCCTTGAATAGTATTAATATTCTGTACCCTTCTGGCATCCCTAATCTTTTCGTCGTAATGTCTTACTAATTTTTTAACAATTTCCTCCTCTGATGGCATTGGTATTAAATTCCTCATGGTTATTACCCTTTCAATAAAGTATTCAGTCCTATTTAGTTGACCTCCAACTCTATATTTTTCAATTTCCAACCTGTTCCTGATACCATTCTGAACTTCATCATTCCAATAATTTTCTAAAAATCTTTCTTGGAAATTTTCCAAGTCTTCTATGTCCTCCCTTGTAATTTGCCACCATCTAGCAGCATTTCCTTCCATAGATATGTCCATTATATCCTTAATGTCTACCTTTTCTCTACCTTCTCTTTCCCTTCTCTCTTGCATCTTCTCTACATATCTCTTCAACTTTCTTATATATTCAATTGGGTTTATTCCCCTTCCATTAAACTTAGGAATTGTAGTCTGAGCGTGGCTTTCATCATTAGCATAGTATATTACCTGAGTAGTTCTATTTTCCATACTATCCTTCTTATTTAATCTCTCCTCCGTTTCCTTCATTTTCTCTTCCATATTACTAGCTACCTTTTCAAAATTTTGTTTATTAATTTTAACCCTATTATTTAACTCTTCAATATTCTCCTTCTGTTCTTTTAATTCCTCTCCCAACATCTGAAAATTTTCCTCTACTTTCCTCCCAAATTCCTTATGATCTTCTATTATCCTCTCTTGTTTCTCCTCTATCTCTCTCTTAAACTCATCAAATTTATTATCAATCTTTCCCTCTAACTTTTCAAATTTTTTCTCAAATCCTTCCAATTTCTTCATCATTTCATTTTTATTCTCTTCATTTTTTGTTTCCATTCTTGACATTGTTTCCCTCATTACATCAAATTTGTTATCCTTCTCATCCATCTTCTTCATCATTTCTCTCAATAATTTCTCCATACCTGATTCTTCTTTATTCACTGTAACAAGTGTAACACCTCCTCTTTCTATTTCTATCTCCCTAACATTTTCTTCTACCTCAGAGCATGGTACCCTATCTCTTTCATCCTGTCCTAACCTGTCCTGCCCTGAATATGGGGAACATTCATCAATTTCCTGAACCTCCAATATTTTAACCATTTGTCCTTCCTCCTGTACCATTCCCTTCTTAGGCCTATCCTTTTGATTCTCCAATTCTCTCTTTTTTTGTGTCTCTTTTGGGTTATCCCTTAATTCATAACGTCCTTGCTCTGACATTTTAATTATTTATTTTGTTTAAATTGAAATTTCTTTTAATTGAATAAGTTAATATTAAAAAATAATATATATTTAAAATTATTAAATATATATTATAAAACCTGAAATTGCTTATTGTTTAATTGCACATTTAATCGAGCCAGCACGTTGTGCGCCAATTTTGTAATAACACACAATTATTATTATTATTTTAGCCTAGTTGGGTCTTGCTCTAGCACGTTTACTTTAAAAATATAATGTTTAACTAATAACAACAACTCAATTGTTTAAATGACTCTTTATTCTCGGGTCTTACTAAGGTTTGGGCCCTTTTTTTAAATGTGCAATTATTACAATTATGGACATATATCTTAAAATTTACAAATCAGCTTATACTATCAATATTAAAAGTTCTTAAAGTTCAATTTTTTGGTAATAATAAATCTATATATTTACTTAAGTCCAGTTCACCATTATTCACATGTAGTTCACCTCTGACATGTTTGTATTATTAAAATATTTACTTGTCTATAAAATCCTTCTTTTTTAAAATTGCTGAACAACGAAAATTAACCTTGCCTCCATGAAATTTGTATAGAACTCTCTTATTATTTTCTTCTAACAACCCGGGCTACAATGAAGTACCGCCATCATTGGTATATTTTCCGCGATCGGCTTTTCGTATGGCCGTGCATTCAAACATATCAAATATATATTTTTAAATGTCCTTCCATAGTCATTTTTAAATACGGTAGTATATTAATTTGTAGACATACCTGAAGTTAAAATTGTTTTTTTTTTTAAAAGGTTTTAATTAATCCACATTCACTTTATATAATATATATATTTTTATGTTTTTATATGTCACTGCCTCGATTTCAACAATAGTTCTAACTTTCGCCGCCAGTTCGCACTGTTCCACTTTATTGTAATAATTAATTCTTTGTAAACACTAAAACTAACCTAATTTATTCTATTCAACCAGTTTGTTATTTAAATTAACTAATACACAATATACATTGAATTTGAATTAAAAATAATTATCTAAACATGAAATAAATTACAAAAGGATAATAAAACGTTCTTATTCAATCATTTTAGGTTATTAAGTAAAGTTACTGTTATTATTGTTTTTTGAAATGGAAGTAAGTTTTATTTAAATTGTCTGTAGTTATTATATTATGACTGTGCTTTATATTATTCATTTAAAATTTCCAAAATCTTTAAGTTAATTAAATTATTAGGCTAGGACGAATTTTGAAGTTATTACATTTAGGCTATAGCATTTTATCAACATATTTTATTAACCTTTAAATTGTGTGGCCTATCCAGTTTGACTGTTACAACTGTCCCTCAAATTTCTAATTATTTATATATAATTGACATTATTTATGCTTTTAATCCATTTAGGCCACCAAATTAAGTTATCAAATTATATAAATGTTATAACTTGCTAATCAATTTTCTGTTTTTGGACTAGTTAACAATGATGATATCCATGAACGGTTTGGAGGAGACCTATAATTTGAGTTAACAGACCTGTTAGCCTATTGCTAATTTGGTCACCAATTCTCAGGTAGATGATGAAAATAATGATGAAAAATGTCACATATTGAACCAAAAGAGGGAGGTCTTATATATATATTGTGCAACAAGACGAAGCCACACATGATCTCTGTCGTTTCAGCGTTGGTGCAGTCTCGACACTAAGAAGAGATGCAAGACATTGACAAAAAATTATAAGACTTTTAAATAAATTAAATTAATTTACATGATCTAAATCTGTTACTATAATGTTTTACATATTGTTTTGTATTGTATGTACAGTGGAACCTCCCATATCCGACCTTCCCACATCCGACTCCTCCCGATATCCGACCGTCCGTCTGTCTATTGTTTACTCGCGCTCTCACAGTCCGTTTCCGTTCGCGAGCCTGTACAGACTTGAAAAAGTGACTCATCGATACAGTAGAGTAACGCAAACTCAGCGTAATGTGGACCGGAAGTGTGCCGAGTTTGTGAAATGCTTGGTTATCGGGAATAAGGGCAAAAAATAAATTGTAATTTAAACCCAAAGCGGCGGCGATATCAAAAGACTTTGTCGAAAGCGGTATCCCATTGTCGGCAGTGTAAAAACACCGCGGCACCAAAGCGGCGGCAATATCAAACGACTTTGTCGATACCGGTATCCCAATGTCGGCGACGTAAAAACACCGCGGCACCATAGCGGCGGCGATATCAAACGACTTTTTCGTTAGCGGTATCCCATTGTCGGCGGCATAATAACACCGCGGCATTGGCACCCGTCGATATAGCAGACATACACCTGCAAAAACGTTTGATGGGCCGCTTTTTTTCCACGAATCAATTTAGTATGCATTATGGAAAATATAACATTTCTTTTCAGTTTTCTTTGACAGGTACGCACAGTATACTGTATACAGTAAATAAAAATGAGCGAGTTACGAAAACGGAAGCGTGTGTTGGTTTCGTTTGAGACGCGGTTAAATGTGTTAAAAAGACTTGACAGAGGGGAATCTGTAAAAAAGCTTTGTGACGAGTTTAACGTAAAAGTAAAAGTTTAACGTAACAGTAAAAGTTTGAAATGTAAAATCATTACAACTTGTAAATGATAATCAATAGTTTTACAAGTTGAATATACAATATTTACGTATTTAATTTCATGTCAGAAAATATTTGAAATGTATACACAATATTTTTAAAGGTGTAATAAAGTTGTATTACAGTACTGTGTGGCATTTTTTGTACCTGGGAACGGCATTTTACGCTCCTCCCGATATCCGACCTTTTGGCCGTTCCGACCACGGCCCGGTCCCGTCATGGTCGGATATGGGAGGTTCTACTGTATTGAATTAATAAACACTAGTGTTGCAGTAATGTAGTTAATTTTTAGGAATTCCCTATCTCCGTATTATCACAGTTTTTTCGTATCAGAAGAAGTCTCGATCCCAATTAACTCAGATAATCAGGATTCTACTGTATTTCAAAAGCATAGCTTAATTATTATGCTTATGTTTAGGTCTATTTGAGTTAACTGATATAAGTATCAAGGTGAATTAAATTATTTTAAGTTAATAAACAGAAGTGTTATGGTTTGACCTGTTGGGGAGGAACTTATAAGTTAACTATCAAAGTAATTATCACAATCGAAAAGTAAATAGTATAGGTTATATCTGGTATCAGGAGAGTAACATATGCCTGACCTTTATTTGTACGGTTTAAGATTCTGCTTTTCACTCGTGTTATTTGTATAAGGTATTGTGTCTTTTTACAATAGGAGTTCTAGTAATTCAGACGACCTTAATCACAACATTTTACTCTGATAGTCATTTTTTCGCAGTTCTAGTTCCTTATTCAAGATGTGACAATGTGAAAAGTCAGATTTTAAAATAGACTCATTTAAAAGACGCGGTTAAGCCAAAGAGATAAGGGATTCAAATAATAATTTAAATTTAGTCACGTCATTTATAAAAGAAAAATGGATTTTCAAGACAACAGTATGAATTATTATGTTTAATTTTAATGTAATTTAGTTTGTTTGTTATAAAATGTAAATTATTTGTATTTTACGGCAGTGCGGTAAAATGTGTGAACAGTAACCGGAAAGAACGCTTTCGGAAGTAGGAATTTGCCTCATGGTAACATCAGTCTAAGTCCAGCGTTAGGAGTGACAGGTTGTGTTCTAAAAAGTCGAAGTCCAGCGATTGAAGGGACAAGATGTGTTTTCTAAGAGTTGAGTTTACCGCTTAAAATGAACAGGTTGTGTTCTTAAAAGTCAAAATCCAGTGTTTGGAGAGATAAGATCGTAGAAAGAGTTTCTAGGTTCTGTTAGAACAATGTACATTTGATTTTTTATCTCAAATAGTGATCGAAAGTATTTAAAAATCCATATTTAGCGTGTTTCAATGACAATAACGCGGGAACATAAAAGACAATGATTTATATACGCGAGTTATGAACATTCTCAACAACTTGAGAAAACAATTTCTGAACGAGGGAGAATCCACTGCGAGCCGTAGAACTTCAACTCGTAGGACATCAGTTTTCCATTCGGACACAGACAATGTTTTTTATTTAGATCGGCGTTGTGGTATAGACGCTATATATTATCTGTTTGATTAATAACCTGTATTATGTTTTAAATTAATTTTTTGTAAATGTTTATCTATTTAAAGAAAATTTAGTAGATTATTACTAGAAGAGATACTAGTAAAAAATGAAACTTTTAAATAATGAAAATAGAATCTTTTTATTTTTCTTTTAGAGCTACAAAGTTACTAAAAAATTCATAGATTAAATTCCTGTTGCAACAATTTTATTTGTAGAAGCATTTTTGAAGATAAAATTAATTAATTTGAAAGAAAGAAATAAAGGAAATATAAATTCATAATTAGTTATTGAAACTAAAAGGATAACTAGTATTTATAATATGATTTTGTGGTTAATAATATTTGTAGGATGTTTCTTTGAATGTTTAATAAATGTTTTCTTTGTAACATTTCAGCCAAAGTGTTCTCATTAAAAAACCAAAATCCACTGTAAGTACACTGTGAAAAGAACTTACGACCCCAGAGATCTTATAAATAATTAAATTCATTCTTTTCTAAATTGGTATGCTAAAGCAAACCTGGCGCCCTATAGTCGAGCAAATTAACAAATTAATAACATTAAAAGTAACTTCAGCCAAATTTTTGAATTGTCACAAATGTCGCTCAACGTGTGGCATTTTTGATGAACAAAAGTAACTATCATATTAATCTTAAATTCACCCATCAAATTTTTATAACTATTACAAATGTCGCCGCAACTGTGGGCCTTTTTAGTCGAAAATACAGTGATTTTGGTAATGAGAACTCTTAAAATCAAGGTAAGGACTCTCTCTATCATAATAAGAAAGATTCTTTTTTAAAAAAATTTTTGTGTTAAGTATAATAAGATAAAAATGGAGTCAGAAATTGTAAATGTTGATAATAATGATGAACAGGTAGGGTTAGGAAATCAAAATTCTTTGAATAATTTAGAACAGATGGAATTTACGGGGGATAGTTTTGATAATTTACAGAAGGAATCACAAAGTAATGAGCAAACAAATGAACAATTGGCACAAAATTTTTTAGATCAAGAAATAAGTAGTAATAGTAATAGTAGACGTTCAAGTGTGAACGGGAATAGTAGTTCAGGTTCGGATTTTAATGGGTTTGATAGTGATGGGATTCTAAATAGTAAACAACAGTGTGAAGATGTGAATGAAAGAATAGTAGGAATATTAGGAGTAGAAACTGTAGAAGAAAATTCAGATAGGGAATTAAGAGCTGAAGAGGTTAGGGTAATTGAGCAGGTTAGGGTAACTGAAGAGGTTAGGGTAGGTAAGAGTGGGGAAAATAATGATCAAAATAAGAAAATGGAGAGTATGTTTGAGCAATTGATGAGTAAATTTGATCAGAAATTTGAACAAAGTAGCTTAGAAACAAAACAGAATAATCTAGAACTTAAACGAGATAATGACAAAAAATTTGAGTGTATAAGTAATGATATTAAACAAAGTAGATTAGAAACAAATAATAAAATTGAACAGAATAATCTAGAATTTAGGCAAGATTTGAGTAATAAGTTTGAGGAATTTAACGCCAAATTTGAACAGAATAATGTTAAACTAGATAATTTGGATAAAAAGCTAGATCAGATCAAACTAGAATTAAAACCAAATTATGTAAAATTAGAACAGAATCCTAAAATGGAAATTAATGTAATGGAAACTAATAATAAAGTAGAATTTGAATTAAGCTATTATGAGAAAAAAGTAGAATTTGAACAGATTAATAATGTAGAAGGTGTTTTGATAGAAAATGTTAATAATTTGGATAACAATTTAGATCAAGCAGTAGCTGAAGTAGAAATTAACAGTTTTAATGAAACAAAAGAGATGTCAGATGATTTAATAATAATTGAAGACAATTGTGTGAATGATTGTGTTCAAGAAATTTCTAAAATAATGAATAATGGGTTAGGTAACAAGGTAAATCTAGAGATAACAAGTAATGTTGAAGTGAATAAGTTTGGTGGGGTTGGAATAGGTATAATTAATTCAAAAAACAAAGTAAAGGTAAATAATCTAATAATAAAGGAATCAGCTGTTTATCTTAAAAAACGAGTTTACCATAAGACTGTAGATTTTGAAAAATACACGATGTTAGAATTTAGAAATGTTTTTAGAATACAAGAACAGATAATTAAAAGTTTTTGGGAAAAGAGTAGCTTTGAATACAAGTTTAAAAAAGAAATATTAAAAGAAGGCTTTGTGATGATGTATAAGAATGGTGGGGTTAGAATTCCTAAACTAACGGATGTTGAAATTAGGTCAGTAGATTCTGAGTTGTTTGAGAGAAGGAGGGGTGATGGTATGCCTGAGAGGGAGAAAGAGAAAGGTATTTTGTCAACACTCCGAGACAATAACAAAGGGCAATCTTTTGTTAGGAATGGGTCTGTTGTAAAGACTAGCCTAGGAAAACTATCTAAGCTAGAAGCAGTATTTAACATTAAAAGTATGTTAAAAAATTCAATCATGTACTTTAAAATTTTTCACCAATCTGGGAACCATCGTAAAAAATATATAATTCATAATTGTTGTAATAGTTTGAGATTTGGAATAAATGAAATAATAATGTGAAGACATTTTATAAACACACGGACTTGATTTTTAAAATAATTAATAAAAAGTAGTTAAGATTTTGTTAATAAGTAAGTTTAAGTTTGAAAATAAATAATTAAGAGTTATGAATACTAATAATTTGTGTGTACTGATAAATTTTGTAAGCTAAGACAGAAATATAGAAAATAATTATATGCCAAGCTAGTATGATTAAGAAGAAATAATATTTAGAAACGTTTAGGTATTTGCTAAGTGAAAGATGCAAGATTGTTAGTGAATAACCGAGTGTTGTTTATACTAAGATAAATATTGACTTTACGTGTTAAGATAAAGCAGATTAGTTCGAAGCAAGGATTCAGAGTAGTGTTGAAGAAACAATATTCAATATTAAGTAGGTGGATTCAATAAAATATTCAATAATGACGAGAGAAATAGAATCTAGTTGGAGCTAAAAGGTTCACTTCTTATCAGTAGACAGATATATTGCTTCATACAGCTAGGGGAGATTGTTTATTCCTTAGTCAGGTATAAATTCCTATGCATGACATTGAGACGAAATATAGGGTGTTACCAAAATGCTGTCTAGGAAAATAAAAAGCTTTTGACGTATAATTCTAATTTAACTTGTGTTTTCAAATAAAATTTACTTAAATAAAGGATAATTGGCTTTAAATAAAGTAAATAAAGAACAAAAGTAGATTGCTTAAATAACTTTAATAGAATTAAAAGTAAATTTCTAAGGAAAGAACTTAGAATAAATTTTAAAAATAAAATTTCTTTTTGAATTTGAATAATAACATCTAGAAAGGAATACATAAACAAAAAATCGACGATGCTAGTAATAAGATTGGTAAAATAAACATTATTTCAACTTCGGATGATACGATTTGGATGAAATTTTTTATGAATTTTAAAATTTTCTTCGTGTAGATGCATTTAAGGAGTACATGAACAATTGGGAGGAGGTAGGCGTTTGTGTAGTAATAATAGAATGTTTTATTCGCAAGAATAAGGCATTCTGGGACTGCATAGAGGGTGTGTTGTGAAATAGGGATGTGTTTTGGGCTTTATCTTGAATCAAGTAGGGATATTGTATTCAACCACTGCACATTTCAACATCACAACATGTTACTCTGTGTAAGAGTCTAAAGAGCAATTAGAAGTATGCACGGTATAAAGTAGGCGGTTAGAAGAACTATGTAGGAGAGGTTAGGAAGAAAAATGCATAAGTAAGTGTGACATTATTACATAAAAAAAACTTCATGTAATAAATTTTAGACAGATGTTGATTGAAAACAAATTGTAGGATATATATATAGAAGTGATCGATCTGTATATACGAGATTAAACCGGACGTGACAAAAGGAGAGTTTTTATGGAATAAAGTTAAAAGTTTTATAAAACTGTAAAAAGGTTAATTAGCTGATTAGGATAGGTAATTAGATGTTAAATTATAAAACGATAAGTTGTATGTTTTGATGTTTTAAATATTAAGAATTATTTGATAATAAAATGATAAAAAATTGTTAGTTTTAAGTGATTTATGGTTTGAAAATATGAAGAATAGTTGTGTAAAGTTTGAGAATTTATGTGAGTTTTGCCAAGACAGATAATAATAAAGTTTTTAAGTTTTTTTGATGTTAAATGATGAGTAAAGGAGGTTAAGTTTTTGTTTTTTAAAGGAAGGAATAATAAATTAATAATGATAAGAGAGATTTTGATGAGATTTATAAATGAAATAAATAATTAATGATTTTTAATAAATAATGTTTGAATTTAAAACAATAGACGATTGTGAGAAGTTATTTGATAAAGGTGTCTAAAGATTTTGATGAAATACGGTGTTAGCTGGGAAAACAATGTAAATTTTATTTTTTTGAGTTTTTATATACAAGTAATAGATGACTAAGAAGATTTTAATATGAAGTGGTTTAAATGAAAGAATTTTTGAGTTTTATAAGAAGATGATGACTTTACCGAATTGTTGAGTAAAGTGGTATTTAAAATGAAGTTGTTCTGTTAATAAGCTTTTATAAAAAGAGTAGTTAGGTTGCATTAATGGTAAATTTTTAGTTTTTAAGAGGTTTTTTGAGTACTGCGATGAAATAAAGGAAATATACGACGATTTTAATGAAATAAAGGAAATATGCGACGATTTTAATGAAATAAAGGGAGATTTAAGGAATTCTGCGGATAAACGACGATTATTATGATTTTTAAAGGAAGCTACGTTGAAATAAGGAGATTATTTATGAAAGAATATAGGTAAATAATAAGGAGTTTTTTATTATGAAGACTTTTGTTTGGGGATTAATGCAACTTTGATTATTAAAATATGAAAGATAAGATGGAAATAATTTTAAGAAAGGATACTGAGAGACAATACAATTGTAAAGAGGTAATTTTTAAATAAATAGATGAGTTTTGTAAGTAATTATATTTTTTTTGTAATAATGATGTTATATTTTGAATTTTAGTTGAAGAAAAGAGTTTTTTTGTAATTGTAAAATCAGTAGCTAACATGTTATCCCAGCAAGACAAAGAGTAATTGAGAATTGATAAAGAATAAATAATTATTGGATTTAAACTAAAATGAATAATAATATAAGATGATAATTGAAAAGTTTTTAAGGTGAATTGAAGCAATGTTGAGTAATAAGTAAATAATTTTGTAATAATGTTAATGATAATGAGAAGTTTTAAATTTTAATTGTATTAAGTTGAAGGAATTATTCAGATGAATATCTAGAGTCAAAGGTAGATTTTCAAAGGATGTAGAAATGTCGTCTTGGCAAAGAGGATGAGACGAGAAAAAGTATATAGACGGCTGTCTGGGAGATAAGCTTTGAGTGACGGGATCCTGTCAACAAAAAAATGTTGATGGAAAGTTTCAGCCAACAAGGTTGGAAAGGAAACTGATGATGGGTTTTATTGTATAAATAGAGATAAGACTTAGCACTAATTGATTCGTATAATATTTTTTTTTTCAATGAGTTAATATAACGCTAACAAATTAAAATAATGAAATAGGATTTTAGCAAATAGATTTTTAGTTTTTATAAGAAAAGAGAATCTTTCTTAAATTAAGTATACTAGGGATACTTATTTTCTTTCATGAGGTCCTTAGCTTCTGAAATGAAATGTCTTGAACATCCATTAATATTTTTTTTCGATTTGAAATATATATATATAAAAGCTTTGTATTCCAATACCTGTATTGAAATACAAACCTTGTGGGGTTTTGTGACAATGTGAAAAGTCAGATTTTAAAATAGACTCATTTAAAAGACGCGGTTAAGCCAAAGAGATAAGGGATTCAAATAATAATTTAAATTTAGTCACGTCATTTATAAAAGAAAAATGGATTTTCAAGACAACAGTATGAATTATTATGTTTAATTTTAATGTAATTTAGTTTGTTTGTTATAAAATGTAAATTATTTGTATTTTACGGCAGTGCGGTAAAATGTGTGAACAGTAACCGGAAAGAACGCTTTCGGAAGTAGGAATTTGCCTCATGGTAACATCAGTCTAAGTCCAGCGTTAGGAGTGACAGGTTGTGTTCTAAAAAGTCGAAGTCCAGCGATTGAAGGGACAAGATGTGTTTTCTAAGAGTTGAGTTTACCGCTTAAAATGAACAGGTTGTGTTCTTAAAAGTCAAAATCCAGTGTTTGGAGAGATAAGATCGTAGAAAGAGTTTCTAGGTTCTGTTAGAACAATGTACATTTGATTTTTTATCTCAAATAGTGATCGAAAGTATTTAAAAATCCATATTTAGCGTGTTTCAATGACAATAACGCGGGAACATAAAAGACAATGATTTATATACGCGAGTTATGAACATTCTCAACAACTTGAGAAAACAATTTCTGAACGAGGGAGAATCCACTGCGAGCCGTAGAACTTCAACTCGTAGGACATCAGTTTTCCATTCGGACACAGACAATGTTTTTTATTTAGATCGGCGTTGTGGTATAGACGCTATATATTATCTGTTTGATTAATAACCTGTATTATGTTTTAAATTAATTTTTTGTAAATGTTTATCTATTTAAAGAAAATTTAGTAGATTATTACTAGAAGAGATACTAGTAAAAAATGAAACTTTTAAATAATGAAAATAGAATCTTTTTATTTTTCTTTTAGAGCTACAAAGTTACTAAAAAATTCATAGATTAAATTCCTGTTGCAACAATTTTATTTGTAGAAGCATTTTTGAAGATAAAATTAATTAATTTGAAAGAAAGAAATAAAGGAAATATAAATTCATAATTAGTTATTGAAACTAAAAGGATAACTAGTATTTATAATATGATTTTGTGGTTAATAATATTTGTAGGATGTTTCTTTGAATGTTTAATAAATGTTTTCTTTGTAACATTTCAGCCAAAGTGTTCTCATTAAAAAACCAAAATCCACTGTAAGTACACTGTGAAAAGAACTTACGACCCCAGAGATCTTATAAATAATTAAATTCATTCTTTTCTAAATTGGTATGCTAAAGCAAACCTGGCGCCCTATAGTCGAGCAAATTAACAAATTAATAACATTAAAAGTAACTTCAGCCAAATTTTTGAATTGTCACAAATGTCGCTCAACGTGTGGCATTTTTGATGAACAAAAGTAACTATCATATTAATCTTAAATTCACCCATCAAATTTTTGAATTATTACAAAGATTAACCTTACATGAACAGTTTTTCGCTAGTACAATCTCAAGATTGTATAATAAACTTGTGCCTAAAATGATTAAAAAACATAATATAGATTTGTTCTCAAATATTTTGATAAATGTTTTTTTACTGGTTGAAAATATAAATGTGTAATGCCATAATAATAATATTATTTTTCTAAAGTATTTCTTTAATGTGAGGGTTTTTCACATTACAATTTGGAAAAATGCATAAAAAAACAGCTGTTACTAACCTGCTCCCAGCATAACACTGGGATTGCTTGTGTTGGTACAAGATGTTATTGCAGCAATGACCACAGAACCATGCCTTAAGAAATATTCCTTATTTTCAAATGGGAAACTCACTTTCTTATCCAAGACACTAGGATTTAAACCAAAACCTTTGAATCCGATCTAGAAAAAAAATATTAAAAAATTGAATTATTGTATATGAATTTACCAATATTATATCTTCTTTTAAGTAATAAGTAAAATCATGCTCGAGTTTGCAGAGCAAACAATAATGACAGAGCACTCTCACAAACAATATCGACAGAACATTATCAATACATATACATATATATATATATATATATATATATATATATATATATATATATATATAATCCCTAAAGAACATTAAATAAGACACAATTTAAATCTGAATCAGTCATTTTTAATGCTACAGAAAAACAACAATTGACTAACATGCCTCCTAATGAGTCTTGTAACATAGATCACATTTTCTTCAGTATAAAGGTGTGGAATTATAATTTTTAGAATAAAATTGTGATTTTTCATAGCATATATTCAAGCTAATACCTTCATAATTACATTACAATCTACAAGTTTTTACCTAGGTTGCATTGTGTTTTGAATATTCAAAAAATTGGTTGTATGATTTTCTATATCAACCCAAGATCAAGTTTATACATCTAATGAAAGAATTTTACAATATAAATATAAAAAAAAATATTGTTATAGCATAAATTCATGACTATTCAATCCTCGACTATTTGACACGGACTGTGGTGTAAATAATATTAATTTGGATCAACAACTTTGGTCTATAAACAGTTAATTTACAATACTTTTGAATCGAAAGGTCTTATTAAATATATGGCTATACCAATTGTACATGATTTCTACATGGTTTTTATATATCTCAAGTACGAGTAATAACAGACTCTTGTCATTGCTATTGCATTAGTGAAAATAGATCTATGTAGTTATGTGAATGAAGCCTTTTTTTCACATTTGTACAGGAAAATTATAGCTCTATTATTTTATGGGTGTGCACTTATTTTGCTTTATGATTAGTTGAGCAATTTTATAATGGTTCAAATACTAGTGACAAAACCAAGAAATATGTTGTCCAATATATGTAATCTTCGTTACATTCTTTAAATAAATGTTAAAATTTTGTAAATATTTTTCTCATTTTATAACTTTTATTTCATAAATAGATCAAATTACCATTAATTCTAAAGATCCATTTGAGTCGCAGTGACAAGAGGCTGTATAGCCTTAGACCCCAAATTCACTAACTAACATTAATTCTATAAATACATGTTATAACATGCTATTAAACACTACTATTGTAGTAAAATACATTCTATAAAAAACACACACAGAATCTTCACATCTTACCAACAAAACTTTCTCTATGTAATAAATACTACAACAAAAATTCACAAAACAAAAATTATTTGTTGTTGTTACTGTACAGTTTTTGAGAAACATATGTACAGAAACCGATATAGATTTATCTTCTTTTTGAAATAGCATTTACTATTAGCTTTAAAAAAAAAAGTTTGAATTCTTTTCTCTAATTTTAACACCAAACTGGCTTATATGTGGGTCCAAGAAAGCTTACCTTGTTTGTTAGCGACTGTAAGAAATCAGTCTTCATATCTGTAATGGCAACTCGGTCATGAGGACGTTTAGGTCCACTAACACAACTAGTAACTGTAGTTAAATCCAGTGCAACAACTTGGCTATATATAGGATCTTGATTAGAGTCAGAATAGTCTCGAAGCATTTTTACAGCCTTCAAGTAAGCCTCGATAGTTTGCACTTTAGTTTCATCTCGATCTAGAAACAGAAATAAATCATATAGTTCTACTGGATATTGGATTTTAATAATATATGGTTAAATAGCATTTAAAATAATTTAAATGTAGCACTTATCACTAATTTATCAGTATCTAGATTATACACACCATAATTTACGACTGAAAATATCTTACATTTATAAAATATTGTAACTAAGAGCTTACTAGTTTGCCGAAGGTAATTTAAACTATTTTTATCTACAGGAAAGAAACCGACGGTTGCGCCATACTCTGGACACATGTTGCTGATAGTAGCACGATCTGCGATAGATAGTTCAGCAACACCAGGTCCAAAAAATTCTACAAATTTCCCAACTACACCAAGTTGTCTTAAATTCTGAAACACAATGAAATAATTTTACTTTAAAATATTGCAGCTACACTATTGGCATTAAATTACTATCACAACTTCTTCCCTCCCTCCATTTCTATTGGGGTTTGAAAGGCCATGGGTAGTCTATCTCTACTGTGGCCCAAAATGGGTGTTTCGCTACACGGTCGCTGCAATACTGCTAACATACTGGAAATGTTATCTGATTCATACAAAACCAAACAACTTGGAAATGCTTTGCAGTTTCTCACCTGACACAATGATGAAGTTGATGCTTTTTTAAACTACATACTGACTGATGATGATACCTGGATGCCTCACATCACTCTGCAATCCAAGCAGAAATCTATGGAATGGAGGTATATGAGATCCCTGAAATAAAGGAAGTTTAAGACCACAATTTCAACATGAAAACTCATGTCCAGTGTTTTGGGATGGAAAAAGAGTGTTGTTGTTGGTTGATTTTTTGCCAAGAGGTGAAACAGTAAATGGTGAACGGTATTGTGAGACTCTCAGAAACTGTCATTTAATTAAAAACAGAAGGCGGACTATGCTTAGTTGAGGAGTTTACTTCCTTCATGACAATAATTAACCTCATGTCTTCAATACAAGACTAAACCACGCAGTTTGGCTGGCAGCACCCACTTTACAGCCAAACCCAGGTTAAGTCTTGGCCCAGATTAACTGACACTTGTTTTTTTCATTTGAAGTGATCCCTAGTTGGCAAATGTTATGACGAACTGTCAAAAATTCAATAGTGTAGATGTAAAGTGGTTATCATCACTGGCAACATTATTCTATGAAGAGGGTATAGAAAAGCTGCTAGTGCTAATCCAATATGAAAAGTGTGTTTAATGGTTTTACTATTAATTAAGACAAAAAATAATTCAAATTATCCTCTTAATCATAAAAATAAAATGTATTTAATTTGTTATAGCAAAACTGTACAAATTTTCTGGTTTCACCTCACATAGTTAACCCAATTACAATATTTTTTTCCCCTCACTATATTCCTTATTATCTTGGAATCAGAATCCTTAATGGTTAGACCCTTCGAAGTAAGCTGAGTCATCATAGAAGAAACACCTTTCACTCAAACATCCGATGTTCTACACCCTCTATTCAATTTTTACTTTTTCTCACATATACTGAACTTATGTTTATTAATAAAATTATCTCTTTTAAGAAAATATTACATTTTTTTAGATCAAAATAAAAAAACAGACAGCATAAATATTTACATATGTGTACAATATGTGAAGTATAATTGATGTTATATTGTATTTAAAGCAGGACTTGTATATTCCATAGAAGCCAAAAACAAGCTATGTGATGTTACAATTAAAATGTTAAGGCCCCCAATTTAATTAACTCATTAAAAGCTGGTTATCCAAGAGTGGTAATGGGTCTCGTGGAAGTAGGGTAATTAAGAACTCATTGGGTATGGTGAGCACGTTTTCTTCACCTAACCCTATTTTAGGTTAGTGTAACCACCATGAGTCTGGTGGAGGTAAGGGAATTAAGACCTCATTGGATATGGCAATCACATTTTCTTCACCTAACCTTATTTTAGGTCAGTGTAACCACCATTGGTCTGGTGGAGGTAAGGGAATTAAGACCTCATTGGGTATGGCGACCATGTTTCCTTCATCTAACCCTATTTTAGGTTAGGGTAACCACTGGTATTAAGTAAGTTATCTCCACTTAAGCTATCTTATCAAGTCACAGTGGTAGCAAATGTGTTGCAGTGGTTTAACAATTTATGTAGTGATAGTAACACATATAAAAAAAGCTGATTTGATCATCTCAGATGAGAGGATTGTAGATTAAGAAAGACATTGACAAGAAAGAGCAAAACGATTGGAAATTAAGAAAGGAGCACTGACAGTCTCGAGCAAGACGATTGACAGTTAAAGGGTTAAGAATAAAGAATACTATTAACACTTTCTGTCACACTGCATTCTCTTTTACTCATACTAATTGAGTTTAGTTAAAAATGAAAATGAATTGTGAAATTTGAAATTACCTTGGTAATTGTAAGCACAAGATCAGTTGATGTAGCATATTGGTTAAGTTTACCAGTGATCTTATATCCAATGACTTCAGGTAAAAGCATTGAAATAGCTTGACCTAACATCACAGCCTCAGCTTCTATACCTAAATATAACAAACAGAGGTTAATTAAGTGCATTACTAATTAATCATATGACATGATTTGTAAAATCTGGATTAGAATGATCAAACTAAGAAAACATTTAAAACATGTTATAAATTATGTTTTTTATAAATTTAGAAACTATATATTTTATAGATTCAAAATTCAACTACAGATAAAACTTCTTTACAAATGACAAGATTAAAAATTATGTTGAACGTATTTCTGGCTATCAGATATTAAACCCAATAAAAACTCAATAATTAGGCTTAATTATTCAAAAATAAATCCTGTTAAAGCATATAATTATCTTTTGTAGTTCTAAATTTGTATGTTACACTAAAATAATCTAAATATTATAGAGTAAGACACAATTTGTGGAATGTCAATTAATTAATAAGACCATTAAACTCGCAACTATCCGGCTGTGGTGTAGTGTAAATAATAACAATCAGATTGACAAGTTTAGTCTATTAAACAGTTAATTTACAAATGTTTCTATTGTAATAAGCACCTTATGAAATATACCTGCAGTAATTGCACATAAAGTTATTAACTGAACATTATTTTATTATTAAGACTAGCCAACCGCCACATTAGGTCAGATAGTCACCAGCCTACATTATGTATTTTATACATTCATAATAAAGGATTAAATTCAGAATTTTTGAATCTGCAAAATAACCTCTTTCAGAAATTGAAATATATTAGGACTATCATAATCAAAGGTATGTAATACAATGGTTTACTAAAAATATATAATATATTACATTAAAAATATATACTAAAAATATGTATATGTCTAGTATTCCAAGACTTTTTCAAAGTGAACTATACAAAATGCAGTGAATTACGTGATCATACGTGACCAAGTTTAATAACTTTTTGAAACTATTATAGGTTAAATTACAAGAGTTATAATAAACTTAAATACCTCCAACACCCCAACCAACAACACCAAGCCCATTGATCATAGTAGTGTGTGAGTCAGTACCAACAACAGAATCAGGGTATAGTGTACTCGAGTCGGTGAACACTACACGAGCCAAATACTCTAAATTCACTTGATGTACAATACCAGATCCAGGAGGTACAATCAACATATTATGAAAAGCCTTTGCTCCCCACTGAAAAAAAAAATTATTTATAGTTTTGAAAGTTAAAATAATAATAATAATAAAACAAAAAATTAAAAACACTTAACTTAAGCATAAAATACATACTAATCTTATGATTGTGGTTTTATCAATGATTCTAAGCATACAGAAATTGTAATATATAGGATGATCCAAAATTACAATCAATACTTCAGGACCTGATTCTAGGGATAATTAATTTACAAAAACTTGTTTATCCCCTGAAAATACACCATTTTAAAGTTATGGTTAGTGAAATATTTCGCCTTGATTTCTGCTCCAATAGTGATATGAAGCTATACTGTAATTCTTGGGACAAATTTTAAGCATACCAAAACTTGGAGTTTTAAACTTTTTTATATGGAAAATTGAATAATCAAAAAAACTATATTATCTCAAATAATATACTGGTGTAAAATTAAAAATTAAAAAACAAAAAGAGATCAAAACATATATTAATTTACGTTTAGTAAAAAATAACTTATGCCAAAACGTAATCAAGCTTTTAATGACAACTGTCAAGATTAATTTAATTTTTTTCAATTATTCCGAAAGTTATATTTTTTAATTTGCTATTTTATACACAGATTTGGGGGGAAAAAATTGAACGATTTTGAGAAATGATGTCTTTTGATTATTTGTTTTTTATAATTATTTTGTATGGCGAATTTTTTTTTTTTTTTTTAGAATTTAAATAAATTTGATCAAAATCCCTTGGAGCCAATTGAGAAAATAGTTATTTTGTGTGTGTGTGTGTGTGTGTTTTAGCCAAAATAAAATTATAAACAAAAAGGAAAATGAATAATAACAGCAAAAAGTTGTAAATGGAAGAAGGCTGGTATGAGTATTGATTAAAACAAGAAGGCCCTGAACAAGAATAAGATTTTTTTTAAATTTAATGGAGGTCTGTTTTAAAAATTTTGATCCCTTAATATCTGAGAATAAAAGGAAATAAATTTGTATTTCAACTGAATAAGAACTGATAAGTATGTCATATCTACAAATGAGATGATATACATCCTTATTTGTTGAGTTACAAGAAATAAATCAATCTACATTAAACTCACAGTTATAACCATGAGGGAGTTCAGCCTATTTTTACTTCTAAACTTACATATTACTTGAACTTGGATAACTATAATTTTAAAAAACAATAGTGAGCTAATAATAAATCTTAACCCGTTGATTAATCATTTAGAATTTCAAAAAGGCATCCAAATTTTATTCATCTCATAATTGCCACATTCACAAATTAATCATTCATTTAGTTTAAGTACGCTAATTATGTTATTAACTAGTTATTTTTACCTTATTTGGTATGTCAGACTAATCCTTGTTCAGGATTTTATAATATACCGAAATTCCCAGCACCATTTATGTGTATACTGTACTCTATAGGCTAAGTTGGAGTCATACTTACATGAAAATCTATTTTATTTGGCTTTAAATAATTACTGTACAGTACTGTAATTCAAAATTTTAATATTATTTAAAATGTTTTATGGAATTTTGATTGTATGATTATGCATCTATGGAACGGTTATTATTTTTAAAACGGTCTAAATATAATTTCGGTACGATGATTTTTACTTGCTGTTTGAGCAATCTGACACTTCCAGGGTTAAATTAACAAAAAAGGTTTGATAATGTACTCAAATGAAAGAAATTTCCACCCATAATGACAATCTCATTCACAAAGTTTAATACAGACTAAAAATATTAGCAGGCATTCAGGCAAACATTACATTAGGATAAACAAGTGTGGAGTTGATTGACAGATGTCACAACATACATGTTTCTCATTGGCCTGTACACTATTTTTAGATGAGAGGTGGGGTTTTATTTGTGTAAATAAAATAATCTCAGTAAGGATACACAACCATATTTCCAATAATTGAAGACAATAGTTTCCTATGATCACAACTACTTTGTATACAACCCAATGAAATGATCTTCACAACTGCAGCATTTTTCCATAGTGATATTTTAAATCTTTATAGCGACTTAAAACTGTACTATTGTAAACAGTTTTATTTCAGGTAACTATAAATGAATCAATGAAGTTTTATGCATAAAAATTAAAGTTAAAAATATGATTTTTCCGTAATTTCATAATACAGTACTTGGATTTACATCTGTTAATACGGACTTTTTTAACATTCCTTTGTGCACTGTTTCTATTTTTACAAACAGAACTTACGAATTTTTTTTTTACTACCTCGTTTTTGTGACTGCCTCGGTTAACCCTGGAACTGGAATCGATCCCGATCGGCCCCAAGCATCCCGGACAAGTAAGCTATGCCAACTTAGTAAACACGTATTTTGCAATTCAACATTTCGCCCATTTAGAATCGTCCTACTGCAATAAATAAAATAGTGTTGGAAAGCTAATGTTCGCAGATACATAATCATGCAAAAAAAAAATACCACAAAATGTTATAAATAATATTCCAAAAATTGTTAAAATTTGCATATTTTTGATACATAACGTCAAAGATTTACGCTGAGCTTTTGTAAACAAAAATGACATAATTTTTCTCTAATATTCCCAAATTGATATTTCTGTCAACCAGATCGACCATAACACTGTTCTATAGATCACATCTTTCTCTTTTGATCTGTGCTTTCCAAATCTTTTTATCTGTTATAGTTTTTATTATATGAAATAAAACAAAATCTTTTTTCTTCACAACCCATTTTCAATAAGTGTTTCAGTAGTTCTAGTGTAGTGTTAGGTGAATGGTACTTGACACAGTCTCTTGTTTAAACCATGAAAATCTTTCGTATTCCTCTAACATTACTATGAACTACATACGAACATTTTTACAGAACTCTGTATTAGTTTGATTCCATAAAAAAGTTGACGAGTGACAGCTGGATTGATAACATGGTCCAATACAATCTGTAAAAATTGTTAAAGTTGTTTAAAATTGGTTTGCGTTGTTGTGCAATGAAGTGTTATGAGATGTAAACTTATAAATGTAGTTTAAATTTTACTTTAATTAACGTCCTCAGGTGTGAGTGAAATTATCAATACCTGAAGATGGGAACCTGTTCCCGAAACGTGTTGTTAGATTACACAGAATATAGTTGCAAGACGGATAAACAGGTATATATAAAAATTATACTTTAATTTAGTCTTACCATTAATATTACTGTTTGGCAACATAATCATAATTATTTGGAATTAACTAATATGACACATAGATTTTGTATGATTGTAAATTAAGCAACTAAGTGGCTTTTTATTGCTTCGTCATTTAAAACTGTACGTTTTCAACCATGTTAACGATCATACAGTTTCTTTAAAATTATTATCAAGCAGTAAATGAATGTATTGTTAGAAACATTGTTATGTAGAAACCGCTTATGGAAACCTTCTTGGCACAAAATAATCAATTTTTTTTTTAAATAATGCTTAATAACAAACACTCTTCTATGTTAAAAACCATTGTCACAAATAAATAAACTATATTCACTACATAAAGTCAAACCAAAACCCATCAACAACTAGCTGATAGATATTCAGTTATAAAAAACTGGTCTACCAACCTTTGAGTCTTAAATCACTGTAAATTTTCAGTTATAAAACTTCAAACTCGGGTTGCGTTTTAAAATAAACACCCTGTAGTACGGTAATACAGATTATTAAACACTTATACCAATAAAATATAATAGCTCCCATTTTTATGTTAAACTAACCTTTAGAAATGTAAAACGCTCCTTGTTCCGCTCAAATTCCATTTGTTCATTCTTTTGCAAAGCATCTGATCTAGAAATTAGGATAAGAATATATCAATATACTACATACATTTTTATAGCAATGATTAATAATTCAGATTAAATAAACGATACAGAAATATTTCATTAACTTACTCATTCACCCCCCCCCCCCCTATAAAAACTATTTGTCACCAAAAATATCAGGTAGTTATAAGGGTTTAAGTTGTAATGTTGGAGGGTATGAATGCTTTAATAGTATACATTTTTGTCCAATTGCCTTAGTTCAGGATTAATTTTTTTAAATCAAGAAAAAGTTTGTAACTCCCCATGTTAGACTTTCACAACCTGAAAAACACCTTGTGAAACATTTAACTAAAGAAATACTTAAACACAAATTTTTTAAATTCTATGATTCATCTCTCTTCTAATCAATTTTTTCCTGTTGGAAACAAGAAGTAACCTTAAGGCTCTGCGAGAGTGAAATGAAATAATCGAATTGACAACAACACTACACCAGAGCAAAGCAGATTTTTGAATTACTAGCACCTTTGCATGGCGGCTGTTGCACAAATTAGTTCTAGATTCATTTCCAAGGATTAAGCTACTACTACTCATGTGTGTAAATCAACCATCTCTGTTGCTCTTATAAGATGACATGCTGATATTTTCAATTCACTACGTATTCTATGCTTTTGACCTTCAACTGACATTTGCTTACTTTACACACTATCTTATCTGCACTAGACCACTGCTCAGGGCTCGGAGATTCACTGCATTTTAGACTTTGTTGACTTCAAGTAACCTATACATCCCAATATCTAAAATTGATTAACATCACACTATGAATATTATATATTTTAATAACCTTAGGGATAATATGTATACAGTTTACAGTAACTATTTTGTTCTTCTTCCACTTTATATAACCATTTTTGACACTGTAGCCAATTGTATAGAATTATTGAACTACGTCTAACTACATTTTACGCATAAAAAATAAAATAAATAAAATAAAAAAATAAATAAATAAAATAAAAAAATATAGCCTGTTTTGATGCATTGGTGTTTAATTTTTTTAATTGTTAATATTTTGAATTAATTATGATGTATTTTATTTATAACATGACAAAGGCTAGGAATCCACCTAAAAAAATTAAGGTTTTGAGAGAGAAATATTTAAATAGCGATACATACATTTTACCGTATTGCTAATTATTAAATTTATGAACATGTATTTTTTGATAACTCACGAAACTATATTTTTGGAGAGATGGCAAACAATAAGTTTTGTTTGAGATCTTAGACAATACAAAATTTTTAGAAGAAAATCTTTGATGAGAAAAATGTAATTTTGTGTTTTTTCTTATTTCAGCTACCTTTAATTTTTAGTTATATATATTTAATATTAATAATTATGAGATAATACCAAAAATAGCCTCATAACAAATTTGATTAAATTCTATCCACACGTTTGATCTGTAGAATGTACAACAGACAGACAATATTCTAAAAGCCACCTTTTATGACTCAGTGGACCTCAAAAAAAGATTGGAACACAAAACAAGACTTCGATTTTTTGATCCATCACACAACATTCTCTATACTATATTTATGTGTGAAAAAGTAGTAACTGTATAGCAACAAGTTCAATAACAACACCAAGGTTCATTTTCGTATTCTTCAAAACTATGAACAATCATCTTAAGATATGACCGGTATTTTTTGATAATTTGTTTGCTAGTTTTGTAAATTTTATTCAAATATGCTATTCTCAGCTTACCGTGGGGATGTAGCATTTTATTACCCATTTAGCTAGATAAACTCAAATTTCTCCAATGTGCATAGGTTTTGTTTATTTATTAGCCATTTAATATAAAATTTTAATATTGTTTATACTGATGACCGATGGTACTTGAAAATTTTAAGTATAAAATTTTATGTGGAACTTACACATGTATCTTGCAAACAATATGATGATCAAAAGATATACATTTTTTTATCGGATTCAAGATATAACGTATACCAGACCCCCAAAAATAATAGGGGTAAAAAATACTTTTACTCAACCAATTTTTAATCAAACTTATTTCTAATAATAATAAATGGTGAGACTTATCGTTTTACAATATTCTATTTTCATTGCTTTATTACGACGGCCATTTCAGCTATTCAGCCATTTTCAAGCTTTGTAGCAGGCTGTCACTTTGTCAATTTTTAACAGAAACACTTAATCACAGTACATTAACACAACCATAACAATAAATTTAAATATCTAAAAAAAAAAAATAAATAAAATAAAAACTGTATTTAAAAAACAGATTTTTAAATAATGTTTTGTGTACAGTATTTCATTTTTTTTAAATTTTTTAAAATTTATTATTGTCTTTCAATACTGATTTACTGACCCTCAAAAATAAAAGGATGGCCAACAATTTAAACATTTTTGTTTTACAACTTTTGTTTTAATCTTATTATTTTACACATGTTTTTGTGACTCTGATTTAAAATTTACCAAAAAAATTTAACATTGGAATATTAAATACAAAAAAATAAGGGTTAACAAATATATTTTTATTTTGTCATCCAATTTTGTTAAAACTCATTTGCAATATCAATTTTACGATGTTGGTCTTAAATTTATAAACATATTCTATGTATATCCGTCTCTACCTGCCCCTAAAAGCCAAAATACTTCCTAAATTTCAATCCTTTTACTAACATATTTGAAATTGGAATAATATCAGATTTTTATAAACTAAATTAAAACATGGGTGCCCATTATATGGACCTAAGTCTGTTAGATGATTTTTTTAATCAGTTTAGCATACCGAGTTTCCGTCATCAGAGATCTATCTTTTATAACTAGGTTTGGCTATCAATTGTAGCCCCCAAGTTCCCCTTACGATACTGGGTCAACACCGTAAATTTATGAGCCCCCATTACACCCACTATGGGTGTAATAAATAAACTTATTAATATATCATAACTTTCGTTTCTCAACCGATTTGAAAATCGTTTGAATTATTACAAAATTAGAAAATAATTTTTAAACTTATTTTCACATCTTTTTATTTACAATTACTATAAATAAATATTGAGCTTTACTTTTGAGATAATATTACATAAAATAAAACTTGAACACAAGATATCACAAAATATATGTTTACTTAATCAACCGTGTTTCAACGACAAAGTCGTCATCCTCAGTGATACATGAGCTACAATAACTAAACTATAACTAACCTAGCACTGCACCAACCCCCATATTTATACAAAACTAAAGGGGCGTGGCCTAAACCTACTTTTTAATATTAAGGCATTAAACTCGCTTCATTTTAAATAACTTAAAAGTTAACATCTAACTAATAAAATATTTTTAACTAATCTCATATCTAACAATACATTTTATATTTTACTTTAAAATTTTGTATTGGCCCCAATTCATTATTTACAGTTATATTACGGTATTTGTTAATATAAAAAGTTTTGCATGCATCTATTGTGAATAATTTAGTAACATTTTTGTTACTTACGTATTAACGCCACCGCAGCAGAAGTTGCTAATGCGCATGCGCCAATATTTGCTTACTTTGCGATATAATTATATATCACGACAGGTTTGGCCAGGTAGCTATATATATACACCTGGCCAAACCTTATATATATATATATAATCACCTGGCTAAACCTTTCGTAAGTTTATTGAAGTTAATAATTTGAAATTAGATCATGGATAAACATGAGCTTTAAAAGTGAAGTGCCGCCAATCTACGCCTAAAATTTTTGCGACAAATCATAAAATGAAAGTATATGAATCTCAAAGCTGAAAAAAATGGAATTCTGCTTCCCTTAAACCAGTTTGCTCTTTATTGGCGCATGCCCATTAGCGCAACTTCTGCTGTGGTGGCGTTAATACGTAAGTACCACATTTTTCAACAACACAGAGTTTTCTATTTTGAAATAATGTTTTTTCTCTAAACAATGTTTACCCATAGCTGATTTATCAGGCCTATTATATTTTAAGTGGACAAAAGTGTTATTTTACTCTTATAAATACGGGGTTGGCACAGTGCTAGGTTAGTTATAGTTAATTTATTGTAGCTCATGCATTACTGAGAATGGCGACTTTGTAGTTGAAATGCGTTTGATTAAGTAAACATAATTTATGTGAGATCTTGTGTTCAAGTTTTCTTCTATGTACAATTACTATGTTTAAGAATATCATTTATTTATATATTTTTTATTAAAATGTAAGCTGAAACGATTTCACTGTATACAAAATTAATTAAAAAATTTACTTATGGATAGCCTCAGAAAGCACTTTCACCAGAGGTGCGGCTGTTCCTAGACAACTACCACAAAATTTAGACGCATTGTCATGTTTTTAGCTTTTTTCTTTCATGTTGGAAACCAATTTCCTTGCAGCAAACTTCACACGCTTTTCTTAATTGTCATTTATTTTTCCTTGTCCTACAAAGGCATCTAACTCTTTTAGATAATGGTACCCTGTCTGTTTCAATGCAGGAACTGGTTCCTTGTCAAATACTATCATTATATGCATACACAAATTATTTTCTTTAAAATCTGTTACAGTAGAACCTTGGTTAACCGGAACCCAGGTCAACTGAAACGGTTCCGTAAATAATTATAAGTACGTAATATGTAAACAGTGAGGCGCTGCGCCGAGCCTCTTTCTCCAGAAAGAGTGCCTATGTGACTTATCGGTGATGCGGGGCGATGCGAGGGATGTTTGACGTGTCCTTGAGCCAGCTGACAACGCAACAGAAAACAAAGCAGACGACGTGGATGACAGAATCGGCAAAGTGACACCTGACGACGGATTTAATGCATTAGAGGAAAGTCAAACATTACTGTATGCCCAGACACAGAAATTTTAATAGAGATTCGTTTTTAAATTAGTTAAATTACAATCACTATTATTATTTTAGGTTACCCTAAAATTTGTGGAACAATGCAACGAGTCGACGCCTACAGACGACCTTCTAATTAAAAGATGGCGGGACAACGCCACTCGAAAACAATGCGAAGGACTTACGAAAAAGCAAACAAAAATCACTGATTTCTGTAATACGTAATGTACAATGCTGTAGTAACTTCAGTTGTTCAGTTTATAGTATTTTCTAACCAATTACAACATTTTTTGTAGCTGAAATAAAACACTGTATTATATAGACATTGTTTGTAAATTCATTTTTCCTACACACCATGTTAATAGGCTATTTTTAGCATATGACGGTTTAACCGAAAAATTGGTTATCCGAAACGGCTCCCACCCCCCTTTGTTTCGGTTAACCAGGGTTCTACTGTATTCACAAGTATTGGTGTTGTGATCGTAGTCCTTCATTATTTGTGTAAGTGAGCTGAGCATTTATAATGTATGTGCCAAATAACAGATGTTCTATCAACATCAACCACCAAAATTACACTACGAAACCAACAGAAAACAATACAATATGAGGTCTGCCAATCGGCTGACACGTTAAATTACAAAAAAAAAATTGTATTGAAAACTGACTTGCTGGGCAGATCGGCTGATAATTTTTTTGTTTTATAATTTTTAAAAAAATCAGTTATTCAGTTTTTAACATATATGCAGGTTATATCATTAAAATTGTTCATTGAAGTTGGCACTATGGGATAAAAGTGGCGAGACTTGGGACTTAATGTGTTAAGCGCTTAGCCGTGAATATATGTTGATGGAACTATCCACCTCTCACAGTGGGAGCTAGTTGCTACACAGCTGTTTACAGTAGGCACAGGTAGTTGATTACTGTTTCGTAACCTTTTAGTATCTGTTGTTGATTTTGTAAAATCCTACTCATTGATTTAATGATTAAGATTTTTTTTCTTATAGCTTATTATTTCATTATCACTAAAGCTGACGATCTGGATTGTGATGAATTTGTACTCTGAGTAATGGAAACAACACTTTTAAATGTATAAAATGATGTATGATGAGCATGGGACATCTTCCAACAAATAAATAATAATTTAGTTCAAATTTAATAATAAAAAATATTATAAGTAAATACAATTGAATTATAATTAAGAAATAATAAATGGAAAGTGAATTTTAATAAACAATTTAGTGTGCCGTATATACAGAAAGAACATTCTAGTAGAAGGAAGGAGGGAGGTGTGTTGACAATCATAGTCCAAATAAGGAAATAGGAATGATCATATGATGTCCAAATACGATAATAAACAGGATATTTCTGAGAAAAATGTTTGGAGTAAAAGGGATGAAGCGTGCGTTACTGTTAGTCAGTCGCAAGAAGTATCCCGTAGAGGATGGACATAAGTGTCCTTTAGTCAAAGTTTATATCAACATTTTATAAGCAAGATAGACCAAAGTTTTATAAGAATTGTGTAAAAAGACCAGAAGTGAAAACAAAAAGTTATAAACTGTTTGTTAACAAAAGTATTTAAATCAGGACTTGGCATCTTCGTAAGTAAAGAAAAGTTATAGAACAGCACACGGCTATTTAAATTAATTATCTCAAAAGTATAAACAGACAATTAGTTTTCTCTCTTATATATACAAAATGATAAAATGAAATTTAGAATGAACAATGACTTTTATTGATGTGTTATAATTAATCATAGGTTTAGATTTAGGTTTTAAACAAAAATTTTGTAAATAGAAAAATTAAATATTAATTATAACAAATTAGTTTTTAAAACATTATTGAGAACTAGGGCTGTGCCCGTTAACGGGTAACAGCTAACCGTCAACATTGACCATCGTCAACGATCAACACAGTTGATGAAGAAGTGCATTAACTGCTAACATTGATCATTTGCTAAGTGCTTGCCAGTGACGTATCAGTGGTCGTTTGTTAGCGACAGCGGCCTACGCGATGCGCACGCATCCAGCTACACGTACGCCTCTCAGTCATCTGTTAGTTTAGTTGAGCAACTAAAGCGAATCAATTAACATCAACGTATGTTTCTGCTGTAGCCTACTATTTTACTGTTTGTTTTTTTACTAAATCTAAAACTGTATAAAACGACGACTGGATAATACTAAAATAGTGTGGTGTAAATAACCAACGTGATTTTATTTTATCACGCATTGGAATCATTGTTATAATTGATTATAATAACTGATTAATTAACTAGTAAATAGTAATAAAAATAACTCCAAAACTCATTCCTCTGTAAATAATCAGTTTTTTTATTTATCTAAGAAACAGGCTACAATCGATTGATGACTAGAGCCTTCTCACTTCTCACTGAACACGTTCACTGCACACTGCACACTGAACAAACAAAGACGCTTGGTCTTCTGTTCTGTCTGGCAGGTTAACATTAGCAGTTTCTTTCAACAGTTAATCTCGCTTAACATTAACTGGTGTTGACGTTGACCAATGTTAGCGTTAATGCCCTCCACTATTGAGAACACCTATTCCTTTGATATTGCCTAAAGTATCAAAGTATATGAGTACAGGTAAGAACTCATGTTTATAAAAAATCATAGTTCCATTACAGACAAACAAGTTTGGTAAGGAGCAACTTACAATGAATAGTGAGGGAGAGAACGTTATTTTACATAATTTAAGTAAGGTGTGAACCTGGAAATGAACACAGGGGAACAAAAAGATGAAGAAACTGCAAATGTTGTTTCAGAATGAACTCTACCATGAGACATTCTACATGTACAAGCTAACCTCCACTGCACCCAGAATATTGCTTTAGGATTACCATACAAAACAAATTAGTAACTTTAAGCTGGACTTGATAATAGTTATGTAGTTTTCTTTTAATTTTGTATGTTATAATAATTATAATTCCACCTCTTATGGAGCTTATTTCTTAAATTTTGTTACAAATAATATTCAAAATAAAAAAAAATAAAATAAAAAAACAATGACTCAATGATCCAAAATTAATTTTTGCAAGAACCCTTGTCATCCTCAGAGCTAGGGAAAACTTACCTAAGTAACATAATCTCAAATTTTACCAATTATAGGGTGAGAAATATATAAAATTAGTAATTATTAAATAACTTACGAACGAATAAAGTCCACTTGTACAGAATGGTCGATAACAAGGTCAGTAGGGCAGATGGGGTTGATTTTCTCTGGATCTCCTTTGAGGTGTTTGACAGCATCACGCATAGCTGCAAAGTCAACTACGGCGGGAACTCCAGTGAAGTCCTAAACAAGTAACACAGCAAATATGTATTTATTTAATCTGGACCGTGAGATCTGATGGAATAGAAACACTATCCTTACAATACAAGAAGTAATTAATAATACACACATAGTTTACTCTCCTATTATAGATTAGAGAAAAAATAAATTTTTCTTGTTTAAAGGCAAAAAACCTCCGCCACAATCGCCTTTATGAAAAATAAAAAAACAAAGATCCCTAGCCTCGAATACTCCAATAGCGTCAGGTTCAGATAAGAACAATAGTCGGTCAAATACTATTTACACTGAGAACATGTTTATGGCCAGATCAAAGCTAGTTAAAGCCCTTTTTAAATATTTTTCTCACAGATGGTGTCCATGGTTCATTTCCACTTTTTGATTGAAAACAACCTAACTGACATATTTGGTGATGATATTTGATATTTGGTGATATTAGTTGGTTTTGGAGATAGGCGAATGATATAGTTTGTGCAATGTTTTTGCACAATTTATCATATAAATGGTACCATTTATTACTTTTTAAAACATAATAACTTTTACATGAGTTATCCTATTTTTATGAAATGTGGTATGGTGGTTTCTATATAATTATATGTTTATAATTATACTATATTCCATTTATCAAATCACATTTTCCCAATCACATATGATATTAGTAAACAATATAAAATTGAAGTAGTAACTTTTTAAAAAGGTTATTTTTTTAAATCTTTATGGTTTATTTAATAATACTTGAGTTTATCTTATTCTATTAAGTTTGTTACTGAATATTATATTTTTATATGAATTTTTGTATGACATGTTCACTATGGTACTATATTACCCACAATAGTCTGAACCTTGTGCTAGTCCGAACGGCCTTCATGACGGAATGAAGTTTTCAAGTTGTGACGTTTTGATTTAACAGTTATTTCCTCTTCTGATTCACTATGTCAGTTCTGAGTTATGTGTACTGTCACTTTGCGAGGAAGTAATGTGGCACTTGCTATATGCTCTATTCTTTGTGTTTCTGTTGAATTTTTGTTTCTAAATGTTACATTAATAATATAAACAATTTGATAATCCAAACAGCTTGAGCAAATATTATTTTGATTAATTTGACCTCACTGTGTATTGTTATTGACAGTGCAGTGATGTTATGCTTTTAGTGTTTTGATTTATATTCTTGGGAGTGAGTCGTGTTTATATTTTTAAATACAGTGTACTCCTGATTATCCGTGAAATTGGGTGGCACAAACATCGCGGATAACCTGCAAGATTGCTAAGAATTTAAAGGCAAAATAATTTTAAAAATATTTTTGACATAAAAAGACTTTAATATAGACTACATAAAATACATAATATACAGTACAAACCTTTAAATTACATACAGTAAAAACGTTTAAATGTACATTTTACATGAAATAAAAAAGTGTAATAAATGAGAAGTTCTACACTACACTCGTACAGAACTCCAACTTTAATTACCTGACAGTTTTTCAAAAAAATAAAACATTGTTTTTTGTTTCTTACTGAGAAAACACCATCTCTTGATTCTTGACTGAACTTTTCTTAGCATCCGTTTTACAGCTAACTGGGCATCATCATCTTGTTCCTCTAAATACTGGAGCAGTCCATTTATGTGTTGCAAAGCCACTTCTTGTGTCATTCGCACATGCACATTTGTTCCTCCTTTCTTTTCGCTTATACTTTGCTCTTTATTCGCCCCTCTTGCTTTGTCTACTATTTCTTGGTCATTCAGTCGCTCAAATCCCGGCTCATTAGCGTCACAGTCCAAACACTCTCTAATGTTCTCTTCATCTACATTCTCACCCCCCAGAACTGACTTCACTACATCAACCAGTGTGGAGCCAGGCGTCTTTATTCACTTTTTCGTTGTCGTTTGTTTCCACTTCTACACTAGGCACCAATTTTCTCTATGACTTTTAAAGAGTTGAGGTTTTGATTAAATCCCAAGCAGACGCAATATCATAGATGCAGTCCAAAATTTTGTATTATTTCCAAAACTTTTAGGTCGCAACCTTCTTCAAATTTTCTGCCTTAGTAGCTTTGTTCTGTAAATTTTTTTCATGGGTTGCAGTAGCCCAGTAACATTTGGGGGCCAAATTTAGCAAAAATTTTCCCATCTGATGATTAAGGCACACTTAAAGCTGGATGTGAGCATGCATTGTCAATCAACAACAAACCTTTTCTGGCAACTTTTTTGATTGAAAATGCTTCCGCATTTGGGGAACAAAAATCTTTTCAAACCACTCTTGGAAAATTGTTGGTTCATCCATCCTTTCTTCTGGTTGAAATAATCAACTGGTAAACTTTCTGCTCTCGTTACCTTAAACGACCTTGGATTCTTAGACTATCCAATGACGAGAAGCCTAAGCTTATGACTTCTTTTAGCGTTGTTGGATCACATTACTGTTATCCTTTCTTCGATGCTTTTATGACCCGTAGCTTGATGTTCACTTGCAAATGCCAATGTACGTGTGGGAAGACATTTCCAAAAGAGTCCCAATTGATCTGCATTATAAATTTGTTCATTAGAAAAAATTTCTGACAATACAAGTTTTTCAAAATTATATTGAAAATAGTCTGCTGATTGTTGATCACTACTTAACTTCTCTTCCATGAAGTCCAATCTCTCGTATACCATGACATTGCTTGAAATGAGTTAGCCAACCAGAAGAGGCATCGAAATTACCTTGAAGACCTAACAGTTAAAAAATACTATAGCTTTAGCCGATACAATAGGCCCTGACACTGGATTCCCCTCACTACACACTAGAGGCAACCACTCTGCCAATGCTGAATCAAGTTCATCATGGAAACGTTGTCGGACATCAATTCAAAGGACACAAGTTTTCTTTTTGTTTCAAAATGTCACAAACTGTTGTTTCACCTATCCCATAGTCTAAACACATATGCTTTCTTGAAGCGTCATTTTCAATTTTCACAATTAATTCAAGTTTTTTCTTAATTAACAAAACTATTTTTTTATGCTTTCCATCCATCATAAACCAAAAACTTAACAAAAACACTATTAGAAAACTCTAAAATACTGTTCTGTAAAACAAGAAATCACGGAACACAACTGCATAAGCATATGACAACACATGTCACCATGAACACTATTTATCATCTGAGAAAGACAAATGGTTGGCAACATTGGAATGAGGAAGAAAGGCAGATGGAATGGGTATGGAGAGAGGTAGTGAAAGAAGGGCAAGGTTATCGAGTTCCATCGAGTAAGTCACTCACTGAATCTGCCTTGTTCACCACGGCGATCATGGGATTAGGGAAAGTGAGCCTGTGAGACTTGAATAAAAGAATATCAATCGGTTTGCCATGCCTAAGCTCATCTCTACTGCACAACTTCGTTATCATAGTTTTACTGGTAGAACTAAACAGGTAAAGAAAACCGTAAAATTTGTTTACTTATTTTTTCTGCAAGACTTGCGGATAATCGGGAGTACACTATAAATCTATTCTCAAATTAAGTTACAACAACTGTGTATTAATATACGAAGTTTCATTGATATGAGGTTTTAGTTATTTGTTATTTTGGTATAAAATTGGATAAGATTTGACCTTTTTTTAAAATTTCATAATATAAATTAATTGTATTACGTCTTTTTCATTTAGCGCTCTTAAATATAAAATATGTATTTTTCTGTATTTGAAGGGTAAATCTGTCACATTTATTTTCTTATCTTATCTTTTTGAGTTAAAAATAGATAAATTTTAATAAGGATCATGAATCCTAAAGAATATAAAATTTTCCAACAATATTTGAGGTTAATTTTTTTTTTTAATGTGAAAAAAATTATTATTATAAATTCTAACACCTATCTTTGTAGTTGCACTACAATGGGAAGATGTGTACTGTATACTTGAGTTGAAAAAAAAGAATTATTATTATTTCGTAAGAGGTCAAATTTCTTGACTTGACATGTTAGAAAAATTAGTTGAATAAAAAAAAGAAACTTTCTTTATTAACCAATGTCAACAGGTAGTTCAATCCAAGCTTGTAACAAATTTGATGTAAAATTTATCTTCTTTTTACACACAAATATTTTGATTCCACATATTTAATAAATGTACAAAAAGATATTTCATACCTGGAGTATAACTCTGGCTGGCTTAAACGCAATTTCCACTCCACCTTCAACAAACTGATTTGTTTGCCAATTGAGGACATTATTAACATCGGTCTCATGAACTTGAAAGTTATCACAGTTACGTACGGCAGATTCCAGCAATACTCGAATAGAAAATGGCAATTTTTCTGAAAATAAATAAATTTTATATATTGTTTGTTAAAAATAATAACAATCAAATAAAATTTAGAATGTGGTGTTTTAAGAAATTTTTGTCTAATAATTTAACCGCCGGGAAGTGCTACACCCTAGCGGTCAGTCTGAAACAGTATGATACGTTGTTCTAATCTCAAGCCACAGGGCAAAATAACCGTACCGGCCATTATTTCTTGATAAGTCTAGGTCGAGTCTTCATGCAGGACAGAGTGCAAAGTTAGAAATGTTTATAAAATTGTAAAATCGCAGTCCCAAAAGCCTTGTGCTTTTCTTCTCTTTCTTGTTAAAATCATGTTTAGTTAAAGTGATTCTTCAATGAAAATAAAATTGAATACATGGTGTGTCAAAATTTAAAAAAGGAAAAAAGTGCAACTTCATCGTTCATGATCATAGCTTATAACCTTTGGAAAATTCCTATCTTCTTTTGAACCAGGTAAAGAAAAATCACTGTTTCTATTTACTGAGTTGACTATATTCAAATAGCTATTGTCTTAAAGATTGTAAGAACTTAAATATGTTTTTGATTAGAGATAAATTTTAGCATATGATTAGATCATAATCTTATAAATTTAAACAGCCAATTTTCCAACAACTATCAGTTCATTTATAATGTAGTAATTGTAAAAGTGAAATCTTTAATTGCGTTATTTAAAATAATTGTCTTAAAATATCTAAATTACAGTTATGGTCTAATTTACACTTGATAACAAGAGTTGATTATACTCTTGAAATGTTGTATATTCACAAATAATGGTCGATTAAACCATATTAATAATACTTACAATAGTATTTGTGCAGGCACTTGTAAATTAACCACCATTGGTTGGGGTTCAAATAAGATAAACTAATTACTGTCTCTTCCGACTACTATATGACCAATTTACACAATACAATGTAGTAACTTAATAAAACGTTTCAGTATTGTGATATTGGGATCCTGACTAAGCCAAGATTTTTAGTTTCTGAAATAGAGGTACAAAATTTTTCCTTTTAAATAGCATAGAACTGACATAAATAAGCTTATAATATATTTTTTTTTAAAGTCATATAATTTAACATATTTAAAAAAAAAATTTCTCCATTGTACTTACCATAGCTTGCATTGATTGCTGGTAAATCATAATATTTGTATTGACGTCCTTCAACAGTCAAAGTTTTTACATGTTTGTTATATGGATTGTTGGCTAAAACAGAAAGAAAACATCCAGTTATACAGAGTAAAGTACTTTCAAAGGAATAGGTATAAATGGTGTAAAACATTGTGCAAACTTTCTCACGTACCTATCTTCAAAAAAAATTTTAGTATTGGGCATATTTTTGCCATATGTTAGGACTTATTTTTCATTTTTCGATACTTAAAATTAGGGCCTTAAGAAAAAGATTAGCTCAAAACACATTACAAGTGTTTTAGTCAAAGACTTATATTATTAGATATTAGTGCAGAAACTAAAATGTTAATGACAAAGTAAAACCGTTAATGATATTCAAATTTATGCTTTAATTTATTGCTTTAACTACCACAAATAATAAAAAACTGTAGAAGGAATTGGCATCTGCATGTTTGCAGATGACATAACTATATGGACTAATTATAAAAAAAAAAATGGCCTGGAAAACAGAATGAATTCATGCATCGTCAAAAGAGAAAACAATATAAGGATCAACGTAAATAAAACATGTTACCAATTTTTCTCCCTAAAACACAAAAAAAAACAAAAACAATATGCCTGTAGTAATATGCAATGAAATCTTACAGAAATCTGAAAATACACACTATTAAGGTGCACAGTTGGACAATAACCTCATTTGTAAACAATAAATTAGCAAAACCATGAAAAAAGTGAAACAAAGATCAACACTGATAAAGTGTCAGAGTGAGAACCTCACAGTATAAGGAAGTAAAGCAGCACTGTCTCTATAGCTAAGCTCATCAGTTAGAAAAAAACACTGTTCTGAGACTTACTGGTGCAATCAAAACAACCCCAGCTAAAGAATTTCAGATTCACAGTAAAACAATCTAATAGTTTAAGAAATAAGATAAACAGTAAAATCCATCCTAACAGATGGATTTCTTACATGCCTAGGATGGCCAAAACAAACCTCTGCAGAACAAAAACTTAAAGCATGGAAAAAAGTAATTGCAACAAACATAGAATGCTATGAAAAACTACATATACCAATACAAATAGAGCCTGTCTTACAGTCATTAAACCTCCTTGACTATCATACCTATTTAATTAATAGAAAATATTAAAAGGAAGAAAGCACACAAGAAGAATTAAGACAACTGTCACTGAACACTATAGAATAAAGAAAGAATGATTAGATAGTTATACATATGGCTCTTTAATGGAATGATTGGGAAATGCTGGAAGAAGGTGTGTGTGTGTGTGTGTATTCTTCACTCTTTTCTCGCTACATAGCAGTCGGGAATCACAAAACAATTTTCATGCAGAAATAGAAGCCATACTTTTCGACCTAGAACAACTCCTATGCAGATTTAACAAATTTAAGAATGCTTTCCTCCTGGTGGACTCCAAATCAGTGATACAATCTATAACTCCAAACAGCAATAGAAAATCAAAAGCAATTCATAAAGCAAGAACCTGATAAATTTGGAATAAACCGGAGAATTTGGAAAAAATATATGGCTACAGTAGATAAAATACATCCAAATATATTTTATTTGGATAAAATATATGGAAAAAATATATTCCCTTACACATCAGCATTTTTGGAAACCATATGACAGATGGCTTAGTTAAAAAAAAAGAACCAAAATTTATCGTCCAAACAAGGCTCAGAATTACCATACATTATCAAATTAGTCAAAATAAAGAGCAAATCTGAAACGTTAAAAAGCCACACACTACAAAAAGTGGACAGATATTAGAAGTGCTCAAAAGACCAACTGCCAAAAATCAAGGAAAGAGGTTGTTACCTTTTTTATATTGAATACAGAGTACGACTACCTCGTTGGACAAATGACAAATACACATTGTGTGACCAATAGGGTTCAAGAATGGATAGCGAACACCTTCTGTGTTGTATTGAACTTTCTCAGATTTACAAGAAACCAACAACTTAAACGGTCTTTACCAGAAGGCAAAAAGCAAAATGGATTAAAAGTTTCCAATACACTTGAAAACAATATTCAAATTTACACAAACTACAATTTGTATAAAACAATTATGAACGGCTACTTGAATTATTTTTTTAACTCACTTTGATTAGTTGAATTATTTTCAACTCACTGTATAAAATAACAATTAAGGATAATATAAAAATTGACAATTTCAGATTGAAACATTTTACCAGATGAAGAATGGCATTGTTGTTAGGCAATGAATTGTAGACACAACATACTAAGGTAAGTTTAGAATAGCTTATAGAGATATGTACAAAACCAACCATATCCTATGGAGATATGTACAAAACCAACCATATCCTATGGAGATATGTACAAAACCAACCATATCCTATGGAGATATGTACAAAACCAACCATATCCTATGGAGATATGTACAAAACCAACCATATCTATAGAGATATGTACAAAACCAACCATATTCTATGGAGATATGTACAAAACCAACCATATCCTATGGAGATATGTACCAAACCAACCATATCCTATGGAGATATGTACAAAACCAACCATATCCTATGGAGATATGTACAACACCAACCATACCCTATGGAGATATGTACCAAACCAACCATATCCTATGGAGATATGTACAAAACCAACCATATCCTATGGAGATATGTACAACACCGACCATACCCTATGGAGATATGTACAAAACCGACCATATCCTATGGAGATATGTATAAAACCAACCATATCCTATGAAGATATGTACAAAACCAACCATATCCTATGGAGATATGTACAAAACCAACCATATCCTATGGAGATATGTACAAAACCAATCATATCCTATGGAGATATGTACAAAACCAACCATATCCTATGGAGATATGTACAAAACCAACCATATCCTATGGAGATATGTACAACACCAACCATATGTGTTTTAGAATAAAGATTACTCTCCATGAAACCCCACTACTTTTATTTAACTGAGAGAAATTTAAAAAACATAATCAGAAAGTAACATTGGTATAAATTTTCCCCGATATACATTTTCTTCACCAGGTAGCAGCAGCGTACGACCAGCAGAGAATTACTGCTGTATTAGATAGTAAAAACTGAACTACTTGACAATAATAGTTATGTCTGATTGCTATAAATTTGGTACTTTTGATTTTCAAATATTTACTATTAAAAACTGAATTGTGTTCCAAAATATTAGTTTTCCTTTTCAAAGTATAGTTTGTACTAAACGAATTTAACAAAATTTTTCATATATTTTCATGATTGTCTTACTATAATCTGTACCCATTCAACAATTAAATATACATATATTATTATCTATACATGATTCAGATTTATAATACTTATCTTTGTTTAAACAAATAATCTAGACATAAAGGAAACTATAAAATGTTTTTTAACTCCCTTGTAAAAAAGAAAACTTTTATGTAAAAATGTTCATAGGGAATGTATTTTAAATTGGTTAATGTGGTTCTAAAGACTAAAACTACAAAAGGTTTAGATAGATAAAAATTAAAGAGGTCAGGAGTTAATTTCTTCATTTGAACAAGGCTTATATTTTAACAAATTTTATCAATGAAAAGCATATCATTCAAGACATTGACCTCAAATGATTAATTATTTAAAAAAAAATAAAGTTCAAACAACTATAGGGAGAAATTAACTTTATATTTTAACTGCAGTAATGTTAAATGGTCCTTAAATGAACCATGGACCATGGAGAAAATAAAGATTTAAAATTGTTAGTGCCATAAACATCTCCTCACTGTAAATGTGTACATTGTATTTGGTTAAAACTTTATTTTTAATACGGACGGACAAAAGTTCTTTTTTTCATGTAATATTTACATACAGTTTTGAATCATTAATCTTCAATAAAATCAGTACAATCGATTTAGAGAAATTACATCTTTATAACCCCATAGCCAATTTCTTATCAATATAACTTACAAACTGCTATTTTTGGAAAATGGTGACCAATACGTCTTGTTTGAGTCCTTAGAGACTATATTTGAGATAATCGTAATTTTGTGTTTTTTTTTCTTCTTATAGTAGCAATTCCTCACTGTGGTCTTTCTGACTATGTTTTGTCTACATCGACTGTCCACACTGACTCACAACAGAAAGACCAGACAGGAGTAAGTTGGGATTCTTTTAACAAAAATACGATGTGTGGCAATTAAATAATCGGACTGGTGCTACAAAATATTTTATTGATTACCAATTACAATATAAAGTTTATCCCCTTTTTCTTTACATACCGTAGAAACTCTTTCCATACCGATCCCTACAACGCTCTATAGGAATTTTCCACTGTTCAAAACAAGTAAGTTTACGTTTACCCCAAAATTAAAATTTCTTTTCTTTTTCTTTAAAATGGTTGCTTATATTTCAAGTCTACTGTTGTAAACAATAATATTTTTTAAATCTTTTTCAAATGTACAGTATTTATGTTATAAGTACTATAATACCAAATATTTAATTGATATTCATTCATAATTCTTCATTGAGGCCAGAGGCCAATATAAGAAAAAATAATTGTAAGAATACTTTATAGTATAAAGTTCAATAAAAGTGTACTTTTGTACAAATATTTCAAATTACGGTATCATGATTTTAATACTTAATTGTTGTTCACTGAGGCCAAGTTATAATATAGTTGTTAGAATACTTTATAGTATAAATAACAATAAAAGTATAATTTTTGTAAACTTAATTTTAGGGCATTACATAACTAAAAAAACATTTATTTTTCAAATCTTTCCATACTTATTCGTATTATATAGATAAAGTGATAGTATTTCCTAATCTTACGAAAACTGATTTATCCTTTTTTTCTTTAATATGACTTTTTACATCGTCTATAAGCTTTAATATCTTTAAAGATTTGCAAAGTAAAAGCTTAACCTCTATTTACTAGTATAATACCAAATACAATGTAAAATATAGACCCATCAAGGTCCATATTTCGGCTTTTTTTATAATTTTATATAGATGTTACGAAAAATTTAAGTTTTTGCAACTGGGCATTTACTCCTATAATTAAAGATGGAATGTATTAACTTTTGTTTAACAAAAAAAAAGTAGTATTGGGGTCTTTTCTACAGAAAAATGCACCCTCAAGTATTAATTTCACAATTTTACCATATTTAATGTGTTTTGTGGACTAACAGTTTTACATAATTTTAGGTTGTTTAGATTTCCTGACCCAGAGATTAAACACTGACCGAGCAATTTGTTAATTAGTTTCTTTGTCTTTAACAAATTACATTTTGAGTAAATCTAGGCGATTTTGAGTTTTTTTTTGTAATCACACTTTTTATTGTACAAAACTTTATATCCCTAATATTCTTTAAAATATGAAGAAATTTGCAAAAAAATATGATATTTGTACCAAAGTATTTTTGGTATACTTTTCATTGTACACGACATAACTTTGACAAATTTATGTTCAAAACATACGTAAATTTTCAGACGAAATGTTTGAAATATATGATATTGTATATACAAATTATGTCAATAACCATTCTAGCCTTTTATTGTACTGGTTAGTATAAAGCTTAATTTAATTAGGTAAAAGTTTTTACATTAATGTAGGTAGAATTTCCACTTTGTTTAACACGTTTGGAAAGTGAAAATAGGCTACTGTATTACCTGTTAGATGATCACAATTTTATACGGTAAAAAACAGAAATAGAAGTGAAAAAAGTGTAAGAGTAGGTTTATTATCTAGAATAATAAATTTTGACTCCAAACAAACAGATATATAAAGTGAAAGAGTAGGTATTACCTGGTATACTTTCACAAATTTGTGTAACTGTAAACAAAAGTTGGGAGGGGGTAGAAACCAAATAGTGGGGGTAATCCCAGGAAATAAAAGTATACAAACTGAAACCAATTAGAATGAAATATTAGGTTTCTATGTTCATCAAATTTAGGTTAAAAAATCCAAACTTCTTTCTTCCTGGTTTTTCTGAGTCAGTGCGGCCAGTTGATGTAGACGAAACACTAAGTAGTATCTACCCCGAAATTTTGAGTTATCAAAAATGTGAAATTAAAAACAATTTGCGAGATATGACCAAAATATGCGTGCATACTATAAAACAAAGTTATTTGTTTTATATTTATAATTATCTATTTTGTGTACCAAACTGTTTATATTTAACGTACTTTCTATTTACTATGAAACACTCAGAGACAAGTTTATATTTACAATATTTTATTCATTTAATCATACACAATATTAAATTTACACAATTATTTGAGATCTCATTCTCCTCGGAATTTCTCTGAATAAATTATATTTACTTATACTTTCTATCATAAATTCAACTTTCTTCTGACAGCCAAACAAAAATGATCTACCAAGCACTAGACTAAGAATAAGAATGTCTTTTTCATTGTTGCAAAATCCTGCATTCAAAATTTTATTTCTTTTTCCTCCTCTTATTTCTCTGGTATTTCACTTTGTTTACAAAATTTTCTTATGAGATTACTATACTTTAAAGATGCCTAAATTTATGGCCCTTAATCTATTTATCTTATTTTTAACATTTATTGTAATTTTGTGATTATTTTAAAACTATCTTAATTTTACATAAAATACTTTAACTTTTTTTTATATTATTCAAATAGCTTTGAATTAGCGCCAATGATATTTGATTCACTTTCAGATCATCTGTTTTTAACTTTACTTAGTTCTGATTGGCTAACCGTGCAACTAACAAAGATGGATGCTGCTCGCTGTTCTATTTACAAATCTACTCTTACCAAAACATAACTATTCAGATTAAAAAAATTCTTACCAAAAAATTCTGTCAGGATAAAAGATAATTTATAAGTCTTACTGCCAAATAACCCTGCTTTAAAATTATAATTCGACAAATACTAGTTTTTTCTTTCAAGTTAAAACCGGATTTATTAAAAACCTGTTGTATACGTAAAGAACTACTTCAACATAGAATGGATTGGTATTATTTAATTATATGACACTAAAATCTACTAGACCTTTTAAGATTTAAATATCTATCTTGTAATTAGAAAATTTTAGATCAATCGGCTATATTTTAGTATGTTGAATATTTTTAGCAACAGTACATGTTTTTGGTATCTTATTTTGAATTTACTGTATTGTCTTTAAAAAAAAGGACGTGTTTCTTAAAATCACAATGAAGGAAAACAATGTTTGTTACTCAACATATAAGGAAAGTACAATGTCAGGATGATGGTATCAAATCTGATAAACCACAATCCTAGCTAAAAATTTTAATTTACAGAATATACTTTGCTCTTGAAGAACTGTTCAAAGGTTCTTTTGTTTTTCATCGAGTAGTTTAGAAACTGTGCAAAAACATTCCACAAACTGTCTCACTCACCCATCATCAAAACAAACCAAAACTTATTGTCACTAAAAATGTTATTTCAATAGATTGTCAATAAAGAAGTGAAATGTATAATGAACACTATTTATATAACAACCTAAACTTGCTTCACTCGTGCTATAAATATGTTCTCATCGTAATCATATTTGATTATAGTTCGAGTCATTATAATGTTCAAATTTCACTCAATTTGGAACAAAATTAATAGAGCCGATTTAGAGATATGATTTCTTTTACAACAGCTTTATGGCTGATAACTCACAAACTAACACTTTAGGAGAGATTGTAAGCAATCTGTTTTTTTGGGTCCTTAAAGACTACACTTGTTTACACAAAATTAGATCAAAATCATTATTGTTGATTTTAATAAAATCATAATTTTGTGATTTTTCTTATGGCAGCTACTCCCAAATTTGGAATTATAAAAAAATATGAAACAGCCAGGATATATAGGTTGTGTAATATAAACTTATATATATCTGCACATACGACAGACATTCCAAAAATCACTTGTTTGTACTCAGAGGATCTCAAAACAGATCTATCCACAAAAAACTCTACATTATTTTTGATTCATCACATGCTTTCTCTACACTTTTTATACGTAAGAAAGTAAAATAGTATCAAATGCTGAGAAGGACACTCTTTATTATCACAACTCTTCTTTCTTCCCTATGTCAAGATGGCAGCAATACAAAACCAAACTACTCCTTTTTGTCTTTGTTGTTTAAAGACTAAAAACCTTTCAGTCATCACCCCCTCATAAAAGAGCTCTAAACCTCGAATACTCTAATAGAATCAGGGTCGGAAGAGAATACGAGTTGGTTAACAGAGTCTAAATAAAGAAGATGAAAGAGAAGAATCTTACCCAAGACTAGATATGAAAAAAGGTGTAAATCCAGTTAGGCTCCCCTTGCCCTTGGTATTGCCCCCAAACCGCTCGGGTCTTTTTTAGAAGTGGGCCGCCACTATTAAAATTTCCCCTACACAGCGAACCTTACTGGGATGCATATAGACGGAAATATCCACAATACGCCAACGGACCCTCAGGTACGATTGTCAAGCTTATCTTATCAACCGTTATCTTATCGCGCGACGTAACAGGCGGACTGCCGCTGCCCCCGCTGCACTGGTCAGTCGAGCTCGAGTATTTACTTAATCATGTCGCTATTATTGTTAGCTCGGGAAATCAATAGTAAAGAAAGTGCAGTAAAGTTTTTACAAAATAAACACATATTGCATAGTGTGCGGAAGTGTTCGGGAGGACATGACATGTCTCTTCAGTTGACTGAGACCAAGGATCGTTGGAGATGTCATGTTCGACAGTGTCGCAGTAGTATTGGACTGGTTAGGTTAGGTTATGATAAATAACCACAAATTTGCTGTATCAGGTAAATAATATGTGTAGGTACCCATATTTATCATAACATAACCTAACCTAACTCTGCAGAGCGCTGTACAGTGCTGTGTAGGGGAAATTTTAATAGTGGCGGCCCTCTTCTAAAAAAGACCCAACCGCTCCTAATCAATTTTATTGCTCAGCAAATTTAAACAAATTATTCAACTAAACAATGGAGTTGCAGATAGGAGAAAATTGATATGGTACTTCTTCATATAAGTGCTGGAAAATAGGAATTTCCAATGTTAAAACATATGCACCATTAGAAAAAGGTCCAATACGAGAGTTGGGGAAACCTAATCTATGAATATTAAATACCAAAGCCTGATATCTTATCAAAGCAAAATTAGCAAATTTTAAACTACTTATCATGCAGAGATTAACAGATTTAAATGTTTTTTAAACTTTAATGTTGTGACAAATGACAGCTATTATGATGTTACCAAATATCTCCATAAAACTTTTTATAAGATCAAGGACACCTTGCATGTCAAGCTACCGATCAGAAACTATATTTTTCATTACTGTAAGTTTGCATGTTTTTACTAATAAAAAATTTCTTCTTTTATTTTATTTTTTATTACCCGTTTATTTTTTAACTTTGTAAATACTGTACATAATTGAAATATATTGTATAAGTAAATAATTTTATACTCCATTTTATCAACAATTACAAAATGACACATAGATGTATAAACTTATCAAGATGACATACTGATTGCAATAATTATCAGATGCATCAATTTTTGCTTCCTATTCTTTACTGCTAAGAAAATTAAAAGACATAATCTACAAAAAAAATCTATGTTTCCATTCTTTAAAGTTTGTTGATGATACTAAAATCTTATGTTAAAGTCCAAAGATTTTAATGCTGTTTTCAATAATCTTTTCCTTGAGTGGCCTAGATGTAGGCTACAGCACAAAACATTATTGTTTATCTCTTTGTTGTTTAAAGGCGGAACACTTCTCACTCATTAATGCCTTATATAAAAAAAGAAGAAACAAGCATAAAATAAAAAACCTTAACCCTCAAATAATCAAATAACATCAGGATCAGAAAACGACAAGAGTTGGTCGAATCAGACCTGATAGAAAAAATGAAATTAGGGGATCTAACTAAAGACTACATGAATGAGTTTTGAAATATTTGTTTTTAGTCACCAAAAATTAAAAAAACTCAACAAATTTCGTAACTTCCCTTTTCTATTCAACTTTTCTCTCATAAAAAAATCTACAATCTAAACAAATATTTAATACTAACTTTTGTACCAAACAAAATTTAATGGTCGCCATCTCTCCAAAAATGTCGGTTTGCGAGTTATCAGTAAAAAACAAAAAATCATCAGCTGTTATTAAAGATGTAATTACTCAAAATCGGCTTCATCGATTTTGATCAAAATTTAGTGAAATGTGAAGATTAATGACCCTAATTTGTGTGAAAAATCGCAAATAAAAAAATTATGTGATCAGAAATAATTTGCAAAAAACAAAAATGAACCATTAATGATGCCATTACAAGCTTGATGATAATAGTGATGACAAATTGTTGCAGTAGGCCTACTTACAGAGTTATAATCATTTTTGGCTGTACAAAATTAAGGAATTCAGATTTTGAAATCGGAGCAGTAGTTACAAGAGTTAAAATCATTTTTATCTGCTAAAACAGTATGAAACCAGATTTTCAGATTTATTTTATGTGAATTAAAATCTTTTTTGAAATTGGTAGAGTAGTCCTGAGTTGTAAACATTTTCTGCTCCTTAAAAGTAGGAAATCCAGATTCTCTGACACATTTTAGCATTTTCTTCAAATTTTCAACAATATATTGTAATGTGAATCATAAAATGGACAAATGATTTAAACGCTAATTGGAACTGAACACTTTTTAAAAAGCGGTGCAGTAGTTTCCAATTATGAAATTTTTGCTACGGAGGAAATCTATATTATCCTGTTATATTTTTGACATTTCAGTTACAATATATATTTGATCATTAAAGTTGGTACAAAATTAAAACGTTTCTTAGAATTATTAAAATAGTTTGAGTTTTCAAAAGATATAGGTGATTTTAGTTAGAAAGCCGGTATATTTAGAATGATGCAATTTGCGTCAAACCAAAATAATTGGCGTGGATATTCAAAGTTCATGTTTCTCACACGAATGGACACATGGCATGTTCACATACAAATTCTAGTTTATATAGAGGCTCTCTATAAATAAAAGCCATCTCTTTTATGTCATTTCATTTCTCTTTTCTGCTCTACCTATTCTAAAATTGTAAAATGTAACACGAAATTTTTAATCAACAAAAGTAAAATCAAACATCAATTCTATAAAATACTACCTTGAGCTTCATACCTATAATGTGTTAAGATTTAAAGTTAAGTTGGAATGTAATATATATTTTCTAAGTCACTCAATAGATACCAAAGGATAAACAATCAATGCAACAAAATACAAAACGTTAGATAATTACTTGGATTACAACCTTCCAACATGACAGAAACAAATAAAGAGTATATATGTTTCTAGTGAAGATGAAAGATGGACAGTTAATTAACGGAGAGGCTGGAGACTCTGCTGGATGATAAAAGTGACCAGGGTGCTGTCTGTCACAGAATTAGATTGTTTGCTGAAGAGAATTTGCTACAAGGGATCATGGGAGTTGGGCACTAGGAAGGTGAGCAAGCTTCATATGTAAAGCAATTTTGTAAACTTTTGTAATTCATGTTAAAGTGTACATACTGTCATAATCATTGGAATAGCTCTGGATTGAAAGCTTAGAATATTTAACTAATAAATTAGTTTGTTATTATATGTCAATATTTATATATTAGAAACAATCATTAATTGGAGAGTTAATAATTAACCCAGATTGTCAATACAAGTATTTTTAGAACTGAACCATTGTTTGCCTAAATCATTTCATTAGAACCCGAATCCAGAAACCTCTGTTGATTCCTAACAAATGCAAATTGAGTATTCTATGCAGGCGAAGCCAAAAACAAATTATGAATCAAAAACTCACGCTAACCTTTCTATAACGTAATTGGACATTATTTCCTACAATAGTATTATTGATAAAGATCTGGACATGTTATATAACTAGCAGGACATTAAGTAGATTGAGATTTTGTACTCCCAACAAAACAGACAGAGACAATACACAGGCATTGTCTACAAGTTTGTCAATTCAACCTTCTTATTAGTAGTACGTTATAGTTAGAAGACTTTAGATCTTTAAAATTTTCCTTGTTATTAAAATTTTTTCCTTGTTTTAAGAAAAAAACATCATGGTAATCATCGCCTTAAAAAGAAAAAAAGAAAGAAGCATAAAATAGGGATCCCTAGTCCTCTAATACTCTATTACCATCTGAGGTCTGAGTCAAATGAAAACAAGTGTTGGTCAAGAGATATAGGAAAGATGGAAGAGAGTTATCTAACTATAGACAACATAGATTAACTATAACTGAGGGTAAGTGGAAGAAGAGGATCTGAGAAATGTGTTTTTAGGTCAACTAATCCTAATGTTATACACAACATATCTGGAGGCTATGAAAGTTAGGGTGTACAGTTATAAACCAAAATCAATATTTACACGAAAAGAAATACTTTATTTATTCAAAGATCTAAACCTTTACTTGAAGTTCCTAAACCTCCTATTCTATATTCCTAAACTATAGCAGTCTCAACAAAGTAGCTTCTCTAAACAACTTGTGTTCTACTCTCTCAGTATTTTTAAACTGTAATTGACACTGAAATCATTCTATTCGATTTGCTCCTCAGCTTTTCATTCAGGAAAAAGAAAACTATCATAATTTAAGGCAACTATAATTTCTTCAATGTGAATTATAAATTGTTAAATTTATTTATTCATAAAAATGGAATTCCAACAAGTAAATACGGACGGTAGATATAACTTATTTGCATCAGGAGAAATCTTTGATTTCTTAGAATAAATTTAGTCCAACTCAGAAAATATAATTTGACACCTGTCATTTAAATGGTGTTTACTATCTTATTAATAGCTAATTATTATTCAAGGTTGATTTGCTTTATTGAAAGTGGACTTAAATTATTAGAGAAACATAACAGAGGTACTGAGTAAAATTAGCTAGAATTGATTCTGGTATGTCACAAACAAGAAACATTTTGAGATCATTCAAATCTTGTGAATTTACAAAGTAAATGTGCATAGACAACCAATTTTTCATATCAAATTATTTTTATTGTCCCACATAACGAGGGACTATTTGTTATTATACAAATGAAGTTTCCTCACCAAAATCTAAGCTAGATTCACAATAAACAAATGATATCATGATGTGTAGTAGAGAACCCATCGAGAGTAAGACAGTTACTTTGCTACTGGGGTCAGAGAGTGGTGGACATTTTTCTCATTAACTATTTGTGAAATTTCATTCCTTCTATAAAACGGGATTGTAAGTTCCTTTTTTCTTTACTTAATTTCTGTTAATGTAATGGTAAAATAATTTCATTTTAGAGAAAATTATACTAAAATTGAATTGGCGTGGCTTAATTCTACAATGTTCTTGACTTGCCCCTAATTCACTCTCGCCGAACCATCCTGACTAGTAATTTCAGTCAAAGTGAAATACAACCTGTCAATTTGGATTCCAGGGTTACCATACAAAGCTTTCAGTTAGAAACTATAAGAAGGCATTATAACAAAGTTTCATAATATGTATTAAGAATATATCATTAACGAATATGTATAGAATGTCTAACTACTCGTATGATAGTAAGAGAACTTGTTGATCATAATAGCTAAGACATTTTAAAGTAGGCTATATTATATTATCCATTACAGTAACAAGTTGACTTTTTATAACAATACAACTACAGATATTCAATTCCAGATTGTCTAGTTAAGTAGTTTAAAAGACAATTGAGTAATGACATACTTTTAAAAACTAAGTGAATGGATCCTTAAACTAAGTGAATCCAGTTTAGGTATGTAAAATTGATAACAGATAGTTTATTTCAAATTCTTCCATTAAGACTTAATTGAAAAGAGCTAGTACTGAAGTAAAGCCCATTCAGACTATCCATTTTATTGAGCACAATTTGTTAGCTATTCAAAGAAAATATGTCAATTATATTGGTTTTAAAAAGCCCAGAATCTCTTTTGCTGAATTATTAAATAATTTCTCAAAAAATTGGTTTCTTAAATGTTATTATTTGGTATGCTGAATTTTATTACTTTCACCTTAACTTCAATTCGTCAATGGCTTATCGCCTAAAGACAACCCTCAATTTTAAAAATTAGTAAAGCTAATTAATAGTTGATAATTGAAATAAAGCTATTTCATTCCAGCTTTATTCCATTTGGTTGCTATATTTAATTTATACAATAAAATTTATTAAATTACAAAGATTTATAATACTACTCTGAGACACAACAGTCCACGAGAAAAGCCTTGGCCTGCTAGGCAGTTTTTTAATCGGGTAATGTAGGATTAGTACATCGAAATTCCCATTCCCGTTGTTCTAGCCTTTGATAATGAACTAAAAATTACAGTATTCAGAAACTCAGTTTAAAAGTTTTTACAAAATGACAAAAAAAATCATGTTACTCTCTCGTCCGTAGATGTAAGATTTTGTATGCAATTAAAATGACACAAATGGATTGAACAATTGCAGGAAGTGGTCGTCATCTCCACTTGATACTACAATTGCTACAAGAATACACACCACTCCATTTCAACCTTCACATCAAGAGCAAGAACAGGACATATCATCACTCGGTCCTATCTGTTTCACATTGGACTTGCCGAGTCATCATTGTGCCCAGTATGTTAGGAGCAAGAAGAGACACTTCAAAACATTCTTCTTCGGTATCCAATAAGAATTAAAGAACGAGAGGAGTTGAAATTGAGACTGTAACCGGATTTTAGGCTGAGACAGATTCTGATTGACCCTAACCACTGGAAACTGGCTAGCTGTGTATGAGAGACATTGTGCAGTTGGCATTCGTTGATACCAGATGTATGAACCAAGAAGAAAGAAATTAAAATGACACAATTTATTTGTTCCACAATGTAGAATTTCTTGGATATAAGTTCTCGTGTACATGTGACTGTATATCTAATGATATGCCATGTAACAAGTTTTATTACACAGAACATAGAGTCTTATTAAAATCCTACCTTAAAGATAGAAAACAAAAGATGTTAATAAACAATGAAGATGAATGTAGTTAGGTTGCAGGAGGAGGAAAAATTACAGTTGGGTCTAAGAAAACAGTCAAGAAGTTGATCGTGTTGTTGATATCCATCTTCTCTTGCACAGGTTGATAGGATATTAGAGAAAAACTGTCAGTTTACTCTGGTACACAAGGTGGGACTGCAGGTGATTGTGGTAAAAACAAAAGTCATCGCTGTAAGCCCTGCGGGATAAGTGGGTATTCAAGTGGAAGAAGTGATGCTGAACAAAATGGGGGAGTTTGTGTACTTAGGTAGTGTGGTACAGATGAGAATGTAGAAAGAATGATTGGAAAGACAAAGGATGCCTATGAACAATTGAGACTAAATATAGCAATCCCAAGAATATACTGAAATATGTATATTTTATTCAAACATTAAGTTCATGATTTTGTATGGAAAATTGTAAAGTATACAGTAGTTAATCAAAAATCTGCAAGTTTTTGTAATTAAACCCCTTTATAAAATTTTGACTATGTAGTAGTGGTCTGATAATATTAGCAACAAAAATCTCTGGAGACAGGAGAGATGGATTAATCATATTCTGACAGTCTGATGACACACTATCAAAAAAAAGCCCAGGAACAGAACCCAGGGCCAATCATGATTTGACGAAGCTTTGTTTTGAAAGAGCTGATGAAAACTGAAAGAGCTTATAGGAAAAAGAGTCCAATAATGGAGAGAGTTTGTTGAGGCCCTATCCTACACAGTAATCAGTAAGTCATATCTTATTAAATAGTACTAAATGTAAATAACATAATTTTTTCTTGCTGCTTATGTTACTTTTTAGAATACTATTAAACGATATCTTGAAAAGAGTTATGGCTTTGTTACAAGCCAACAATCTTAAAATTAATAAATATTAAATGAACAAATAAAGGTCTGTTTAATTTAAAAGTCTCTTGTCTAACAAGACTTATAAATCAGTACAACTCTTAGAAGCCATTTAAACACAAAATGTGGTTGGTTTAGGGAACCTGTGCATTTTTCTTGACATTTTGTATTAAGTTACATAATCTCTTATTTTTGAGTAAGCTTAAAATGTCATTTTTAATTGGTATTTTAGATTGCTCACCGTGAACTACAATTTCTTTCACTCTTTAATATATAGAATAAGATTTTGAGGTGATTCTAGATCTTCTTTTTCAGCTTTTGTGGAGGAAGGAACAAAGATTTTTAATGGAATAGTCTGATAAAGAAATATGAAAATCCACCTTTTGGGACCTGAACAAAATTAATTTACCTGGTTTATAGCAAATATTATTAATATAAAATAACACCTAATTTTGATTAACCCTAGAATGGCTATACATAATTATAACACTATAGGGACAGCTGTTTTTATGCATCTTGTAAATATATTTTCAATAGGATGCTTTATTCAAAACCTAAATTTTACACTATGTTTTAGATAAAAATGTATCAAAATTGATTTGCAAAATGAGAACTTTTTAGAATTAAATGTTTTGGAATCAGCATTACAAGAATCTAAAAGAGTTATGTGTGTGTTATCTAAAAGTCACATAAACACTTATAAACACTACAAAAAAAAAGTGTTTTAAATTTTATCCAAGATATAATAAAGTTTTATAATTTATTTTAAAAAGATATTTATTATTTTGGACATTTTTCTTTAAAAAAAAGGACTTGCAATATTTTAGTACAAAATAGCAACAAAAAAATATAGGCCTAATTAAAAAAATCACAAAAATTATATACTTCCATAACAAAATATTTGCTCCATTATTTATCTAATGCTTCGGATGTAAATTAACAACAGTTTTTCTAGGCAACAGAATTAAATTTTTACTTGTTAGTGTACATTCTGTGAAGAGAGATTTTAAATATAATTATTATATTAGAAATAGTCATCTAAATCAAAATTTTTAATATTCTATTCTATTCAATTTAGGTGGTCATAGCCCATAGGCATTTCAGCCACTAAAGTTTATTGCGTTCTCAAAGATGATCTATATATCTAGCCCAATTCATCTTCCTATAGATCCACAAGCTCTGCGAAAGATTCTTCTCTATAAGATTATTTTGGTAAATTGTTAGGAACTTTTCCATATATCCAAAGGTGCTTTCTCTCTTGAGACTACTCCAGTCGAAGAGAAGGTGAGCCCATAGTCTCACCCTGCATTCCAAATTTTCTACACAGAGATTCCCCTGTGAAGATTCTCATCCTGTGTAGATGCTTTCTAAAGTGGCTATGACCTGTAATCAATCTTACCTCCTTCCTTATATTGTACAGACTTAATAAGATTTAATGCAATTTTTGTAAAGTTGACAAGAAGTGTTAGATTACTTATTCTCAATTGTGAGATGTTCTTCCACCTGTTCCCAAACTCTTTCTGAGCCCACATATTAATTGCATACACAGCCCTCTTCTTGGAAATCCCACAATACAGTTCTGGCCCACTGAACTTCACTGCCAATACTCTATTCGCTAGCATTTCAGCGCTCTCATTCCCATGGATCCCAGTATATTCTGGCACCCAACAAAATGTAACATTGTTGTGTCCACTCAGCTGTGAAAGGGTCTAAACACACTACCAGACTAGCTTGACTTAAATTCTTTTGAATCCAGCGCTTTCAAAGGACTTGGCTAGACTGTCGCTATATATCCAAATTTCCTTATCCTTGTATTCATCTCTAAAATTTTCTTGGGCACATTCCATTAGGGACTGAAACACTGTGGGGGTGACCTCCCATTCACAGCTAAATTCATCTCCACAGATTCCAATGCCCTTTCCAACCTTGGTTTTTGAGCTGTCTGTAAACCACTTAAAAAGTCATCTTCCCTCAGTCCATTCCTCACGTTCTGATATTAACACTACGAACGATTTTGAGAAAGAGTAGTAAATTTTCATATAGTTAGAGATCATGTCCAGTACATGGTCCTTCGTGTCCAATGTTATGATCCTGGAGTGTCCCATCTTACCATGAGGCCAATTCCATAATCCTTCACAATGTAGATGATGTGCACTTTTCCTAGACTCTATCTTAATAAACAGGTCCACTGGAAGAATGTTTGAGACAACAATTCAATGTTGCTCTAGGAGCACTAAAAGTGGCTCCTGTCACCACAAGACAAGCAAGTCTCTGTATTCCTGCCAACTCTACAGCCGATCTTTGAACTTCCATTTTAGGTCAACACACACAATAGCACCATTTAACTTAACAAGTCTCACTATAGCAGAATAAAGTTAAAACATCAATTTTGGCCTTAAATCCAATATCTCGCTAATCAATGGTCTACATGCCAGGAGTGGTCATCTACCCATATGAATGACATGGTTAATGTGTGAATCCCAGTGATCTCTGATTTAGGACTACTCTCAAATTCTTAATCTCGGTTCCCACTTTCATTTCACTAACACAGAGTGTTAGAGGTCCAAGAACTTCCTTTGTCTTGTGAAAGGAATGATGTTAATCTTGGTTGTATTAACAACCTAATATTTGTAATAATAGGATTAGTTTAACTAAAAATCTGCTTAAACATCTTGTTCAAGATACCTGGTAGTTCAGAAAGACTCATTGATGGTCTCAAGCAAGATGGCTGACAGTTAAAAGAGAGTTAACTTCTTTCCACTTTAACTTATAAACCTTTCTTAAGTATCTTTCTTTTGCACTTGACTATTTTGTAATGTTTTATTTATATACACTAAGGGGTTCACTATAATGAGTATTGGCATGGCAATCTCTAGGGAACCTAGATGGAGCTAGCCCTTTTATTATGTAGTCGGATTAGAATCCGACTTTATATCCTGTCCTCTTTTATATTTCCTATCCTGTCTCTCTTAATCAACTTTTGTTCTCTTCTGACCCTGTGCTATTAGAATCCAAGGACTAGGGGTATTTTTGTTTGACGATGATGACAGAAGGTTTTTCGTCTTTAAATGACAAAAAAAATTTGTACATACAGTTTTCATGTACTAGTTTAGTTGTCTTACATCTAAGATTAAAAATATCTAATGTAATTAAACATGTCAAGCGCAAACTAATAAATGAACATTTACATAAGGTACTACATTGACTATCAATCTTAAGGGGGAAAATCTGTTTAAAATACTAATCTAATACAAAAACAAAGTGTATGTTGACCTACAAGACCTTTCTATATTCTATAGCCATTCTAACCCGACCTTGACATTCAGTGATAGTTCAAAGTTATAATGTAGTTATTAAGCTATGAACTGATAAAACTTTCTATTTAGATAAGTACCTATAATCTGTAGTCCAGTAGGACTATAGAGCCTAACTGTTTTAAGCTATACCTCAATCACAATATTAAAAAACCTATGGTCTAATCTTTTTACAATCAGATCCTGGTTAATGTAATGATCAATTAGTTTAACCAAAAATATCTACATTTAATTGTTGGCCTGTAAAATACCAACTATAACAAGTGGTTCACATGAACCGAATTTTTAATATAATTTGAACATACAGTATTTCAAGTAAGTTGAAGCGATAAAAATCGAGTCTCATAAATGTTGTGGTTTAAATTTGAAGGAAACAATGTAGAAAATAACAGATTTTAATTTAAATCGTTGTGGGAAAATTATGTGAAAAAATAAAATATCGATTGCATTTTCATTTTGTTGTTAAAGGCGAAAAACCTCAAGGAAGAAAAGAACGTTAAATAAAGATTCCTGGTCTTCAAACACACCAATGGTATTAGGGTCAGACGAGAGATTTCATAAAAAAAGATGAATGAGAATGATCTATTCTAAGACTAAATGAAAAAATGTTAACCAGAAAACACAATTTTTCACAAAAAATCACTTATTTATGCAACACAAATATAAGACGATGTTTCAACGACTAAGTCATCCCTCTACTGCTACATGCACACAAACCCTACTGACAGTAGACTGTGACTGCTAAAGCCAAAGCCCCACTCTTATAACACACAGTCCACTGTCAGTAGGGTAGGTACGCATGTAGCAGATGAGGATAATGACTTAGTCATTGAAGCGTTTTGCATTTGTGTTGTACAAATAAAGTGATTTGTAGAATATTGTGTTTTCATTCATTTGGTTATTGAATTTTCAACAAGTGTAGCTCATTACTGTTAATGAAGAAAGGTTGTAAATTCAGCTAGGATACCTCAGGGTTGACACACCCCATACTCACTATAAGTGAGCTCTTGAGATAATTAGTTTTCAATGACAACAATCAAGGTATGATTTAGTGATTTGCAAATTACTTCTAAGCTATACATTTACTTTGAACTAGGTTTTGGATATTGGTTAGATTTATTAACATTTTATACAGTGGTGTTATTTTTATTGTGTGGATGAATTGTAAAAACAATTATGAAAAGATTAATAAAAAAAGTAAAATGTTGATATAGCCTATATTTATCTGGGTAAGATTAGAATGGAGATGTATCAATATCTAAGCTAGTGTAATCCAAATCAATTAATTAAAAAAAACAAAATTGAAATTTTAAAAAAATATATATATAGGCTATATATATATATAACTTAGATTTACTGAGACCGATAAAATTCCTGTTAACAAGTGGATAACTTAATCTACCGACAAATCCTGTAGATAAGAATATTCCATTCTAAAATACTTTTTTTTATTTTGCCAGTAACTAATGGGAACTTATCCAGTAGTTTAAAGCATACTTTTTTTTAGTTTATTTAATGATTGCTCTCTGAATGCCCCATGTTTGTGGCGCTATTTACAACATTACTATATGAATGAATATTAGAGATGATTGATAATTTATGACAAAAAATATCACAAACATTAAAATTCAAAATTAGATTGAGAAATTACTTTCAATAATGTCTTAAAAAGTTCATTAGTATATCATAAAAGAATTATTATTAGTTTCATTAGAATCTCATTTATCATTCTTGAGATAAAAATATTATTGTGTGTAAGCTCATTGAATTGTAACAATTGTTTTTAAACATAATATTATCTAAAGATCACAAGTCTTGTCTCGGAGTGAGTTGGTACCGGCTCTTCCCAAGTGGGTATTAACAAAGAACAAGAGCATGAAATTAATTAATTAATTTTTTGGACTAAGCCCCCCCCCCCCCCAATCAACAAAGCAAAACAAAATAAAAATATTACTTAAAATGGAATGATTTGAATGTTTGTAAGAATGAACATGTTTAAGATGGTATTAAATCAGTTATAAGTCTTTAAAACACTTTAACACATTTAATATACTCAATTATAACCTCATTAGCTGAAAGTTAATATTTGAGAAATATTGTTTTTATGAAAATTAAGTATGAATTATTACACAATCTATTTATTTGGATGGATCTCACCACTAATGCAGAAATTAACTTTTCTTTTTTCTTCCAATTCAAGATAGATCAACTCGATATTATTGTTCTTGAATAAACAGTAACTTTCGCACAATCTTGAGGTATATTTACTCCCACTAAATTGTTAGATTCAACGATTATTTCAGATTAAGATTTCTTGATTTTGGGAGGCATCCTTTCCCTGTAGAAGCTTCCAACAATTTCTTCTTCTTGTCCCAAAAACAGCTTCTAAGAAATTCAAATCGCCCACCTTCTAAATTGTGTGTATCTGTGAGTGCAAGTTGATTTGATGAGGGATGCAATATTTTTTTACTAATATTATTATAATTTTTTTGTGGATACCAAATTGATCTTAAATTAAATAATGGGTAATCAAATAACTTCTCAGAAACTTTAAAATATTATCAACTAATTTACATGATTTGAAAATGTACAGAGGCAATGATGTTTTAAAAATTTATCTCAGTGGAATTTTTATTGTCCAATCACACACTAGTTTCCATTCATGGGGGTGTCTTTTTGTATGCAGACATAAAGACAATTTACGAAATCTGCCATTTTCATCACATGACTTGTGTTTGATTTTGAGTTTTCTTGAACTATTTACTCATTTTATAAACAATTGTTGACAACCTGCTAGATGCTAGATAATCTGTTTTATCCACGGGTAGTATTCATTTCATTAGCCCCCCCCTCTTCCTCTCGGATTTGATTTACTCTAGACCTACAATCTGTAATCTTTAAACTTAGATGATTATTTTGAATTCCCTTGTCATGTTGGTGTTATATTTCTATTTGACAGGTTAATTAATTAAGAATTGATCTGATATAGATTATGTGGGCAAAAGATGTATGGAAAAATCATTCTATTTAATTACTTGAAGATGGAAAGTCGAGATTTTCGTAATTTTGAAGTACTAGGTTAGAGTCTGGTATATTTTCCTTTAGGGGCTGTACATGTCGATATTCTAATTGAATGGAATTCCTTACATGTTTCGTACAGTATTTTCTTTTGAAACCATTACAAGTTGGTACCACTTGAAATGTTTAGACTGGTAAAAACCAGTTGAGTGTACCCATGGTGACTGAAAAATTAACTATATTTTACATACAGTACTACCTCGTTTATCCGGACCTCATTCAACCGGATGTCCGAATTATCCGGATCGATCCAGAACAAAAAATAAAAATTTAATCAAGGATAAAATAAAGCAAAAGCTTAAAGTTTCAAAATATTTTAATAATTACTGTATTTTGAATAATATTTTAAATAATATTTATAATATTTTGAAACTTCAAGCTTTTGCTTTATTTTATCCTTGAATATGGAGTTTCAACAAGAAATATCTGCTATTACATAATGTTGATAAAAACGTGATTTCCTCAACACTACAGTGTCGCCTCGAGGTATTAGGACGGGTTGTTGATGCACTGGGAAGAGAAAGTGGAGGAGCAATGACCTCTACGTCACCATCCCCCTACCCTGATGCGGCATGACAGTGACCTTGTCTACTGTCTATGCCGGCGGGTAACGAGTAGTCTATCAGGTGCTAGCGACCGGAATACATCATTACCATATCGTGCTGTACCGTGTTTAGTTTCTTTACATTTTTGATCGGATACGGTTAATAGTATTTCAGGGTGTCTAGCGACCGGGAAAATCGGGAAAAGTCAGGGAATTTGAATTTTCTGGAAATGTCAGGGAATTTTTTAAAAAACCGGGAAAAAAATAAAGAATGCCTGATATTTTAGAAAGTGTAATACAATGACGATGCCTGTAACGGTCCTTAAAGAAAATGTACAACTGTGAAATAAATACAAACCAGGTGCATGTTTACAACGCATCATAAACCATCATGTCATTTTTACAACTTTATTGTTGTCGGGTTGCTAAGACTCAAGGGTGTAAATCAGTAAGTATGAATATTTGGTCACATCTTAAAGCGGTGCCGCCAGCTTTGGGAACCCCGTTCTTTTTTTTGGCAGTTGGCACATCACCAGTCGGGAGTATCGAGGACGTGAATGAGAATCGGCATAGTATTTAAAGGTGGGCGTTGTTACTGCTATTTATTTATATTCGTGTGTTAGCGTTTGTGCGTGGAAATGGCGACGAAACGAAAACGTAATGTACTTACAATGGCCCAAAAGTTAGACGCATTGAATCGTATAGACAGGGCCGCATTGAAACGTCACACCAAATTAAAACAGAGGAAGATAAATGACTTTTTTGTAAATAACAACTAAACCCTGTGTAAATTAAAAGCATGTGTAAATATTTCAGGTATGTAAATAAAATGTTTTTCGTCATTGTGTAATTTCGTGTATTGTGTAAATTGAATGACTGTGTAAATATTGTGTTTTTTCATGACTTATAAATGGTTATCATTTTATATTTTGTTTTATTTATCTTTCTATAATTTAGGACTATCCGGATTTTTGATTAACCGGATCACTTCCGGTCCCAATTAGTCCGGATAAACGAGGTTGTACTGTACTGGGAAAAATTATGTTATATTTTTGGTTATTGAGCTTGTATTTCAAAGTATCATTTGTACAAGAAAGAAAAGAAATGATCAAAAATACAAGAATCAACAAGATGACGTGAAGGAAAAAAGATGCTAAGTGGGAGGAATTGACTAGACAATATAATTGATATCGGTCCAAACTGGACAGGTCTAAATATGAAACTTTAAAAACAAAAGTGCTGTTTCATTATCATTATAAATATTTTTTTAAACCGTTATAAATAAACATAGTAGTCACAAATCAAACGTTAAAAAAAGAAACAATTTAAGTTGTTTGCTGGATAACTAATTAATGGAAGCAACAATTAGCCTATAACTACATCAGGAGTATAATTTAACACAGTTTAACTTGTTGGGAAGTTATCTATCAAGAGATTATAGTACCATCCTTATGGAAAATTATAAACAATGAAAGTGACCATGAACATTTTTTTTTAGTTAAAAAATATTTTTAAAAAACAAAGTGATTTTAATTACCTTTTTGTACCAAACTTTTATATTTAACTTACTCTCTATTTACTATCAAACAATTAGAGACAAGATTATATTTACAAATTTTATTTAATCATACACAATATTAAATTTACACAATATTTGAGATTTCTTTCTTCTCAGGATTTCTATGGGTCAAGTTGTATTTCAATATACTTACATATTTTTGGTTAAACATGCATCATGTTTAAAAATGATAACTTATCTAAAAAAAAACTGTAACGAAATTTCAATTATATTGTCCTTATTTAGATCCAATTTCGTTGTGCTATATATATATATATATATATATATATATATATATATATATATATATATATAGGCCTATATAATTTGAAGAATAAATTTGTAAATGGAATAGGATTATAAATGTAAAGTTATGGAAAATTATTCAAATGTTACATAGAAGAATACAAAATTTAATAAGCAGGTGCAAGAACCATGTGATTGAAACAACAAGTAAATCATATGATTTATAATAACAATTTAAAAAAAAGGAGGAAGAAATTTTCAAATTATTCTGATATAAGATGATCTGAAGTGAAGTTGATATTTTTAAAGGTATAGGATACGATTGAAAAATAAAAACAGTTTAAGTGAAATATTGAAATATTGAAATAATTATTATATTGAACAATTACCAGGAAGAAGTATATAAAAGGAACATTATAAATGATGGTGAGATGAACTAATTATTATTTAAAACTGATTATTATTTAAATATATTTCTGTTTAATTGTGAAACCCAAATCTGACCCCGAGATAAAAATATAAAAAAAACATTTATTTTTTTATAGTGAATATTTCTTTTATTGTGCTATTTAAGAACTTAATGATATAAATAATTTTTAATTTATAATTAATTTAAATAAATATAATACTCAAGAAAAGTATTATAAATTTGGCGCACAACGTGGGGCTCGATTAAATGTGCAATTAAACAATAAGCAATTTCAGGTTTTATAATATATATTTAATAATTTTAAATATATATTATTTTTTAATATTAACTTATTCAATTAAAAGAAATTTCAATTTAAACAAAATAAATAATTAAAATGTCAGAGCAAGGACGTTATGAATTAAGAGATAACCCAAAAGAGACACAAAAAAAAGAGAATTGGAGAATCAAAAGAAACAGGATAGGCCTAAGAAGGGAATGGTACAGGAGGAAGGACAAATGATTAAAATATTGGAGGTTCAGGAAATTGATGAATGTTCCCCATATTCAGGGCAGGACAGGTTAGGACAGGATGAAAGAGATAGGGTACCATGCTCTGAGGTAGAAGAAAATGTTAGGGAGATAGAAATAGAAAGAGGAGGTGTTACACTTGTTACAGTGAATAAAGAAGAATCAGGTATGGAGAAATTATTGAGAGAAATGATGAAGAAGATGGATGAGAAGGATAACAAATTTGATGTAATGAGGGAAACAATGTCAAGAATGGAAACAAAAAATGAAGAGAATAAAAATGAAATGATGAAGAAATTGGAAGGATTTGAGAAAAAATTTGAAAAGTTAGAGGGAAAGATTGATAATAAATTTGATGAGTTTAAGAGAGAGATAGAGGAGAAACAAGAGAGGATAATAGAAGATCATAAGAAATTTGGGAGGAAAGTAGAGGAAAATTTTCAGATGTTGGGAGAGGAATTAAAAGAACAGAAGGAGAATATTGAAGAATTAAATAATAGGGTTAAAATGAATAAACAAAATTTTGAAAGGGTAGCTAGTAATATGGAAGAGAAAATGAAGGAAACGGAGGAGAGATTAAATAAGAAGGATAGTATGGAAAATAGAATTACTCAGATAATATACTATGCTAATGATGAAAGCCACGCTCAGACTACAATGCCTAAGTTTAATGGAAGGGGAATAAACCCAATTGAATATATAAGAAAGTTGAAGAGATATGTAGAGAAGATGGAAGAGAGAAGGGAAAGAGAAGGTAGAGAAAAGGTGGACATTAAGGATATAATGGACATATCTATGGAAGGAAATGCTGCTAGATGGTGGCAAATTACAAGGGAGGACATAGAAGACTTGGAAAATTTCCAAGAAAGATTTTTTGAAAAATATTGGAACGATGAAGTACAAAACGGAATTAGAAACAGTTTAGAAGTGGAGAAATATAGAAAAGATGGAAAGCTAAGCAGAGCAGAATATTTTATTGAAAAGGTGATAGTTATGAGAAATTTAACACCAACACCATCTGAGGATGAAATAGTACGAAGACTGGATAGACATTTTGATGACAAAATAAGGGATGCACGGCGTGTACAAAAGATAATTTCAATTAGAGACATGGAAAGATTTCTAAATGAGGAGGACATCGAAGAAAGAAATGACACAATTCGGAAAAATGAAGAAGTAAGGCGAAATTTCAGACAAAATGAAAATGAAAACAAATTTAGACCACAATATAAAGATGGAAACATACAACCTTTCAGAAATAACAATAACTTTAACAGTTTCAGGCCATTTAACAATAGAAATAATGTATATAGACCACAATACCAGGGAAATGGTAACAGAAAACAGTATAGGCCTAGAAATGATAACATGCCATACAGATTTACACCAAACAGTCCACCTAGGCAGAACATAGTTCAATTTCAAAGTAATGCAGGACACAGAGGACAAGAAAGTAATAGACCTAAGGCAATGAATATGATTAGGGCGGAACCAGAACAAAGACAAGAAGCAGTGTGTACAACGACCCAGGCTTTAAACTAGAAAGCACTGGAACATCACATAAGATTATAGGCCATGATAATAATACAAATAAAGAGTTAATAAAGGATATTCCAGTGCAACAAAATATAACAGAAAGGAGGTATAAAAAACTTATTAGTGAAGAACTAATTTTAGAGGATGTAAAGCAAGATAGGCCTATTCCAAAAAATGAAATTGTAATAACTACAGTATTATGCGACAAGAAGTTTTTGACAGAATTTGACAAGGAGGAGGATATAGCCATAGGAAATGAAAAATATAAGAATGATAATCCAGAAGTTGAAATACAGTTAGGAGAAATAAAAGTAAAGAGTTTAATAGATACAGGTAGTAATGCTACATGCATACAAAAAGAATGGTTTATACAGAATAAGAATAAGTTAGGAAGGTGTGAAGAATTACCAGTAGTAGGAGTAAGTATTGTGACAGCAACAGGGAAGAAGAGTCGGCGGATCGAGAGTATTATAATGCTAAATGTCCAAATAGGAGAGATATTATGTACAATGCAATTTTTAGTAGTACCAGACTTGTTACGAGAGGTAATAATAGGCATGGATAGTATAAATGAACTGAAAATGAAGTTAGATTTCAATGAAGATAATATAATAATTAATTATGATAATAGGCAAGTGGTAATTAAGATGGATAAAGAAATAAAAGATGGAGTTAGAAGTGAGATAGTAGGACAGGAGGAATATGGCATATTAGAAATATATAAATATTATGATAAGTGGCGAAATGGGGATGAACAAATTGGCGACATAAAGAACATTGAAAAAATAATACAAATGAGAAATTTAACACTGACACCAACTAAAGAAAAGTTTTATAAATTTAAATTCAAATTAAAGGGAGATGTATGTAAAGTTTGTAAAATAGTCAATGACTATAGAAAAATGTCACTGATAAAAATTTAGTAATTTGTTCAAAAAAATAAATAAATAAATAAATTTTTTTAAAAAATTAAAATTTTGGAGGACAGTTGTAACATTTTTATATAATTGAAGAATAAATTTGTAAATGGAATAGGATTATAAATGTAAAGTTATGGAAAATTATTCAAATGTTACATAGAAGAATACAAAATTTAATAAGCAGGTGCAAGAACCATGTGATTGAAACAACAAGTAAATCATATGATTTATAATAACAATTTAAAAAAAAGGAGGAAGAAATTTTCAAATTATTCTGATATAAGATGATCTGAAGTGAAGTTGATATTTTTAAAGGTATAGGATACGATTGAAAAATAAAAACAGTTTAAGTGAAATATTGAAATATTGAAATAATTATTATATTGAACAATTACCAGGAAGAAGTATATAAAAGGAACATTATAAATGATGGTGAGATGAACTAATTATTATTTAAAACTGATTATTATTTAAATATATTTCTGTTTAATTGTGAAACCCAAATCTGACCCCCGAGATAAAAATATAAAAAAAACATTTATTTTTTTATAGTGAATATTTCTTTTATTGTGCTATTTAAGAACTTAATGATATAAATAATTTTTAATTTATAATTAATTTAAATAAATATAATACTCAAGAAAAGTATTATAATATATATATATATATATATATGTGTGTGTGTGTGCGCGTGTGTGCGTGTATGTGTGTGCGTGTGTGTTAGTCCTTTTACAAATTAAAAATAAATTATAATTATAAAAATTAATGCCAATTTTGAGTCTTAATTATTTACTTCCTTAATGAATTTTGATATTTATGTTACTTAACATTTCGGTTCTAGTCCATTTTCAATACATAATACCCAGCAAATCTCTTGTTTCTGTCTTCCAACAATTATCAATTATCTTTGCATAAATAATATTTACTTCTGCTTTCCATCACAAAAACGTAAATTTAACTTTTTTTTTTCTGAGAGCCAAACAAAAATGATCTACCAAGCATCAAGAGCAAGAATAAGAACAGTCGTTTTCATTGTTGTTCCTGATGGAACATTCATTGTTCAAACTACTGCACATGGGACAAACTAATCATTGTTGCCAATTGATCGGTTTACTTTTCAAGTACACCTCATACATATATAAATATATATATACTCTCTATGTCTTGAATAAATTAAATATAACAATACATATGTATAATATCTATAATTTTGGCTCATTCAGTCTGTTGTGGATATATATTCCACAGATCACCTAACACCTAAAACACTTATCTACATAACATTCATAAAAACTTATGTATGCTGGAAGTTTTATGTATCAATAGTAGGTGTTAATATATTTTAGAACTTTTTAATATGAGGTTTATAATCTATACAATGAATATTGTAATCTTGGGAATGTTAGGGTAGCTGTGCCATATTATTTACATTTTATAATTTGTAATTAAATATGTAAAAAATTGCTAATATCTTTTCAATTAAAATGTATATAAATTCAAACCAACCCACTCTAATCTAATCTAGATCACAACCATTAGTTTTGTATAAGTAATTATACTAAACTTATGCAAACTCGTTAGGATTTGTCATAGATAAAATCATGCAAGAAATTAATTTACAAAAGTATAAGCAAATTAAATTAATTTGACAAAGAGCTTGAAGTATTTTTATCTAGAGCAAGTAATTTATATAAGGAGTATTTTACTTCTCACATAGGCTTAGTTTCTAGTTTCATGTTTCTTTAGTTTTTAGTCACTCGATAACGGGAATTGATTCTTATTCCCGAAACTTCGTGTTTGAATTTTTAACACACAAATGGCAAATGTCCGAAAAATGTATAATAATAAAATTGAATTTCCATCAATAACAAATAACTTCAAACAGATAATATATAAGGAGGTTAAACATGTATATAAAAAGAAATGTTATAAATATAAATAGAAAATTTCTTTTTCATTTAATATGAAATGACCAATAATTTCGATTGGTCGCTATGTTGGATAGGATGAACTTAAAGACCTCTAGTTTACGTCATTATTCTTATTTTTAAATGACCTTTAAAATGAGGTTATCACTCATTAGGTGTTGCTATTTAAAATTCTTGACTACCCCATTCAAAACTACCCCATTTTGGAGGTAAGGGTTGAAAATTTTGATACTTCAAAAAACTCCTCCTTTGGTTATCTAAACTTTCCCCAAAGAAAATCTGTCTATTTCCATTAATAAAAAAAATAATAGGGGGGTGGGACTTTTGGGACACATAGTATATAAGGTTTTAGGATTGTTTGAATACAAGGTAAATAGTTAATGATTTCATAATTTGTAATAACAAAATCCAATTACCATCCATATTTACCCATCAAGCGATCAGATATTCACTAACTTGACTAACGTAATCATCTGTACTAACATACTAACCTAACCACACCTGGATTTCATTTTATAATTCTTATTTTCTACTTAACTAATGTATTTTTATACTTAAAAAGAGTCTTCCTACATCATTGTTTTAATATAAGGTATGTAGTAAACGATTTTCAAAATTCTGTCAGGTACAATATATGGTAAATATGTATTGTACTTATCGAAAAGATTTATTAGTGATATTTATGCAAATCGTGTACATACCTACTTTTGAAACAATTAGATCATCTTTATTATGCTGGACATTTTGAATTACCAAAATCTATTATTTCTGTCTAAAATAAACAATCTAAAAATCTAATAGTACGATATCCTGGGCTGTTGATGTTATTCCATCTGCCTGCATTAATACGTATGACACCGCTCATGAATCTATTGAACTATTCATTCTAATAAAGTTCTTATATTAGAGTGGCAGTTGCGATGTATTATGCATAGCATAAATCACACAAGTAGGTTGAACACTGGATTCTGTACTTTTATATTTCTTATTTTCTACTAAATGTACTTATTTTGGTTCTTCAAAAGTCTTCCGACACCAAATATGATCAAATTCTTTCAAATTAAGGTAGTTAGTAAACGATTTCATGAATTTTCGGCATTAAATTAAATCATCATGTACACTCCACATATAACTATTTTTGACCATGACAAATATATGTTTTAATTGTAAACATAGAAAGATTACACATCCACTAACTTGACTAACGTAGTCATAAATATTACGTAGGTTTTCGTAATCAGAGCTGGATTAAACCTAACAACAGCCAATGTTCTTGTTTTCTATGTGTTATTTGACAGTGAAGAAATGCATTTTGGGACTTGAAACACATCTTCCACCAATAAATATGATCTGATTGTTTGAATACAAGGCAATTAGTTGAGGATTTCATAATTTTTCATAGCAAAATCCGATAATTATGTAGGTACAATAGGTATTTATCTATTGTATTGTGGTACATCAAAAGCGTCTTCAAGTTTTTTATCTCTCACAATTTGTTATTTAACATTTTTAGAAATTGACAAATTTGTAACATATTAAATCGTATAGCCATATTGAAATCACTCGTGGGGCGCATATGCACTTCATTACTGAATAATCTGGCCAAACCTCTCGAGATATATAATTATATTGCAAAGTAAACTTCAATAAATGTACGAAAGGCACCTGGACATACCTCTTGAAATATGAAATAGCGATTTCACGTAGTAATTGTGTAATGTGCATGTATCAAACCATACGCTATTAACATTGCTATTATGTTTTAACCTATAAAGATGTTGGATTTAGTAGTTTTTAGATTGTGATTTTTCAGTGAAAAATAGTGACCTGTGCAAGAAAAACATTATTTATTCTTAAGAAGTACCGGGAATATATGTAGTATACAATTTTAAAAAACTCCAAAAATTACAAGTTACAGTACCTTTAAGTAGACATCGATAGATTTTACTTTAAAATGATGAAATATTTGTCGAAATAAACGTAAATTGCCATAAAGCAGTCATTTTAAATCGCTGTTTTCAGACAGAAATAATGAATTGTGAAACATAAAAAGTGAAGCACTTCATTGGAAGGATTGAAATGGTGTATAAAATGCTATTTTAAAGAGGAATTACTGAGATTTCGCACTTAAATCGATGGGACAACTCCCTACCAGATTATTACCAGATTTTTTACCATTACTAAGACATGTTCATAATACACCTACATACAAATATGATAATAAACAGTCCACTCAAGAACCAAATTGAGAAAATATGAATTTTCTTCTCCATTTACTCAAATCATATCCAAATTATCAGAGTTATAAATAAATTGATTTATTGTTTGAATTTCGTCTGCTCCATCAACTCATCCTACATTGTTATGATGATTGAATGCACGTAGACTTATGCCTAGTCATGTAAGATGATAATAGTAAACATGTTTTAGAAAATCTAAAACTCTCATTACCGATTTTAATCAAATAAATACAGATAACATGCTCAATTTTTAAACGAAAGGTAATTATAATCATCACAATATTTGCATAATACCTGCCATTTCTGAAGATTATCACTAAACTATTTGCCAGTGAGTAGTCTACCTCCTAGTTGACAACCAATACTCTTAGAATCTCGGCTTTGAATGAAACTAGGAATGTAGGAATCTAGAATGACAAATATAGAATTGGGTCATGGAGTGAGGTAGAAAAATGAAAACCTAGCTACCAACTCTATATCACAAAACATAGATTAACTTTGAGGATAAAACTGTTTTTAGGATTTATATCGTCACTATTTGAGTTTATAAATTACGTAAAAATAGTAAGATAAGAAGAAAACCAACTGATTGGTACATTTTCCAATTTTATTATCTAGATACGATATTTGGCGTTTTGTTTATCTTTAAATTCGTTTTTATGTTATATAACATCAAATTAACTTTTTTCTTAAAGAAAAATGCTGTAAGCTCAAATATATTTTATCAACAAAAATTCGTGTAAAACATAATTTGATATAGATTTTAAAATCGCATTTATAAAGTTTTTTTGGTATGTTTCTCTTTCGAGTAAAAAATATACCCAAGAAGCTATTTAATATAAATATTTTAAAATGTATTAATTTTTGAATGAACTTGTAAACATAATATGTATTAACTATAGTAATTTTTAAATAAAATTGGTAATTTTCAAACATAAATAACGTTAGGTCTATTATTTCGCCCATTATGATTCGTAAACTAAATATTTGCTACTTTGACTTTAAAGAATAACAATAACTAAGCACAGTTCAAATTGATTTTGAACCAATAAAAATAAATGCTGATTAATGAAAGTACGTTATATAATAGTGTTTTGAATTTAGTCTAACTAGATTATAAGCTTTACAAAGTAAAATTATCCTAGGTCAATTAAAAAAATCGAGAAGTAACTATTGAAGGAATTAGCCCAGTTTTGCTGCAGTTGAGTTATAAAGAAACGAAACTTTGCGCCTTCCACAATTTTGAAAATCACCAGGAGACGTCACCAAAACCATTTAAATTTTATTCCAAAAACTTGCTTCTCCGGTTTGGTTTTAAGAAATGAAAAGTTGGCACTAATGAAACGAGAAAGGAATACAATGACTGTTACAAAACTGTTCAACATATGATAACAAAAATAAGAATTAACCAACAGCTGAGATCAGCAGACGACATGACTACAGAACTACAATTTACACTAAGTAAAAAAAATTGAATGATAGGTTATCTTGTTTGTGTTAGTGATAGGGCAATATTGGAGAGAATGTTAGGTAGTACAACGTAACTACAGGTAAGTTTGAATTAAATATTATTTTATTGGAATTTTAATACGTAATTATGCATAAAATGTATATAGAAAACTGATAATCTGTATATACTGTACTTATAAGAACCTTCTTGTTAAGCAGTTACTATAATTTTTTCATAACATTTTCTACCAAAAGTATCGAGACCTGATTTTATTCTAGTTAAATTTAGATAACTGACATAAGACAAAAAGTAAAGTTTTAAAATAATCTTATCTAACTAAATAAAAACAAAAGTAGACCTTTATTTGAGAAAAAGCAATAGGTTTCATAGCCATTTTCATTACAAATGCTAATGTATGTGTATTTTCACATCCTTGACTTTGAATTGTTATTAACTTATTTAATAAGAGTGAAAGGACTCTGAGAAAATCTTATTCTATTCTGAGTTATAATAAGGACTCTTATTTTAAACTTGTAGTTCTGTCATCTCCAACCAGAAGATCTTAATTTAAGTTAAATAATAAAGACTTTCTGTGTAGCCTAGCCTAAACCTACTTAATGTGGTAAATATCGGTTATACCTCGGCCTCATATTTTTCTATAAAAAAATATGAAAACTTAATGTTAGGTTCTAAAATTATTAGATAACCTACTGATCACACAGGCCAGGGCAATATTTGTTTTGTAAAGATCTTGCCAACTGTGATGTTTCAAACTTAAATGTTTTACTTTCAGCAATGAAAAATAGAATTATTGATAATAAAATATTTTGCAAACCTTGTAAACGGGTCAATAACAATGGTTAAGATTTTAAGACTAGCTAATCCTCACAAGAATAAAAGAATAATAGGGCATTTTTTAAATAAAACAGCAACTGCAAAAAACTATTATGACTATGGTAAATCGAAAAAAGAGCACAGGTAATGTAATAGAAGCGACTGTATATTTTCTGATTATAAGCTGCAGAATTTGCTGATGTCTAGATATTCAGCAGTTATTATTACTTAGTTTATGTGCTCATTCCTAAGTATGAGATGTTAGTCATTACATTTATTGAATATTTTTCCAGAACAATGTCAAGAGACCCTATAGGCCTACTATATAAAAGGTGTTTTTTTTTAAAACTTGACTGAAGAATGCTTTAATTGTTGAGGCTCATTAATTTTTAAATGTATCAAAGGGGACAGTAACATCAAGAGAACTTTTGTATCTCTTAGAAGATGAAATTGTCAGCTATTCTTGTAACAGATGTATCAAGAGTTCCAGTTCCTAACGCCTTATTTGAAAGTAACTGCAGAAGAATCGCAGTCCCAAGCGCTGTCTTAGCGGAGAAACGAGTTGGCAAACCTGCACAGTCTCTATTTGTTTCTTCAATGTCAGGCTGTCTACAGTGTCCTCTCTCAACAGACTTGACTCATGGTGGCGTCTATAGTAAAGCTCACCAACATGTAAAGGCTATAAGTAAAGGTTTATCAAAATGCCAGCATCTCCTGCAACAATGGTTTGTGATTTTGTGGAGATAAAGGATATAATAAGGATAGATATCAAAAGTGTGTGATTTTTAGTGGTGGCCATCTTGCTAAGTTACTACAATGTACTAAATTTAGAAAAAAATATGACAATATCTGTGATTTCTATAAAACAAAAGGTTTAATTTCCTGAGGGCAAAATAATGATCTCAATATTCTACAGGTTATCGAAAAATGTTTGTCATAGTTGCATTCAAACCAACTGCAGAATCATCATCTTTTTTTACCTGTTGAGAACTGAAATTATTAGTCTTACTTTCACAGGTGCCACATTTAATTTCCTTGACTACTAAATAGATTGGTAATTAATTATAACTTGGAAAAGTAAGCTGTAGGCCTATCCTCCAATTTATCACACTCTGTTGGCTTATCAAGAGTCATTTCTTAGCCAACTCTTACTGAGTTAAGGTCCTTAGAAAGCAGTATACTTTTCTAAAAACAAGCTCTCAAATCCATATAGCAAAATCTGTCGAATGACTAGACCACACATTATTTATTAAATTTTGTAAGGTGAAAAACCATGTCTCACCGCCTTAAGACCAGAAATAAAAGATGTGAAAATTGTAACATGCTTTTCTGAAGACAGGCTTAATAAAACCTTTTTTTCTAAATTCATTTCTACCGTCCTAAATCCTCTGTGCATGGTTTTGACCAGGCATTGAGGATCTCAAAGTTAGACTCCACAGAGGTTAAAATTAAAACAGAAAATGTTATTAACAAATTTTCACAATAATTAATGATGCTTAAGTATTGCATATTCTTTTTCTGAGATATTTGTATTTGTAAATCCTCACAGATGTTATATAAATACAAAGCTATTTGTTTAGAAATAAGTACTACTTTATGTATTTTCTAACATAATAAAAACTACCTTAAATAAATACCTACTTTCTCATAAATATATTTGGAAACTACTTTGGTGTGTACTTATTGCATGCATTTTTTACTGTTTAGAAAATAAAATGAAAAAATCTACTTCTTATTTTTGGAGCAAGTATCTTGTTTACCAATTGCTGTCGTAGTACATACACAATGAGAGTAAACGCTCAAAATCTAAGAGATGCCCAAAAAGTAAGTTTTGTTTGGTATAAATAAATATAGAATAATTTCTATAGTATTTTTTATTTTATATTACTATGAGGTATATGTAGAAATAAATACCGTTTTTAAGTACAAAATTAAATAGGCCTTATATATATATATATATATATATATACTGTATAAAAAAATTTTAAAAACAAGAAAAGCCATACTTAAACTACTTTACTGCATAATTTCTATCATTATTAAGGCACTTGTCATATTGAGTTACAAATTTTTCTATAGCCTACCCTCATCGTAGAATAATAGGTTACCAGTACTGTCACACATCATTTTGACATCATAGAGTTGGACGGTTAAGGACTGCTGCTACAGTTGGTAGACACTCTATGCCAAATCTGAAATATAAGGTGGAGACTCCCAGCTAAACTGTATGATTATATTGTGTGAAACGAGTGACATATATTATGTTTTAACATTGTCATGAAGTAAAATATCTCCACGACTATGGATGCTGTACATGGACGTAGTTTTTTGAGAGTCTCACAATTCCTTCCAGCATTTACTGTTTCACCTCTTGTAAAATAACAATCAGCAACATCCCTTTTCCTATCCCAGAACATAGTGCACATTATTTTTTATGAGTCTGTAGTAAAAAAAAAACAAAAAAAAACTGGTTTTTTGAATGATGTCTACTGTACTGTGTGGTGTGTCCTATTGCCATAACTGATTTTTATCAAATTTTGTTATGTGAGTATATTTTGACAATATCTAGAGATATTAAAATTATTTTAGTAACTTAAAATTTTGGAGCAGCCAAGCAAAAAATATATGATTTGCTCAAAACTAGTCTAGTGATTTTGATCAAATTACTCCAGAGATTTTCGAACTCAAAACAAAATGTAATGTATGACATTTTTTTCTGAAGTTATATATAAAAATACTGCCCATTATAAAAAAAACTAATTTCTCAAAATCATCTCTACAGATTTCAATACAATTTTATTGAAATGTGTAGATTTAATTACTTAACCCACTATTCCAAATTACAAGTAATCAAAAGATATAGTTAAAAACTAATTGGCAAAAAATTTAAATTGAACATTATATTTATTTTGATAGTTTTGTTTCATAGTTTTCAATTTTATCTCTATTATCTCGGACTTAAATTTATTTAAACACTTGTGTATGGCAATTTTAACAATCTGTCAATTATTCATAAATTTTTTGTTGGGTCAACTTGACAATTACCAAGGTTATACTAAACAAGTTATCAATGATATCAACTACAAACATCAGTAAGACATTAATGGTGTTTAGTGAACAACATTTATTTCTATTGTTATCTTTGAACAGACTCTTTTGAAATGACAAGCCTCTTGTTATTATTAATTACATAATAATTTAAATAGTACACAGTTCATCTGTTACATTAAACTCAAAATGTTTTCCATTATCTGTCATCTTGCAACTTAATTTTTATCATGTAACTGCTAAGATTTTGAAATATTTCTATTAGTTTGTTTACTATTTGGTAATTGTATAAGTGGGTGTATGAGAAAATTTGTCCCATATTTTTGCAGCATTTATTTAACTCACAGTCAGTTTCATTAAGGTTTATTACAATTCATACAAGTATGGATAAGTTAAATATTTAATCTTTGTTTAACATTAGTGTTTTATCAACAATATTTGTTTAAATTGCATAAAATAACACATTTGTTCTTTTTGGTTGGTTGGTATTATTTGGCTGCATTTAATTTTAAGATTAATTATATACTATAATTTCTGAACATTTCATTAGCCTTCCAGGAGTTTGAATTGGAATATGGGTACTTGTGGTGTATTATATGACCTTCCCCTCCTTTTGTACAAAGGAACTAATTACATTATATATTGGGTGTTACAAAAATATATATACAGGGTGTTACAAAAATATATATACAGGGTGTTACAAAAAGGTTGGGCTGGCTATGTATTTTCTTATTCTATGTGTGATTCTAAGCTGAAAATGAAGAATGAATTTATTTATTCATCATTATTTATCATTGACTGCGGCAATGTGTTGTCAGCCATAGAGGACATATCGAACATCTGATTTAGGATGCAATCATTTTGTAATTAATAATTTCATTAATAATTCTTTGTTATTGCCTAATAAAATACTTCTAAAACATTGCATTGAAAGTATCTTGTTTTGTGAATACTACAGGCCTCTTTATCTGATTCTTTTCCATTTCAAATACTGTCAAATTAGTAGCCAGTTAGTTTGCTTGTGAATTAAGGTTAATTTAGTTGTTTTTTAACCGATTTTTACAAAATGTTATACTACATTTTCGACTTATTTTTGCATGTAGAATCTGATTCTGCGTAGCTCACTAAAACAATAACTAAAAAGCATTGTGTCTGCTGTTAAAAAATTTTAATATTTTGTCTCTTGTACATTTTTTGTAAAGTTAACGGTTTTCAAGATATTCCACGTTAAAACTTTGTAACGGCCGCCGTTTTGAAAATTATAAAAATAAATTCTTTGTGCTTTGTACACTTGTTAGTCGTAACATGTAAAATGCTTATTCTAAATTTGAACTCGATATCTTATCTATTTCCAGAGTTACAGTGAGTTTTTGTCTAGCTGCTAAACAAAATGGAAATTGAAAAAAAAAAATTATTCTTCATTTTCAGCTTAGAATCACACATAGAATATAAAAATGCATAGCCAGCCCAACCTTTTTGTAACACCCTGCATATATATAATATAAATAGAGAAGTAGATTAGGTTAGGTTATCATATATGATAACATAACATAATCTATTTTTGGTGATTCTTGCTACCACAAATAAATCTAATTTACATTTTAGTTTTTCTAAAAAGTCGAATAGATTAGGTTAGGCCAGATTATGTTTTATATTAAAAAAGACTTATGAAATGATTCAGTTTAAAACCAACATAAGTTAATAAATCAGCAAAATAACAAAACAAACTGATATTAAATACAATCAATGATTCTTGTAAGAGTGTTTGTTGTAGGAGCACTGATCTCTTAGTGACATGGTGTAGACCAGATGAATGGCCGATATTGAAAGGAATACAGTGGGCGGGGGGGGGACGGAAAGTCACAGTTATGATATTTTTGTTTGCTATGGCAGTAGGCAGATGACAAAAACATAAAAATATTTGCAAAATGATGTATCGAATTTAGAACTTACAAAAAAGGGGGCCCTAAAGTATACAAGTACCAGAATATGCATACAGTCTATTATGCCAAATACTCCAGGAAAGCAGTACATGTTCTATCAATTTTATATCTTGTTTTGAAGAATTGATACATATCTTGGCCACAGCCCTGCAATTGCAGTCCTAATATACCAGCACGCTATGGATTTATTTTGATTTCCCAGATATTCCATTATAATTTGAAAACTTTAAAATAAAAATGTAAACCTATCAAAACTTGTTCAACTGTAGTTACAGTTTCTGTTTGTGGGGGTATTCTAGGCTATCCTCAATTTCACAAACTAACTTAAACTGAATGCATATCATTCAAAATGTTTAGTCTGAAACTCATCCATTATGATTGTACAGGTTATATTTAACTCAATAAGTTAATTACAAAATAAAAATCTTTAAAAAATTTTAAACGAGAAAATTAATAAACAATAAATGCAACTTTTTAAAACTATATTATATTAAAATAAATCAAACATAAAAACACACTGTTTAGAATCTTGCACTTCATGCTTTTCATTAGGTACCTTTTAATTAGTATTAGTGCATATATATCACCCTGGTTATGTTTAATCATTGTTGACGGTACACACAAAAAACAGCTTATCTCATTTTTAATATTTAACCATGGTTAAACCATGTTTGATAAAATTGGCGGTGAATGTTACTTGACCTTTAAACAATATTTTCAGATCACTCCCACCCAAGAAGTCTGGACCAGTTTGATTGCTGGTGCTACTGCTGGAGCATTAGCCAAGACTAGTATAGCACCTCTCGACAGAACCAAGATTAATTTTCAGGTATTTTCTGTTTAGTTAAAAAAATTTATATTTAGTTTTATACATTTTTATTTCTTAATTACACTGAGGCAAGCAAAATTATGTAGGCTTAAACTTAAAAAAAAAAATAATATCTAGGTTTTTGTAATGGTCTTATTTTCTCGCATATAGCCTAAGTTGTAATATTAAATTGTATTTTAATGTTGGAATTATAATTGCTACACGTTGAGGTGCAAAAATTTTAATATAAGGGTTAATGGACTTGCATAAAACTATATATATATATATATATATATATATATATATATATATATATATATATATATATATATGGAAAGAAATCAGCCTCTCAACACCAGTTTATATAGTTTTATTTAATACCAATTTTATTATCTGATACAAACAATTCTTTAGATATAATTTCAAATTTTTTAATAATTATTATTACTTTATCTCAAGTAGGAGTTTTATAATTAAACGAAATGGATGAAATATAAATATGACTGTTATTTCTTAAGTTTAAAACATTTATTTGATCTCAGGTATTGTCTTTTAAATGCCTCGAGTTGTCCTTTTATTTATAAAGCTAATATGTTCAATTTAATAACAAAACTAGATAATGACTTGTTTTAGGTAAAACTTAAAGGATAACTTAATACTAACAAATTATTTGGGTGATGGTTAAATCTATATGGGTGTTAGGCTTGGGTGAAAATAATTTTTAATAATTACTTACAAAATAAATAATTGTGTTTTATTATCTTTAAACATGGAATTTCACCAAGAACCATCGGTCTCAACAGTAATGAAAATTAATTATTGGGATTTTATAATTTATGAATATTAGTAGGAATTATTTTTAAAAGTTAAATGTTTAATTGAGGTGTCAGTTTATAGTCCTATATTATTATATGTTTACAAGATATTTGTTTGAAATAGCTATTTGATGGAGGTTTTAATTAAAATGTGCGAAATTACTGAATTTGAAGTTTGTGTATGCATGAATGTTTACAACGATGTTGACATTATTAAGAAAATAAAGTGTTACTTATGTTACATTTCTAGTTTTGTAACAAAATTTGCTACATTTATTATATATTGGAAATTGGATTATCATAATTTAGTTATTACCTACATTATCACTAAATGGACAAAAGAAAAAAGGGGGGAAAAAAAAAAAAAACGCGGATATGAGTAAAAACTTAGACCTCAGTTTTAAAGTGGTAAGTTTAAATTTTATTTCATTTTGTTCTATGGGTTTTCCTGAAAATATTGATGTATAATGTGTCATACTTCAGCCAATAAAAGTGTATTATTTCCTGTAATAATAAAAATCTTGCGCAGAGCGTTGAATTAGCTTAGCACTGAGGACTAATATAATCAGCACTTGGGGAGTTAAAGATTTATTATTTATTTTGAATTATTAAAATTTTAGAGACCATATATTTCCACTAAAACCTTATTAAGTCTTATATTATCTTATTCTAACATGTAACAAATTTATTTAAAATAAAAATCTTTGAATAAAAAAAAACTTCTGCTGAGGATATTGATCCTTTTTCTTATAAATCTAAAATTCAAAGTTCTTTCTTAAGGGTTTATACATATTTAATTTCAAAGTTCGTTGTGAATGCCTTCACAAATTTCAGACACAATATTAAATTTCTTTATTCTTTAATTATGGTATTTGCAAGTAATAATAATTGGATGGATTTTAAGTAGTCTAAATTTAAGTTTACTGTATTATACTCACAGCTAATTTCTGTACAGCCTATTTCTCTTAAATTCACTTTTTACTTTTACAAACACGTGATCAAACTGATGTAAATTTCATTGATTATTTCAATTTCTGGTTCTTAAAACTGAAGCTGCAAAATACATGTCTTGCTCAAATGGATGCTAAAATAGGAGTCCCAATTCAATTTTTCCTCACTTTTGGATTGGGTTTCAAAACATATTAATACCTTGTTTTTATCCACTTAGATTATCTCTTGTGTTGATTAATAACTGTTCTTACTCACACTTTTTATCATGATATTTAATTGTTTTATAAATATGTCTTTTTAAATCGCAAATATAATGTTTTTTACATATAATCTTTAATTATTTTACTTATTTTCTATAATTTAATATTTATATCAAATTTCCCTCAAAATACATTTGGTTCTCAGTGGGTGGATAGTACGCTGTGGCACTACTTAGCATCCCTGATATGCACATCTAATGTCTGCCTTTCTACAGCTGATTCTAGTTTATAATTCTTTCAATGTTTTGTGTAAACCTTGGTTAATTCCAATGTTTTCCTAACTTAATTTTAAATCCCTTTTCTACACCTGCATTATGTATCTAGCCTTATCTTTCATAGGAAAAAAAAATCTATTTTAAAAGTTTGATTTTTGGATCTAACAAAGTTTGTACTTGTTATTTATTTTAGTTATTATTTAGTTTTTAATTTCAGTTTCTCTCAACTTTATTTTATATCATGTTTTATTTGATTTATTTCGTTCTTTGTATTTATTATTTAAATTTTCCTTACATATACTTTTTTAGTATTCTTAACCCCGGAATTAATACAAAGTAGCATATAGAAAGTTATCTCATGGGTCAAAAAATGAATTTTTTAAGGTCCCCTGAGTCAAAAAAATGTGTTTTTTTAATGAGGTCTGTCTCATATTCTACAGATCAAATTTGGTATGTGGGCATTTTTTGGCCACGTCTTGGGGGACCTTTTTTTTTTTTTTCATTTTTGTATGGCTTAAAATTAAGGGGTAGTTACCATTAGAAAAAACATAAAATTACTATTTTGCCAAAATTGGTACTAATGATTTTGATCAAATTTTACTCAAGTGTAGCCTCTAAGAACCCCAAAAAACATATTTCTAAAAAATGCAGGTTATTGGATGGAAAAAAAAGTAATTTGTTGTTTTCTAAATGAACTCTACCAATTTCATTAAAATTTTAGTAAAAGTTTTGATTGATAACTACCGAACTGACATTTTTGGTGAATTTTTATTTGGTTTTGGGGATGGATGAGTGAGAAAGTTTGTGTTTTTGCACCAGCTTATTTTGAAATGTACTTGAAAGAAAGAGTATATAATCTTAGTTTATCTAATTAACAAATAATAACTCTTACAACCAACATAGAAAATCTAATCAATTTTGATTTTACATTTAAAATGAATCGTACTAGTAACAGAAAGCATTCAATAAAAACACTTGAAATTCATTTTGGTATTTCGTTTAACTAAATTTTGGTGGTTTTGAAAAAATTATCAGAATAGATTGTTTTCATTTTTTTCAAAATAGATTAAAATATCATTACCTCAACATTTTGAGCTGACATTTTTATTCCCTAAAGTAACTCTAAGTAATAATCTAACAGGATTCAAATCGAATTCTAAAAAAAGTGACTGAAAAGAAATGCAAAGTAAATGCAGCTATTTAAGGAAAAAGATTTTACGAAAAATGAAATCAAACCAAATTAAATATTTTCATTTTATTTCATATCACAGACTTTGTGTTTAAAATGAGATTTTTCTTTAAATTGATCTATTCTAAACATTTTTTATGATTTTATATCTGTGCTTGTATATATAAAAAATGTATTTTTTTTAAACATTATTTAATTTACTATATGCAATAAATTGCCTATGCCATTAACTTTTCAGGTCTCGAACATCCCTTATAGTGCGAAGGGAGCTTTTATATTTATGAAAGACTCTTATAAAAAGGAAGGATTTCTAAGTCTATGGCGAGGGAACAGTGCAACGATGGCCCGTATAGTTCCATATGCAGCTATTCAATTTACAGCCCATGAACAATGGAAAAAAATATTAGGCGTGGACGCAGGTGATGGTAAAAAGTTAGTTTAATTCTTGTTCAGGTTTAATTTAAATATTGCATAACAATATTGTATTTATTATTTGTCTTACCATGATTGTTTTAATAAAATGACTAACGATATTGTTGCAGAATACTCACTTTTAGGAGAATCAGTCCATGATCATTTGACATTTCTTTCTAGTGATTTTTTAAATGTTAAAGTATTATTTAAAGTTCTCACTTTAGGTCATTCATTCAATTAACTGTAAAAAAGTACAACACAAATAAACTGTGCAAAAACATTGTACAAATTACCCACCCATTCACAATCGAAACAACAACCAAATAAAACTATTTGTAACAAAAATGTCATTTTGGTAAAAAATTGAAAATGAAATATGGACGCTGTCTTTGAAACAATATACTTTTCATATTACAGTACAATGAAAACCTCATCCAATCACCTCCTTATAATATCGGCAGTTCAATTGACTCCTAGTTCCCGATATGATATAAATAAAATAAATACTGTATACTCATCAAATATCATTCTAATACTTTTAATAAATCATGTATGTTGCTCTTAGCCACTAAGTTAAAACTTTGTAAAGTCTTTTTACCAAACCTTGATTGTGACTTCTAGTTTGATAACATTACTCTGTTGCATTATTATAACTTCTTTTATAAAACAAATTTGAACACTTTTAAAACAAAACTAGTCATTTCCAGTTAAGAATTTTAATAGTTTTGGATAACTACAAATTGTGTCAAGCTTCTATTTGCAAGGTAGCTCAATTAATGATTATTGGCCTTATCATATCCATTATGTATAACTGATTGAAATCAGGACGGGCTTCTAAGGTGCTTATTTTGACGTAGATGTATTCTAAAACAATAAGGGCCCACACCAGGAGTCATTTCAACGTTACCACAAAATAACGCAAAGACCAGCATGTTGTTGCTCCTGGGGGTGTATCACTTGTAATTATATTCTGTAAGTCTTGATGGGCCTGGAGAGTATCTACCCTTACGCTTCCTTTGTGACAACACAGTAACGTTCTGCCAATCTCACAACGAAACATCGAAGCACTACAATATTTGCATTCATCAGAAAGATAATCTATATTAAAATATGGATTGTTAAAATCAAATGAGAGTGCAATTTTAAAATAATGACGAGATTTGAGGTTCATGTTGGCATCAAATGTTGAACCAATTTGTTTACTTCACGATTCAGTGTATTTCTATTTCTACCATTTCCTTGGTGACCAGTAAGTGTTCGACAGTTTCCCTGTGGTGGGAATTTAGAATATCTAAGCTCTCTCGCAATTGTCACAAATTAACAATAAGCCATATAGACTGCTAAATTTTGTGATATGTAAGCAATAAATCACAAATAAGTGCTTATATAGTTTGAGTAGTATCTCCCCCCCCCCTCATTCGGAAAAATATTCTGATTCAGTTTTTTTGCAGAATATTATTCGAAATGGTCCCCTTTTAACGAATCTGCATGTTGCCAGGTCCAAAAGTGGCTCAAAAAATGTTTAAACAAATTCAAAATAGTTTTTTGCTCCGGAAAAATATATTAGGTATAGTGGACCATTCTAAACAAAAAAGTGTATTGTGATTTTTCTTAAAAATTGTAATTTTCGATTAAAAAATTATATAAGGTTCTGAAAATCGCAAAAATGGGTAACTTTGACACTTGAAAACTATGGTAAAAATTATTATTTTTGATTTTTCCAAAGCTCTCAACTAATCTTTGAACACCTCTTAACAATATCCTGAAGAGTACTGTGAGATTATTTTATTTTGAATCTGTATTTTTTAATTGTTAATTAATCATGTTTTGGCGGATGCCCGCACAAATATACACAAATATAGCACACACTACTACGATCCACTTCAAGTGCTTAGCCACACGAACATGTTGCAGCATGTTAAGTAAATATGCCTTTTTTTTACTTAGTAATATCACAAGAGACGTTTTTTGTTTAGAATGGTCCAATTTACCTAAAAAAATTGTTTAAAAAATTTTTGATCCACTTTTGGAAGTGGCAACTTGCAGATTCGTTAAAAAGGGAACCATTTCGAGTAAGATTCTCAAAAAAAAACTAAATCAGAATATTTTTCCAAACAGGGGCAAAGATACTACCTGGACTAATACAGTATGTATAGTAAACTAGTTAACTTTTATGAGATAAAAAATTCATACCCAGAAGTCACACATTAATCATGTAAACTGTTTAATTTTGCAAAGTATAAACAACCAGTCACAACACAATGTAAATCAGCACAAATAAAGTAAGCACTATATAAGTTTAACTAAAAATAATTTAAAACACCTGTTATAAATTCTCAAACAAAACATCAAAATAAAATATATTTTAGAATTTAAAAAGTTTAATTTTGCAAGATATAAACATTCAATCACAACAGAACATGAATCTGGACAAATAAAGAAAGCACTATATAACTGAACCTAAAAATAATTTAAAACAGCTGTTTCAAACTATTATTGTTGTGAAGCATGTTATTTAAATGTTAAAATTATTTAATACAAAATAAGTGTTTCCAAGGAAAATGAATAATTTTAGGCAAATCTGCAGGTAACACTGTTTAATTTAATACCCCAATAATTAAAATCAGCTTTATAGTAAAACATTACTGACTGGTGCAAATATTCCTTAGTGAATTAAATATAAGATGTCTGAGGAGCAAAATATTTGATTGAATAAAGAATACGGAAAATGTTGTGAACCTGTTTTTGGAAGTGATAATTCTGATAAAATATTTTTGAGTAGATATAAAGCAGTTTTTTATTTGTAACTGGGGCTCCGCCACACTCTAGTCAAGAATGTATGAGGGCATAATTTCCTAATTTTTTCATTAACACATGTTTAATAATACCTATATGCGATTTCCATGTTAATTTGCTATCTAGTATGATACCCAAATGTTTAACTTTGTCTGATTGATCGATAGCTGGACAGACACACCTCCGGTATTTATTTGATGGCTTTTACTTTTATTCAGTAATTATCAGACGTTAAGAAATACTGTATTTCCATATAAGTGAATATTTATTTTCAGTGTTAAATGTTCTTTGTTTGAAGTGATAACTAAGCTAAAAATATTGAAAATACAATAATATATCAAGTGAAAAGTATACAACCTAGACTGGGAATCGAACCCAGGACCTTTGGCTTTATGTGTCACTGCTCTACCAACTGAGCTATCTTAGTCGCTTCCCAGCATAGGGCGCAGACTTCTCACTTGACTTTGCTTTATTGCTACAATTTTTTAGTTATCAAATTAGTTACCTCGCATATGCGACATTGAAATTAATTTTTACTCATTTTGCAGCCCTTACGTATGTATTTATTAATATTTACTTTATTGATTTTAACGCTAATATGTTTTTTACCAACAAGTATTGAAAATTGTGCTTAAAATTAAAGTCTTTTATATATATAACTATTGAATTAACCCTATCAGCTAAACTAGTGTAAAATAAGACTAATAGCATATAGCTCTAAAAACTGAAAAGAAAGAAAAAACTAAAATAAATTCTAATTTAAATAAGGCTGAAATTTTGTTGTTTAGATTCAAAGTGGAAATAATTACTATATTACAGTTTAAATTTTTAAAAGAGGAGGTAAAAGGTTTACTGCGATAAACAGTTAAGACACTTTCTCTTGGCATAACCCTTTAACAGTCAGTTGTTTGCTGTTTGTTGTGTAGTGCATTCCTTTGCCTGGTAGTTTTTTCTGACCACATTTTTTGAGTCTTAGTATTTAGTCTTAGTTTTGACTGAAGTTGTAGTTTTAGTTTTCAATATGGTCCTAGGCTGCTATGGTATATTGGTGTTTTACAATTTTTTTAAATTCTAGGTTTATAACTTGATATCGGTAGTTGATTATACTCTCAAAACATTGTGTGTTGGTTTTATATATACGGTACACAAATGATAGCAAATTTCCAATTAAACAATATTAATAATATAGTCATGGAAGTTTAATATTTGTTGTTTTACAGAAGTCCAGCCTCTGTAAGATTCCTTGCAGGATCCTTAGCTGGTGTAACTTCACAATCATTAACCTATCCATTAGATTTGGCTCGTGCCCGTATGGCAGTTACTGCTAGGGATCACTATTCATCTCTTAAGGTAGTAAGTATCTTCTTGTTATCCTAACATCTGTTTAATCAGAAAGGAAATAACTTTTAAAAGGTGTACAAACATTGAATATCTCAGCTCATGCTATTTTGATAAAAAATTAAAGAAGAGTGAAGGTTTATGCTTCAAACCAATGTGATAAACTATAAACGAATCAATGCATGCAATGTGATGGCATGTAGGTTTTGAAATTTGTTGCTGGAAAAATTGAAAGAATTTGTGTCATTTGGCCTATTTCGGAGAAGTGGTTTGAATGCATGTGTGTGGTTGTGTTCTTTTTTATTAATTATTATGGTTTAAGTTATCAATTATTTTATTTTATTTTTGTAATTATTATATGTTTGATTTGATAAGTATGTTTTAAATGTTAATGTATTTTGTAATTGTTGAGGTTAAGTGCAAAAATCTGTGATTCTAACTTGGCTTCAGTAAATACAGATTTATTCTATTAAATTATTAAATTTTCTACTATAGTTTTTTTAACTGTATATTGTTTGTTTAGGTGTTTGTAAGAATAATACAGGATGAAGGACCTAGAGCATTTTATCGAGGTTACATACCAACCGTTCTTGGTGTGATCCCTTATGCTGGAACTAGTTTTTTTACTTATGGTTCACTTAAAAATTGGTTTACAGGTTAGTTAAACATTTTATTAATACTTAACTGTAATGTATTCTGTATAGTTTTTACCAAATAATATTAATCAAACACACTTTGATTAATAAAGTGTGAAAGCGCCGTAGAAAGCTCTTATCACAAATATTAAACATATTATTTTTTAATAATCAGAAAAAATAATCTTTGGTGTATAATTTAAACTTAAGGGTGTATTGTATGCTACTTTTACATGAAATATTGTGATAAATCCATTCACGATAACCCTATAGGACTAAGGGAATTGTAAATACATCTAAACCTTCATGACTTTTTATTGTTACATATACATGGTGCTATTAATTTAACACAAATTGCATGAAAATCATTTCAGTGGATCCCCAGTTTTAAATAAATTAGTGAAAGGCTAATTTGGTCTAATTAGATTACACCAAAATTATTTAAGGCCCTAACTATGATTATTCTTGGTACAGAAGAAAAATCAATTCTGTGTAGTTTAATAACGGCAGGAAAAATATTTGACAAAGTAATGATGTTTGGCAAATTAGAATGCTCGGAGTTAGATCATCTGTTAGCTAAATTAAATTTTTAAAGATTTGAAGTTTATATATTTAAAATAGCAATATTACATTATCGTTATTTTAGATTTGAAATAATTCTTGTGAAGTTCTTCATCTATCTTATTTGCCAGCAGAGTGTACTAGTAGGTGTAAATTTAATAAAGTTCTCAAATTTGTTCAAAAATTTTAATGAAATGTAAAGATTAATGACTCAAACCCACGTGCCAATAAATATTATGGTACCAGAATAATGGCATAAAATAAAGCACGAATCTTCACAGTTGTCATTAAAAGTAGATTTTAATCAAATATTACTAATGCTGAGGCAAAAGCAATTTTAGGCCCTTATTTAAAAAAGACAGCTTTCACGTTTAATTTCGATTTTGATTCACAACTACTGAAATGACATTTTTGTGATAATTAGTTTTGGCTAGTTTTATTTGATTGTGTGAATAAGTGAATGAACTGTAAATAATAATTATTTATTTAACATGTCTAAGGAGCACTGTGGCAATATTCACAATTATTTATTTAACAAAATTATTTGTACATAAAGTATCTTAAGATTTTGTAGAAGGTAGTTTAAATTTAATTATTTTACATTTACATAAATGTATGTCAATTTGTTACAGAACATGATTATTTACCAAATCCAATATTAAACTTAATGTGTGGAGGCGTTGCTGGGATGGTGGGTCAGTCAACATCGTATCCTTTGGACATCGTTCGGAGAAGAATGCAAACATCAGCAGTGAAAGGAAATGATGAAAAATATAAAACCATCTCCAGTACTATAACTTCCATTTATAGGTAAATCTTTAACATTAAGAATATTTTTTACCTTTTACAAATTACAAGTAGGACAGAGAAAAGAAAATGAAAAGATGTAATAGAAAGTTATTTGTGAATTAAGGGTGTAAAACTTACTTTCTCAGACAAGAGAAAAAGTTAACGCCTGTAGTGCAGCTGAAGGCAGCTAATTTCTCAAGGGCAACAAAGGTACTTTACAATCGTAGTACACACAAATTTGTCCTTTTAATAAGAGTACCATACTTTTATTTTTAACAATTTTACTATGGTTAATTTTATTTGAAGGCTATGCAATAATTACAATTTTCAAAATCATCAGGTGATTTAACAAGCTTATTGTTCTACTTTTCTTTACATGGTGTGCGAAGAAAAGTGAAATTTACTGATAATTATATAATACTGAATTTAAACTGTTACGTTAAAAAGGTTTTATTTGAGGGCTTCTTTATAAACAATATTTTTAGTTTTACCATTAGAATTACGTAGGTAATTCGGTTTTGCACATGTCACATATCTATATGAGAAGCAAGAGCTCCATAGGTCGGTGCTAGCTACCACTTTAATTAAAATACGGGGTTTCAATCTTAAAATAGTTTTTCTCTTAATAGTTAGAAAAAATGGTACCTATATTTTTAATTAGGAAGTACATTTTATTTTTACTATAATGGTTTATTTATAGCAAATTTCTATGGACGTATGTATGTAATTGTGTGTTATATAGTAAATTTGAAGGTGTCTAAAGAATGTAAAAATGTTACACCATCAATCATGTTTAACACTATAATGCCGACACAATATATCATATCTATGCAATGTAGCTATGTTGGTGAGTGCGAATATTCATGAATAAGAATAATTTATTGCTGTGTGTGTTTAGGTTTTTTAAAAACTTTTTTACAAACTTGGCAATGTTATATAACATTATTACAATTTTTTAAATAATTACAGTACTAATCAATAATAATTTACTATACATGTTATCCGTATAAATAGATTACATAATTAACAATTATTAAAATGTTCAATTACAAAATAAAAAGTCATTGATCAAATAATAAGCCTTATCTAGGAAAAAGTTTTTAATTTTTGTTCTAAATGTTTCAAAATTAATAATATTTTTGAAGCATAATGATAGGAACACAATATTTTAGTTCTATGAGATAGAACAAAAATATTCTTCTTATTTTTAGTATTGTACAGTATTTGTGTTATATATATGAAATTAATAATATTGATTTTAACAAATAATATAGTTGCACGAATCTTTTGATTTTAAGCCATATATTACCCCAACAACTCTTCTGTAATTTAAAAATGGGTAGGTTACTAACAGAATATCCCCAAAATGATACCATAATTTATTAATGAATTAAAAGTTTCAAAGTATAAAGTTCTATATCCAGTTGCGTTTTTAATTTTTAATGCTACTTAGATTAGCAGATAGATAAGTAATATGTTGTAATCATAAGAATTCCTGTCTAGCACTACCTAAAAATTTGGTTGATTCAACAAATTTGAAACATTTACCCCTTAATTGAACTTTATCTATTGGCAACGAACTTCCAAAACTCATATAAACAGTTTTTTTAATGTTAGCAAGAATGGAATTAAATTTCTTACCACAATTTAGCTTCTTAATTTAGTAGACCATTCTAAATGTCCGAGTGCAAACATTAATCAAACGTTCATTCCTTGAATTTTAGTGTTTTGGACAAAGCCTTTTTATTGAACAAAAGCATGAGTAGTGATCCAACTCGTATACTGAACATGAGACATCATATTTTGTTACATCTGATTTTTTCAGTTTCAACATACACTGGCATTGACACAGCTACATTGCATGGACTGGACTTGATTGACTACCTATTGCCACAAACTTAACATTGTTTATGTAATTTCAGAGAAGAAGGCATTAGAGCAGGATTTTTTAAAGGACTTAGCATGAATTGGGTTAAAGGACCGATTGCTGTAGGAATTAGTTTTGCAACTTACGATTTCACCAGAGATATGCTTAGAGATTTGCTTTGACCATAATCATATTAAGTTTCTACATACACCGGCATTGGCACAGCTACATTGTGCATGGACTGGACTTGGTTGACTACCTATTGCCACAAACTTAACATTGTTTATGTAATTTCAGAGAAGAAGGCATTATAGTAGGATTTTTTAAAGGACTTAGCATGAATTGGGTTAAAGGACCGATAGCTGTAGGAATTAGTTTTGCAACTTACGATTTCACCAGAGATACGCTTAGACCATAATCATATTAAGTTTCAACATACATCGGCATTGACACAGCTACATTGATTGCATGGACTGGACTTGGTTGACTACCTGTTGCCACAAACTTAACATTGTTTATGTAATTTCAGAGAAGGCATTATAGTAGGATTTTTTTAAAGGATTTCGCATGAATTGGGTTAAAGGACCGATTGCTGTAGGAATTAGTTTTGCAACTTACGATTTCACCAGAGATACGCTTAGAGATTGCTTAGACCATAATGATATTAAGTTTTAACATTTTAATGCCTTTAAACCTTTATATAAAATCTATACCTACAATTTTCTGTGGGAAGGATTCATATTTTCAGTGTTGGACTAATCAAGTGTTTATACTTGTAAAACTGTATTTTTAATGTAACGTATTAATGCATAAAATTGTAAGATATATTTATAAAATAATTTTATTTTAATTATCAATTTATGTGACAATTAGCGATATGGTGGGATTTCATTTTTTTTCCCACTTAGAATAATTATAAAATGTCACTATAACATTTTACCAGTCGGTCAGAAAGCTGTTGTTGATCAGGATAGTTTATGACTTTGTCTTATCATAAGTAAAATTTTGTAAACAGAAATATTGAAATATATTTGTATATTTAAATAGAACCTAAGCTTGCTTACTTTGCTTGTGTTGTAAACTTATCCTAACTGCAAAGAGTTTTTAATAATATTGGTCAAGCTTTATTTTAGTTTTTTGTTAATTATTTTGGAATTTGGCATATAAGTTATGGTTCATTAATATAAAATTTCAGCAAAATTTGATTGAAATCAGTAGAGCCTGTAGCCCTATATATAAATCCTCGGAAGATGTTTGAAAATAATTATAAGAATCATTAGAGTCAATTGGGTCTTATGACTAGTACCTTCAAATTTTAAGTTATTAAAAAAAATTGGTGAACGGGCGAGTCCCTCTTGATACTGCTAAAATGTGTTCACATCCTAATTTTAATTAACTCATGACAAACATCATTAAAAAAAAAATTTTTTTTTTGGAGTCAGTGTGAATATTTTCATTAAAAAAAATTAATATCTCTTTTATTGTGCTACCCAAAAACTTTCTTTGCACTGGTAAAAGATAATAAAATAATAAAAGGATCAAGAATGTGCTAAAACCACACGAATTAGGGTCCATGGGGAGAGTTATTTTTATAAAAGTCAAAGTCTTTTAAGCAGCAGTTTAGATTCTACAGTCAGGCAGACACACATGTGAAATTATAAAGATTCTTGGTTTTATCTATAGACCCTAATAAAGAAAGGCAGTGTTTCTCATGCATCCCACAAAAACTGCTTTTAAAGCTTATATGCCACGCATTTCTCATTGTGTGGTTAAACTAAGTTGTATTTGTCATACAAAAAACTATAATATATGATTTTGCACTGCAGTTTAATTTCAAATCCAAATATTTTTTTTTTCAGATTTGTAGGTCATACATGTTCAAGTTAGAGGCGGGAGGGGGGGGAGGATATGATATTTTACACTTTAAATTTGGCCTAGCGGCCAACATATTAATTTTTTCGTCAAAGAAACATACAAATTCGTAATCAGAATAACTTCTAGTTTTATTCCGTACCCCATGTACAATATTTAAGAAAACATAATTTAATTTAATGATTACTAATAATAATAAATTTTGTAACAAATCTGTCCATAAAATCAAGTATAAACTAAAGAAAAAGTATTCATCGTTACTTTAGAAATTCCAAATTGTTTGTTAAAAAGTGGAAATGAACTAGGATGTTGTTGTAGAATATCTTAAAATTTGACATTATTTTATTTTGTTGAAATCTGAACATTCTATGTCCTGAACCAATACGACAACTGAACTAGATTAAATTTTGGTAAAAATCATATAATGAGCAGAAGTGGGAGTGATGTAAAAATTGGGTTTGACCCCAAATTTATGAAAATGTTTAATTACAGTCTCATTTTGATAAAATATCTTAATTTTTAGAGAGCTGTGTTAAAGATGCCGAGTTCAAATTTGACAATAGTTTATGTCTCTGAACACTTTATACCCCAACAAATTAAACTAAACCTAACTTTTTTTATTGATGAATTTTGATATTTTTTTTTTTAATGCTACATTCGAATTTAACATTTGTTTTTTATTGGTAAAATTTATTCGGGCATTTGTCATCATTTGTGTATATAAAATTAATACACAATGTGTCAAGAGTGGTAGTGGATCAATTTTTGTTATCAAGTGGTAAATCTAAAATATATAAACCAACCATGAAGACATATAATATGACCTAGAGATTAAAATTAGTAACATAAGAAAGAAACCCATGGTTAATACGTAGTGCACTCAATTTTATCACAGGTAATTAGACTAAAAACTTATCTCCAAACTTATTTTTAAGTCTCGAATAAATTTGAAACTTAATGACACCTTCATTTATAAAAATCTGAATGTTAATTCACTGCATAACACTACTGTGTACCTCCGGCTCAGACATGTTGATTATAACTGACAGGAACGATGGAACTAATGACAACTTTAAACATGTATGTATTTGCCCAAAGAGTTATGATTACTTTGCATTCTTACAAAAATGGAGCATGAAAATTTCTGTCTATATTTGAACACAGTTCGTGTTTTATTAAATCTAAATAGTTATAAATCATAGTTACTACTTCAACATAGTTTGTTTAGATTGATTATTCATAAAAATCTGTTAATGTATTAAAAAACATTTTTATCAAAAGTAATATAAAAACTTTATTTAAATTGTGTTTCATCGACATTGCCCCAAACTAATGTAACAAAAATTAAAATTTATGAAATATAGATAATATTGTAAATCAACTAAATTTCATTTCTACCTTAGCAAAAACTGCAAAGTTTTTCAGTTATATTTTAGACATATATGTCTCAATAATGTTTCAACATTATACAAGCATATTATACTATAATTACTATTTATGGCATTATACAATATACAAGTATATTACACTATAATTACATTTTATGGCTATATTTTAAACATGTATGTCTTTTGATGTTTCAATATTATACAAGCATATTATTATACTATAATTACATTTTATGGCTACTATATTTTTCCCAATTAGGTAATGTTGTACATTATTATCAGCAGAAATAAATAATCAGTTTTTTACTAAATATAAATGACGAAATGACAATAAATTTAAGGCTAAAGTTATAATTTATATTTGTTGTTAATATTTAATCAAAATATATGTGTAGAACATGATATAGAGTATTTTATATAATGCAGTATTTTTGAACGTACAAATAAACAGTATTTTAAAAATATTTTCAATATTAATATTCTAACGTGTATATATATATATATATATAGTTTCAACTTAAATTAAAAGTATATCGGTGATTCATACGAGGAGTGTTCAATAAGTAAAGAGACAAATAGGCGTAGTGTTAAAAGTGTATCATTATAATTATATACTGTAGGTAAAACCTTTTATATTTTTCAAAATAATCCCCTCCCCCCTATATTTATACACTTTTCCCATAGTCCTACCAGCTTTTTTATGCCTTCAGCGAAAAATTCTTTATGTTAGCGTCAAAGCCAGACTTGCACCGCTGTCTTCACATCTGCATTGTTTTCAAATCTCTTACCACGCGAAAATTCTTTCATAGGTCCAAACAAGTGAAAATATGATGGAGCCAAATCAGGACTATAAGAAGGGTGGTGGGGTAGGACTTCCCAGTTCAAACTCTCGATAGTTTCCAGTGTTTCATAAGCTTTGTGCGGGCAAGCATTGTCTTGGAGAAAAGCATTCCCTTACTCTCCAAACCCTGTCTCTTACTCATAATTGCTGGCTTCACTTTTGCTTCCAGTTCTTCCCTGTAGTACTCTTCATTAACAGTTTTTTTTTTTTTTTTTTTTTTTTTTATTGATTTTTATTACAACTGAGTAAGATGTACTCATCTAGTAATTTATTCCTCATAAATGAATAACGTTTGTAAGGGATATAACCCAATGGTTACTCCCTATCACTAATTGTCCATCAAATCAAATCCGAAGGCTTAGTTCTCTTCAGTCTTCTTCCAGTCACATCCAACATCCCCCGCAGCTCATGACGTTCGTGGTGCCTGATGCGCTGTCTGTGCTTCTCTGCCTGCTTTTTTATTTCATCTCTGACAGTATCTATTTTGAGGTCCCTATGTAAATCTTCATTTCTGATGAACCAGGGTGCGTTAACTATACATCTTAACACCTTATTTTGGAACACTTGGATTATATTTATATTTTTCTTATTAGTGCAGCCCCATAGCTGAATCCCATATGTCCACACTGGTCTCAGGACCTGCTTATATATCAACAGCTTATTATGGATTGACAGTTGTGATTGTCTTCCAAGCAGCCAATACATTTTCCTGAACTTTAGATTTAATTCTTGTTTTTTCTTTTTGACATGTTCCTTCCATTTCAGCTTTACGTCAAGTGTCATTCCAAGGTACTTAGCCGAGTTGGCATGAGGAACCTGTTTAGAATTTATTATAATTGGAATACGATGTTCGTTCTTATTATTTGTAAAGTTAACATTGACTGATTTCTCTTCATTAAGACTAATGCGCCATTTTTTAGTCCATGTGCACACCTCATCAGCGACCCTCTGGAGTTTAATTACAGCTTCTTTGGTTTTCTTATCAGTCACTAAAATCGCCGTGTCATCAGCAAATGTACCTATGGTTGTATCATCTGGTGTAGGAATGTCCCTTGTGTACAATAAGTACAGGATAGGTCCCAACACACTACCCTGTGGCACCCCAGCAGATATTTTCTTCAGTCCTGAGTATTCGGCTTCATATTTCACTCGAAAGTGTCTATCAGATAAATATGACTTCAAAATTGTGTAGTACTGCTTTGGTAAATCTCTTTGCAATTTCCACAATTAACAGTGCACTGAGTTTTCAGGTAGTCACAGAAAATTGGACCTTTAAAGTCCCAAAAAATGCTAAGCATGACTTTTCCAGCTTTTGGTTGGGTTTTGAATTTTTCCTTACAGGAGAAGACGCATGTTTCCACTCCATGCTTTGGCGGTTGGATTCAGGCTCACAGTGATGTATCTAAGTTTCATCATAAGTGACAATTCTATCCAAAAAAACTTCTCCTTCTTCCTGATAACGTCTTTTCAGTTCCTGGTAGATTTGAAGCCTGACATTTTTGTGGTTGTCTGTCAACAGTTTTGGAACCCAATGTGCACATGTTTTGCGGTATTTCAAATTGTCATGAATGATTGAGTGGTGCCTACACTTGTATGACAAGTTTCAGTTATTTGAGTTTTCCATCAAATCATTTGAAACCTCAGTCGGTCGGCCTGAACGTTTCATATCACTCACATTTGTTCGCTCAAGTTTGTACCGATCTATCTACTTATAAAAGTTTGCACTGTTTATACAACTTTTCCCATATTATCTTTTCATTCTTGAAAAATTTCAGATGGTTTTGTACCTTCAGAAAACAAAAATCTAATAACAGCTCGTTGCTCTTCCAAAATGCAATCTTCAAGTGAACTTTCCATTTTCAAAACATTGCAAAAATAAACAAACATTCAATAATGATAAAACAGCTGTATTAGAATGTTGGCAGTGTTGCCAACTGACAATATTGATGGTTATAAAATTTCCCAGGTGATTGTTTTAGAACTTGGAAAGGTATGTCTCTTTACTTATTGAATGCCCCTTGTATAAAATACTTAAGTGATAATACATAATGAAACTGTATTTAAATATAAGAGTGAAACCATATAATAAGTCTTTAGTAAGAGATATTGTAAATTTAGTTTAATATTTAAACATAATTTATCAATAAAGTAGGCTTGCGACTAACCGGCCCGGGATATGGTGTAAATAATATTAATTTGGATCCACAAATTTCATCTATAAAATTATTAATTTATAATACTTTTCGATAGTACGACTTTATGAAACATTTATATCCTTGGTACACATCTGGGTAGTTTTATATCCTAAGAAAGACAGACACTTGTCTTTGGAATAGCTTTATTTACAAAGATCTGTAGTTGTATTAGCGATATGTGCAATTATTTCACATCTGTAGAAAGAAAAAACAACAAAAAAAAAAAAAAAAATACAGGTTTATTATTTTACAGTATTTAGATATAGAAAATACATAAGTTTGTTTATGTGTCATTCTGTTTTTATTTGTGTATTCTTTATGATCAGTTGTGTAATTTTATAACTATTCCTTAAATATGAGTGACAAATACAAGAATTATTTTGTCCGATATTTGTAATCTTTGTTACTTTCTTAAAAGAAATCTTAAGATTTTATAATTTATGAATTTGTTAATTTCATTAATTCTTTTATGAAATTTCATAAACCCAAGTTTAAATATGCTATGAAACATTACTGATGTTTAGTTATCACAAATTTGGGTGTTGATTTTTTATTTTAAAGGAAGTGATTTACTGGTCTATCTGGCTTTTTTTCTATTCCGGCACGGCCGACCGTTATATTAGGCTGGGTAGTCACGAGCCTACTGTATTAATGAAGAATGTGAATACTGTAAAATTACTCATAATATTATACAAGTGTTGGGCAATGTATGTATTGTTGACAGACATAATATAAGATATATCACGCTACTATACTTAAGTATTAAGTTTAAATTAAATCAAATCTAAAATAAATGTGATAAATTCCTGGTAATCCAAGTTCTAATAATTGTTCTGAATAATTTATAGAAGTATGAATAATGGAGGTTGAAGTTATAACAAAGGGTGGGACAAAATATGAAACTACAGTTTATATGATCCTAGAAACATTTCTATTTTTGGCTCTTAATGTGGCTGTATAATATGATTGGTATCGGCTGTGGATAAGGCTGGATGGCCACACAAAGAAGTAAAAACATTTATAAATTTAAAGTCAGTAGTGTAACATATATTTATAGACTTTTGATTTTCTGCATTTGTGACAAATCAGTCTGGCTTATAGACCCTTGGGGCACCATGAGTTGCAAGAGCACCACAACATATTCCAATATGTTAACTGAAATTACAATTTGCTGACAAGATTTTAGAAATGGGCTATAGGTATGATGATATGACGATAGTAGATAATATATACTGTGCAAACCTCTTATTGCAATACTATTGTCCTGTAGGTTTGAACTATGGAGAGAATTTTTTTTTTCTTGAACACCAAACACAGACATTTTGGTTCTTTTTGAATAGTTAAATGTGTTGAATCTCTCCCTGCAAGAAGGTATTATGTAGGAAAGAAATATGTAACATGGTCAAAATTATAGCTTAAAGAAAAAATTTGGACTATGGAGAATAAAGATGGAAGCAATGAAGGTTTCCTCTTGTTGCAACAGTTTGTGATCTCCAATGTGAACTTGATTTCTATTGCAGCATAAAATTCGTTTTCTAAGAAGACCTATCATAACCTATCAACAACTGGTTTGAAAAATACTTTCAAGAAAATAATATTGACGAGTTTGGATGGATTTAAGATTCATTCATGGCCAAAGCACCATCTGAATTTATTTTTTACAGAAAAGGAAATTTTATTGAAATTCTTAGCATCAATACACTGAAAACAAAATGTGGCAGCACAAAAATAATTTAAATTAGTGGAAAATATATATTTAACACTTATTTTTTAAACATTTTATTCTATGAAAATTACATTTAATGGATTTGAAATTAGATGTACTGTACTGCCATATGGGAAAAAGGAAGAAGGACCTATATTTATTTGTTTTCTGACATGTTGAACAAAGAAAAAATATTATGTTTATCCTTCAGCAAAAAGGATGAGAGCTGATTGTAAATTTTAAATCAGGAGTGTCACAATTTAAAAACAAAATATATATTGACCATTTATTTTTTTAATGTGACTCTTCATCTTCATCCTGCCCTGCAGTCTGTTCTATATTTCCTGGCATTTTAGTCTAAACTGGTTGATGGCTATCCTGTCTTGGCACGATGACATCCTAACTGCCAACTAGGGTCCCACAAGATAGGTTACACCTTAGCTAACCTATCTGCTTGCTTTATTTATTTTATGCCCTTGTGTCCCAGTACCCAGTGCAAAGTTAGATTTTTTTTTCCCAGGACAGCACATCAAGGTTTTCAAGGCAATTTTTGGTAACCCCTTCTCGATTCCTTCTGTGTTTTCAGTTTCCGCATTTCTGCCCATGAATAATGTTTCTATTTTTGTTTTACTGATATTTAGAGCCAATCAATCACAGGATCAGTTGATATCCCTGAAAATTCCTTAGAATGAGAAGTGGAATCAGTTAGTTTAGGGCTTAGCTCCATTATTCTCCACAGAGTTTCACTAGGTTGGTTTGGTTAAATTTTGATAATTTATTACCATTGTGCATGCCATTGCCATGAGAATAGCCAGGGAAGTATGTGATCATTAATTCAGTTGGCAGCTGTATTTTATATTTTGAGGTGAAATATGAAAAAAAAAATCTATATATTGTATATCTATATTATTGTTTATCATATATATATATATATATGTAGCATTTAAATCCAAAAAAAAGCACTTCCGCAATAACTTAACTCATTTCGTAAATATACATTCCACTTTCCGTCGCTTGACAGATGCTGGCATCTAGCGGCCCGCTCCTAAACCAAGCATCACCTGATACTTGAAACCAAAGTACATTTTCGCCGGTCAAGCTAGCTTCTCGATTACCGGTCCACAGTCTACATGCGATAACAACATGGTCTACACTCTTCATAACTCCGTTAGCTAAAAGTTTTTCTTTCTTCTCTCAAAATTACCGTCTTTCTAAAACATCATGTTAAATTACTAATTGTGCGCCTTAGTCTAATAATCTGGTTCAAAAATGTTAAAATTAACCATCATTTTCTCGGTACTACCTCACGTGATCTGCGACAGGATTTACCAGGTACTTCAACCTTACAGATTTTGTCATATTATAAATTTTGTTAATTTTTAAAATAATTTGTTAATTATCATGTATTCTTTAAAATATGTATTTCATGTTTTATTCAATATTCTATTTCCTTTTGAAACTAAATGATTATAAAAATTTTCTTTTCTTAAAACATCATTTACAAAATCTTGCAAAGGCACATTTTACGTTTTGAACATTTTTGTGAAATAAGTGCAAACTAGTGTTGAACATTAAATGATCAGAATATGAACATGTCAAATATAAAACAATTGAGGAAATTTCTTCTAAATCAGAAAATTTCGTTTTACAAGCTTTTGCAAAATCTTACAAGTCTTATACAAGCTTTCTTTTAAACAAAATTAAAATATATATAAATAGATTTATAATAATCTAAGAAGCTTTTAAGTACCATCTTAACGAATTTCTGTTATACAATCAATTTTCTTTAATTTTGGCAAATAATCAGATATTTCTTTAATGATGAACATTAATGCTAAAACATGTCTGATTTTGTACAGACACTAAAAGAACATGTTTTTTGCTCACAGCTAATATGCTGGTAGGACAAATAGGAGAAATTGGAGAAATAAAGAAATTCTTGTCTCACATTGCGCAAACCAACGAAACATCCTAACAAGTTTCGTCCTGTTGGCAAAACACGTTTTTTTTTGTATAACGTAACTTCACATTTTCAAGTGCATAAAAGTGATGTCTTTTTCTACAGCTGACTTTACAGAACTTTAACTAACTCATTTTGTATATGTGCCTAAATTTACTTTCGCAAATATGTGTTCCTTAAGACTATTTTCTAAATGTAGACCTGTGTAGTTAATTATAAAATATATATAAAAAACAATTATTGGGTGGAGCCTGCATGCAAACTTTCGGTCCTAACAACCTCCAAGAGGTTAATTTCCAAATTAAAATAATTGACGTCAATTAACAAAATTTCAAAATTCTAAATTCCTTTTTTTTGTTTGTTTAAAATATATAAATTTATTTGGCCAATATAGTTTTTAAGAAATTTTTCAAACCAGTTATATTATGTATCTTTAGTTTAGTGATAAACATGTTAACTATAGATATGATTTTTGAACTTAAAATATCAAACTCTTTTATATTTTGTTAAATTCTGTAATTGTTTAAAAAGAAACTATCATCTTATAAACTAAAAAGGGGGGGATAAGTTTTTTTTCTTTTTTTTGAATCTTTTGATTAAATTTTTTTTTTATTATTATACTTTTACATTAAGGGCGTATAATCTTTTTTTTTGATTAATTATAATTCTGTGAATTATTAAGCTGTGCTCATTGTTTTTTTTGTTAAATTTTTGTAACTATAAATATACATATTAAAAGGGGGGATAAATTTTTAGGATCTGTTGATTAAATTTTTTTTTTCTAAATTATTATATGTTACAATTAAGGGCTTATAACTTTTACAATTTATGATATTGTTAATCATAAGTTTTTTTATTGATGATTTGTGTCAGGATGTCTTTTGTTGTAAATGACAAAGTCTGAAGCGCCGAAATTTCCTTCTGCTTTCAATAAACTTGAGCCTTGTTAATTACTAAATTTGTCTTTGTCTTTTTTTATTTTTCTTTTCAAACATTGTTACCATTTTGGTTCCGCCTTTATTAAATTTAAGTCCCCTGGTAACATGTTTTTGGTAGCAGAGCGTGGTTAATTTTAAATTCTGGAACCGTAGTTAATTTTCAAAATTTTGCATTGGAACTATCTAAATTTAAATTCAAAATTATCTTTGTAAACAAGGCTCTTTTTTATGTTTTGCAGCTTTTCAAATACTGCACAACTGTTGCTGATGAAATTTTTTTTTTATTTAGTTTAAATATTTAAATCTCTATAAATCTATAGTCTCTTTTTTTTTTATTATTTAGTTATTTTTATAAACACTTACACAAAAACTTCTAAACCAATTTCGATAAAATTTTTTTTTATTATTTTGTCTGCTTAAATATTTTTTTTATATATATATATTTACATACACTGCACCCTAGTCATTCACTGAATTTGATCCAGACAGCGGGCTCATTCGGGAATCCAAAAAAAAAAAATTTAAATAAATAATAAAATCCAAAAATAGTTAAAAACAAAAAAAAACAAAAAAAATTTCAAAATCTCCTTCAAAAAATTTTCTCGAGTTTTCTTTCGCTTGTCTGTATCAATTCATACTTACACACACACATATATACACAACAACTACACTACATATAATTCTTGAGTCTTTCTCTGGCTCTTTCACCTTTTTTACATCATCTTAAAAGAAATTTTTTTATTTAAAAACACTTGATTAAATTTTTTTTTTATTTATCAGCAACAGTTAAGATGGCAGTGGATTTGCTGCGATTAGTGGACCCGTTAAAGAACACCGAGCTTGCCTTTGAATTTTTTGTTTTCGTCATCTTGAAAGGAAAATTATTTTTATTTATTTTTTTTAATTTTATCATCATGGCGGTGGACTGGTTGATGCAGATGGTGGCATCTGTTTGATAGTAAATTGAAATGTTGAACACCTTTTAATAATATATCCTTGTGAGCTAAATTTTCTTTTCCAAATCATGTTTCCAAATCATGCAAAAAAATTTTTTTTTCTTTTCCAAATTATAGGGGCCCAGTTTTTGTATATAGGACGACATGGTTGGCCTGTTTGTTTTGATTAATTTGTTTGTTTGTTAGTTAGCAGGTCAACATGTTTGTTTCCTGATTTAGTTTTTTGTTAGGGTTGAGAAAACCGGAGTTGGGTTTTCCTCACCATGGGTCACCTTTTATTTACATATTTACTTTGCTACACCTTTTCTTAATACATCTTTCTTTGTACATCTTTTTTTTTAGAACACTTATCTTATTTTGATGAAATTTTTTTTTTTACATAATTTTTTTTTGATTAATTTAAATTCCTTTTTTTTTTGGGGCACATGATACACATACATAAGACCTTAAGTCAAACACCACATGCCCTGCCTTGGGCACTAAAACCATTTTGACTCCCCAACGTTTCATACTGTTTTTTTGTTTATTTTTCAAATGGATTATTTGTTTAGACCCTTCAAAATTCTTTTTTCTCACGGAAATTGTTAAGAGCCGTGAATAGTTTAAATTTCTCTTCGTATGGGAGAAGAGGAGTTTAAAAATAACGACGCTGAGCATGATCTGACCTAAAAGGCTTCAGGAGTTTTTCTTTTATTTTTATTTATTTTTGTAATTAAATGTTAAGGTCGGCTCAGAGGATACTCCCCCCGTCTGAGTCCGACCTTTCCTGCAAGTCCTTAGTGCCATGCACTTTTCCCTCCCCTGGTCCCCGGAGTGGTCACCTCCACTTGGTTTCCCGAGGTGCCACTCCACCCCTTTCCCCACGTACCTTAGTGTACGAAGTCAGTTCATGCACAGCAATGTCGACCTTTGCGTCACCCTTCAGCTCTTTCTGTCGGGGGCTTGTCCCAATGATAGGTGGGAAGAGCTGAGACGCTATAGAAATTTCAAAATTTAATAAGTAAGTGCCGAAGGAGGCTACACCCTAGAGTGGTGATTATAAAAGCATTATGAAGCGTTGTTTCTATCAGGTGCCCCGTTTCAAAATTTTGCGGGAGGCCCTTCTGGCCCCTTCTTTAGAATCTTCTGGAGGCCCTTCTGGCCCTTTGCACCTTTTTCAAAATTTTGCGGGAGGCCCTTCTGGCCTCTTTTCTGACTACACCCTAACTCCGTCTTTCGGGGGGGGAGAGCTGTAGCATTTAAATCCAAAAAAAAGCACTTCCGCAATAACTTAACTCATTTCGTAAATATACATTCCACTTTCCGTCGCTTGACAGATGCTGGCATCTAGCGGCCCGCTCCTAAACCAAGCATCACCTGATACTTGAAACCAAAGTACATTTTCGCCGGTCAAGCTAGCTTCTCGATTACCGGTCCACAGTCTACATGCGATAACAACATGGTCTACACTCTTCATAACTCCGTTAGCTAAAAGTTTTTCTTTCTTCTCTCAAAATTACCGTCTTTCTAAAACATCATGTTAAATTACTAATTGTGCGCCTTAGTCTAATAATCTGGTTCAAAAATGTTAAAATTAACCATCATTTTCTCGGTACTACCTCACGTGATCTGCGACAGGATTTACCAGGTACTTCAACCTTACAGATTTTGTCATATTATAAATTTTGTTAATTTTTAAAATAATTTGTTAATTATCATGTATTCTTTAAAATATGTATTTCATGTTTTATTCAATATTCTATTTCCTTTTGAAACTAAATGATTATAAAAATTTTCTTTTCTTAAAACATCATTTACAAAATCTTGCAAAGGCACATTTTACGTTTTGAACATTTTTGTGAAATAAGTGCAAACTAGTGTTGAACATTAAATGATCAGAATATGAACATGTCAAATATAAAACAATTGAGGAAATTTCTTCTAAATCAGAAAATTTCGTTTTACAAGCTTTTGCAAAATCTTACAAGTCTTATACAAGCTTTCTTTTAAACAAAATTAAAATATATATAAATAGATTTATAATAATCTAAGAAGCTTTTAAGTACCATCTTAACGAATTTCTGTTATACAATCAATTTTCTTTAATTTTGGCAAATAATCAGATATTTCTTTAATGATGAACATTAATGCTAAAACATGTCTGATTTTGTACAGACACTAAAAGAACATGTTTTTTGCTCACAGCTAATATGCTGGTAGGACAAATAGGAGAAATTGGAGAAATAAAGAAATTCTTGTCTCACATTGCGCAAACCAACGAAACATCCTAACAAGTTTCGTCCTGTTGGCAAAACACGTTTTTTTTTGTATAACGTAACTTCACATTTTCAAGTGCATAAAAGTGATGTCTTTTTCTACAGCTGACTTTACAGAACTTTAACTAACTCATTTTGTATATGTGCCTAAATTTACTTTCGCAAATATGTGTTCCTTAAGACTATTTTCTAAATGTAGACCTGTGTAGTTAATTATAAAATATATATAAAAAACAATTATTGGGTGGAGCCTGCATGCAAACTTTCGGTCCTAACAACCTCCAAGAGGTTAATTTCCAAATTAAAATAATTGACGTCAATTAACAAAATTTCAAAATTCTAAATTCCTTTTTTTTGTTTGTTTAAAATATATAAATTTATTTGGCCAATATAGTTTTTAAGAAATTTTTCAAACCAGTTATATTATGTATCTTTAGTTTAGTGATAAACATGTTAACTATAGATATGATTTTTGAACTTAAAATATCAAACTCTTTTATATTTTGTTAAATTCTGTAATTGTTTAAAAAGAAACTATCATCTTATAAACTAAAAAGGGGGGGATAAGTTTTTTTTCTTTTTTTTGAATCTTTTGATTAAATTTTTTTTTTATTATTATACTTTTACATTAAGGGCGTATAATCTTTTTTTTTGATTAATTATAATTCTGTGAATTATTAAGCTGTGCTCATTGTTTTTTTTGTTAAATTTTTGTAACTATAAATATACATATTAAAAGGGGGGATAAATTTTTAGGATCTGTTGATTAAATTTTTTTTTTCTAAATTATTATATGTTACAATTAAGGGCTTATAACTTTTACAATTTATGATATTGTTAATCATAAGTTTTTTTATTGATGATTTGTGTCAGGATGTCTTTTGTTGTAAATGACAAAGTCTGAAGCGCCGAAATTTCCTTCTGCTTTCAATAAACTTGAGCCTTGTTAATTACTAAATTTGTCTTTGTCTTTTTTTATTTTTCTTTTCAAACATTGTTACCATTTTGGTTCCGCCTTTATTAAATTTAAGTCCCCTGGTAACATATATATATATATATATATATATATATATATATATATATGTGTGTGTGTGTGTGTGTGTGTGTGTGAAACAATTGTTTTCTGTTGAAACTTTTATATTATTATTTTTAGGATTTTACAAGAAGTAGCAATTTAATATTCACAGCAAAATTGTTAAATAATAAAACAAGTAGAGTACTTTAAATAATGAATACGATATAAAATCATATTTAAAATAATTTTTTTAAACTACAGTATACTAAAGGCACATTTTTGTATAAATTGATGTTTAAAAACACAAGCAGAAAGTACAAAATATATAATTTAGTATTCTAATTTTATGTTATTGACTTATATTTAACACCTTATTTTACAAATATATTATACAGTTTTTGACAAGGAGTGCTCAATGACACCAATACAAATAGTACATATTTGGATTATTGCAAGCCATGTTTACAATATATTTTTAATATTTAGAAATAAGATAATGTTAAATATTCTTTATTTTTATTTAATACTTCTCTAACATAATACTTATGGTTACCAATGTAAAATTAGATTTAAGCTCTCATTAAATCATATTATGCTTTTAACTGTAAAAAGTGAAAAAAAAGTATTCTTATACTCTTAAAAATATACCTAATATATTTTCTGGTTATCTAAACCTCGACAAAGCCCTAAAACAGTTGTCAATATTTATTTGCTTGGTTTATTTTAATAAGCTGAATCATTATGATGTTATTTTGGATCGTGGTTGTTTTCTACTTTTTATTTTTTTTATTTTATCTTCAGAATTCCAAAATATAATAAATGATATGTAATAAAAATTTAAGTTAATGGTGGAAGAATTATATATTTTTTACTGTTGGTTTAAATTAGTGGTAATTTTCTAATTTTTGGTTGTAATAAACAAGTTTAAGAGAAAAAAATATGGTTCTTACCCAGCCCCATAATACAAAGAGATTTGCTAAATGTAATGCCCAAAAGTAGATTTATTGGTAGATCAAAGGGTCTTATAAAGTAGGGTGTTTGTTTAAAACAGTTGTTACAAAGGTTTATGTATTTGTTTATTTTTGTGGCGCCTTCTTTTAATTTACAGCCGAAAACTCCTCGATGTTGATTCGGGAATCCCAGCCGACAGGTTGGAAAATCACATTGACTGAATTTCTTGTCGGTAGGTTGTTAATTAGGAACAAAGTCAAGAATTATAATTATTTAAACCCTTGTTATGCTACACATTCTTGACAGCCCTTATGACACATCGTAGATGTGTATACATTAAAAATTTCGACCCCGACGAACCTCAAAACTGTACACGATTTAAGATGGGTGCCATTTGATATTTTCAATTACATTTTTCTATAACGTTCTATATAATCACACTATAGTTCCCTATAGCAAATTTCATCTTATCTTAATTTTTGTGCTTGCTATGGGGATTATTTAGAAATGACAACAGACAGATGGTATATTGAAGATCCTGAGGCCATGAAACGTACATATTAAAAAATGGAGGTCGAAAATTTTGGAGTTTACCAACCTTATTGGTTAGTTAAAAACACCAAAAGAGATTTCAAAACTCTGCATCAAATAGTATAATTATTGGTACAGTCAGTTGGACGGCTTTAAGGATTTTGTTCGATATAGATGACCATACACATATTAATTTGTTTATACTTTATTTAATGCTTTTAAGTACATAGGGTAGACTAAAGTTATTTTATTGAAACATCTTAATCTTTATATTGTAACATAAGGCACAATTACTCATATTCAAGATTATGAGTTCATGCATCGGTAGATGAGATTTAAATTTTGGGTCCTTAGAGGCTGGAGCAAAATTTGACGAAATCGTTAGAGCCGATTTTAAGTAGATTTATAAATTTACAAACAGATTATATCACAGATATTTTGTGTAGGCTAAACATAATTTTAACATTAAAATAATAAGAAATTCAGAACAGTTCTTGAGTAAAGGTCACTACAGTTTCTATGATTGCTAGGATAAAGAATATTTGGTTGTTGCCATTCATATTTTGTAAGTTAGTAATATGTACTAATTTTATTTCCCTATTGCAAGTAAAATTAAAATTAGCTTGCTTCTGAACCACCCTATATTTTATAAAGACTGATTGATGTATTTATATTGCCAAAGTTTTCTGATCATAAAAATAAACAATATGGAGAAGTAGACTGATTTACATTATTAAATAATTATATTATATTTTTAAATGTTCGTATCACTGGTGCTCATTAGGTTAAAATACTATATAAAAGCAAATTTACAATAAGGAACAAGATTTACCAAGTTAATTTGTATAAAGTTGATTAAATTAAAACAGTTGGTCATCTAAAACGGACAATAACATTTGATCTGTGCATTTTTAAAATTAAATAATTGAAAATTCATTTGATTATCTTTAGTACAATAGATGTCTGTAGACATCAACTAAGCATTTAATATAACAGATTTTTTTTAACCTAAGCCAATAATGAAAACAGAATTTTGGTTAAAAAAATCTTAACTTGGTCCACAACAACCGAGGAGAAATTGGAACAAGCGCTTTCCACTTTTAAATAACCTGAAAATGAGTTTGGTAAAAAAATAGTTTAACTTGATATTGTTTCTAATTGAAAATGTGCCTATAGTTTTGTAAATAAAAATATTTTTAATTGTATAAACATCTGTTAATTTGTCTAATATACCACTATCTAGAGAAACTCAGAAATGAGTTATTATATGGTTGTGTTAGTGGTTGAAAAATAGAATGGAAAAAGAATTAATCATTGTAAAAATAATGCTATATTTGAACCTATATAAAGTTAGTTATATATAGAAAATGTGCACAAAATAAATCTTCCATGTTGAATACTAGATTATATTCCTAGAAAATCTTTTTCTTGAAATGGTAATGTATTTAAAACAAAACTGTGTATTCGCTATGCAATAAGTGTTATGGAAACAACATACTAATAGTGATGTCACGGCACATAGTCTCAAGTTAGTCTGCCGTTTCATTGTCTTCATATCTTCTGTGACTAGGTACCCACTCCAAGTTCACCTGGTTCTAGGTCGAAGTTTAACTAAACGACATCCCACACTAATGAAGAAGAAAATTCATGTGAACCTTTATAAGCAGCCTAACTATCTGCCCTAACAATGATGTCCTCATTGGCAAATCCTTTCGCTAGGTACAGATGTGCAAATTCTAATATTGCCAGCACTTCTGCCTGAAATACCATCACATACTTTCCTAAAGCTATACTTCCTTTTTCTTAGTTTTCACATAAGCCTCTGTACCTGTTACTGTGTCAGTGTGAGATCCATCCTTATAAAATTCTACACTATTCTGTATAGGTGACCAATCTCTATTGATTGTCCTCTCTTTTGGATAGTGACATAAGAATGGTATACCATGAATGAATTCCATGCGAACTTTTTACTTAAGCAATTGTTTCTCATTTTTAATATATAAATCGTTGATTCGTGTTTCCTAATTGGTGCTCTGTCCTTTACCCCAACGGCTACCTCTCCATATACCAGTGTATTCTATTCTGTAGGCTCCAGCTCCTGTTTGGTCTATGTAGAAACTATTACAATGAGCACATTTTATTTTATAGATTGGCAAGTTTGTTTCTATAGATCTGGCAATTTTAGGGTGGAGCATATTATTGTTCTTGCTTTTGCTGTGGGAGGGCATTGTTAAGTTTATTTTCTTGAAGGTATTGGGAATAATTTTACTCTACTCAGTAGATATAAAGTTATCACCCTTTTATTTTTTCTGAATAGGTAATCCATCATGACAGTTTGATAATCATTAGCTATAACTACGTGTTTAATTCTGCTTGTTAGAAATCATTAGCTTCTAGTGATATTGTAATTAGTCTGTGGATGGAACTGTTGTATACTGCCATTTTTTGAGAGTTGGATGAGAACTTTTGTGCATAGTATCGTATCATATCATTTATTTCAGCCTACAAAACTACAGTTTTGTAAGGCCATATCCACATTTTCAACTCGATACATTAAAAGTGCAGTAACAAAACAGTGCATAATAAATTAATCAACAGAGATTAAACAAAACAAAACAGTAGATCAAAAGCATCAAATGGTGCTAAATTAACTCAAATACATCATAACCAAAACACTGATAATCCAAACAACAGCATATAATTAGTTTGATTACAATCTTCTGCCAATCATAGCATTGTGTTATTATTTTTATTTGTCTTTTTTTTTTAAGAAGACTTGATGATTGAGGAAATCTGAAATGTATCAACAAATATAAATAATAAGACAATGCTAGGATTGGCAGAAGATTGTAATCAAACTAGTTCGTCTGTTCTTTTTATAATGATTAGATGCAAAAATTTAAGCCGCCACCTCAGTTTTAAGAATGAATTGTATATTTTGGTTAGTACTTAAGTTTACATAATACTTAAGATTTTCTATTTTGAGATGTGTTCTACTAAATATGAGAAAGGTGTCATCAACATACCATGTATAGAAAACTATTTTATAGTTTAGTTTATTTTTCAAGGACATCAAATGTTTATTCTTATAGTGTTTTAGAATATGTTTCATAATAGCCCAGATGGAAGGAAGTAGATGTATGTAATTCTATTATACAAATTATGACTTTGATACATTCAAATTGTATGACTAAGAGAGCCACCTGAGAAGACATACTAAAGTACTGACTGGCGGCTATTTTTATTATGGTTGTTTGAATTTCTAAACAAGATAGAAATTCTGAAAATTAAAAATATTTTGTTTCAAATCCATATTAATTTATTTTATTTCATTCTAATATTTGACAGTTTCAAGACTTTTACGCATTCGTACATTTGCTTCAAATTACCCCCGTCTTGCCTGAGGTTTTATTGTATAAAAATCAATCCAAAACTATGTTCATTATATTATTTTTAATTAATCTTAATATAAAACTTAACTTTGTGCCTAATTAAAGTAACTATTATTACATGTACTTTGTATAACTTTATTTAGTACAGTAAAAACAGATTTAAAAAAGGAAAACATTATAGTGTAAAAAAAACTATAGAAAGTTATTTTAAAACACTTACTTTTGAAGAAATTGATGAGTTCTTTTTTAAGGGTGAAAGAGTTGAAAATTGTTTTCTTCTATTATCTCTTAGTTAAAAGCAATTATATTATATATAATATGTATGTTTGGAATTTTCTATACGTCATATGGTTCTCAAGTTATTAATAGTAAATCTATAAATTTTAATTACATCGAAACGAGTAAAAAACCAAATTGTAGGGAATTGTATGATATTTAAAAGTTGTTAGAAACATTATATCGTAAAATTCATATGCTAAGAGATAATCGCTAAAACAATCAACCTTTTCCTCTCCTCCCCTTAATATATAGATTTCTTAAAAAAAAATCCATATATTTTTTAGATGTATGTATAATTAAAAAAAAAAAATTAATTAAATAGTTTTTGACACTTTAACTTTTCCTTTTTGAGAAAAAATTTAAACAATTTTTACTTTACTAATTCTAATTAATAAATTCAAGATATTATTTATGTGTAGATTGAATTAAAGTATGAATGTAGTTAGTATCATTTTCATAAATCTTAGTGATTATAGAATAGCATTTATTACATAATAATAGAGTATTGTTAGGTGCCTACATTGTTATATTATATAATTGTTGGAATTTTTATAGTCTATGCAAGTTGGCAAATTAAATATATATTATTGTTTGGAACTAGTTCTTTTATTGAATGATATGTTGTTTACCTGTTCCTCTCATACAAAGAAACACAATTTTTCACAACAAATATTTTATTAACAATAAGAAGAGCTAAGTCATTGTTGTTTACATGTAGATGTACATGAGGATCTGGCTATAGCGGCACATACAGTGTTTAACAAAATATCAAAACGGCTTAACATCTCTGCTTATAATTTAGATAGACATGAATCAAATCAAATTTTATTGAAATTGACTTCTACTATTCTATAGATCGAGCCAAAAACTAGGTATCGTATACAGGATGTATCAAAAATTCAGAAAATGTAATTTTTCCAACTTACGAACCATGCAAATATTGTTGTTTTCTTAAGTAGAGGGAAAAAACATTACATTTTTTTTTTAAATTATCCCCTTTCCCTAAATTTATAGCGATTGCAACAGATGTATCACAAGGAATTTTACTTGATCATCTATTATGGCTTACTAAACCAGCTTCCTCTAAATTGATCAATCCAAATTTAGCCATTGATGCTGAAATTTTGGAGAGAATGAAATCCAAATAAAACAATTATCATAATGCCTACACAAACCAATCCAAAAAGTATTTAGTTATTTTCATACCTCCTTTACAAGCATTAGCTTTGATCATCCGCTACACCTACAAATTTACTTCTGTCATACATCATTAAATTCAAGAATTACCTCATTTATGTTGAAATTAAATCTTGGTTTAAGATTCTACAGTTCCACAATGTTAATCAATTTCTTCATGATGTAAAGTTCTGTGATTCTTTTATAATATAGGTTTTCAAGAAGATCCATCATTTTTGTCGTTTTAGGTTTTAAAGAAAACAGTTTTTTTTTTTTTTCTAGAAAGTTTTTTCTTTTGACTGAATATTTTAATTTGTATAACAATACTCACAAATGATTTCAAGTTTTATTTTTAGAGGTCTCTCTCGATTGCTGTTAATCTTTCATTTGATATCTTCAGCTCTGAAACAAAACAAATACTGTTTTAGAAAAAACAAGTTGACTTTGGAGGTTTTTTAGTTAAATTAATACCATAAATAAATTTGTAGGTATATTTACATATAGTAGACATAATTCATCACTAGCATTTATGACTATGCAATATGACAGGAAAAGGAATCTAAAGATAAGGTAACTGTTTTTTAACTGAATTAGATAGATAATATTCGCTCGGGTGTTTATACTAAATCTGTACTTCAGAATACACTACAGTTTAAAAAGTAATCAAAATTTGCTCCCTAATGTGATGCGTGATTCTACCTCTGCTTCCTGTGGTGACTTGAGAGCAGAGCTTAATTACAGAGAAGCTAATGATGTTATCGGAAGTGCAAGTTTAAGCTTTAAAGGAATACAAATTAAGGTTCTTGAATACAGACTTTTATACAGACATTTTTGCTGACGAATAATTTTGGTTGGCGCTCAAACTTTTGACTCAAACATTGTTCCTTAATGCCTCAACCCTTCGAGATGTTTGACTCATCATTATAAAAGGATCCATGTAAAGGAGTTCCACGTCAAAGTCATTTTCCTTAAAAAGAAACTAATGGTATAATAAGAAATATAGTTATCACTCCTGTCTGAAAAAATATTCACAGACGTCCGAAACAATTTAATTTTAAATATTAGGTTCTGAGGGACTATGTGCTGAAAATTTAGCTAGCTGCACCCTCCATATTAATTATTTTTTTAAATAAAAATAAAACATTGACTATATATATATATATATATATATATATATATTAAAATTATTCTTTTTTACAATGGTTTTAACATTTCTTTTTTTGCTGTTTTTGAATGGATGATAAAATTGAATACTATATAGAGGGACCAAAACAGAGTATAGTACTGAGAAAAATAATGTACTCCAAGGCTCCATGGTAAATTAACAATAAAAATCTGCACCATGACTTAAAGATGCCCACTGTTATGGAGAAAATAAAATGGAGAGCTATGAAGGATTTTTTTAGAATAGGCTGCTTTTGAAAATGAAGATATGTTGCAACTACTTGATGTCAGTAAAGTTTTGCGAAGGTTGAAGAGAACCAAACTACAAGATCTGACACTGTGATACTGAGAGAACAAATAAGTGATTTTGGAATTAGTCATTGGACTGGAACTGATATAATTACATTTTACAATAAAATTACTAGATATGTCAAAAGACTTAGTTGTAATAGGTATAAAAATAAATTCAAGGGGAAATGTTCAATAGCTGGAAAAACAGAAATATGTACAAATAACTCAATATAAATTACTGATTGGATTCGATACTCCTGTTTTAATTCATTTTGAATAAACAAAAACTAATTTTAACTATGATAGAAGAAATACTCCCTGTGGCATACAATAACAATTGTTTGGTTTGAAGTTAATAAATCCATTTGTCAATAGAAAACCTGTTCCATTCAATTTGTTGTTTTAAATTATTTGATTTAACAAAAAGTAATTTTACTTAAATTACTAAATATTGTTTTTGACGGTTATTTTGTTGAGTGTTTTGTTAAACATTTCCATTGTTTTTAGTACTGAATATCTTACAGTGTGTTCTGAAAAGCCATCTAGACCATACAAAATATTTTTATCATTATTTTACATTCTCCCATATAGAGAAAGTAATGTGTTGGATCAAAAAATAGAGTCCAGTTTATTGTGGATGTTTAAGTTTTGAGGTCCTGTGAGTTCAAAAATGAGTTTCTTTTTTTGTTATGTTGTGTGTTGTATGTACTGTGTGGTCTACAACTAAAACATGTAAATATATTTTAATCAAATTTGGTATGGACATATTTTGATCATATATTTTATCATACTATTTATGAGACTCAAAATATAGTGAATAGCTGCCATAAGAAAAATATGTCTCTGTGAATTTTGTTCATTTTTTATTGTATTGTAAAGAGTAACGAACTAAACATATGTGTAAAATCGCAAGTAAAGCAATATTTAGCAATAAAAAAAACTTTGTCCATTGTCACTAAAAGCTCGATTTTACTCTAATCCTACTTGCATTGAGAATGGCGGTTTTTTGATTTTGGAAAAATTTAACTCAAATAAAAATTGGAGAAAGATGATTATCAATCAAACAAATTGTTCTCTACATATTTGAAATGTTTTACATTGAATTTAGTTTGTTTCACTAAAATTTATCATTTGGTTAAAAGGATATCACGATTTTAAGTGAAAAAAATTACTGTAACCTTTCTATTTGAAGCTAAAGAAATTTATGGTTTATAACATTACAATCAGAAAATGGTTGAGATTAAGATATTCAAATTGGTCGTATATTGATACCTGAAAAAACATATTTACCAACATCCAAAATAGAAAATATTCCACAATTTACAGGCCATAACATATTTGAGTTATTTGACAAATATTCAGGTATTGTTGTCAGATATTCTGTTGTAAATATTCAAAGATATGTTTGGTAGTGATCGTAAAAAAAACTATTTTTGTAGACTAAGGCAGTTTTTCAATTTTTGAAAATTGATTTTTCATGAGGTGTTTGCATCGCTAAAAACTGTGTTCCCGATTTTTCCTGGGAATGAAAAACCGCTCTTTTGACGATAAAGTCAACATTAATTCTAATTTGATCGAATTAATTTCATTTCAAATACGAGATATTTTGGTTTATATTTTGAACTGAAGTTAAAGGGTTTTTTCCAGAATGTCTAAAAATAGCTGTTATGAAAAAGAAAAAAAAGAAGTTAAATTATAGACCAATTCTATTGCTTCCTGTAGAACATAAAATATTTTTTATTACTATTTTAAACTAGGGTCATTAATCTTCACATTAAAATTTAAATGAAATTGGTAGAGCCGATTTTGAGCAACTAAGTATTTTATAACTGCCTGATATTTGGTCTTGTGATAACTCACGAATCGACATGTTGATAGAGATGGTGCCAATGGATTTTATTGGGTTCTTAGAGGCTGCAATTGAGGAAAATTTGATCAAAATTGATATACACGATTTTGAGAAAATTATAATTTGTATTTTTTTCTAATGGCAGCTACCTCCAAATATAGTGTTATCAACAAATAAAAAGTTCTGAGATATGGCCAAAATAAGCCCACAAAGCAAATTTGATCAAAATCGATATAGCCAATTTTGATAAAATTGTAATTTTGTCATTTTTTCTAATGGCAGCTATACCAAAATATAGTATTATCAAAAAATAAAAAAATTCTAAAACAAAAAAAAAAAGGCTGAGATATGGCCAAAATAAACCCACATACCAAATTTGATCAAAATCAAATAGCTGATTATGAGAAAATCATAATTTAGTGATTGTTTTCCTAATGACAGCTACCAGCAAAAATATAGTGTTATAAAAAAATTAAAACTTCTGAAATATGGTTAAAATAAGCCCATATGCCAAATTTGATTAAAATCTGTTCACATGTTATGGATTGTAGAGCATTACACATATCACTGATGATGCTAGACAGATCTCAAAACACCTTTTTTGGACTCAGGGGGCTTCAAAAACGATTATATTCACATAATACTCTACATCTACTTTGGTCCCAGCTCTTGTGTCACTCAAATGTAAAACTCTTACCATTAATTAATATCAACATCTGTGATGAAGTCACATTAAAGGAAACAGTTTCCTCATCATTTTTTTCAAGACTCCAATACGTAATCTGCAAGTCATAATGTTTATTATGGGGTTGTGCTACAACTTTAATCAGTTTAGACGTGCGTAAACTTATTCGTTGAAGATGAGAAGTAAGAATGGATAACTTCTCGCTATATATACGGCAAAGTGCTTGGGCATGTTCTCGAGGAAATCCAGTTTGTTGCAGTTCATTTGCCAAAGTTGTGTCAGGAGCTCCGTGACGAGCAGCACTCGTCAATATGAATGATAAAGCAGAGACGCAAGCTTTTGTTTCATCATCATCTGAAATACAATAGCATTCAAGTAATACTTTAAGCAATTTATAAAATTAAAAACATATGTTCATTACAAATTTTTGTGATTACTTCCTATACTGTGTAAGTAACATAATGTTTAAAATTGCAGCTTTTAACACTCGTACATATACAGAGTATTCAGAAAATGTCGTGCCAAGCTTTAAGTGGTGGTTATATGGGTCAAAATAAAGAAAAAAAGTTCTTATAAACACATGATCATTTTATAAACACTTTGTTTTACATCTATCGGTCATTTTGTGTTTTTTGAATAATAATTATAGATTTCGAAAATTATCAATATTTTGAGTCAAAATTTGGTATTGTTAGGACTTAGGTATTCTTAATAAATGGTGCATTGTCCGTTTTATTCCTAATAGTATACACATTTTTTTTATGTAACGGTTTACCAGTATACCAAGAATCAAAATTGTATCATGTAAATTTTCAAAATGGTGGCCGCTTAAATTAAAAAATTTCAAACACCTATTTGATTCATGAAATACTGATAAAAATGTTTATACCAAATTTCGATTCGAAATAATTGTAATTTCAGAATTATAGCCTAATTATTTAAAAAAACAAAATGGCCGACAGATGGAAAACGATGTGTTTGTGGACACATGTTTACAAGAACATTTTTCTTTATTTTGGCTCATATAACCACCACTTAAAGTTTGGCATGACATTTTCTGAACAACCTGTTAATTTAGATGTATAAAAAGAATTAAAATAGCTATAATTAGGAGCATAAACTTGCTTCCCTTGTGACATAAAAGCTGCACACTAGACCGATACAATACATATCACGCTTGTAAACGATACGAGATAATTACGTTATAAGACATTGCCAGTGCAAGTTTAAATCATGTTGTAGTGACTAAAGAAGTGTACACCAGTATAATAACGACATCTATCATAAGATATATGTATTAAACGATACACTTATCTCTTCGTTTGGTATTGTACTATAATTCAAAATGACAAGAAAGTCTAGAGATAACAAGTAATGCTGAAGATTTCAGTTTCTTAATTTCTTTCATCAATAGTCTTGTAAAGAGTTTATCTCATTATAAACTGAATGACTACCATAAACTTGTCATTATTGGTTTGGTCTGATAATGATTTGGTTGTTAATGGTTTGGCCATTGCAGCCTTTTTAAAGACAAAAACCAACTGGTCATCATTACACTTTAAAAAGCATAAAATAAAGACCTCTAGCCCTTGAATGCTTAAATAATGTCAGGGTTGGAAAAGAATAAGAGTAGGTCACGAGAAATCTGATAGGAAAGATGAAAGAGAGGTGCCTAACCTAAAAACTACATGAAAACGTTGTACAGCCCGCTACACCCTCTGGATTGCCAAAGCCATACTCACTAAAATAAGAGCACAGCTGAATTAAAAGACACAAGTAACAAATAACGCTTTACAGGTGAAGTAATCATGAGCTTCAATAAGAAATGGAAACTTTCAGGGTCAATCCTATAATTTTCTTTTCGTGTTGAAATAGCTTGCTTGCAACTACTGCTAAACTATGTCACACATTCATTAAATTATACGAATGCACCCAATACCTGTTTTTCAAATACCAATACATCATCAAGAAAAAGTCGTCTTTACTGGATGAACTAATGATTATAACTGATGAACTGACTCGAAAATAAATAGATCTTATCACTTTGGTGTGCAGTAAAATTATCTTAAAATAAAATAGCACATCGTAATGACTGTTTGATGAACAGTGTGGTTGTTATTGCTCAAGTGTGCAGCCCACCTAAAGTTTGTTAAATAGACTTCCAATGACAGTGCAAAACTTACCCAATTTAGCATCTGATGTAAGCTTCTTAACTTTCTCATACTGTAACAGACAAACCAACAATACAACTCAAGACAAAGTTATCAGACATAACTAACACAACTAATTGTAGCAGTAACATTAACTGGCTTATGATATAAACTGTTATTTTGCTTTCTCAATTTGATTTATTATACAGAAAGTATTGTGGTGGTAAAATTCAACTTTGCGGGCATATTTGATCTGAGGAGCGCTGATTAAAAGAATAGTAAAGGGCGCAAAAACCATTGCACAGACTTTCTCACTCACCTATCCCCAAAAGCAAATACATTTTTTGTTCTTTTCTTTCTTCACGGTTGGTGAAAAACCATCTCTGTCATCATCAACTTATAAAAAGAGAAATAAAATAACATAAAAAGACCCCTGGAATATTCTAATAACATCAGAGTCGGAAGAGAACAAAAGAAGACCAAGAAAGATATAGGAGAAAAAAGATAGCTATCTAACCCAAGACTAGATGGAGAAAGTAGTAGATCCAGCTAGGCTCCCTCAGGATTGTCATGCCTGTACTCACTATATGTGAGCTTCAGAGGATAAAACCAAACCAAAACTATTCCTCACCAAATAATGTCGGTGTGGTAGTCACTAAAAAAACAAAATGAACAATGGACTCTGTCATTAAATAAAACATATGGATTGAACTTGCTTTTTAATGCTATAAACAGGTCCTCAGTGTAAGAAGTATTGGCTTAAAATTGAGGTTTTTTAATGACAGTTAAGGCCAATCAATGCGATTAAGGTCCACTTTTGTTAACTTCTACTTAATTCAGAATATATATATATATATATATATATATATATATATATATATATATATATATATATATATATTACTTGCAATGTTGCAAGAGTTTGGGTCTTTGCATTTCACTAAAATTTAAACATAATCGATAAATCCAATTTTGAAAAATTGGCTTTTTTTATGGCAACTCCATAAGCTGATGTTTGGTTTTTTATTTCTTACAGGCTACATTTGATCAAAATTGTGGGAGCCAATATAAACTAAATCGTAATTTTATGTTAATCCCAGCCCCAGCTACTATCAATTTGAGTTATTGAAAAATTTGAAAAACGTCCCAAAATATTGTCAAAATATACCTACATTGTGATAAATTGGTCTAGATTTTGTCTCTAAAGCACTGCACAGACGAAAGGCGCCAGACATATTCCCAAAAACACATTTTGTACTAAAAGGAGTCTACATCGATTTTCCACCCATCATATAACTTAATTTATACTATGTATATGTAAAAAAACTTTAAAAAATGTTTTTGTAAGTGTATGCTTAAAAAAGTTTTTGTTACGCAAAAATTGTTGATGCTAATAAAATTAATGAAGGTGAAATTATTAAACGTGGTAGAGTTCCACTTCACATTACATTTATGAAATTTACTTTTAAACACATACAACTCTGGGAACCAAATGCAAAGAAGTTCGATTTTGGCAGTGTTCTGCCATATAAAATATCAAAGTACATGTACATCAATTTTGTAAAATTTTGTTCGTCATATAAAATTTGTACAGAATTTTAAATTTCTAGTATAAATTTATTATTATTTTTTAATATTTCTACAATCAAAAGTTTAAAAAGTTAATACTTTCTTTGAAGAACTTTATTGTAAGGAGATTATCTTGTAAAAAGTGACCTCTTTCTTTGAAAGTAATATAAAAAGATTAGACATAACTCAAAATATGCAATATAGGTTGTTGATAAACATGACATTGTATTCACATCGTCCCATATATCTCACGTTATTAAGAAGAAAAGAAGATTTCAGGGGACATGTTTTGTATGAAGCTTGGAGCTTTGTCAGCTTTACTTTAAGTAATCCTTTACGTTGTTTTATGCATATATATAGAAACCTTCCTACACATTATAGACCTTCTTAAAAACAAAAATATTTGGGTGGTCATATTTAGAGTAACAGTTAAAACTAATAGATCAATGTAATGTCATCATATGTTGCTACAATAATTAAATCTAAAGCTGGTTTTGTTTTTAATTTATTCATGATTAATCACAATTCTATCCTTATTTATAAATTACAGTTCAAGGCTTCTTTAATGGCTAGAAATCTATGTTTTGGGGAACAAAAGTGGACCCTGAAGAAATACTGGAAATGTACTGTAAGAGCGTTGAAACTGTTCCTAGTAACTGGAAAGAGTAATTTGCGATTTAACTACCACCGAGATTTATAATTTACAAACTGCAAAATAAGTTTGAAAGAATAGGGTCAATTTTTAATGTAAAGAAATGTGGTAGAACAGGATAAGAAGCTGCAACGTTGTCTCAGTTTTAAGTTGTACTGACCAAGACTTGTCCATAATTTGTTAAAGATGACCCAAACCGGTCTCCAGTTTTGTGAAATTTTGGTTAACGAAAATAAAAAAGAAAAAGAATCTTATACTATTCACAGGATAATTCTTATGAAACAATTTAAAAGCAGCTTAACCATCCAGATATCACAATTTGGGGTCGCCTGACTTGTAACAGTATTTTTTGATGACACAGTCAATGGTAAAGTGTACAAAAACATTTTGAAGAAACTGTTATCCCTCAAATTAAACAGAATTGTGGTAATGATGTTATTTATCAACAAGACAGGGGCCACTTCTGTACAGCATTTCTAACCAAGAATTACTGGATTGCAAGTTCCCTGGTAAATGGAATAGTCATTGTAGTCCCATCAATTGGGCCTCCACATGTGATTTGACACCCATGAATTTTTTTTCTGCAGGTTTGTTAAGGATAAAATGTTTTCTCAGTAGACGCACACACTAAACAATATGAAATTGATACTAACCCGTTTCATGAAATTGACAATAACCAAGATCTTTGTTATCATGTGTGTACCTCTGTTTAAGAGAGACTGGAAGATTGTATCAATCAAGATGGCCGTCAGTTTTGAACACATACAAAGTTAAATTGTTTCACAGCTATAATTAATTATTTTTTTATTAAATTATAATTGTAAAAATAATAAAACATTGTTATAAAAGTATTAAAAATTACTTACTTCAACTGTTAGCCTACATATGAGCACTTCTGTACACAGAAACTAAGATTTTATAAATTTAAAATTTAACTGATATGTTTACATGACTGGATGAGATATTATGTTGATGTATTTTTAGTGTCTCATCGACAAATTTCAGCCTTGGTATGAGCTGCTATTTTATAATGTTCCACAAATTAAAATTTGAAACTAGTATCCTTTCATGTTTTACATAAACGTAGTTTAGAGAATGTTAGTGATGGATCAAAAAATAGATGTTTGTTTTTTGCGTTAGTTTATATCCATTTTGTGGTCCACTGAGTCCAAAAAAGTGGGTTTTGGAATGATGTATGTAGTATGTGTAGTGGTCTACAGCCTAAATGTGTGGACCGATATTAATCATATTTTGGTCACATCGCGAATCATTTTTTTATATTTGTTCAAATACCTAAAATTTGGATTAGCTGTCATAACAAAATAAATAAGATTTATCAAAAAATTGGCTGGAACAAAATGTACTGCTCGTCATCTCTCCAAAAATGTCGCTACTGAAACAAAAATCGGCGCTGAGGGTACAACAGGATAAGATATTATAAACATCGATGGGTACGACAGATTTATGATCTATTTTCTGAGATCCTGAAATACCAAGAAATATTTGTCATTGTGTAAGGGTGTATTGTGAAATTTTAGAAAGGTTTAGTTCACCTATACCTCTTGAATGTACAAGAGGATTAATTATTTTTAATATGTTACAAAAATTTAACTGAAATTATATGGAAATAATTGGAATGAAACATATATATATATATATATATATATATATATATATATATATTCACTAAAATTATATTGCATGCAATCTATCGTGTTTCTTATCTGAGCTGATTAAATGGATTTTTAATAAAGACTGGATCTATTCATTTCAACTTTCAAGCGTTATTTCACGCATACTTTCTAGCACAAAGCTATCACAGCCTGACGTTTGCAGTAGTAGTGCGATGATCTTCCATAAGGCCCATGCTCTCAACTAAGACACGTCTAAAACGAGGTTATCCCACCATTTTGAGAAGAAACAGTGAAAACCGAGAAAACACAAACTGGACGCCTTGATCTCTTGAACACACTACTTTGTCAGACTCTGCTCATGCACGGTACATCTGCAAACAGCCCTTTCCCCTGTAACTAATTTTCCAGATGCTAAATTTGAAATTACCACAGCTGGTAAAAACAAACAAATTAAGTTTGACTGGGCTCATATAAAGTGGCACTGATATTATTAGAAGCAATTCAATTTTCTCCCTAGTTGTAAAGGCAAAAAACTTCTTCATAATCGCTTTATAAAAAAGGAATAAAAAGACCATAAAGATTCCTAGCCCTATCGTCAAGGTCTGTAAAGAAAAGGTTGATGAAGAGAGATGCAATAGAAAAGATGAAAGAGAAGGCTACATGACAAAAGGTGTAGATCCAGCTAGGTTCCTCGGGATTACTAGGCCCCTCCCCAGGACTAAAGTGAGGCACTAAGTATAGAAGAAATTCGAAATGTCTCGCCTCAACGTTTGACCTGTTGGCAAGTTATTTATACTGTATTTCTACTCTATTATCAATTTACTAAACAAATTAATATTAAAACATTGATAAACTATAATTTTGAAAGTTGTTATGATGATTGGAACAATATCATGGTTTATAAACATATGAAAATGAAAAGGTACAGTATACAGGATAAAATCAGATTTCTATTTAATTTTATCTTGTTTTCCTGGTGGTCTCTAGCGGTAACGTTGTTAAGCACACGTTGGCGACATACTCAAGATAATGCCATCTCACGTTGCTTTCAGAGCACCATATTGGATTACTACATTTGGCAGTGCTATTTACACTCTTCTGTGTTGTTTCTGTCACTCTACCACGTTTTTATTACTTTCACAAATATACGTACTGTAGGGGAAGTTATGTAATGGATTTAAAAATCAATGTTGACTGTTTTTGGGGTAGACTCAGTCCAAAAGGTGTTTTTTTTTTTTTTTAATAATGTCCGTTTGTCTGTCATATAGCACAATTCTTTACACCCAATAAATTAGGCCGAATTGAATTAAATTTGGTACGTGGATATATTTTAGCCATATCTGAAAATTTTTTCCCCCAATTTTTTCGAACTCAAGATTTCGGAACATCTGCCATAAGATAAAACACAATACTGTATTATAATTTTATCAAAAACGGCTGGAAAGATTTTCATAAAATGTTGCTCAAGGATAGCTTCTAAGCACCCAAACAAAACGTCACAAATTTATCCAAAATTGATTTGTTCATGAATCGGCAAAAAACCAAACAATCAAAAAAGCACCATAGGGTTGTTATAAAATTGTTGTCATAGGACGGATTTCATTAAAATTGTAGTGAAATGTGAAAATTAATGACCCAACCTGTGTGAAAAATCATAAGTAAAAAAGTAGTACAGTTAAATTAGGGCGTAGGAAATAATTTCCGTAAAAAAAAATCTGACCACTTTACTTTCAAAATATACAGAAATCGACAACAACTAACCAGGGCATAAGCAACAATTCCAATCAACCCATACCATAGTTTTATCCACAGGCTTCTGTCACTACATTCTACACATGATTACAATCAAGAAATGCATATACTGAAACACATTACCATTTCCAATGGTTACAATCATTGACAACATAACCCCCAAACACAGAAACAAACATAATATCGATACCCATACAGTGTCCAACACAGAAAAAGTTTTGTCATTGTCTTCGCGATGGAGCATGAAAAGTTAATTGTGTTAAGCAGTTTAGTTGTTTTGTGTACCGGTAATCAAGAGGATAAACAATACAGTAAAAAAAAAAAAAAAAAAATACAAAAAAAAAATACAAAAAACAATAATGCGAAATAAAAAAAGCAACAACGAGAAAACCAGTGTTCATGTTAATATCATTGTCTTTGTGATAGAACATGAAGAGTTAAAATAAATGTTAAACAATTTAGTTTTTTGTTTATTCAAGAGGATTAGCTATACAGTGTTTGGGAGGATAAACTTATAACACAAAAAAGCGAAAAAGAGAAAAAAGAGGTTGTATAGATAGAAATAGGAAGAACTATAAACAAATCTGGCAAGTTAAAAAAATGTCTCCACTTTTGTAGGTTTCAAATAAAGACAATATTATTATTAATCACACTGAAGCTAACTGCTTCATTAACAGCTATTACAATAAAGGCTTAAACAACGCTAAAACAGATTTCATCTTATGACATCAATTTTGATTTTCATCTTCATCCAACAATAGGCTATATCTTCATACACAGATCTTTAGTTGACAGATGGGAAAACATTTACACTTTCTGTGTGATATAAATAACCCCTGATTTCGTCGGAAGGTACACGCTACGATCTGTGTCGTGTCTGACCAGATAATACAATGGGTAAAGGTTGAAACATAACAGCTCTCTCCTGTGTTATTACGCGCAGCTTGGAAATTTCCAGATCTTGCTAATGTTGATTTCATGTTCAGAATGCAGTGTCTTATGGAGAGTCGTTGTGCTATCAGTCAGACCAAAAACATCAGGCACTGCCGACACGACAATGCGTGGCATGTACTTCGTAGGCGATCAATTGTTTCGTTTCTACCTGATACTAGCTATATTTAATTTAAAATTTATTTTTTCTTTATACCATCAAACGATTAAGAATGTGATTTCATTGGGTATGGTTAAAATGTTATAAATAAGACATTTACCCTGTGCTTTAGGCTTATTTAATAACAGGTGTTTATATTCATAATGTGAATGGAAAAACAATTAGTGCTATATGATCAAAATGAATTAATTTTTTTATTAATAAATATTTTGAAGTGAAACACAAATTAATTAATCTACAATACATCTTTATTTTATCTAATCAAATTTTCCAATACTGTACATAACTTTTTATTTAAATAGACTAGTTTCTAAAGTTGCAACAGGTATGAAATTTCATATTTGTTATCAATTTTGTTGTATAACATAAGGTTGTTTTATTTTACACGAATGTTTATATATTATTCCCTCGCTGTATTAAAATTATTTTAGTTATGCAAATGTTTTTGTTATTCATATAAAAAATTTTTTTTTAAGTTTTGACAATATGATATTAAAATTAAAAAATCAATACCTATTTTTCTTTTTTCAAAACATTGGTCTCCGATTTCCATGCATTTAATATTTTAAGTGTGTTTTTTAATTAGACTAATAAGTCCTAAAAAACATTAAAAACACAAAAATAAATTACATTTACAATGATAAAAATCTGTTTTTTTAACGATCAATGGAAGAATTTAAAATCCAACGTAACACCTGCAATCTGCCACGAGGACAATCCTTTTGACAGCACAGTTGATATGTTTACTCAGTTTATAGTAATGTTCAAAATTCCCATTTGAAATACATTGCTTATGGACTTTCCGTACTGCATTCTTAACGTGAATCAACAAAATGAGACAGGGGCGCGTTATGTAACCCGCACAACATTAATGTAACAAAGGTACCGGTAACCTAAATAGTAGGGGTGCGAAATGCTCAATTCCTCATAGAGGAATTGTATCCAAGAATATAGTTGTAGATCCTGCGAGAGTACCTTAGTCAACAAGTGAGATTATCATTGTAAACTTCGTGTGCGAATTTGACTATTAGATTTTTCTGAATTTTAATACGGTTCTATAGGAGTAAACGCTAGTCCTCATATCAATTTTGTTCCTTTGTTAATTTTTGTAGCTTACGTACAGCCGACAACGACGACGGTCGGAATTCACTTTTTGGTTTACTGTCGCCATGAAACCCGAAGATCAGTAAAAGATGGAAGTCGAATGTTTGCTTAAAAATGGAACAAATGATTTTGATATCATTGATACTTATAAATAAAAAAAATAATAATTTTTTTGCTAATAAATCTAAACAACAAATGAACTTAAATGTTACTCTAAAAAAAATGAGTGAAATATGTAAATTTTGTTGTTGGGTACTTACGTTAATTGGTTCACTTTGTACGATTGATTCAGCAACCAACTGACACAAAAGTTTCATCTTCACTGAACTCTGTAAGACACAACGAGAACCAGAATTAATTAAGAGAAATAGCATTACATTAAATTATTTCCAAGTTAGTATGTTTGTGCCATTCCCTTAGTTTAGAAACTGTTCTACAGCAGAAGGTAAAATTAATTATAAAATTGTAAACGGCACACTAACAATATTTATGGTAAAACTTACATGATATTAGTTTTTTTACATAATTAGGAAATTGTGTTAAAGTTTTATTAAATTTTTTTAAACCTCAAAAGTCAAGTTCAGTATTTATACAGTATGGTTCCAAGCTTCAGGATCTTAGTCCTCACATCAAAACTAATAAAAAAGTATATATAAACAAATTTCCTGAAATACTTAGTTTTCTATCTAGCTCCCCCATTTCGTATTTTTTACAAAAAAATCATATCTTTATAATGATCAATGATTTGAAATTGAAATTTAGCATGCTACCAGTGGTATTAACACCCAATTTACGAAAAATAAACAATCAATTTCCTCTATTCATTTCAAAATGGTAGCTATTTAAACTTTTTGACATGGAATATCTGAAAACCCGTTAACTTTACAGATTATTTACAGGAATCAGACATGAATTCAAAACTTTTTAATTCTTTTTGTACCTTAAAGTATAACTGAGTTATCGACAAAAACTGAAAACATTAATTCTTGGTAATTGTCTATAACACCCAAGATTAGCCTAAACCAAAATTTTTGTTTGAATTCTACAAATTTTTATTTTTAAATTTTTACCATAGCCTTAAAATAATAATCACATATTTTCAAACTCAGAAATGGCAGATATGTATTTAATAAACTGTATTGTGCGTAGCAACAGTCTAAACGCTAAAAGCTTTCCTAATTGAGTGCTACCTGTTTCTCCTTATTATTGGGTGTATCGATAACTCGGTTGTTTTTTAAGATACATGAACATTTTTCAGAATATTACACAAAAATTTGAGTTCTAGGCTAATTTTGAATGTTGTAGATAATTATCAAGATTAATGTGTTCAGTGTTTCGTCAATAACTCAGTTATTATTTGGTTTACAGAAAGAATAAACAAATATTTTGTTTGTCGTTAAAAAATAAAAACATTTTGTCTTTTGTAAATATTGTATAAAATTAACGGTTTTTCAGATAGTCGACTGAAAGTTAAAATAGTAAATTTACTCATTTTGATCAAAATGAAATTTTGATCAAAACCGTAAAACCCAATTTCGAGATAATCGTAATTTATGTTTTATTCTTTCGGCATCTACCCCCAAATTTTAATCTACCAAAAATATGAAAAAACTTTGTAATATATTGCCAAAATCCGCTCACAATCCAAATTTAATTAAACTTGGTCTACAGGTTTGGATTGTTATACGGCAAACGACAGACAGATATTATTCCAAAAATCACATTTTGGATATAGAAGACCTCAAAACGAATACATCCGTAAAAAACTTGACATATTTTTTATTCAGATACTTATTAATCATGAAAACGACAAGTTATATTAAAATAATATGAAATTAGGTTCTGCTACAAATAAAGTATAGTAGTGTGTTTTATTGTAAAACACAATTCCTAATAAATCCCCTGAAATATATTTTTGTCCATTGATGTCCTAAAATATTCACTTAATTCTGTATTTGTAAAATACACCTAGCTTAGAAAGTATAAATTCATAAATGATGTAATCAAATCATTTAAGGTTAGTTAAGTTTTCCAAGTTGTAATCCAATTATAATTCGAAGAGAATTGGTTCTTTTCAATTAAAAAAGAAAGTGTCAAACTAAAGGTTGGTATAATAAAAACTTTGACAATTTAAAGTAAGTACATTGGTATAAAACTATTAAAATATCTTAAGATATCAATAAGTTCTGAAGTTTTACATTTCAGATTATTATCATTTCAGTATACTTTTAAATTATACGTAAAATTAATTGGATTTTCCTTCTAAATAAATATTGAGCTTGACTTGTGGATGGTATACTTGATAGAATAAAATTTGAACACAAATTATACGTAGCCAATTACAAAGTATAGAGTATGTTTGGTAATCACGAAATATTTTTACCTCACGTTAGGCAACTTAAGGTTCAGATTTATTAAACTATCGTTCAATGTTAACAAAATAATGTTTATAAACTTCACTATTTCCAATTCATTTAAATATCATAATGTTGGATGTAACCAATGGTTATATGGTTGTGGTGTGATAACTCAAGAGTGAGGGCACTAAATATCTACGCTTACACTTGGATGAAAAATTATCATTTCGGCGTCATGTTTTTAACCTTGAAAAAATTTATTTATGTTCCTTAGAAAATGTGTTTTTGTGAACCATATTTGCCGGAACCGATACATAGGCAGGTTTAATTTGCACTTATAGACTTTGGATTGGCTCCCGTTCAAAAATTAATAATGCATGGAGTGGGACTTTACAGTATATATTGTAAACCAAACTTTAAAACATAAATGAGACAAAATTGTACCTAATATACATATCTTATAAAAACTCGTTAGTTGTAACTTGTAAAGCAAGTAACTGAGGATTCTGTCTTGGGAACATTAAACCTTACATTTTACTTTCTCATTCATGGGTTAAAAAATCGACATCGAAGTCCTTCAAGGCTAACTTTGGGTAAATGGTGTGTCCGAGATTCTCAGAAAGACCGGTGAACCATGTCGGGCGTGTTAAATAAGTATATTTCTTGAGGTGAGTTGACTTAGACTGCAGGCAGGCCTAGTTACGACCATTCATATTTTACTTTGTGTTGTGTGCAGTTGATTTTTAATTTGTGAATTGAGTCGTCGAAATTAATATAGTGTAATTCACTCTTTAAGAGTTCGTTATCCAAGAGTGTGTTGCATCAGGCAGGATTATGCGATTAATGGCCACATTTGGTACAAGGGTTCACGTTTTCGATGGTTACGTAACAAGATCTCCAAGTTAGAATTCCCCCCCCCCCTCCTAACCAATCTTATTATGTTGCAGATACATGGCAATGCTAGAGCCTAATTTAAGCTTAAATAAATATACCATGGTGTTGGACAATCTATTTAGTATAAAATCAATGTTAAGAAGGTAAATATGGAGTGTACATGCCGGTTGAATTTAGTGACGAAAAATTATGAAATCGTTTACTACCTACCATAATTTCAAAGAATTAGATTATATTTGAATTTGGAAGACACTTTTGAAGTACCAAAATACATTAGTTTAGTAGAAAATAAGAAATATAAAAATACAAAATCCAGCTCAGGTGCTTATGGTAGCGATTTAGTAATGAAATCGTGTTGTACATACTTCATTTTGAAACAATTGAATCATCTTTTACCTGGAAATACCCTTTTGAATATCAAAATCCAATATTTCTGTCAAAAAAGCAATTTACAAGTTTGCATTAGATGTTCAGAATACGCAATGAATCTATGAGTCTAGGTTTCATAAGTCAACCATGGATAATAGAATAGCGGGTTGTTAGAGTATATGCACATTAACTTCTAGCAACAGGTAAATATTACTATGCTGTATGATTTCACAATCATATGAACTAGGTCTCGGCAGGTCAATAAGTATATATAGTCACCTAACCACAGACCTAATAAAACAAATAGATTTAGGAAGGTAACTATATATATAACCTCACCAGACTTAATAAAGCAATTACTGGTTACCATGTACAATATAATTTGTAAAAAAGACATACACTGACTTGACTATCGTTCTCATAATATAAACATCGAGTGATGAGACATTCACTAACCTGACAAACGTAGTAATATGGATGAATGTACACATATGTCGTAAACCTAAACTCACCTGGAATTCTGGTTTTTAGAATTGTCATTTTCTACTAAACTAATTTATTTTGGTACTTCAAAAGTGTCTTCCAAAATCAAATATGATCTAATTCTTTCATTTAAAGGTAAGTAATAAACGATTTCATGATTTTCGGCACTAAATTCAACTGGCATGTACACCCCATAATTAACGTTAAAACTATGTGACAAAAAAAAATGGTACACAATTATTCCGTAGTAGATTGTTCGTGCACATTTGGCACTACAACGGAACTGTTTCATATTATAAACGGAATGGTTAACAAACAATAACATAAAATTAAATTGTAGACAAGATACAACAAAACCCAAGCAGAACAAAAAACAAATGTGTAACAACTTACAATTCGAGAGAGAGAATTAATTTGAACCAAAAGCCAATCAGGACAATCTCCATCTCCGCAGAATTTAAATCTCTGTAACAAAAATATAATATCACATGATGGTATTTAATAGACATAATACCGTGTGGACCATAAGTCAGTTGAAGATTGATTTTCTACAACTTTTTATTCTACAGCATACTGTATTGTTTTCAATTGAGATTATTTTCATATCAGTGTAGGGGAAGCTTTGAAAAATGAACTGAAAACTATCTGTAGAAAAGTGAGTATTTTTACTCAATGTTTGTGGAAATGTGACCATAGTTGCAATTGTGCAATTTATTTATTTATGGAGCGTTTCCAGATTGTATAACATCATCACTCAAGGTATTCATAAATTGAACAAGAGGTTTGAGCAAACTGGATCCGTAGGCGATTTTCTTCATTCTGGTAGGCCAGTTTTTGTTACTATAGAAGAAAACTTGGGACGTTGTATGTAGCCTACAATGACTTACAAAGTCCACAAGAAAAACCTCCTTAGAGTATGACATCTCTAGAAGTCTCCGATGAACATTGTAAAAGTTAAGCATACAGGCCTTGTTTACATTGTGAGGTCGATTATAATATGCTCATGGAATTCTATGAGTGGTACATCATCTGTCAAGAAACCGAATAACTTTTATAAAAACATTCTGTGGATTGATGAAGCTACATTTAAGATGAATGGATACGTGAATAGACACAACTGTGTATACTGGGCATCTGATTACCCACATCTGGATTTTATAAAAACTTCATATATGTGAGACCCACTAGAACCGAGACTATTGGAGACAGTTTTGTATACTTACAAGTGTCACAACTTACAGGATCAGATTTTATAGAAATATATGTAAACGTTCAGCAAATTTTTTCGAATTCGCCTTAGTTTAGTCGCAATCCGCCATTTAGTTTTTTTTTTTTACAAAAATTCACTATAACTCTAGAAATAGAAAACATATTTAGTTCAAACTTAATCTGTCCAGAGAAAACCGACAACTGTTACAGAAGACACTGTAATAACTGCAAAGATAACACTCTGCCTTACATGGAATTTACCTCAGAAAAAGTAGTAGAAATGAAAAAATGGTTGCATAAGAATGAAATCAGGATAAGTATGAAAACAAAAAAAAAAGAATGGCTTCCGTGTCATTAGCGTGGATGTGTAAATTTTAAAAAAGTAAAAAAAGTGCAAAATAGTTAAAATTCAGCTTGATTTGATGTTTTTTAATGATCCTTGGGTAATTTCCTGTAAAAAAAATATATATAATAAATTGTTTATCATTTTAAATGTTTAGTCGTTTTATTGTTCCAAATGTTGCCCAATTTGTAGAATCACCCATAAACATTTTCTAATGATTTACAAGTGTATCAAACACAGACTTTATTTTTATAATTTTCAAAATGGCGACCGTTTAAAAAGTTTTAACGTCGAATATATACGAAAACTGTTAACTTTAAAAAAAACCGCAATTTTGAATGTTAACAAATAAAGTATTTGAGTCTGGTAACATACAAAATGCTTATAGCAAATTGGAACTCAATATCGTATCTATTTCTAAAGTTACAGTGATTTTTTGAAAAAAACAAAAATGCTGGATTGCGACTAAACTAAGGCGAATTAGAAAAAAGTTACTGAACAACTTTTATTTATTTGTATATGTAGAATCCGGATCCTGTAAAGCGCGTTAATATTTTTTATGACATCCTGTACACAATGCCGTTAGGTCCTAGCCAACCTCAAAAACTAGTGATATAGAAAATTAGGAAATTCAGACTCCTTGATCTATAGATACAATTTAACATATCCTACAAGGATTAAGAAAATAACTTTTGTCTACAGTTGTTGACAAAGTGGCATTTTGTTCATTTAAATTAGTTTGCAAAACAGCTGATTTCTCAACAGTTTCACTTTGCCCACTACTTTGCATACTACTTTGCTCACTCCGAATGGCAACCGAACAAAACGAAATTTAGGTTAATTTTATTTGAATTGATTTATAATATACAGGAAATGTCTCGTATGTAGGTTAGATTAATAAAATTCTTACATGTAAAATAACATAAATAAACAACAAAACAATGTTTTAAAGTTGAAAAAGGAAGCAATTATTCACGAAGATGATTGACAGTGTATGTACACGGAGATTATTTTTCGTTTGCCGAGTTTTGAAGTTGGCAATCCCATTTCCTCAACAATACACCTAAGTTATGTGTAATATTCATAAATAACCTCAATTTTGACGTGAGAACTTCTACTCAGTGTTGATATGTTGTTTAGCACTACTACTATATTTTGTGTAGTTAGTTTTAAAATATGGATAGTTCAGATTTTAAAATAATCTGAAAAATAAGAAAAATGTGGATATTAAAGATCGAATTTTAATTGATTGTTTGTTTGAACACTATTGTATTAAATGAATGTTTTATTAAATTGTGTTACTGTTGAAGTATGTTTTTTATTTGTCACAAAATAACAACTGTAGACAAAGTATAATGTGCAATTCGTGAGCAAAGTGTCTTTTTTAAACTCGATAAAATTGACGCACTTTCTCTCGTTTAAAAAAGTGCCACTTTGCTCACTAGTTGCACAAATAACTATTGGACATAACACTTAGAGGATCTGCTTTATGGGGCTTAGTAAAGAGCATGATGGCATCAATCAACATTTTTTTAATAAAACTGTGATGGACCGCGAGATGTTTCGTCTTTTAACAACAAAACAATGTCTTCGTATCTCTAACGTCACATTTCATTAATTTTAATTCAGAAAATAAAATCTAAGAGCGGGAAAACATGGAGATTATTAACGTCGATTACTCTCTTATAAACAAAATATGTCAATTTGTTTAACTTTTGGACAATAAAGTACAATTGAGAGAAGTTCAATCAATTATTTTTAGTCAAGATTTACATTCATGCATTGCAGACTGTTAATGATACGTACCATGATACAAACCACCGACTGGAACAATGATCTTCTCTGTTACAGTTAATCTGAAACATTCATTCAATCTCATTAATGGAAAAATAAAACAATTTTATATCTACTTAGGAAAATTACTTGCGGAGTTGTTTCACAAAATACAGATTTAATAAGGAAAGAAACTGTGTTTGAACAATGAAATTAATTTTGTTCTTTAGGTTTTACGAGAACATATTTAAGTAAAGCAAAAGTTGTGCTGTCTTGGGCGGCGTAAATATAATTAATTTTCATAGAAAAGTGTAAGAAGATGATTTAATGTTTACTTTCACGTATAAGTAGTATAGAGAAAGTTATAATACAGATGTCGAGTTTTGATGTCCTCTAAGTCCGATTTTTGGAATAGTGAGTGTTGCTCAGTGTTCTGCGCGGGGACTGATTTTAATCAAATTTATTTGAAACATTTTTTTCAAAACTCAAAATTTGCTACCATAAAAAAAACACAAAATTTCTCAACTGACAACAGTTTTGAGAAAATTTTGATCAAGTACAGTCTCTAAGGAGCAAAACAAAAGAAGCCTTTGTTGTTTCAAAGGGAAAATTTTTCGGTTATCATCTCTTTATAAAGAAGAAAGAAAAAAACATACAATAAAGACTCCTAGCCTTTGAACACTCTAATAGCATCAGGGTCGAGGAAGAACAAGAGTTGGCCTCTTGTTGACCTCACCCAACACTACATGAAAAAAAGTTTTGGACAAGAGAAACCTGACTGTAAGGAAAGGGATCTATGTCACGACTTCATGAAAAAAAGAACAAGAGTTGGTTTAGAGAGATCTCATTAGAATGAGAGAGATCTAACCCAATACTACATGAAAAAATAACAAAAGTTGGTCAAGAGAGACCTGGTTGGAAAGAGAGGGATCTAACCTAAGACTAAATGAAAAAAGAACAAGGGTTGGTCAAGAGAGACCTGGTTGGAAAGAGAGGGATCTAACATAAGACTAAATGAAAAAAGAACAAGGGTTGGTCAAGAGAGACCTGGTTGGAAAGAGAGGGATCTAACCTAAGACTAAATGAAAAATGAACAAGGGTTGGTCAAGAGAGACCTGGTTGGAAAGAGAGGGATCTAACCCAAGACTACATGAAAAAAAGAACAAGAGTTGGTCAAGAGAGACCTGGTTGGAAAGAGAGGGATCTAACCCAAGACTACACGAAAAAAAGAACAAGAGTTGGTCAAGAGAGACCTGGTTAGAAAGAGAGGGATCTAACCCAAGACTACATGAAAAAAAGAACAAGAGTTGGTCAAGAGAGACCTGATTGGAAAGAGAGGGATCTAACCCAAGACTCCATTAAGATGGTCAGGAAAGAACAAGACTTGGTTATGAGAGACCTGGTTGTAATAGTCCGTATTCATTATTAAGATGGTCGGAAAAGAACAAGAGTTGGTCAAGAGAGACCTGATTGTAAAGAGAGTGATCTAACCCAAGACATTAAGATGGTCGGAAAAGAACAAGAGTTGGTCAAGAGAGACCTGATTGGAAAGAGAGGGATCTAACCGAAGACTCCATTAGGATGGTCGGAAAAGAACAAGAGTTGGTCAAGAGAGACCTGATTGGAAAGAGAGTGATCTAACCCAAGACATTAAGATGGTCGGAAAAGAACAAGAGTTGGTCAAGATAGACCTGATTGGAAAGACAGTGATCTAACCCAAGACATTAAGATGGTCGGAAAAGAACAAGAGTTGGTCAAGAGAGACCTGATTGGAAAGAGAGGGATCTAACCCAAGACATTAAGATGGTCGGAAAAGAACAAGAGTTGGTCAAGAGAAACCTGATTGGAAAGAGAGTGATCTAACCCAAGACATTAAGATGGTCGGAAAAGAACAAGAGTTGGTCAAGAGAGACCTGATTGGAAAGAGAGTGATCTAACCCAAGACATTAAGATGGTCGGAAAAGAACAAGAGTTGGTCAAGAGAGACCTGATTGGAAAGAGAGTGATCTAACCCAAGACTCCATTAAGATGGTCGGAAAAGAACAAGAGTTGGTCAAGATAGACCTGATTGGAAAGAGAGTGATCTAACCCAAGACATTAAGATGGTCGGAAAAGAACAAGAGTTGGTCAAGAGAGACCTGATTGGAAAGAGAGGGATCTAACACAAGACTCCATTAAGATGGTCGGAAAAGAACAAGAGTTGGTCAAGAGATACCTAGTTAGAAAGAGAGTGATCTAACCCAAGACATTAAGATGGTCGGAAAAGAACAAGAGTTGGTCAAGAGAGACCTGATTGGAAAGAGAGGGATCTAACCCAAGACTCCATTAAGATGGTCGGAAAAGAACAAGAGTTGGTCAAGAGAGACCTGATTCGAAAGAGAGTGATCTAACCCAAGACATTAAGATGGTCGTAAAAGAACAAGAGTTGGTCAAGATAGACCTGATTGGAAAGAGAGGGATCTAACCCAAGACTAAGAACAAAGTTAGGGTGCCTCGAGATTTCTATCCCCGTACTCAGTATAATGAGTTGCTAAGGGTTATTACATACCTTAACATTGCACACAAACTGTATTAATATAACTTGGCCCAATTTTAAGATAATAAGAGAAACTGTGTTGAAACAGATTGGGTCCTCGGGATTGCCAAGCCATTTGAGGCATACTAAATTAAAAAATTCTCAAAAAATGGAAGTTAATAAGTTATTGGTAAAAAAAAAACGCTGGATTAGTTTATGAGGCTGTTATGTTACAACAACCCAACAGAAAATGAGAGGTTTTCTTCTTCACACGAAATTGATCAAAAAGTATGTTTTAATTTCAAAGTGCTAGTTCTCGTGTAAAGGAGATACTTTACAATGATATAGTATATCAGAGGTGTATCAATATTATATCCAAGAATGTATAACAATAGAAGCCGACCCCTACTCGATAACCTTACATTAATATCGTTATCACATGTGATGCAAGAATATTGTAACAGTGTCACTACAATGGACCTAGATGTGGGAATAAGAAATTAGTAAAGATCATGTTTCTTACAGCACATTCATGGACTTCGTGATCATTAAAATATAAAATATTTAAAAATTGAACCGTAATATTTTTGTACTTGCTATTTTGCACACAGGTATAAATTTGGTATAATATGGTTTATTCGGACATTTGGCATCATTTGTGTATAGAAATTATTATACGACGTTTCGAGAGTATAAATCTACTCTCGTTATCAAGTGTGAAACTAAAACATAAAAGAGTAATTTATTTATATTTGACTGTCAAATTTAATAACATTTTAATTCAATACAGTAAAAGTTCTAAAACAGGTGTCATTGTCAAAAACAAATTTTACATTAATACAAAACAAATATATACAACACTCACACTAACATTAGATATACAAATTCAAAACATTTATATTTTAATGTTGTTAAAGGGGAAATATCTCGCAATCATCATTGAGGTGTCGTAGGGTTGGCTCGACATATTGGCCGCCCCAGTCAATAGCAATCACTTCCTGGAAATGTGAACGGATCAGGTACCAGTCGGGCGGGTATAGATTAGGTTAGGTTAGGAAGTATGGTCATCGCAATCATAAAGCCCATCGACAATATGACACATCATCGAATTGGATACTTAAATAAACTTCAAAAGTGCCTTATGAGTTCAGAATAGTTATGATTGGTATTGTGCTTTCTGTTAGTTTTAAAGGATACCAGGTTAGCCAAGACCCGAGAATAACAAGTCATACTATTCTGACAGACGACGAACCTCGTCACTTGAGTGTCGCTCTTCGGCTGACCGAACAAACAAACACCTCTAATTCCAAGAAGGGTTGCTCATTAAGCAGGAGTTTGAACAGATGACCCTAGTCAATGACTACATAAATACTATAAGACACGACATGGCCATGTTAAATATTCTACGCTTATTCTTGAGTTGACCAATACCCGCTAGGTCGCTCTGCTAGAGAATCTGAAGTTGATGTGACTGGCGCTTGGTGGCTCTACGGTCAAACAATGTTTCAGGCGGGTAAGAGAAAACGCACTGATGCCACATATGGGACCAGAGATGCGAGGGAAGGTCGAGAATCGCTTATCTTAGCGCACGAACTGACAACACTGACTATGCTGATGGAAGTAAGTGAGAAGGTTTGTGAGAGAGAGGTCAACAGTTGTACAGTCTCAACCAAGTGGGATGCGTACAGTCAAGTACCTGCTGCTAGCGCTTTCTGATAGCTGTGTGTCAAACTTGTGACGAACAGCACCCGTAAAGCGTAGACTATTTCCCTATCCTATGTCGTGTCTTATAGTATTTATGTAGTCATTGCCCTAGTTCCTCAAAGTGTCGAGTCAACCCCACGTAATCATCATTGTCTTACAAAAAAAGGGAGGAAAGATCAGACCTTTAAGGCTAAACATCCCAGGATTAGGTACAAATTCTGCCACCACGGCGCAGCACCAAAATGGAGTCATTTTGAATTAATGTTTATTGGTGGAATTTTCGTCCGATTTTTATTTGAAAAACTGATTTGTAAACAGAATAATATTACAATTTACGCTACGTAAGCCTAATTTTAATTAAGTTATTGGTTAAAAAAATAATAATAAGATCTTCATGTTAAAAAAAGAAATATGCAAATCGCAGGTAGTCATTTTGTAGACAATATTTTTTAATTAATTTTACACTTTTAATATTTAAAATCGCCCGAGTGGTTAAATCGGTATCATGTTTTATACATTTAAAATAATTCCTCTTAGGGGTATGAGGGCGCGGGAGACACGAAACACTTGCAGGGCCGAGGTGACTCACTGTGGCACCCCCCACCACGTCGCTCGTCTTACAATATTTGTGCTGGATGACTACTTTCCCGCCCTTCCACTCATGTGCTCTCGGTTATTAGTTACCGTGATTCTTCTTAGGGATTTGTTTCGTCGTCTGTTTATAATTTTTATTGGAAACGTTATTTTGTTAAACTTTTATGTTCTCCATGGATTGCCCAGGAACAACCAAATCTAAAAAAACAGATTCCTCTTGAGGGATTCAATGGCGAAATATCAAGGGCCAAATAGCCTAAACGATGGAACATAGATCCTTGTAAAAATGTTTCGTATATTAAATAGAAAGTCATTTGATCTGTTATCGTCTAAAGCTAGATTCGTGGAATCTATCAAGTATCAATTCGTGGAAGTGTCCGCTTCGCACAATAACAGTATCACTAATAATATTTGTGTGAATTCTTTGTAATTATTGTGTTTCGTTTTACATCCACCATTTTAGAGCATTTTAAAATTAAGAATCAAGACACCGCGATACTCGAACATACAATTATTTTATCCGTTCAACAATTCCCAAAATATACACAATTTAATAAACCCGCGTACATTAGCGTTTGCATTTTATTGAAATGCGATGACACGCCTTTATTAAATCATTTGTATCTCGAAAACTACTGAACGGATTTGAAATATCAAAACATTTTTGAATTCACAATTAAATTCCATCAACAGTTGTTAACACAAGTTATACATGATTAACCATGCCTTGTTGCATAACAACCCCATAATAACTAAAAAACAAACAATAAAAAGAATCCAGTATATTATTGAACTATAGACTATATTTATGTGTATAAATAAACATATATAAACATGATATATGTTATAATTGTGTAACATATTTATAAAATTTTCCATTCTAAACCTTGAAATAACATCTCAACCTTCTATTGTCATTGCCAATTGAACTGTATAATATTTAATTGTATAAAGTAAAAATAACATCACAACATTTCCTTCGAAGACATCACATTTTTGAATCAGAGAATTTGTTCATTCTATTACCACTTGTGAAGAATAACTGGGAATAAAAAACATTTCATATATCATTTAAAAATATAAATGAAATACATTTTCATTTTCATTGGATGTTTAGAAATAAGGAGTACAAGTAGGATGGGTTGAATTAAAATTAATGCAATTTTATAATAAGTTGTACTAAGTAAAATGTAATGATCGTTGAATTTACTCTAAAACAATTAATATTTTTAATAAAACTGTACATTGTTTCTGGGAAGAATATGAACAGTAATATATTACTATTCCAAAAACCCAAAACTATTCCATATTATGGATTTTTAATACATCTTTTATTTCATTTCAGTTTGTAAACAAAGTTTCCAATATAAATTAGTCTCCTAGATAAATTACTACGTAACCATTCGTAATTGATTAATTCATACATAAAATATATAACAAAATTTTTAATAAAGACAATTTTCCTCTTTAAAACTAGTGATATATATTATTTAAAAATCTGAGACAAATTTATATCTGATATACAAACACTTTTCGACGTAGTCAAAACAGATTAATAGTTTTTACATTTCATATAAAAGGTAGAACTCTTTAAATGGAGTAATTATTTAGAATGGCGAATAACTTATGTAATTTATAATATATATTGCACACATTCAAATAACGCAAAGAAGCAACAAGTATACAACCACATCTAAGAAATTGAAATGGACAAACGGACTGAACTCTAAGTTTATGAAAGGTGCTGCCATCAGCTAGTATAAGTTCTGCTAATTGTTAAGCAGCTATTTCTAGTTGTTAGGAGTGCTCTGCAACTGCTAACGTTCGTTAGCTGCTTGGAATTAGCTGCTTTGCTAATTAGCACCACATCACTACAGGAGGGACCTCGCGTTAGAGCGGCTGGGCAGTATGGCGGTGCGCCACGCGGAAGGGGGGCGCGGGGCGTGAGAGAAATAATGATAGTATATTTAAAACACGATTCCGATAGGACCATTTGACCGATTTCATATCTGAAAACGGCAAAATTCATTTAAAATTATTATTTAAAAAATGACTACCTGCGATTAAAAATAATGATAATAATAATAATATTTTTGCTCAACAACTTTTTTATAAAAAAATCTAAAAAAGTTTCACCTTCGTAGCGTAAATATTTTATTGATATTATTTACAAAATATTTTACAAAACAAAAATCGGACAATAATTACGCAAATTATCAGTAATGCAATTTTGCCGCAGAGGTGCTGCTATCTAGCGGGCCAGAAACACAACTTTTTCAGGGATGTTTAGCCTTAACCTTGGCATACTCTAATACTGTCAACGCCGAAATAGAAGAAGAGTTGGTCGAGAGAAACCTGATAGGAAAGATGTTTAAGTGCTATTTAACCCAAGACTACATGAAGATAGGAATTGCCAAGCCTGTACTCACTAAAGTGAGACTCTGAGGGGATAAAACATAACATTTGAATTTTACTTATTTATAAAAACAAACTGCATAACATTATCACTACTACAATATGCTTTTTGAAACCAATAACGTGTTTCCTTAATATTTTTAATGTGACTGAGATGCTTAAGTCAATCTCAGCCACAGAGCATTAAATTTAAATATAGTAAACATCCCAAGTGATATTGAGGCAGTTGAAGCCAGGATCTGCCATCTTGGTTAGAGCGAATTATTCAAATATCGTGCTGTGCACAGTACACACGATAAAGAAAGCACTTATAATGTAAGATACTCATGGATACAGTCGAAAGAAAATAACGCATACGCGCACAAAGCCCGATTTCTAGACGGGTGAAGCCGGCGGGCAAAGCTAGTATGAAATAAAAGTAAAATGCATATCAGAAACTATTTTCCTTTAACATTGGTATAATATCTCTGGTTTTAAAATTATTTGATAATGATGAATTGATATTATTAATATGTTTTAATGTTAGTTTTCATAGGCCTTAGTTCCTGTCTTAGTTTACAGTTTTAGTTTAAGTCTCCAATATGCACTAAGCTATTATGTTGGTGTTTTTTACATTTTTTATTACCTAGGTTTACATTTGATAACGGGAGTTGATTTTACTCTCGAAACGTCATGCATTAGTTTTTATATGTAATTAATCCGATTAAACAATATAAATAATAATTTTATTAACAGGGAATATTCTCACGTCCTATTTAGGCACTTGATGAAAAATTAAACAATAAATTGTACAAATTCTACAGTAAAACCTTTATTTTATAAATTCTAATCCAAATCAACTACTACCTGATTTAAATTGGCGTGAACTAATAAGACTAATTGAACTAATGATTGGACGTCTTAATAGCACGTCAGCCAATGATAGGAAGGAAGTTTATGCGACACTCTTGAATCTAGTATGGGCTGTAATGGCTTATAAAGGACTGGATTAAATGGTTTACAATAATAAGCTGGCTCAGAACAAGCAATCTCCGGTTGGTGGAAGCAATGCGAATCGAGCGACAGGCGTGAAATATGAAACACTCCGCTGTCTTCCAGTGTCTTCACATGATGGTAACGTCCGATAATTAAAAAAAAAAAATCTAGTTTTATTTATGAAAACATTGTACACACTTTCTGAATCAGTCATCTCCAAAAACCAAATTAAAACTAATCGTCACAATAAAGTTCGTTCTGTTAATCAAAAAGTGAAAATTAACTATGAACGCCGTGTTTGAAAAAAATATTTGTATACAGAGTCTCATACGTTTTCGGATTGTATACACCAAAAGGAACAACAAATGTTCAGTAATTTATTTTCTAATTCTCTTTCGTTTATTAAAAAAAAAAAGTTAATTTTACAAAGAATTAAAAGATACAAAAAATATATATATTTTTTAAATTTCTTTTTCTGTACGTCAAAGTTATAGACAAAAGCTGGAAACATTCCTTTTTGGTAAATCTGTACCATGTGATCGAAAGGATTGTTCGAGCGTATAACGCAGTCTATGGAAGATCAGTTCGAACATTGAGTTTAAAATGAACACATGTTCTTTACTATAAAAATTAACACTTTTAAAATTTTCAAAAAATAAATTTAGACAATTACATTTTAAAAATTTTGATTTATAATGAGAGTTTCAATGTTGTGCGTTTATTTTTATAAATACAAAATCATTGAAATAAACACATGCTATAAAACAGTTTACTTCCTAACTTGCCTCAACTGTAGTGTTTTACAAACATTTTAATACATTATTACATACATCCAATTGAAAAACTATTTTGAAATGGTTAAGGATAACATTTTTTGTTTTGGTATATTTATGATTAATGAATTTTATTATTGTTAACAATAATTATCGTAACTCAAAAAACATTTCAGTTCTAGGCTAATCTTCGGTGTTGCAGACAATTACCAAGAAATAATATTGTTCGTTTTTAATAACTCGGTTATTCTTTGATGTTTGAAAAGGGGTGCAGAGTTGCAGGCCTCCAATTTAGGCTCAGGCTGCAATTTACGCCCTCAGCAATAACAAACCTACTGACTGCCTCAACACCCTGAACTACCGCAGGAAACTGGCCAACCTCATTGATCCCCCGATGGAACGTCAGCCTTCAGTGGGTCCACAGCCACGGCGGTCTTCCAGGCAACGAAAAAGCAGACGAAATGGCAAAGAAAGAGCAACCTGAGATTCTCCAAACCCTCCAAGCAGCAAGAAGCCAAATTGATTACCACCATATCTAGATACACTAAGAACCTCCTAAAAGGCTTAAGTATATGCAAAATGTGGGAGAACCTTGCGACCCCCAGGGCACATGCCTGCTGATCTGAAGAGAAGTGAAGCTGTTGCAAGGTTCCGTCTGGAAACTGGGCACGACTACCTGCAGGCCCACCTACACCGCCTTGGCTTGGCTGACTCAGACATATGCCCTCTCTGCTCAACCGGAATCATGGTGGGAAGTCACCTCCTCATCTGTCTCAAACTCAACCATCTTCCTGACGATCTCACAATGCGATACTGGGAGGCTCGGCGTCAAATGGCACAACCGCCACCGACGGGCGTTGGCTAAAGTAAAGTAAGTAAGTTGATGTTTGAAAAAATTAAAAAAAACTTTTTTGTTGTTAAAAAAGAAAAATATTTTGTATCTTGTAAATTATTTGTAAAATTAAGGGTTTTGAGATATTATACTCAAACGGTAATCATTTATAGTGCGTATACGAAAAATTAACTTAATTACTTAACTGTTTCCAAGTTTATTTGTAAAAATACAAAATGGCGTATAACGGCTAAACAAAGGTGAATTAGAAAATATTTTACTAATAATGTTTTGTTCATTTTGTTGTGTAGAATCCGAAAATATTAGGTTTTTTGTAACACCTTAACACTTATTTAAATTAATGGCTAAATTTGCTTTGTTTATGCTATAAACCACGTAAATCGTATTTCATCAAAATTTAATTTTAAATAACTGCGCTCAAAGTCCATTGTGTGTGTGTGTGCCAATTATTGCTTGCTGATTATACCATATCAGCTCGATTACAAATACGACTTACGCCCAGGATGAGTTTATGACACAAGCGAAGTAATCCGTTTCTTGCCGTACTTTGTGTAGTGTAGGACCTATGTGTGGTGGTTTGATCTGTCCCGTTCATATTTAGTCTTAATTTAGGCCTAGTTTTAGGCTTGAGTTTTTTCTTAAGTTATAGATTTAGTTTTAGTTTCTAACATATGTACTAGGCTCTGTTGTGTTTTTCTCTTTTATGCTCTACTTTTACACTTGATAACGAAAGTTGATTTATACTCTCGAAACGTCGTGTATTAATTATACAAAAATGATGGCAAAGTCTGACTAAACCATATTAATAAGATGAACAATCCATCTTTATCAAATAGCTTTAAAACCAGAAGCGAAGCAAGCTTTTATCTTTTTTTTAAATATATAGACTACACGGAGTCTAAACGGAGTGTATAGATGTTAAATATATTTTTCGTACGACGAAGTGAATGGTTCATTTGCATTTTTATGATTGACAAGTAGTGAAATAACATATACAAATTAGTTTTTGTTTAGTTTTGGGAATGGGTAAGTAAGAAAGTATGTGTAATTTTTTGCACAGTTTATTTCAGTCTATTTTTTAAGTTCAAACAATGTTGACAGATTTCGTCATAGTTTTTAGACAATTTAAAATGATACGTCATTGATTTGGTCTAACCTGAAACTAAATTGTGATAAGTGTTTTTATTGATGTATAATTTGTATAGAGAAGGCAACTGGTTTTCAAGGATTAATTGTTACTAGATAAGTAATTGGCGTTTTTTGGAGCTTAGACAAAGCTTACACAAATCCAAATGTATTTAAGTAACAGAAATCCAAGTGTCTAGTGTTGTAATCTGACAGTTTTTACAAATTAAAGAAATCACAACCGACAAGCTCTGCACTCAGGAGTAAGTTAGTTAATATGCTATAATTGGACTTGTGTTAACTATAAACAATGTGACATTTTCTTCTTTTTTCTCATGCATCATCAGGAATTGTCGGTCGATCTCGACCATCGTTTTGTGGGTCTCATCTCCACTTAGGAACACCCCTTCTTCATAAGTTACTCCATCATGGATCACTCAATTACAATATCTTCAAAGTGGCCCCTTTTTTATAATCTTCTTTTTCCCTAGAGAATAACAAATTACATTACTCTCTCTTACCTTGGAGTGTTTGCTACTCAAAGGCAGCCATCAAGTTGCAGTAGGTGTCGACTTCGAACATCTTTTCAAAATGTCCTCATAAGTGATCTCTCTCACATCCTCCTGCAGCCTCCGTCGTTTCAACTGATCATCTTCTATACTGGAAGACAGTGTATACTAATCAGCGTCTAATTCACCCGTTCTGTTCAGTTACTTAACAAATAGCCCGTGACCTGTAAGAATTTCAATTATGAAGTAATTCACCTCGTTATGACTCCTCCCGGTCCACTCATTTAGGTCACTGCCTAGTCTTGTCATCCAGCTACCTCTGGTTTCGTAGTTTCATCAGTCCTGCCTGTAGTGTGAAAGTGTTCGCCCTACCTTTTTTCTGCGATACATTCTTCAGGAACAGCTGTTATTCTACAGCCAGTAGATTTATCGGAATGATTCCCGCAATCTACAGGGTCAGAAACAGTTCTATGACAATGGCGATTCGCGTAACTCGTTTTCTTTCCACTTATACCCTTCATATGTCCTTCTATTGTAGACCTTCCACATCCCGTTCGACAAGAACAGTCACAATGTCGCCAGCATATACCACTATAAATTTTATACTTTGCAATGAGATATCCATTCGGAAAATCTCATCGTAGCCCAGATTCCGGAACCTCCAAACTCCAAGGCTGCTTCCGCTGAACTTCTCTCTATTTTGGTCTCTCTTTCGTATTTCAGAAAAATTCTCTGTCCCTCAGATAATTTAAAGAACAATGTGGTTACCATATCTTACATTACTGTATTGATAGTTGGGGATCAGCGTATCTCAGTTGGCAGAGCGTGTGTGTATATCGTTAAAGTTCCAACTAATGAACCGAAAGCAAGTTCAAGTCCTTTGTGATGTATTGCGTTTTTCTATACTCCGTCTATTACAGTTAAAAACAAAAGTGATAGAAGTTTTAATCTAAATAAAGAGTTTAGCGAATTTATATAGGCCTAATGCACAGAATTTCTCACTCTCACATCCAAGAGCCAAAGAAAAACCAATCGATACATTTTTCCTCAACAAAAATGACAGTTAGTTGTCAATTAATAAGCTTCTCTCTTAATACTTACCAAACCCTTGTCCCTTAATCCGATTTACTGAAATTCTTAATTTTACATATTCCAAATGACATAACGGGCTTTGAATAGCCCTGTATCAAATTACATAAATTGATCACTCGTTGCGCTCCTGTCGGCTGACAGCCCTGGCAAGCCTTGAGCTATATATATGAAAAAGGTTCTGTGAAAAAAGACCACCCCTTGTTACGCTTATGTTAACAACTCGGGTTTCACAGTCATTCCAATATCAAATTTTTTTTACAGGTCAGAATTCGAAATTACAATTTCGCAGTAACTTTTCTTCTCGTAGGGTTTCTATCCCAAGAAAATTTAAATAAGCAAATATTTAACTAATTTAGAGTATTTCTAGATACTCAGTCAAAAGATAAGTCACACCATGTTTAATTTTTAAAACATAGGCTATGTTATTTTATTTATAATTTTAAATTACTAATTTTAAATAATATGTGATAGGATATTCACAAAATTGTTGGCAAATTTTTTGCGAATAAATGCATTTTAATATATTCCATGTCCAAAAAAGTGGTTATTGGGATGATGTCTATCTGTCGTCTGTAACGTGCTCTATAATAAACATGTTTAACGAATCAAATTTTTTAAGTAAGGATATTTTGATCACATATCGGGACGTTTATAATTTTTGTATACTCAAAATTTGGAGGCAGCTGCCATATGAATAACAGAAAATTACCATTTAAAAAAAATCGTTCATGCGTCTAAGGACGCAAACAAAAATTTTCCGATTTCGTTTTAAATTTAGTGGTGTGAAAATTAATGACCCACACCCGTGGAAAATTTAAATTTTCCGATTTCGTTTTAAATTTAGTGGTGTGAAAATTAATGACCCACACCCATGTACAGTTTAAAAATAATTGGCATACAAACAAAATGAACCGTCATTTAAAGCCACATTATAATAGAATACAATATACGCTGTATACGCGCTTATGACTTAAGTTTAGGCCATTATTTATACAAATTAATATATTTTTTCAAGGCCAACGTACATGGCTCGTTTTCACTGTTACTGAACCAATTTTTTAGTAACGATTAATGTTTATTGAGTTTTGTGGATGAATGTTTTAGCATAATTTATTATTGATGATTATTGATTTATTCATTATGAAAAAAATAATAACTCAATCATGACATAGGCCTACTATATTTAATTTTTTTTTCTCTTTTCTGTTTACGTACAAATTACGATAGAAATTTGTCAGAAATCTATTCCATAGTTTTTTCCAATGAATTGTGGAGGATACAAGTTAGTTATTTTTTACTATTTATAGCCCTGATATTGTAATTTTTGGCGCGTGTTCTAGTTTATCAATACATGATTACACTAGATCTAACGGTTTTATCACTATTGATTGAGGATTTAGATCTCCTTGATGTTTGTTTGAATAAATCCTGTTGTCTTTTTAAAGCGTTGATATGTTATGCAGATTGTACATTTCAAAATGAGAGCGCAATTAAGAAAAGTTGCATATTTACAGGGTGTCTTTTTTAACTGGGCCACACCATTGAGTTCTCTGAAACTATAAAAACTTCAAATAGGGGACCTTACCTACTTTTTCCTCTGTAGTAAAATGGTGTATGTGTATTTTGAAAATTCTACCGCCATTTTCAATATGGCGGCCAACTTCTTAATCCTCTTGTATTGGAATACCGATTATGTTTGTTGTTTTTAAAAAAAATAAAATGTCAATTTTTTAATTGTCTCTAATTAAGATATCGACTTTATTTTTTTTCTGAAATATTTCTCAAACAAATGTTGAATAACTAATTTCTGCATTTTTACAGATTTGGCCTTTTAGAGGGAAAAAACGGTTCAAATGTGTAAGGGGTGACATTTCTCAAATGCACCCCCTCTTTAAAACTATTGAAATATCAATTCGCCTACTAATGAAGATAATTAATACTTTGTCTATTTAAAACTCTTTAATACTATACGAAATTGAGTACATGGTTGAGTTTTACGAAACAAATTTAAACAAATGCTAGACAAACATTATTCAAAAAATGTTAAATTAATTTTTAAATACATTACCACAGCAACAAATATATTGAACACAATAACAGATAAATCAGCTGATTTCGATCACCAGCTTGAATAATACAAAATATTAGGTTACGCCTAGACTGAACCAATATGAATAATTTGGAAAATAAATTTAAACCATGTTTGGCTAACAAAAAAATTTAACTAAAATTAACTTGATTCAAAGAAGAACATTTAAATCTCCGTATAGCTCATTGTTCTTTGCCCTAAATGACATTTTTGCAACTTAAGTAGGTCCCTATTTATTTAAGCAAAAACAATACATTATACGATTGAATTTATTTAATGTGTAATATAAGTGTTTTTAATATTGGAATATAAGTGTTTTTAATGTTGGAATATAAGTGGTTTAAATGTTGGAATATATGTGTTTTAAAGTTGGAATATAAGTTGTTTTAATGTTGGAATATAAGTGTTTTTAATATTGGATTATAAAAGGTTTTAATGTTGTGATATAAGTGTTTTTAATATTGAAATAAAAGTGTTTTTAATATTGGAATATAAGTGGTTTTAATGTTGGAATATAAGTGTTTTAAATATTGGAATATAAGTGTTTTTAATGTTGGAATACAAATGTTTTAAATGTTGGGATATAAGTGTTTTAAATATTGGAAATATAAGTGGTTTTAGTGTTGGAATATAAGTGTTTTTAATGTTGTTTATAATCAGGATAATGACAATTCATTGACCTTACTTAGTGATTGTACCTTTACTTTAAATGTAGGTTCAGTCATTTTTAAGAACCAGTTTTTCAGTTACGTCAACACAATTAGGTTTTAGGTATATACGTTTTTTATCTGAACATGGCAGAGGAACATGAGGTGGAGACTATCTATGTTGATGTAATAATGACTTCTCAAGCAGTTACTCACATAATAGTGTGACGGTGTCTCCCTACAAATCTTATGTATGATACACAAATATTGGCTACAGTATAAAGGTACGGGAGACAATGGTAAACTCGTAAACTACGTTGCTAAGAATTGTGAAGAATGTCGCATGATAGTAATGGAGCATTGGTGAGTATATAACCGACATGTCTCTGCTTTATAGGTTTGGTAGATTGTATGAAATAAAAGCAGCTGGTCAACTACTGTATTATATTTCAATTTGAAGTATACAATAATGGTGAGTTCTACAGCAACAAATGGATTCGACAATAACTCTATAGTTTTTCTTATTGACTATTTTTATAATTGTCGGCTAAAGAAAAGCTGAGCGTTGGGTAGTCAGTCAAATCATTCTTACTCAATAAATATTTTACCTATTAATTCAAAGTATAGGAAAGCTAGTTTAAATATAAATATTTTGTGATACATGATGTCCACGGTTGATTTTCACCTTTAGAGTGACAGTTTATAGTGACGATTATTTTTAATTTGGTTTTGAGGATAGGTTACTAAGAGAGTTTGTGTAAAGTTTTATTAATGTGTGTTTACAGATGTATTCACTAAATTGAAGATATATATAGTGAAGACACAATATCAATTGTATAAATCAAATCAAAACACTATTTGATTAGAAACAATTATTTGCTATACGTTTGTAGCTAAAACAAACTCACATGATTAAAATAGAATTTTCAAGATAAACGAAGTAAGACTGATTGAATACAACGTTAGTGTCCCAAGTCCCAACCCTAATCTGTCAGGTTTGATTTCCCAGTGTGACCGTGAGTTCAGGTGGCAGTGACTACTTAAAGGCATTGTACGCCTTGTAGCTTTCCACACTCCGGCAGAAGCCCTCTGCAGCGACAGAATGTTCTCTGTGGCTTCCATTCTTGGGCTGTCATTCTTAATCTCTGTCGTACAGGTAAAATAGAATATTGTTTTAAGTAAAAAAGTTTTTTATAATTAAAATATATATTTACGAACTTTTCCATACAAAAATATATAGAGTTCAGGTTAAAAATAATTGGAAACTAACTTTTATACGTACAATATCGTGAAATGAAAGAATCAAATTGAATTTTCAGATTTTTTTTTTGTAGGAGCAACTGCAAATATATCTTCCTTGTTGGAATCCCTTCGCTTAAAGTTTAACGTTCTTCAAATATCTTTATTATGACTACGTGTAGAGGTATTAATAATAATAACTAAATAAATTAAAAAATCTGTAATGTTGTTTAGGGGTAAAAATGCTCATAATTGTATTTTCCTTCATTACTTACATGATGAATCAACATTCAAGTTTTTGTGAATTTAACAGTTTTGAGTTCCAATGAGTCCAAAAAAGTGGTTTTGGAATTATATCTGTTTGTCGCACGTGCAGCTCTCTACAGCTTCTTAACGCGTGGACCAACTTTAAATCACATTTAGCCATTGTTAATTTTCTCGACATTTTCCTAACGATTTTGATAATATTTTTGTCAAATGTATGAACTCTAAGCAACCAAATATAATGTATAGTTGCCATCTCACCAAAAATGCCGATTCGTATTGAATCTGTAAAAAATAATAGATTCGGCCATAGTTCTGTTAGAAAAATACTATATTTTGTAATTGCAAATAAAATCGGCTCAGCTCCAATTGTAGTGAATTTAATAAGTTAAACAATATTATTTAAACAATTTAATATTACGATTAGATATTAATTGGCAAAAACAACAGTGTAATGCGATTTACTCAAAGGACATGTTTATGCCACAAACGCAGCAAGTTTAGACGTTGAATTTTATTTTAAACCGGCATCCTTGGTTAATTTTCACTTTTTAATTGAAGGGACAACTACCGAACTGATATTTTTGTTGACTATTTAGATTTAGAGATGAGTGAGTGCGAAAGTTAGTGCAATGTTTTTAAATATAGCACCCTTTATCTCTCTCACACACAAGTACATATATTTGTGTTATTCAGTTGTTGATTTTGCCTTTGAAATATTAGAATAATTCATTTACATATCGAAAGTCTTATTTATGCTTATATATACAGAATGATCCAAAAGTAAGGGACATGTCTCGTATTTTCAAAATTTTGCTAACGGTAATACGAAAAATTATTTGTAACAACGAAACACAACCTTGTTAGATACCCGCATTCTTAAAATTGTGACATATTCAAATTCTGTTAACTTCAATTAAAAAATAAAAATCCGACAATTAAAACAACGCTAGGGCCTACAACCAGCTTCAAAACAAACTATCCATTGATTTGGATCTGATCTAAACCTGAAAGTTATCGATTTGGAAAACCCAAGCTAGACAAAACAAGTTATGCGACCAACTTAGATAGGATTGGTGTTGCTAGTCTCTTAAAAGGGTATCAAATTTTTTTATTGTCAGGCCTTCAAAGTTTTGTACCTATTTCAAATCAACCTTCATTAGACTTAAAATAAGTGTTTGTACATAATACTTAAGTGGACCTTCACAAAAGTGTATCATTGTTATGCATTTTTGTAATGTAGTTTTTATTAAACCTTAAATTTCCCCCTTGGGGTGGAAGGTTGAATTTTTAAAAATTAAGTCATATTTATCCAAAGATATTCTCAAAGTTTCACTTTCCAATTTCAATTTGTTAAAAAATTACGGAAAGGGTCTCATACTTTTTAAACACACTACTAGAACAATAGTAATTACTTCTCTGTATATTTTTATAGATCTCAAAAACTACAATGCATCTAGATCTCAAGATAAAATTTGGCAGAAAGGTTTCTTAACACCAAAAGTCAATAATAAAGCCCGATTTAAACATATCACAGTCGATTAAGTCCAACAGCTTTATAATACTTCAACAAAATTAACCTATTTGAAACTCTTTATATAGTACAATATTATATAGAAACACTTTATATAAATAGTGAACTACACAGCCAATATATTCCTGGGAATATGATAGTTTGGGAAGATGGGTTAAGATGCATTGAAATTATAATTGATATCCTAAAAATACCAATGCGAGATTTCAAATTGTTTAGGTTCATTTTTGTTTGTTTGTAATTAGTATTTAGTTTTTGACATGCTTCCAGATTTTAAATGTAATTTTTGTTTGAAGTATTTATTAATTCATATATTTTTTTAAATTTTCACTTTAGTTATAATAAGATATATTTAGTAGTCAACTTTAGTAGTACTAGTGTTTTAAACTACAAGTTGTTTATTTATTTATGTTGTTTTAAATTGATTTATTTTTGTATTTTACATTTTTGACAATTAATTCAATGTAAGTATAATGAAATATTTCTATATCAGAAAAAATTATAGAAAATCATGTTCAGTTGATTTTCAACGGACCATTTGCTAGTTACTTAATATTCGTAAACAGATACAAATTTAAAAAATCCGGAAAATTGTCTTGTAAGTATCAATCCAATTGTCAGAGTTTTGCGAAATATAAGCAATCAATCACGACACAACGTGAATCCGCACAAATAAAGTAAGGACTATATAATTTAACCTAAAAATAATTTAGAACAGCTGTTATAAATTATCAAACAAAACCACATAATAAAACGTATTTGAGAATTTATAACAGGTATTTAAAATTATTTTTGTTGTAAAACATGTTATTGATATTATAAATTTATTACAAGATAAATTTTTCCAAGCAAAATGAAAATTTTTCTCCAAATATTGCAGGTAAAACTGTTTAAAACACCTAAATCATTAAAACCCTAAATACATATTGAGCTTGACTTACGAGATAATATTAGATAGAATAAAACTCGAACACAAGATCTCACAAAAATTACGATTACTTAATCAAACTTAAAATAACTAACCCTATAATAGTTTAGCTACAATATCTAAACTATAACTAACTCTACAGTTCAGATATTGTAGCTCATGTATCACTGACGATGGCGACTTTGTCATTGAAACGCGTTTGATTAGGTAAAGGTAATTTTAATGAGATCTTGTGTTCGAGTTTTATTCTATCCATTAAAACCCTGTAGTGAAGAAATATGCGACTGGAACATAAATTCCTTAGCGAATTAAATGAAAGATTGTGACATTGTCTTACTTAGTTTGAAAGTTACCTCAAAGGTAGAACGATACAAGTAAGGATAGATAATCACGTAAGTGGCACTCAAGAGCTAAGAGGAGTCCCACAGGGATCAGTACTGCCGTCAATTTTATAAACTGTCTTTGAGAAGTAAAATTATTGCTGATGACATTGCATTACAAAATGTAGGTGGGAAATATTACGGACAAAATCTTGCTTTTTTAATATATTTTGAGAAAGTGGTGCACTGAAAACAGAATTATAGGTAATGTTGAAAAAAAAATTATAATTTTGGTTTAAAAGGCCGTAAATTCAATAAAAGGATATTTTATCATGAGAATATTTGACAAATATCAATTTGTTCTCACTTATCATAATCAATTTGACCTTGTACTGAAGTAGAAAATGTTGATGAAATCAAATGTTTAAGAATGTTTTTAGATAGTACATGGAAAAAGACATGGAATTGTTTTTCTAAAGACGAAATTTTGTTCTGAATCGCCTTATTAAAAAATAATGTCCTTTATTGTGTGGCGATATTCACAATAAGGGAAATGAGGATGCCTCGAATCACAAAAACAAAAACCAAAACTAAGGGTATTACAGTCTGTAACCCCTAAAAGAAAGATACCTACCCTGGGATACTCTAATAGCGTTAGGGAAGAGGACATGAGTTGTTCACGAAAAACTTGATAAGAAAAATGAAAAAGAGATATCTAACCCAAGATAAAAGGTGTAGTAGATCCAACTAGAATCCCTCGGGATGGCCACGCCTCTACTCACACTACCAGTGCGCCAGTAAGGTCACATGGAAAAGTTCCAAAAGCCATATAATTATAAATATTCGAAACTTTTACTATTTGCGCAAAATATGTGATGAAAGTGTGATGAGAATGCTGTACATTGTACACTCACAATTCCAATACGGGATCATTGTTGTGGAGTGGAGCAGTGCAATCAGTGTTAATCCACTTGAAAGTAGAAATTTTGTACACGAATATTATTGCCAAATTTTTACTACCCCTCGTTCTCTTTGTTTAAACAACTCAAACTTTTCCCGTTCGAAATGCTACTTGTTATATCGTTTTAAGGATATGTAGAAGCGGTAACAATGAGACTCATCTATCTTACAAAAGGTCAAAGATCAATCGGAATTGTTTTGTAAATGAATTTGTATTTAACCTCCAAAATTATAATTTGAGATTATTGAGTATAATTGGAATGCAGAACGTTAAAAATTCTAAATGTGGCTTGTAGAGAGTTAGTAATACTGATGGATTGTTAAAATAATAAAATTGCTGCAGTTATTCTTGTGGTTAAATTAAAACAATTGTAGTAATATTACCTTCTTGTTTATTATAATTTTTAATTTTATTTATCACCATTACACTATTGTTATATATAATACTACTGTATTATCAAACTGGGAATGCTGCTGAACGAAGGGTCGCTTCACTCACACAAGCGCTGAGGATTAGGGTGTCTGGTGACCTACCCCACCCTATGAGTCACCTACTGGGCTTCACTTTATAAAACTGTAAATTATTTTATTTGATAATTCAAAATACAATCTATAATACATTTTTATTCTACACATAATTACAAGTAAAATGAGACCAATTAGCGTATAATTTACCGTTTGCGTATAGTTTACCCAAAATCAACAATGTTTTCATTTACAACATTTAAATAATACTAAATGTTTATTTAATTCATACCTTATCATAATGTTTATAAATAGAAATATATGTTTTTGCATTAAAAAAATATAATTGTTACATATTCAATATTAGTAGGGAATTTTTTGCTGTTTTCAACATTATTCTCTGTATTATTGTTGCTTAGATTAACAATAGTTAAAATTACAAATATAATAATAAAGTACAAATTACGTTTTATACTATTATTATTAATCGTGCTCATTTGTTTCATTAAAATAAAAAAATACATACTTTTTAATAAAGATATACGATAGTATTGTTTATTTATACTTATTAGTCATAATACTGACATTCATTTAGTAGCATTCATCGTTGATTTTGGACTCTATTAAATTTAATTATACATTGTATTAAATGTTGAGCTTGACTTATGAGAAAAATTATACAGTATAACAAACACAATTCTCACAAAAAATACGCCTAAGTATCAGACGCGTTTCAACGACAAGGTCGCCCTCTTCAGTGATACACAAGCTACACCAATCAAACTATAACTGACAGAGGAGAGGACGACCTTGTCGTTGAAACGCGTCTGATACTTAGGCGTATTTTTTGTGAGAATTGTGTTCTGTGTGTTTGTTATACTGTTTAATTATACATTGTTTGGTCTCATTTTTCTTGTAATGAAGTGTAGAATAAAACTATACTACAGATTTTATTTTAAAATATTAAATAAAATGAAAGTTTGATCAAGTGAAGCACAGTACAGTATCCTCAATGTAGGAAGTGTCTGGGGTGGTGAGGAAAAGAGAGGCCTCACACTTTGTTTGTTGCATTTGCTTTCAGCGGTACAACCCCTTCAGGTGCTTCTGTGTAAACGCGTATCCTACTTTCGTTGCCTTTATCGGTGTGAATAAGACTAAAACGTTTACAAAAGTACATAAAGTGCGTATTAAAGAGATGGACAGATTTTTGTTAATGAATAGAACGTGTAACAATTAGTTGTTTTATTTATAAATATTTATGTTAATGTTTGTAAATCGTTATTTAAAAAGTTTAAATAGTAAAAAATTTACTAAATAAACAAAAAATGAAATATTTGTTATTTAAAAAGATCTCATTCATTCAAGGTCTAAGTTTGACTATTCTTTACAGAATTTTCAGAAAATGTCAAACTTTGTATTGGTTACATGGGTCAAAATAAAGACAAAATTCCTGTAAACATATGTCCGGGAAACACTTCGATTTCCATCTTTTGCCCACTTTGTGTTTTTGAAAAATAAATATGTCTTGAAATTTTAAAGATTTTCAGTCGAAATTTGGTAGGTTATGCAAATTTTGTATGCTTTTTTACCAGTATACCAAAAATTAAAACTTCACCGTGTTATTTTTAAAAATGGCTGTCATTCCAAATGTTTAATGTTTAATTTCTAATTATCTACAACATCCAGCCTAAACAAAAATAATATTGAATTATGTTAATTTATGGGAAAAAAACTTTTTTAATTTAAAAAAGGCGAATGGACAATTTAATTTATGTTAAATAAATTGAAAGTGGGTAACACGATATGGTTTTTTATCCATCGTTCAAACCGTTCCCATCATCTAAATTATTTTGTAAAAAACTAAATGGTGGATATCTAGGCGCTTCTAGACATAGGTTACGGGAACTTTTTCCTTTATTTTGACCCATGTAACAACTACCTAAAGTTTGGCACGACATTTTCTGACATTCTATATAGCTATAAAGTGAAAATATCTGGACAGTTTAAAACATTCACTGAAAATATTCACTGTTTTTTATAACTACCGATAGTAAATATATTAAAATATTATTATATAAAACTTACAAAATAAATTATAGTTTATTCCACCTTATCATCCTGTTTACCTTTCCCACAAAAATATAGTAAATATTACGTGCCATTCTGGATATCTTAGAATGCCTGGATTTTATACATTCGCAATCACATATTATATTGTCACACTTCGCCATAGCTTCACAAAATTTATCATCCTTTGATTTCTTAATTAAAAAAAAAAAAATTACTTGTCGAAATTTCGTGTTTCCTCCAGATTATAGCACCTAGAATCAACTCACTCTCAATTTTATCTGACTTATTTTAATAAGTAAAAATACTTCGAAATCTGTCCAAGCACATTTTATATTAATATTTTACTTACATTAGTTTTGATAATCATGTTTCTTTTCTCAACACTGTCGTTACATTACTAATTTTATGCTAGGTTGTAGATGTCTGCACATTATGTTCAAAATGTTCACCCTTATTTAAATTTACACAATATTAACACTTTGCTTTATTACTTTAGGAATTATATGATTTATCTTACCATAATTATAGCCAAATTTTGAAGAAATGGGTGAAGAGTTTCTCTTTAAAATTAAGACATCAAATTGGTGAACTTCAACATCCCCAAGACATGACAAGAGGTTTGTGAAGCTATAGCGAAGTGTGATAATATTTCTCCAAAGACGGTGTCGATGGTACATTTATATTTGGTTTTAGAGATACGCGAGTGAGACAGTTTGTCCAAGTTATTTTCCATGTAAGACACAGTGGATTTGAAATGTAGTATACCTCTAGAAGACTATTTGAACTATACTTAGATGTCAGATCGGCCATTTATCACAGGGCAGAGAATTAAATACACTTAGCGTCATGTAATGTCACGACCAGACAGCGACATTTAGTAAACAAAGGGAACCATCTTGTTGTTAGCCGTAAGGATAAACTTGTATCTAACAATAGACTGTTTCAGTGGTTAATACCTCAGATATAGTATATATATTTGTGGAAATTTATTCGGGATGTAGTGTTTTGTGGTGATGTTTGGAAAATTAATAATATAATTTTGATGTTCTTCTCCAGTTATATACAAGGTTAAATAACTTATATAACTTCGTTATTTGTAATCGTAGAGGTATGGGATTGGTACCATTACATGTAGAATTGAAATCTGAAAATATTTATATAATTTAGTGTGTTGTAAGTTTAATTCTCACATTATATATGTGAAAAAAAAACCAATGTTTATACGGCCGCCATTTTGATTTTCTGAATTTCAATAAGGTTCTACGTGATCACACTATAGTCCTCTATAACAAATTTCATGTTTCAATATTAATTTTGTGGCATCTAGCTTCCTTACTTACAGAGAAATAAATTAATAATTTATCATTAAAACTTGTCTTCATCTACGCAATATTGCATCTTATTTTGAGATTTTGCAACACAAGTTGATTAACATTTTAAAATAAAACAATATAATATCTCTTATATGACTTTTTCAAGGAAATCTACTTCTTGCAAATCTATATAAAAGAAATTTGAAAAAAAATGTTAAATTAATTTAGTACAAACCAAACTTTGAAACTTATAAACAGTATTTTTTAGGGCGAATTCACATTTTCACTGCAAAAATCGAAAATGAAAAGTACCAATTCACGTATAGGTTATGTATTTTTCGCAATGGGAATTCGGAAGTTCGATATTCACTTCTAACAATTCACTTTTAAATCCTATTTCATAAGAAACTACACATCGAATTGCAAGACGGTGATCTACGATACTTCGATTATATTTAACAAAAAACATCTAATACCAAGATTCGGGTATCGTATCATCGTTGAAACCCACAATTTATTTAACCTAGCATATAAACAGTATTTCATATAAATAATTGAATTATAAGAATGTAATCGATTTAACATAATCCAACCTGCCTTTGAGGAAAACAGCAAGTTAGATAAGATTAAATAATTATATATTTATTTCATATGAAACAAACATTCTTAACAACCTTAATATTCTATTATTTCACGACAAAGTACAATTATTTCCAAAAATAGTCTGATCGATAATCGATTCTCACTTTATTGTGTTTTGTTGTGTATTGGCGAAAAACCTCTGTCATCATCGCCTTATATAAAAATAAAAGATTATAAAGACTTCAAATATTTTCCAATATCTTCAAAGTCGGAAAAAAACAAGAGTTGGTTAAGAGAGATGTGATGGGAAAGATGAAAGCGAGGGAGATAAACCAAGAATATATGAAGTACGGTAGGTTTTGCACACCCTTAATTCATTAAAGGTGAGCCCCTGAAGGTAGTTTATTGTTTAATATGTAGTGGCTTCTCACCTGTAACTACTTTAGTGACAACAAATCCTATTTTACATAATTTGTATTTAATTCCGCTTAAATATACAATTTTTACTTTTCAAAGTAAGGTTTGTACTAAATGAATTTGACAAATTAGTTTATTTAATGTCATGATCGATAAGGTCATATCACTACACAACAATATTACACAAATGATATATATTTGAATTAAATGATTTCAGGGGCAAACCAGAGAACACAGAAATGATGTCAGAGCGATGCTAGAGAAAGTAGATCCTGGATTTTGGCCAACAAGAGGTCGACGTTCATCAACCTCTTCGGAAGAAACTCCACCACCATTCTGGGCTAACCGTGGTCGACGACTTCAAGACCTGGAAGAATTCCTAGCAGAAAGAGGATTGGAACTACCAGCATCTGAAGAAACAGGAGCACCACCGTTTTGGGCAAATAGAGGGCGGAATATTCTTTGTGCAGAAAAAGGAACAATTCAGAATCCAATACACGTTGACGAACCCAGATGGGTTATGTTTAATAGAAAGTATTTAGAAGACGACAATAATGGGTCGGATGATAAATTCTGGATAACTCAGGGTACTAACTTGAGACTTACCCCAGCAGATCAAGAGTTCTGGGTATCCCGAGGGAAAAAACAACCTCATTCTGCTAAAAGAGATGCCGAGCGAGCATTGGCTGCGTTGACTCAAGATCAGTTTTGGCCCGTCCGAGGAAAGAGGGACTCTGATTTGGATACGACAGTAACACCCAACACTATTTAGTGATGTCATTTGTCTATAGTTAATTCCATTATTGTTAAAGAAAAACAACTCTTGCTTTTAAACGAGATAATTGAATATATTTAGACAAATGAGATAAGTTATGTAAAATATCCACAAACTTTATGTGTTTAGAAATAATAAAGGGAAGTCTCCTAATTTGTGATATGTTAAATTTGTAGTTTTATTTTACATCCTTTTGAAAACATGTTATCCTTGCCAAAATTAAAAGATTCAAGTCAAGACTATGACTCTAAATCAGCTGTTGTTTTTCATCAAATGTTTCTAAATTTTAAAGGTCGATGATACAAAAAAAATTAATAAAAACTGGAAATAGAAAATAAACTGCGAAAAATCGTTGGGCTAACTTTCTTACTCACTCATCCCAAAAACTAAATAAAAACTAATCAAAATTGTAATTTCGGAAAGTTGTGAATCAAAAATTATTCCTGAACCGTAAATATTTAGTTTATATGCAATTTTTGACATGAATCACAAATCGTCATATTAAACAAAAATTTGATTGAAATCAGTATACCCGAAATTGAGAAATTAAGTATTTTATAACACTAATATTGGTGATTTTTGATTTTTTACTCCGATAACTCACGAAGGATTTTTTTTTAAAGAAATGTCGATCAATGGTTAGGTCCTTAGATGCTACACTTGAACAAAATTTAATTAAAATCATTAGCTCAGATCTTGAGAAAATTGTAAGTTTGTGTTTTTTATGGCAGCTACCAAATTTTAAGTTTAAAAAAAAATGATAAAGTTCCGAGATAGGGACAAAATATGCACACATACTAAATTTGATTAACATCGGTTCACGAGTTTATGTTGTAAAACACTGCACATATTACAGACAAACATCATTCCAAAAACTCAACATTAATTTTTTAGATCCATCACACAAATGTACTTTGTATATTGTCATTTACAATTGTGTAAACCATAAGAAAACAAAATATGTCCATAAATTTTTAAAAATTAATTATTTATGAATAATTTTATGTTGGGGAATTTTGGAGCTTCGGGGCTCACTTATAGTGAGTACGGGGTAGAAACCTCGAAGGATCTACAACTTTCGTGTAGTCCTGGATTAGATCCCTCTCTTTCTCACAAGGTCTCTCTTGACCAAGTCTTGTTCAAATCCTATCCCACCTCTAATATAGAATTTTATGAGTCTTTATTTTATATTCTTTTAAGGCGATGACACCAAGAGGCATAGAAAATCAAGAGATTTGATATACGAAGAGCTAATGTTGTAGTGTACTGCAAATAGTGTTAAATGTCGGAGAACGTATTGCTCGCATATTTTTTTATAGAAAAAGATAATAAATCCATCATCTCTTTGAAGCTTATAGGCTATGTTAAAGTGTATTCTTAGAGTTAAAAATAATATTGATATTAAAGTTTATCATAAATTGAAAGCGTTTTTAAAACTCCAATCAGTAGGTTAAAAACCGAAAAAAATTCAAACTTTGTCTCTAGAGGAAGTACCTAGTTGAATCTCCTTATAGTGAGTTTCTGTTGAAGAAAGTGTTTCTGGTGTTGCTGAAGGGATGAATTAGCAAAACTGTGTCTTCATCGCTCTAAAGAAATTAAAACTTTTCCTCTCGTGCGATAAAGACCTACGATTTATATATATTTTTGGTATTAATAAAATAATCATGCAACGTTTAATAATTCTTGTATTAAATGTACCACGAAGATATTGTTGGAAAACTTTGCCATAAAATATGACTGAGGCAAGCTATAAATAACTACAAGATATACTCCTTTATTAAAGAAATATAGAAGACAAAGCCAGGTAGCTTAAAAGTTTAGGCTAAAGTGTAAAGACGGTAAGATTATTATCCTCAACACACAAAGACCGCAGCACGGAGACACTATTCAGTATTAAATTTCCTAAGCAAAAAAGATTGAAAATTACGTTCTTTAAAGATATCCAGCTCAATTTCAAAGAAATTAACAATTTAATTGCATTTTTATAAAAACCTTTTACATATTTAGAAGTAAGGTTTTTAACAAGAAAACTTTCTTTTTGTTTATGCTAGAGTGGGCAGTTAAGTTTTGTTATAAAAAACTTGTGATAACAATTCATCAGGAGATGAAAAAGTGTGAACTAAACTGTGTACAAACATTGCACACACTTTCTACAAAACCAAATATAAACCAAACATTTCATTTCGTTAATTCTCAATTATAAACCCCTACATTTGATAAATTATTCTAGTTTTGGCACTACAGTACTCAAATTGCCTATGTAACGCCGTAAAAAGAATTTATTTATTTAAATGACTTCATCTTGCTTAGCTTGTGCCATAAACTCGTTTTCGGTGTCCAAATTTGATTAAAATTGAACGACGGTCATAGTTCATGTAACGCCAATTATTCCTGAATTACAATTTTTATTTTTAACTCGCAATTTCGCACAAAGGGTTGGGTCCTTAATGTTTACATTAATTCTTGGGTTGGGTCATTAATGTTTGAAAGAAATCAATAATATCGATTTTGAGATCTTACTTATTTCATAAAAGCCACACGGCTGATTTTGTTTTTTAATGAATAACTCGTGAACCGACATAATTAGAGAGATGGCAACCAATACGTTTAATTTTAAAATTCTAATCTTATATTTAATTCGCTAAGGAATTCCAGCGACAATCGAGTTTTTTTTTTTTTACTATAGAGCCGATTTTAATAATGAGGAGTTAAATTATGAGTAAACGGTGTTACCTGCAGATTGGCGGGAAATTGTTAATTTTTCTTGGAAACATTTATATTGTAATTTATTTATCATTTAAATAACATTCATGATTTTGGTAAATAACATGCTTTACAATCAAAATAATTTGAGACAGATGTTATAAATTCTTAACTACGTTTTACTTTGAGAATTTAAAACATCTGTTTTATATTATTTTTATATTACCGTTTATAGTACTTACTTTATTAGTAGGGATACACGTTGTGTTGTTATTGATTGTTTACCAACTCACAAAATTAAACAGTTTAAATTTTCAAATAAATTTTATTTCGTTTTTTTGTTTGAGAACAGCTGTTTTAAATTATTTTTAGGGTAACTTATATAGTGCTTACTTTATTTGTAGGGATTCACTGTTTACATTTCACAGAACTAAACAGTTTATATGGCTGTAAATGTGTGACAATGGATTTTAATTTTGTATGTCGCGAAAGTTACCGACTTACCTGTACATAATAGCACATTTGTGATTTATTACTTACAACTCGCAAAAGTTAACGGTTTATATGGCTTATTGTTAATGTGTGACAATTGTGTGGGAGCTTAGATAGTTTTACAAAATACCGGCCGGTGGAAGACCAAGTGGTCTTTCAACACTTACAGGTCGCCAAGAAAATGCCAATGACAAACGAACGCAATAAATATCATAGTAAACCCAGAGAGACAATTTTTGATGCCATCCTCAGACCTCAATATTATTTTCAAATTAAACCCTCATTTGATATTAATAATCCATATTTTGATGTAGGTGATCTTTCTGATGAACTTATTACTTTTATGTTTAATTGTGAGATTGAAAGAACGTCATTGTGTTGTTACAAAGAGAGCGTAAGGATAGATATTCCCCGGGTCTATCCAGACTTACAAAATACATTACAAGTGATAGATACACCACTTTCATGTTATGGAAAACATCCGAAGCTGTACCAAATCACTGGCCTTCACTTCATTTTACATCTTGGTGAGGGTTTTTACTATTTTAGAATACACGATGCCGTCTACCACAAAATAAATACCTTACAGTACGTTTCTGTGTCTGTGCCAGCCTTCGGTCAGTTCGGCCATCGGTGGAAATCATAGATTAGGATACTCTATAGATGGAGGAATGAAGTGACGCACTCGTAGTTCTCCATCCAAGTTTTGAAAGTCTAAACCCATACATCAGGTCAAATGGAAAAAAAAGAACAAGAAGTAGAAGAGCGTTAAAATTTTTAACTGGAATTAGTTTATTTATTTTTTTTGTTAATTTGTAATTTAAATGTTAAATTATGTATTGTTTGCTTATTTGTTTTTTTTCCTTCTATATTTTATTTTATCTTTTTTGTTTATGTTTCTATTGTATTTTAAATTACGTATTTATTTTGAAGGGGTTAACTGGAAGAGGGGATCTAAATTCGCCCCAAAATAAAGTTATTATTCATTACTTCATTCGTTCTCCCTCTCACTCTCTTCATAAACATAAAAATTGATAACTTAATAAATAAATAAAAATGAACCTCTTTTAATCCCTCAACATGATATTTAAATAAAATATTGATGTACAAATAATCTGTTCATCATCTGAATATACGACAATGTAGAGCATGAATGCGTAATGACCTGAAAGAGCATGTTTACCTCATGTTTACATAAATGTAATGGTCTATCTACCCACAGACTGAATAGCTTTCCTCTACCATTAGCATAGTAAGTAGAAGTTAGTGTTTATGTAAAATACTGTATCATCTCGAAAAATAAAATAAATTGGTTTGATAAAAAATAAATCACTTTATTTTTGTTCACTGCATAACACTTAAAAAAAACACTAAAAATTTTGGTTTTAAAGCTATTTGATAATAATGGATTGTTCGTATTATTAATATGGTTCAATCGGACATTTGACATCATTGTGTATATAAAAACTAATATACTACGTTTCGAGATTATAAATCAACTCTCGTTATCAAGTGTAAAGCTAGGGCATTAAAAGAGAAAAACACCAACATAGCCTAGTGACATGTTGGAAACTAAATTTAAATCTATAACCTAAGAAAATAATTTAATGAATGTGACAGGCAAAATATTGGCAAAAGCACACATACTTCTAAATATAAGAATTAATGAACACAAAATGAACACGTGTTTGATAGCTAAACATTATTTGTCTGAAAACCACAAATTTAATTTGGAAGAGGGAAAAATAAGACACCGGGAAAACTTATATAAAGAAAAACAAATTGAAGCCACATATATAAAACTATCAAACAATCCTATCAACCAATCCAAAAAAGACTATTTTGGCTTACGTTAATAAAAACTGATATAAAAATTGGAGATAAAAATTATTTTACTTTAAATAAGCGTGACATTTTGCCGCTTATTCCACAAATGGGAATTATGACGCGATCGAGGACTTAAAACCTTGAAAGAGGGGTCAAGGTTGTTTAACCCAATTAACACTTAGGACTACTTTTTCTTGGCTCCATCCTAGTATTATACTTGATTTATTTTCTCAGGTTATAGATTTAGTTTCCAACATGGCTCCAGCCTACTAGGTGTATTTCTCCTTTATGCTCTAGTTTTATAATCGATAACGAGAGTTGATTTATACTCTCGAAACGTCGTGTGTTAGTTTTTTATAAAAACAAATATCTAATTTAACCATGTAAATAATACTAAAGATGTTTTATGGTACATCTATCAAAGATTTAGAAGAGAAATGATTAAAAACTAAAATTAAGTTTCAAAAAAGAATCTAAGGTACAATAACCTACAATTAAATAATAATATTCAGTTTCCCACAAAAGATAAAATGAGTGTAATTTTACTATATAATGAAAGGGTAAAAAAAGCGATGAGTTTTGAGGTGTCGGAGTTCAAAAAAATATTTCTAAATAATTGTGTTTATATAAAGACCTTATTGTTATTATTTTCAATTAAAAGAAGAGGTAAAAATTGAAACTTACAGTACGATAACAGTGTGTTATTACACCTTACCAAACCTTTTTGGAACTGATAATCAGGTCACTTGAAGTTTCATTTATGATTGTTTCGAATTTTAAACCTCTCTCTAAAATTGGGAATTTTAGGGGTACACAAAATTATCAAATGTGAAACCGTATCCTCACATTTTAAAGCGTATCAAAAGATAATTTAATGACGCTTTTCAAATATTTTTTGGATGACCCTAACCAAAATGGTAGCACAAAATGTATTCGAGATTTGAATTAGCATGAAATAGAAAAAGTATTTAAATATTTTGACAAAATCATCATAATTAAATACGATCAATGACGCATTTCCATCTAGACGTGAATACGAAATGTAACAATCACAATAACTGTAAAAATCCAATACAACTTTTTGAAAATATCACATTTTGAACAAAGTTGAATTTCTTGGTACTGTACTTCAAAAAAGCTCTTTAATTCGATAAGGCTGTGGGGACAGGTAAATTCATTTTACCGTCGAATGTTTCTCTCATACTAGTCTAGTAACATTTAAAAACTGTTAAAAAAATATATCATATACATTTTGTGCCGCCATTGATGCGGGATCTTATTCGAAACTTTTATTCGTCCCAAAAAATTTTCCATTTTAAGTAGAGATGAAAAATTAGAAACAATGATAAAAGAAATTTCAGATGACCTAGTTAACAGTCCCAAAAGGGTTTGGCCCTACTAAGTTCGTGTAAAAGTTAAGGTGGAGGGGGCGACTTTATTAGAAAAATGTATATGATGATATAAGTTCTTAGATTTTTCTACATTCACAAATCAATTCTGAATGGCAAAAATGATCTTTGTCTACAGTTGTTGACAAAGTGGCATTTTGTTCATTTAAATTAGTTGGCAAAACAGCTGATTTCTCAACAGTTTCACTTTGCCCACTACTTTGCACACTATTTTGCTCACTCCGAATGGCAACCGAACAAAACGAAATTTAGGTTAAGTTTATTTGAATTGATTTATAATATACAGGAAATGTCCCGTATGTATATTAGATTAATTCTTACATGTAAAATAACATAAATAAACAACAAAACAACGTTTTAAAGTTGAAAAAGGAAGTAATTATTCATGAAGATGATTGACAGTGTATGTACACGGAGAGTATTTTTCGTTTGCCGAGTTTTGAAGTTGGCAATCCCGTTTCCGCAAGAATACACCTAAGTTATTTGTAATATTCATAAATAACCTCAGTTTTGACGTGAGAACTTCTACTCAGGGTGATGTGTTGTTTAGCACTACTGCTATATTTTGTGTAGTTAGTTTTAAAATATGGACAGTTCAGAGGATGAAAACCTGTCAAATAGCCCGCCTAAATTAGCGGAAAAAGCTAACAACGTTGTACTAAATCTCCTTCCTGTCAAATCAAGGAAAAAGTACGACCGCCAGTATGAACGGTTTTTATTGCCAAAATAACAACTGTTGTAGACAAAGTATAATGTGCAATTCGTGAGCAAAGTGTCTTTTTTTAAACTCGATAAAATTGATGCACGAGGCTAAAGTGCCACTTTGCTCACTAGTTGCACAAATAACTATTGTCTACAGTTGTTGACAAAGTGGCATTTTGTTCATTTAAATTAGATGCAAGCTTTGTGCGTCAACATTTTTCTCTCGTTTAATAAAGTGCCACTTTGCACACTAGTTGCAAAAATAACTATTTCTTTTTTGTTTAGCTTAAATATATTGGGGGAAAGTGACATTTTTAAATGTATGGACTTATGTTAATGACAATAACAGGGGGATTATAAGTAATTAATAGATTAATTTAGGGTAGTGGTTCAAAACAATTTTCGGTTAAAGTTAATAAGTATATATTCGAATAAATAAATTGTAATAAGTGAGCATCGAATTTATTTTGAAATAAAAATGATAATGATAGAACCACTACCAATTCCTGTACCATGTTTATTTTCGCACGATATTTATTACAATTGCTTTATGACCACGACTGCCAAAAAGCCAGGCTCTCAAAAATATGAGGTCTCAAACTGAATGAAAATTCGATCAGCGGGAAATCATCGTTAAGCTGATCAGCGGGAAATCATTCTATAATGCCGTTAGATAGATCCGTGCTTGCCGAATTTTGTCTTGAGTCGTCAAAAGTCAGCTTTGATTTTCTTCCGATCTAACTCTGGCAATGAATGAGTATTGAACCCATATGACCTTTTCATCGTAAGGTATTTCTCAAACAATTGGATAAGTTTATATACACAAATTTAAATTGCGAGAGAAATAAAATTCAAAACAGGTCACAAACTGTTGCTAAAAGGAAAAAACTATTATCACCACTTTTTTCCCCCATACTGAAACTAAAGTCTTCCTGATCATTGACAGCTACATCTATATTTTGAGTTATAAAAAATATAAAGAAAAAGTCCCGAAATATGGGCCACATACTAAATGCGGATACGGCGAAGAGACATTGTCCCACAAACACAAAGTTGTAATAGATGTTGAGTATTTTGCGGATATATCAGTGTTGAGGACCCCAGAGTACCGACATGAGAACGAATTTATGGCAAAAGTGAACCAAATTTAAGCACTTATATAAATAAACATAGTTTTGGTTTAATTTTCAAAAACTGCGTTTCTGGTTCACTTTCACTCTTTGAAGTCACTGATCTGATGTTTTCGCTATGAGTAGTAGGCTATTTGTTCGATTGTGAATGAGCGAATGAGAAAGTTTGTGCAATGTTTTTGTACTTTTTATTTTCATAGCAATACGTTTAAGGCTATTTTGATGTTTCTATGCATATATGATAGATGGTATATAGCTTGTTTATACATAGTGTAAAATAAGTCGGGATAACACCTTGATATAATTTAAATAGATTGCTACATCAAAGTAAAACTTCTACCATACTTATTTAATACTTTCTGGTGTTTAAGGGGGCGTTACCAAGTGTCTCTAAATATTTCTCGGCAATATCAATGACACAAGTGTCGTTATTGGGACGGATAGAAATCCACATTGGTATGTTGAGGCTAATACGCAACGCCCTTCAAAAGTAAATGTTTGGGCAGGAATAGTTAACAACCAGTTGGTTAAACTGTTTATTATTGATGGAAACTTCAACTCCGAGAAATATTTAGAGATGCTTGCTAACCAGATTATGGCTGTACTCCAAAATATTTTTGGACAGAAGACAGAAAACACTTGGCTGCTACAAGATGGAGAACCACCACACTACAGCCAATACTTGGACATTGTTTTTCCTAAAAGATGGATAGACAGAATAGGCACTGTGGAAAGGCCAGCAAGGTCTCCTGACCTTAATCCATTAGACTATTTATTTTGCGGTCACATGAAAAATCTTGTTTATGAAATTAAACCAACTGACGTCATTTATCAACAGGGTAGAATTTTACAAAAGGAGATACCATTATTTGTCTATCGAATAGACCTTTAAAATGTTATATTACAAGATAGAGGTTGCCATTCAAAAAATGAAAGTTGAACCCTTTCAAAAGGAGGGGGAAATGTAAACCCCTAAAACAACAGAAAAAGTCTTATAATAGGTATGGTAGAGGTTTTAAGTTGATAAGGTAATTACATCGAGCTATATCACGAGTTATTCTAAACAACCCGTATTATGCAGTTACAATGAATGGGCACCCACCATTTTATCCCGTAGGAATAACACGATCCTTTCCATTACACGCACGTCCTAAACATTCGCATCACTCCATTAAATATATAACCATAACAATTAAAATAAACACGCACGACACAAGTCACTGAGCACAAATTGTGTATAATTAAGAAGGTCATTTTAATTTACATAGTCCTGTTTACAATGTTCAGACTGAATCCCTGCAATTGTGAAATATTAGGGATTATTGCGACACCTAACCAGCTCTACATTCATCAACAGTTAATACCCCCCTCCATCCCTCTCATTCAACGAGAGTTTATTTGTGAAATTTAGAGTCAATAAATGTCTAGATTTAAGCACTACAAAGCCTACATTTATTAGTGTACGAATGTTGGAATTTCATTAAATTGTTCGGGGTTTGTTCAAACGTTTCACAATAATGGTAATATAAATTTTGACTATAATTAAGATTTATTCATTTACAACAGAAGACAGCGGAAACTTGGTCAACTTTTATTGAAGATATTCAATTTTTAATAAATAAATTAAATTTCTCGTAAACTAATATTTTTTTAGTTAAAAAAAAAAAAAAAAAAAAAAAAAAATGGTGGATAACTCGAAAACAAAACATTTCCGGACCTATGTTTATATGAACTACCTCTGTATATGAGGTAGTCAAAATTAAATAATTGAACGTTATTAAAGGACATAGATCATATAATTAATAGTTATGATAAGCCAGTTCGAAGACTATTTGGTTTCACTATCAACGTATCTATTTATAAAATATTGAAGCCATCCTCAAGTTACACAAATTGATGTTTATTGAAATGAATACGCCGATATTGCATTGAAGATATGTTTGCTTTCATAATAAAAACTGATATTTGGTCTTTTAATCAAATATCTATGCAACTATAAAGTTAGTTAATTCATAAAGTAAACAAGTATGTTTCATCCTGGGGTGATTCAGAAAAAAAGGAAATTAATTATTGTTACACAAAAAAATTTAATAGTATTAATTATGCCATTCAAAAGCAAAAACTTGGAATTTAAGAATACATACAGTAATGTATTTACTCCATTTCTGTGCAAACACTCATGCAGTCTCTTAGTGAAAATGTGCACAGTTCAAAGTAACATTTCAACAACAATTCTCCTTTAATCTTGGCTTAAATCAATATCTTTCATCATTCTTTATCAGTTCTCTCTTGACTTACTTTTGTTTTCCGTCTCTAATGATATTAGAATATTCGAGGGCAAGAATTCGTGTGCTTTTCTACCTTTTTTTTTTTATAAGGCGATGATGACCAAGAGGTTTTTTACCATTAAAGAACAAGGAAAGTATGTCCGATTGTTCTCTTTATGAGTTTAGAGTTCAATTATACCATTGTAACAGGTCGACTGCGATAAGCTTAGGTTTTAAAATGCCTCAACAAGAAGAAATCACCCACTGTGAAATCAGAGGATCTCGGAGGCGATGAAATGTCATCCTTTCTTGATATTATACTGTTAACAATTGGTGTACACAGTCATCGATATTAGTAATGTGTGAAGTGGATCCGTCTAGATGCAGGTGTCAATAACTTGTGGAAACATCTGTACAACAATGGTTTCCAGTATAGTGATGTACCTGTGCAGTGTGGCATTCAACAGTATACGATACGGTAACTTTGTTGCTGTCCAACGGACTACGGTGAGTAGGATTTTCTTGTCCCCAATGACGAAAATTTAGTTTATATACAAGATGGTAATGGTGTTCGAACGTCATCCACAGGTCGTTAAACATACACATTGTTCTTGTTTATCATTTCAATTCAAGCATTCGTTTATGGAATTGTCCTGTCATTGGGTTTCAGTACCCAGAAGTTCCGTAACTTGAGATGGTATCGTACATCCTGACTCAATATTCTTCGAATCCTTGAATTATGCAAATTGTAAATACACTGCGCGACGACGGATTGAACGATGTGGACTTATTATGAAAGGAGGTCGAACAATATCGATATTGTCAGAATTGTAGGAATTGTTTGCACACTGCAAGAAGGGTTCTTTTCCATTCCTGAAATTGTTGCCATAAAATTACATATACATATGTTTGTTGACTGTGTAGTAGATCTTTATATCCTAAATTAAAGTGATGACATTATCTACGCTCAGATTCTTGTACGATGTGGACTTATTATGAAAGGAGGTCAAACAATATCGATATTGTCAGAATTGTAGGAATTGTTTGCACACTGCAAGAAGGGTTCTTTTCCATTCCTGAAATTGTTGCCATAAAATTACTTATACATATGTTTGTTGACTGTGTAGTAGATCTTTATATCCTAAATTAAAGTGATGACATTATCTACGCTCAGATTCTTGTACGATGTGGATTTCTTATGAAAGGAGGTCGAACAATATCGATATTGTCAGAATTGTAGGAATTGTTTGCACACTGCAAGAAGGGTTCTTTTCCATTCCTGAACTTGTTGCCATAAAATTACTTATACATATGTTTGTTGATTGTGTAGTAGATCTTTATATCCTAAATTAAAGTGATGACATTATCTACGCTCAGATTCTTGTACGATGTGGACTTCTTATGAAAGGAGGTCGAACAATATCGATATTGTCAGAATTGTAGGAATTGTTTGCACACTGCAAGAAGGGTTCTTTTCCATTCCTGAACTTGTTGCCATAAAATTACTTATACATATGTTTGTTGATTGTGTAGTAGATCTTTATATCCTAAATTAAAGTGATGACATTATCTACGCTCAGATTCTTGTACGATGTGGACTTCTTATGAAAGGAGGTCGAACAATATCGATATTGTCAGAATTGTAGGAATTGTTTGCACACTGCAAGAAGGGTTCTTTTCCATTCCTGAAATTGTTGCCATAAAATTACTTATACATATGTTTGTTGACTGTGTAGTAGATCTTTATATCCTAAATTAAAGTGATGACATTATCTACGCTCAGATTCTTGTACGATGTGGACTTCTTATGAAAGGAGGTCGAACAATATCGATATTGTCAGAATTGTAGGAATTGTTTGCACACTGCAAGAAGGGTTCTTTTCCATTCCTGAACTTGTTGCCATAAAATTACTTATACATATGTTTGTTGATTGTGTAGTAGATCTTTATATCCTAAATTAAAGTGATGACATTATCTACGCTCAGATTCTTGTACGATGTGGACTTCTTATGAAAGGAGGTCGAACAATATCGATATTGTCAGAATTGTAGGAATTGTTTGCACACTGCAAGAAGGGTTCTTTTCCATTCCTGAAATTGTTGCCATAAAATTACTTATACATATGTTTGTTGATTGTGTAGTAGATCTTTATATCCTAAATTAAAGTGATGACATTATCTACGCTCAGATTCTTGTACGATGTGGACTTCTTATGAAAGGAGGTCGAACAATATCGATATTGTCAGAATTGTAGGAATTGTTTGCACACTGCAAGAAGGGTTCTTTTCCATTCCTGAAATTGTTGCCATAAAATTACTTATACATATGTTTGTTGATTGTGTAGTAGATCTTTATATCCTAAATTAAAGTGATGACATTATCTACGCTCAGATTCTTGTACGATGTGGACTTCTTATGAAAGGAGGTCGAACAATATCGATATTGTCAGAATTGTAGGAATTGTTTGCACACTGCAAGAAGGGTTCTTTTCCATTCCTGAAATTGTTGCCATAAAATTACTTATACATATGTTTGTTGACTGTGTAGTAGATCTTTATATCCTAAATTAAAGTGATGACATTATCTACGCTCAGATTCTTGTACGATGTGGACTTCTTATGAAAGGAGGTCGAACAATATCGATATTGTCAGAATTGTAGGAATTGTTTGCACACTGCAAGAAGGGTTCTTTTCCATTCCTGAACTTGTTGCCATAAAATTACTTATACATATGTTTGTTGATTGTGTAGTAGATCTTTATATCCTAAATTAAAGTGATGACATTATCTACGCTCAGATTCTTGTACGATGTGGACTTCTTATGAAAGGAGGTCGAACAATATCGATATTGTCAGAATTGTAGGAATTGTTTGCACACTGCAAGAAGGGTTCTTTTCCATTCCTGAACTTGTTGCCATAAAATTACTTATACATATGTTTGTTGATTGTGTAGTAGATCTTTATATCCTAAATTAAAGTGATGACATTATCTACGCTCAGATTCTTGTACGATGTGGACTTCTTATGAAAGGAGGTCGAACAATATCGATATTGTCAGAATTGTAGGAATTGTTTGCACACTGCAAGAAGGGTTCTTTTCCATTCCTGAAATTGTTGCCATAAAATTACTTATACATATGTTTGTTGACTGTGTAGTAGATCTTTATATCCTAAATTAAAGTGATGACATTATCTACGCTCAGATTCTTGTACGATGTGGACTTCTTATGAAAGGAGGTCGAACAATATCGATATTGTCAGAATTGTAGGAATTGTTTGCACACTGCAAGAAGGGTTCTTTTCCATTCCTGAACTTGTTGCCATAAAATTACTTATACATATGTTTGTTGATTGTGTAGTAGATCTTTATATCCTAAATTAAAGTGATGACATTATCTACGCTCAGATTCTTGTACGATGTGGACTTCTTATGAAAGGAGGTCGAACAATATCGATATTGTCAGAATTGTAGGAATTGTTTGCACACTGCAAGAAGGGTTCTTTTCCATTCCTGAACTTGTTGCCATAAAATTACTTATACATATGTTTGTTGACTGTGTAGTAGATCTTTATATCCTAAATTAAAGTGATGACATTATCTACGCTCAGATTCTTGTACGATGTGGACTTCTTATGAAAGGAGGTCGAACAATATCGATATTGTCAGAATTGTAGGAATTGTTTGATAACTGCAAGAAGGGTTCTTTTCCATTCCTGAACTTGTTGCCATAAAATTACTTATACATATGTTTGTTGATTGTGTAGTAGATCTTTATATCCTAAATTAAAGTGATGACATTATCTACGCTCAGATTCTTGTACGATGTGGACTTCTTATGAAAGGAGGTCGAACAATATCGATATTGTCAGAATTGTAGGAATTGTTTGATAACTGCAAGAAGGGTTCTTTTCCATTCCTGAACTTGTTGCCATAAAATTACTTATACATATGTTTGTTGATTGTGTAGTAGATCTTTATATCCTAAATTAAAGTGATGACATTATCTACGCTCAGATTCTTGTACGATGTGGACTTCTTATGAAAGGAGGTCGAACAATATCGATATTGTCAGAATTGTAGGAATTGTTTGCACACTGCAAGAAGGGTTCTTTTCCATTCCTGAAATTGTTGCCATAAAATTACTTATACATATGTTTGTTGACTGTGTAGTAGATCTTTATATCCTAAATTAAAGTGATGACATTATCTACGCTCAGATTCTTGTACGATGTGGACTTCTTATGAAAGGAGGTCGAACAATATCGATATTGTCAGAATTGTAGGAATTGTTTGCACACTGCAAGAAGGGTTCTTTTCCATTCCTGAACTTGTTGCCATAAAATTACTTATACATATGTTTGTTGATTGTGTAGTAGATCTTTATATCCTAAATTAAAGTGATGACATTATCTACGCTCAGATTCTTGTACGATGTGGACTTCTTATGAAAGGAGGTCGAACAATATCGATATTGTCAGAATTGTAGGAATTGTTTGCACACTGCAAGAAGGGTTCTTTTCCATTCCTGAAATTGTTGCCATAAAATTACTTATACATATGTTTGTTGATTGTGTAGTAGATCTTTATATCCTAAATTAAAGTGATGACATTATCTACGCTCAGATTCTTGTACGATGTGGACTTCTTATGAAAGGAGGTCGAACAATATCGATATTGTCAGAATTGTAGGAATTGTTTGCACACTGCAAGAAGGGTTCTTTTCCATTCCTGAACTTGTTGCCATAAAATTACTTATACATATGTTTGTTGACTGTGTAGTAGATCTTTATATCCTAAATTAAAGTGATGACATTATCTACGCTCAGATTCTTGTACGATGTGGACTTCTTATGAAAGGAGGTCGAACAATATCGATATTGTCAGAATTGTAGGAATTGTTTGCACACTGCAAAAAGGGTTCTTTTCCATTCCTGAACTTGTTGCCATAAAATTACTTATACATATGTTTGTTGATTGTGTAGTAGATCTTTATATTCTAAATTAAAGTGATGACATTATCTACGCTCAGATTCTTGTACGATGTGGACTTCTTATGAAAGGAGGTCGAACAATATCGATATTGTCAGAATTGTAGGAATTGTTTGCACACTGCAAGAAGGGTTCTTTTCCATTCCTGAACTTGTTGCCATAAAATTACTTATACATATGTTTGTTGATTGTGTAGTAGATCTTTATATTCTAAATTAAAGTGATGACATTATCTACGCTCAGATTCTTGTACGATGTGGACTTCTTATGAAAGGAGGTCGAACAATATCGATATTGTCAGAATTGTAGGAATTGTTTGATAACTGCAAGAAGGGTTCTTTTCCATTCCTGAACTTGTTGCCATAAAATTACATATACATATGTTTGTTGATTGTGTAGGAGATCTTTATATTCTAAATTAAAGTGATGACATTATCTACGCTCAGATTCTTGTACGATGTGGACTTCTTATGAAAGGAGGTCGAACAATATCGATATTGTCAGAATTGTAGGAATTGTTTGTACACTGCAAGAAGGGTTCATTTTCATTCCTGAACGTGTTGCCATAAAATTACTTATCCATATGTTTGTTGATTGTGTAGTAGATCTTTATATTCTAAATTAAAGTGATGACATTATCTACGCTCACTTCTTGTACGATGTGGGCTTCTTATGAAAGGAGGTCGAACAATATCGATATTGTCAGAATTGTAGGAATTGTTTGATAACTGCAAGAAGGGTTCTTTTCCATTCCTGAACTTGTTGCCATAAAATTACTTATCCATATGTTTGTTGATTGTGTAGTAGATCTTTATATCCTAAATTAAAGTGATGACATTATCTACGCTCAGATTCTTGTACGATGTGGACTTCTTATGAAAGGAGGTCGAACAATATCGATATTGTCGGAATTAATTGTAGGAATTGTTTTCACACTGCAAGAATAGTAATTAGATATATTTGATATCTATAACACGTTGGTAATGATTTTTTTCCACTATTAATTTTGTCACCAAAGGCTTTTGTTCTGAAAATGACCTGGGCTAAAAGTATGGAGTGATATAAATCAGAATCCTAAGCCATTTATTAATATAATATAGTTTCAGTCAAACTATCAAACTACAATCTAAGGTAATGGTGTATAACAGTAAAGACAAACTAAAATCTAAGGTAATGTGTACAGCATTCAAACTAATGCAATTATAGCATACAAGTAGTGGTTGTGACGTCATCACTTCTACCTGTTACTTTGAAATTTCAAAATTATTGTCAAACCTTCATTCTCTAATGTATCGTTTGAAAAAAGTAGTTTCGTTTATGTATTTAAATACGACTTGCAGATTAATTATATTTCGTCTCCTTGTTAAGGATAAAACCCTCTCGGTCATGATCGCCTTAAAGAATAAGAAGAAAAGAGCATACACTAAAAATCAATTGGTTAATAAAGACATGATGTTGATCCGTCAAGTTTGAACACTACTACGGTTTCAGATGACAATTATACCCATCTACAAATAATAAAGTTTCTTATGAGAGGTTTGAAACATCGGCATAACTTCACCATCTAAATCATTCATATCGAAAACAAGGACACTACTAATAAATTTAATTCTAAACTAAATCTTTCTGTTATGTAGTACTGTATTGTAATTGATTTTGTCCATCCTTCAGTTTGACAGAATAACTGCTATGTCCAAATTCACGGGGTGTAGCAGGTAAATAAAACATTAAAATAATTGTTTCATGTGAACACATCTTTAGTAGCGTTGGAAGCGGTACTACGACTGGGCAGATGATATGAGTTCCCTTCCCCGTTCAATGAGGTTTCGTGTGTCGTTTAAAACATTATTTGAGCCCAATTTCACTCCTCTGTATATTTCAAATTCCTCAGCCACGCTCAAGTACTAATTTTATCACAACATGAGCAGCGTAATATTATTTTACAGATTTGGAGTTCTATTTAGGTCAGTCATCATACACTAGTTTGAAGATATCCGTTTCTTCACTAAGGTTAACTATTTTATTTAGCCTGTAATTTATTGAGTGTTCTGGACGCGACGTTTTATTTGGCGGATTCGTAAGGTATCATAAAATAAAGATCTAGTTCTCGAACACTCTAATATTACCAGGGTCAGAAAACCAGAGTTGGTCAAGAGATACCTGATAGATCTAACTTAAGACGACACGAAGTCCAGATCAGGTCACACTCGTTATCATAAGTTAAACCCTGAAGGTTACACAAATTATAAGTATAAACAATAAGTTTGACATATTAAATTATTAGCAAATACGACGTGTTCAAGATTGTGTTTTCTACAATAAATAACAAACAAAGAAGTCTTCGGTGTAAGGAATATAATATTCATGTGTAAAAGTTGTTAAACAGCGAGATGTTGATTCCTTTGTCAGGATTAATATTCCGAGTAATACAACACAAATGTGACTTCATGTGTGTTATAAACTAAAAGTTGCTACAGAGGCACAAATTAGAAAATTACAAGGAACTTTTAAAATTAGAAGCAACTTCTAGTAATTAAACAGATGTAAAATGGGCAGAGTACATCATAATAAAGAAATCAAATATTTATTATTTTATTAGCAAATTTTTTTTAACTGTTTAAAAACATTGCACAAACTTTCTCACTGATCTGTCTACAAGGCCAAATATAACCGAATAATCGTCGCGTAGCAATCGCGAAGATGGCTACACAATTTTCGCGTAATCTTGGATTAGATCTCTTTCCTATCAGCGAGAGTTTTTCTCCTTTAAAACAACAATAACACATGCCAATTTTCTCTATTATTACAATAATATATAAGAAAATTAAAATGATAATTATTTCAAATAAAATATACGACACAGACCTTACGCAACAATGTTCTACCAACCACTTCTCACTTCACTTTGTTTATTGCATTTTTTGAGTTATTAGATTAACTATCTCGTTAAAACGACATTGAAATTAATCTCTTCACTCGACTTGCAACTTTAGATCTGTATGTATTGATTTTAATTTATCAATATAAAAATGACAATCTTATATATCTGACAACGTCGTGCAAACTGTTTATCATAATAAAAAAATAATGATATTTTCCTGGTAACTCCCAGTTACGAATAATGAACATAGCGAGGTCAGGAAAATAGGTTACTTGATTAAAGACAGGTAAACCAAATAACCAAGAGGCAAGAACCACAATTACCTCAAAATCTAATAGAAATAAAGAAGGATTTGTCGCCAAAACAAAACACGAAAAATAAAGAAATAGAGGTGACAAAATTGACGAAATGTCAGTCTACATAAGCCAAAACATCAAAAATCAATATCCCAGGAGAATAAATAAAAATGTGTCATAAAATAAATCATAAATTCATAAATAATAAGTCAAGGTGTTAATATAAATCTAAATAAGGGTGAAAATTTTAAATAAAGTGCAGTGAGCAGGAATCTAAAACTCAAACAAACTTCAAAAGTATAACTATAGTGTTGTGACATGAAACTTATGATTATGAAAACATGAATGTGCTTAAGACAGATTTGAAAGTAAACAAGTCAGATGTAATGCAAATAAATCTAAAAGCAACAAACTATATTTTAATAAAATAAGTCAAGTAAAAGTTTTAGACTAATATTTATATCATTTTAGGTTTAATATTAAAGATGAAATCATCTTCAGAAATTTGTTTTTAAAGAGAATAATTAAAAGGAGAATTAGTAAAAGGGATTTATTAGGAATACCCGATATAAATTCCAAGACCCTCAACCGTAAAATATATAATATTATATTTTAAATATTAGTTTTAAAGAGATTTTTTAATTAGTTAAGTAACAAGGGCAAATGACAAATGGACTGTATGTGTGAGTGAATTGAATTTATTTGGAATCAAATTTTATCTTTCATTGTTGTAATTATTTAAACCTGACTTATTATAGAAGGTAATTAAAACAATTTGTCTCTGTTTTTATTAACCTTAAATAATGGTTAACCTCACAAGCAGAACGAGTTGAGTCCAAGTGCTAGAATTTAGAGCAGGCCCCAAATTTCGAAGAAGTAAAGTTTTTTTTTTTAAATTGATGAACCAAATCAGTAAACTTTATTTAATGTAACAAAATATGATATGATAGAAATTTGTGAGGCTATGGCGACCTGTGATAACAGACATTAAAAGAAAATGTTAGTAAATTTATTTCTTAAATAATTATTTCAAGTGAAAAATATAGACCTCGACTGGGAATTGAACCCAAGACCTATGGCTTTACGCGCCAATCCTCTACCAACTGAGCTATTCTTGATCGCTTCCCAGTATAAAACGTACACTTCTCACTAGACTTTGTTTTTGCTGTAATTTTTGAGTTATAACAGATCAATTACCTCGTTGCAACGGACAGTGAATCTGTATACTCGCCTTGCAGTCTCTATGTATGCATTAATTTATTGATTTTTAACGGTTATACATTTTTTTTTTATCAAGCTATTATTATTTAAATAATTAGTTTAAAAGAAAATATACGGTTTGTATTGTGAAACGATCAAGGATAGCTCAGTTGGTAGAGCATTGGCATGTAAAGCCAAAGGTCCTGGGGTTCAATTCCCAGTTTAACTCCTATATTTTTTACTTGAAAACTAGCTTGGTATAAAAATGTATAAGCGTTAAATTCAATAAATTCACTAAAATGTCCTTATTCTTCATCAATTTATTACTGTCGATAATATCCACTGAATGGGGGAACACAAAGTCTGATTTCAACGTTAGCATTTAATATACAAAGCTATAAGACCAGTGATTGAAGCTGAATCAGTAAACAGCTTGCGGTTAAGTTAGTGTCACGATGGGGTTATACACATTATTTATATTACATACTATACATTTGTGAGAAAGTAAAATTATTATAAATACACAAGTCATGTGTTGTAAAATCAAAATCAATAAGTTTACTTTATTTCCATCGCCAGAAAGCACGTTCCGGCTGATCCATTGAGCTATACAATTCCCACAACAAAATGTCACGGTTTGATATGCAGTTGAAAACAGATATATTCTTCCTTCTTTTTAATCACAATATTCTGATATAACTTACTATATATACAAATTTAATACATATAGTTCAGATGATAAACAATTAAATTAATTACTCTTTCTTGGACAATTTAAAAATATAATAAATATAAGCCTCAGAGGGTCATTCATAGTGAATACGTGTGTAGTAAACTCTAGCTGGTCCATACCGAGTACGTGTGTGGCGTACCTATGGAATCCTTGTGGGCTTTGACATTTGATCAAAGTTTGTAGAACAAAATTTATTAATTTACATACATTATTTAAATTTTAACACACTTAAAGAACATGTGGAAATAACAAACTTGGCAGACGCTCAGGCAAATCCAACTGCCATAAGCGTGCGAAATTTGAGGTCATGTCAAAAGATGAAATAATTTGTGGAAAATGTACAAATTTACCTAAAATTAAAAAATAAAGATATGGCAAAAATATTCCCACATACCAAATTTGGTTAAATGCGATATACGTAATTGGGCTTTAAATACTGCACCTCGAACAGACAAACAGATGACAGACGCGAAACGTCAAACAACAGACTCCAGACGACAGATGCCAGACAACAGACGTCAGACTCCAGACGCCAGAGAAGAGACGCTAGGCACCAGACTCCAGACGCCAGATTCCAAACAACAGTCGCCAGACGCTAGGAACGAGACTCCAGACGCCAGATGCCAAACAACAGACGCCAGACGCTAGGCACCAGACTCCAGACGCCAGACACCAGACTCCCGACGCCAAATACCAAACAGACGCCAGACGCCAGATACCAAACAGATACCAGACGCTAGGCACCAGACTCCAGGCGCCAGATACCAAACAGACACCAGACGCTAGGCACCAGACTCCAGATGCCAGATACAAAACAGACGATAGGCACCAGACTCCAGATAACAAACAGACGTTAGACGCTAGGCACCAGACGCCAAACAACAGATGACAGACGCTAGGCACCAGACGCCAGACGCTAGGAACCAGACTCCAGACGCCAGATGCCAAACAACAGACGCCAGACGCTAGGCACCAGACTCCAGACGCCAAATACCAAACAGACACCAGAAGCCAAACAGATACCAGACGCTAGGCACCAGACTCCAGGCGCCAGATACCAAACAGGCGCCAGACGCTAGGCACCAGACTCCAGATGCCAGATACAAAACAGACGCTAGGCACCAGACTCCAGACGCCAGATACCAAACAGATACTTGACGCTAGGCACCAGATTCCAGGCGCCAGATACCAAACAGACGCCAGACGCTAGGCACTAGACTCCAGATGCCAGATACAAAACAGATGCTAGGCACCATACTCCAGACGCCAGATAACAAACAGACGTCAGACGCTAGGCACCAGACGCCAAACAACAGATGACAGGCGCCATACATCATTCAATAAACCTAAAAATAGAATATCTAAAACAAAACTCAACATTGATTTTTGGCCTAGCCCATAACTTTCTCTATGTGGAAAGTTAAAAGTATTTTTTGGAAAGTCTGCCTGTAATTTGTGTTGTGTTTTACAAATTAAACGGCTTAACTGAGTTTTTTATAACTGAAAATTTATGTGTACTTGCCACAAAAACATAAAATAACTATTTTCTCAAAACCAACTTTGACGATTTTAATGACGATTTATAGCGGGTCGTGATTTTATGACTTAGTTTTACATAGCGGGTCGTGAAGTCCCTAAAAATGTCGTTTCTGGAGTTATAGATAAAATGCAAGTGTTTTACAGACACAATTTTGTCACTAACTTTGGTGCCCATTAAACAAAATAAAATTTTGTTTAAGTGATGGCAGAAGTAAATATTGAACTATTTCTTAGTTTTGTTGAATAGCAAGTGAGGATGCATGAGGAATTTAGTGCACGAATCCGTTGTTCCTTATGGCAATATATTTCGTTTACTTTTTGTAAATACCCCTACATGGGGGGAAAAAATACAATTAGTTGATTCGCCCCAGAGTGATTTTTCAAATTAAACTTTGGAGAGAAGAGATCCCAGTTCTGACCATTCATATACTCGTATTAAATCCCGTCTTATTAAAGCCCTTTTATAAGTTACAATGTCCTAAGTATGGGTTTAAATCTACAAGTAACGCAGATATCATATTATTGCTGTCAGTTACACGGACAAGAGTTCCTCTTTACTGTGGAACGAGGTTTTGAGAAACAACCAAATTTAATGAAAGAACTCCAAGTTCTTTAGTTTTTGATTGATATTTCCAGCAATTGGAATTTTCAGTGATAATGTTCAAATTTCAGGTACTTTATAATTTACTGGCAAATAGTAATTATTATTAACATGTTGATTAGCTCACAGATTTGTGACACTATGTATCGAAACTTGATAGAAAATGATTTGATGGATTAAAAAAAAATCGATATCGAGTTTTGACTTGATATTAACCTTCGATGTCTCTTAGTAAAAAAAAAATCAAATGATATGCGTCTGTCCATGTCCTACAGCTCAACGCATGGACCGATTTTAATCAAATTTGGTAAGTGGGAATATATTACCCATATCTATTATTATATATAATTCAAAATTTGGGGGTAAAAAAATACTATTTTCTCAAAATCTGCTTCAACGATTTTGATCAAATTTTGCCCAAGTGTAGCCTTTAAGGACCCTTATAAAACGTATAGTCGCAATCTTTCCAATAATATCGTTTTGTGAGTTATCGGTAAAATAACATAAAATTCCGCCATTAGGCTGTTATAAAATACGTAATTTCTCAAAATCGGCTCTACCAATTACGTTAAATTTAATGATATATGAAGATTACCATACTGTACATAATCGTAAATAAAAAAAAAAAATTAATTTCATGGATATGTTTACTCAAAAACAACGCAGTGAGAATATGATTTGTAATACGCTTCCTCCCGCCATGGAGTCCCCGTAAATTAAACTATTCCCCTCACCAAAATATGTTGCGTAATTTGAGTTTTAAAATTTTAAAACACTTTAATGTTCCAAGGGACCAACTTGGTTTACGCAAATAAATAAATACATCGAAAAAAAAAATTATGTTATGTCTATATTAAACTGTAGAATTGCGAGTGTGCAGTAGTAATAGGCTTACCATTACAAGATTGTAAAAGAAAATGGCGTATTTAAAACTACTCTTACTTTACTAAAACCAAAGATATACAAATTAAATGTTTGTATGACCACAGCGTGGCTCTCACTGCATTGATTATTATGAATAATTATTTCTATATCCGACCCGAGGGACCAAAATATTGACCAATGCTCATGTCAATCCCTATATTTATAATAGAAAGCAACGGCTGTCTATCAGTATGTCCAGGTAACCTAGTTGGAGCTACACCTCCATGTAGTCTTGAATTAGAAACTTTTTTTCCTATCAAGTATTGGCCACCTATTGTTCTTTACTGACCCTGACGCTATTAGAGTATTCGAGGGCTAGAAGTCTTTTTATGTTCTTCGCTTCCTTTTTTCTATGAGGCGATGATGTCCAATCCAAGAGCTTTACAACCATCAAACAAGAAAAATACAGTATCATACTAAATAAAAACTGCAATAATCATTCTGCTACGAGACTAATTATGGGCTGGGTTTGGAAAGCTTGTTTTTTATATTATTCTTTTAGAGGGGACCCATATACAATGTATCCTAAAAGTCCTGGACCGGTTCATTCGCTTATAGGGGACTCATATACAGTATGTCCCAAAAGTCCCGGACTGGTTCAATAACTTGAAAACCAAAAAAGATAATTAATATGTGTCTTCTGGTAATAAAAAGCTTTTTGACAAATGACACATTTTTACCTGTCCCCCAAAAATACGAGTTTTGGTGGTAACTCAATAATCTTAAATGCAAACCCCATCGAGTGAGTGTTAAAGGACTTATTTAGTAAAATACAACTGCGCAAACTAGAGATCGATATCCTGTTCCTATCTAAAATGGCGTCCGTTCAAATATTTGAAACGGTTATTCTACTTTATTTATGTCATTCGCAATTACCTGACGAATTCGGGATCAAAATGTATTAAAACATTTGTGACCGTTGGTTGTAATCATAATGACTATTATCTCATATTTAAAACAGTATGAACTCCTATTACAGGGTGTACAAAAGTGATATGTTAGTTGATCTAATTTTAATAAATATTTTACACAATTTTTATAGTAGGCCTACTGACAACAAATTAATTCACCTGATGTTATCTGGTTTTATTTAGAACAAATGTTCGAAAAGTTACCCCTCCACAATAGTAATTATGATTACAACATTACATTTTTTTAATAAATTTTGATCCCATATTCTCGTCTTCTAATTAATTGCGAATACAATAAAATAGCCGTTTCACATATTTGCCATTTTAGATAGGAGCAAGTTATCGACATCTACTTTATACAGTTACGTTTTATTAAGTCACTTTAACATGAGGGGTCACTCAGTCGGGGTATCCATTTTAGATTATTGAGGTGACCCCAAAACCCCTATTTTTGCGGGACAGGTAAAAATGTCTCATTTGCCTGAGTAGTAGTTTTTTATCACCAGAAGACACATATAAAATATCTTTTTTCTTTCTTCTTTGGATTTCAAGTTAATGAACGGGTCCAGGACTTTTGGGACACTTTGTATATTATACATTAGTTTAGAAGAGTAAAGGGGAAATGTCTTAGTAAATTACATGCTTACAGTTATTCCTTTATAAGTTTGAAATATAATTAGCACAACTTCAAAGCGAGTGAATTCGCAAACACAACTACTAATATATAACGTAAAACTAGTTAATACAAATTTTCGTATTATTTAATGCCAAGCATCGCATTGTGGTTAAAACTTCACCAGTAATCTCAGTTGCCTTAAATATCTTTAAAACCAACACATCATCATAAAAGTACACCTAGTCCAGTATCAAAGGATATTTTATACAGATCAAGTGGTATAAAGTACCTTAAGAATATCGTATTCATTGTTCAAGTAGCGTTGTTTGGTCTCACCTTACCTTTAACTCTTTGTATTTTCGTTTACTTGTAGGCGGACTGTGAAAGTTTTCTTTTCTTGTTGTTTAAAGGCGAATAACATCTCGGTAGTCTTCGCATTATAAAATAGGAAGAGAGAACAAAAATAAAGACCCCCCCCCCTAACCCTCGAATACTTTAATAGCGTTCGGATCGGAAGATAACAAGTATTGGAGAATAGAGATCTGACGAGAAAGAAGAAAGAATGGGATCTAACTCAAGACTAAATTTAAAAAAAAAGTGTAGATCCAGTTAAAATGAGCCACTGAAGATGTCTACGAAAACGTCTATAGAATACATTCTAATTATCGGTAGAAAATTTTAGAAAATAAAGTAACGAAATCGGTAGAGCGTATTTTTTTCCTGATCATTCATGAACCTGCATAGTGTTTGTATAGTCTTTAGGGATTACTCTTTAACAAAATTTGATCAAAATCATTTGAGCCGATTTTGAAAGAATCGTAATTGCGTTTTTTCCTGCGGCAGCAATCCCCAAATTTTAAGTTATAACAAAATGCTAAGATGTGGCCAAAATGCCTACATACCAAATTTTATTAAAATCTGTTCATGCGTTAAAAAGAGATGTCAGTGTGAAAACCAAAATTTCTACATCTGAGTATAGCTACATTTTCTTCAAGACACAGGATTAAACAGCCACAGGAACTGCGACCATCGTACAACTAAATGTTTTAATTGTAGTTTAGTATATTAGTCTCTTCTACGAGTTTTAGTCGTCCAACGAGAGTTCACCACAAGTTTGGAAACCAAACAAACCTGTGTCCTATAAAGGTTACCTTCAGACCACAGTGTCCCGTAACTAAGTTCCTGAGGTAACCTCCGTCCAAGGTCAATATTGTCCCTCCAAGTCTACCTAAAAGGCTGTCTCTCAATGGTAATTTACTATTTGAATGTCCAAGACTATCCCATCTTGGCTGGTGTTTTCTCCGAACCAATCTACTACAAGCTATCCTGGTCAGACACACAGGTATCCCTACTACCGGCTCAGGTCCTACAAACTCATATGTAGATCCCTGTTTGCCCTCTTCGATCCCACAACACCCCTTGTGCTCCGGTATTCAGTACAGTTACCTGATAGACAGAGCAATGAGGTTTCACATGAATTTCCAGACCAAATTATGTATGGGTCTAATAGAAGATTGGTGTTATAACTTTACAAAATTAATTCAAAATACTATATAAACTGTATAAAAGTAAAGGACTGCATTAAATAAGAATTACAGATGACTTTGATTTACTAATAGAGGACCTCTATTTATATTTTGTCAAAATCAGTTCTTTTGATTAAATGTTGCCTCTAAGGATTCCAAACAAAGCGTATTGGTCAACATCTCTCCAAAAATGCCGGTTCGTGAATTATCAGTAAAACACCAATATACAGCCATGGGGTTGTCATTGTTGCGTAAATATTACGTCATTTTATTAACCCTTTTGTTTTGATTAAAAACAAGAAAAAATGATGTATTCAAGTCCAACTAACAAAAAACGTATAAATGATATTTTGTGAAAAAACTTCAATTCGCATAGCAACGATTGGTGTTCCTTTTTTTTCGTTCAATGTAATATTATTAACAATAGCGGACATTGTTAATTAACAAAATCCCATACATTACCGTACAGTCATAAAATACATTATTTCTCAAAATCGGTTCTACAGATTTTGTTCAAAAACTAGTAAAATGTGATGGTTAATGACCCGAACACGTGGGCAAAATCGTAAGTAAACATTTTACAGTCGTCAAGCTGGTTTTAATCAAAACGATTTACGTCGTTAATGACAAAAACGAACCAAGTTTAAAACCTATTTAAATATTTTATCAAAGACGGGACGGCGTCCAAGGTTTTGACTGACAACTAAAGTAACTAAATTAATTCCAATACATTATAAACTTTTAGACTGCAATAGAAAAGTGAATTAGAGATAACCTTGATAATTATTAATTCACAAACACACGTCTAATAATGAAATAATAACAAAAGAGCCATTGCTTTGATACTATAATGAAATCTGACGTAACGCCATGTACTATGTAATACTATTAGCAGGTACTGTATAAAGTGATATAGCCTGATTATTTAATGTGTTTGGTAATATAAACCATATGAAAAAAATCTCTTGGACATCATGTTTTTACAAAAAAGTAATAAAAGAACATAAATAAAGATTCTTAGTCCTCGAATAATGTAATAGTGTCAGGGTTGGAAAAGTAGAGTTGGCTAAGCCAAAACCTGAGAGGAAAGAGGAAAGAGGAGAGAGATCAAATCAAAGATCGTACATAAAAAGGTGTAGATCCAGTACAGTATTCGAGATTTCCACGCCTGTACTAAAAAGTTGAGTCCCCCTGGTATCGGCACGAGTTGGTCGCTATTTGTTTTAAATGAGAGCCCATTTTAATCCCACTTATGACACCATTTTACGCCTCCTGCTGTTTGTAGCAGTAAACCACTTTAGATGATCCAGGAAATTCCCAGCTGGTAGGTTGAGTGATCACAGTCGCAGGTCCATCCTGACAGATTTTTCGGTCAACGGGATCACTCAACATGGCAGCTGGGAATTCCTGAACCCATCTAGAGGGATTTTCGGCCCCAAACAGCAGGAGGCGTCACACTTGGAACCTCACAAAGAAATGCTGGTCTCCCCTTCGTCGTCGTTGCCGATGTCGGTCTCGGAACAATGAATATACCTCGTCGGTCTCATTATTGTCTATTTACCTGTTCACTACGTCATTTTAGGTTTTTATAGTTTTCATTTTTCTCTGTGCTGGGCATATTGCTATGCAACGATTCTCTAATTTATCATTAAACACTAACATCCCCATAAAGAAAACAATTAATTAATTTTATCAAAATCGGCTTCAATGTTTTTGATCGAATTTTGCTCAACTGTCTTCTAAGGACCTAAACAAAACGTATTGGTCGTCATTTCTACAAAAATGCCTGTTTGTGAGATTTTTTATGAAATATCGTAATTTATCAAAATTGATTCTATTGATTTTTTTCCAAATTTTCATAAAGATTAATGACTAATCCCGTATGCTTAAATATAATTTTTCAAAATAATTGGCAAAAACAAAAAAGAACTTTGACTAATATATCAAATAAGATTTACAACGAGGACGCGTTTGAAAAAAGAGAAACAAGTATAGGTCTAATTTAAATATTTTTTCACAGAATATGGTTCACTTTTACTTTTTGGATTGACATCTGCCGAATTCATATTTTTAGTGACGTAATTTTAGTTTTTTAGTTTTTTTTTTTTTTAAATTTTGGCGTAGATGAGTGAGAAAGTTCCTACAAAAGAATGTTCGAGGGCAGTTTAGTATCTTCTTCTTTTTTTATATCTCAATTATGATATCTTTGTCGAAAATCAATGCATTAACAATTCAGGACAAATGATGTTATGTTTCTATTAACTTAGTTAACTCTCTTTATTTACAGGCTGAGCTGAATAAGTATAAGAGACTAGCTTGTCAGAACTTAGTTATAAAAGATTTTGCCATCACAGACTGCTAAAGCGAAATGTAACTTGGAGTCAAGAATATTATGCAAACTGTTTATTTCAAGCAAGACATAACAGGAAAGCACATACGTCTTAATAGTTGTAGCAGTGAAATTTCGCAGAGTTGTTTTCCTTAGTAGTATTTCTAAGATGTTTAGAGATGAACAGGAAATTGAACGTACAGTCCTTAGCGTTTACCACTTAACAAGAAACAAAATCAAGTTCAAGGGTACCATTATGGGAAATAATTAGTTCATTCGACAGATGTAGCAATGCGATACCTCTTGGTATAGTTGATGTTAGTTAATATTTTTTTTTGTATTTTCCTTTATGTATTGTTTTTCTTTGTATATAACCTTTTATTGTACATATTATTTGTATTAAAGATTCAGTGAAGAGGGGATGAGTGCATGTTGATAGTAGCTACTGGCGAGAGTAAACATGTGGCTGCTATATAATAATGAGACCGCAGTTCAGCATAAACTACTAGTTTGCAGCCTACTTCCAGTTTGAACTCGTCTCTCCTCGATGCTGCTTTCCTGGTCAATCTTTTCTTTTCATTAAACTCTACATTTTTATCGTCTTCTGAAGATTGACTCCCTCGTGACTTTGTTCAATCTTTGCTTTGTGGTCTCCCATGATGACAGCACGGCAGAGCTGATCCCCTAGAGTAGATGAGTACAAATTAAGGAGGGTAGCGACTAACGGCGGTAAACAGATGGCAGCTACTATGTACCGATACTACGTTCAGCAGAAGTCATTCTACAAGCTACTTTCATTTGAACTCATCTCTCCACAATGCTGCTTTCCTGGTCAATCTTTTATTTTCATTAAACTCTACATTTTTATCGTCTTCTGAGGATTGACTCCCTCGTGACTTTGTTCAATCTTTGCTTTGTGGTCTCTCATGATGACAGCACGGCAGAGCTGATCCCCTAGAGTAGATGAGTACAAATTAAGGAGGGTAGCGACTAACGGCGGTAAACAGATGGCAGCTTCTATGTACCGATACTACGTTCAGCAGAAGTCATTCTACAAGCTATTTTCAGTTTGAACTCATCTCTCCACAATGCTGCTTTCCTGGTCAATCTTTTATTTTCATTAAACTCTACATTTTTATCGTCTTCTGAGGATTGACTCCCTCGTGACTTTGTTCAATCTTTGCTTTGTGGTCTCTCATGATGACAGCACGGCAGAGCTGATCCCCTAGAGTAGATGAGTACAAATTAAGGAGGGTAGCGACTAACGGCGGTAAACAGATGGCAGCTTCTATGTACCGATACTACGTTCAGCAGAAGTCATTCTACAAGCTACTTTCAGTTTGAACTCATCTCTCCACAATGCTTCTTTCCTGGTCAATCTTTTCTTTTCATTAAACTCTACATTTTTATCGTCTTCTGAGGATTGACTCCCTCGTGGCTTTGTTCAATCTTTGCTTCGTGGTCTCTCATGATGACAGCGCGGCTAAGCTGATCCCCTAGAGTAGATGAGTACAAATTAAGGAGGGTAGCGACTAACGGCGGTAAACAGATGGCAGCTACTATGTACCGATACTACGTTCAGCAGAAGTCATTCTACAAGCTACTTTCAGTTTGAACTCATCTCTCCTCAATGCTGTTTTCCTGGTCAATCTCTTCTCATCATTAAACTCTGTAGTCTGAAGGTTGATACCTTCGGGACGATAGTTTATTCTTTGATCCTAACAGCACAGCAGGGCTATCCATAGAGGAGAAGAGTGCAAGTAGTAACCAGCACTACTTAAAGGTAGACTAGCGGTGGTAAATAGGTAGTTGTTACTATACATTGAGACCGTAGTTTACAGCCCACTTTCCGTTTGGACTGATTACCTCAACTCACAGCTGTTGCTCAATCTCTCATCTTCTTTAAACTCCACCTTTCCTTCGTTGTCTCAGAATTGTTTCCATTGGGTATTAGTTGTCCCTGAAGAACGGCAGGACTGATCCCTTCCGGACAAGCCATCTTGTTCGTTGTTCGAGTGCTGATTCTCTGTGAACTAGCGGTCCATTCTTGCTTCGTGATCTACCGACTGATCACCACCGCTCTCCTAATAATTCTTCTTTAACATCCGTCGCAATACCAACTAACTCAGAGGAAGAATTGAACGCGCTTTGCCCGGCTTCTTCCGATTACAACACGTCTTCCAACACGTTTATCTTAACAATGATATATGAAGTCTTTTACAACGAACGCGTCGGTGATTAGGCTCTGAACAATATTAATTTTTCTTCAGAGACGACCAAATTAAATTATATTTTTTATAGAGAGAGTAGGACTTTACACTTACAAATGCAGAATTAAATAAACGGTGCACACACTCATCCACAAAACCAAAAATATTATTTCTCTCCACTTTTCCATAATAATCTCTACATTTAAGTCAAGTTTTTATTACTCGTAAGATTTCACTTTAACGTAACAACTTGTTTATTTTGTTGTTTAAAGCCGAAACATCTCTCGGTCATCATAGCCTTATAAATAATGGGTGAGAGTATTATAAAATAAACTACCCCTAACTCTCGATTACTCTAATAGCGTCAGGTTCAGAAGAGAACAAAAATTGGCCAAAAGAGACATGTAAGGAAAGAGAAGGATCTAGCAAAGACTAGATGAAAAATGTGTAGATCCAGATAGCTCTCTCGTGATAGCCACGCCCGTTCTCACTATAAACACCGGCTGAGGGTGAAAGTAAAAACAAAAGATTGGAATTATTAAAGTCTAATTACATATACAATGATACAGACATGATGGATACATATTAATTATTCAAAGTAATTTATGTACTACTACATGCACCCGTTGCCGAAATCGAACAATTTTTTGTTACAATATAAATATTAAAAATTTAAAACCTGTTATAAACTGATTTGAAGCGTTCACTGTAAATGGTATAACTTCGGCTGCCATCTTTAGTGATCGTTTATACGAATCAATATTCCTTTCCTCATTGTAAAGTCCAAGCATAATTCTAGTGAAATTGCGATGGTAAACAGGCCTTTGGTATAAGTTTCTGCTCCCTCTAATTGGAGGGATTGTTATTATTAACCACACAATGAGAAACAATTCAAACAACTTCAAAACTTCAAGAAAAAAAACATCAAAAATTTATAACAAACTTAAAAAACCTAATTTTAAGCCCGTCAAAACGAATTGATAAACCCATATTTTTTCAAACACAATAATCATAACGAAAATAAAAACACGTCTTTAACAAATAACCACATTTTTGTTTAGTTTGCTTCAATTATTTTTGATTATATCAATAACAGCTAATATTATTTGATTGGTGTAGTTTTTTTTTTTTTTTTTCTAACCTACTTCCAGATGAGCTACAAACTTTATATTTAACAAACTTATAAACTTTTAGCCTGTTGCCGGAAAATTTCAAGCAGTTAAAATTTTTAATATTTAACCCCGAAAAAAATTCGAAATGGCGGATGCAACTAAAGTTTGTTTCTATGACTTTTTCGTATCGACATCGGTTTTACCTTAGATAGAGCTACAAATATTTTGTACATTTTCACACAAATTAGGACAGCTAATTTGGGACGTTTATGCCAGTTGGATGCGAAACATGTCTGGCAAATTTGATGATTCTAGATGTCCTGTATGTGTGTCCAAAAATTAAATAATGTGTGGAAATTATGAAGTGATCAAATGACTGTCAAAACTTCCCGGTTAGTCAAAACAAACTGGAGGTTTGGCTCAAAGCCAATTCTGAATATAAAACCATATGGTTTTAATTACAGATGTTTATAAATTAGAGCCAGCTTTTTTAAGTACAGATGTTTCTAAATTCCTCAATAAAAATTATCATGGGGTTAATGGTAAACACTTTCATCCCTTTTACTTTTTTTCCATATGTTTATTTTTTTCAAATTTGAGCAGAAACAACTTCAGGCAGAGCATTACTCAAAAAACACCTCAAACATCAAAATCTCTTAAAAACTGTAGAAGGAGTTCTATAGAACTAGCATATTAAATAACGATAGATAAAACACGAATGGTTCCAATAGACACGTGGGGCGTTCAATAAGTAAAGAGACAAATATGCGTAATGTTAAAGTATTTTATTATATATAGGTGAAACCTTTTCTATTTTTCAACATAATCACCCCTTACATTTATACACTTTTCCCATCGACTTACCAGCTTTTTTTATGCCTTCAGCGAAAAATTCTTTAATTTGGCGTCGAAGCCAGACTTGCACCGCTGTTTTTACACCTTCATTGTTTTCAAATCTCTTACCTCGCAAAAATTCTTTTATAGGTCCAAACATGTGAAAATCTGATGGGGGGAAATCAGGACTATAAGGAGGGTGGGGTAGGACTACCCAGTTCAACCTCTCAATAGTTTCCAGTGTTTCATAAGCTTTGTGCGGGCGAGCATTGTCTTAGAGAAAAAGCACTCCCTTACTCTGCAAACCCTGTCTCTTTCTCAAAATTGCTGGCTTCACTTTTGCTTCCAGTTTTTCCATGTAGTACTCTCCATTATCAGTGCGGTGATTTTCCAGGTAGTCACAGAAAATTGGACCCTTAAAGTCCCAAAAAATGGTAAGCATGACTCTTCCAGCTTTTGGTTACGTTTTAAATTTTTGCTTACATGAGAAGCATGTTTCCACTCCATGCTTTGGCGCTTGGACTCGAGCTCAAAGTGATGTATACAAGTTTCATCACAAGTGACAATTCTTTCCAAAAAAGCTTCTCTTTCTTCTTGATAACGTCTTTTCAGTTCGTGGTAGATTTGAAGCCTGACATTTTTGTGGTTGTCTGTCAACAGTTTTGGAACCCAAGGTGCACATGTTTTGCGGTATTTCAACTTGTCATGAATGATTGAAGTTTCAGCTATTTGAGCCACTGTAATTCTTCGGTCTTCCTGAATAAGAGTTTCGATTCGGTTTTCCATCAAAGCATTTGAAACCTCAATCGGTCATCACTCACATTTGTTCGCTCAAGTTTGTACCGATCTATCCACTTATAAAAGTTTGCACGGTTTATACAACTTTTCCCACATTGTCTTTTCAATCTTGAATAAATTTCCTTCAGAAAACAAAAATCTAATAACAGCTCGTTGCTCTTCCAAAATGCAATCTTCAAAAGAACTTGGCATTTTCAAAACACTGAAAAATAAACAAACGTTAAAAATGACAAAACAGCTGTATTAGAATGTTGACAGTGTTGCCAACTCACAATATTGATAGTTATAAAATATCCCAGGTAATTGTTTTTGAACTTGGAAAGGTATGTCTCTTTACTTATTGAACGTCCCTCGTATATTACATAAAAGTTTTATTTTCTAATATTATTTCAAAACTATACAGAAAAGTAAGGCAAAAAACTTTATTAAAACTACTCCATTAAGGTCTCATTTCATTATAAAGAGACAACTCAATTGAAGACGTGATGTGCGCAAAACCTATCGGATCGGAACTTCCGGGGTTTTTAACAAATTTTCATGGTTGGTAATTATCTAATTCGTGAGAACTTCATTTAGCTCGTCAACCGGACCCTCATTGCGCCGGCGAAGTTATTATTATTTTATTATTCGTTAACAACAGCCGGTGTCACTCCGGTTTACATATTACTTTCTTACAAATATATTGTTTACACTGATGACCGACGGTACTTGATAGAATTCCATTTTAACAAATAAAACACAATTTTTCTTTTGTAAAATTCTATAATTTATTTGGTCTAGCCGACCATGGTTTCGCCAGTTACGGCATTGACGAGGCTCTTACAAGACTAAATACAAAGCACACCATAACTATTATAAAAGGTTGAGAAAGGCAGGAAATTCCCGCTAACAAACAAAGCACAAAGACCCAGGGGAAAAACCCCACAGGTCATTTACACAGGTACATCCACACAGGTACACCAACCTTTAATAGAGGTTGAGGTAAAGGAGAAAAAATTCGTTTTTTCATTTAAAACTAGATTAGCATCATTACACAAAAGTCTCTTAATTTCTAATATTTCCAAAACATTTAATTTTCTACTTTTTACGTTCACATATAGAATTTCAAAATTAACATTAGAATAAAAATCTGTCAATGCATGATTTTTTAAATGGTTAGAAAAACTAGAATCATTATAACCTAACCGCCAACTCCTTTCATGCTCACCTAACCTACGCTTACTACTACGGCCTGTTTGGCCAACATAAGCAGCATTACAAATACTACATGTCAGTTTGTACACACCAATTTTTTGCATTTTTTCTATTTTATAAGTGTGTGTAAAAATTCTTTTTATTTTATAAGTGTCAAATAATTAATTAATTTTACGTCAATAATTACACCGGAAATGTTATGAAATATACAAGCTTTTGAGTCCAGAATATATTTCTGCCAAAAAGTAAATGGTAGCCATTTCAAGAACTAATCCGAACTAAAAAAACAAGGTAAGGCTCTTACCACCATTTTACCAACATAGAGCAGTTTGTATTGTAATAAAAACAACCGGAGTTTGTAGGTTAACATTCACAATTTGATTGGTCGCTATGTTGGGTAGGATGAACTTAGAGACCTCTAGTTTTGCGCCAATATTCTTTGACTTATCCCCAAACTACCCCATTTTGGGGGTAAGGGTTGAAAATTTTGATACTTCAAATGACTCCTCCTTCGGTTATCTAAATTTTCCCCAAAGCAAATCAGTCTATTTCAATTAATAAAAAAAATAAGAGGGGGGTAGGACTTTTTGGACACATGGTATAATGATAGCTACTATAATTTCTGAGAAACGTGTAACTATGTTAACATGGTTGAAGATAGTGCGAAGTGCTCTCCTTAAATAAAGAAAGAAAAGAGAAAAATCTAAATTTTTAAAAGTCGCCCTCATTTTCCAATATGACTTCCTAACTTTAAAATTTATAATTGTTATGGTGTTTTTGGATTTTACACAAAAATAAAAAGACTTTGGTATTATTATTATTTTTGATGACATCTTGTGCCGCGTTCCGACTCATAGAGGTTAGTATTCCGGTTGGGTATGACTCTACGGTTGCGCCTTGAGATGCCACTACAATCCGCCGTCACAATGGATCAGCTGCTGACACGAAGCCTATGACGGGTTAGATAGAGAGAGAAGGTGCCACCGAACAGTCCCTCGAATTAAATTTAGTACATTTTTCTAAATTATCACGTACGGACACATTTCTGGTAATGGTTTTCCCTCGGAAAATCCTAATAATGTGCCGCACTGCGGAAATATATATTCAAACAAATAACCGTGACCACACATATTACAATTAACTTATTAAAATCTGGTTACATAGAGTGGTGGTTGGTATGAGTAGGAAATGGTTGAGCCACGTTTTCTCTAGTTAACTCTTATCATGGGTAATCTCAATCCCGTTATTAAATTATTTAATTTCGACGCCCCAAGCAACCACAACGTGTTGCACTCCACATTATAAATAAGATTTCATTTTAGTTCATCTATAACTGTTTACTAAATGGACACCGGTCAAATATGTTAACAATTTTAAAAATAAAGTTGTTTTCCACAAAAATGAATAAATTTGACTTAATGACATTACAATACATTCAAATTACACACTTTACTAACAGATGTTTTTATGTAGGCTAATGCATTATTTTAAATCTATGCGCTCCATCCTTGTTCTGAGTGTTGCTTACAGAGGGCAAGAACAGGGCGAGAGTTTGTTTTATGACATCTATAACTATAAAATAACGCCCGTTCAATTCCATACACTGGAAGTTGCGAGCGTAAAAGTTGCATTATTGTAGAAAATAGATATACTTTGAAATCATTTTATCTGTATGACTTACCGGTGTCGGTATATACTTGATCATATTATAGTGCAGTTAAAATAGTTTTAAGTAAAAAAATAAATTCCTCAAGTGTAACCACTAACAAAACGTATTGGTTGCTGAGCAAAAATGTCCATTTGTAAGTTATCGATAAAAAGCTAAAAATTTGTTTTAAAAAATATTAATAAATTCTCAAATTTTACTCCACAGAATTCTTTGAAATTTTAGAGAAACAGATTAATTACTCAAACACCTGCACAAGTACAAAGATGACCTTTGACCGCCGCGCCGTCATTATAATCTTGATTTTCATCAAGTACGGTTTAGGTTGAAGACTACAAGTGGAAGGAGGTTTGAGCCCTTATTTAGGTATCCTCGATGAAACGTGTTTGGTTCAATTTCACAATTTTGGTTCGTTTGTATTTGATGGGGATGGGTGAGTGAGAAAGATTGTGCTTCCAGTTTTAAAGTTATGTACTCAGTTAGTGCGGATCTGTTTAAGCTATTCTATTAACAAACTTATTACAAAGAGCCGCTGTTAATAGGACTGTCGGTTTCTGACACTTTTAGTGAGCTATAGAATATTAGATTTCCTTTAAACTTCTCCTTGACATAGTTCGGTTACTTAAACAATAAGTTGTGGACAATCTTCCTCAGATACTCTGGTTTAACTCTACAAAAGATCTGTGATTAATAAAATCGGACAGGACGGCATTTAGACGCAAAGGGTAGACTACCATAAAATATTTCAGTTAAATTGTACAATTTTCTGTCACCAAACAATAATTTTTCTATAAAATATTTTTTTAAATAAAATTTACAAAACTCTTCCTTGTCCCGAGTCAAACATAGCTTATTAAGGGTCAGGATTTATTGCAATATACTCAAACAGAATCAAGTATAAATTAAAATGAACTGAATTCAGTACAGTTCACGCTTTATTAACCTGGACAGTTTTGCCACATGTACAAAAACAATCAATTACAGTAAAACATAAGGTTAATAAGATGGCTGTGAGCTATTTTGTACTAGCGGCTCTATCTACGTTGAAATTGGGCTTTGCGTGTATATCAAAATTAGAATTCGATTCTGCTCGTGTGGAAATCTAAATTTTCATTATTTAGTGAAGCTCAAGGTAGCCAATAAATTCGATGTATGCTTTTAACTTTTATAGTTAGAGTACAGGACATTTTAATGAATTAAATCTAATTTGTTTAACGTGTTATTTGACTTACAAATAATGTGTCCTAGTCACATAATCTAATGCGAGATTGTTACCAGACTTATTACGCGGACAAGCATGGAGGTCCAAAATAGCTCCGCACCAGACTTGAAACGTTGTAACCCAGGCGTCCTAGCAGGACTACTGGAAGGGACACAGAATAAGTTTGTTACACATTTTCAGTTTGATAGTATCTTTAATAATGTGGAGGTGTGTGGCATTCCGGTAGGCCATTAAACCACAATTTAGTCGGATTCTAGTAATTCGTTATTTCTTCGGTCTCCGGTTTCCCGTATGTGTAATTGGTGAGGTAATATTTATGTTTAATTATTATTTAGGCTTATAAAATAAATATCAATTTGATTTTCTAGTGTAGGTACTTGTTGGTTTGGTAGGGTAGAGAGATCGACGGACCTAACGTGGTGGCTGAGAGAGACTTGCCGAACATTCACCATTTCCCCACACTTACTGTACATACATCCATTAGGCTCATCGTCGCAACACACATTTTTAGTTTTACTGTTAAGTGTCAGCAGGTAGGGATTACTGTTAGAATTCGCACGTGAACATGCCAGGTGTCTATGTGAGAAGGTTCTGCAAATCAACGAAGGTTTGACGGGATCGCTTTAAATTAAAACACTGTGGCTATCAACCGCCTACGACTTTGAAACGTCAAACAATTTTAATAATTCTAAATACAGTTTTTATTTTGTTCCAACTTTGCGATGGATAAAATATAATTTCAATAATATTCTTACAATTTAGTTATACTATTGCAAATAACTATATTGGAAAAAAAGTTATTTTTAATTCAATTATAACTGGATCAATTTTCCTCATATATCAAACAGTAACGCCACAAAATAAAAGTGATTAAATAACCTAAAAATGTATTGTTTTTAATTTTCGATACCACACATGATTATTAACAATTAAAGCGTGTCTAAATAGCGTGTGCGCAACGTGGTGTTGTTTCAAAACCACACATGAAACGTCATAACTCCGTCAATTTTAATCCCAACGAAATTAGGGAATTAGTAAAATATCAAATTGTACAAAATTTCGTGACTTTTAAATGTTGTTATAATCATTTTTTTTTCCGATTCATCACTTGCGTATTGCCTTTTATTTATTAAAAGTAGGATGAGTTCCCTATCTTTGAGTGTAAGGCGTTGTTTTTTGGGAAGCGATGGACTACCCATTGGGGTTCGGGCCCCGCGCACTTCGTCACCATTATAATAATATGAAGTAGTTTAGGCCGTTAGTCATAACCACTTGTGCAATAGTAAATGTGTTTTCCTGTATTACTCGTAAGTCTAAGTTATTAGTAATAAATTAGGTTAATTAATTATACTATAGGATTCGTCAAAAATTATACAAACCCGCGACATAGGAGCGGGATGCAGCGTACCAAGCCGGGAAGTTGAATAATGGGAATATTCTCGACCACAGATCACCTAAATAACGGAAAGGGGTGAACCCACAAGTGGAGACAAAATAAACAATTTAAAAATCGCAAAGAAATAATGCAAAACTCATTTTAAAACTATTTTACCTCCTCCCCTTAAAAACCACATTTCTTTAAAAAGGGAGTATTAAGCAACTTCCGTAATTTTTTGTTCGCAATTTACTTTTTTTCTTTATTGTATTATAAATATTTTTAGATAGTGTAAATTTTAAGGTTCAGTGTTTCAATAAATTTGTAAATGAATATAAACATGCTGATTGAATTTTGAGTGTTTCCTGAAGAAACTGTCAGTAAGCAAAACAGCACTGTAGCAGGAAAAAAAAATTACAAAGACTTTGAACAATAATTAAAGTAATAAATAAATGTTAAATATTTAAAAAAATAATTGTAAGTTGACGTTTGTTGTTTCTAATTACCCTCAGGGTATAGTGTCACAGACTATCCCGATGTTACACAGGTTTTCATCTAGTCATGGATCCAACTGTCGTATTAGGTCCTCCATTGATCAACTTTGTTCTCTTCCAACTCTGACGCTATTAAAGTTTTTGAGAGTATTTATTTTATGACTTTTCTTCTTTTTTAACAAGGCGATTATAACCGAGAGGTTTTTACCTTTATAAATGCAAGGACGTTCCAACAAGAATGAATATATAAATATTAAAATAAAGTTTATGGTTTATTTCCTCTATATGACTGCTAATTACCAAATTGATATTAATGGAGATATGACTATTTGGGAATGCGGAGGTTATTAACACATACTTGTTTATAACTTCTATATTACTATGTGTTCAAGTAATAAATATGTCGGTGTACAAAAAAAGAGATCTTTGCATAAGACGTTTTGTCAGATTAAAACCTTGTAACATTTTATTAATGTTCAATATTAGATAAAATTTATTAAAAAGGGTTAGTGTGTACCTACGTAAATTTACTTTTCAAATGCGGATTATTACAGTTTTTAAAGAAATTCATTATTAATAAAAGCAGGAAGTTTACAATTGCACTAATTTTTTCATTCGCCCATGAAAAACGAACAATAGCAATTCCTCAGCAAAAACGTCAGTTCGAAATAATTATATAAATTGAAATAAACCTAAAGTTACGTCACTTAAATCATAAATACGTCCTCAATGTAAGTCGTATACAGCTGTAGGATCCACTTATTCTTCAACCGTAGCCTACTATTTATAATATATACCTACGATTTTGCACACGAGTTTGGATCAATATTCTTCAGAAACCAATAAAATTTTAACGAAATCGATAGAGTAGATTTTGATAAATTAAATCTTTTATAACAGCAACATGGCCGATTTATTTTTTTATTTTTTACCCATAAACTAAATAAAACTATCACTAAGTGACATTTTTGGAGAGATGGCGTTTTTTAGGGTCCTTAGAACCTACATCAGAGTAAATTAAATAAAAATCGATACAGCCGAATTTGAGAGAAAAAAATTTCCCTCACAAGTTTTACACGAAGAATAGACGCACCTGTGCGTGGAGGAGAATATTGGCCTCGTATAAACAATCGCACCAGGAAGGTATGTCTGAAGGTGCAGTGTTGGTATTGGTTAGGATTACATCAATTGATCTGCTGGCAGGGGAAAGGAGGAAAATTTATATGGATCTTTTCCAAAACAGTATAGAGGAGAAAAGAACACGAAAAATCAAAGCGTAGTTGGCTGCTAGAGAGTGGTTTATTAATAAATGTCAGTAGATCTTACCTAACTTTGTCCGGGCATGAATGTTCTGGAGCATAACTGGAAAGATTTAAAGTACTGCACACACCATGATGCATATACTGCAGTCATGAAATAGAAGATGCTGATCAAAAATATTTTCTAAAATTTTTAATTTTCCTATCTAGCCGCCATTTTGTGTTTAAACAAATCAATTCATATTTTTTTTAACGGTAATATTATGGTGTTGAAATTTTGCTTATTACCGAGAAGCAATTTGCAATTTGAGAAAAATAATCAACAGTTTTCCTTTACTCGTTTTAAAATGGAGGCTGTTTAAACTTATTAAAGTGGAATATCTGAAAAACTGTTAACTTTACGAAATATGTTTCTTTTTTAATGACAAACAAAATGTTTTTTTTAAACTTATTTCTATAGCTTAAAGCAAAACTGAGTTATCGACAAAAAACTGAAAACATTAATTCTTTGTAATTTTCTACAAAACTCAAGATTAACGTAAAACAAACATTTTTAATTTTAAGTTTGGAAAAAATGAATTAAAAATGTAGAAAACCGCCATTTAAAAAAGTTTTATAAATTAATATCTCGTATTTTATAGTACACTAAATAATATATAAATTTACAGATTAATGGTCTGCATGTAATGGTACCAACTACACATCTCTAGCGAAATTATTGCCAAAAATGTAATTTCAAAACTTCACAAGAAAACGTGATATACAAAACATATAGTCACGAGGCCCGCCAGAGTTGAAATACTGACACGAGCGAAGCGAGTGGAGACAGTTTAATGTATACAGGGGATAACAACTAATATAATTTTCCTACAAGGCCTAAAGAACCAAGTTTTGGGCAATTCATTTACATTTAAAGGATCTGTTTGTATTACATAGGGCTGGGTAAGTACCATGATGGTGACAATAGAATTGTTTTTGTTTTGATCATACGGTGTCATAAAAGTTTGAGTTATATCAAATAAATTTTCCGAAATATGATTTAAATTATCGAACAGAACTTGTCGAAATATGTTTGAGAAATCAGTCTTTACAAAGATTTTGAAAAAATTATTGTACCCTTGGATGTAAATCCACAACAGGTTCCATATCTAGAAATTTATCAAAAAACAAAACTAATTTTTACTTTCTCTCGTAAACGTTATGTTTGATGATTTATAAGTTGAGTCGAGTTTCTGTCTGTCGTGTGTGCAGCGCTCTATAACGCAAACGCTACAATCGATTTTAATCGAGTTTGTTATGTAGGCATAGGCTAATACATATAATAACTTAACCTAACCTATTTGTGGTGGATTTTTGCTACCACAAATCTGATCTACATTTATGTTTACCGAAAAATTGAATAGATTAGATTAAGCCAGGTTAGGTTATAAATTCAAATAGATTTATGAAATTATTCAGTTTAAAGAAGTTAATATATCATCAAAATAACAACACAAAACGCTACTAAATACACACAATGACTCTCGTAAGAGTGTTGCAGTCCCACTGACTTATATAATTTTCCTACAAGGCCTAAAGAACCAAGTTTTGGGCAATTCATTTACATTTAAAGGATCTGTTTGTATTACATAGGGCTGGGTAAGTACCATGATGGTGCCAAAAGAATTGTTTTTGTTTTTGTAGTAGTGGCACAGTCTAGACCGCATGAATGGCCAACTTTGAAAGGATTGGGGCGAACTAAAATCGCAGTTATGTTATTTTTGTTTCTTATGGCAGTAGACAGATGTCAGTACCTTAAAATATTCGCAAAAGGATGTGTTCGAGTTTTGCATTTTCAAAAAGGAGAGGGGAGGAGGTTCGTACAGTACAAAAGTGACGGCCTAATTTCGCTATGTTTCAGGACGTTTTCCCCATTTTTTTTTTGATAGTTCAAAATTTGGAGATAGCTGCTATAAGGAAAAAACATACAAACATACGATTTTCTTACAAGTAAAAAAGATTTTCCTCTAGTGTAGCATCTAAAGAACCAAACAAAACGTATTAGTAATCATTTAACCAAATTAAAATTCTTCAATTATCCATAAAAAACTGTTATTTAGGTGATACGTAAATAAAATACTTAGTTTCTTAAAAACGGCTCAACAGATATCGTTGAAATTTGAGTGAGCATCGAGATTTTTGACTTAAACACGTGTTCATAACGCAAGTAAAATAATATTGAATACACAAAATCAAGAAGCATTGTTAAAAAAACCCGTGACCACTGTCATTAAAACCAATTTAAGCTTAGGACTTGTTTTGGCACAATTGATGCAAGTTTAGATCCTTAAATATTTGTATATATATTAAGTTCTGTAGGCAATATCAAGGACCTTCATAATTTCATGCGCGAGTCTGTAAGTCGCAACCAGTTTACAAAACGATAAATCCTATATATTTCAAACTTTGCATTTATATTCTTTGTATTGTCACACATAGAAAAAAAATATAGCTGTAAAAATAAAGACCGTGGGGTAATATTCAAAAAGTATGGAGTTGAAAATTATTTTTTGAAATATTATGTGTAGTATAATATCGGAATAAAACTAGAAATTATTCTGATTGTGAATACGTACGTTTATTTGACGAAACAATTAATATGTTGGTTTAAGAACTAATCTACAGTGTCAAAATATCACGCCCCTTCCCTCAATTGAACACGGCGTGACCTACAAATCTGATAAAAAATTATTTGGATTTAAAATTAAATTGCAATGCGAAATCATATATTACAGTGTTTTGTACGACGAATACAACTTCGTAGTGTATAAGTTTAAAAAAAACAGGTTTTGCGAGATGTGAGACAAACAATTAAATAGCCATTGATGGATTGCATTTTCATTGATTTCTCTTTATTAGGGTCCGTAGATAAAACAAATTATAATCTAATACGTGTGTCCATACAATTTAAACTCCCGTTTAAAAGACTTGAACTTTATACAAATAATGCTCCCTATATGAACCTTTAGTACACGTTTGTCGCTTTTATTCAAACATCTTGTACATTTTTTGTGATGATTACTTTTACTTAAATCGACCATGAGCTGTTTTAAAATACTTAATTTCTTAAAATCGGCTGTACCAATTTCGTAGAAGTTCTGACGAAATGTAAATATTAATTACTAAAAATTGCAAGTAAAAAAATATTTATTATGGTTTAGAAATAATTGTTAAAAAACAAAAATATACCTTGACAGCGGTCATTAAATCTAGACTTTAATGAAACAGATGCTGAGGACCTTTTTATAGCACAATATATGCGAGTTTAGACTATTTTAAATATATAAATATTTTTTTCCAAACAAATCCATTCTTTTTTAATTTGATTTTTTGACTAACAAAACTACAAAAAGACAATTTTGATGACGATTTGAATAGGAATGAGTGAAAAAGATTGTGCAAAATTTTTGCACCTTTTAATTATTAAAATCTCAAAAAATTTCCGCTACACAAGTACAAAAACGCTAAGTTTGATAAAATCGATACATTTGTTCCACCTTTTCGAGCCATAAAGTAATAAAAAAAAAATCTTAACATTGTAGAATACATAAACGCAACGAGACTCACCTAGCACAACTAGACTAGTCGCGTTGGAGTCCAACCCCCTAATACGTTGTCACAACCAATCAGGAACGACGCGCATCGCTATAATATTGCTGTTTCTAGCTACGATGCTTCATTGTTGTACTTGACGCAGCAACAAGACAACGTAAGTAAAGATATCCTCTCATTAATTAAATGTTATTTATATAAGATACAGAGTTAGATTACTACGTTAAAATGTGTTTTGTAATTAAACAATTAGGGATGGGTTCGAAACATTGTAGAAATAATTTTGTTTTATTAAAATAAATATTTTCTTATATTGAATATGACGTAAAATTAATTAAAGTGAGTGAATTATTGTACCAATGTTAATTTGCTTTATACTTTTAAAAGTCAATCGATATATTGTTTCTTCATTGTCGGGGGAAATTATTTGCATCCCGTTACGAAACGTTCATTTCCTTTAAACTTAGACTACATAAGAAGTTATTTATCTATAGTAAAAATGAATGAGAAAATTTTAAAAAAAATCAAACAGTTTCAAAATGACCGACATTTAAAATTCATTTTTAAATGAATTCGTAGGTGGTTAATACTTCTTTTACTTCAAACCTATTCGAACGTTTCATAAGAAGATACAATACTATCCCCTGTTGTAAAAATGATTTAGAAAATATAAAAAGTTTAATCAGTTTCAAAATGACCAACAATTTTAAATTCAAATTTAAAATTCGACATAGAATAATACATTTACTGCCTAATAAAAATACGAGTTGTTAATATAAAAATTTAACTATACTTTATCTAATTCAATGCAAGTTTCATTTTTATATTTGATATCTTCATAAAAGACTTCTTTATTTAACTTATTATTAGGCCTATATAAAAAATTATTTTTAATTGTAAATTTATTTTAGCCATATCTCAACGCGTTTTTATTATTTTTTCGAGAGAGGTAGCTGCCACAAGAAAAAAAAACCACAAAATTTCTCAAAACCTCAAATGATTTTGCTTAGAACCTAAACAAACGTATTGATTGATATATCTCAAAAAAATGCCGCTGCGTGATTTATAATCCTTTGCCCTGTTATAAAACACTTAATTCCTCGAAATTGGTTCTACGGATTGCGTTCAAATTTTATTTAAATAAAAAAGTTAATGATCCGAACACGTGCGTAAAATTTAAAATATCGTTATGCATTAAAGTTTCCTCAAATTCCCCTAAAGAACAAAAACAAAACATACTACTTAACATCCTATAAAAATATTATGTTTTTGTTTGTTTGTTTTTTATTTTTTGAAAAAAGGCTATATTTTTTTAAAAAAATGATCAACTAAAATATAAGTGGATTTCATTTCTATTTTAATTTTTTAAATTTATCATTTTGTTTCCAATACGTATATAATTTACATTTTTGATTAAAAGAATTAAATTTTAATTAAATGAAATAAAAAAAAATGAGTACTTAAATTTTAAAAAATACCTAAAGTTTTATTTATAAGATACGATGGTAACAATTAAATTATTTGCAACTTAACGAAACACTTATGATGTTTGATTTTTAATAAATCTACTTATCACATATTAATCTTTGTTGAATACTCCAATCACCTTATCGAGCCTCATTTAAGAAAACAATTTGATGGTATTTTGGACCATAAGTAATCTAAATGAGATAAAAATTCACACGTTTACTAAATTTCTTATACGTTCATTAGTGACAATTCCTCCTTTCCGTGGTAGTTATTTCCGAAATGTTATTTTAGATATGAAGATAATCGATATGCTAGAAAGTTGATGTTTGTATCACTAATCACAGAATTAAAACATAAAATCGACTAAAATCTCAATTAGCAAGTTTTAAATAATTACTTAAAAGTATCCAATTTATTTTCTCTATTTCAATGTATTCTATACAACGTTATAGGTTAAGTTTTGTGAACTTGCGTCTAAGTGTAATTTCTATTTCCTTAAAATCGAGTTTTTAATAACACGGTCATCACAAGGTTCAGTTTCTTTTTTAGCAATTGTTCCTGAACCGCATTTTCCCCTTTCTTTTTTTTACTTTCAATATTATTTTAGAATTTCAACGAAATCGGTAGATCTGATTTTGATAAATTCAGTACTTTTAAAACATGATCGATTTTTTGTTTACTCGCCGATAACTCACGAACCATTTGGACAAGAGATATCATAAAAAGTCGACGTTTGTATCTGCTCAAATCTAATTTAGCATTTTTTAATGCATTCTATATGAACACGTAAGCTATAAAGTCTATGTGTTATTTTTGTGACTTTACCATACTAATTACAACCACTACAACAATACTACTTCTAAAAATGTCGCCTACGTGACGCAATTCTATATTTTTTTAGCAACTTATTGAAAAGTGAAGGGGTTTTTTATTAGTTTTTATTTTATTTATTTATTTTTTAATGATCGGTTCAGTGTTTATTAAAAAACCTAAAATTATATTTAAAAAATAAATCTATTTTTCATATGAAACGTTTTCATGATTAATCAGACGTTTTTATTTTTTAATCAAAATAGGCTGTTGGTGTTTCTCGCTTTAATGCTATAAATTTATCACTTGGTAACGGGGGGGTTGATTTACATTATCGAAACGTCATTTATTAGTTTTTATATACACAAATGATTGAAAACGTCCGATTAAATCATACATGAACTTATAAAATAACTTTAAAACTGGAATCAACTGTCATCTATCTATAAACTGTATTTCAGAAATATCTTAAGGAAATACAGGTCTTTCAAAAGTTATAACTTTAAACGGTTGTGGTTTCGTTATTTAACAACACTTCATTCTATGCAAATATAATTGGGATTTATTAAAACATATCAGCTCTTATTTTCATTGTTATTTATTTAAGAGTTTTCCCATTGTAGATTAATTTCTAATTGTATGTAGTAGTTTACAATTAATTAATTGATTTTTTAAATACCATTTTGACTTTACCTTTACAAGAAAGTTTCATATGGACCGGTTTGAAGGACGGACCGTGTAGTGTAGCCGTCACCTCCCAAAAAATGTATTCGTATATTTACGAGATACGGAAGGGCCAAGTCATCTTCACACATGTACAGCTTCGATTTTGTCTTATTTTTTGTGTTTAGAAGCAAAAATTCCTCAATCATTATGAACTTATAAATATATAAAAGAGTCTAGCGTGTGATAAACCCACACTTATTAGGGAATCCGTAGGACAAAACATCGAAATAATTTGTTGTCAGATTTGTAGTGTTCAACTGAGAAGAGTCACAATCAGAATAATTTCTAGTTTTATTCCGATATACTACACATAAAAAATTACCCCACGGTCTTTATTTTTACCGCTATATTTTTGCTATATATGGGACAATACAAAGAATATAAATGCAAAGTTGGAAATATATAGGATTTATCGTTTTGTAAACTGGTTGCGACTTACACACTCGCGCATGAAATTATGAAGGTTCTTGATATTGCCTACAGAACTTAAAAAAACATTTATGTATTTAATAGGGTCTAAACGTGCATCATTGTGCCATAAACAAGTCTAAACTTGCTTAAAATGTTTTCAATTAAAATCGAAATTTTAATGACAATGCTTCTTGATCTTGCGCGAAATATATATATCTATATATATATATATATATATATCTTACAGATACCCCACATACAATATTCCCAAAAATATTTTTAACTCGATAGTTTTATAGTTTGTTACCGCTATATTTTTCCTATATCTGGGACAATACAAAGAATAGGCTATAAACGCAAAGTCTGAAATATATAAAATTTATCGTCTTGTCTGTGTAGAATAATGGTTACGACTTACAGATATATATATATATCTTGTGTGTTCAGTTATAGTTTGATTGGTGTAGCTCGTGTATCACGGAAGTGGACGACCTTGTCGTTGAAACGCTTGTGATACTTAGGCGTATTTTTTGTGGGGAGTGTGTTCTGTGTGTTTGTTATATATATATATATATATATATATATATATATATATATATATTTACTTGCGTTATGCAAACGTGTTTGAGTCAATAATCTCGATGTTCACTAAAATTTCAACGATATCTGTTGATCCGTTTTTAAGAAACTATGGATTTTATTTACGTATCCCCTATATAAAAGTTTTTTAATGGATAATTGAAGAATTTAAATTTTGCAATCCATCAATGGCTATTTAATTGTATGTCTCACATCTCTCAAAAATTGTTTTTAAAACGTATACGCTACGCACTTGTCATTGTGTGGTTAAAATAAGTTGTAATCATCATACAAAAACTATAATTTATGATTTCGCGCTGCAATTTAATTTAAAATTTATTTCTTCAGATTTTTAGGTTCTGTTCAAATTAGAGGGTGAGGGGCGTGATATCTGACACTAAGTTTAGTCTAGCTCCAACATTAATTGTTTCGTCAAATAAACATACATACTCGTAATTAGAATAACTTTTTGTTTTATTTGATACCCCACATACAATATTCCCAAAAATATTTTTAACTCGATAGTTTTATAGTTTGTTACCGCTATATTTTTCCTATATCTGGGACAATACAAAGAATAGGCTATAAACGCAAAGTCTGAAATATATAAAATTTATCGTCTTGTCTGTGTAGAATAATGGTTACGACTTACAGACATACAGACAATCACGTGAAATTATAAGGGTAGTTGGTATTACCTATTGATACTAAAAAGAGAATAAAATTAGGACCCTTAGACCTTGCATACTATAATAGCGTCAGGGTCGGGAAAAAAAAGAGTTGGTCAATAGATCTAATAGGGAAGTGAAAGAGAAAAATTGAAACAAGTGTACCTGAAAAGGTATATCCAGCTTAAATACTTCGGGATTTGTATACCTCCATTCACCATGGAACCCCCTGAGGATAGCATTTATAATTAACGTGCATTAACTTTTGCTATATTTTTTTACTAACTTTACAAAAAATAATAAGGGGTTTCTTTAAAGAAAAGCACATATTGTGACTATCCTTTTATGTAGGATCCTATTGTAAGATAATACAATTTTTCAAAAATAAACGCGCAATACAATTATGGAGTTTTATTTAAAATTTGTTTTATACAACTTCAATCTTTCTGTCACAATTATCGCGACAGCAAGAAGAATATTTTAAACATTAACTTATTAATATAATTCAAGGAAAAAACAATAATAATCAAAATTTTTACGGATAATATACGTTTTGAAGTTCTCCGAGTCAAAAGAAGATTTTTTTAAATATCCGTCGACTGTCCAGACCTAAAACCTGAACAGAATATTTATAAATTTGGTATTGTAGGATTATTTTTGCAAAATCGCATTATATTTTATTTATTTTTTAAATTCAAAATTTTGGGTTTAGCTACCACAAGAATAAAACCAAAACAAAAATACGATATTTTTCAAAATCTTTTGAAAAGATTTTGATGAAACTTTATTTAAACGTATTCTCTAAGGACCCAAACAAAACGTATCGGTTGCCGTCTCGATAGAAAACACATTGAATAAAATATTGATTGATTGATGATGTTATTAAATATTTAACTTCTCAAAATTGACTCTACAGATGTCGTTATAATTATATTTAAATGTGAAATGCGAACCCGTGTGCAAAAATAACAAATACAAAATTTCAAGAATAGTTTGGCAAAAAAACGAAGCTTCACCACCATAATTAAAAGCTTGATTTTAATCAAATACGACTGCACAAGGGAAGAAAGTGTATCTGATATTAGGGTGTCTAGAAATTAGACCAAATTTCAGGAACATGTAAAATATGTAATATGGCATAAGTGATTACACCATGGCCGAGTCGAAACGTTATAAAGTATAGATAGAACCATTACTGATCAAAATCAACCTAACCTAACCTAACCGTCATTAAAAGATCCAACTTAATAAAATAAGTTTTACGCAAACGACATGCTTAGCATAACCGAATAATTTTGTTGTTGTTTGATTTATTTTATTTTCACCTTTTTATTTACTACTATCAAAATGACTTTTTTTTTGTGACTATTAATTTTTATTTGTTTTTCGATATGGGTAGATTTTGTTTAGTTTATGTACAATTTTTGTGTACAGTTTATTTCGTTTTCGTCTGAAGTAAATTTATCTAATTAATCCCGCGTCCCTCAATGGCGTTGCCATAATTGAATTGATGCGTACAGATGATAGCCGCATATCCAATTCAAATTGATTCCCCAGAAGTGGGGAATAATGGTTCCATATATACTTTATAACGTTTCGACTCGGCCATGGTGTAATCACTAATTTTGACACAGCAGTACGTGGAAAAATTAAAAGTTGTAAATGTTTTGAGCAAGTGATTCAGACCTAAATAAATAAAACAACAATACAATACTTACTGAGGTCACGGTAATTTTTTTCTTGTTTGGAAAAACCTCTCGGTCATGATTGCCTTACAAAATTAAAAGAAGGAAAGAACGTAAAATAAATTTATCTAGCTTTTGAATGCTCTAATTATATTGAAAAGGAAAACATGAAAAAGCAAAACAAAATTAATTTAGTAGTTATAATGCAAATCCATAAATGGTTATAATAGACAAGAAAGGTATCATTTTAAATTCGTTAAGCACTCTAAATAAAATGTCATGACTTAATATACATTAGTAAATCACTTTATAAAAATAAAACATTAAAAGATTTGAGTTAAGTTTATTTTGCGACTGATGTTGGCGATTACAGTTTTATTTTCTTAAATCACTTTCACTATGCTTTATTACTTCTTAAATAAAAATTAGACGCTCATTATAACTAAACACATTTATTTTAGTGAGGAAGGGGTCATTGCATAATTGAATCAAAACTTTAAAGTAGAGAATGATGATATTTATCAAATTATCCGCTTGATTCTGACCAAATGCTCGACTTTATATTCTTCACAAACATTTTCAGATAGATTGCGAGATTACATCGGGGCTCTTTGACGTTACATATAAGACAAACTATATTGAAGCTGAAGAACGCAAAATATTTTGTCAGGAATAAAAATCTCTTAAGCTAGTTCTGTGAAATCTAGATATCCTGTGATTTTATATTATTGAATAGATACTTCTACCTGTCATCGTAAGGAAACCTGTTGATGTCATATCGATAAATATTATCTAAGCTCAATCTGACCACAATAAAAACTGTATTATTTGTAGTAATTTATTATTTTTTTAATTAATGATAATATTATATTTTTTGTAACCAACTATTGTTATTTATATTTAAAACTTACCGTCCAATAGTCTTAAATCGCGTGTTGATCAGGACGGCCGTTTCGGCTATTCAACCATTTTCAGATGTAAGCAATCGATCACAACACAACGTGAATCTGCAAAAATAAAATAAGTGCTATATAAGTTAACCTAAAAATAAATTAAAACCAATGTCACAAATTCGCCAAATAAATCGTATTTGAGAGTTTAAGAAATTTAATTTTGCGGATTAAGCAATCAATCACAACACAACTTGAATCCGCACAAATGAACTAAGTATTGTATATATAAGTTAACCTATAATAATTAAAACCATTGTCACTAATTTGCCAATAAAAGAAAACGGATTTGAGAGTTAAGTAAGTACTGTATATATAAGTTAACCTATAATAATTAAAAAATCTGTTATTAAATTCTCAAATAAAACAAAATAAAACGTATTTGAGAGTTTAAACCGTTTAATTTTGGGAGATGTAAGCAATCAATCATAGCACAACATGAATCCGCACAAATAAAGTAAGTACTGTATATACAAGTTAACCTATAATAATTAAACTACTGTTTATTCAATTCTCAAATAAAACAAAATAAAACGGATTTGAGAGTTTAAACCGTTTAATTTTGCGTATTAAGCAATCAATCATAGCACAACATGAATCCACACAAATAAAGTAAGTACTGTATATATAAGTTAACCTATAATAATTAAACTACTGTTTATTCAATTCTCAAATAAAACAAAATAAAACGGATTTGAGAGTTTAAACCGTTTAATTTTGCGTATTAAGCAATCAATCATAGCACAACATGAATCCACACAAATAAAGTAAGTACTGTATATATAAGTTAACCTATAATAATTAAAACACCTGTTATTAAATTATCAAATAAAACATAAGAAAACGGATTTGAGAGTTTATAACAGTTGTTTCAATTTAAAAAAAAAAGAAGTTATTTACCAATAACAGGCATGCTATTTAAATATTAGTTTTCGATAAATCTGTAAGTAACACTGTTTAATTTGACACCTCAATCATTTAAATAATAATACTTTATTTCCACAATTATTAAATCGGCTCTAAAGTAAGACTGGCGCAGAATTCCTTTGCGAATAAAAATAATAAATCAAATTAAAAAAAGTTTTTAACATACCAAGTTTTTAAAACGGACTAAAAAGTATAAAATAATTTTTCATGAACCTTCTACAATTTTGAGGGAGGATTGTTAGTGGCTATGGATATATTTGGAATATTTGGAGAAAAAAACGTGGGGCGCAGTTTTAAAAACTGCGCCCCACGGCCCCACAGATCCACGGAGTTTTTGTCCGTTTTAAAAACGTGGTATGTTAAAAACTTTTTTTTATTTGATTTATTATTTTCTGTGTTTTAGTCTTATGTCCGGGTGAAAGATTTCAATCGGTTGTGTATATATTGATGAGACTCTGACAGGGACTTATATAGGAAATTCCCAATGAATTTCACATCCTGTTTAGCTGCAAATGTCTGAAATTCAAAATATTACCTCTTATTACCTATAGTTCTAAACACAGAAAATCAAACTAAATAAGTAAACAAAATTTATTTTATTTTTTTCATGTAAATGAATTAAACAATACAATGTCAGATCCTTCTCCATTACAAATTGTAAATGTATCATAAACTTATGGTGGTGTGAAGGTCGTATTGACGAATCTTCCCATCTCCGTCATGGCATCTTCATTGCAAGATGTTTTTACTATTGTTTAAACAAATGTAGAGACAAGAAACCAACTGAATATTGTATTGTCATCCAATTCTGACCTATGTTCAAAATTTTAGATCTTTAGCTTATCGGGAAGTTAGTTTAAACTCGATTACAAAATTCCACCCGGAAACCTAAAATATAAAAACGTGGTAAATATAAGATATTTTAAATGATTTTTAAGGACTTGTAACCAATGTTCGGCTTGAAAGAAATGAAAATGAATACTGAAATTAATTTTATAGAGTATGTTTTGTTTATTCATGTTATATTATTTTTTGTTTTTTCTATTACGCTTCTTCAGTGTTGGTTATTTGTACTAAACTGTCAGCCGTTATAAAAAGATGTATTTGTTTTGTAAACTAAATGAAATCGGGTTGGTTTTTGTTTTTTAATCGGAGATTTGATCAAATTCGTCAATTTTTTTAAAAATAGGTGATCTCATATATGTAATCTAAATTACCAAATTTTATAATTTATTATGAAAAAAAAAAAAAAAAAATGATAATAAAGTCGATCTTATAGAGCACTTTAAATAAGGAAAGGAAGTAACATGTTATAAATCCTTGGAGAAGACAATTGAAGAAGTAACGTAAAAAACAAAATGGTTTCCAAGTTGAACTGAAGACTTTATTATGACATTAAAATCTCCAGGTTGACAAAGCAATCTATAAAACTGTTTTAGGGAATGCTATTCAAGAATAAAAATACAAAATGTCACTGATCTTTTTACAGTTACATCAATCAGTTGTTTATTGACAAACGTATTTTGTTTGATTATACCGGTATTTGTAATTAATAATTAAGTAAAAACCACATGCACACAAATAAATGGTGAAGAAACATTGCACAATCTTTCTCACCAAATATAGGGTATCTCACGGAGAAAGGGAAAGAGTTTTAGGGCTTGTCATAAAGAAAAAAGTTCATATCAACATAGCCCCAAAGTGGTTAGTTTACTATATGGCCGTCATTTTGAAAAAATTATAACCGTGTTTAAAAAATTATATCTTTTGTACAGAATGATACAGAGTTGAAATTTTGCGCGTTACTTAGTGTTAAAAAGACCCAATTTGTGAAAAATTATTAACTCATTTCAGTTATTCTTTTAAAAATAATTATTCCTGAAGCGTAATTTTACTTGCAGTTTTTGACACACGTTTAGGGCGTTAATATTTATATGTTACTCAAATTTGAACACACTTATATAACTAATTTTGTCCCCAGATATTTTTGGTTTGATAACTCGCAAACCGAAATTTTTGGAGAGATTCCGGTTAACGCGTTACGCGTGTATCCTTTGGAGCAAAACATTATCAACAACGTTGCAACCTATTATGATAATATTGTTATTTTGTGATTTTTTTTCTTATGGTAGTTCCCTCAATTATCGAAAGAAAAAAATGCGACAGTATGCGAGGTGGGTTGAATGTAAAAGATACAAAGTAGTTCGACACTAACCAATGCGTTTCTCATAGCTGAATAGTGGTTAAAAAAATGAACTACCCTTTAATATCCAAAGGAATAGAAACTGAAAGTGTAAAGATGTAATTCCTATCTAAATGTAGATATTTCAAAAAAAATTTGTAAAAATAAACATATTTAATATTATTAGCACGAGATCCTCTATCGAAATTGATGGTTCCTTGTTGTTTAAAGGCGAAAAACCTTTAGATCATCATCGCTTTCTAAAAAAAGAAGAAAACAGGATAAAATAAAGACCCCTAGCCCTCGAATACTCTAATAGCGTCAGAGTCGGAAGAGAACAAGCGTTGATCAAGAGAGACCTGATAGGAATGATGAAAGAGAGGGATTTAACCTGAGACTACATGAAGAAAGGTAGTGTCTAGCTAGAGTCCTCGAGTTCACCACATTCGCGCTCACTACGTGTAAACCCCTGAGGGTGACTAATGGTAATTAAAATGTGACTGATAAAAAGGAAAATTTATAAAACATATATATATATATATATATATATATATATATATTAATAAGTCGGGTGGGGTCAGAAAAGGGAAAAAGAAAGGGGTGTATTTTGTTAAAAAGACGTTGTTGGGTTTAGAAACTTTTGATAAAAGAAACAAAATTAGGGGAGGGGTATTTTTCAAAATCGGTTCGGTAAGTTTAGAAACTTTTTTGGAAAAGGGTAAAAAATGGGATGGGAGGAATTATTGAAATTTTCAAAACGGATTGGGGACTGTAGAAACTTTTTGGGAAAAGGATCAACATTTTGAGGAAGTATTTTTATTTTCAAAATAGGTTGGGTGTGTGTAGGAACTTTTTTTTTTAAGTTAAAATTTGGAAGAGAGTTAAAGGGTGGGAGTCCCAGGGTTGAGGGTATTGGTAGGTGAAATTTTTGAGGGGTGTGATGGTGGGTGGAATTTTTGGTGTAGGGGAAAGAATGGTGAAGAGGATAGAAAAAGATTCAAATTTTATGGTGAGGAGTGCCCCGGTTAAACTGCACCTTTTCCTCAACTTAAGTTGTTCAATGTTTCCCCCCCCCCTAATTAATACATTTTAAAATCATTTATCGTGATGTGACGCTCTGTTGAATTCACTCCACTCATGAAATCCCGTACCGTCATGGGTGTTCACTTCAAAAGATCTAGATCCATTTATACGATTATCGTGACGTTTCTCGCGTGACGTGACGTTCCAATGATTTCAACTCCACCTACGAAATCCGCACCGTTTTGTGAACAAGTATTCACTTCAAAAGCACGTTTTTGGATTCAAGGGAGAACCAAAACGTATATAATTGAGTTTAAATCAATTTATAAGAACAATATGATGAGATCACCTCGAGTCTCTATGATTAATGAAGCTTAATTAATTTCCCAGATTTTAAGTACAAAGTTTGTTTTAATGGTAATTAGCGTCATTTAACGCGTGCACACTTAATCTGCGTATTTATGTTAGAATTTATATCTGTTTTAAATTAAAGTGTTAATGAAAGAGATAAATTAAACAATATAACAATAGGTCTAATTGAAATTAACTTCTTCACTAAATTTAAAGCTGAACTGAATGTTTCCTGTAGGAAAATCAGAGGGAGGAATATTTCGTAAAAGCAGTGAACTTTCAAATTTGGAGTTTTTCAGTTGCTAGGCGATCCTGTTTTGGGCCTCGAATATGTTATTCCAACCTTACTTTGTCAAATATATGTGGTATAGAGAAAGTTATGTGATGGGTAAAAAAAGGTGTCCAATTTTTTTCAGATATATCCGTTTTGAGGTCCTCCGACTTCGAACGGTTGTCATCAGCAAATGTGGGTTGGCCTTGATTGGTGCGTTAGAGTGGGAAGTTTAGTTACTCCCATATCGTGGAACGTGGGGCATCGTACGTTCCCTCTCCGACAGTGTTTCGTAAACAATAAGTCAGTGACGAAGACACAACGTGACTCATTTTAATATTCCGGTCTTGTTCCAGAGACCCCCAACAAACTTGCTCCGTACTGAAAAGGAAACCACCTGGCCCTGTCAACACAGCCCATATGCCCGAAAACATTGAGCGAGTTAGGATCTATGCGATACAGAGCCCTAAACTGTCGGTCCGCTTGCATGTTGCGAGTTTAAGGATTAACGAGTCAACAGTGCAAAGGATTCTCCACAAATATCTTCATTGTCACCTTTACAAAATTCAGGTATGAAGCAACTTTGTGTATTTTGTGAAACCATGCTTGAAACGTCACATGTTAATTAACGCTTGTCGGAGTTTACGGGACTGGCTACAATCAAGCATAAACATAAATGGCAAACATCTGAACGACATGATTTTCAAAACATAAATGAACAATGAAATTCCCAACATACACTACGTATTGTCATAAATATAAATATTTTTAAGCCGAACTGACTAATTGCATCATATTTGAAAACCATCTGATTCCCGTGACGGACTCTGTATATTCACATAACTCTTATGTTTCAGCCGAAGTTTGGCTAAAATATTTATGAACACAGTGTATTATGTTAAAGAATATAGAAGTTGATAGTTTTCTATCCAGCGACGTTTTAACACGGAAGTGGGAAATCTGGACTAATTGCAATTCACGGATCAAATTGAAGCTACAATCTATTAATCCCCAACTTCTCCAACTAAGCTAAAATAATTTCTGTATAAACTTTAATTGCATTTATACCCAGTCTAGTCCCTCTTTCCCTTTCTCTCCTATTTACTTCTTCTTACTCTCTCTGTTTCTTCAATCTCCCTCTCAATTTGGCCTACTCTTCTTTCTCTAAAGCTTTTCCAATAACTTCTCTATTTTCCCTTCAAATTCATATTTCTCTTCTTTCTTTCTTAGTCTCTCCTTTCTTTTCTTTCTTGTCAGTCAACCCCGTTCTCTCTATATGTCTACTTATTAGTGTCTCTGACATATTCGAATTCAGCGTTCATTTGTAAGGATATTTATTAACGAAATAGAAAAATTAGAGGAGTTTCAAGAAGGATTTTACCTTTGTTTATAAAGTTTTAGGAGTTTATAGATAAGGTTCTTTATGAAACAACTATAATTTTTCTATATTCAATTTTGTAAAGTTTTAAAGGCATGTAGACGTTTATTCAGATAACTAATAAAGCAAAATACATTGTTTTGGTTCAATGTCACCAAAATTTGTGATAAGGTATGTCAATTTCATGCCAAACTCGAACAAATAGACTTCACTTCAACAGTAAATTCAATGTATCAGCTCATGAAAATCAGCAGGTAAAGATAAAAATACACTCTATCTTAATGAAACCGAAAAAAAAAAATCAAGAGATGTTAAATCTGGTGAGGGAGGCGGTTGATCCTGGAAATCGCTTCAGGAATTCCAGGACGTCAAAGTGGAATCCCGTCTTATTGGTAGTGGAGTTCATAACATCTTTTGTCTAAATGTGTAATGAGAAAATTTTCCAGCATATCCAGATATACGATACTTTAGTGGTTTTCTTCATGAAAAATAAACGGGCCATGCACCATAAACATTAATTTTTGGACTATCACGAATATGCTCCAAAGTTGCATATGGATTTTTGCTACACCTGATTCACCAGTTCATCTTGCCACTATTGTGAAATATCGACCCATCTGTAAAAATTAGGTTACTTAGGAAGGTCACTTCCTCTCTTATTCTATTCAACATTTCTGCTGAGATTTCCTGATCTGCTAGTGTTATTTGTTGTACCATGTATTGCTTCACGTGCAAATGATGACGTAATACGCGTGTGTGGTAGCCCATCTCACGAGACGTACGACGCGTTGATTTCTTAGGGTTACGAGCAAAGCTCTGCCTGACTTGTACAGAAGCATCGGTAAGTCGCGGGCGACCTGATGATTTATCATGTCGTACACAGCAATCAGTCTCAATCAAATTTGATTACCAAAAGTAAATTGTAGGGTTATAGTAAGGATCCTTACCGTACTGGATACGAAAAGTGTGTTGAACTGTAGTCATAGAGTTTGTTTCGGCGAACACATTCAGCAATCTGAAAGTAGCAATCTTTAAACTGCAACGGCGTTGGTGCTTCTGGTACATTTAGTACAACGGCACTACGTGAGTGAAACTTAATGTTTTTTGCTTTAAAATGGCACCACAGCCGATTTTGCAAGTTGCAGGATTCTACCACAGAGTATATAAATATAACCAGAGAGCTCGAAGCATAGGGAGATGTGTTTCGCTTTGCGGAAGCGATTATGTAGCTTCGGAACAGAGCTTATCAGCCAAGAGGCTAGCGACGTTTTGAACAGTGTGTGAGAGAGAGGGGAGATGAGCACCTGACGCACGCACGCACTGCTACTTAACTCGACTCGACACCAGCCGACGGCCGACATCCTTTCTCGTTGTATTTTGACTACTGGTGCACTGATAATAATTTTTGCAACGGGAATTCTTGTATAATGCGAAGAAAGTTATGTAAAAATAATGTGCACTTATTCATTCAATTAAAAACGGAATATATTATACCATGTACATTTATAAAAACGAACATCATCTGATGACAAATGTAATTGCATCATTGTACTTTACAAATACATAAAACTACAGTTTAAAGTTATCTAACTAGTTAAGTTATACTAACCGTATTTAAATATAACTAAAAATTAATAATAGTTATGACAAATAAACAAAGAATGTAAAAGAATAGCGAGTGAATAAACAATTTCTATTTAAATAGGGAATATTTAATAATATTTAATAATATAATATAATTTAATAATACGAAGCTATAAATATAAATTATGTGTGTACATTTGCAAATAAAAGAAGGTCCAACCAACCTACAAACAATTATAATAAAAGAATAGTTGGACTACTGTAGCTATAACAACAAAATTCTATACTATACAAATTAATTAAAAATGGTTGACTGAAATAATGACTGTAAAATACAAGGAAAAATATTACATCCTTAGGATTAAAATGAAATAAATAAACAAAGTGAAATAACTACCAACTATGTTTGGTAATAACTATAAGGTTCCCTTACTACACATGCTTTAACACTTTTAACTTGTCTAAAGCACTAGTTTTTAAAGCGCTACTTTTCCATTTACTGTTTGTGTATTAAAATACGAAATAAGGTTCTCACAATAAAATCGACGTTCGCACAACAACTGGCACACGTTAGAGATTCAAATGAAACGATTTCTTGGGTCGTGTTAAATAATCTCCGGACTAGTTGCAGCTTGTGAGAAATTTTGTCGTATTTCATTTTAAACACCTTCATTGCGGCATTCACAACGTGCATAAGGTTGTCCGAAGGTGCCAACAGCCCGCTTGTTTCATCAACTTTCACGTTTGTAAATGTTCTATTTAGGATTAGCAATTCGTTCCTATTTGTTAACTTGGATGAGAGGTTGCACATCTTGGCCAAGCACTGCCTGCATTTGTACTTTTTGAAGTACCGGTCGGCGATGTACCCAGCAAAATATACCTGTGAACATGTTTCCAACATAAGGGCACTGTCTGTTGGCACATCTCCTCTCCTCGTGTCTTCCGTGTCTGCTGTTCCTTCACTTGACGTGGAATATTGGCTGGAACATTCTTTGATCTCTTCGGGATTGACCAATGGACCTGTTAAATAATAATCCTTATTGAAAACGCATCTTAAACATACAAATATAAAATACGAAACAAGTGTATTAGTTTTATACGCATGTGCCTTGTCTTTCTTTATGCGGTAAAATGGGTGCAGTTATGGTATAATGAGCACCACCCTAACATATATGACAAAAAACAAAAGAAATTGGTGCAAAATTTACCATTTATATTTATTCCTTATTAAAAATGTTCAATGTTTGTTTGACAGCATAAATTTAATTGCGTAATTTATTGATCAGGTTAATTCGTTACACGTAATTGCACAATTATTTATCGCATTTATTTTTATGTTAAAAATGTTAGCAAATGAACTACAACTGTATTAACTTAAATACACTTAGAATAATTATTGTATAAACAGCAGATTAAAAAACTCACCTTGATTGGCAGCTTGAGTCAATGGTGATCGGTATAGGTCTAGAAGCTCGTCCATATCAGGATCGTACGATGTGGATCTTGGAGGCTCCATCAGCTGATGCAGTATGGATATTCTTAAGCTGCTCCGGAATGTTCGGACAGTGGGATTTTTATTAAACCCTCCCCTCTGGCGGATTGCGGAGAACAGATTTTCCAGTGGATCCTGATTTAATCTTGAGGTTAACAAATACTGACATTTTTCCTCTGCAAACAGCTTTAAAACTGAATTTATAGTCTGCCTGAAACCCTTGAAACACGGTGGATTTGGATATTTGGCGTTTATTTTTTTCAGGGTTTTGAAAATATGCAACCCGTTATTTAACAGTTCAATTATGTGTGTATTTGTCGTGATCAATCCACAACTGTCAGGATTGATTGTTTTTAGTTTTCTGCTGTTCAAAGCGTCATATAATGAGTTTATATTTCTAAGAAACTTTGATGTGCTCAAGCCAGTTTTGCTGTTGATTTCTTTGGATTCAACAGCAGTTTTGAGTGCAGCGCTTGTGGTGTGGCTAAATACCTGAGCGGCCAGTGACACAGACATCTTCTGAAAATTATTTGGCCATATATGTGCCGGAGTCAGTTGGTGCGCCGATCGTGTTGTAGAACTTCTTGAATCCAAGTCATACAGGCTTATTATATCCGAAAAAGAAATTACTTCGTTTTCCAGCTTAAAGTCGTGTGTTATAAGGTTGTTCCTCACCGATTTTAATCAGACGAAACCGGAAACGCATTTCCGGTGCTCCAATCTCATATATTTTATTCTGCTTAAAGATAACGGCAGTTTGACTAAGATAGCACAATAATAAACGGAGTTCTGTAATGAGCGAGAAACTTTTCAACACTGACTTTAACCGATTTTGGTTTCCCTGTTTCTTTTCGATATACTGCCTAAACTGTTAGTCGCACAAAAAAAAATACAAGAATAGCGAAATTTTATTTATCTATTTTTAAATACAGTAGTAACATAAAAAATGTCCCTTTCTTCAAAATAAAAAGTTCCACCACAGATCTTAAATTTCAATACACGATTTTTAGATGACAAAGTTTAATTGCACTTTTTAAATAGTAAATTTCAGATTTTTATCATTAAAGTCATACTATTGAAAAGCACGTTTCATACAGAAACCAAAAATATACACTTTCTACGACATTTATTGATGCGTTTATGCGTAAACGCAGTTTGGGCGAAAGGCTGCATTTTTAATTCGAGCTGTGACGTCTCTTGTGAAATGCGCAGAACCCGCTCAAAACTCGTCTCTCTGAGCGGCACATCTCAATTGGCTGCACGACTTGGCAACGTTAGCTAGCTAACATCGATTGACGCGCTCTGCAGCGGCCAGCTAACATATTAACGAAATTTACCGAAACACATTTCCCTATCCTTCGAGCTCTCTGTATATACTTATGTACTCTGTGATTCTACATACATCCTTTCAAAGTTGTTTTTGAAATGTTCTGTATTTTAGAGATGGAAGCCAAGAAAAGAACACATAATTAAATAAGTTTAAAACAGAAGTTGTAGCGACACGCTACCCCTTTGCATTGTTACGCTAAATTGTGCGTATGTAAATATTGTTGAATTAGAGAGAAACACTGAGACCAACCAAGGCCGTCCAGAGTGGGAGACATGCGCGCGCAACCCCCAGACGACCATAAATACGGGCCTCGCTCGCTTTAAAATCATTCTGTTTCACAGAGTCACCTGCAAAACTCCTCTCTCCCTGGTCGTCATGTTACCTAAATTCTCTTTTTTTTCCTTATTGTTCCTTCCGTGGTCTGTCGGTTGATCCCAGCAACACGGACTTCCCCGTTCATTGTCTGAGAGCTGATCCTTCCAGGACGAACGTTCCAACTTCCGAGTGGTCTATCGGCTGATCCCGACAGCACTCTACCTCATTCGTTGTCTGAGGGCTGATCTCCTCGGAACGAATTCCTTTCTAACTCCTACTGAAAAAGCATATTGTCGAAGCCCTTCTGATACTTTCTATGGAGGTCGATAGTACCTCCATCCTCTATCTAAACCAAAATCTACCTCCAACACAAGTATTCCTCTAAATGTAATACCCCAAAAGTTGGTTTCTTGGACCTTGTAGGAATTGTTAAATATTTCCTGATCAAGGAGTCTTATCCAATAGAATAAATTTGTTTAAAATAGTTGTTACACAGGTTTTCTGAACCTCATAATTGTATATAACAATACTTTATTGAAGTCTGCTAAGCTATTGTAGAACACGTAAATGTGAATATATTAAAAAGTTATCAATCGCTCCGCTCGTGTAAAACCTGGCGGGCATAAAAGCTGTACATATGTCACATAGCTTCCACTCGCTACGCTCGTGTCGGTTATTCGACCCTGACTGATCTCGTAACAAATAATCATATTTTCTGAGCTCAAGGTTCGAAATTACATTTCTAGCAATTGCTTCGCAGTTTGTAATCGTAGAGATGTGGGGTTGTACCATTAAATGAAGAATTTAAATTTGAATATATTTTATTTATTTATTTAATCCAATTTAGTGTTATACGTTGAAAAATACACAAGATATCGAGGGGGGACTGTTTAATGGCAGTCATTTTGACATTTTCAATTAGATATTTTTGAATTTTAATGCGGTTCTATATGAGCACACTATAGTCCTACACCATTGCATGTTCCTATAAAATTCGAAGTTTTATCCTCTTATCAAAGTTACTATATACTTCGTACACTGGGTAAGTAATACTTTGTTTTTACGGTAAACTACTAACGGTATAGCTAAATGAATCACAGATGTATTAACTGTATATAAGATTTGTTAGGTTAGACACAGTGTTGCCATGCTATTAATCACTATACACGTCAAGGTATAGGCACATTCTATACAATATCGATTACTACGTGTTAGTATTCCTTTTATATGCTCATTTCACAGAAAAGGCCCTACTCCGTGTTTCTTCGTCTGTATCATTAATTTTATCTTACAGGTTTTATGTTTCCTTCTTTTTAGAAAACGGGATATGTAAATAAATTGTGTTTCGTGTTTTTGAAGTAGTTGAAATCATAATTACAATTGTAATCCGTCCTCGAACCGGATTACAACATAAAACTTATTATTATTAATAATTCGCGCTTTGGAATAAGGATTTTATAGATAGACGTCAATTTGTGGACTCACTTATTCACACTCAAACACCACATACACAACCCCCTCCCATCATACTATCTCTCTCACACATCTCTCGGCCATCACGTCTTATGAAAAAAAGGAAGAAAAGAACATAAAATAAAGACCCTGGTATACTTTAATAGCAAGGTCGGAAAATAACAAAAGTTGGTGAAGGGAGACTGAATAGGAAACATGAGAGAGAGAGAGAGAGAGAGAGAGAGAGAGAGAGAGAGAGAGAGAGAGAGAGAGAGAGAGAGAGAGAGAGAGAGAGAGAGAGAGAGAGAGAGAGAGAGAGAGAGAGAGAGAGAGAGAGAGAGAGAGAGAGAGAGAGAGAGAGAGAGAGAGAGAGAGAGAGAGAGAGAGAGAGAGAGAGAGAGAGAGAGAGAGAGAGAGAGAGAGAGAGAGAGAGAGAGAGGGTGAGAGGGAGGGAGAGAGGGAGGGAGAGAGGGAGGGAGCGAGAGAGAGAGAGAGAGAGAGAGATCTAACCATAGACTACAAAAAAAACTGTAGATCTAGCTAAGTCCCATCGGAATTGATAAGATCTCATTTCAAAGCTGTTAACCTGAGCTATACATAGTGGTGCAAAGCTTAGTGAGATTTACAGTGTTCCAAAATTTAACAAAACTTGATTTTGTTAACTTTTTAAACATAACACTATTATTATTTTTAATATTCAATATATTTAAAACGAATTTTAAATTTTAGCTTTAAAAATAACCGAGCTATGTCGTTTTAAAATTCGTAATTTTGTAAACACAATATTAAGTTCTCTGCGGGCGATATTGATTTATTATTTGTTTATGAGATGTAACGTAAGCCAAGATGTATTGGAAGTTTTGTATCCGATACAGGATGTTTTAAAAGGTAAGTCTACATATTTCTCAATTACAGTAGACAAGTTATTATACTAACATATAAATTGAAAGTTTAGATCATAAAGTGTTATAAAAGTGTAATTCATATACGAGGATGAATTAACCGTATTACTGGAACTGAATTAAAATAATTATACATCCATCTGTTTTCAGTGTTACAAACAAGCTCCAACAATTAGCCTTCTTCTTCCTTCCTTCAATTCACATCCTGTTTGATATTTTACTGCTACTATGTACATCTCACTTAATCCCTGTTCATTTTGTGCACGATATTATAACATACTTTGCAAATGAAATTTTGTATGATGTGATGAAGTGAAGAAAATATCTCCAAAAATAAAACTAGAACAAAAAACAACGTCACAGATAATAAAACGTCAATATTTTTGAGGTGACCACTCAGTCGTGTTAAAACCAGACAATACTTTTTGAGGGGGTGGGGGTAACTTCGAAATTTTAAATAGGAATTTCATTTTTTATCGCAGATGCGGATTCTACGCTATAAAATACGTAGGTTTTGACTGACACTTTTTTTTTTTTAATTCGTGATAGATGGCGCTGTAATCTGCGAAAATTATTTAAGTTTCACATTTCAAAGAAAATCCAAGAGTTTTATTACAAAACGATGCAAGAATGGACAAAAGGTTATATAGTATTTACTATTCGTCGTAGATGGCCCTGTCGTATGGATAAAGAAATTCAGATATATTAGCCAAAGAAGTCATCGACTGAGTGAAAAAATTAAAATACTTGGCAAAACAAAACCTATCCAATTTTTCAAATAACAATCGAGAAAAGATGATTTAAATGCTGATTATATCTTTAGGCCGAAAATTGGTTTTCTGCTGCTGTAGGAGTGACTGAAATTTGTTTCACGCAGTAATTGTTTCCCATAAAGCCAAAACCGAGTTAATTGTATACAAATAAATCAGTGCATTTGCTTTCTTTTGTGCTTGCTTTATTTTCTTTTCGCGATGATTTAAAAAAATTAAGAAACAAATTAAAAAACATTTCAAGTTTTTTATTCAAAATTATTAATTGCAAGAAGTATAACTTTTTCAAAATTATCTTTCTTCACTTGATCGTCGGGTCAGGTAAATATCTAAATTAACAGAAACGAAAAACAATTACGTCCACGTCGTTGTTCCTGGCTAACGCTAAAAGTAATTCTTTGAAACAAATTTAAGATACCTGATTTTATTTGTCGATTACAAATGATTTTCGTGTAATAGCTAAAAAAAATAATTGTTTGCGATTACAGCGGCGATTCTGTCACGAATAGAAAATTTGTTTAGAATAAAACTACCTTATTTTTCTCACAGAATTAGAATTTACAATAAAAAAAATGGGTGTTTCCATTTCAGATTTCAAAGTTACCCACTGCCCAGCTCAAAAATATTAACTTTTCATCTGGGACTTTTTTGTACCATGCTTATTCTTTGAGATATTATTCAAAATCGACCACCTATACATTAAATCATAAGAAATAACTTCAAAAGGAAAGAGATTGTAGGTTGCTGCAAACTTTAAATTAAAGTTTGAACAAAACACGAAACTCTACTAAAAAAAAGTATATTTCTTAACTAGAAATATCTCACCATAACAATACCACTGATTGGTAAAATAATCATTCATAACACGAAATCAGTTAACATAAAAGAGGAAATGATTTCACAACACGCATAATAAACTTGATTTCTAAATTAAATTCAGTTCAAAACCTTGTGTAGAGGGTGGTTTGTTGATTTGAAAGAGTTCTCCAACAGTCCTAAAGAATTTAAATTCACATAAAATATATTTCAATTATAAACAGAACCCGGCACTCAACTCATTCGTTTTCTATTGTTGGCTAGTGTCCTCGTTGGGAGCTTTTATAACAAAGTTTTATGAATATGCAGAAATTATTTTAAAGTATCCGTTATATTAAAGTAATATTGAAGGATTATATCCATGCTGTTTAAGAGGAGCCGGTAATATATAGAAATGTTGGCTTTACGTACTATCGCAGAATTATACAAATCTACCCTCATAAGGTTAATTACAATGGGTACTGGCTTGGTAATACCGTGGGAACTTAGCTGGATCTACAACTTATTTCCTTTAGTCTTGGGTTAGATATCTCTCTTGACGAAATATTGTTCTTATTAGAACTTGTGAGGCCTAGATGTCGTTATTTTACGTTCCTTTCTTCTTCTTTTTACAAGGCGATTTGGACCAAGTGATTTTACAACTTTAAATAAACTAATATATATATATATATATATATATATATATATATATATATATATATATATAATAAAGTATTATACCTTAATTTTCCGTCAGTGAACCTCTTTTTCTTTAATCTTGAAGCGTTTCGAGATTTTTTATCCCATCATCAGAAATTCCCTCTATGGATGGAGGTCGTCAAAACGTTAAATACACAAACACATACACATAACACACAACACATTTAAAAAAACATAGTCTGTAGATGCGCATCTTACGGCTCCCGGATATGCACTGGTTGTCCGTTGTTAAACAACACACAAAAACTATAATATGCCTCGGGCGTTCTGAATTATTATTGCTGCGTCATACAGGATATTCGAATCAAAGTTCAGTTGGTCGTTCAATAATCGGTGTTCATTATTTGAATTTAATATTTTAAAAGCCTTGTAGATTTCATATTCTTCTACGGCATTCATAAATTTGCCTTTACTGCAAATCTTAATGGGTTTTAAATTGCTGTCAAAGTCCGAGTAGCTAAGGTCTTCGTCGATTAAATGACGCGCATAGTTGGATTTGTTGCCTGAAATAGTCTTTTTAGACAGGTGTTCTTTAAAACGAACCTTGAAAGCTCTTCCCGTTTGGCCGTTTGGATACTGGAAAAATGAATTCATAATATATATATATATATATATATAAATCTTGAAAGAAGACTACCGCTTTACACTCTTCACCCACTAAGACACCTGGATATGTCTTTTAACATCATTTGAGTGGTGTAGTCGGATTGCCTACTCTACCCCCGGTGAAAATGAAACAATTTTTGATATTATTTATCATCCAGGTACCGTACATTCAAATCAGAGGCACGTTAAATAATTTCTTCTTTTTTAATAGTAAAATTTATACTAAAATTTTAAATTACTTATACTCATACTTAAAGAGATTTGAAATATATTAGTTGAAGAAAGTTGGTCGATATCGATTCAGTTCACCAAGAAAAGATCAAAACAATTAATAGACTACATTTATAGTAAAATGTATGCATTTGAAACTATTCTTATTTTTTAATATCACCCTTAAGGGTTAACTATAGTGAGTATGGGCATGGCAATTCCGAGGGAACCTAGCTGGATCAACACCTTTTTTCCCTCGTAGTCTTGTGTTAGACCCCACTCTCTTTCATCTTTCCTATAAGGTCTCTCTTGACCAACTTCTGTTCTCTTCCAACCCTGTAGTTACTAGGGGTATTTTTACTTTTTATATGGCGATGATGACTGAGACGTTTTTAATTTTTAAACAATAAGGGAAATATAAAAAAATGTTGAACTTGACTAGATAGAATAAAACTGGAACACAAGTTATATAAAACTGTATATTGAGTTCTAATTTAGTTATTATAGCTCACTGAGGATGGCGACTTTATCGTTGAAACGCGTTTGAACAAGTAAACGTATTTTTTGTAAGATCTTGTGTTTCAGTTTTATTCTATCTAATAAGGAAAAAATTTAATATTTGGGATTAGCGCCTTCATATCTTTGGTAGGCAATTTAATGTACACGCATGTTTTGAAATACAAAATCTAATCCATTTATCTTATTGTACATACACAAATAAGTACTATATTCAAAGTATTGTAACGGTAAAACCAATATCTTTGAATTATATGGTAATATTGGCTCACATGTTTGAGAGTATCTGATACCAAAAAATTAATTTTCCGATATTGTATACCGCAATTAAAATGTTGGTCCATTTAATTTATATTTTGAATATATTTATTTTGGTTATATCTCATAATCGCTTTTGAACGAAAATAATTTAATCGATAGTTTGGGTCCACAAACTTACAGACTGCCCTTAACAAAAAACCTCTCGGTGATCTTCGCCTTATAAAATTAAAAAATGGTGCAAAACACCCACAATCAATATCACTCAACATAAAACCAAATAAAAACAAACCTAAAACCAAAAACATCGGTTCTGAAGTGAAAACTAACAATGGACGACGACCCTCGGCCATTTAATAGGACTTTCTGCGATAATTCAAAATTTGAGGGTAACTGTAATAATAATATTTTTTTTAAATACAAAATTTTGGTTTTCTCACGCTCAAAATGAGTTTCATTAAATTTCACTCACGTGTAGCCTCTGAGGATCAAATCAAACAGTACTATGGCCTCTAAGGATCGTATTACAGTAGTCGACATCACTCTAAAAATGACGGTTCATGAGTTATTGAAAAGAAATGATCAAACCTGGAGGGGGGGGGGTATAAAATACGTAATTTATCAAAATCGATTCAACCAATTTCGTTCCAATGTAAAATGTGAATATTAATGACCCAACTAAATCTGCAAAATCGTAAGTAAACAAACATTACGGTACATGAATAATTAGAATTAAAAATTAAAATGAAACTTGACCGCTGTCATTTAAATGTCAATTTTATCAAATACGATTTTAGGAAGCGTTTATGGCAAAACAAACCACGTTTAAGCCGTATTTATGAATTCTGTAAAGACAGCAAATATGGTTCATTTTTGAAGATAAATAATTTTATGTAATTTGTATTTCGATTGTCAATGGGCGTTTATGCAATATTGTGGTTACTATTGTTTTGTACTTTGTTGAAATTGAATCACTTAGTGCGTCATTATAAGGCATACATCAAGAATAACTGCAACAAAAATATTTGTGGAAATGTATTTTCTGCTTCGTAGCAACAGCTGTGCATGACATAATGAATATTAAAATCTGCCTTGTTTAGATTCACGCTCGAAATGACTTTTGCCTAATCTACTACTTGCTAACATCTTACTTATCTTAAAGTTTCACAGAAGAAATGTGTTTATTTCTTGATGAAATGAAATAGTACTAGTTTGTAAAGTGTATTAAAGAGAGGTATTTAGCTTAGGATTATCTAATCAATAATTACGTTTCTGCATTGTCAAATTTAGTTTCCTTGATCTCTTTTGGATTAACTCTATCCTAGTTTAGTTCCTAATATATAAAGTCGTATGTGTATTGTGTATTGACAGTCTACTTGCATCTCTCTCTTTTCGAACAGCTGTAGGACAAGACTAAACTGTTTTGAAGCCTAGCGCTAATTATAGAAGGTTGACCTTGGACTCTCCTGCGATAATGTCGAAGTTCAGAACTGAATACAATTTATCCTATAAAGCATTAAAACATTTTTTTTTAATGAATTGTTTTTAAAATTTACGCAGCAGTGCGTCGTCTTTGAAAAAAAAATGTATAAGGGTCTAAACTTGCTTCACTTGTGCCATAAACGCGTCAACAGCATATACGTATTTCATTAAAATCTAGCTTTCAATGACAACTAACTGTCAAGGGTAGTTTTTGTTTTTGTCAATTATTCCTAAAACTTACATTTTTTTTAATTGCGTTTTTCTATACGTTAAAATATGAACGAAATCAGTAGAGTCGGTTTTGTGAAATTACTTATAACAATCCAGTAACTCGTGTTTTGTTTTTACCAATAACTCACCAACAGCCAAATTTGCAGAGATGATGACCAATCTTTTGATTTTTAGAGGTTACACTTGAGCAAAATTTGTACAATTTGTAAGAGCAGATTTTGAATTTTTATTTACAGCAGTTTTTACGAAAATGTACGCCCAGTGCTTTTTTTAGGCATCCATGGAGTTTTATTAAAAGTAGTAGTAGTGAAAAGTAAATAATTTTACATTTACTTTTCTTAAGTAAAAGAAAACTGGTAATACATTACTATGACATTACTAAATAATTTATTCAATTTCAAACTATCTTTTACTTTTTAGTTCAAATTTTTTTTACTTTTTTTAAGAAAAGCAAGTTTTATTATTTTTATTTTTTACTTTTTAGTCATAGAAAAGTAGGACTGTATTTATATCTAAATTTTTAAATAAATCTGATTTTAATTATATATGATTTACATACAAATTCAATAAAATTTGTAATTACACGTATTTGAACTTACATTCATCGATTAAATTATAGTTTTATTTTACACATTATGTTCGCATGGACGCTCATATAGGGAAATGTAATTAAAAATGCAAGATAGATTCTAACTTACTATACTGAGCCCCTTCACAGAGTAGCGAAGAATCAGAATGCAACCCGCATAAACCAATTGTTATTATAAATGCATCAATCACTTACCACATGGATATCTTTTTGTAACCCTCTTTCGCAAATAAAACTTCTTTTTTAAGAAAATTTTCTGACTTTTTGTACGATGCATATACATTTAATCAATCTGTTACCCCTGAATAGTCAAACTATCTTGGTAGGTGTACAATTTGTTTTAACTTCAATCTTTGAAAAACGTTTTGAAGTTGTATATTCGAATCAGCTGTACGGAGTGTTGATAAAAATAACATTAGATATTCAGAATGGAATGATAATGTGACGAGGTTATTGCATATTCTAATTAATTATCAAATAACATAATAAATATGTATTTAAACAAAGGGCGCTTCGACTATAAAAGCATCTTCAGCGTAAATCCTATTTCATTTAAATCCTGGGTAAAAGTTCAGAATTATTTTTATCCGTAATATATATTGAATTGGGGATTTTGACACATTTTTGAGTCATTATTATTTACATTTAACTAAAATCATTAGTCACTGGTTATTCTTTACGTTTTACAAAAATTTGATTGAAATCGGTAGAGTTCATTTTGAGGAATTGCGTATTTTATAACAGCATCGTGGCCGATTTGTTTTTAGTTGTATCGATAACTCACGAACTGACATTTTTGAAGAAATGGCGATCAATACGTTTTGTTTTGGTGATTAATAGTAGCTAAGCTTCTTTAGACCCGATGATATTTCTTACATTCAAATTTTAAATTATGAAAGAATAATGACCAAAAGAAATTCCCGAGATAAGACCAAATTTGTGTAGATACAAAATTTGATTACAATCGAAAATCGCTCCAAAGGTTTGTAGAACAACTGCACATACAGCAGACAGCCATAATTAAGAAAAACACCTTTTTAGACCCAAGAGCCCTCAAATTGGATATATCAGCAAAAAAAACCTCGATATCCATTTTTTTCGATAACACATAACTCTATACTACGTATATGTAAAAAAGATAAAATCCAAAACTACACCCTAACCTCCTCTATTAAAAACATTTAATAATTCAAACCTAAAAATGGGCATATTTTCAGATTTCATCTTCATTACATAAAGGAGTGTACCTATCTGTAACGGGAAAGTTCCTGCACCAATTCCAGTTCTCTCATGTTCGAGTGGCATAAACAAACAAATCAACTACATGCATTGTTTTCAATGACATATATTCGTATAATGTCCACGGAATCGTTTACAAGAAATGAAACAACCTACATGCAATGTACAGTCTGAACTACAACATAATGGGCTTGACACAGTTATTATTCAATTACTGTGTAGTACAAAGCATGTGTCAACTGTAAAAGTCCACTACACGTAATTGTCATGCCATTTAATTGGTTTAATCAATTAACAAATTATATTTATTTTATTCACGACATATTTCAAACCAACTCTCAAATATTTATTAAATAATAATTTATTATACTAATTATCTGCTATTTAAGTAAAGTTTTCATCCAATATTTAGAAGGAAAATATATACAAAACATTTAGCAGAAGCAAGATTACTTAGAATACAGGGTGTCCCAAGAAGAGGTCGCTATTTTTTAATTAATATGACGGACATAAGGAACACCCTACAACCTTGACACTTTACAGTTATGTTACATTTTATATGTAAACAAACACCCTCTAGTTTCATTTTTTTATAGTCAATCAAAGCAAAATAATGGAATAACAAAAAGAACATTTAATCTTCTAGATAGAATCACTTCCTCGACAATTTAATGAAATTAGAATATTGCCATTTGTTGAATCTCGATCAGCTGTTCTTTTGTTAACACACAACAATGAAACAATTTGCTAGTTGTGTTCAATCAGTTTATGTGTGATATCTAACTTCGAAATGAATATTTCAATTCAACAAAAAGAAAATGTGCTAGATGGAAAACTATGCTACTAGAAACTGAATCAGTTTCAATTAATTCTAACACAGAAAATGAAAAGCTTGCATGTGTTACTTTACTAAAATCTCCAAACAGACCTAATTCACTTAGAAAAGTTTCATCCAATCCTGGGAGATCAAAGTCATCAGTTCAAAGCTATATCAGAAAAAAAAAACATAATTTTTAATAACACATATTTAGTTCATGAACTGTTGGAAGATGTTTTAGACAGACGAGTGGAATTTTGTTCGAAGATAATTGAAAAGCTTGACGAAGATGCCGAGTGGTATGAAGGAAATTATATTCTCAGATGAAGCTACATTTTACCGAACAGGATCTACAGTATAAATGGGCATAATTGTAATTATTATAACACACAAAATCCACGATCTTACACGAAGTGGGCTTGGAATCAAAGGACATAACTGTTTGGGCTGCCATCACCAAGAATGGTGTTTTATCGTATGACATATCCCACCAGACAATGACTGGGGAGACAGATACGCATCAATATTACTGATCATTACCCGGAGATGAGGGATTTTTCTCAAGAGGAAGAAGCTCCTCCTCATTATGCTAATTCTAAATCTTCCAACCGTTGGCAGCAATTTCATGGACTGACCTGCCATATCGTCAGACTTGACTGTATGTGATTTTTTCCTATGAAAGAAAAAGTTTATTCTCACACTATAGCAACAGATAATGAATTAATGAAGCTGATTGAAGGAGAATTACTGTTGATACCACGACAATTTTTCAAAAGCACTCATGGTTTTTTTTGTTTATTTCGATGATATTGACGAACATCAATTCGAATAAAGGTCATATTTGGATCATTAATAATTTATTACTGTTATTTTTCTCTACTTTTCTTGATTAAGTTTTACCCATTTTTATTTTATCTGCAAATCAACAATTCGAAATGGTTATGCAAATAAAAACATTTTAGAGAAAACGTACCATTATTTTGTTATACCGCTATTTTGTTTTGATTGACTATACAAAAATGAAACTCGAGGGTTCTTTTTCTTACATATCTATGTAACATAACTGTAAAGTGTCAACTTTTAAAATGTTCCATATGTCCAGAATAACAATAACAACTCCTTAGTGGGACACCGCTATATCCCATAAGTAAATGACTCCCTAATAATAATAAAGGACAGCTTATATAATAAAGGAGAACTCATATTGGTTTTTGTGGAAATAAATCAAACCCACAAAGATATAAAATTTACAATGTAAAAGAAGATAACAGAACAATAAATTACTTAAATTTAAATATAACAGAAAATAGAAATAACTTGATATTGAAATTTTTAAGAAAGAAACATACAAATATAACTAAAACATGACATTCATCCGTTGTTGCATAAGCACAATACCGTCACTAAAATAAAGTTAGGAACATGAAATTTGGTATACAAGAATATAGTGTGCAGATATTAAAATTCAGAATAAAAAATGTCAAAATGGCTGCCATTTTAAAAAGTTTTTTGTTCATATCGTGTGTTATTCAACTTATAACACACTCAATTTTATACAAATTTTCAAATTTCAAACCTAAATCTACCTCTACGATGACAAGTAGCGAAGTTATGTCAAAAATTGTAATTTTGAAACTTGACTTCCCGACATAATGTAATATTCATATAGTGACGAGCGTAGCGAGTGGAGGGTTTTTATCAAGGCCAGTAGGATTGAGAGACTGATACGAGCGAAGCAACTGGAGACTGTTTATACAGTGCCTAACCTACACTGACATCAAAAACGTAGTGATAAACACAATGAAGAATTAACAACTTCAATTAATCCCTATGAAGATTGTATTCGCCGGTGCTTATTCATGTATAGCAATAAATGGTTTTCAATTTTAACAGTGATTATTGTTTCTTCTTTGATATTTAATTGTTGATTATTGTTTCCTTTATGACTAGCTTAAAAGAGAATAACATTAGTAAAAATTTCTGATGTAAAGTAATGCAGTTAATAAAAAGTAGATAATATAAAATCAGAAAAACGTGGTGTTATTGTAAACAGCTTTAATTTTACCCATTAATTTACTAATACATTTTAGCATGTCCTAAAAGAACCAAAAATAAATTTTTGGGTATTACATTAAGAGGATCTGAGAGGCTGGATAAGTAACATGACGGCGGCATCAATTTGTGTTTGTTTCCAAACTGGTTGTGTTTGACCTATGTTTATTGAAAACAGCCCAATTATAGATCAACTTAGTCATTGTTTTCCTTCCTTTTAAACGGAAGTTTTCTCCTTCGCTGGATATTGCTCAATTATTCCTACTTCATTTCCTGTTTTACACAGTTTTAGTTCAGTAAAATTATTGTTATAGCGTTGCACAAATGTTTGTAAAAATATTTTCAAGTGAATTTTTATTATTTTTTTTACAATATCTGTAAAACATAGGGGCTATAAGTTAGGAAATTGTAATATTGTTTTCAACTATAATTTACAAATCATGAACATGCTAAAAGACCAAAGTTGTCTATCTTGTGTCTAATAAATCTAACCAACGATTTCGAATTTATAGTAGTTGCACTACTTACGCTACTCAAAAGGACAAACTTAATGTTCTCCTGTTATGGCAATTGAATGTCATGTTACATTCCAATGCCATAACATCACAAAACATTTTCTTAAAAAAAATAAAATTAAAAAAAAAGAGGAAGAGGAAGAAAAAATCGAAAACAAATAATCGCACGCGAGGGTTTAAAAGTACCTGAAGAAAATATGATCATGTATGTACCAATTTTAAAATGAACTTTCTTAATCTTACGGGTGTTACTCATACTGTAAGAACAGCAATTTTTTTAATAATACATAATATTAAATTTATTTTATGTTGCGCATTTTCATATTTTCTTGTTTTCGTAGAAACAATATTCAGTATGTAAATAAAAACGTGTGCTGTACAGATACACTACGTTTTATCATTGTCTGCCCACTACAGTTTAGTGTAATTTTATTTATGATTATTTCAAAGATACAGAACAATCCTATCCTATTTTAAATGTTTAAAATAGATTAAAATAACATTGTATGCAGATTTATTTTGAAAAAAAAAAAATTATTAAATAAAATTTTAATGCGTAAAAAAGATCTTGCTTTCCTTAATGTTAACAAAATATTTTGAATGTAAGTGTAGTTTACAGTAACTGTTCTTTCAAATTTACATCGATAGCGATTGGGGGGGGGGGGCAACCAACTTGATTGTCTTAATTAAATGTTGTACTGACAATACCTATATCTGTGGGATCCAACCACACCTAAAATAAATTACAATTTAAATTTAATAAATGTTATGATATATAAAATCCATTGCCCACAATCACTTTACATCACAACTCATTTATCCCAGACCAAACAACTTCCGCATCACAATACGTTACTTCCTGTTTCCTTTCTTGAATGCCCTAAACTAAATATTTAAATCTTATTCTCACACCATCACTAGATGAGGACAATGGTTGAAGATTAAATTCTCAAGATCCCACAACACTCCTTATGGAATCCCTATGAAGATTGTATTCGCCGGTGCTATTCATGTATAGCAATAGATGGTTTTCAATTTTAACAGTGATTATTGTTTCTTCTTTGATATTTTATTGTTTCCTTTATGACTAGCTTAAAAGAGAATAAAATTAGTAAAAATTTCTGATGTAAAGTAATGCAGTTAATAAAAATTAGATAATACAAAATCAGAAAAACGTGGTGTTATTGTAAACAGCCTTAATTTTGTTTGCATGCAAGATATTTTCTTGAACATTCTGTGGTATACTTTTGAATATACCTACAACATTTATGCAAACTTTTAACCAAATCGCTCCAAAAATAATTGTTCCACGACAAGTCAACCATTGTATCACCATCATGGGTCCACACTGTACATACTACGAAATGTGAAAAAGTCATAAAACACAAGTAGCTGGAGATCCTATGGAGGGGGGGGGGTGCCCAGACCAATAAAATGGCGACGCTGGACTCGCTTAGGTGATAGAATCTAATTACGTATAGTCGTGTTACGTCATTTCACACTTACGAATTCCAGATCAAAAATATTTGCAACGTGTCCCGTATCAAGGATTCCAATAAATGTCTGGCAAAACTTTCTAACGCTCCACTACCACAACTTGCTCAAATTGACTCAATCGTTCACATCTAAACACAATATACTTTTTATTTTCTACTTTATAGTAAATTAATAAAACTATAAAGATTTTCCTTGCAAATAAACAGTCAAAAATCAATGGAAAAACTTTCTCTTTCACACATCCTCCAAAAACTTGATTTTTTTCTTTGTTTTTTAAAGGCAGAAAATCCTTCAGTCATCAAAGCCTTATAAAGAAGGAATAAAGACATCTAGCCCTCGAATATTCTAATAGCGCCAAGGGTCAGATGAGTTGGTCAAGAGAGACTGAATTGGAAAGATGAAAAAGAAAGATGTAAAGTTATGGTTGTTTGGGGTCTAACTAATTAATTTGCATTTTGTGGTATCTAAGTCACTGTTTAAAATTACTTATAACTTAAAATTACTTCATTTGATCTGTCACATGACTTCTTAGCTGAGATTTGACATGTTTTAATGTTCGACGATCTCTTCTGAGTGAATAACTATTCCTGATGATGGAGTTACTGCTCCGAAACATGTCGAATCACAATTAAGAAGTCACTTTCCAGACCAAATAAGGTAATTAAAAGTTATAAGTAATTAATTAATATCGGGATTAGCCTAACCAACATTGGGTTAACTAATGAAAACGTGCTCGTACGAGGTCTAAATTTTCCTATTCCGCTCAGAACAACTACCACTCCAGGTAACCATCTCTAATTATAATATACTAATTTGGAGGATTTACACTTAATTATAAAAATTATCTGTACATTACCTGAAACTCAGCCAAACAATAATTTAAAAAATTCTACTATAAAGTAATCTAAGTAAATCGAGGGAACTCGATATGAGATGTAAGAAGTCCACAAACCATAGTACTTCACTCCGAAGCATAGGTTTTATCATTCATTCCAGCCACTCTTGATCAGTGACATCTCAAAACATGCAATCAAACGCGTCTTCAGACTAAATCGTATTTGATTAAAATCGAGCTTTTAAACGCTCATCAGAATTCATTATTATTTTTTGCTAATTATATCTGAACTAAACTATGTGCTATTTTACACACGGATTGGAGTCATTAAAAAAATTAAGTCTTTTATAATAACAAACCCGTGATCGATTTTTTTTTTGTTTTATACCAATAACTCATGAAAGAGAATATTTGGGAAATGGCGACCACTAAATTTTATTTAGGTCCTTAGAAGCTACACTTAGGTAAAATTCAACCAAAATCATTTCAGAGGATTGTGGAAAAAAATTGTAATTTTGGTTTTTTTTTATGGCAGCTACTTTATAGAGTTATAAAATGCACCCAGATTATGACTAAAAGATGCTCACATATTTGAATGAAATTGGTAAATACGTTTTGTTGTAGAGTACTGCACATATGACAGACGGAGATCATTCTCAAAATAGCATTTCCGGGGGAGCTTAAAATGAATATACCCGCAAAAAACTTATATCGATTATTTTTCACTCATCATAACTTTTTCTCTATATATGTAAAAGTAAAACTATCATCTTGTATTTAAAGTTATGTGGTGGGTTAAAAAATCAATGTCGAATTTTCCGTTTGAAGTTTCCTGAGTTAAATAAATGGTTCGGGGGATTGATCACCCAATAAAGTGAAACGACTTTTACGAAATTTGATTTTTGGGTTTATTTTGGCCATAAATTGGAGATATTTTCACTTCTTCAATAACAGAAATTCAAAATTCTACGTTTCTGTGAAGGGGAAGACATTGGAATATTAGCTTTTTTGATATTCCTAGAACAAAATTAGACTGACGAAGTAGTATTTCAAGAAACGCTAGTGTTACTCACATTAGTAAATCCGACTTTGTTAACTGATACTGTAGGGCTGTGATCTTGGAGGGAATTTCACTTTGGTGACCCCATGTGTAGTACGTGTTTAAGTAATTAATATGCTTGAACATTGTGTGTTACTCAATTTTCCTTTTCCATGGAATTATGTCTTTAAATATTTCACTTACGTTGATGTGAAATAAATATCAGTAATTTGATCACATTACATAAAACAACTGTAAATTTATTTTTGATATAAAATATCCTTCCATCCCTGACACGCTTTACTGGTTTGAATCGCTTTGGTTGCATTCCAGATCTTAGAACAACCTCTATTGCCAATTAATTGTGGTTTCAACGCACCAACTTATAGTGCAGACCTAGGCTTGGTTGGACGACTCAGTGTGTGGGCTGCTCCGCTGTGAAGAGACTGAAAAGACAGTGTAGTGCCCTGGAACAGCACACCTTATTTAATTCAGGGAAATTTTCTAAATGGTTATGTCAGGCTATTTTCGAGAAGAGGCATTTTCGAAATTCTAGGGGAAAACGCATTTCTGAGATTCTAGGGAAAGCATTCCCGAGATTATGGGGAAAGGGTATGTCTGATACTCGAAGGAAAATGTATTTCCGAGATTCTCGGGAAAAGGATTCCCGATATTCTCGGGAAAAGGCATTTATGAGATTCTGGGGAAAAGGCATTTCAGAGATTATCTGGAAAAGGCATTCCCGAAATTATGGGGAAAAGGTATTCCCGAAATTCTAGGGAAAAGGCATTTCTGAGATTCTGGGGAAAAGGCATTTCAGAGATTATTTGGAAAAGGCATTTCTGAGATTCTGGGGAGAAGGCATTTCAGAGATTATTTGGAAAAGGTATTTCTAAGATTCTCGAGAAAAGGTATTTCTGAGATTCTCGGAAAAAGGTATTTCTAAGATTCTCGGGAAAAGGCATTTCTGAGATTCTCGGGAAAGGTATTTCTAAGATTCTCGGGAAAAAGCATTTCTGAGATTCTCTGGAAAAGGCATTCCCGAAATTCAAGGGAAAAGACATTTCTGTGAGTCTCGGAAAAACTTATTTCTGAGATTCTCTCGAAGGCCTAAATAATATTTTGGACCGTGTTGTTAATTAATAAAATCGTTTGAGGTTATAAATGATTTATTTTGATAGCCGCCTTATTTCAATTTGAGTGATGGCGAATAGCGTCAAACCAAAGTAAAGCTGACGTTCATCTGTAGAGCCCGTGTTTCACATATGGACACGTGGCATGTTCGCATACGAGTTCTAGCAGTAATCTCCACCTGCTGGCGTCTAATGGTAAAACTAAAAATATTGTTTACAAAATGGCTCTCAAATAAAATTACTTTTTTATCTTCTCATTTTCCCTACTGTACTGCTAACAATTGTAATTTATAAAGGCTAAAACAGCTACAAAAATAAAATAGACTTAATTCACAAAAATGTCCTGTACTTAAGTAGAAAAGTTTAAATAAATCTCTACGGTATTTAGAACATCACACAGTAATGCAAATTGTGTATTCCACCCGGGCAGAACGATATAAATTATTGATATGCACACAAAGCCCGCGAGCAAAGCTAGTTTCTCTATATATAAAAAAAAAAACGTAAATATTCCTCACATGTCTGTATTGCCTTTGGTCACCTAACGTTACAGCTCATATATTATTAGCTGAGGGAAACCCTCTTGGCGATTAAAATAAGCGTAAAGGTTAGGTTAGGTTTACATACTTTTAAATCTAATGTTAATTTTGCTTACTTAGTATATTTAATAGTTTTTCAGAACAAAACAGGAATACTAAAATTATTAATTTCATTTAATTTCTAATTTTTTTTTTAATCATGGCCTAAAAACGGTTTATATTAAGGACAACAGCGACTACAAAAATTAACACAAATAATAGCGTTTCCTCCAGAGCAATATAGAAATACTAGGTGTTTCAAAAAAGTAAATTAAAACTTTAATTCATTAAGGTTAAATTTTAATTTAACAAAGAGCAAAATAGAGTACATAGAATCAATTGAGATTAAATTTTTAAAAAATATGCCAAATTCTTCCTTGTTAGAGATATTAACACAGATGTTCGAAGTGGCCGCCATTCTCTTCATGGAGTAGCAGTAGTTTTCCCTGTATGTTATGCGCGGAATTTCTTAACATATTATCTCACCTACGTTTCGAATAAATGCTTTTTTCAGTTCTTATGATTTCATTTTTTACGATTAAAGGTCTTCCTGGTCTCTTGAAGTCTCCAACGAACCCGATGGTTTTACGCGACACTGCACGGCCGTCACTCAAACCGTTACGAGTACGAAACTTTCTGAACCCGGATGGTAAACTCCGTTCACATTCATAACAACACTGAATCAATGCAATGAGTGTTTGTAAAGGTAAAGTCATGAGGAAATAAAACAAATCTATTATTTAATTTTTACTATAAGTTTACTATATGCCTTATTCAACAATGATAAAACACGTTGCTATGATAACAAATAAATAGAAATGAAAATAACAGCTGTTTTATTAATCCTAATAATATTATATCTGCAGTTTTTCTCGGGGATTGGACAACAAATAACGAAACCACAATTAAAGTTTTAACTTACTTTTGAAAGACCAAATGTCTTTATATTAAAAAACAAGAAAAAAATCAAATAGAATAATTTCAAATATTTTCCTTTAGTACGTAGAGTTAAACAATCTCGTTACACGAGACGCGGTAACGAGTGAACGTCATTTCAAAATAGTACGTGTTTCAGTTAGTTGAATAGTACAATATTCACATAAGTAAAAGATGAAAAAATATTGCACAAACTTTCTCACTCACACATACACAAAATCACATAAAATCAACCAAAACTTTTCGTCACCAAAAATGTCATTTGGTTGACGGAGTATTAAGTATCGACACAATCTTGGGGAAGACGATTAACTTGCTTCGCTTGTGGTGTAAACGCGTCCTCGGCGTTAAACTTTGTAAATAAAATAGTTCATTAAAAAGAAACAAGATTCGTTTTTAGGTTTAGGCCAATTATTCCTAAACCTAAATATTTTTTACTTGCGACTTTGCACACGTGTTAGGTTTCACTAAAATTTCAATGAAATCTGTAGAGCTTTATTTGGGCAAATGTAATCAAAATCGTAAGAGTCGATTCTGAGTTATAATAAAATCGAAAAATTCTTAGATATGACCGATATGGCCAATTTGATTAAAATCGATCCAAGAATTTGATCTGTAAAGCATACAACAGACGTCTGTAGACATCATTCCAAAAACCACTCTCCTTGTAGCCTACTCAGGAGACCACAAAATGGATATACTGTATCGGCATAATATTATACATACTTTTTTTACCCATAGACTATATATACTACGTATTACTTATATGTGAGAAAGTAAGAATATAAGATACTATTAAAATATTTCACGTCCAGAGAAACTAGTAATTGAATGAATGTATCCTATTAACAAAATATCTTTCATTCTATTTATCTTTTAATGTAACGTCGAGAATTCAGCTGATATTCTACAAATTATTGACAAAGTAGAAAAGCTACATTTTGTTATCCTAATAAGATCGAGTTTTGCAGATGAAAGAAATATTCAATATATCATACAAAATACTGACAAAGGACGAAATTGATCAAATCAATACCTTATTTTTATAAACACTGCAACATTCAGTGGCAATCGATTCGACTTACAAACTCAGATATGTGCATTGATAAAATAAATGGCGCACAGAGACTTTTTTCACTCGTTCTTCCATCAAAACCAAAACAAAGTTAATCGTCAGCATGTCGGATCGTTAGTTGTTAATTATAATAAAAACAAACCAAGCACCGTGTTATGTTGGTCTTACCCTACTTCAAAGACCCCTTCATCTACTATTACAAATTTAACATCTCCTACAACCTACAAGTAACCTACTTTTGGACGTTAAATTTAGAGGATCTGCGTGATGGGGCTCGGTAAGTACCATGATGGAGCCAATCAACTTATTATAATATAACAGGAGTTTAATATAGTAGGTTGAAAAATTATTTAAAGTGAAAAATATACGATCTCAGGGACTTTAGTTTTACTCTACCAACTGAGCTATCCTTCTCACATGACTCTGCTGCAATTTTGAGTTATTAGACTAACTACCCTCGTTACAAACATCATTGAAATTAGTCTGTTTCTGCTTTTACGTACGTATGAATGAGAAGTGTACGTCCTACAAACTTGGTGGGAACGACAAACGGTGGCTCAGTTGGTACAACCTTGGCGCGTAAAACCAAAGGTCCTGGTTTCAATACCAGTCTAGGTCGTATATAATTCATGTCTTGAAATCATTACTTAAAAATTAATAATTTCACTAGCTTGGTAAAAAATGCATAAGTGTTAAAATCAATAAATTATAGCAATAAGTAGATTTTTATTTATATTTTGTTTGTTTACTTTAATGAAATTAAACAAATTTTAAATTTATTTCGCCACGTGTTCTTCTCAACAATGAAAGAAAGACTTTTGAAGGATGTGAAGCCTACTTAAGTGTAAAGGTTTTAATGTCTCATTGTAGTCAGATTAGGAGGGATAAAAACGTGATCCTGCGCAGAAGGACTTGTATTACATCTACTGTAGAGTGTGAGAGTTTAAATTAGAGGACCTAATTAATATCGCTATGGACGATAACAGAATGTAAACAAAATGCATAAACTTTTTCATCCACAAGTCCCCAAAAAAAGAACCAAAACTAATTGTCACCAACAATAGAAGAAATGTCTTCAGTAACTATAAATGTTCCGAGTGTAATTACTTTTAATTAAAAAATATATATCTACAATATACAAAGATGGAAGTGTCAATATTCCTAACTTCTTAAACAGAAGCTTACCAGGATTTTTTTATAAAAAGGTCACAATATATATATTTTATCTGTACCTAAAAAGTGCATCAACATCTGTTGCATAACTCCACTGTTAGACACCGTATTGAGTCAAAGCTTCCGTGATGAAGTATTAATTTACTGTACTCCTTAGTATGAACATTCGGAAACGTGCTATATGGAGTTTGTTTAAACATGTTTTCCAGGTAAAATTCATGTCTATATGGAGCCCATAAAATGTTGTCGTTTATACATAAATATGTTCTTTAGCATCACAATCAAAATTTAGCTCTGTTGGTTGACTACTCTGGCGGGTTTGAAATGTAATAGGCCTAATTTGGGTTTTTACTATTCAATTTTAAATCATTTGCAACAAATTAGTATGAAAGTTCAAACGGCTTTTTGAGTTAGAGTTAGGGGTCTCAAGATGTTTCAAATTCTCCGCTGTAACAATCGCAGTAGTATTGTCTGCATACAAAACAACACTAAGCGTTATGCTGAAGCTAAATAATTAAGATAAATTAAAAATAGTATTGGTCCTAAATTTGATCCCTGAGGAACACCACATTTTACTTATTTCCATCAATAAATGTATTTGGTGTAATTTTTAAATAAAATCGTTCTCTGCTTTCGCCCAAACAAGTATGACTTAACCCATACTATTGCATTAATTGAAAAATTATAATAGGCAAGTTTATCCAACCAAATACTGTATATAATACAAACAAATGCTTCAGACAGTTCGAAAGAATTGCCAGCGTAAGCCATGACATAAACATACACTTAAGTCATATCAAGAATGTCTTGTTATTGGAACAACACCAAATGGTGGACAGACGGAAATGGAAGCGTTTTAGAATAAGTTTATGGAAACCTTTTTGGTTCTTTTGATGTCCCTTATTACACCCCGAAGTTTAGAAAAACATGTTATGTACTTTTTGTATAAAACATATACAGCTAAACGCACACTAATCCCATGCTTTTGATTTTCCGATATTTTTGTCAGACCTCCCCAAGACATTTTGAAACCTTCAAATTAGTGGAAATTGGAGCAAAAATATGTTGATGGAGCATAAAGTTAATTATAAAGAAATCGGTTTGACAAATCTTACAGAGGATAGATTTTGAAGAAACGTTTTGGAATGTATCTTTACATGCATTTTTTTTACGTAACTCCTTAGAATCGGTTCCCGAAGTATCGCATTGCAATTTTGAATCACCCTGTATTAACGTTACATTCTCCAATAAAGTGCTTTTAATATAATTAACAATTTGATTTTTTTAATAAATACGCAAGTCTATTTTTGAATCGGTTTCCTTTCTGAAGTCACTGAAGTAAATGAATTACAGTCCAATGATTGAATGCAATACTCTGCTTTTTAATTGAGTTAAAGTTGTTGTGCTTCAATTCCACACCTTGAATTTTCTTTCTAGTATAGAATAAATTAAAAAAATTCTTCACTCAATTTCTCCATTTTATTGAAACAATTTTGATTCAAACGATTTGTTCTTGTGGATGTTGAAAAAGATTATTATCAAATTTCAGATTTATTTTGAAGTGTCATGATTGAAATAAACAGTAAAACACTTTCCTAATCCTCAAAAACCAAATACAAAATAACCAAAAATCGACTTCACAAAAAAAAATCAGTTCGGTAGTTGTCAAACAAAAAGTGAAAATGAACCTAGTATTTGAAAAAATATTTATTAATTAAAGAAATAAATGGATTTAAATCGCTTGTGTCATAAACACGTCCTCAGCGAAAATAGTATCTATTTCATTCAAATCCGAGGTTATATGTTCACTTTGATTTTTTTTGGCAATTATTCCTGAACTCTAATAGTTAACATTTTACTTGTGATTTTACACACTGGTGTAGTTTAGGTTGACTTGAAAAATACCTGAGACTTGGGGTTAATATGGTGAACAAACTAGACATACATTTTTTTATCCATAAAAATTAGGAAAGTTGTGATGGGTAGAAAATTGATGTCCAGTTTTTCAGTTTTGAGGTCCCACTGATTCCATAAAAGTGTTTTTGGAATGGTGTTTGTCTGTCGTATTTGTAGTACGACAAACACGTCCAAACGTACGGATACATTTTAATCAAATTTGTATGTAGGCATATTTTGGTCACATCTTGGGAATGTTTTTAATTGTATTCATAATTCAAAATTTGGAGTATTTGACATAAGAAAAAAAAATACGATTTTCTTATAATTAAATTTTGCTCAAGAGTCGCCGATTAGGAACCAAATAAAATCTACTCTTCGCAATCTTATAAATAATACCGGTTCGTGAGTTATAGAAACACAAAGAAATCGGCCTTAAGGGTATTGTAAAAGATGTAAATTCTCAAAATCCAGTTTACCGATTTTAATTAAATTTTGCTCAAGAGTCACTAATAAGTAACCAAAAAAAATCTACTTTTCGTACACTTATAAAAAATACCAGTTCCTTAGTTATAAAAACACAAAGAAAACACCCATGGGGTGTTGAAAAAGATGTAATTCCTCAAAATCCACTTTACCGATTATGAACAAAATCTGCATAAGGGTCGCCAATAATAAACAAAACAAAACTATTTTTCGCAAACTTACACAAAATAAGGGTTCATGAGTTATAGAAACCAAGAAATCGGCCATGAGGCTGTTATAAAAGAAGTAATTTATCAAAATCGACCCGAAAATCTATTTTGAGCAAATTTTGCTCAAGAGACCCCACTTTTGACCCAAACAAAATCTACTTCTAGCAACCATATATAAAACACTGGTTCCTTTGTTATCGACAAAACACAGAAATCGGGCCATAGGGCTGGTATAAAAGATGTTATATCTCAAAATCAAATCTACAGCTTTTTATCAAATTTTGATCGAGTTGTCATTATTGATCCAAACAAAATCTACTTCTAGCAACCATATAATATAAAACACTGGTTCCTTAGTTATCGGCAAAACACAGAAATCGGCCATAGGGCTGGTATAAAAGATGTAATATCTCAAAATGAATTCTACAATTTTTTTATCAAATTTTGCTCAAGTTGCCACTAAGAACACAAAAAAATCTAGTTATCGCAACTTTATATAAAACACCGGTGTCTTAGTTATCGGCAAAACACACAAATCGGCCACAGGGCTGGTAGAAAAGACAATATCTCAAAATCAATTGTACAGTTTTTTTATCAAATTTTGTTCGTTGCCGCCACTAAGGACACTAAAAAAATTTAGTTGCCACAATCTTATAAATAATACGGGTTCGTGAATCTACCGATTTTGTTAAAATTTTAGTGACATGTGGAGATTAAATATGCATAAAAAGAAATAGGATTTACCTGAACACGCGTTTATAGGTCAAGAAAAACACGTGTTAAATTTAAATATTTTTTCGTCCATGGATCAGTTTTGTTTTTTAATTGACAACTACATTTTTGAAAGAGTAGTTTTGGTGATATGTATTTGTTGGAGTGAGAAAGTTTGTGCAATATTTTTGCACAGTTTATTTATAATGGCGTAAGAAAAATCGTACTATCATTTTAAAACTATTTCAAGTGATTTAATAACTGAATTTGTCTACAGAAAATAATAGGAGGGGAATATGTAGATTAAAAACTAAATTTAAAATATGAATTTTTGAATGTGGAAAATATGTAGTATTTAAATAAAAATTAATATTCAAATTTAAAAATTCACACCTCTATTTTTAGCTGTGTATACAATTATTTTGTTATTTTAAACTCAAATTATGAGGGGAAAGGCTTATATCACGATTGCAAATCTTGCAATTTAATTGTTTCCATATACATGTCCGCGGAATGTAATCACGTTTGAAATCGAACGGATTTTTGCAATAACTGAAAGAATAACCAACTAAGCTATATATAAATGTACGTGCTGGTGGTAAAACAATGTTAGTATTGAGAGTATTTTTATTGTAATACAAACACTATAATGTAATTTTAAAGCAAGAACGCACTGCTTTCCTCACATATAAATAGAAAGAGATGGTTGAAAATTTAATATCTTCAATTTGTTTATATATTAAGAAACTAGTTGATGAGGGCCATTATGGTACATACCCAGTCTCATCATACAATGTAATGCAAGCTGATCCTCTAAATGCAGTACACAAAAGTTGATGACTGGCTTTGATGAAGTATGAAATTAAATGAAAGAAAATTCCCCAAAACCACAATAAAACAAACAACACAAAGACTGTATTATATTATATTTTAGTTTATTTATATATTTTCCATGATTAAATGTTACTCCATCAGTTAAGTTAGTTTTTTTTATACTATTATTATAAACTATTATTATTATTTTAATTTATTTATATTTTTAATCCAATCTATTAGAAGGTAGCAGGCGTCGCCACGCCCATTGACATGACGTGTGACAGGGCCAACTGTGATTGGCCGAAGGGATCAGGTGACGGGCGGAGCCACGCCTCACTGCACTAGTAATTGTAGTTATTAAGGTTAGTATGTATTGTACCTCTGAAGATGATAGCAGTGCTATTGAAATATACAAGGTAGAATAAACATAACTATACAGTCTTTGTGTTGTTATTTTTTTATTGTGGTTTTGGGGAATTTTCTTTCATTGTATATTCAACACAGTACTCTACTGATTCAAATGTGGAATTGTTTCCGCAGATACAGAGATCTTGCTCAAATTTGTTTAAAATAGTTTTTACACACTATTTCTGATCCTCATAATTGTGTAAATTAATCCTATCTTTCCGGACGGGCCTCGTCGATGAGATTCGCTCCCTGGTGTCAGTGTCTCGAAGCTGTTCATATGAGAAGGAGCCCCCACTCTTTACGTTTGTAACTGTGACAGCCCTACAGGATCCCAAAACTACACACATTTTATTGGGAGGTTAGAGTACGAAATGGGCGTAGCTTCATTATTTCTCGTCGATGAGATTCGCTCCCTGGTGTCAGTGTCTCGAAGCTGTTCATATGAGAAGGAGCCCCCACTCTTTACGTTTGTAACTGTGACAGCCCTACAGGATCCCAAAACTACACACATTTTATTGGGAGGTTAGAGTACGAAATGGGCGTAGCTTCATTATTTCTCGTCGATGAGATTCGCTCCCTGGTGTCAGTGTCTCGAAGCTGTTCATATGAGAAGGAGCCCCCACTCTTTACGTTTGTAACTGTGACAGCCCTACAGGATCCCAAAACTACACACATTTTATTGGGAGGTAAGAGTACGAAATGGGCGTAGCTTCATTATTTCTCGTCGATGAGATTCGCTCCCTGGTGTCAGTGTCTCGAAGCTGTTCATATGAGAAAGAGCCCCCACTCTTTACGTTTGTAACTGTGACAGCCCTACAGGATCCCAAAACTACACACATTTTATTGGGAGGTAAGAGTACGAAATGGGCGTAGCTTCATTATTTCTCGTCGATGAGATTCGCTCCCTGGTGTCAGTATCTCGAAGCTGTTCATATGAGAAGGAGCCCCCACTCTTTACGTTTGTAACTGTGACAACCCTACAGGATCCCAAAACTACACACATTTTATTGGGAGGTTAGAGTACGAAATGGGCGTAGCTTCATTATTTCTCGTCGATGAGATTCGCTCCCTGGTGTCAGTGTCTCGAAGCTGTTCATATGAGAAGGAGCCCCCACTCTTTACGTTTGTAACTGTGACAGCCCTACAAGATCCCAAAACTACACACATTTTATTGGGAGGTTAGAGTACGAAATGGGCGTAGCTTCATTATTTCTCGTCGATGAGATTCGCTCCCTGGTGTCAGTATCTCGAAGCTGTTCATATGAGAAGGAGCCCCCACTCTTTACGTTTGTAACTGTGACAGCCCTACAGGATCCCAAAACTACACACATTTTATTGGAGGTAAGAGTACGAAATGGGCGTAGCTTCATTATTTCTCGTCGATGAGATTCGCTCCCTGGCGTCAGTAGCTGTTCATATGAGAAGGAGCCCCCACTCTTTACGTTTGTAACTATGACAGCCCTACAGGATCCCAAAACTACACACATTTTATTGGGAGGTTAGAGTACGAAATGGGCATAGCTTCATTATTTCTCGTCGATGAGATTCGCTCCCTGGTGTCAGTATCTCGAAGCTGTTCATATGAGAAGGAGCCCCCACTCTTTACGTTTGTAACTGTGACAGCCCTACAGGATCCCAAAACTACACACATTTTATTGGGAGGTTAGAGTACGAAATGGGCGTAGCTTCATTATTTCTCGTCGATGAGATTCGCTCCCTGGTGTCAGTGTCTCGAAGCTGTTCATATGAGAAGGAGCCCACATTTCTTTACGTTTGTGACTGTGACAGCCCTACAGGATCCCAAAACTACACACATTTTATTGGGAGGTTAGAGTACGAAATGGGCGTAGCTTCATTATTTCTCGTCGATGAGATTCGCTCCCTGGTGTCAGTGTCTCGAAGCTGTTCATATGAGAAGGAGCCCCCACTCTTTACGTTTGTAACTGTGACAGCCCTACAGGATCCCAAAACTACACACATTTTATTGGAGGTAAGAGTACGAAATGGGCGTAGCTTCATTATTTCTCGTCGATGAGATTCGCTCCCTGGTGTCAGTGTCTCGAAGCTGTTCATATGAGAAGGAGCCCCCACTCTTTACGTTTGTAACTGTGACAGCCCTACAGGATCCCAAAACTACACACATTTTATTGGAGGTAAGAGTACGAAATGGGCGTAGCTTCATTATTTCTCGTCGATGAGATTCGCTCCCTGGCGTCAGTAGCTGTTCATATGAGAAGGAGCCACCACTCTTTACGTTTGTAACTATGACAGCCCTACAGGATCCCAAACTACACACATTTTATTGGGAGGTTAGAGTACGAAATGGGCATAGCTTCATTATTTCTCGTCGATGAGATTCGCTCCCTGGTGTCAGTATCTCGAAGCTGTTCATATGAGAAGGAGCCCCCACTCTTTACGTTTGTAACTGTGACAGCCCTACAGGATCCCAAAACTACACACATTTTATTGGGAGGTTAGAATACGAAATGGGCGTAGCTTCATTATTTCTCGTCGATGAGATTCGCTTCCTGGTGTCAGTGTCTCGAAGCTGTTCATATGAGAAGGAGCCCACATTTCTTTACGTTTGTGACTGTGACAGCCCTACAGGATCCCAAAACTACACACATTTTATTGGGAGGTTAGAGTACGAAATGGGCGTAGCTTCATTATTTCTCGTCGATGAGATTCGCTCCCTGGTGTCAGTGTCTCGAAGCTGTTCATATGAGAAGGAGCCCACATTTCTTTACGTTTGTGACTGTGACAGCCCTACAGGATCCCAAAACTACACACATTTTATTGGGAGGTTAGAGTACGAAATGGGCGTAGCTTCATTATTTCTCGTCGATGAGATTCGCTCCCTGGTGTCAGTGTCTCAAATCTGTTCATATGAGAAGGAGACCCCACTCTTTACGTTTGTAACTGTGACAACCCTACAGGATCCCAAAACTACACACATTTTATTGGAGGTAAGAGTACGAAATGGGCGTAGCTTCATTATTTCTCGTCGATGAGATTCGCTCCCTGGTGTCTGTCTCGAAGCTGTTCATATGAGAAGGAGCCCCCACTCTTTACGTTGTAACTGTGACAGCCCTACAGGATCCCAAAACTACACACATTTTATTGGAGGTAAGAGTACGAAATGGGCGTAGCTTCATTATTTCTCGTCGATGAGATTCGCTCCCTGGCGTCAGTAGCTGTTCATATGAGAAGGAGCCCCCACTCTTTACGTTTGTAACTGTGACAGCCCTACAGGATCCCAAAACTACACACATTTTATTGGGAGGTTAGAGTACGAAATGGGCATAGCTTCATTATTTCTCGTCGATGAGATTCGCTCCCTGGTGTCAGTATCTCGAAGCTGTTCATATGAGAAGGAGCCCCCACTCTTTACGTTTGTAACTGTGACAGCCCTACAGGATCCCAAAACTACACACATTTTATTGGGAGGTTAGAGTACGAAATGGGCGTAGCTTCATTATTTCTCGTCGATGAGATTCGCTCCCTGGTGTCAGTGTCTCGAAGCTGTTCATATGAGAAGGAGCCCACATTTCTTTACGTTTGTGACTGTGACAGCCCTACAGGATCCCAAAACTACACACATTTTATTGGGAGGTTAGAGTACGAAATGGGCGTAGCTTCATTATTTCTCGTCGATGAGATTCGCTCCCTGGTGTCAGTGTCTCGAAGCTGTTCATATGAGAAGGAGCCCACATTTCTTTACGTTTGTGACTGTGACAGCCCTACAGGATCCCAAAACTGCACACATTTTATTGGGAGGTTAGAGTACGAAATGGGCTTAGCTCCATTATTTCTCATCGTAGAGATTTGGGGTTGATACTATTACACGCAGAATTGAAACCAGTACATTTTTATCTAATTCAGTGTGTTATAAGTTGAATGACCCAAGATAAAAATAACAAACTGTTTAAAATCCCCGCCATTATGACATTGTTAAATTGGTTTTTTTCTGAATTTCAATATGATTCTAAACAAGCACACATAAACACCTATACTAATATTCGTGTATCTATCTTAATTTTTGTGACCGCCATCACGACAAAGACAACAACGACGGATGTACCGACAACATTAAAATCATTTTTCGTTTTTCTGAGGCTATGAAACCTGAAGAACAGTAAAAAAAGGAGGTCGATGTTTTTTTATTACTAAATTTACCCTATACTTTGTATACTGGAAGATATCAAACCCCTATACCGAGTTGCCTATTGTGCAACCACGCTGCTAGTTCTAATCTAGCAAATTAGTCCCCCTTGAAGAGTTGTAATAATTCACTGGGTTTATCTTACAAGAGTTCAGTACGTCCAATACCTGTAATACCAGCACAATCAAATGTGTGATTATGTGGCCAACTGTTTCGGTTCTGCAATTGGTGTACTACAATCGGAGTTACTTTTTTCTTTGCATTGAAGAACTCGCAAGGGTGTCGTAAACTCCCGAGCTTTTCTAAAAGGTTTTGTTCTTCTCACCAGACATTTTCTCCATGGGAGAGTGTCTTGTCCAGAGTTTTATTGGAGAAATTTTATCGATTACTTTTGCTTTTTTCAGCTATAGTTTTTGCAAACCAGAAAATCGCTAGTATTTATTTTTGATGATGTTTCGACCCCCATCTATAATCATATCGATAGAAGGATGTCCTGGTTCAGTTGATGTGAGATTGAGAAGTGGATCCGGTGAGGATGGGCATTATCCTCCACATCCATGTCTATTTCACTCCTTGCGTCTGCTCTACTGAGTTAGATTAGGTTAGGTTAGGTTAGGTTACCTTAGGTTGGTTTGCTTAAATAAATTATTATTTGTTATCATTGTGTTGTCATGAATAGTCAGGAAAGTATGTAGTTAACCGGAGCAGTGTCGCTGATACCTAAAGAAGGCTATATTAAAACTAAAGATAACCCGGTTTCCAGAGATCGCATATTAAAGACTAAACTCCTTGTTAGCTACACAGTCGTAGACATATTCTGTTCCACTATTTGGTTTGGAATGAATATTATTTATTACCCTTATGCCACACTGTGCTACAGCGTCCCCTTGCCTGTCTGACGCAACACAAACAATAAGTTACCTCGCACCAGTGAGGATGGTACTAAGTTCGCAAGCGACCACTCCACTACTCCATACTCTCGGAATTTAAAACCTTACTGGCGACCATTTAAAATCGTTAACTAATAATATCTCAAAAACCGTTAACTGTACAAACACTTACATGAGACAAAATATTTTTCTTTCCTAACGACAAGCAATTTTTTTTTAATTTGTCTGTAGGTCAAAGGATAACTAAGTTATTGAGAAAAAACTAAAAATACAACATATGTTTGACTTCATACTTTGCCTGCCAACTTTAGACAATTTATATAATGCCTAGACATTGTATACAATGCCTGATTTAACCTATTAATATTACCGGTAGCATATCTGATTTGCTTAGCCGGCGTAAAAAAAGTGGCAATACAGAATTACAAGGTTCAGAACACCTATGTAACAACTGTTTTAAACAAACTTACCGTAGTGGACACCTTTGATATAGCAATACAATTTAACATTTGCTACAAAGTCGAAGAGACCAACTTGTGAGCAATAAATAGAGAATCTGCTTGAATTACATTGTACAATGGGGCTGGATAAGTACCATGATGGGGTCTATCAATTTGTTTTATTTTTGACGGAAATTAATGTTTGTTGTACACATTATAACTATTCTAATTAAAGTTTTATATTGTAATAATAGTTCAAGACAAGTAACATGATTAAATATTTGTAAAGTTAAACTAAACCAACCTTGATGAATAACTTAACTTCCTTGGGCATTTTTATTTCCTGTAAACATTACAACCCTGAAGGGTGTCTGGGCATTCAACACGTCTTTTTATATTTTTAATTCATCAATCTAAAAGTTCAGTTTCTTTCCATTTCTAATTATTTTCTCTGGAGAAATAAACATAAAATTAAACAAATGTTTTAATCAATGAAAAACAATTTAACATAATTGACTCAAAATACTTAATTTGAATGAAAGGAATGTACACAGGGTATTCCTAAAATGTATTTCCAAACTTCGGGAGGTAATAGAGGAAATCAAAAGAAACAAAAAAACTTTACATAAACATATGTCCTGAAAGGGTTCCTTCTCTAACTCCCCCACCATTTCGTGATTTTCTAATAACTCCGGAACTACTACAAATATCGACACCAAATTTTGCAGAACGTTTTATACCATTAATTTGTAGTTTTTCAGAAAATCATATAAATGTTCACTTAACGATTTCAAAATGGCAGCCAAATATCATTGATTTATTTAAATTAAACAAACAGAATATAAATATAAATCAACTTAATATTTTCGGCTCCTATCTTTTTGAAACAAGTTGATGGGACAATCATGGTACTTACCGAGCCCTATCGTACACTGAAATACAAGAAGATCCTCTAAATTTAATGTCCAAAAGATAGTTTCATATGACTTCGTAGGAAATGTTAAATTGTATTGGTACATCAAGAGTCTTACCCAGTAAGGTGAGTTTGATTAAAACAGTTGTTACACTGGTTTTTTGAACCTCGTAATTGTGTATATCACAACTTTTTGATGGACGTATAAGAAGTCTCCGATCGCTACGCTCGTATCAACATCTAGGACCAATCGGAGCTGTGTATATGTGAAGGAGCCTCCATTCGCTACGCTCCTATCAACATCTAGGATCAATCGGAGCTGTGTATATGTGAAGGAGCCTCCAATCGCTACGCTCGTATCAACATCTAGGATCAATCGGAGCTGTGTATATGTGAAGGAGCCTCCATTCGCTACGCTCCTATCAACATCTAGGATCAATCGGAGCTGTGTATATGTGAAGGAGCCTCCAATCGCTACGCTCGTATCAACATCTAGGACCAATCGGAGCTGTGTATATGTGAAGGAGCCTCCATTCGCTACGCTCCTATCAACATCTAGGATCAATCGGAGCTGTGTATATGTGAAGGAGCCTCCAATCGCTACGCTCGTATCAACATCTAGGATCAATCGGAGCTGTGTATATGTGAAGGAGCCTCCAATCGCTACGCTCCTATCAACATCTAGGATCAATCGGAGCTGTGTATATGTGAAGGAGCCTCCATTCGCTACGCTCCTATCAACATCTAGGATCAATCGGAGCTGTGTATATGTGAAGGAGCCTCCAATCGCTACGCTCGTATCAACATCTAGGATCAATCGGAGCTGTGTATATGTGAAGGAGCCTCCAATCGCTACGCTCCTATCAACATCTAGGATCAATCGGAGCTGTGTATATGTGAAGGAGCCTCCAATCGCTACGCTCCTATCAACATCTAGGATCAATCGGAGCTGTGTATATGTTAAGGAGCCTCCAATCGCTACGCTCGTATCAACATCTAGGATCAATCGGAGCTGTGTATATGTGAAGGAGCCTCCAATCGCTACGCTCGTATCAACAGTTAGGACCAACCGGAGCTGTGTATATGTGAAGGAGCCTCCAATCGCTACGCTCGTAACAACAGTTAGGACCAATCGGAGCTGTGTATATGTGAAGGAGCCTCCAATCGCTGCGCTCGTATCAACATCTAGGACCAATCGGAGCTGTGTATATGTGAAGGAGCCTCCAATCGCTACGCTCGTATCAACATCTAGGACCAATCGGAGCTGTGTATATGTGAAGTGCCCCCAATCGCTACGCTGGTAACAACATCTAGGACCAACCGGAGCTGTTTTTAAGTGAAGGAGCCTCCAATCGCTGCGCTCGTATCAACATCTAGGACCAATCGGAGCTGTGTATATGTGAAGGAGCCTCCAATCGCTACGCTCGTATCAACATCTAGGGCCAACCGGAGCTGTGTATGTGAAGGAGCCTCCAATCGCTACGCTCGTATCAACATCTAGGACCAACCGGAGTTGTGTATATTTGAAGAAGCCTCAAATCGCTACGCTCGTATCAACATCTAGGACCAACCGGAGTTGTGTATATTTGAAAGAGCCTCAAATCGCTACGCTCGTATCAACATCTAGGACCAACCGGAGTTGTGTATATTTGAAGGAGCCTCAAATCGCTACGCTCGTATCAACATCTAGGACCAACCGGAGTTGTGTATATGTGAAGGAGCCTCCAATCGCTACGCTCGTATCAACATCTAGGACCAACCGGAGGTGTGTATATTTGAAGGAGCCTCAAATCGCTACGCTCGTATCAACAGTTAGGACCAACCGGAGCTGTGTATATGTGAAGGAGCCTCCAATCGCTACGCTCGTATCAACATCTAGGACCAACCGGAGCTGTGTGTATATGTGAAGGAGCCTCAAATCGTTACGCTCGTATCAACATCTAGGACCAACCGGAGCTGTGTGTATATGTGAAGGAGCCTCCAATCGCTACGCTCGTATCAACATCTAGGACCAACCGGAGCTGTGTATATGTGAAGGAGCCTCCAATCGCTACGCTCGTATCAACATCTAGGGCCAATCGGAGCTGTGTATATGTGAAGGAGCCTCCATTCGCTACGCTCGTATCAACATCTAGGACCAACCGGAGCTGTGTATATGTGAAGGAGCCTCCAATCGCTACGCTCGTATCAACATCTAGGACCAATCGGAGCTGTGTATATGTGAAGGAGCCTCCATTCGCTACGCTCCTATCAACATCTAGGATCAATCGGAGCTGTGTATATGTGAAGGAGCCTCCAATCGCTACGCTCGTATCAACATCTAGGACCAATCGGAGCTGTGTATATGTGAAGGAGCCTCCAATCGCTACGCTCGTATCAACATCTAGGACCAATCGGAGCTGTGTATATGTGAAGGAGCCTCCATTCGCTACGCTCCTATCAACATCTAGGATCAATCGGAGCTGTGTATATGTGAAGGAGCCTCCAATCGCTACGCTCGTATCAACATCTAGGGCCAACCGGAGCTGTGTATATGTGAAGTGCCCCCAATCGCTACGCTCGTATCAACATCTAGGATCAACCGGAGCTGTGTATGTGAAGGGTCTCCAATCGCTACGCTCGTATCAACATCTAGGACCAATCGGAGCTGTGTATATGTGAAGGAGCCTCCAATCGCTACGCTCGTATCAACATCTAGGACCAATCGGAGCTGTGTATATGTAAAGTGCCCCCAATCGCTACGCTGGTAACAACATCTAGGACCAACCGGAGCTGTTTTTAAGTGAAGGAGCCTCCAATCGCTACGCTCGTATCAACATCTAGGACCAATCGGAGCTGTGTATGTGAAGGAGCCTCCAATCGCTACGCTCGTATCAACATCTAGGGCCAACCGGAGCTGTGTATATGTGAAGGAGCCTCCAATCGCTACGCTCGTATCAACATCTAGGACCAATCGGAGCTGTGTATGTGAAGGAGCCTCCAATCGCTACGCTCGTATCAACATCTAGGACCAACCGGAGTTGTGTATATTTGAAGGAGCCTCAAATCGCTACGCTCGTATCAACATCTAGGACCAACCGGAGTTGTGTATATTTGAAGGAGCCTCAAATCGCTACGCTCGTATCAACATCTAGGAGCAACCGGAGTTGTGTATATTTGAAGGAGCCTCAAATCGCTACGCTCGTATCAACATCTAGGACCAACCGGAGTTGTGTATATGTGAAGGAGCCTCCAATCGCTACGCTCGTATCAACATCTAGGACCAACCGGAGTTGTGTATATTTGAAGGAGCCTCAAATCGCTACGCTCGTATCAACAGTTAGGACCAACCGGAGCTGTGTATATGTGAAGGAGCCTCCAATCGCTACGCTCGTATCAACATCTAGGACCAACCGGAGCTGTGTGTATATGTGAAGGAGCCTCAAATCGTTACGCTCGTATCAACATCTAGGACCAACCGGAGCTGTGTGTATATGTGAAGGTGCCTCCAATCGCTACGCTCGTATCAACATCTAGGACCAACCGGAGCTGTGTATATGTGAAGGAGCCTCCAATCGCTACGCTCGTATCAACATCTAGGGCCAATCGGAGCTGTGTATATGTGAAGGAGCCTCCATTCGCTACGCTCGTATCAACATCTAGGACCAACCGGAGCTGTGTATATTTGAAGGAGCCTCAAATCGCTACGCTCGTATCAACAGTTAGGACCAACCGGAGCTGTGTATATGTGAAGGCGCCTCCAATCGCTACGCTCGTATCAACATCTAGGACCAACCGGAGCTGTGTGTATATGTGAAGGAGCCTCAAATCGTTACGCTCGTATCAACATCTAGGACCAACCGGAGCTGTGTGTATGTGAAGGAGCCTCAAATCGTTACGCTCGTATGAACAGTTAGGACCAACCGGAGCTGTGTATATGTGAAGGCGCCTCCAATCGCTACGCTCGTATCAACATCTAGGACCAACCGGAGCTGTGTGTATATGTGAAGGAGCCTCAAATCGTTACGCTCGTATCAACATCTAGGACCAACCGGAGCTGTGTGTATATGTGAAGGAGCCTCAAATCGTTACGCTCGTATCAACATCTAGGACCAACCGGAGCTGTGTATATTTGAAGGAGCCTCAAATCGTTACGCTCGTATCAACAGTTAGGACCAACCGGAGCTGTGTATATGTGAAGGAGCCTCAAATCGTTACGCTCGTATCAACATCTAGGACCAACCGGAGCTGTGTATATGTGAAGGAGCCTCCAATCGCTACGCTCGTATCAACATCTAGGATCAATCGGAGCTGTGTATATGTGAAGGAGCCTCCAATCGTTACGCTCGTATCAACATCTAGGACCAACCGGAGCTGTGTGTATATGTGAAGGAGCCTCAAATCGTTACGCTCGTATCAACATCTAGGACCAACCGGAGCTGTGTATATTTGAAGGAGCCTCAAATCGTTACGCTCGTATCAACAGTTAGGACCAACCGGAGCTGTGTATATGTGAAGGAGCCTCCAATCGCTACGCTCGTATCAACATCTAGGACCAACCGGAGCTGTGTGTATATGTGAAGGAGCCTCCAATCGCTACGCTCGTATCAACAGCTAGGACCAACCGGAGCTGTGTATATTTGAAGGAGCCTCAAATCGTTACGCTCGTATCAACAGTTAGGACCAACCGGAGCTGTGTATATGTGAAGGAGCCTCCAATCGCTACGCTCGTATCAACATCTAGGACCAACCGGAGTTGTGTATATGTGAAGGAGCCTCCAATCGCTACGCTCGTATCAACATCTAGGACCAACCGGAGTTGTGTATATGTGAAGGAGCCTCCAATCGCTACGCTCGTATCAACATCTAGGACCAACCGGAGCTGTGTGTATATGTGAAGGAGCCTCAAATCGTTACGCTCGTATCAACAGTTAGGACCAACCGGAGCTGTGTATGTGAAGGGTCTCCAATCGCTACGCTCGTGTCAACAGCTATGGCCTACCGGAGCTGTGTGTGAAGGGTCTCCAATCGCTACGCTCGTATCAACAGCTAGGACCAATCGGAGCTGTGAAGGGTCTCCAATCGCTACGCTCGTATTAACAGCTAGAGCCAACCGGCGCTTATTAATTTCCTACATTCTCTTAACTTTTGTATTTGCTCAATATATATCAATTCTAAAATTTTAAAATCTTATGCAAAACATTTAAAAGTAATAAACTATAAAATATCACCCCATCAATAAAAATAAATGATATCTTTTTAAATGGATATTTATAGAGTGTTAATGTCGTATCTTTACAATAATAAAATACGACAGTTTATCCAATAGCTGTCATTTCAAAATGGAGATCATGTATTAAACAAAGCATTCAATGTTGTTAATACTTGTTATAGCACCAATTATTCTCTTGAAAACAAATACTTTGATGGAAACCTAATAATAAAATTAGTTAAGAAACATTACATTTACTCTCATGTACTTTGCACTAGCGTATTTATAATAATATTGTTCATTAGGTGTGTGTGTGTGTGTGTGTGTGTGTTTTGTGTGTGTGTGTGTGTGAGAGAGAGAGAGAGAGAGAGAGAGAGAGAGAGAGAGAGAGAGAGAGAGAGAGAGAGAGAGAAGAGAGAGAGAGAGAGAGAGAGAGAGAGAGAGAGAGAGAGAGAGAGAGAGAGGGGAGGGAGAGGGGGAGAGAGGGAGAGAGAGAGAGAGAGAGAGAGAGAGGGAGAGAGAGAGAGAGAGAGTGAGAGAGGGGGGAGAGTGAGAGAGGGAGAGAGAGAGAGAGGGAGAGAGAGAGAGAGAGAGAGAGAGAGAGAGAGAGAACGAACAAAAACTAAACGTCACCAAAAAAAATCAGTTCGATAGTTGTCAAGAAAATGGACGGTAGGATGTATATATAAATAAGGAACCAAACTTGCTTCACTTATCCCCTCAGCGTAAATTGTATTTGATTAAAATCTATCTTTTAATGACTACGATCAAGGTACATTTTCGTTATTTTGGTAATTATTCCTGAACTGTATTCTTTTTTTACTTGCAATTTTACAAAAGGGTTTGAGTCATTAATCTTCACATTATACTAAAATTTGAACTTAATCGGTAAAACAGTTAGTTGTTAAGAAATTACGTCTTTTGTAACATGCCGGTAGTGTATTTTTGTTTATTATCACGAAACAACATTTTTGGTAAGATAGTGAGAGTCCTACACCATTGTTAGGTCCTTAGAGGTTACACATAAACAAACAATAAATCACATTAGATCAAAATCTGTAGAACTGGTTTTGATAAAATCATAATTTTATCATAGTTTTAATTATGGGAGATCCTCATTCGATTAAAATAGCCCCACACGTTTGGGCACATACGATAGACAATCATCACATAAATTTCTTTTATACTGTGTATATATATATATATATATATATATATATATATATATATATATATGTGCGACAAAGTAAAAAAGAAGCAATTTTGAAGGAAAACACAATATTAAATAGAATTTTTAACAATACTGCTATGATTCCGATGAAAACCATTTAGTTCGTTTGGTATTTGGTTTTGCGTATAGCGACATGTGAAAAAAAATTGTATATTTGTTCCATTTATGCCGGAAATAATTTTTAATAAATCAATCATGATTATGTAAATTCCGAAATACGTCAGGAAGTTCACACTAAAAATGGCAGGAAACTGTATACAAAATAATTTTGAAATAACTTTATTCTATAATAATTATTGAGAATATAATTTACCTTAAGTCCGTCTCAAGGAAGAAATCCAAACTTTCCTGAAACAAAAGATATGGTATTACATTCATCATATGATAAATAAATAAGAATACAAATAAAAAATAAATAGTGTTCACCGTACTAAATGAAGGATTGGGCAAAATCACTTTGCGTTTTATAGGATTATAACCATGGTTTCATATTTTTGAACCGTAAAACCTTTTTTACAAGCAATTTTGCACATGGGTCTGGGTCATTGTGTATAAAATCAGTACAGCCAAGGAATTACATATTTTCTAACTTCTATCAGCCCATTGCCGACGAAGATGACCGATTGGTACGACGCTATACTGGAAACCATTGTTCCATAAAAACTACAAAAATTCTCACAATATATTAAAGAAGGATCAACATCACATAAAATCGATAGGTGTGTATGCATACTGTTTGGCAACCGTTTAATTTCGAGAAGCGGTAATATTCCACAGCCTCTAAGATCTCCTGATCTGACAGCGTGTAATCTCTCTGTGCTCTCCTTCTTGTGTAATCGCCTTAAAGCAAAGTGCATCGCAGTTGTCCTGCTATAATAAAAGAATCGAAAACAAAGATTCGAGTTGGCAATGGTTTCACCTTTGTCACCTCTTCTAGCGGAAATTTTCATGGCTGATTTCGAAAATAATTTATTTAGTAAAGACAATCCTTTATTTAAGAATATAATTTATTGGTACTGTTATGTTGACGATGTTTTGTGTTTGTTTAGTGGCACTAATAGACAGTTAGACTCTCTACTTAAAATCTTAAATTCTATAAATAGCAACATTCAGTGCACTATAAATAATAACATTAATTTCCTGGACCTTAACATTATTATCACTGATAGTTCTCATAAATTTAAAATCTTCAGAAAACCAACAGATATAATAATTACCTACTGATTCTAAACATCCTATCAGTCATAAACATGCCGCTTTTCACAGCATGATACATAGACCTATTATTGTACCTCCCTCACCTAATGACTTCAATGATGAACTGAATGTCGTTAGACAAATTGGTGTTAAAAATAAGTATGATGTACTTTAATAAATAATATTTTTAAAGAGAAGTTAAAGCGTAGAGTTGAAAATCTTGTCTACTCTTTCCACAATGGTAACATTGATATAGCTACCGAAATAGAGGGCGTCTACTGTACCAATTTTTTATGTTCAATTTTTAAAGATCTTTTGTTTTCTTCAATTGGTATTGCTAAATGATATTTAACCAGCAGATGAATTGAATGAATATTAAAGAATAATAAATCATTTACATCCTGTTAACAATTTACAATTTTTTTTTTTATAAATTTAATATTATTTTAAGATTTGTTATAATAAAGTTAAAGCGAAGAGCTGAAAATTTAGTCTACTCTTTAAATAACGAGAGCATTGAAATAGTTAGATATTGTAAGTTATCTTATATCAACAGAACTAATTATAAAATCAGTAACCTTATTTTAACTAAATGTAATCGTAAAGTCGCCTTTTATTGTACAAAAAATCTAGGGAAAATGTTGGTAATAATAAAGATAAAAAAGAAATACGACTTACACTATTGACCGAAGGTACTTGGTAGAACTCCATTTTAATGAAAAAACAAACACATTATTTAGTAAATTCTACAATTTTATTGAGTCTTGCCGACCATGGTTTCGCCAGCAACGGCATTTACAAGGCAGCTTAACACAGACTAAAGAAGATATTGAAAACTGACATATAATATTACAAAAAGAAGAACAGTTACTTAGCTAAAGGGTAGGGATGGAAGGGCGCGGGGAAAATGTGGTCATAAAGGAAGACAATGGTTTTAACAAAGGTGAGTTTGACAAAGTTTAACTGTGTTAAGCTGCCTTGTAAATGCCGTTGCTGGAGAGCATTTTTTTATGGTCGACAAGACTCAATAAAATTGTAAAATTTACAAAATATTGTGTTTGTTTTTTCAATAAAAAAGAAATGTTAGAAAATAGTGGAGTTTATAAAATATCTTGTCAAGATTGTGACTCTGAGTACATAGGTCAATCAAGTAGATCTAACAAAGTTAGGATTAAAGAACGTGTAAATACCTGGAAACATGCCTATAGAAACTCTAACTTCGCTAACCACCTTTTGGTCATAATTTTGATCCTAAATTGAAATAAATTGATCTTAGAAAATAAAAGCAATAGATTAAATAATTTAGAATGTTTAGAAATTAATAGATGTATTCCTCTTAGGCCTATTTTTAACTTAAATGACCAAATTGTATTAAATTCTTCACCCCTTCTAAAACCCATCCTCAACATAGTTGATCAACCTTCCTGCTAGGTCATTCCCCCAACCTTTCTCAATTTCTTATTGTATTTCAGTTTCCTGTTGCTTGTGTATGTATAAATAGTAAGTTGTCAATACTGTAATTGTGAATTATCAGTTGCCCGATGATGCCGCAAGGCGAAACAATTGTAGCTCGTTTATATTATTAAAATAATTTTGAAACTTTAGCTTTATTGCTTTACTTAATCCTTTAATATAGAGTTTCAACAAGGAATATCTGCTGTTACATTAAATATTTTATAAAAGCTCTTTAAACTAGTTATTTTGACTATCACAACATACATTAATAGGTAGGTAAATACCTGTTTAAAACTTAGTAATTGAATACAACTTAGATTGTGTATTTTAACAATATAAATACCAATTAATTAACTCCTGCAATAACCAATATAGGTTTAGGTTATACAGTTGTGAAATCAAATTGCATATACAGCCCCTGGAATAGACTCAACTTGGATAGGGATGTTTCTAACTATCGTAGTTAAAAAGAATGAAATCAATTAGTTCAACATCACTGTTTAAAACTTTCCAAACTGCACCAAAGGGTTGTCTCTAAACTTTGATGACGGAAGTATAATAATTCTGACATCAGAATCACTGACCGTTTCGATCTAAGTTTCTGAATTTCCGAGTTTTGTAACTTGAATGATTTACATTTTGTAATATAAATAAAGCTTTGTTTTTTTTAATATTAAAAATAGCGTCTAAACTTACGTCGCTTGTGGTATAAATGTGTCTTGCGAGTAAATGGTATTTGAATGTCGTCAAGCTATTAATGACGGCGGTCAAGGTTCTTTTTTTATTTGGGATTATGTACATGGATTTACGTCATTAATCTTCAGATTACACTAAAATCTATATGAAATCGGTAGAGCCTGTTTCCAGAAGTTACGTCTTTTGTAACAGCCCTTTGGCCGTTTTTTGGGTTTGGTTAACGATAACTCACGAACCGAAATTTTTTCTTTTATAAGGAGACATAATATATTTTATTTGGGTCCTTAAAGGCTACAATACACTAGAACGAAATTTGATTAAAATTTTTAGAGATTGATGTTATCGAATTAAATGAAAAAGTCCCAAATATAGCCAAGAAATGCACACATAATGAATTTTCTTAAAATTGGCCCAAACGATTGGGTTTTAGAGCACTACTTACGAGAGACAGATAAAAACTTTAAATTGATGTGTCTCAAAACCGATATATCCGCTAAAAACTCGATATCTATCTTTTATAACTTTCTATATACATAACTGTATACATAATTGTGTATACAGAGTTGGGGGGGGGGGAGTCCCAAATATATTGCAATATCTCAGCTTCAAGTTGGCTTAGGGAAGTGATAAACACATCAATGGAAAGTTTTTGATTTGGCTATCTACAAAGTGTGCCAAAACTCAGATTACATATAAAGGGTGTTCCGAAAAACATAAAAAGTATTTTTTTCCTTTTCGTAAACGTAAGCAAATCAAAATTTTTGTCCTCTCAGTTATTCTTAAAAAGTCCCTTTATTTTGATGAAAACAGAATCTGTTTATTTTCCTTAGACACTAAGTTCGAATTTACATTTTTTACAATAACTTCGTTAGTTTTTTTATCGTAGAGATATTTGATTCGAGGTTTAGACGTTATATACTTTGGTAGCTTAACATGCGGAATTGAATTCTGCAAATTTTTATCTAATTTTGTGTTTTAAGTTGAATAACACAAGAGATATGAATTTTTAAAAACTAAACTGACCGATGTTTTGACGTTTATAATTACATTTTTTCCCAACCACAATGAAGTTCCCTAGACCAAATTACTATTTTAATTTTTGTGGCCGATATTGTGCTTACGCACAGATGGCCATCACATATAAGTTTTTCTGGTTCTGAGGCCATGAATTGTTAAAATGAATCAATAAAAAGGTTGTCGATATTTCGTCAGATTACTGAACTTACTATAAAATATTAGCTTAAAAACTGGATTATTAATTCATGGGAAGCGTTAGGACAGGATAAATTAGTTGACATAAATTATTATTATTCTTGAATAATAAAAATTTATAATCAGTAAATAAAAAACATAATTTTACGCTTTTGTGTGTTTAGTTAGTTCACTCACAATAAACTTGCAAAATAATGTTTAAATGGCATCTCAAAAATGGTGAAAAATATTTGAATATTTATTATTGCAAATGAATAAAAATTATAATTAATCATTGTATGAATAAAATTAACAATATCTGCCTTAAGTATCAGAAAAATTAAAATTAAACTACGCATAACTCTAAATAAAATTTCAAAAGTTTACCCAACCATATCTAAATTTTGAAAAACTTGTGAAAAACTATCCATATGTTTGAAAAATATTCAACACCATTTTTTGTAAAATAATGGTTTTTAGGAATTAAATTGGTCAATAAAATTGTAAAGAAACTAATTTAGTACGTTTTAGGTGCCATCTTGAAACGAACAAAGCAAGTGAAACTTTTTTTTTTTTCAAATTGTTTAAGTTTATATTTTCTTCCAATCACCCTCTTTTGGGCACTGGGTTTAGAAAGCAATATTTTTACAAAATTCTTCACGTGAGAAATTATGGGGTTGATTTCAACCGAGTATCTAAACTAATTCGTTAGCTCGCTCTATACATGCTGGGAGATCTGTTACACCCAATATACGGTTACAAGATTCAGTAAAGCTTTACAAGGGTTGATTTACATTTAAGTACCATGATAATGTCATCAATTTAATTTTAGTTTTAAATCACAAAACTTTCCAACAATTTATTAGCACACAGGTTTAATATGCGTAATTAATGGCTCTGTTTATGAAATTTAATTGTGCTGCAAATTCTACCAAATGTCATGAATAAATAAATCATCATACTTCTAATTATGATTAATAACAACACGTTTATTAGCCAACTGGAACCGCTCATTTAAATTACAATCAGGGGTTATTTTAGTTAACTGAATTTGATTGTCCTCGACTGACAGTAAGTTTATAGTGAGCACGGACTTCAGCAATCCCGCAGGATCCTTGCTGAATCTCACATTTTTCATATAGTATGGGATTGGATCTCTCTATTTCATCTTTACTAACAAATATCTCTTGATCTTATCCAATCCTGAGTGTTCGAGGGCAAGGAGTATTTATTTAATATTCTCTTCTTTTTTTCATGGCGATGATGAGTTTTTCGCCTTTGAAAACTACAGGGGGGTGGGGGTATCAATAAATGGCGTAAAAAGAACCATTGCAGCCATGGAACTCCACTCAATGTTCGGAGAGAAAAATATCATCTTAAATTATGGGAACGAAATCGTAGGATCCATGGAAACTAATGGCGGACTGCAGCAGGAAGACTCATGACTCAGGTCGCCCACATAATGAAGCCAGAAGAACTCAAAGCAAAGTATAATTTGTCACCAGGACGACCATCACCATTCGTACCATTTATCAAAACCTGCCAGAAATGCGTTTCACCTTGTCCGATCATTTAGGAAGTAAAGCAAACTCTGTGTGACCGGAACTTCGTGCTGCGGCCGTACATACAATCTCAATGTTATAACCAGAAGATAATTTGTTACACATATATACGCCTAAACAGGAGATACAAGTGCCGGTTTCTACAACAAAATATTCGAAGGTGCCATAGTCGTGGGAAAGAAGTGGCGGCCATGTTGGAGACTGCTAAGAGAGTTACTTATACTCATGAGAAGGTCATATTGCTTACTGACTCTTATGAGTCTGCCATAACTTCAATCTATAGCAAAAGAACAACCGACTTAGATCTGATTTCCACACACCGGAAACAATTGTGTCAAGACTGGGTGTGAGTGGATGCACCACAAAATTACAATGGATACCAAGCCACGTCATTATTACTTTACGATCGCCCTAGCAATAGAAGGGGTAGCTCTCCTCCAACCTGCAACTGGGGTTTCTCTAAGAACTGCAAAGAGAAAAATAAAGAAGCCGTTAAAGCACTATACAAAGGAACAGTACCGTCGGTAGAGATTTAGGAGCAAAAGAGAAATAATAATATTGAATTGTTTCTTACCTTACCAAGGGATAAGCCAAGAGAAGAGGACGTGGCGGAGTTCGGAATTTTAACTAGCCACGACTATTTACAGACTCGATATCCCAGATTCAGGCGTGACAATGGAGGACAGGACTCCAACCATCTACTGACATGTGCTGCAGCACGCACTCTGACTTTACACCAAAGAATCATCTTGTTAGCGTCTGCTGGGAAGCACGCCATCCGAAGGTAGAAATGCCGAGGATGGGTGTTGGCTAAAGTAAGTACAAAGACAAACTTTCTCACTCCACCATCCCCAAATCAAAATTTAAAAAAGAGATGCAAAAAATATGTCAATTCGGTACTTGTTAATAGTAGTTGTCAAAAATAGAAATAACTATGGATGCTGCGTTTGAAAAAAATACCGAAGGTGCTTAGATCAGGATCTTAGTGCCGCAATGTGCGTTCGAAATGTCGATGTTCATGTGTCCTGCAGTGCACGCTAAAACGCGCAGTTTGCTGCGTTCTTCATCGACACACGAACCAAATGATACATTCAGGGTGACCAATGATCGTTCATTATTCCTCCTGACACACAGGACTGTATCTGCTGTGAAGGATGAGACTCCCACAATCTTAATTGTCCTCCGGAGATAAAGGCTCCACTCGGAGCTTTGTGTGGTGTAAGCTCCGGCTTTATCCTGACACACAGGACTATATCTGCTGTGATGAATGAAACTCCCTCAGTCTTAATTGTGCTCCGGAGATAAAGGCCCCACTCGGACCTTTGTGTGATGTAAGCTCCGGCTTTATCCTGACACACAGGACTGTATCTGCTGTGATGGATGAAACTCCCCCAGTCTCAATTGTGCTCCGGAGATAAAGGCCCCACTCGGACCTTTGTGTGATGTAAGCTCCGGCTTTATCCTGACACACAGGACTGTATCTGCTGTGATGGATGAAACTCCCCCAGTCTCAATTGTGCTCCGGAGATAAAGGCCCCACTCGGACCTTTGTGTGGTGTAAGCTCCGGCTTTATCCTGACACACAGGACTGTATCTGCTGTGATGGATGAAACTCCCTCAATCTTAATTGTCCTCCGGAGATAAAGGCCCCACTCGGACCTTTGTGTGATGTAAGCTCCGGCTTTATCCTGACACACAGGACTGTATCTGCTGTGATGAATGAAACTCCCCCAGTCTCAATTGTGCTCCGGAGATAAAGGCCCCACTCGGACCTTTGTGTGGTGTAAGCTCCGGCTTTATCCTGACACACAGGACTGTATCTGCTGTGATGGATGAAACTCCCACAATCTTAATTGTCCTCCGGAGATAAAGGCCCCACTCGGACCTTTGTGTGATGTAAGCTCCGGCTTTATCCTGACACACAGGACTGTATCTGCTGTGATGGATGAAACTCCCCCAGTCTCAATTGTGCTCCGGAGATAAAGGCCCCACTCGGACCTTTGTGTGATGTAAGCTCCGGCTTTATTTTGACACACAGGACTGTATCTGCTGTGATGGATGAAACTCCCCCAGTCTCAATTGTGCTCCGGAGATAAAGGCCCCACTCGGACCTTTGTGTGGTGTAAGCTCCGGCTTTATCCTGACACACAGGACTGTATCTGCTGTGATTGATGAAACTCCCACAATCTTAATTGTCCTCCGGAGATAAAGGCTCCACACGGAGCTTTGTGTGGTGTAAGCTCCGGCTTTATCCTGACACACAGGACTGTATCTGCTGTGAAGGATGAGACTCCCACAATCTTAATTGTCCTCCGGAGATAAAGGCTCCACTCGGAGCTTTGTGTGGTGTAAGCTCCGGCTTTATCCTGACACACAGGACTATATCTGCTGTGATGGATGAAACTCCCTCAGTCTTAATTGTGCTCCGGAGATAAAGGCCCCACTCGGACCTTTGTGTGATGTAAGCTCCGGCTTTATCCTGACACAAAGGTCTGTATCTGCTGTGATGGATGAAACTCCCCCAGTCTTAATTGTCCTCCGGAGATAAAGGCCCCACTCGGACCTTTGTGTGGTGTAAGCTCCGGCTTTATCCTGACACACAGGACTGTATCTGCTGTGATGGATGAAACTCCCCCAGTCTTAATTGTCCTCCGGAGATAAAGGCCCCACTCGGACCTTTGTGTGATGTAAGCTCCGGCTTTATCCTGACACACAGGACTGTATCTGCTGTGATGGATGAAACTCCCCCAGTCTCAATTGTGCTCCGGAGATAAAGGCCCCACTCGGACCTTTGTGTGGTGTAAGCTCCGGCTTAATCCTGACACACAGGACTATATCTGCTGTGATGGATGAAACTCCCCCAGTCTTAATTGTGCTCCGGAGATAAAGGCTCCACTCGGAGCTTTGTGTGGTGTAAGCTCCGGCTTAATCCTGACACACAGGACTGTATCTGCTGTGATGGATGAAACTCCCCCAGTCTCAATTGTCCTCCGGAGATAAAGGCTCCACTCGGAGCTTTGTGTGGTGTAAGCTCCGGCTTTATCCTGACACACAGGACTGTATCTGCTGTGATGGATGAAACTCCCCCAGTCTTAATTGTCCTCCGGAGATAAAGGCCCCAAACGGACCTTTGTGTGGTGTAAGCTCCGACTTTATCCTGACACAAAGGACTGTATCTGTTGTGATGGATGAAACTCCCCCAGTCTTAATTGTCCTCCGGAGATAAAGGCCCCACTCGGACCTTTGTGTGATGTAAGCTCCGGCTTTATCCTGACACACAGGACTGTATCTGCTGTGATGGATGAAACTCCCCCAGTCTTAATTGTCCTCCGGATATAAAGGCTCCACACGGAGCTTTGTGTGGTGTAAGCTCCGGCTTTATCCTGACACACAGGACTGTATCTGCTGTGATGGATGAAACTCCCCCAGTCTTAATTGTCCTCCGGAGATAAAGGCCCCACTCGGACCTTTGTGTGATGTAAGCTCCGGCTTTATCCTGACACACAGGACTGTATCTGCTGTGATGGATGAAACTCCCCCAGTCTTAATTGTCCTCCGGATATAAAGGCTCCACACGGAGCTTTGTGTGGTGTAAGCTCCGGCTTTATCCTGACACACAGGACTGTATCTGCTGTGATGGATGAAACTCCCCCAGTCTTAATTGTCCTCCGGAGATAAAGGCCCCACTCGGACCTTTGTGTGGTGTAAGCTCCGGCTTTATTCTGACACAGGACTGTATCTGCTGTGATGGATGAAACTCCCCCAGTCTTAATTGTCCTCCGGAGATAAAGGCCCCACTCGGACCTTTGTGTGATGTAAGCTCCGGCTTTATCCTGACACACAGGACTGTATCTGCTGTGATGGATGAAACTCCCCCAGTCTTAATTGTCCTCCGGATATAAAGGCTCCACTCGGAGCTTTGTGTGGTGTAAGCTCCGGCTTTATCCTGACACACAGGACTGTATCTGCTGTGATGGATGAAACTCCCCCAGTCTTAATTGTCCTCCGGAGATAAAGGCTCCACTCGGAGCTTTGTGTGGTGTAAGCTCCGGCTTTATCCTGACACACAGGACTGTATCTGCTGTGAAGGATGAGACTCCCACAATCTTAATTGTCCTCCGGAGATAAAGGCTCCACTCGGAGCTTTGTGTGGTGTAAGCTCCGGCTTTATTCTGACACACAGGACTGTATCTGCTGTGAAGGATGAGACTCCCACAATCTTAATTGTCCTCCGGAGATAAAGGCTCCACTCGGAGCTTTGTGTGGTGTAAGCTCCGGCTCCGTAACAGCCCCGTTCAGTACCTACCGTCTTATTACTGTCACCAAAGCAGTTTGAACTGGCGTGCGCTTAGAAGCACCTACACATTTAGAAGTTCGGGAATGGTCCACGGCCTTCCGTCTCCGGCTCCGCAACTGGTGTTCGCCCGATTTTCCTCTCCTTTTCGATCATCATCGCCTTACAAAAAGAAGATGAGATAAAATTCCGTAGCCATAACACACTTTAATAGCGATAGGTTGGACAAAGAGAGGCCTGATTATAGAGAGGGATCTAACCAAAGACTAAGGTTTAGCTACACACGTACTCACTAATAATAAGCCCGCGGGATTACAAATTTGTGACATGCTAGAGCGTCTAAAATTTAAAAAATATATATACTTAGACATTTTTATTTTTAATTTATATACAAAATTAAAATACAAAAATAGTACACACCGATCCCCAAAACCAAAAACCAACTATAACTAATCGTTACCAAAAATGTCAGTTAGGTAAAATATTCTATGTCGAGCTTATTGGGGATATATACGTTTAGGTGTCCCTAGAGTCCAATAGACTGTATTTTGTAATGATGTTTTGTCTTCTGTTGTATGTGTCGACCAAATAATCAAATTAATTTGAAATGTGGGAAATCATTTTGGCCATCTATCGGAAATCATTTTTTTAATTTCTCAAAATTTGGAGGCAGCATAACAATTTGTAAAACAATTAAAATTACGATTTTCTTGAAATCGACTATAACTCTTTTTAACTAATTTTGCTCAAGTTTTAACCTATGAGGACCCAAACATAACTCTGTAACTTTCCAAAAATTGCCAGTTATTAGTAAAACATTGACCATAGAGTGATTATAAAATACGTAATTTCTTAAAATCGGCTCTATCAATTTCGTCCAAATTTTACTGAAAAGTAAAGATTAATAAATCCAAACTCGTGTGCGCTAAATCGCAAGTAAAAAACTATTATGGCTCATGAATAATTGACAAAAAAAGTAAAACGACCTTTGACGCCCGTTGTTAAAAGCTTAATTTTAATCGAAGCAATTTTAGATTCCATTGAAATAAAGACGACGACCAATTTTATTTTGATTTTTTGACTTAAACTCAATTTATAGAGTCAAATAGTTGTGGTTGGTTGGAGAGGAATGCTAATACAGCACAACAATTCCCAAGTAACTGAGGTTATCACATTGTTTGGTATCTATTGCCAATTAATGCATGATTACATCATCAATTCTAAACACACAAATCTAAGAGCCCGAACTTAGGAAATGCTAAAACTATATTAAATTTGTTTTTATGTTCACGTCCTAAAACGTTACTCACCATTATAGCTATTAGCCTTCAAACGCTTAATTATATTATGAAACGTTACTAGCAAAATAAATGGTACAAAACAATGCATAAACTCTCTCACTTACCCATCCCCAAAACCAAGTTAAAATGTACCATTAATATCAGAAATATCTTATATTATAAGTCAGGGAGCTTAAATATGTTCGCTAAAGAACACCTCCGCGGTCACTCGACCTACAGAGATGGGGATGATCTCATTAGAAAGCTTAAGGTCTAAGGATCAAAGCTTAGGGTACTTTTGAGGGGGTGTTGAAATGGTTTTGGCGATAACGTTGTTAATGCCTATTTCTGGAGTTCTAGCGGGCCGATTTTCATGCTGTTTGATTTAAATAAAAGAATATTTTGCCATTTTTTGTTAAAACTTATAAAACGTCAATTTTATTTAATTTTTATATTTAAAAAACACATTTTACAAATCACACAACAGTCACTATTGATACGTTTTTTGTTGTATTGGACGTAATCAGCTATGCGTTGTTATATTAGTTGCTATGGTAACTTAATTTGTATGTAAAATCATAAAATCAAGTTAAAACATTTTCCAAGATTGTTTCACTTTGGCCTATCTTAGTCTTAACTTATTATTCTATTAGATTCAGGGATAATACTTTTTTGGACTACTTAGAGGCTGCATTTGAACAAAAATTAATCAAAATCGTTAGAACCCATTTCAAGAGATTACGTATTTTATAAGAACCACCGTCCAATTGTTGCTTTTTTTAATCAATAACTCACAAACAGGCATTTTTTGAGACAAAAAAAGCTACACTTAAATAAAATTTGATCAAAATTGTTAGAGCCTATTTTGAGAAAATCTTTTCTTTTTTTTATGGGATCAATCCATATGACGCCGTTGATCATTAAAAAAAACTATTTTTGTGTGTGTTGTTACCCTCATATGTAAATTTTATTTTTACCTCATCTAGTTGAGGCATGGAGGCCATTCTTGCGCCATTTATGATGAAAGTACATTGTATACATAAAAAATATCAGCGTAAGACTGGGTTACTTTACAATTTATGAATTTTCTGATAAAAATACAGACCTCTAAGACCAAAAACTATTTATACAAATAAGTATATTTAAACATCGAGAAAAACGCATGTAGATTTAGGTGATTTTATTAGCTGATTTCAATAAAACATGATGGTAAATTATATATTTTATACAAAACTCAATGAGATATTGTTGGAGTTTTAAACTTAAATCTCAGTCTAGTTGGTTTAGTATACGAAGTATAGGGTAAGTTTTGTAATCACCTTCAACCTCAGTTTGTTGATTTTCACGTTTCACGGTCTCAGGAAAGGGATAAAGTTATTTTCGACTAGCAGTCCGTCCGTCGTCATGTAGTTTGTACGAAGCTTCGACAAAAATAAAGATGGGAACAAGAAATTTGATAATAAAGTACACTAAATAGAAAGAACCCAATTGAATTTTTTTATTTTTTTTTTTATTGAAATGAAAACGTAAAAATGGCAACCATTTTAAACAGATTTTATTCATATCACGTGTTTTATTCAACTAACAACACTAAATTATATTAAATGTTGAGCTTGACTTAAGAGAAAAACTATACAGTATAACAAACACACGGAACACAATTCTCACAAAAAATACGCCTAACCATGGAGTTGTGGTTTGGTTGGTGTAGCTGGTGTATCACTGAAGAGGACGACCTTGTCGTTGAAACGCGTCTGATACTTAGGCGTATTTTTTATGAGAATTGTGTTCTGTGTGTTTGTTATACTGAACACTAAATTATATAAAAATTTGTACATTTTCCATTCTGCATGTAATGGTACCAACCCCATCTCTCTACTATGAGAAATATTGAAGTTATTGTCAAAAAATACATTTCAGGAAACGGAAAAGTGAATTTCGATACACTGTCCGTCTGTCTTCGTTGTAAACATAATAGCGGCCACAAAAATGAAGATGGGAACATGAAATTTGGTATAATGGACTATAGTCTGTTCGTATAAAACCTTTTTTGGAATAATGAAAAATCTAATAAAAAAATGTCAAAACCACGGTCATTATTACATTTTTTTTTAAATGTATAGGTCGTGGGTTAATCAATTTGTTCAAAGATGTTCATATTTGAAGCAACTTCCAATCGTGTTGGTGACGCGGTCTTCCCAGACTTCGAAAATTACATTTTCTTGAGAGTTCAGGGGTCGAAATTACATTTGTTTAACAATAACTTCGCAATTTGTAATTGTAGAGAACTGGAGTTGGTACCAAAAATGGCAGCAAATTTGACGTGTTTAATTCGACTTTTCTGAATTTAAAAAGGGTTGTATATGAGAACACTATACCGGGTGTTCAAAAAGTCTGGAAACCCCTTAATATTAATTTTATTAATAAACGCAGAACAATGAAACCCTAGGATTACGTCCTCACTGTAGATACAGTCTTTTTGCTTATTTAACTGTCTTTTTTCGCTTTGGGAGGACGTCCTGTGGAGGAAGTCTAAAAAATATTAAATGTAAGCATAGGTCGAATTATACCTCATTTTAAAGGTCATTGTTAGAGGAACACATTGCCGCAATCCCGACTGAAAAAGGACCATTCGTTAGGAAATGGCAGCCTTTTAAAGTTTGTTTGACTTTAATGCTAATTCAATGGCAAATTTTTAATAAGCATTACATTAGATTACAATGTCACTTAGTGAGACTGAGCAAATAACCATTCTGATGATGAGGGGTTATGGGGATAGAACTCGTTCATATGAGGAGGTAAGCCGCTTGTTCAATGAAACTTGCCAAAACTGACCACCTATTCAAAAATCAACAGTGTTGAAGACCGTACAGCGTGGTTCTGTAACAGATCGGTCAAGATCCGGACGGCAAAAATCAGCAACCAATGCAACCAATCAGCTACACAAGGACACCACTTCGAGCACCTTCTGTAATACCGTCCAAGGTTTGTTTATTTTTTTATAATTATTGTCTTGCAAAGTAAGTAATTTAAACATAAACAACTGATTACTGTCTGTTCAATTTTATTAATAATGATAATTGTCCCCAATTACATCTATGTACTCCTAACGTTTTTAAACAATTAAATCGACCATTACTGATATTTCCTATCCCTCTACACTCCAGCTGTGAAATTCTCATAGCTAAAACACTAAATAACCAACACGGTTGAGTATTCACTTCTGCCTCTTAATCTTCGCAACGTAAAGTTAACAACTTGTCAAAGGCTGCCATTTCCAAACGAATGGTCCTTTTTCAGTCGGGATTGTGGCAAAGTGTTCCACTAACAAAGACCTTTAAAATGAGGTATAATTCGACCTATGCTTACATTTAAGATTTTTTAAACTTACCTCCACAGGACGTCTCCCCAAAGTGAAAAATACAGTTAAAATGAGCAAAAAGTCGGTAACTACAGTGAGGACATAATCCGAGAGTTTCATTGTTCTGCGTTTATTAATAAAATTAATATTAAGGGGTTTTCCAGATGTTTTTGAACACTATAGTTCTCTACACCAAATTTCATGTTCTTATCTTAATTTTTGTAGCGTTCATGTTTCAAATTTTTCGGCTGTTATCGTGCATACGATAACGACGACAAACGAACGTACGTCGAAAATAACATTTCGCGTTTCCTGAAGCAACAAAACGTACAAATCAGTCCATAAACTAGGGTCAAAGTTTTCACGATTATCAAAACACTTCGTATCCTGGTTAAGTAAAATGGAGAAAATAAGCCGCCAAAAAGTACCCATTAATATCCAACAAAACCCAATCCAGCAGTGAGGAAATGTCAATATGCGACTCCAATGGTATAGATGAAAAATGTAATATTCACAATTTAATCTGTAGGTGACGAATAATAAAATCGTCCAGCAGTGGAACATCACAGTGTTGTATGTACATATTAAATACCACATTAAAACATACATAGTGCATGTATATTTGTTAATCAAGAGGAAATTTTTGTTTTTATTTGAAGTAGAATAAAGTTTTATCGCGTAGGTAATAAAGTGAAAAGCTACATAATAGAAAACAATATCAAGCAGAAATATTTCCTACTTTATTACAATGGGGAGAATTAATTACAATACTTGTTTTCTAAGTAGATAATGAAACTATGCAAAAGTTTATCATTTGTGACTGTGTTATATAAATAGGATATGAATGTAGATTGACAATACAGTAAAGTATTATTTAGGATGCAAGTTTAGTTCATGTAGGAACCAATCAACCCCAAATAAATTACACGATTTTACGTTATTAACGAAAATGAATTTCAAAAAAGTATATTTAAATAAACGGTATAAAAACATTACACAAACGTCCTCACCACCTATCCAAAATAAACACTAAAAACACTAAACTACTCTCAAAAATGTCAGTAAAAATGAGCCATGTGCGTTATTTTGAAGAAAATACTTTTCAATAAGTGCCTAAACTTGCTTCGCTAAACGCATCCTCGGCGTAAATCATATTTAACTAAAATTAAGCTTTTAATGACTTTGCTCAGTATTCATTTTTGTTTTTGCCAATAAAATACAAGTAATATTTTTATTAATTAATTTTTGTTTTTTCAACTTTCACATTTTACTAAAAAAAAAAAAGAAATCAGTATAGCTCATTTTGAGAAATTACATATTTATAACACTCCCGTTACAAATTTGGTTTTGTGTTCGACTGATAACTGACGAACCGGGATTTTTGACACATTTTTTTGGGGCTCCTTTGGGGCTAAATTTTGAGATAAAAAAAAAATTAAGCCGAAATATGCCAACGTAACTTTAAATAATTTTTTGTAAAATTTAACAATACAAACTTTAATCGGTCGCCATTTTGAAAATTAACATAATAAAATTTGAATTCTTGGTATACTGCTAAAAAGTAGCGTACAATATGTGTATACCAAATTGAAACTCGAAATCTTAATAATTTTTAAAGTTATCTTTTTGTTTTACACAAAATGGCCGACAAACTGTAATCTAAGCGTTCTCGAACCGATGTTTATATGTTTTCCCCCCTTATATTTAGCTCTAGAATCAGTATGTACCTTTCTTCCCATATGGGAAAAGGAATGATTATTCGAAATTAGGTTTGTAGGTTTCAGAACATTCGCCCTCTATTTTCATCGTTATATAAATGTGATATGTGGGAGCGTAGGAAATCTTGGTATTTCCATCACTTTAATGTAATAACTACCAACTACCAGTTGTGGAGGTCGGACTACCTTTAATCTTGTGTCTTCTATGTTATAATTATTTCTTCCTCAACTTGTGTGTAGTAATATTGCAGTGTCGTTGCACTCGGTTGGTTGCCACTTCGCTCCGCATCGTACGGACACTTTCTCTCTCGAAACGAGAATGATCTACTTTACACAAATAGTTATTCTGAAGGGAGTACATTCATTTCTAGGCTTATGATATATTGTTATGTTTTATTCAAACCTCAAAATCGTAGCTCTTTTGTAACAAAATAAATGGTGCAAAACATTGCACAAATTTCGCCACTCGCTTTCATTTTTGTTCTTTGCCAATTATTCCAGTACCATAATATTTTTATACTTGTTACTTTGCACACAAAATATGAACGAAATCTGTTGACGCCATTTCAAAAATTATTTCTTTATGATTAATCTTTTGATTATTTTCTGTTTTTTAACGATCGCTGACGAATCAAACCAATACTTTTTTGGGGTCCTTAGAAGCAAAATTTGATCAAAATAATATAAGTTGTGCTTGAAAAAAAAAGAAGAGTTTATTATCAAAGAAATGAAAAAAAAAAAAAAAAGTCGCGAGATATAGATAAAATTTGTCCACATGTTATACATCACCGTACGACAAACATCATTCTAAAAACCACATTTTTGGGCTCGAGGGACATCAAAAGGGTGTAATAAGATTTTTTTTTTATCGTAAATTTAAATCAAACTTATAACCCAATTTGCAAGCAAAAATTGTGCGGTCGCGAAGGACGGGTTAAAATTTAAAAATTCTCCTGACCACAGACATCAAGAAAATAATTTATCTAGAAAATATTTTATAAAATAAAAACAACAATTTATAATAATTTGCTAAATTAATTTGTCAACTCCCGCGAGAAACTATAAAACATAATTGCACAATAAATATTCATAATCAGACTAATAAATTTGATCCCACAACCGATAACACAAATCAATGACTTAATCAAAGTTAAAACAAGCCATTAAACGAAACATGATTCAAACTGTTGTATAAAACAAGAGTAATTGTGGTGGATGTGGGTGGTTGATACAACTTGGAATATAATGCAACAGGTCGCAGGTCGGCTACAGTACTTACACTGTAAAATGAACCTTACAAATCATTGCCGATGGAAATCGAAATGTTGCTTTGTTTCTATATTTTAATAAAACCAAACTTTCCAAGATTATTGAAATGATGAACAGAAATTTCAGCACTAACTTTCTTGTTAACGAATGTTTGATGTTGTTATCACACTCATAAAAAAGCCTAACCTAACCTAAAAGATATTTTGGAGAGATGACGACCAACAAGTTTCTGCACTCTCTCTCTCTCTCTCTCTCTCTCTCTCTCTCTCTCTCTCTCTCTCTCTCTCTCGCACACACACACACACACACACGCGCACACACACACACACACACACACACACACACACACACACATTATAAAATCTGTCACTCCCTAGACGACAGGCACGCACCATTCCAAAAACCACTTTTTTGGACTCGGAGGGTTTCAAAAAACTCGCCATCGATTTCCAACCAATTACTTAACTTTTCGAGAAAGTAAAAAGTATGATTAAAAAAGCCTGTTTCATATAATTCAGTCCGAGTTTATTTCTCTGTATATTTTATTCATATCTACCCCATGATTTCATTATCCCTGTCCATATAATATGGATAAATGCCATCACACTCAACTGTATCCTCTTGTTATGGATAATTCCGTATCACTAATACAGTTGTGGATCTCATTGTACTCTCAGATTGATTAGACAACAAAGCTGTCAATATAACAGTGCTTTGATGTCGTAAGCAATCGTTCTATGGTATCTCGTCATGGCGAAACTAAGAAACGGTGAGCTACTCCGCATGAATGTTACATATGACGTCATCATACATGTGTCGATTTCACGTTCAAAATCCAGAACGGAAAAATTCATAAGCAATGTATTTCAAGTGGGAGTTTGAATGCTACTTACACTGATTAAAAATATCAACTGCGCTGTCAAGAGGGTTGTATCCACCGTCCTGCTGGCAGATTGCAGGCGTTACGTTAGATTACAAAATCTTCCACCAATCATTAAAATAACTACTTTATTTGATAAGAACAACAACAAAAATGATGAAAACAATTACATTTCTAGAAATTATTAACAAAAATCTGTACAACTTTGGAAACTAATCTAAAAAAAGCTTACTCTCAGGTTATAAGGTTATAAGCTTACCTTATAAGGTTTATAAGGTAATCCTTCAGTTCTACCACACTTCTCATCACATCCCCCAGAGAACTACTACCACTTTCATTTGACTCATCTGATGATGTCCCGTCAGTTGTAATAATGAAGGGTGTTCTCCTGTCAATGTTCCTCTTTTTGTTTATATGATTGCAATAGTTGGAACATTGCTGATTTGTCACCGCTACAAAAGCATTATCTATTAAAGGGTTCATCAAAGATTTCTTATACTTAGTTACATGATTCTTCAAGATTGTTAACGGCGACTTGCCTCTTCACTTGACTCCATACCAATTCAATGGGATTCAGTTCGCAGTGGTAGGGAGGAAGCCTGAGAACAGTAAAGCAGTATTCTTCAGCCAATTCATCCATTCCATTAAAAGGAATATTTGCTTCTAACTACGCCAGCAACTCTCATTTCAGACTATCGTAAAGAACAGTTAACTCTTTACTTATTATTCAAGCTGTTAATCACTATTAGATGAAAAGGTCTCAACTCTTTTGGAGTGGTAGAAATGCATTGAACATTACGATTATGCTTCCTACTTGTAAATTTGGCAGAAGTTGCTCTTGAAACAGTCACAAACTTGTCAACGTCTATTTCATGATGGAAATCAAGCGTTCCTATTTTGGCCAAAAATACCAACCTCGCTTTGTCCACAATCTCCTTTCCTTAAGCATGTGTGATAACAAATCGAGGGTCCTCTGAGTAGGTTATATTAAACCCGTACTTATACCAACAAGACATGATTCCTGTGATGGTTGTATCACTCCAAACTTTGTTCGTCGGTTGCTCAATATTTACCCAGATTTCATTAAGCTAAATTATACTTGTTCCCTGTCATAGGAGTTATTAAACTTTCCTTCAATACGAGTGACGCTAGATGATTCCAACAAGATAGAAACAGAACAACTGATCGCCTACGAAGTGCATGCCCACCCATTGCCGTGATGGCAGTGACTGATGTTTTTGGTCTGACTGATAGCATAACGATTCTCCATAAGAGCTGTGCTGCATTCTGAACGTGAAATCAACATTAGCATTCAGTACAACTAAGTTGCTACCCTTATTTAAGACAAATTGTATCTATAATAATTTGTTAAAGGTTTTACCAAAAAAAACCTTCTCGGTTTGTATATGGTCGTTATGATAGTAATGAACACTTTTAAGAAACGGCAGCTAATATTTTTTTTAAATATTTTCGGATAATTGATTAAAAATTTAATAATTGTTAAAAGTGTTAGGTACAGATTTTTTTTTTTTCGATTTTGCTTACTACTTGCTCAGTATACGGTAACTAAATAAAATGAATTCCACCTTTCCTAGCTTTGTTAATTTCACTTATGTTGACGCGTTTCGAACATACTCCATTCTCAAAACATTGATAGCACTGATCATCCTAGGCTTGGATTCGTTATATTAAACAACAAGCTCCTCCCACTTTGCATCCTTCCTTTTTTCCTATTGGCTTATCTAAACTCGTTTAACTTGTTTCTGATTAGTTACTTCCCCTCCTACGCTTGGATTCCCTATATTAAACAACTACTTTCTTCCTATTGGTTTATCTATATTCACTTTTCACCTCTCCTATCTTCTTATTGGTTTATCTAAAATTCAGTTTTCATCCTCCTTTCTTTCTATTGGTTTATCTAAAACTCGTTTAACTTATTTCTGATTGGTCACTTCCTTCCTCACTATCTATATTTCTGGTTTCATGTCCCTCCCTTTTCAAGAACCTCTTCAATTTTTAAAAAAATATTGTCTGCTGTGAGTTTATTTGTGTTTTTTTAATTAATGTCCTTTTAATTTTGATTGTATATTTCCATATTTTCTATCTAATATATGTAATCTCTTTCCCATTTCTTCATAATATATCATTTTCATAGATTCTTTCATTTCTCTAGAATGATTTTTTTTAAAATTATAAGTAACTTAGGTAAATGAAAAAAAGTTGACCCCCTTTTTTTACTGAACCCATTTCATCGACTCAAGAAACCAACAATTGATTTTCGGTTTGTAGTTAGAATGTCTGTACGTAATAAATAAGCACGCTACTGTCAATAGAAATTAGGACGGGAACAAAATTTCCAAAAACAAATTTTGTTTAAGTTTGCAAATCGCATTTTAAATAGCATGAAAAAGTAGTTAAGGTTTCTCATTACAGTTTGCGAAACACCAATGGTAGCACAGATAAAATGATTAACCTGTATAGCTAAGGAAAGTATTTTGATATCAAGTCCGTTTGTTCACATGCTTTTTATTATATAGTTTTGAAATATATATCGAAGGCTATGTATGTGTATCCATAAATTTTTGCTAAGTGTTTTATGATCTTTAATGTGTAAATAACAATCCCTAATTAGGTACTACTTGAAAATGGTATTACAATTACGAAACGCGCTGTAAATAAAAAAATCAAATTAAAAAAAAATCTACACATCAAAATAAACAAAGAACTCCTTTCACAATACGGTATATCTCTATTCATTGTTCATCTGTCTGTCTGTGAATGTTTTCTACATAATAATTAATATCTCAAGAACCATATATATAATACAGTTTTTTTGATTTTAAGGTTATTAATGACAAATTGTATATTGCTTTCAATAATATTATTTTAACTATTTCAAAATAGTGAACGTTTCAAAAATTCAAAACATTTTCTGTTAAATGTTATAGTTATAGGGGATTTGAATTTTTTGAGACAATAGCCATTGAGACAATAACACAATTAGGCATTAATAGCTGCAAAATCATAAAGTTTTAGCTTATATGGTTCTTAAAATATTGTAAAAAACACAAACAGGCAGACAGACAGACAGAACGAAGCTAGATAGACCATATTGTCAAAGAATTTTTTTGTTAATTTCTATATATAGATCCATTTAACGAATTTTCTGCAAATTGAGCACCCAGTATATTTAAAAAAAAAAACTATATAAAACTGACTTGGATACTAAAACACATGAAACTTAATTTTTATTATATCTTTAGAGACTACAAACGATTTTAATTTTATAGAAAACTTTTTCATAATATTGTCAGCTTAAAATAATAATAATATCACAGATTTTATTATAACTAGAATATGTATATGTTCATAAATATACAGTTAATATAAAAAAATTGTTTATACGATAAATAAATAACATAATTTATTATTATAAATCTGCGAGTATGTCCTCAAACTGCACATACGATATATGAATATTCCAAAAACCAGTTTTTGGGAATTAGAAAACAGTTGTATCCGCAAAAAGCTGGAAATCGATTTTTTTCACCGTACACCAACTTTCTCTATACTACGTATATTTCAAAACATCCTTTACAGGGAAAACAGTTTGAAATTGAGTTTGCCCTCAATCACAATACGTAGGCTACGCTATACTATTTCTAAACCAGCCGTAGAGACCCTTGACGTAGAGGATTAAGATCTTTTATTCACCGTAACTCTATTACAGTAAGCTCATATTAGGGGGGGGGGTCTTTTCCTTTTATGTTATTTCTACAGGTTGATTCAAAATTCCCGGCGGATGGAAATGCAAGCGTTTATATAAACTTTTTTTTCTTATATTTAGCTCTAGAATCAGCTCACCGAATATTGCAACTGCACTTTTACCATAGTGAAACACGAGACCATGAAATAACACCAATGAATACTTTTAGAACACGTTATGAGTTTTCCGTCTAATTTATACACAGAGTGTTGTTTAATTATGTTCCAAAACTTTAGAAGGCGATTCTCTGGGTTTAAATAAATAAAAAAAAGGTAGTTATAAACATATCATTAAACACTTGTTTCCTTAGTCCACCATTTTGTTTTTTTAAAAACACAAGTTTGGAAATAGATAAGATATTGAGTTCGATTTGGTGCCTTTTTTTATGTTGTTTTCAAACCGTACGAAAATAAAGACTTTATTATTATTTTTTTTTTTTCATTACTGTTGAGACCGATGGTTCTTGGTGGAATTCCATGTTTAAAGATAATAAAACACAATTTTTTATTTTGTAATATCCACTTTTTATTAGTCTAGCCGACCAATGGTTTCGCCTGCTAAGGCATTGACGATGCTGTATTACAGACTGAAGAAAAAGACAAAAAAACAGAAAATTTTTGTCTTTTTTCTTCAGTCTGTAATACAGCATCGTCAATGCCTTAGCAGGCGAAACCATTGGTCGGCTAGACTAATAAAAAGTGGACATTACAAAAAAAAATAAAATAATAAAAATAAAAATAAAAAATTGTGTTTTATTAACTTTATTTTTTATATTTAAAAAATGGCGTAAACAATGTTTAACTTTAAATATTACAAAGGACAAAAAATTTTTCCTCTAATTTATATACAGTTATTGATACGTTGTTATTATTTTTTTTTTGAATTTAATACATGTTCAACATTATGAAGAAAAAAGGCATTGTTTGAATGTATTTATCTCATTTATTTCTAGTTGAAGCACTTCTAACATTTGTAAGTTGATTAAAGGATAAACAAGTGATCGTTTAAAATAAGTTCAAAAGGTCATATTATGTAGGTCATAATTTTCTTCTTCTTTTCTTTCTTTTTTTTTTTTTTTAATACATACATACAATGGAATTCTGTTTTAATAAAAATGCATCATAACACAAAATAAAAGGCAAGTAAAATTTGTATCTTACAAAATCGCAGAAAGTGTTTTAAATTGACTCAACTGACTTAAAATAGCCTACATTGGTCTATGCGCCTGCTTATCGCATGTCGGGACTCGTCCAAAAATTTCAGGAGTCTGCCGGTGTTTTGAGAAGTACGTTTATGGGAAATCTTTTCTTTATTTTTGATCCCTAAAGTGTTAAGATTGCTTGAGGATAAACTGATTAATTAATACCGGTATTAGCCTACCCAACATAATCAACTAGTGAAAACTTGGTCAACCATTCCCTCCCTATTTCCCGCAGACCAACCACCACACTAGGTAACCAAGTCTTAATGAGATAATTAAAATAAAATAACATGTAGGACTTACACTTAATTGACACAACTCAAATATGTGCGAGCGATGCCTATTTAGGTGCGACACATATTAATTGCCCATTCCGTTATCACGGGAACGCCATTACCTGAAACCTAAACTTCCAGTAAACTAAATAAATTCAGAGAACAAGATTTCAGTAACAGACTTCCGGGAAGCCTATCGCTCGTTCTACGTCATAGGCTTTATTTTTCACTGATTTTAACGCTTATACGTTTTTACCAGCTACTATTATTAAATTAACTAATATTTCAAATGAAAAATAAACAATCTAGACTGGGAATAATTGAACCCACGATCTTTCACTTTAGACGCCAAAGTTTTTAAAATTATTCCTAGTACAAAAAAAATATGACTATATTAATTGGAAATAACAAAATACTCATTTTCTGTATGAAGCATTCATTCTGACTCATAAAAATTATTATATAAATATCATATTTTTATTTAAACTTAAAACTAAATTTCACGTTGAATCATGTTTACTTTTCGAACAATAGCATTTAACCTATTGCCTTCAATTTGTTAAATTTTGGAAATAGATCACGTGGGGTTGTTGATTCGATTTGACAAACAATCCTAAAGTTTAGAAGTATTCTCAGGAGTATTCTAGTCAATTACGAAGAAATTATTTTGTATCAATATCTCAGCTATCCAACGACTTATAAACTGGGCAAATACATTACACAAACTTTCCCACTCATAACTGTAGACCTACTACAATAACAACAAAAGGATATTTTGGTAATCACAAAAATCGACCTTCTTCACGTTTCATGTCCTCAGGAAAGAGAAAATACAAATTTTAACCCACTTTAAAAAAAAGAAAGATAAACAAAGATACCCCCCCCCCCAAACACTTGGTACAAAATAAAGTTTCTTACCTTTGTTTCCGTCAAGTGACCTTTTTTTTGCAATCGTGACGCGTTTCGGAACTTTTATCCCATCTTCAGACACAGGTATATTAATTTAAATTACTCGACCGAGGTCGTCAAACACTACAATTATTCATAAAAACACACACAAAACACACATATCACATTAAAAGTCCTATTTGGTGTACACCTTCTGGCTACCGGACGTCAACCGGACGACAAAGGTAGGAAACTTTATTTTAAAATAATAGTGACCTGGATACTGAGAATGAATTCATTACTTGGTACAAAGGTACTAATTCAAACGTAAATTATAAAGTAAAGTGTGGGCGCTTAGAATATTAAATTATAATTATGAATTTTAGGACCCCCCCCCCACTAAAATGTTAGGAATCGTTTTAAAATTTTAAATTCGAAGCGCCCACACTTTACTTTGTAATTTACGTTTGAATTAGTACTTCGTTCTATGTGTGTTTTTTCTTGTTTTTCATCTTTATTTAGATCTTTTTTTAGAAAAGTGGGTTTTAAACAATTTTTTTTAAATTTTATTTTTATTTTCTACTTTTTAGTTACAAACATTTTTTTATCTTTCAATTCGTCTCGCTTTGTTTCGGCAAATGTCAACGTTGCAACTTGGCTGTGATAGCATCGCTTCGTACAAATTTCACAGATTTTGTCACACAATATGTTGATCGCCTTTTTTTATAACGCTGCCAGACTAGCATTTCGCTCTTGCCGCTGTTGACGATCACGTTCTAAGCGAACTTGAAGTACTTCAAGGGTTTCCACAACACTGCATTGCGATTTGTGTTGACGATCAGATTGTAAACGCGCCTCGCGTTCTTCTTGGTTCTTATTTGAAAGATAACACCTTACTGCGCATTTGTACTACCCATCTCATATACTGCGTATGTGTACTTCTCACTACCTGCTGCATATGTATACTACTGTGCAACTCTGCCTACAGTGCGTGAGTTTTCCACACTATAAACATTTGTATATTACAATTAATTATTGTAATGTCCTCCGAGATCAACATCTATACAGAGTTTCAAAATTTTTATCAACAAGAAGTGTCTCAAATTTGATGACAGACAGACAGACGTGAAAGCAAACTAAAGAAAAGTGTGTAAAAAGTTATTTCCCACATTCCGTCCGGGAATAATCAAGATAGGAACATAAAATTTTATATAGAAGACTATAGTGTGCTCATTATAATCCTATTAAAATTCTGAAAAATCGAATTAAAATGTCGAAATGGCGGCCATTTAAACAGTTTATTGTTCATATTTCTTGTGTTAGTCAACATTAACACACTAAACTAGATAAAAAAATGTTTATATATGGATTCCAAATGTCCTATAAATAGGCCTACCGGCCTGGCTCACTTCAAAATCATTCTGTTTCACTGAAATACCTGCAACACTCCTCTCTCAATCTCTCGCTAATCTTATTACCTAAATTCTCTTATTTTCTTTATTGTTCCTTAACAGTTTTCCTTCCGTAGTCTGTCAGCTGATCCCGGCAGCACGGACTTCCCCGTTCGTTGTCTGAAGGATGATCCCTCCAGGACAAACGTTCCAACCTCCGAGTGGTCTGTTGGCTGATCCCGGCAGCCCGGACTTCCCCGTTCGTTGTCTGAAGGATGATCCCTCCAGGACAAACGTTCCAACCTCCGAGTGGTCTGTCGGCTGATCCCGACAGCACGGATTTCCCCGTTCGTTGTCTGAAGGGTGATCCCTCCAGGACGAACGTTCCAACCTCCGAGTGGTCTGTCGGCTGATCCCGACAGCACGGACTTCCCCGTTTGTTGTCTGAAGGGTGATTCCTCCAGGACGAACGTTCCAACCTCCGAGTGGTTTGTCGGCTGATCCCGGCAGCACTCTACCTACTTCGTTGCCTGAGAACAGATCCCTCTTCTAACCCCTACCAAGTCATTTCCTACCGAATACGCATATTGTCGAAGCCCATCTGATATCTAAATTTTAGTATCTCTATCCTCAGTCTAAACCAAAAATCCAGCTCCGATAACTGGCACTCCCGATCAAAGGGTAACATTGCGAGGCCTCTTAAATTTTAAGTTTAAACAAATCAATACATATATTATTTCCTTGATATAACCTCGCCATCATAATCGCCTTATTTATTGATTTGATGTAGTCATACGTTTGTAGTCATTTCTGTATATAATATTGGATTGTTCAATATGGTTTAATTGGACAGTGGACATCATTTCAATATACGAGTAAATAACCTAATACACGACCATTCGAAATTCGAGTTATCAATGGATAAAGCTAGAAAGAAAGAAAAGAACGTTTTAATTGTTATAAGTCTATCACCCTATATCGAAAGTTGATTTATCGTCACGAAACCTCTAAATTCATGACATAACTTTCTCTATACTACACATATGTAAAAAAGAAAAATAAATAGGCCTACATTAAAAAAAAAAAAAAAACTAAACAGTTTAACTGAATCCACCATATTGAAATAAGTTGATTTAAACATTCAATGCGATAAAATAAAACGGAAAAAGATTTAAGATTTCAAATTAAGCAGGTAAACTATAATGAATGTGAAGTTCTGACGATTAATTGCGACGTCTATAAGTAGTCAAATAAAATAATTTTATTTCATTTCTCAATTGTCAAAATAAAATGACGCTTTTTAAAAATAAGCAAAACATTCATTTTTTCAATCTTTCGAGCGCTTTAGCTTCTAAACGTTTGGGTTTACGAAAATTATGTAAAGAATAAAAATATCTTACAATGTTATGTAGAATCCGAAAATATCATAAAAAATATAACATCCTTTAAAAAATTATAAAGTTGGCAATATTGGAAAATGGCGGACGAATTTCGAAATTTCATTTTAATAATTTTATTAGTCCAACATTTAAAGTTTCTTGTAAATCTTGAATTATCAGACATCACAATGGTGGCCCAGTTAAAATGGACACCCGGATAACAAACTGAGCTAGTTTAGGCCTTTAAAAATATATATGAACATTTTGTTCATGGTTATTTTAACTTTTTGGTTGATACCGAACCGTCATTTTTGGTGACGATTAATTTTGGTTCAGGAATGGGTGAGTGAGAAAGTTTGTGCAATGATTTTGTTAAAGAAAGTTAAAAACCGGTAGATATCACAATGATGGCCCGGTATACACTTCCTCTTACAATCTAGCTTAATGAAGGCGGTCAAGGTACATTTTTGTGAATTATTCCTGCTCCTAATATTTTTTTGATTGAATTTTCACACGAATTTTGCTAATTTAACCCTTCACATTGCACTAAAATTTAAACAAAATCGGTAGAGCCATTCTGGTAAATTAGTGTTTTATTATAATATGACCGATTTTTCGTTTTTCACTGATAACCCACGAACCGGCATTTTTTGAGAAATGGCCACTTGATACAAATTTTTGAGCCGATTTTGAAGAAAACAAAATCGGCATTTTGAGTTTTTTGTTATGGCAGCCACCCTCAAAATTTTGAGTTTTAAAAAAAATATTTAAGTTCCGAGCTTTGGCCAAAATATATTCCAATATAAAATTTTAATAAAATCGTTTCACTTGTTTGGACTGTACATACGACAGACTACTTTTCTTTACTCAAAGGACTTCCCACAAAAAAACGACGTAACCAATTACATAACTTCCCCTATCGTAGATAACAATGTTTCAATAGATAAAATTTAATTACCACACCACTGTGTATTGGAAACAATTGCAGCTCGATATCAATTTACCAAAACAAACCTAGACCCTCATTAGAAACTAAATTTCAATCAACTACATGCTGCACCTAGATACGAGCTAAGCAAATACAAGTTATATTTAAATATGATCAACTTCAAAGGATTAGTAGTAATGCGGTGGACGAATTTGGTATCACTTGCTGGTTCACACTATTAATATTGATGTATCTCTCATCTCATTCCCTTTATAATACGCTTTATGATGTAAACTTAACTATGTATTGCATTAAGGGTGATTAAACCGGAATATCATAATAAACTATCTCAACTATCCCCAGGTGAAACTGGGACCATCAGCTATAAGGCCTACAGGGTGTTACAAAAAGGTTTAGCTGGCTATGCATTTTCATATTCTATGTGTGATTCTAAGCTGAAAATGAAGAATACATTTTTTTCAATTTTCACTTTGTTTAGCAGTTAGACGCCATTTGTTTTTTTACAAAAACTCACTGTAACTCTGGAAATAGATAAGATATCGAGTTCAAATTTGGAATAAACGTTTTGTATGTTACGATTTTCAAGTGTAACAAATACAAAGAATTTATTTTTATAATTTTCAAAATGGCGGCCGTTACAAATTTGTAACGTGGAATATCTTGAAAACCGTTAACTTTACAAAAAATGTACAAGAAACAAAATATTTTTTGTCGATAACTCGGTTATCCTTTGACCTAATGAAACTACAAAAAAGCATTGTGTCTGTTGTTAAAAAATAAAAATATATTGTCTCTTGTACATTTTTTGTAAAGTTAACGGTTTTCAAGATATTCCAAGTTAAAAATTTGTAACGGCCGTCATTTTGAAAATTATAAAAATAAATTCTTTGTGTTTTGTACACTTGTTAATCGTAACATTTAAAATGCTTATTCCAAATTTGAACTCGATATCTTGTCTATTTCCAGATTTACAGTGAGTTTTTGTAAAAAACAAAATGGCGTCTAACTGCTAAACAAAGTGGAAATTGAAAAAAATGTATTCTTCATTTTCAGCTTAGAATCACACAGAATATGAAAATGCATAGCCAGCCCAACCTTTTTTTAACACCCTGTATATATATAATACAAAAATTGCAGTATTTAAATAATTCTTGTTTGTTGTATAAGAAAGGAGAGTCCGTATAAGACACAAGTACCGAGACGTCATATCTTTATGACGTCACAATCAAGTCTATAATTATTGTAAATATAATGGTGTATTTTGATTACGAAAAATAGAGATTATTTAGTGCTCAAAATTAATAGGCCTACTCTAAACACGTTGGTAATTATTTTTTTATTTATTAAAAATAAATTTATTTTTTACTGTAGGCCTATTGTGCAGTAATCTAAGTTAACCTTGACTATAATATAAGCACACACATATTTATTTATTTGTGATATAAGGTCATGAATATAATACTACACACACTACGAAGTTTAAGACAGCCTATAGTTCAACCGACGAGTGTTGACAGTGAAGCGCCACCTACTGTTTTTCAATCTAATGATTAACTAATTTAATGTATTAATTTATATCGATATTAGTGCAGAATGCACTAATGGGTTTACTAGTTGTTATTGTTATTAGTACTGATGTTCTTCAAAATGTTTTCTGGTGGCCATCATCTGTGCACATTTAACGGCGTCAGATCTCGACAGCATGGATTAAACCACAATATTACAAAGATTAAATTAATACAAATATATGTTTTAAACAATTCGAGATTAATAATCGTCAATTATTAAAGGATTTCATTAAATAGTTTAATCAAGTTTACCGTAGAAATTTTTATATGATTTTGCAAAGAATCTTGAAAATAAATTTCCGCACTAACAACTTTTCTGAAATCCGATTTAAAGCCATAACACATTGCCAATAGAAAAACCACCTTAATCTTATTTTAAGAACTGGCGTTTTTACTGAAAGAAAAAATATTGTCCAAATACAACTTTCGTGGAATGCATTTCAGTGTGAAACACGATGAGCGTAAAATCTGTACACTTCTCTAGTTTCACCAACCTACGAACCGTATATATTTTTTTTTCTTCCGTGTGAGCGTGTTTACTTTTAAATATATGTTTCATTATTTAAAACAATAATAAACATTTACTTGAATCAACAGCGTACATTGTCGCCCCAGTTTTATATTATAATGAACTTTTACGACAAATTTATTTTATAATAATAAACATTTTGTACCGAACCTACCAACATAAACCTTTGAACATCTGCCATTTTGTACTGGTTCAACCTTTTGAAGTGCGGTTTGCGACATTAAAATCTGCCAGTAAAGCCCTTTAAAATGACGTACAACTCGGGCTATGCTTTCATTTAAGATTTTCTTTGTACTCCTGATGGGACGTCCCCCCCGGTCCTACGCTGTCACTTGTGGTGTGCAACAATAGTTCTTTAGATCCATAGTGTAAGTCCAGATTTTCAGCTTTACAGTGTCATCCGAACAACAAATATTAAACCAGTGCGGGACTTTTTGTACACCCGGTATATTAAAAAGACTCCACTCGCTTCGCTCGTGTCAGTGTCTCAGTCCTTGCTAGACTCGAAGCTATAGATATGTGAAAAAACCTACAATCGCTACGTACATGGCCATACCGGATCTTGAAGCTAAACTAATATCAGATTTTCTAAGAAGCTCTGTTTTCGAAATTACTTTTTTGATAATAACTTTGCTATTTGTGATTGTAGAGAGGTGGAGTTGGTACAATTACGTACTGAATTAAAATCTGCATTAAAGAAAAATCTAATCTAGTGAAATGATTCATCCAATAAGAATTTTCTGAAATGTTGAATTGTGTGAAAGACGTCGAAACTAAGGTCTTTTACACTTCTGTAGTTTCACTAAGGTATAAAGCTTCTACAAAAGTGTGTATTACTTAAAACATTTAATATCAATTCATTATCATTTTTTCCCTTTGAAAATAGCAAAAATTCCTCAATGGGAATAATGTCAAAAATTTGTTATTCTATATAAAATGTAAATTGTTCACTAATTAAGTAACATCGTCCTTTATAAAGTTATAAGTCCAACAAACAGACTAAAAATAACAACATATTTGTGGAATACCCTGTATAAAATTTCGTTATTTAGGGAAACTCAACCAAAAAAAAATGGTGACAACATGTGTTTTTATATTGTCTTAAATATCATAAACAGTAATTAGAAGAGAAACTGCGTCACAAATTTTGGATACCAACGACATTGAGAGCTGAATACAAAAAGGTGAGGGGCAGAGATGCAATATGGATACACCGTTGTTTACACATTGCATAACTTGCCCCCAAACATTGTACAACAAAATAGTGGAGTCACTGGGTATTTTTACTTTACTAAAGGTCTGATAAGAACATTTTATTTTATATTAGTAGTAGTAAGAAGAATATGAGTTACTCTTCCCAACTTGGGAGAATATTTTGTAACAAAAAATAGTTTCGGATTTTTCCAGTATAACATTTCTGACTTACCATTGAGAAAATTAAATTATTATCACTTTTAACGGAGACACAATTTCCTAAAACTTTTGTCTACAACATTTCTTTCTTAACTCAATATTAAGCGAGATACAGATTTTCAAAGTTGCGCACCGATTTTTATACTTGCCAAAACCTGCACGGGTATGAAAGGCTATGGTTGCGAATAAAATAATTGTAACCAAAATTAATTAATTAATTACCCAATTTTACACAGTCAATCTAAAAATACATAAAGAGCTTTATAAACCGCCATTTTGAAATGTAGTACATTTGATACATTTAATTGAGCAATTACATTTGAATAAATTACAATTTAATTGACTTTACAATTACCCATAGATACTTTTATATAGTAATGGAGTGGGCCGTCAGAGAATCACTTACAGTGAGTACGGACTGACAATCCCGAGGGAGCATAACTGAATCTACACTTTGTTATGTACCTAGGATTAGATCCCTCTCTTTCATCTTTCCTATCAAGTTCTCTTGTTATTTTTCAATTCTGTTACTATTAGATCATATTAGAGGATTGGGGGGGGAGGGTGTTCACTTTATGTTCTCTTTTTCTTTTTTTATAAAGCGATGATGAAAGAGAGGTTATTGTTACTTTTGAAGTAGTTTATTTTAAAATTAATACTTTGTTTCTATTGTATTTTGTTTTCTTGTGAAAAATATTTTATCTTATTATTTACTTGTGGTATCAGATTAAAGCCAGATTATTTATTATGTACAGAAGATGTTAAATTTTCACCACCTTTCTTATTAGTAAATATTTTGTTTACTTTGAAAGTAGTTTATTTTAAAATTAATACAAGTAATTAAACACTTGAAATATTATTATTCATAAATACAGTTAAACAAATCCCTAGAGCACTGTGGTGACTGTATATGAACAAGGAAAACCCCCAAACCACAAAATAACACAAGATGTAGACCTCTGAAGATGATAGCAGAGCTATCGAAATGTACATAAGGTAATACAAACGCATTATACAGTTTTGTGTAGTTGTGTTATTTTGTGGTTTTGAGTTTTTCCTTGTTCACATAAATACAGTATTTTATTATTATTATATAATTTTCAAATACTGCAAACTTCATTTTCAGTGTTTGATAGAAAACTACGGATTTTTAGTGACAATTAATTTTGGTTCGTTTATATTTGGTTTTAGGGATGGGTGAGTGAGAAAGTTTGTACAAAATATTATTATTATTCTTTTCTAGCATACGTTTTGTAGAAAATAATTTTAAAATATAGTATATGTCTGGATATGAATGTAATCCCTTCATAAAATTGATTTTTAGGTAACATTATATTTTGCTTCTGAATTCGGAGGATGTTTCTGTTATTGTTTCCTACACAAAGAAGTGGTGTAAATACAAAAAGCTCCTATCACATATCATCTATATGTATATATCAATAATGATGGAAACAGAATACCTACGGCGAACTGTTATGAAAACTAGAAATCTAATTTCGTAGAACCATTCCATTTCCTATATATATGTAAAAGCACTTTTATCAATCCTTGCATCATCGTTGTCTTTGAACATTGTTGTATGGTACATATCTACATTTATTACACCTTATCGACATTTTTGGTGACGAATAATTCCGGTGAGTTTATATTTGTTTTTTGTGAAAATTGTGAGTGGGGAAAGTTTGTGCATTATTTTTACACCTTTATTTATAAAAAGTGAAATATTTATGTTTTACGGAATTATGAAACCAAACCATTTAGGTATATACAAATCTGAAAAATATTAAGTTTTAAACATTTTTTTTAATGTAATTAGTTTATTGTTTTTTAAATTTTTTAAAATATTTTTTATTAGGGTCTTTAGGTAAAACCAAGGACCCTTATAACCCGCGTGTATGTCCATCTGTCTGAAAGTCGCAACCTGTCTACACAGAAAAGACGATAAATCCTATATATTTTAAAGTTTGCATTTTACATTCATTTTGTTATCCCAGATACAGAAGTGTCAGACAACATCCTAATGTCTAACTTGAACACATCGTGAATCGAGTTTTTGTCCCGTCTAAATAACTTTATACTATAAGTGAGAGTTAAGATTCTGATCAGTCGAACACTGTTTTGAAGTCAGAAACCCTTAAAAGTAAAACAATTGCAAATTTTCTATATGCTTCGTATATTGAAAACTTGAACCAAGTAAAATTTCAAAGAACTGTAACTTAATTTTACTTGGCGCTACAGTACTGGATAAGCTTTGTTCTCCATCACAATTCGTCTCCATTCGTCCCTACACTCTGTACCTTTTCATACCATCTTTCATTGAACATATTCCTCATGTCTTTCTCTGCATTCATCTTTTCCTTGTCCTTCCATTTCTTTTTTGGTATTCGTTTTTCGCCCATAGATTATTTTTACTGCAAGCCGCCGGAACTATACTTACACACCTCACTATGTTTTCCCCCTGTAATATATCTTCAATTTGTCTCTTCTTACTCTCCCTCTTTCTTCCTCTCTTACTTCTCATAACATAACTTCTCTCTCAAATATAAAAAAGTATTCTCATCAAGAGTTAACATGGTCCAAGCTTCCGATCTATAAACCACAACAGGTCTAATAAGATTCTTGTACAGATTGTGACGGTATCAACTCGAGACATATTTTGAGCAAGGTCAGTTTTTCCCTAACCCAGACTGTTTTTAGCAAGAAACAGCTGATTGGTTGAGCAGGCCACGCTAAGGAAACTAGGAAGGAATACTTTACAAAGCTGGGTATTCTATGTGTGCAGACCTAGGGTAGCTTTGGGCGTTAACTAGTATCGTTTCCCTTGATTCTAGAGCCTAGGCTACTCCCCTCCCCAATGTAACATTAAAGTTTGATTTGCTAGCGGACGTTATACGATTTCTAAATAGAAGGGTTGCTTTCAGAAGCTGAATATTGCTCTGTCTCCAGCCATGATCCTTGTCCAGGTAACTGAAACACCTCACGTTCTCAAAGGTTCGTCACCAAATATACCTTCATAACATTTCCTGAACTCCAACGCCGATATCATAGTATACTTAGTTTTCCCTATTCATTCTAATTCTCGCCGTTTAACCCAGATTTTATGCTACCAATACGGTTTTTCCCCACTTGTATATCATCAGCATAAATACAGGCTTGCTTGGATTTATCCAAATAACTATAAAATGTTTTGTAATGTGTATACCGTCAATATAAAACAATTCTGTTTACTCCCTGCTTCAGTGTGTAGTATTATTTATTGTACTAAGTAAAGTTTGAGCGTATATTTCATTGTTTTATAATGGTTTTACACTGTGTTTGTTTTCTAGCGTTCTCAATAAAATACACATTCTAGCTTTGTTTTTTAAATTGAAATCTGTTTAAAACATAGGGTTTTATTGAACCATAATATCTAAAAGTACAACATTAAATACTCGTATTTATTACATAAAATAAAAATAAATCGTTTAAAAATTCTGCACAAACTTTCCCACTTATTCATCAAAAAAGCCAAATAACAATGAACAAACAAAACGTCACCAAATATGTTATTTTAGTAGTTTGTTGGGAAAATGTACCCCCCACTTAGATATTTAAATAAAGGGCGAAACCTGCTACGCTTATGTCTTTAATAGAAACTCACTCACGAACCAACATTGAGAGATGACGACCAATACGTTTTGTTTGATCAAATTTCATCAATATCGTTTAATCAGATCTTGAAAAAATCATATATTATTTTTTATTATAGCTACCTCTAATTTTATCAAACAAATTAAGAAGAATGTCTTAAGATATCCCAAAATAAACCAAATTTCATTAAAATCTGTCCAGGCACATGAACTATAGAGAAACGCATATATCACAGACAGACATTCCAAAAACTACTCTATGGATTCAGGAAAGCTCAAAAGTGATATATCCACAAAAAGCTCGATATCGACTTTTCTACCCACCACTTAACTTTCTCTAACTCCTTATGTATGAGAAAGTTAACCGTTAATAGATGGGACCCACACTCATACAATGTTTGTGAGTGTAAAATATTACATGATCCACCGTGTTATGCCTAATAACTAATCTAAAACCACATACAACAACTATAACTAAAATAGCAAACAAGAAAGAAATTAATACTATATATCAAATAAGACAAACAATGGCTATAGAAGACATAATACGAAACCTGTTTATAAAAAATAAAAGTAAAATTGATGACACAAAAAAGGTTGTAGATAACAAGAAAAGAATATGGGATAAGTTTACTTTCACAGAAAACGAGACTTAACAAACAAAAGAGGTTTTTAAGAATTATATATACATTTTTCACAACCCTTACTGTATCAAGATTATCCATGCGTCCTTACTGTATTAGAATTTTTCTACGACTCCCTTGCTGTATTAAGATTTTACCACGGCCTCCTTACTGTATTAGAATTTTTCTACGACTCCCTTGCTGTATCAAGATTTTCCATGCGTCCTTACTGTATTAGAATTTTTCTACGACTCCCTTGCTGTATTAAGATTTTACCACGGCCTCCTTACTGTATTAGAATTTTTCTACGACTCCCTTGCTGTATCAAGATTTTCCATGCGTCCTTACTGTATTAGAATTTTTCTACGACTCCCTTGCTGTATTAAGATTTTACAACGGCCTCCTTACTGTATTAGAATTTTTCTACGACTCTCTTGCTGTATCAAGATTTTCCATGCGTCCTTACTGTATTAGAATTTTTCTACGACTCCCTTGCTGTATTAAGATTTTACCACGGCCTCCTTACTGTATTCGAATTTTTCTACGACTCCCTTGCTGTATCAAGATTTTCCATGCGTCCTTACTGTATTAGAATTTTTCTACGACTCCCTTGCTGTATTAAGATTTTATCACGGCCTCCTTACTGTATTAGAATTTTTCTACGACTCCCTTGCTGTATCAAGATTTTCCATGCGTCCTTACTGTATTAGAATTTTTCTACGACTCCCTTGCTGTATTAAGATTTTACCACGGCCTCCTTACTGTATTCGAATTTTTCTACGACTCCCTTGTTGTATCAAGATTTTCCATGCGTCCTTACTGTATTAGAATTTTTCTACGACTCCCTTGCTGTATTAAGATTTTACCACGGCCTCCTTACTGTATTCGAATTTTTCTACGACTCCCTTGCTGTATCAAGATTTTCCATGCGTCCTTACTGTATTAGAATTTTTCTACGACTCCCTTGCTGTATTAAGATTTTATCACGGCCTCCTTACTGTATTAGAATTTTTCTACGACTCCCTTGCTGTATCAAGATTTTCCATGCGTCCTTACTGTATTAGAATTTTTCTACGACTCCCTTGCTGTATTAAGATTTTACCACGGCCTCCTTACTGTATTCGAATTTTTCTACGACTCCCTTGCTGTATCAAGATTTTCCATGCGTCCTTACTGTATTAGAATTTTTCTACGACTCCCTTGCTGTATTAAGATTTTACCACGGCCTCCTTACTGTATTCGAATTTTTCTACGACTCCCTTGCTGTATCAAGATTTTCCTTGCGTCCTTACTGTATTAGAATTTTTCTACGACTCCCTTGCTGTATTAAGATTTTACCACGGCCTCCTTACTGTATTAGAATTTTTCTACGACTCCCTTGCTGTATCAAGATTTTCCTTGCGTCCTTACTGTATTAGAATTTTTCTACGACTCCCTTGCTGTATTAAGATTTTACCACGGCCTCCTTACTGTATTCGAATTTTTCTACGACTCCCTTGCTGTATCAAGATTTTCCATGCGTCCTTACTGTATTAGAATTTTTCTACGACTCCCTTGCTGTATTAAGATTTTACCACGGCCTCCTTACTGTATTCGAATTTGTCTACGACTCCCTTGCTGTATCAAGATTTTCCATGCGTCCTTACTGTATTAGAATTTTTCTACGACTCCCTTGCTGTATTAAGATTTTACCACGGCCTCCTTACTGTATTCGAATTTTTCTACGACTCCCTTGCTGTATCAAGATTTTCCATGCGTCCTTACTGTATTAGAATTTTTCTACGACTCCCTTGCTGTATTAAGATTTTATCACGGCCTCCTTACTGTATTAGAATTTTTCTACGACTCCCTTGCTGTATCAAGATTTTCCATGCGTCCTTACTGTATTAGAATTTTTCTACGAATCCCTTGCTGTATTAAGATTTTACCACGGCCTCCTTACTGTATTAGAATTTTTCTACGACTCCCTTGCTGTATCAAGATTTTCCATGCGTCCTTACTGTATTAGAATTTTTCTACGACTCCCTTGCTGTATTAAGATTTTACCACGGCCTCCTTACTGTATTCGAATTTTTCTACGACTCCCTTGCTGTATCAAGATTTTCCATGCGTCCTTACTGTATTAGAATTTTTCTACGACTCCCTTGCTGTATTAAGATTTTACCACGGCCTCCTTACTGTATTCGAATTCTTCTACGACTCCCTTGCTGTATCAAGATTTTCCTTGCGTCCTTACTGTATTAGAATTTTTCTATGACTGCCTTGCTGTATTAAGATTTTATCACGGCCTCCTTACTGTATTAGAATTTTTCTACGACTCCCTTGTTGTATCAAGATTTTCCATGCGTCCTTACTGTATTAGAATTTTTCTACGACTCCCTTGCTGTATTAAGATTTTACCACGGCCTCCTTACTGTATTCGAATTTTTCTACGACTCCCTTGCTGTATCAAGATTTTCCATGCGTCCTTACTGTATTAGAATTTTTCTACGACTCCCTTGCTGTATTAAGATTTTACCACGGCCTCCTTACTGTATTCGAATTTTTCTACGACTCCCTTGCTGTATCAAGATTTTACCACGGCCTCCTTACTGTATTCGAATTCTTCTACGACTCCCTTGTTGTATCAAGATTTTCCATGCGTCCTTACTGTATTAGAATTTTTCTATGACTGCCTTGCTGTATTAAGATTTTACCACGGCCTCCTTACTGTATTAGAATTTTTCTACGACTCCCTTGTTGTATCAAGATTTTCCATGCGTCCTTACTGTATTAGAATTTTTCTACGACTCCCTTGCTGTATTAAGATTTTACCACGGCCTCCTTACTGTATTCGAATTTTTCTACGACTCCCTTGCTGTATCAAGATTTTCCATGCGTCCTTACTGTATTAGAATTTTTCTACGACTCCCTTGCTGTATTAAGATTTTACCACGGCCTCCTTACTGTATTCGAATTTTTCTACGACTCCCTTGCTGTATCAAGATTTTCCTTGCGTCCTTACTGTATTAGAATTTTTCTACGACTCCCTTGCTGTATTAAGATTTTACCACGGCCTCCTTACTGTATTCGAATTTTTCTACGACTCCCTTGCTGTATCAAGATTTTCCATGCGTCCTTACTGTATTAGAATTTTTCTACGACTCCCTTGCTGTATTAAGATTTTACCACGGCCTCCTTACTGTATTCGAATTTTTCTACGACTCCCTTGCTGTATCAAGATTTTCCTTGCGTCCTTACTGTATTAGAATTTTTCTACGACTCCCTTGCTGTATTAAGATTTTACCACGGCCTCCTTACTGTATTCGAATTTTTCTACGACTCCCTTGCTGTATCAAGATTATTCATGCGTCCTTACTGTATTAGAATTTTTCTACGACTCCCTTGCTGTATTAAGATTTTACCACGGCCTCCTTACTGTATTCTAATTTTTCTACGACTCCCTTGCTGTATCAAGATTTTCCATGCGTCCTTACTGTATTAGAATTTTTCTACGACTCCCTTGCTGTATTAAGATTTTACCACGGCCTCCTTACTGTATTAGAATTTTTCTACGACTCCCTTGCTGTATCAAGATTTTCCATGCGTCCTTACTGTATTAGAATTTTTCTACGACTCCCTTGCTGTATTAAGATTTTACCACGGCCTCCTTACTGTATTAGAATTTTTCTACGACTCCCTTGCTGTATCAAGATTTTCCATGCGTCCTTACTGTATTAGAATTTTTCTACGAATCCCTTGCTGTATTAAGATTTTACCACGGCCTCCTTACTGTATTCGAATTTTTCTACGACTCCCTTGCTGTATCAAGATTTTCCATGCGTCCTTACTGTATTAGAATTTTTCTACGACTCCCTTGCTGTATTAAGATTTTACCACGGCCTCCTTACTGTATTCGAATTTTTCTACGACTCCCTTGCTGTATCAAGATTTTCCATGCGTCCTTACTGTATTAGAATTTTTCTACGACTCCCTTGCTGTATTAAGATTTTACCACGGCCTCCTTACTGTATTCGAATTCTTCTACGACTCCCTTGCTGTATCAAGATTTTCCATGCGTCCTTACTGTATTAGAATTTTTCTACGACTGCCTTGCTGTATTAAGATTTTACCACGGCCTCCTTACTGTATTAGAATTTTTCTACGACTCCCTTGTTGTATCAAGATTTTCCATGCGTCCTTACTGTATTAGAATTTTTCTACGACTCCCTTGCTGTATTAAGATTTTACCACGGCCTCCTTACTGTATTCGAATTTTTCTACGACTCCCTTGCTGTATCAAGATTTTCCATGCGTCCTTACTGTATTAGAATTTTTCTACGACTCCCTTGCTGTATTAAGATTTTACCACGGCCTCCTTACTGTATTCGAATTTTTCTACGACTCCCTTGCTGTATCAAGATTTTCCATGCGTCCTTACTGTATTAGAATTTTTCTACGACTCCCTTGCTGTATTAAGATTTTACCACGGCCTCCTTACTGTATTCGAATTCTTCTACGACTCCCTTGCTGTATCAAGATTTTCCATGCGTCCTTACTGTATTAGAATTTTTCTACGACTGCCTTGCTGTATTAAGATTTTACCACGGCCTCCTTACTGTATTAGAATTTTTCTACGACTCCCTTGTTGTATCAAGATTTTCCATGCGTCCTTACTGTATTAGAATTTTTCTACGACTCCCTTGCTGTATTAAGATTTTACCACGGCCTCCTTACTGTATTCGAATTTTTCTACGACTCCCTTGCTGTATCAAGATTTTCCATGCGTCCTTACTGTATTAGAATTTTTCTACGACTCCCTTGCTGTATTAAGATTTTACCACGGCCTCCTTACTGTATTCGAATTTTTCTACGACTCCCTTGCTGTATCAAGATTTTCCATGCGTCCTTACTGTATTAGAATTTTTCTACGACTCCCTTGCTGTATTAAGATTTTACCACGGCCTCCTTACTGTATTCTAATTTTTCTACGACTCCCTTACTGTATCAAGATTTTTCATGCGTCCTTACTGTATTAAAATTTTTCTACGACTCCCTTACTGTATTAAGATTTTACCACGGCATCTTTACTATATCATGATATTTTAAAGAATTATCAAAATGACGTATGTCTGTCGTATGTGCAATGTTCCATATTTATTATTTCGTAAATCAAAATTTGGGTTAGCCTGGAATAAGAAAAATCACTATGTTGTTATTGTCCAATTTTTAGTGAATTGTGTCGATTAATGATCCAAACCATTTTATGACTAAAACAAAGCAAGTTTACGTCCTTATTTAAATATATACTTTTTTTTTTATAGACTGTGTCCAGTTTAGGATTTTTTATTTTCAGTTTAGGATTGAAAATTACCGAAATGAGATTTTTGATGACGATTGGTTAGTTTTTGGTTGGTTTTGGGGATGGATGAGTAAGAAAGTTTGTGTAATGTTTTTGCACCATTTATTATTATATGACAAATCTTCAACAATGTATAGTACCTACGACAAAAATCGCTAAAATGTATAACGTATGCAATAACTATGATTGGACAGACAGAGATCTGTAGTTTTAAATGCTGAGTGATGCATATTAATGTATCAAGATACAAGTGTTTACAAACATTGGCTGTTCATTAGGGTTCTACATATATGTAGATGACTACTATTGTACATACTCCTGCCAGGTAGGGTAGCTTTGATTCGCATAAACCAATCACATTTTTTTAAATTTCAGATGCAATACAAATTTTTAGATAAACTGCAAACAAACAGTTGCATATGCACATATAAAAACTTGTTTTGTTGTTTAAAGGTTAAAAACCTCTCGGTAATCGTTGCCTGAAAACAAGAAAATATCATAAAATAGAGGCCCCTAGCCCTAGAATATTCTAATAACATCCAGGTCGGAGAGACCTGATAGAAAATATGAAAGAGGGGGATCTAAACAAAAACTACATGAAGATAGGTGTAGATCCAGCTAGGTTCCTTCCGGCTTGCGACGCTCTAGAGGGTGTCAACTCAGTAGTTGGAAATCAAAGACTGAAAAGAACCCGTCTTTAAAAACATATTTATATCTAAACTAATTAATCTGTAGGCGCGGAGGTCTATGTTTGTCCTCTCACTTCTTAAAAACTATTAAACCGATTTTAATGATAATTGGTAACATCATAGTTTCCACTCAGGAGAAGGTTTTAACGTTGAGTTTCTTTCGATATCTCAATCAGAAGTTCAATTATGACAATAAAAGGTTTTCATGTGTATTTTTCCCATACACAAGGCAGACGTAAAGATCGATCTTTGTTCCAACATCCACTGGACCGATCAATGAAACTTTGCAATCTTATTGTAGTACTTTTGAAGAATATTTCAGACTATGTTTCATATTGATATATTTAAAAAACTGAGTTATTATATAGCATATAAATCTATAGTATTCAACGTTCACTCATGAGCAGTAAAAAAAACATAAATTAGTCGGCAACTACTATGTGATTATGTGTTTGAACAAAAATATTTGTCAAAGAAAGATTGTATCTTTGAAATTCAGTGCGAGAATATTATGAATACTCCTTCACTATTTCGAACTGAGAGGATTTTTAATTCTATACTAATAAATCTGTAGGCCTGTTTTTTGTTTGTAGTACTCACTTATAACAGCTGATTAGGTTCAAAAACTTTAATATTTCAACACATATATAGGTTAGGCCTAGATTAGACCAGTGAAACATTTTACTTATAATAATAATTATTATTATAATTTAACACAAAGAAAGGTTTGCCTTAGGCTAGACCAGTGTAAAAGACTTTAGTTATAACGGCGATTAGGTCCATCAGCTATAATAATTAATCACAAAGATTGGTTTGGCTTAGGCTAGACCAGTGTAAAAATTCTAGTTATAACGGTGATTAGGTCCATCAGCTATAATAATTAAACAGAAAGATAGGTTTGGCTTAGGCTAGACCAGTGTAAAACATTCTACTTATAACAGTGATTAGGTTCATCAGCTATACTAATTAAACAGAAAGATAGGTTTGGCTTAGGCTAGACCAGTGTAAAACATTCTACTTATTACGTGGATTAGGTCCATCAGCTATAATAATTAAACACAAAGAAATGTTTGGCTTAGTCTAGACCAGTGTTAAACATTTTACTTATAACGGTGATTTGGTCTATCAGCTATAATAATTAATCACAAAGATAGGTTTGGCTTAGGCTAGACCAGTGTAAAACATTCTACTTATAACGTGGATTAGGTTCATCAGCTATAATAATTAATCACAAAGATAGGTTTGGCTTAGACTAGACCAGTGTAAAACATTTTACTTATAACGGTGATTAGGTCCATCAGCTATAATAATTAATCACAAAGATAGGTTTGGCTTAGACTAGACCAGTGTAAAACATTTTACTTATAACGGTGATTTGGTCTATCAGCTATAATAATTAATCACAAAGATAGGTTTGGCTTAGACTAGACCAGTGTAAAACATTTTACTTATAACGTGGATTAGGTCTATCAGCTATAATAATTAATCACAAAGATAGGTTTGGCTTAGACTAGACCAGTGTAAAACATTTTACTTATAACGGTGATTAGGTCCATCAGCTATAATAATTAATCACAAAGAAAGGTTTGGCTTAGGCTAGACCAGTGTAAAACATTTTACTTATAACGTGGATTAGGTCCATCAGCTATAATAATTAATCACAAAGATAGGTTTGGCTTAGGCTAGACCAGTGTAAAACATTCTACTTATAACGTGGATTAGGTTCATCAGCTATAATAATTAATCACAAAGATAGGTTTGGCTTAGGCTAGACCAGTGTAAAACATTTTACTTATAACGTGGATTAGGTCCATCAGCTATAATAATTAATCACAAAGATAGGTTTGGCTTAGGCTAGACCAGTGTAAAACATTCTACTTATAACGTGGATTAGGTTCATCAGCTATAATAATTAAACACAAAGAAATGTTTGGCTTAGTCTAGACCAGTGTTAAACATTTTACTTATAACGGTGATTTGGTCTATCAGCTATAATAATTAATCACAAAGATAGGTTTGGCTTAGGCTAGACCAGTGTAAAACATTTTACTTATAACGGTGATTAGGTCTATCAGCTATAATAATTAATCACAAAGATAGGTTTGACTTAGGCTAGACCAGTGTAAAACATTTTACTTATAACGGTGATTAGGTCCATAGCTATAATAATTAAACACAAAGATAGGTTTGGCTTAGGCTAGACCAGTGTAAAACATTTTACTTATAACGGTGATTAGGTCCATTAGCTATAATAATTAAACACAAAGATAGGTTTGGCTTAGGCTAGACCAGTGTATAACATTTTACTTATAACGGCGATTAGGTCCATTAGCTATAATAATTAAACACAAAGATAGGTTTGGCTTAGGCTAGACCAGTGTAAAACATTTTACTTATAACGGTGATTAGGTCCATTAGCTATAATAATTAAACACAAAGATAGGTTTGGCTTAGGCTAGACCAGTGTAAAACATTTTACTTATAACGGTGATTAGGTCCATTAGCTATAATAATTAATCTAAAAAGATGTTTGGCTTAGACTAGACCAGTGTAAAACATTTTACTTATAACGGTGATTAGGTCCATCAGCTATAATAATTAATCTAAAAAGATGTTTGGCTTAGACTAGACCAGTGTAAAACATTTTACTTATAACGGTGATTAGGTCCATTAGCTATAATAATTAATCTAAAAAGATGTTTGGCTTAGACTAGACCAGTGTAAAACATTTTACTTATAACGGTGATTAGGTCCATTAGCTATAATAATTAATCTAAAAAGATGTTTGGCTTAGGCTAGATCAGTGTAAAACATTTTACTTATAACGGTGATTAGGTCCATTAGCTATAATAATTAATCTAAAAAGATGTTTGGCTTAGACTAGACCAGTGTAAAACATTTTACTTATAACGGTGATTAGGTCCATCAGCTATAATAATTAATCTAAAAAGATGTTTGGCTTAGACTAGACCAGTGTAAAACATTTTACTTATAACGGTGATTAGGTCCATTAGCTATAATAATTAATCTAAAAAGATGTTTGGCTTAGACTAGACCAGTGTAAAACATTTTACTTATAACGGTGATTAGGTCCATCAGCTATAATAATTAATCTAAAAAGATTTTTGGCTTAGACTAGACCAGTGTAAAACATTTTACTTATAACGGTGATTAGGTCCATAAGCTATAATAATTAATCACAATGAATGGTTTGGCTTAGACTAGACCAGTGTAAAACATTTTACTTATAACGGTGATTAGGTCCATTAGCTATAATAATTAAACACAAAGATAGGTTTGGCTTAGGCTAGACCAGTGTAAAACATTTTACTTATAACGGTGATTAGGTCCATTAGCTATAATAATTAAACACAAAGATAGGTTTGGCTTAGGCTAGACCAGTGTAAAACATTTTACTTATAACGGTGATTAGGTCCATTAGCTATAATAATTAAACACAAAGATAGGTTTGGCTTAGGCTAGACCAGTGTAAAACATTTTACTTATAACGGTGATTAGGTCCATCAGTTATAATAATTAATCACAAAGATAGGTTGGGCTTAGGCTAGACCAGTGTATAACATTTTACTTATAACGGTAATTAGGTCCATCAGCTATAATAATTAATCTAAAAAGATGTTTGGCTTAGACTAGACCAGTGTAAAACATTTTACTTATAACGGTGATTAGGTCCATCAGCTATAATAATTAATCACAATGAATGGTTTGGCTTAGACTAGACCAGTGTAAAACATTTTACTTATAACGTGGATTAGGTCCATCAGCTATAATAATTAATCACAAAAATAGGTTTGGCTTAGGCTAGACCAGTGTAAAACATTCTACTTATAACGTGGATTAGGTTCATCAGCTATAATAATTAAACACAAAGAAATGTTTGGCTTAGTCTAGACCAGTGTTAAACATTTTACTTATAACGGTGATTTGGTCTATCAGCTATAATAATTAATCACAAAGATAGGTTTGGCTTAGGCTAGACCAGTGTAAAACATTCTACTTATAACGGTGATTAGGTCTATCAGCTATAATAATTAAACACAAAGATAGGTTTGGCTTAGGCTAGACCAGTGTAAAACATTTTACTTATAACGGTGATTTGGTCTATCAGCTATAATAATTAAACACAAAGAAATGTTTGGCTTAGTCTAGACCAGTGTTAAACATTCTACTTATAACGGTGATTTGGTCTATCAGCTATAATAATTAATCACAAAGATAGGTTTGGCTTAGGCTAGACCAGTGTTAAACATTTTACTTATAACGGTGATTTGGTCTATCAGCTATAATAATTAAACACAAAGAAATGTTTGGCTTAGGCTAGACCAGTGTTAAACATTTTACTTATAACGGTGATTTGGTCTATCAGCTATAATAATTAATCACAAAGATAGGTTTGGCTTAGGCTAGACCAGTGTAAAACATTTTACTTATAACGGTGATTAGGTCTATCAGCTATAATAATTAAACACAAAGATAGGTTTGGCTTAGGCTAGACCAGTGTAAAACATTTTACTTATAACGGTGATTAGGTTCATCAGCTATAATAATTAATCACAAAGATAGGTTTGGCTTAGGCTAGACCAGTGTTAAACATTTTACTTATAACGGTGATTTGGTCTATCAGCTATAATAATTAAACACAAAGAAATGTTTGGCTTAGGCTAGACCAGTGTTAAACATTTTACTTATAACGGTGATTTGGTCTATCAGCTATAATAATTAATCACAAAGATAGGTTTGGCTTAGGCTAGACCAGTGTAAAACATTTTACTTATAACGGTGATTAGGTCTATCAGCTATAATAATTAAACACAAAGATAGGTTTGGCTTAGGCTAGACCAGTGTAAAACATTTTACTTATAACGGTGATTTGGTCTATCAGCTATAATAATTAATCACAAAGATAGGTTTGGCTTAAGCTAGACCAGTGTTAAACATTTTACTTATAACGGTGATTTGGTCTATCAGCTATAATAATTAAACACAAAGATAGGTTTGGCTTAGGCTAGACCAGTGTAAAACATTTTACTTATAACGGTGATTTGGTCTATCAGCTATAATAATTAAACACAAAGATAGGTTTGGCTTAGGCTAGACCAGTGTAAAACATTTTACTTATAACGGTGATTTGGTCTATCAGCTATAATAATTAATCACAAAGATAGGTTTGGCTTAGGCTAGACCAGTGTTAAACATTTTACTTATAACGGTGATTTGGTCTATCAGCTATAATAATTAAACACAAAGAAATGTTTGGCTTAGGCTAGACCAGTGTTAAACATTTTACTTATAACGGTGATTAGGTCTATCAGCTATAATAATTAAACACAAAGATAGGTTTGGCTTAGGCTAGACCAGTGTAAAACATTCTACTTATAACGGTGATTAGGTTCATCAGCTATAATAATTAATCACAAAGATAGGTTTGGCTTAGGCTAGACCAGTGTAAAACATTTTACTTATAACGGTGATTAGGTCCATTAGCTATAATAATTAATCTAAAAAGATGTTTGGCTTAGACTAGACCAGTGTAAAACATTTTACTTATAACGGTGATTAGGTCCATCAGCTATAATAATTAATCTAAAAAGATGTTTGGCTTAGACTAGACCAGTGTAAAACATTTTACTTATAACGGTGATTAGGTCCATCAGCTATAATAATTAATCACAATGAATGGTTTGGCTTAGACTAGACCAGTGTAAAACATTTTACTTATAACGGTGATTAGGTCCATTAGCTATAATAATTAAACACAAAGATAGGTTTGGCTTAGGCTAGACCAGTGTAAAACATTTTACTTATAACGGTGATTAGGTCCATTAGCTATAATAATTAAACACAAAGATCGGTTTGGCTTAGGCTAGACCAGTGTAAAACATTTTACTTATAACGGTGATTAGGTCCATTACCTATAATAATTAAACACAAAGATAGGTTTGGCTTAGGCTAGACCAGTGTAAAACATTTTACTTATAACGGTGATTAGGTCCATTAGCTATAATAATTAAACACAAAGATAGGTTTGGCTTAGGCTAGACCAGTGTAAAACATTTTACTTATAACGGTGATTAGGTCCATCAGCTATAATAATTAAACACAAAGATAGGTTTGGCTTAGGCTAGACCAGTGTAAAACATTTTACTTATAACGGTGATTAGGTCCATTACCTATAATAATTAAACACAAAGATCGGTTTGGCTTAGGCTAGACCAGTGTAAAACATTTTACTTATAACGGTGATTAGGTCCATTAGCTATAATAATTAAACACAAAGATCGGTTTGGCTTAGGCTAGACCAGTGTAAAACATTTTACTTATAACGGTGATTAGGTCCATTACCTATAATAATTAAACACAAAGATAGGTTTGGCTTAGGCTAGACCAGTGTAAAACATTTTACTTATAACGGTGATTAGGTCCATTAGCTATAATAATTAAACACAAAGATAGGTTTGGCTTAGGCTAGACCAGTGTAAAACATTTTACTTATAACGGTGATTAGGTCCATTAGCTATAATAATTAAACAGAAAGATAGGTTTGGCTTAGGCTAGACCAGTGTAAAACATTTTACTTATAACGGTGATTAGGTCCATTAGCTATAATAATTAAACACAAAGATAGGTTTGGCTTAGGCTAGACCAGTGTAAAACATTTTACTTATAACGGTGATTAGGTCCATTAGCTATAATAATTAAACACAAAGATCGGTTTGGCTTAGGCTAGACCAGTGTAAAACATTTTACTTATAACGGTGATTAGGTCCATTACCTATAATAATTAAACACAAAGATAGGTTTGGCTTAGGCTAGACCAGTGTAAAACATTTTACTTATAACGGTGATTAGGTCCATTAGCTATAATAATTAAACACAAAGATAGGTTTGGCTTAGGCTAGACCAGTGTAAAACATTTTACTTATAACGGTGATTAGGTCCATTAGCTATAATAATTAAACAGAAAGATAGGTTTGGCTTAGGCTAGACCAGTGTAAAACATTTTACTTATAACGGTGATTAGGTCCATTAGCTATAATAATTAAACACAAAGATAGGTTTGGCTTAGGCTAGACCAGTGTAAAACATTTTACTTATAACGGTGATTAGGTCCATTAGCTATAATAATTAAACACAAAGATAGGTTTGGCTTAGGCTAGACCAGTGTAAAACATTTTACTTATAACGGTGATTAGGTCCATTAGCTATAATAATTAAACAGAAAGATAGGTTTGGCTTAGGCTAGACCAGTGTAAAACATTTTACTTATAACGGTGATTAGGTCCATTAGCTATAATAATTAATCACAAAGATAGGTTTGGCTTAGGCTAGACCAGTGTAAAACATTTTACTTATAACGGTGATTAGGTCTATCAGCTATAATAGTTAATCACAAAGATAGGTTTGGCTTAGGCTAGACCAGTGTAAAACATTTTACTTATAACGTGGATTAGGTCCATCAGCTATAATAATTAATCACAAAGATAGGTTTGTCTTAGGCTAGACCAGTGTAAAACATTTTACTTATAACGTGGATTAGGTCCATCAGCTATAATAATTAATCACAGAGATAGGTTTGGCTTAGGCTAGACCAGTGTAAAACATTTTACTTATAACGGTGATTAGGTCCATCAGCTATAATAGTTAAACACAAAGATAGGTTTGGCTTAGGCTAGACCAGTGTAAAACATTTTACTTATAACGTGGATTAGGTCCATCAGCTATAATAATTAATCACAAAGATAGGTTTGTCTTAGGCTAGACCAGTGTAAAACATTCTACTTATAACGTGGATTAGGTCCATCAGCTATAATAGTTAATCAGAAAGATAGGTTTGGCTTAGACTAGACCCGTGTAAAACATTTTACTTATAACGGTGATTAGGTCCATCAGCTATAATAATTAATCACAAAAAGATGTTTGGCTTAGACTAGACCAGTGTAAAACATTTTACTTATAACGGTGATTAGGTCCATCAGCTATAATAATTAATCACAAAAAGATGTGGCTTAGACTAGACCAGTGTAAAACATTTTACTTATAACGGTGATTAGGTCCATCAGCTATAATAATTAATCACAATGAAAGGTTTGGCTTAGACTAGACCAGTGTAAAACATTTTACTTATAACGGTGATTAGGTCCATCAGCTATAATAATTAATCACAAAAAGATGTTTGGCTTAGACTAGACCAGTGTAAAACATTTTACTTATAACGGTGATTAGGTCCATCAGCTATAATAATTAATCACAAACAGATGTTTGGCTTAGACTAGACCAGTGTAAAACATTTTACTTATAACGGTGATTAGGTCCATCAGCTATAATAATTAATCACAATGAATGGATTGGCTTAGACTAGACCAGTGTAAAACATTTTACTTATAACGGGTGAGTCCCTTTACATTAGTCAACTTACATAGACGATATTTTCTAACTAAAATAAATAAATTGTGGGAGGGACTAGATCATTGACCAGACTAATGACTTGACTCAATGCCATAAATTGAACTAGCCACAGGAAGGAGTACGGAAAGAACCTCATTTGTATAACTGTTTATAATATTTATAGAATTAGTGTGTTTTTATTATTCACCCTCTGAGGATGGCAACTATGTTACTGAAATGTACATAAAGAATTAAATCTTGTTTTATTGAATTGTGGTATTGTGCGACTGATTTTAGAGTTAGATTAGATGTCAAATAGGGCATGATTTTGTTACAATTTGACTTAGGACAACTCCCACTTTTTATAGTAAAGTCAAAGTGTATAATTAACAAAAGAAATTATCTGTAATAAATTTAAATTTTCACTTTCTTTTCAAAGACCCGGTACATGCTTATTTCTGACAACACCCTCTGATTCTGTTATCACAAATACATGTAAACTATTCCATTATACAACGTATCATAAAAAGTGTGGAAACCTGAAGACTGGATTTGAAAACATATTCTGTGTATTCTAGACTTGTTAAAAGATCTAAACAAAAGTGTAGAGAAATGACATTTCTAAAGATACAATAATACCTATGATATTTTCTTTTAATAAAACAATACAGTCCGCATTGTTACTTAGAAAAGCTGTTAAAAACAATACATCCAACAAAATTATCTTCCTGTTTCTTTATATAGATCAATAATGATAAGTAAGTGGTAAAGTGTTCACCAACAAAATGGCTGTCATCCAGAAACAGTAGGCCTCGTAACGTCTTTCGTAAATAATTTTTATATGTAGCAAGTGTGATTTTGTTTTTTAACGTATTAAAAATTACGTAAAATTTTTTGAAAATGTAAGTTTTTGTATTACCCATTCACACAAATATTGTTATAAGTTGGAAACTATTAAACCAATTTTAATCAAACATGATTAAAACCTAACCCAGTAACGTACGCGTATTTTTAATTTTATGCTCACAAATAGACAGACGGACAAAAACTGTCCTTTTAATTTCAAACTCCTTAAACTTAACCACATCTTGCCCGGTACTACACCCTTTTGTAAATCCAAAATGGTTAATACATAGAAACAGGAACTTAACAATCGAACGTTCATATTTTTTTAGAAAACAGAGAAGTGAAAGCGGTCGGTAATACATAAGCTCAGACATTCCCTTTCCTAAATATTGGAACAGACTCGTTTGTTTTAGAATCTATGGACGCCAGTAATGAAATTAAAACTAATAATCAACGGCTGAACAACTCAGATCCGGGGAGGAATTATCAAACCCTGTCGAACTCTTATTTTACAATCATGTTTAGCCCTTCGTTTACGTCTACAGGGATAATGAAAACGGATATTACAATATTTTGAGAACGAAACTTAATTCTATATTTAACGAGGAATTTTTGCACAAATTAATAAAAAATTATTAGCGATTAACTTTGCGTCAGTAAGGTTATTCTGAACTTGTTTAATCTAAATGTATTTTCCCAATCAATACCATTAATTATTCGCCATACATTTGTATTTATTTAGCAGTTGTAAATAAGTACTCTTGGCTAAATCAATATCCAGTACTAATTTCTTCCTAAAACTATTGTAAGTTAAGTAATATTGATTCAATAAAATGGAGAGGATTGAGTGAAGGATTTTTTACTTTTTATCTAGTAGAGAGAAACTGCAGGGGGCGGAATGGAAGTACAAAAAACTTTAACTCAATCAATTAAAAAGCAGAGTATTGCATTCAATCATTGGACTGTAATTCATTTAATTCAGTGACTTCAGAAAGGAAACAGTTCCAAAAATAGACTTGCGTATTTATTAAGAAATCACATTGTTAATTATATTAAAAGCACTTTATTGGAGAAATGAACGTTAATACAGGGTGATTAAAAATTGCACGGGAACTGATTTTTGGGATGCAAACATATACCTACATTTCGATTTCGAGTTATAGCTAGGAAATATTTTTCCAATTTCTGCTCCACGAGCGAAATAAAGCCATTTTTGAGACGCATATTGTTTAAAAAAATAATGGTTTTACATGCTTTCATCATGAAATTTGTAGCATGTTTATTTAGCGTGAAATAACTAATTGACTAAATAAATACATAAACGCCTGAAAAAAACAGCAAAGAATTTCATTATGAGATAATAAAATTGATAAGAATAAAGACATAGAAAAACTACAAATTAATAATAAAAATCGTTCTGCATAATTAGGTACTTGTATCTTCATTCGTTCTACCCAGTTATTGAAAAACAAAATGGCGGACAGACGGAAAAACAAAGACGTGTTTATATAAACTTAGTATATTTTTTAATGTCCTCTAACAACTCCTGAAGTTTTTACCATTGGCATATTCAGGTTATTTTGATATACAAAGTGATCTAAATGTCTCAAGTAACTATTTACAAAACTATTGCGAAACAACAAAAAATTGAACTCGAAAATCGCACTTTTTTAGGTTTGGCGGAAAAAACTTCGAGGCCCCCAAGGGACGAGGTACTGACACGAGCAAAGTGAGTGATGGCTCCACACAATGTACAGCTTCGAGGCCCTCAAGGGACGAGGTACTGACACGAGCAAAGTGAGTGATGGCTCCACACAATGTACAACTTCGAGGCCCCCAAGGGACGAGGTACTGACACGAGCAAAGTGAGTGATGGCTCCACACAATGTACAGCTTCGAGGCCCTCAAGGGACGAGGTACTGACACGAGCAAAGTGAGTGATGGCGCCACACAATGTACAGCTTCGAGGCCCCCAAGGGACGAGGTACTGACACGAGCAAAGTGAGTGATGGCTCCACACAATGTACAACTTCGAGGCCCCCAAGGGACGAGGTACTGACACGAGCAAAGTGAGTGATGGCTCCACACAATGTACAGCTTCGAGGCCCCCAAGGGACGAGGTACTGACACGAGCAAAGTGAGTGATGGCTCCACACAATGTACAGCGTCGAGGCCCCCAAGGGACGAGGTACTGACACGAGCAAAGTGAGTGATGGCTCCACACAATGTACAACTTCGAGGCCCCCAAGGGACGAGGTACTGACACGAGCAAAGTGAGTGATGGCTCCACACAATGTACAACTTCGAGGCCCCCAAGGGACGAGGTACTGACACGAGCAAAGTGAGTGATGGCTCCACACAATGTACAGCTTCGAGGCCCTCAAGGGACGAGGTACTGACACGAGCAAAGTGAGTGATGGCTCCACACAATGTACAACTTCGAGGCCCCCAAGGGACGAGGTACTGACACGAGCAAAGTGAGTGATGGCTCCACACAATGTACAGCTTCGAGGCCCTCAAGGGACGAGGTACTGACACGAGCAAAGTGAGTGATGGCGCCACACAATGTACAGCTTCGAGGCCCCCAAGGGACGAGGTACTGACACGAGCAAAGTGAGTGATGGCTCCACACAATGTACAACTTCGAGGCCCCCAAGGGACGAGGTACTGACACGAGCAAAGTGAGTGATGGCTCCACACAATGTACAGCTTCGAGGCCCCCAAGGGACGAGGTACTGACACGAGCAAAGTGAGTGATGGCTCCACACAATGTACAACTTCGAGGCCCCCAAGGGACGAGGTACTGACACGAGCAAAGTGAGTGATGGCTCCACACAATGTACAACTTCGAGGCCCCCAAGGGACGAGGTACTGACACGAGCAAAGTGAGTGATGGCTCCACACAATGTACAGCTTTGAGGCCCACAAGGGACGAGGTACTGACACGAGCACAGTGAGTGATGGCTCCACACAATGTACAACTTTGAGGCCCCCAAGGGACGAGGTACTGACACGAGCAAAGTGAGTGATGGCTCCACACAATGTACAGCTTTGAGGCCCACAAGGGACGAGGTACTAACACGAGCAAAGTGAGTGATGACTCCACACAATGTACAGCTTTGAGGCCCCCAAGGGACGAGGTACTGACACGAGCAAAGTGAGTGATGGCGCCACACAATGTACAGCTTCGAGGCCCCCAAGGGACGAGGTACTGACACGAGCAAAGTGAGTGATGGCTCCACACAATGTACAACTTCGAGGCCCCCAAGGGACGAGGTACTGACACGAGCAAAGTGAGTGATGGCTCCACACAATGTACAGCTTCGAGGCCCCCAAGGGACGAGGTACTGACACGAGCAAAGTGAGTGATGGCTCCACACAATGTACAACTTCGAGGCCCCCAAGGGACGAGGTACTGACACGAGCAAAGTGAGTGATGGCTCCACACAATGTACAACTTCGAGGCCCCCAAGGGACGAGGTACTGACACGAGCAAAGTGAGTGATGGCTCCACACAATGTACAGCTTTGAGGCCCACAAGGGACGAGGTACTGACACGAGCACAGTGAGTGATGGCTCCACACAATGTACAACTTTGAGGCCCCCAAGGGACGAGGTACTGACACGAGCAAAGTGAGTGATGGCTCCACACAATGTACAGCTTCGAGGCCCCCAAGGGACGAGGTACTGACACGAGCAAAGCACCCGTTAAGACCTATCCAACGACATGAAAGTAATGATATACACAACTGTGAGGTTCAGAAAACCTGTGTAACTATTGTTTTTTATATCTTGCCCTACTGGAGAAGAACCCTTGATTTACAAAAACAAACACTTCCTACAAAACCCAAAATACCAACTTTTAGGCGTTATAATTAAGGTTGTTTTGCGTTTTGCCTTAAGGACTAGTTTTATTTAAATGAAAAACTAAATACTTTTCCTTTCTTTTTTTTAAATTTTTTATTCTTTCACAATCCTGGTACGTATTGGGTGTCTATCATTTCGTACTGTATGTACGTGATTAATAAAGCATTTTAATTAAATAATGACAATGCGAGTTATCTTCAATGTTTTATTTTATGTGTAAATGTTTAATTTAAATATGGCGCGCATTTAAAGAAATGCAATGAAGAAAATTAGGTTAGACAACGCCTGAATAAAGGTAGGCGGAAGGATCGTCAACAAAAAGGGTGCTGGGTAAGAACCCTGATGCCGCCCATAAACTTTTTTTTATTGAAAAATAAAAATAGTTAACTGTATAAGACTATCTACAGTATAAAAAAAACTATATTAAGTTTAACATAATACAATGTCGCATGTTTATAAGATGTTTTCCTGTTTCTTTAATTTATTTTTGCAAGCATTTCGACCAATTTCCTGTTCTACTTTCATGTGGACTGTTAAATAAAATAGATACCATTCAATTATTCCAAAGAGTTCATTACACATTCTCTTATTGCTGATAACCCGTCAGTAGATTATGAAGAAATGACTAAATTAACATATTTATCACAAATTTGAATACAAGTCTTATTGTGTTATATTTCAAATATGACTTTTAGAATATCAGCTATGAAACACAAAAATCTAGTACTGTATATTACATAACAGAAAACATTGCACAAACTTACTACTCTTTTCAAAAAAAAACCAAAATTAATTGGCACCAAAAAAAAACTGTGCTTGTACCATAAACAAGTCCTCAAAATAAATTCCGTCTGATAAAAACCGAGATTCTAATAAAGGCGGTTAAGGTTCGTTTTTGGTTTCGCCAATTTTGACTGAACCGGAATTTCGTAGAAGGTTTTCAGTAATTAATTTTCATCTTTTATTAAAATTTAAAGGAAATCGGTACAGCCGAACACCCCATAGCCAAAATTTAATTTTTTTCATTGATAACCTACTAAACAACATTTTGGAGAGATGGTGACCAATACTTTTTGTTTTGTCCTTAGAGACTGCATTTGAGTAACACTTTATCAAATTCATTTGAAACGTTGGTAGGACTGTTATAAAAAACTGAATTTATCAAAATCAGCTGTACCGATTTCATTCAATAAATACTAATATTAACAACCCTAGCTGTTTGCAAAATCGCAAGTAAAAATATATTTATTTTTTAAAAACAAAATGAACGTTGACCGCTGTTGTAAAACCTCGAATTAAATTAAATACGACTTACACTGAAGCCTAATTGAATCACGTTTCAAGTCCTGTATTATTTCATCTCTCAAAGACACATTGTTCATAGTTCATTTTCACCTTTTGAGTAATGTACCCACTACTAAACTCATGTAGTTGGTTTTTATTTTATTTACACGTCCGGCCTGTAATATTTGGCTTTTGAAAGCCGGTCGTGCGATGAGATTATACAGACCGATATTTTTTTTTGGCTAGTACAACTTTGGCCGAAGATGACGCGTACAATAGTGACTGATCTGGGCAATTTCAAAATTTTCTATTTTGAAAAGAGAAAATACATTATTTCGTTACGTGATTGAAGCATCATTTGATTACAGAGAATTGAATAATAACCAAGAAAAGTTAATATGATATAGTATAATGAAGTACTGTATTAATTAAAACTTCATTGATCCATTATATACAGGAAGCAGTTTTTTTCTAGATTTAATTAAATAGATCAAGGAAGTCATATAAACTTGCTACCTGCATGTACACATAATTACATTTTCTCAGAAATAAAAGTCATAATTGCTTTAACAATTGTGTATCGTCAAAATTCAAAGTTTTGTCGTAACATATATTAAGTGTTGCGAGACTGCGCAAAATCAAGTTTGGTTTCGTTTTATTTGGTCCTCATCATTTAAAAAATTAAAAATCTGATTTTATACATTAGGCATTGTAATAGAGTTAACCCTGAATAGAGACACTTGAGCTTGGCTTGAGAGAAACGTAATATTAGAAAATGATTAAACGTACACAATTCTCACAAATATAAACACTTTATTACAGACGCGCTTCGACGACAATGTTGTCATCATCAGTGACAGTTACAAAGCAAAATTATAACTTGTGAGTTATAATTTTGCTTTGTAACTTATAACTTGTGAGTTATAATTTTGCTTTGTAACTTATAACGTGTGAGTTATAATTTTGCTTTGTAACTGTCACTGATGATGACGACATTGTTGTCGAAACGCGTCTGAAATAAAGTGTATATATTTGTGAGAATTGTGTACGTTTAATCATTTCCTAGAGTTAACTCTATATAAAATTTAAAACACGTTGATGGTCGTTACAAGGAGATTCTTTAAAAATAGTGACCAAGATTTGGTTTCTTAAGTCTTGCAGGAAATGTTAAATCGTATTGGTAGATCAAGCAGTCATCTCTCAATCCCCTCCCATTGTTACGTAAAGGATAAGTTTGTTAAACAGTTGCTACACAAGTATTTTTTGTCATTAACGCCTTAGAAAAAACAACAACAACAAATATAAATACAAACAAAACTAAGGGAAAATATACCAAACTAACCTAAAAACCAAGTAAGATAATATAAATTTTTCAAAATCAACAAAACAAACCTCAGATAACGATACAATGAATATTACAGGGTACTTGCAACTTACTAAATCTTATCAAAAACATTACGGCGACGCAAAAAGGACAACACCCGATCAAGAATCATCCTCCAACGTCATTTGAATCGAATTTGGTAAAACAAAAGTCCTACGAACACCTCTCAGAAATACACAGGCTGTGTTTTATAGTCGGTACTGTATGACAGAATGGAAATTGGGATCAAAAAGTTTCCACTCGCTTGATTCTGACGGTTTCAACACTCTGGTAGATGTACATATGTGAAGCAGTCTCCACTCTCTAAGCTCAGTCCAAATACAATTATCTTTGGTCCGATAATACAATTGTTCCATCATAATTCATTCATGTATTTATTTTTTGTTTCTCAAATAGAGAAAGTTTTCTGATGGATCTAAATATCACTATCGAGTTTCTGGATCCATTTGGAAGTCCGTGTTAAAAAAAAAAGAAGTTTTTTGGAATGATTTCTGTCTGTCGTACATTCCAAAGACGTGAATAATTTTTAATCAAATTTTGTACGTGAGTATACGTTGGCTATTTCTCGTGACTTTAACCGGCTATAACAATTTTCATTAAATTTTGCTCAAGCCCTCTAAAGACGTAAATAAACCGTATTGGTCTAAATCTCTCTAAATTAACAATGGAGCTGTTTTAAAATAAGTAATTTCTAAAAAAATATCGATTTTACCGATTTAGTACAAATTTAAAGAATAATGAGCCAAATTCTTCGTATGTGTGGACTTTGAGGTAATTACGTATTTCCTATCAGCCCCCAGGCTGTATATTTACCGGTAAGATAGCAATCGTTACGTTTTCTTTGGGTCCTTAGAACAAAATTTGATCAATATCGTTAAAACCTATTTACAGAAAATCGTAGGTTTGTGTTTTTTTAGTTACGGATCAAAAAGTTTTGATTTATACACAAAATGTCACAAAATAGATGGACTGGCTATTCATTTTTTGATTACCGGTACATACAACAAAACGAACAAAAATGTCAAATAACTAATAGTCGAATTTCCGCTTCATTATCCATCTATCCGCCATTTTGTTCTTTTAGAAAAAAATATAACTCCAGAAATAGAAAGATATTAAGTTCAGATTTGGTATAACCATTTTATACGTTACGTTTTACAAGTGACACACCGAAAGACTTTATTTTTATAATTTTCAAAATGGCGGCTATTTAATTTTTTTTCGAATAACGGTTTTGGAGATATTCGACGTTAAAACGGCAGCCATTTTGAAAATTAAAAAAATAAAGTCTTTGTGTTTGATATTATAAAACATAACATACAATCTTGAACTCAACACTCGAGTTATAATGCTTTTTTGTAAATGAACAAAATAGCGAAATAGACCTATAATGAAGTGGAATTCAACTATGCTATTTGACATTTTATGATAGTTTTAATGTGTATAATTCAAAAATGAATACTTCATCCGCCTTTTACAGAAAATCATGTATATATATTAAGTTCTGATACATGCCCCATACAAAATTTGATTAGAATCGTTTACACGTTTGAGCTGAAAAGCACTGAACGTACGACAGACATAATTCTAAAAAGGGACCCCTCAAAACAGCAGAAAAATAGACATCGATTTGACCCATCACATAACTTTCTCTATACGAGACAATATCAAGTTGGTACCTTACAAAACGACACCCACACCTTCTACAACGCAATAAATATATCAACATTGCTGTCAGTCTAGTTTTATACCAACTGGAATTTCATCAAATGCGATTGTTGATATTTGCATATCTGTGGCCTTAGACTACAACCACCGACAATCCAATGAATAAACAGGAAAAGTTTGTTATTTATTTTGAGTGTAGCTCTTTGTGTCCCTTATTTGCTCCAATTTATTACTTTACACACAACAAAGCTATATAAAAAGAATACATTTTAATAGCAGTAAATACGAAGTCACTGTGCAGAATTTGATTGATCAGTGTGCCCATATCTAATTAGACAGGACAATACTTCCCTCATTCTTATGATGCGTTATCATTACGCCAAGTTGATAACATTGTAACAAACAATATTATATCAAACACTATTTGGTTGGTACACAACAATGATAATAATATCAATCGTTGACACTGTTCATTTCGGTTCTGACAATCGTAAAATATGTGACATAATCACGATTCGAATCGCGATCAAGTTAGGGGACACGAGGAAGCACGAAGGATTGTTTATATCTTTTGAAAACCCTTCTGCCGATCGAAGCTCTTGACCAGTCGTAACAGTAACTGGTCTACCACATTTCTTTGCATTAATAACCGTACCCTGTTGTTTTAAACTTATTTCCCAGTTTGTTAATTACAAATCTGTAAGATGGTTTAGTTCAAATTATTCTTCCTAGTTACCAGTATTCCTTCACCGTTTGTCAAAACTTAGATTTCCAGCCATTAAAGAAGTCTTCAACTAACTTTAAGAATTATGATCATTACAACCAGCTGTGTCATTTAATTGTTTAATTAATTGTTAAATATTTCAACTGTTAGCCTACATATGAGCACAAGTGTATATTTTATTTGATAAATATATTTTAAATTTAAATGAATTTATTTCATAATAATTGTACGGTAGGAGAGGACCCTGTGGTCCTAACTCCACCTCGAAAGGTTATATTCTATATTTGAGAGACTAAAAAGTGTAGAAAATTTGTTCTCTTTAAACTTAATTAAAGAGGATATAACACATGTCTGTTTTTATTACAGAAAATCTAACCTTAATTTCTTATGTTTACAAAGAATTATTTCATTACATCTCTCGTACTCATTACAAATCCTTTAAAATATAATAGAAATGAGAACGCTGAACTTTTTCATCTTGTTTTTCATTTTTAATTCTCCGCTACATAAAGAGTAATAATTAATAAATTCTAGGCTACATCTATGTTTTTCTTTCAGATAATGAAAATGATTAGGTATATCAGATGTTTCAATTACACCAGATTTGTTTTGCTTCAAGCGAGAGATTTGTTCCAAACATTACATTAAGTAACAATAGATCAAAGAAGTAAGAAATTAAACATTCATATTCGCTGTACTGAATGCTGGACATTATTTTTATGTTTTGTATTTCTTTGTTTACTTTTAAATAAGAGAATAAGTTATAGGACTGGAGGGAATATGAACAATGAGTAGTGGGATATAAGATTTTAATTATTTCTTGAGTATACTGAATAATATTTAGTTCTATTCTTGTAGGCAACTGCTTTAATTAGTTCTGTTGTTTTTAATATTTGACTATACAAGGTAAATGGTTCATTATAGGGTTACCAAGGTGATAGGGGGAACATTATTTCTTTTTTTAAAGATTAATAATATTAATGCTTTATTTTTATCTTTATATATACAATACTTATTTAACAAGGACATTAAGACTTCATTGAACGCACCACGTGGTAATTTTGAAGACGGATAAAACACTTTACAATCGAATTACATACAAAACTTTTCTTACAACTGCAGTATACATTATATTTAATATTATTTTTAGATTGAGAGCTATACAAAATATAGCTTGCCATGTTACAGAACAATAGCAAGAATCACCACAAATAGGTTAAGTTAGGTCTATATATGTATGTTACCGCCAATGTATAAAAACTAGACATTTTATAGAATACCTAAGCATTCTAAACATTCAACTGTAATGAGCTACACTTGTGGAGATTGTAGTGTTAGTCACAGTCCACTGTCAGTAGGGTTTGTAAGCATGTAGCAGCTGAGGGTGATGAATTTGTGTTTCATAAATAGGCTGATTTTATGTGGAAGGTTGTGTTTTCATTCATTTGGTTATTCTATAGTACATTGCCTAATCATTTTGATAAAGTATGAAATAAAGTAATTTTGCCTAGGCACTTTGTAAAATGCTTACGGTTGGTTCTTCATGCAAAATATTAAACGAACAGATTTTTGCTCAAAAATTTATTTATTTACAATATACAAAATATGAAAGAGAAAAAATAAGATGTGTGTATACTAAATATTTTTCTGAAGTAAATGAACACACTCTAACCTAACTTCACCTGAAAGCCACGGAAAAAACAAGATTCCAAACTCTGCCTGAAGTGCAGCGGATATTCTATAGAATGTAAATATTCAGTAAATATTTAGTATACGCACTCTCTTTTGTATATTGTAAATAAATGATTTTCTTAGCAAATCTATTCATTTAATACTTTGCGTGAATCATTCATACTTTGCGTAGACATTCTATAGAATATTCGCTACACTTCAGGCAGAATTTGGAATACCGGTTTTTCCATGGCTTACAGGTTAGGTTAGGTTGGGTTCATTTACTTCCGTAAATATTTAGTACACACATCCTATTTTTTTTCATTTCGTGTTTTTTAAATCATTTTTTTAGTAAATCTGTACATTTAATACTTTGCTTGAATAACTGTAGGCATTTTTTAAAAAATGCTTTGGCACTATACACAATGCCTAGGCAATTTGAGTAGAGATCTAACAAAATTATTTTATTTCTTACTTTTCAAAAAATTGTTAGGCAATGTATAGAAATCCTAGGTATTCTATGGAATGTTTCGATTTTAAACATTACTGGTAACATATAGGTATATTAAACAGTCTTCACTCGCTACGCTCTATTGGTGACGGGTGTCCTGCCGGATCTCATATTACACGAATATCACATTTTCTTGGAAGATTAGAGTCCGAAATGGACAACTTTTCTAATTATAATCTGTGAGAGTGGAGTGGTACCTTTACATGCAGAATTGAAATCTGCAAATTTTAATTGAATTTAATAAAAAGTTTTTAAATGGCCACCATTATGATATGTTTTATTTGATTTTTCTAAATTTTATTTCAATACAGTTCTATATGAGCATATTAATCTTAACTTTTGGAATCGCTATCTTAACGACAACGAAGACGGACAGTATGTCTAAGGTCATCAAAGGATCAGTCAAAAATGGATACTTCACGATTATCAAACTGGACACGATTTCGTTTACTGGATAAGAAAAATATCACATTTATTTTTTATGTTTCATATTACAAGTTGTATACACCTTACGTTACGTTTACTAGATTTCAAGGTCATTAGGGCATACTAATCTATTCCTGTGTTGTCTATAATTAATTAACTCATTCCTTTGGGCATTATGAGTTCATAATTTAAAACAATGCATGTTTCCAGAACACCTAACGCAATTCTTTGACTAGACTAGTTTTAATACATCCCAAAGGATAAAGGGTCTGCTTATTTGTTTGTCCTTGTAAATGTACATATTTAATAAGTTGAGGGAGATAGATAAATGTGTCCGGTATAAACTTTATTCATAATCTGTAGAATTAGCAGAGACCTGAACGGATAAACTACAACAAACATTGTATACACTTTCTCACACACCTATTCACAATCGAAACACTAACCACACAAAACTATTTGGAAATGAACCATGGATGCAGTCTTGAATAAAAATCCGATTTTACACACGGGTTTATGTCATTAATTTCACTAAAATTAAAAACTAAATCGGTAGAGGGAATATTAAAAAATTATGTATTTATAACAGATTTTTTGTTTTTTAGCAATGAGTAAACAACCGACATTTATCGAGAGATGGCTACAAATACGTTTTGTTGTGTCCTTAGAAGCTACACATGAGTAAAACTTTTATCGAAATCGCTTGCGTCGTTTTAGTGAAAATTGTAATTTTGTTTTGTTTCTTACGAAAGTCAGCCTCAAATTTGGATTTTCGAAAAAAAATTGAATTAAAAGTCACGAATTTGCACACGGGTCTGGATAATTAATCATCAGATTTCATTAAAATTTGAAGAAGTTGGTAGAGGTAATTTTATGGTTGATTTGTTCCAATATTATCGATAACTCACGAACCGTCATTTTCGTGACTATTACGTTATATTTACCTCAGAAGCTACACATGAGTAAAATTTGAGAAATTCCCTTGAACCGTTTTTTGTGATAGTTGAAATTTTGTGGAAGCTAACCCAAATATTGATTTATGGAAAAAATAAAAAAAAATACTGATTTTGCATATGGGTGAGGGTTTTCACACTTCACTTAAATTTGAACTAAAACTGTAGAGGCAATTTTGAGAAATTATGAATTTTAAAACAGCCCGATGTTAGTTTGTGTGTGATTTTACCGATAACTCTGGAACCGGCATTTTTTGAGAGATGGGAACCAATATGTTATGTTTTGGTACTTAGACGCTTCACATGAGTAAATTAGATGAAAATCGTTAAGACATTTTTGTGATAGTTGTAATTTTGTTTTATTTCTTATGTAAACTCACTCCAAATTGAGATCTATAGAAAAAATGGAAAAGTCCCGAGTTTGTATATGGATTTGGGTAATTAGTTTCACATTTCATTAAAATTTGAACGTAATTGGTAGAGGTAATTTTAAGAAATTATATTTTATAACAGCCCATGGTCGATTTTCTGTTTTTTTAGCGAAAACCCTTGAACCAGCATTTTTGGAGAGATGGGGACCAATGAATTTTGTTTAGGTCCTTAAAGGCTACATTTAATCAAAATTTGATCTAACCGTTGATGCCAATTTTAAGAAAATCATAGTTTCGTGTTTTTATCCTATGACAGTAATCCCTAATTTTTGAGTTAAATATTTTATCCTTATTAAGTTAGTGAATCATCAACAGTTAATCAAAAACTGTTGCGATGACATTTAGCAAAACATTCTCCTATGTTAATTTTAAAATAATTTAACACCTTTTGTTACAATTTATCTTTAGATTAAATGCAATCTTTAATTGTTGGATAACTTATCAAGTAAAACGTAATTAAAATAGAGTAAATAGTGTTTAAAATTGATTAGGGTAAGTCAAGTTGTGTTTGAATTTAATTTCCTGTCATTTGTGCTGTAAACACGCATGGAATTAATCTTTCAAATGTATTAGAGAGGGGGAAGTTTGTCTTCATTTAACTTCAAACATTATAATTTATACAGGGTGTAAAATAAGTACATATATACCTGGATAAAATATAAACAATTTAAAATATCAACACAAGATAGAAACCATATCTATTTATAATACATTTTGTGGCTTTTAATGACGTTACAAAAAGGCTCAAGAAACCAACTTTTAAGCATTACAATTAAAGGATCTGCTTTGTGTTACATAGGGCTGGGTAATTACCATGATGATACCCAACTTGTTTGATTTTGAATCCAAAGAGTGTCGTACGCAACCCAACGCCCGTAACAATCGTAATTATTTTCTAAAACAGTCTAACCAATTCCAAAACTAACGTGTTATATTAATATTTGTTCATATATTAATAAAGAAATTACCGGATATAATAAAGTCATTTGTCAAACAGAATATTCTCAAAGAAAATTAAAACATCATGGTACTTAAACAGATACATTTTAAATTGTTTTGGTAGATTAAGGGGTCTTATTCAGTAGCGTAACATTCTTTATAAAAGTTGTCGCACAGTTGTTTTGAATCTCGTAATTGAATCACTATTATCTTGATTCAATTATATTCAATGGATTGTTAATATTACATGAATTTTAAAATAATGTCCAAGTCTCTCAGTACATGTTGGCATCAATGCTTTTAAATTTCTGGGATTGGCATTTTCTCGTCTACCAACAAGTGTTCGACGGTTTCCATGCGGGCTTTCCGCCGCCGATATTTTGTTTTATACTATGTTAAAACTTAAATATCTAAGCTCCCATGCAATTAACAATAAGCCATATAAACCGTTAACTTTTGCGAGTTGTAAACAATCATATCACAAGCTCTATAAAGTTAAATCGTTAACTTTTAAATAAAAAATTCAAACCCAATTGTCACACATTAACAATAAGCCATATAAACGATTTAGTTTTGCGAAATGTAAGTAATCAATCACAACACAACTTGAAACGGCACAAACAAAGTAACCACTATATAAGTTAACCTTAAATAATTTAAAACAGCTGTTGTAAATTCTCAAACAAAAGAATAAAATAAAACGTCGTAACAGCTGTTTCAAATTATTTTTGTCGTGAAACATGTTATTTAAATGATACATCTATTACAAAATAAGCGTTTCCAAGGAAAATGAATGATTTTCGGCAAATCTCCAGGTAAAACTGTTTAATTTGACACTTCAATGATTAAAATCGGCCCTATAGTAATGTGAAATACGCGACTGTTGCAGAAATTCCTTAGCGAAATAAAAGATATGGCTAGTAAGACATCAGTCTTCGACAATAACTGCTCCTTGACAAGTGAAATGAATGTGTTCTGTTATATAACAATGATAACCCCCAAAACAAGTTGTAACAAGTATAAAACTTTCCGAAGAATCAACTTCCAAGCCGACAGTTAGTGAAGTTAGGTAATTAATTATATGTTAGTTGACAAATGAGTCTTCGTATCTTATGTGTGAAGTACTAGAGCAGTAAAGTTACTGTTAATTATAATTTACAGTATTCATATAACAATAATCTTCTATACTAATCAATCTGATAGAGGAGGGGGATGTCTAAGTTAGTCCTCTCAGATCTTAAAAACTGATAAACTGATTTAAAGATAATTGGTAACATCTGGTTTCCACTCAGAAGAAGATTGTAACGTTTTGTTTCTTTCGATATCTAAATCAGAAGTTCAGTTTCGATCATAAAAAGGTATTCCTCTGTATTTTTCCTATAAGGAAATGGCAGCCGTAAAGGTCGATCTTTGTTCGCGGTAATCACAGCATCTACTGGACCGATCTCAATGAAACTTAGAGTACCATTATTTTAAAAAGGTTTTAAACCTTGTTTAATATTGTTTAAAAAGAGTTATAAATCTGTACAATAATAACGTTCGCGCATTCGTAGTAAATAAATCACGATCAGTCAGTAACTATTCTGTGTTTAAACAAACCAAAACACTGAATTATCTATAAAATTCAGTGCCAAAGTATCTCGAGTTTTTCTAATCTTCTGCGATATTTCAGACTGAGCAGATTTTAAATTTTATACTAATAAATCGGTAAATGTCTAGTTGATACCGCGTTGCAATTTAATATAGAAACTTTATGAAATCATATTTTACACACCTTGAAACAATTGGATCATCCTTAAGCTGGGAAGACCATTTTCAAGTATGAAAATCTATTATTTCTTTCTATTTAAAATAAGCAATTTAAAAGTTTGCTTTCAATGATCAGAATACACTATGAGTATGAGCCTATGCGTCTAGGTTTCATAAGTCAAGAATAATAGATGTCGTTATAGATTAACATTGATGTATTACAGATATGTATCACTACGCTATAATTATGTGAACTAGATCTCAGGAAGTATATATATATGTAGTTTCTTTACCAGGTTGGTTAGGTAACTATATATATAGTAACTAGTATACCTAGTAACTATACATCAGACCTGTCTTTACTAAATGTACATTAACACCTATCCAGACCTATTTGCTTTGCGCGGATGAACATAAACATCGAGTGATGAGTTTTTTAACTATTTCAAAATGGGCTCTACAGATTTCGTTTAAATTTTAGTGAAATGTAAATATTAATTTTGGGTGTGCAAAATCGCAAGTAAAAAAATAAATAAAAATAGAGTTCAGAAATAATTTGAAAAAAAATAGTAATAAACCATTCCGCAGTAAATAAAATTATAATGCAATATTATATACACTGAGGATGGGTTTACGACAATCGAAATAAGTTGAAATATTTTTTCAAAGACGGCGTGAGTGATTCATTTTCATTTCTGTAGACAACTACCAAAATAATATTTTTGGTGACGAAGAATTTTAGGAATGGGTGAGTGAGAAAGTTTGTGCAATATTTTTGCTCGGTTTATTTATGAATTCAACAGGGATAATCAATAAATAAATACAAATAATTATTTCCGATTTGATGACACCAAAATGCAACTCATCGGACAAATTAATGAACAAAAAATTATGTTTTAAAGGCAATGTAACGCGAAGAAAAAAGTAAATTTGCTAAGAATGTATTTATAACATTTATTTTGTAATTGATTTCTTCTGTTGCAGAACTCAAAATCCTGGATTACAAAGGCTGCACTTGGAAGTGAGATAAGGCATAGGTAAACCTTTAACATTAGCTTGCTTGTTTTCCTAGACCAGTCTGAACTTTTATAAGATAAGCACTACTCTCAGAGGCTCACTATAATAAGTACGGGCGTAGCAATCTCAAAGGACCTAGCTGGATCTACACCTTTTCCCTTATAGTCTTGAGTTATAACTTTCATCTTTACTATTTTGTTATCTTGTCTCTCTTAATAAAGTCAAGACCTTTAATGACCCTGACACTATATGAGATAGCCTTTATTTTATGTTCTTTTCGTCCTCTTTTTAAGCTACGAGAATCGAGAGGTACAAAATCGTTCCTAAGCTTCAGAAGCTTATTCCTCACATCAAAACCAATGGAAAAGTTTATATAAATATATTTCCTAAAATATTTAGTTTTCTATCTAGCTGCCATTTTGTGTTTTTAACAAAAAAAAAATGATATTTTTTTAATTGTCAATAACATGGAGTTGAAATTTACCATGTTACCTAGTACTATAATAAAGACCCAATTTGAGAAAAATGATCAACCAATTTCTTTTTAATCATTTAAAAATGACGGCTATCAAAACTTTTAACGTCAAATATATCAAAAATCTTTAAATTTTACAAAATATTTTCCATTTTTTACAACAAACTTTTTTTTATTCTTTCTGTAGCTTTAAGGAAGGATACCTGAGTTATCAACAAAAAACTGAAAACATTAATTTTTGCCAATTCTCTACAACAGACAAATTTTATCTTCCTTATTTGACCATATCACTAACCTTGACAATGGTTAATTTTGACAATGTAGACATTTTCTATCTTTTGTAGAGACTTATTAAAAACCCTATTTAATTACTGAATATTAATTTACAAAAAAATAATTGTATAAATGTTATTATCGACCACTGTGGAGTGTTAACTAGAGAACCCAAATCTAAAACAGTTTCATTTTTATTCACTATTTTGACTTTCTGGCCGCAATAATTTAATAAATGAAAAAGCAAATTAGCAATCCAACTGTTGGAAAACTCATGAAAAACAGAAGTTTCTGTGAAATTTGAAAATCTATAAGTGTATGTAGTCCTTTGTTTGTAAAATAAATTTGAAATTTAATAAAGATTTCAAAATGTTCACTTCTTTCATGTTAGAGGGCGTTTAAATAATGAATATTACCAGTTTATGAATTTTGGAGAAATCTTGTAAATAGTATTTATTTTTGGCGAACTCTGTAGAAAGATTTTTTTTTTTTAATTCCATTCGTTTCATCTCTTTATCTAAATTAATACCAAAGATATTCGGTTTTTTTAAACACTGTATATTTGTACTTTTGTGTAATAATTCTGCTTCATTGATTAAATTTTGTTCATAAGGTTTTAATAGAAGTAAACAAAGAAGGCGACACTGGCAAGCAATGCTTATGCTTATGCAATGTACATAATTGCTTATCACGTTCATTACAATGAAAGCTTGTGTATATAAAATCTTTTATAGTTTATCAATACATTAACATCAGGCACTCATTGTAGGCTTACTTCAAAATGATTGGAAATTATAATATAAACTTATGTTAAAAACTATATTCAAATGAAAGAAAATAATGTTGTCATTTTTTTTACTTTCTCCTTTGAGGTATGTCACACGGCAAGATAGGTAATGTGGGGAACCGAAGAAATATCTCCTATCCAAATTTTACTATCTAAACCAACACACAATATTCTCATCGATATTACACACCCAGTTAAGTAATACAGGGTAAGTTTGGTAATTGCAAAAAACTTCAAACTCCGTTTTTTGACTGATCTTCACATTTCATGGCATAAAGAAACCGAAAAAAATGATCCGTCCACCTGTCACATGTACGTAAGCACGATATCTCCCACAAAAATTAAAATAGAAACATAAAATGTTACAATAGCTAACTTTTGAATTATAAATATGATAGAGTACTTTAAATGGGGAACCTTCCTTTCTCTTCAATGAAGTTAAAAATCCATTTTGTAAAATGTTAAAAATTTGAAATTTGTTATGGAACAACCTGTATTTTATGATTTATTTTTTTCAGGTGTAAAACAATATTTTAAGAATGTTTTATTATTGGGTTTTTTTTATCTTTAGCCATTTAGGAATAACAGGCACTTAAAGTTCAGAAGTGATACGTTTGATAGGCCTGCAAATAATTGATTCCCACCTAAAATGTTACAATAGCTAACTTTTGAGTCGTGGGGGGTACAAATAAGTTTTAACAGGGAATTTCCCTTATTTTTGTAAGCTCTAAAATGACTTTTAGAAAAAAAGTGCATAATTTCATTAAAAATAGGGTGAATTTTTTTAAATTAGCAACCGCCAAATTTTTATAATGGGCGTACCCAGGATCAAAACTACGGCTGGGGGGGGGCAAGCCATGGTCATTCAGGTTGTAACATATTAAAGCGGGAAAGGCGAATGAAAACAAAATTTTGAAAAAAATATCATGTAAATATAGTAGGCCCTAGTACTTTTTGACTATTATTTGCTTGACAAAAACGATTCAGATTCTTATTTTAATTACAGGTCTTATACTAAAAACATTTTTCTTGGGTTTGAAGAAAACTTGTTCAACACTTTCGTTTCAATCCAGTCTCGATATTTCTTGAAGATTTTCCGATGGATGCTCATCAAACACAACCCAGTCAGCCTATCTTCTCCCATTGTATTTCTTAGCCAGGTCTTCACTCTTCGAAGGGTACTGAAAATCGTTCAACAGTAGCCGTGGTGAACGGGAAAGAACTTAAAATTGAGAGTGTGTGCCTTGTTGCAGGGGAAATATTAGCTTCCTCGAAATGGGCTACAGCCACTTTATTGTCCTTTAATTAGTCTCCAGCTAAATCCTTCTTTTTCCACAGATTGTACCAGAAATCTAATTCTATAGAGATACCACCCAACTCCATGATAGACTTTGCATTTTTTTTCCAAATCATTTCAAGTTATTTTTAGCATGTAAGAAGGATGTAGATAGGAAAAGGCAAAAGCTCGTGATTTTCTTGTGAAAATCTAACATTCAATGATATAGTAAGAAAGTCAAGATATGGTATGATCAACGACCGTCTCCAGTCTCAGTCTCACAGTCTCAGATGGTGGATTACTCCTGTGTTTTTGAGCGATTCAAGGTACTGATAACTCAACCCCGACTTCATCCGCGATGGCATGAGATTTTTCAAGCAAATCATCAGAAACTTGATTCATTTCTTGATGACATCAAGGATTTGACTAATATGTTCCCTCACCATAATCAAATCCATATTTTTACCTTGTAAGACGTTCAGAACGGGATCAAAAATAGCAGAGTATTTTGCAATCATGACTAAACCTTTGATAAAAAATGGTTTAGTAACTGTTGAGTACAGTTGGTAGGCAGATTTTCTTGTAGCATAGTTTCCTTCTACCGAGAGATGTTCTAATGCATTGAAGATTTCATGGATGCTTTCTGAAAATATTCTTATTCTGTCACTAAGTTTCTCTCATAACTTTATAACCATTTAATTTTTTCTTTTATGCTGCTTCTAGGGAGGGGGCAGCTGAAGCCCCCCGCCCCTCGCTGGGTACGCCCATGGAACTAACTAAATAAAATAAAGAAAAATCTAATTTAAAATGTCAAAATGGCGGTCATTTTAAGCAGTTGTTTTTATCTCATTTCTTATTCAATTTAACACACTAAAAACTTAGATTTAAAAAATTGTAGATTCTGCATGTAGGCCTAATAGTATCAACCCCTGCTTCTCTACGATGAGAATAGAAAATTTATTGTCAAATATGTAATTTCAAACCCTGACCTCCAAAGTCTCTGGAAGAAGCCAAGCAATTCAAATACGAAACAAGCATTTTGTTTTAAAAATTTGACGTATCCAAGTATGAATTAAATTATATCATATACACAAATCATACCAAATGATTAAACTATATTAATTATATTAGTATAGTTACGAGATCTCGCAGAGCCAAGTGACCAATATGAACATGTACAGCTTCGAGGCTGTACTCAAGGGCCGAGACAATGACACAAGTGAAACCTGCTTAATGTATATACATCTATGAAGCCCGCTAGGGCCTACTAGCTGATGTCAAAAAAAATGATATACACAATCACGAAGTTCATAAAACCTGTGTAACAAATATTTTTAAAAAGAACACCCTATACTACAAATACTGGGTATAAGACCCGTTGATCTACCAATACAATTAAACATTTTCTACAAGATCAAGAGCATTAGACTTTTGAACGATACATTTAGAGGATAAGTTTGTATTGCATTTTATGGGGCTGAATAAATACCATCAATTTGTTTCAACATTCTTCAAATAAAAAATATATTTGAATATCATATCAGTATGTAATATTATCCTCCCTATATTGAGACCACATACTCCATTTTAGAATTTATCAGTATAAAGTATAATTATAATTTCCTTGTCTGTTTCAGAATGAAAGCTTGGTGGTGGTTGTTGGCAATCCTGCAGTTTGTACTTAGCGCAGAATCTACAATCTCGGATGTATCTGATTTTAATGAACAAGACGATGCAATTCTCGAAAACAAGAAACACCTCCAAAATGCATTTAATCCAAAGGAATTATTTACGCTCAAAAAGAAACATCTACAAAAAGAAATAGACAAAAAAGTACCCAAATTCTATTCATGGGGAGGGAAAAGGTTCACTGTGTTTGGAGACAGAAAAATGATATATGGTGGGGAGAAAAAATCACCAGCATTTTCAAGTTGGGGTGGTAAACGTAACTCACCTCAAGATGATACAAACTCGCAAACATATAACTATGAAACATATGACAATGAAAACAGCTCTGATGGACAAGATCCAGAATATGATGATGTCTCTTATGGAAATATCAATATGGATAATTACAATGAATATTTTGATGGAAATGGTTTTGACACACTAAAATTTTGCTTAGAATTTCCAAACTTATTAGATAAACCAAACATTAACTTTAACTATAAAAAAAGATGCATACAAAAAAATAAAACAATATATCCAATATTGTCTAAAAAAATGAAAAATACAAATCTTCATGGAAAATATGTGTGGGAAGATAAAGAACCTCACGAATTAACAGATCATATTAACAACGATAATACAATACCAGAATTTGATACCCATGAAGAAATGGTTTTACATTTAGCTTCAATTAAAAGAAATTCAAACCAGTATAATAGTAAAGATCCAATAAAAAAATTAAATTACAGACAAAATCAAGATTTTTCTTGGCATGGAAAAAGGATACCAGCATTCTCCAGTTGGGGTGGGAAAAGATCACAGGATAGTGTTAGATATGCAACTAAAAAGGTTCCAGCATTCTCAAGCTGGGGTGGGAAAAGATCTTCATTTTCTAACCAAAGTAACAAATATCCATTTTTTCCTAGCATGAGACATTGGAATGAAGAAGAAAAAGTAATATATCCGCCTTTCTTAAATAATGATAAAAGCAATAAAAACGAAGAAGACCAGAATTATGAAACTGATCAAAGTGCTAAATCAGAACATTATGAAACAAATATCACACCTAATAATAATATTCTAGGCACTGAAAATGCTGAAATAGAACCTTCACCTAGTGAGATTAGAAAAAGGGCAGCATTTTCTAGTTGGGGAGGTAAAAGACCAGCTTTTTCTAGTTGGGGAGGTAAAAGAGATGCAGCATTTTCTAGTTGGGGAGGTAAAAGACCAGCTTTTTCTAGTTGGGGAGGTAAAAGAGATGCAGCATTTTCTAGTCGGGGAGGTAAAAGAGATGCAGCATTTTCTAGTTGGGGAGGTAAAAGAGATGCAGCATTTTCTAGTTGGGGAGGTAAAAGAGATGCAGCCTTTTCTAGTTGGGGAGGTAAAAGAGATGCAGCCTTTTCTAGTTGGGGAGGTAAAAGAGATGCAGCCTTTTCTAGTTGGGGAGGTAAAAGAGATGCAGCATTTTCTAGTTGGGGAGGTAAAAGAGATGCAGCATTTTCTAGTTGGGGAGGTAAAAGAGATGCAGCCTTTTCTAGTTGGGGAGGTAAAAGAGATTTAGGAGCATGTTCATGGTGTAATTTGGATAATCTAAATGCATCTCAAGAAGAACAATTGGATTATAACTTACAGAATAATGAAAATGAAAATGAAAATAGCGAAATTAAATATAGGGAAGAACTAGAAAAAAATATAAACAAACTAACTACCAGCACAAAAATACCTTTGTTGGGTTATCAAATATTAAATAGTAGAACAACCTCATCAATAGTACCTTGGAATGATATCAGAAGAACATTACTATCTGACTGGAATGATAAAATAATTGAAGGGAGAAAAGTCACAAATAAGAACTATAATGAATATGAACCAAGAAATCAATACAAATTTATTTATGAAAATGAAATAGAACAAAATGTGCATCCTCAAGAAGTAAACATTTTTTCTAAAAGAGCACAAGCGTTTCATGGTTGGGGTGGTAAGAGAATGCTTGCATTTCCAAATGGGAATAACAAGCAGCCTGAAATGTTTCAAAACAATAGTGATATGCCATTAATGCCAATATATGATACAGATAATATCTCTAGAAATAGCTATAACTATATGCATGAAGATAATAAATTGGAGAATGTTAATGAAAAAGGAACCAACCAAATATCTTCAGTTGTTTCTAAAAGGTCACCAGCATTTAACAGTTGGGGTGGCAAAAGAACGACACCATTGTCAAGATCGGATGACAAAAGGGGATTAGCATTTTCAAGTTGGGGCGGAAAAAGGAATGACATGTTTCAAGACAGTGGTGGAAAACAAACAGAAATAACTCAAGATGAAAGCATTATACCCATTATGTTTAATAACGAGGATCCTGAAGCTTGGGCACTTGAAGAACAAACTGAAAAATATGATCAACAACCACCTGTGATTTCTAAAAGAGCACAAGCTTTTAATAGTTGGGGTGGTAAAAGATCAGCTGCTTTCAACAGTTTGAGTGGTAAAAGAATGGCGACGTTCGACAGTTGGAGTGCTAAACGAGCACCTGTTTTCAACAGCTGGGGTGGTAAAAGAGTACCAGCATTCAACAGTTGGGGTGGTAAAAGAACACCTGCTTTCAACAGCTGGGGTGGTAAAAGAGTACCAGCATTCAACAGTTGGGGTGGTAAAAGAGCACCTGCTTTCAACAGTTGGGGTAGTAAGAGAGTTCCAGCATTCAACAGTTGGGGTGGTAAAAGATCATCAGCTTTTAACAGTTGGGAAAGTAAAAGAGCACCAGCATTCAACAGCTGGGGTGGTAAAAGGGCAGTAGCATTTAACAGTTGGGGTGGTAAAAGAGCAGTAGCATTTAACAGTTGGGGCGGTAAAAGAGCACATGCTTTCAACAGCTGGGGTGGTAAAAGGGCACCCGCATTTAACAGTTGGGGTGGTAAAAGAACACTAGCATTTAACAGCTTAAATGATAAATGGGAATTTCACCCTAGTAATAATGATAAGCTGGGAGAAATATTAACTAATGAAGAAGTAAAACCTCCAAATAATAAATCAAATCCCTCAGATGATCCAACTCGGAGTTGGGGAAGTTTTAGTGAAAGGGAAAATGACCACCCACAAGAACTATCTAGATTGATTTCTGAAAAAACACAGATCTTTAACAGTTTGGTTGAGAAAAGGTCTCAAATATTTCCGGGTAATAATAGTTATGACAAAACAAATAATAGTGAAAGAATTAATCAGACAAATGACGATTATAGAAAATACAAACAATCCATGGCCCACAATATTTTTAAAAACATAATTCCTCCCATTTCTAAAATTTTAAAACTCTATTTAGAGAATGAAGGTGGTGAAATAGAGAAAGGATACTCAAACTGGAGAGGTCAAACATCTAAAATGCTTCTAAGAGGTGGTAAAGAAACAATAAATGAAGATAACATTAATCCACAACTTAATTTCAATTCTCATGAAATCGAAACGACTCGCCAAACTTTAAGAAAAAGGGAAAGTGATAACTTCTACCATCAATATAAAACATTCTATAAAAAAACTCCAACTTCTAATAGTTGGGGAGGTAAAAGAGTTCCAGCATTTTCAAGTTGGGGAGGTAAAAGATCTCCAGGATTTTTTAGTTGGGGTGGCAAAAGGTCAAAAACTCTAAGTGATACAGAGTCTGAAATGTATGATGAAAATGAATTTGACAATGATGAAATTACAAACAAAAGGACAATAACAGAAGATCAACAACAAAATTCACTTAATTTATTTGATCAGATAGTAAACTTGATGAACTCATTAAACAGAGATAAATATACAGAATTACCACATTGGGGAGGAGGTAATAGATCTGGAATTATACCCTTTCGATACAATAATCATCGAGAAACATTGACCAAAGACTTGATTAAGATGAGAGAAGATGAATATAAGGATAAAGAAAACACAATACGAATGACCAGAACTAATGATTTGAATCAAGGTAAAAGAGTTCCTGCATTCTATAGTTGGGGTGGGAAACGAAATACAAACTATTACTCAAAAAATTATTTAAAAAATCTACATGAAGGATATGAACCTGAGACATCAACCAATGATATAAACAGGATTTTAGACAGTGATGCTCCTTATTTATATGATAGTACTGACCATCTTCAAAAAAGAGAAAAACGATCAACACAAGATGTTGCTATTTGGAATGAAATAATAGATGCAGGACCTCCTTGTAACTATAACAAACACACAAGAATATTACTTAATAATGGAAGAAAAATATGTTCAAAAATAACTACTGATGGTACAACAGATCATGGTAAAAATCTGAAACTTAATAACTTTGCAAGAGAAACAAATAATTTTATCAACATTAACAAATTAAAAAATGATATAGAAGAGTTTGTAAACAAGCCTAGAAATGGTAAACCGTATGAATCAAATAATTTACAATATAAGGAAAATATCCTAGTGAACAATGGTAAACAATCTCAACTCATGCCTAATATAAACTGGTTAAGAGGAAAAGATACAAGTTCAGAAAATTTAAATAAAGAAAAAGATGTATTTCCAATGGATGTTTATACTAATATTCCAGATCAAGTACAAACATTTAAACGAAATGATAACAAATTAACATTGTGGGATTTAAACAATGCAAATCAAAAATTGTCAATGGGGAAACAAAATGAAAATATTAAAAATCTGTTAAATGACAATTTTATTCTGAATACCAACTTCCAAGATCGATTTAAATCAAAATTACCTGCTTTTAAGAATGATAAAACAGAACCTCCAATTGATTATATTGCACTTAATAAAAGAAATCCTTATATTTCTCCAGGCAATCAAATACCTACTTTTTATATAAAAGGAGGCAAAAAGAGACCAATATTTTGGAGCTGGGCTGGAAAAAGAAATATTGATAAGAATGAAATAAACACACAAAATTTAACTAAGAATGATAAAGACAACAATGGACATATATGGAAACGAGATGTAAAGGACACTAAATGTTCAGTAAAGGGAGAACACAATCACGATTGTAAAATATTTGATTATTTAATTACACCCAGGACTGAGAGAAACGAAATAAAAGAAGTGGGAATAATTGAAAGTAAGATAAAGCAAAAGAAGATCAATAATTGTGACAACGTACTTTACAAAATGATTAACGGAATGATTTCTTCAAGTGCAATGGAAAGGTCTCAGAGAGATCCTACCAGTGGTGTCTACCAAAGAATGTTATTTAAAGGGAACGGTGTTAAAGAAGTACGTTGGCCAGTGATGAGACCTAATCGACGTGGCGCTGAATTTTATTCCTGGGGTGGAAAACGCAGTTCATTATAACAATACTCAGTTATTTGAAATGTAGATATTCTACTATGAAATATAGAAGAAACCAATAATTTAAAAAACTAATGTTTATTTTAGGTTTACAGGATTAGGCCAAATAATGATGCAAAAAGTGATAAATAAGATAAATTTCAATTTATTATTTATTATAAAAGTAGTCTAATCTTCATCCTAAATCTGAACTACAGAAAAATTAATATGACTGTACGATAACATAGATTTTGGTATATACTAACAGATTCGAATACTATTTAGAATATATATTTCAATATGTAAAAATTATAGTTCAGTCTCAATTGTAAGTAATTAACTTTTAATATGTAAGTAATTGTCATATAAGTTAACAGACAGCAGCAATCTAAAAATAAAAATAAAATACTTATCATATAAAAACATAACAATTGTTAAAAAATGTTTTTTTCTAATATTTAAATACAGTATATTTTTCTCTGTCTTTTTTTTAATTTAGCAAAATATAGCTTGCATTTTATTTACTCAGTATACAAAGTGTAATATAAGGTGTTTGTGAGAAAATAGAGATATCATTATCAATTTTACAAGATTGTATTTATAACATCAATTTGTAGTTTATAAAATATATATATACACAGGGCCGGATTTCCCAATAGGCCCGGGCAAGCTCCCAGGGGGCGCACAGCCGAGAATTTTTTTTTTTTTTTTTAATATCAAGAAATAAAAATAAATAGCCATACCTTTAACATATTTTTTGAATTGATTACAAAAAATTCATTCTGATTTTGAAGTTCATTGGAACAAATAATTGTTGGTAAAGTTAAACTATTTTTCAACATTACGCATCAACTTCGTTACAACATTGATCTCAAACACGGAAGAACTGGCTGTAGGGATGTCGTCGAGCGGTACACGTCGTATTGCCACTGCCACTATGCTGGCTCGGCGCTACTAATTAACATATAGGCCTGATATAATTTTTAATAAAGATTTTTGGGGAAGTAACTTTAACCAGACTAGGGGGCGGAAAAAATTATTGGACCTAGGGGCTCCAAAATGCTAAATCCGGCCCTGTATATACAGTATATATATATATATATATATATATATATATATATATATATATATATATATATATGTTCACCTAACAGTTACAAAATCATCACAAACTAAACACTTTTTCTTATTTTTCTGAAATTTAACTTTAAAAATTTTACATGGCCGCCATTTTGAACATTAAATTAATGGTATAAAACGTTCTGCAACAGTTGGTATCGATTCGTTCTGCAGTTATATCTTGTTATTTAAAAAATACAAAATGGCGGACAGACTGATGTTTTAAGACATATGTTTATACAGTGGAACCTCGTTAATTCAAACCTCATTAAGTTGAATACCTTGATGGATTGAATTTTTTACATTCCGCTTGAACTTGGCTATATTCTTCCATGTTATCTTATCTCTATAAATTGAAGGGTTGATAATTCGATATATTCCGTCAGCTGGACCTATGGCCAAACTGTTATTATAATATATTATATAGTTTATAATTTATAGTTATTGTCTATAAATCGAAATTATCTTGATACATCGAATAGGAAACCGAAGAGCTCAGTTATTCAAAGAAATTCATGTTACATTTAATCCATACCATGCATCCCGCTATGTATTGTCTAGTCCAGTCATCCAATCTCCGAGTTTGGAGATTCAATTAAAACTGCACATTTCTTTTCAGTGACTGTCATTAATCCTTCTTGCATGTTTTAGTTACTCTTTCTTTATCGAATAAGGCAATTTACACTATAAATAAACGAAACGGATGAAATATAATATGAATGTTATTAATTAATACAATTCTGTTAATATAGTACAATGCAATTATCTTAAGTTAAAAACATGTACTTATCACTTATTTGGGTTAGATGGATAAAATAGGACATGAATTGAAATGGGCTGTGATGGTCAGTTTGAGGTGTCTGACTATTTTGGTGGTGGTCAGGGTCTTGTTGTTGATGATATGGTACCTTGAAGTGATCGTCTATTTATAATCCTGAATTAAGGTATCATTATAAAAAGGATGGCAAAATGTGTGTACAAAACACTATCGTACCAAGACAAACTGACCATTACAGAAGCTGTTAACGCTTGTTATAAAAAGAAATGTGACATTGCGAAGCAGTTCGGCATACCACCCAACACTCTTTCGACAATTTTAAACATCTATAAATCGAAGGCTTTTAAAACTACCCATTGATAAGCCATTGCTATTTTGAAATACTCAATAATTCAAACTTTTATCGTTCCCCCTGAGATTCAAAGTAGCGAGGTTCCACTGCACTAACTGTTTTGTTTCTTTTGATGTTCCCTATTACCTCCTGCAGTTTGCCAAAACATTTTATGAACAACCTGTATTTAACTTATATTTTCTCTAATACCTTGAGTTATTTTAATTTTTTTTTATTTCATCTTCTGCCAGTGAATATATCATAGAATCTTTTAAATGGCAAGCAATACCAATAATTAATGTTTTAATTTTACCAATACCAATAGATTGCAATAAACTTACCAATTGTGTTATAAAAAAATAAAAAATTATTAAGAATTTTTAATTTTCTAAAACTAATAACTAATTTTAGTAGGAGATAATTTACCAATATAAATAGAATCAATTAAGTTATGTAACTTAATATATTTTACCATTGAGTATATAATATATTTATTTAGGTACCGGTATGCAATCTAAATTAAAGTTGAACAAGTAGATCACATTATAATGAAATATTTTGAATAGTAACATGTAAACTAGAATGACTAGATGACTAGAATACAATATTTTAAAATTATTACAAAACCTACTTGTTTTGATTTTTTAATTTATCTTGCAGTAATTTACTTATTTAGACTAGCCCTAATGTTGGGCTCATATATATTTCAACAAGAATAGAGCTTTATCAAAAGTTGCGAGCCTCCTATATTGTATCCAAAACATTTTTTTCTAATTGAATTAAATGCATATGTTGCAAGTTAGAAACCTGTTCAACAATTTGACCAAATTAGAAACACAACTAAAAATGAAAAAAATGTTGTGTGTTACAGTAATGTCAATTTTTGGAAAAATCTCTATTAAAATTATTTTTTAATTTTATATTTTACAAGACCTATTTTATTTGAAATATTTAGATGAATTAACAAAGCTTGGTTACTAAACATATAAAATAGCCAATGGGCTGATATAAGGCACAAATTACATTTGGAGTTTTGTTGGTCTACTTGTTTATTGGCTTCACCTTGGAATTAATATATATGCTGATTAACAAACTGCACAAATGAGTTATTATGAACTCATGTGAAACTAGTGATAAAAATTGACACTAAAAAACTGTTTCAAATTACCAAAATAAAATAATTTAGTATATGCTGTCACTCCTAGCTCTGTATTAACTTCTGATGTATTTCAAATTAATTCCATTTTCAAAAGTTGTTTTTAAGTAGTGCTTCGTTCCATAAAACAGTCACATATAATGTTTAAAAATCAAACGTTATTGAATACAGCCTAACTGAGACAACTAATTAAAAAAACTAACCAATGACATGCCAGAAGGGCTATCACCACACAGTCCAATTGAACTAAGGAGTCCCACACAGATTGGTTCTTAGCTCTGATTTGTTTAAATTGTATATAAATTATCTTTGTTCATCTGTTTGTGTTGACAATCTTGTCCGGTACCTATGCAGATGACACAACTATTAGTATACAAGCAAAAAAAAACTCAATTATAAAAACCAAAATCCGATGTCGAACTAAATACTATTTTAAAGTATTTTATGGATTTAATTTTTCAATATTTTAACACTTAAATTTGGTAGAACAAATTATATACTGCAAGTAATAAAAATGGAGAAATAAGACACACTATAATCTTGGATAACGATACAGAAGAAGAGATGGATTCTGTTAAATTTCTTAGTTTAGTCATTACTAACAGACTAGCTTGGAAGTATTATGTTGATTACATTTGTAAAAAAATATGTTCGGTGATTTTCATTTCAAGAAATCTCACGAGTTATTGTAGCCTTTCCACACTTTTGACAGCTTCCTATGGGCTTGTTCATCCACAACTAAATTATGATATCATTTTATGGGGGTGATTCATCAATTCAGCAAGTGAAGAGTCTTTCTATATTCCAGAAAAAGGCAATACAACTTATTGCTGTAACTCAAAACATTGGAGAATTGAGTTTCGAGACTTAGACATGTATATCTTTGAAATAATTTTGCATCTAAAATTCAATTGTGATGCTATCTAAATAAAGAGGTAAATAATTATAGTGCCAGATTCAGAAATTTGTTGCGATTAGACCAACATAGGCTGAGCATTTACAGGAAAATACCATCTCAAGCTGGTGTAGCTCTATATAATAAACTTCTCAAACACTTACAAAATATTCAAAATTTTAATACATAGCCTATAAGAATACCCTTTAGACAGCTTTTGTTTGCTCTGTGGGAGATTTCCTACGCCATAGTGAGTTATAGGAACTTCATTTAGCTGGAAACATTTTGCTGTTTTTATTGTGATATAACTTGACTGGTAATATTCAAATATAAGGCCTAATGCATTTATTTATTTATAGTAGGCCTATGATTATTTATTTGATTTACTTGTTATACTCTCTTTATGTTATTGTAAATTTATTCATTATTTCAATTCTTAATAATGACATAATTTTATTATTGTGAACCATTTTTAAAATTATAACTCTCTTAGTTTTGATTGTAGACAATTTTTGTTATTAATAATATATAATAATATAATACTGAACAATTATGAATTCTACAGAAGATTCCTGAAAAATTATGTTTTGTCATTTGCAAATCTATTACAATTTTAAAATTTGGAAAACCAATTGTTTAGGTTTACAAACTTGATCAATCCTACAAACAAATTTGGATAGAGCTTTCACTATAAATATATGTATCTATAAAATTAAAACAACAATTTTTTTTTAGTATCAACCACAATGTTTTAATAGAAACTTGCCGACCATAGAAACCATGGTCGGCAAGTTTCTATTAAAACATTGTGGTTGATACTAAAAAAAAATTGTTGTTTTAATTTTATTTAAAATGGAATACCACCAAGTACCTACGGTCTCTAGCATAAATAGTATGTATCTATGTTTGAGCTAACATGGTGCCTACTTAATCTGGGTAAGATGTACTCGTAATAAGTTAACCTGGATTGATCACATAAACAATATTAATGGTAAAATAAGTCCTTGCATATTTCCACCGAATTATTCAAAATTGTATTGTAATGTTTGAATTCTTGAACAGCTTATTATGGAATGGTGTATAGGCTACTCATCTGAACTATGAAATTCTTCTTTGGAGAAACTCATCAGTTCAGAATATAAACGAGTGATTGTTCTGCAAAAGAAAAGTATTAGGCTTATAGCAGGACTAAAACCAGTACGGGCTTGATAAATCTGAGGAAACCAAGCGGAATCTACACCTTCGTTCATGTAGTCTTGGTTTGTATCCCTATCTTTTATCTTTCTTATCTGGTCCCTCTCTTAAACAACTCTTGTTCTTTTCCAACCCTGATGCTATTCGAGGGTTATGGATCATTCAAATAAGATGATGATAACCACGAGATTTTTGCCATCAAACAAGAAAAAAAATAAATAAAACCAATTCAAACTTGAAAAAAATTTTTTTAGGGAGCTTGAAGTTATGTATATTACTTGTGTTGCTCTATTTCAAATTTAAATGTGATCATCCCCAGAATTAGGACATTCAAAATTATAACACCTGACAAAGCTTGTAACTACTGTGTTCGACAGCAGAAGTTAGATTTGTACAGTAATCTTCCTTATATAGACTTCTTTATCTGGCAACAGCAAGATGGAGGGAAATTTCCCAAATTGAGGAGAAAATCGACCTCAAATTTTTATTAGAGGGGAAAGGGGAAAAAGGCTGTAAAAGTATTCAACACAAGAAATTTTTATCTTCAAAGCCTCAAATAATTTTCTCTGCTCTATTCACATTATCCATGAATTATTTTTTAATTTCATATCTATTAATTTACGGATTATCTATTTATTGAAAATTTTTGATTCTCATTATACAGAGCTCTAACTATCTACTATACATTAATGAAACTATCTCTAACATACATGTGGAAAAGTAACACATCTAGAAGGCAGTGAAGTTAATCGGCAGTTGGTATTGGTAGCATCTGTTTGTTTTTTTATGTTAGTTTGGCATAGGATGGTTTCATGCAGTGGCGGCTTACTCATAAGGACTCTCGGACGCCGCCCCCCCCCAATGATAATATTATTTTAATAATGTAAATACCTATATGTATTTAATTCCTTTGAGATAAATTAATTATGAATTGCCGCTATGGATTTCACCATCATTTGTAGCGGAAGTTTTACAATATAAAATATTTGACGAATGTATTCTGGAGTTCGGACGGTGGCCAGAGCGTCCCAGTTTCATTGCATTTAGTCATATGGGGCAAGCAGCAGACAGAGCTGAGGGTGCCGTGACGTCATTTACACAGCGTGTAATGGGCTTCTAGGGCAGAGTCCGAAGCTGCGCGCACAGACATCAGTCAGTGAAGCCACCATAAATTAGATGCTCAGCATTAATAAAAACCTTGTATTCGATAGGCTAAATAAGTTGGCGCAACTATTTTAAATAGTATCTCGCCACTCACACGAGTTGTTTGTTTATGTTTTTAAGTTTAACCCTTTGTGATTGTGAATGTTAAGTGAATGATAACATGCCTTCCCTTACATGTATAAAATAAAACAGAGCCCTCCCATTGCCCTTAACCATCGGCCGCTACTGGTTTCATGTTTCTAATTAAAGTATACAGTACTTTGTGTGAATTGTTTTGTGGCAAGAAACTTAAAAACAAAAAGAGGAATAGATTTGGAATACAAACTTTAAATTTAATGTCAGTAGTATGTTCCTTCATTCCAGTCAAAAAACATTAATTATACCAGTGTTAAAGTAAAATAAGACCATATTAAGTTGTGCAATTCTGCAAAGCATTTGTATTGATACACTTTTATTCTGAAGTTAAAGAAAAGTTTATTAAATTATTTACTTTTTGTTTGAATTAGAACCATCTAACATAACTAATAGATTCTTCATAGCCTCTATTTTCTCATTTATTAAATGAATTTTTAATTTTGTATTGTGTAAATTTGCAAAATAGTATTAATGGAATAAAAAAAAAAAAAACTTATTTTAAATACAGGGAAATATTAGTTCGGTGTGAGGGAAGAAAGGCAAATTTGATGCCTGAAGGAGAGACATTTTACTAAATCTATCAGTCAAAACTGACAGTGTTAGACAACTTCAATTGTCTAGACCCTTCTAAATCTATGAAATAGTCTTGCAACATGATTTTCTTGTAGTTCTGATCCTTACTAACTGATTATACTTTAGGTTAAAACTATTATTTCTTAATATATTATAGTTTTATTATAATTATTAACTTTATTGTACCATACATAAGTTTTTGAAATGTTTTAGTTATGTTTTGATTTGTGTAATATTGTTTGCTATGTGATTTTTTTTTGCATATTTATAGTTTCTAAACATTTTAATTTTTAGATATAAGATTTTATTTTCATATATTTTGTAATGTATTTAACTAGTTCTAAACCAAGAATATGGTTTTTGAATAATAAAATAAGATGCAATGTTAGGTCATAGTTTTGGGTGATGGAAGTTTCATTGAGAAACATAGTAATAGGTATACATTTTTTATCAGAACAAAATATATATTTCATACTACTTTTAAAAACTGTAGGGATGAAATGGTGTCTATGAGAAAAATGGTAGGCATACCTATTTACAGTATTAGGTATTACTGACAGCTTATTGAAATAATGTCAACTTACCTTATCTAGTTTGTAGCTATTTGGTCATTTTCTGTAAACTATTAAAATATACATGTCAGTTGTTTATTGTTTAATAGAGAATATATTCATGAAATATTTTACCAAAAAAATAATAAAAAATGCACTGTTAATAAAACATCTCAATTATTATCAGGAAATAATAAACCTCTATATTGTATTATCACAATGTTTGTTGTTTATTATCCTTTTCTTCTAAATATGACACGATTCCTAAATTGTTTTAATAGGCTAAATTTTCTTTAAAATGCTTTTAGATCATTAAATTCTCTTTATACTCTATGTATGTATGAGATGGGAAAAAATGAAATTGTATGTGGTAAAAAAAAATAATACCCTATAAAGTACACCTTATTGAACAAATTCAAACAGTACATTGTTTGGAATTTCCCCCTGTATTTATTTTTCCTTATGTTTTACGCCTTGTAACTAAATAGTGCAAAACATTGCAAAAACTATCTCAACACCAATTCATAATTGAAATACTAACCACACAAAAGTGTTTGTTGCAAAAATTTCAGTTCGGTAGTTATCAGTAAAAAGTTAAAATGAATCATGGATGGCGGCGTCATTCAAAAAAATTAAAGGCTATATTTTAAAAGGTCTAAACTTGCTTCACTTGTACCAAAAATTTGTCCTCATCTAAAATCATATTTGAGTAAAATTAATCTTTTAATGACGTTTGTCAGCATTCGTTTTCATATGGCTATTGATGAAACTACTACAAATCCATCAGGACCTAGCTGATGTCAAGAAAGTAGAGATATACACACTTATGAGGTTCATAAAACATGTATAACAACTGTTTTAAACAAACATATCCTATTCTACAAGACTCCTTGATTTCTCTTCCTACAAAGCCCAAGAGACCAACTTTTGAGCATTAAATTTATAAGATCTGCTTTACTAGATTGTATGATGAGGCTGGGTAAGTAGCCTTGTTTTTAAATTTGAAATCTAAAAAAACAATTTCCTTAACAATGAATGTGTCCAATAATTCACATAACCCAAATATAAAATTTGCAACATTTTCAAATAAGAAATCGTAACAGAGTTTCTGTATTTGAAATTTGCTAAATATACAGACTGGGCCAAAATACAGTAGGCCTTATGCTATATAGTATATTTTATGATAGGAAAGAGGTACAGTACCAGTAATAAATAATGATATTAAAATATTAAATAGTGTTTTGATTTATTATTATTTACAACATTTAAACTGATTTGATGTAGGATTTTATTGACAGGTAATTACCTGCATTGACAAGTAATAGCCTAATTATGCATTGAAGCCTGCCTTAAAATTTAATTAAGAAAATTGTTGAAATCGTTTACTACCTACCTTATTTTGAAAAATAAGAGAACATATTATTTGTCGCAAGACACTTTTGAAGTACCAAAATACATAGGTTTAGTAAAAAAAACATAAAATATAAAAGTACAAAACAGCTCAGATTATAAATGCATACATTAATATTTACATTAGTCAAGTTAGTGAATGAATGATCGCTTGTTTTATTAGGTCTGGCTAGGTGACTAGCCTAGATATATAAATATATATATATATATATATATATATATATATATATATATATATAATATTATATTGCATGTAAACTATAGCTTTATATATATATATATAGTCACCTAGTCAGGCCTAATAAAACAATTATATGTTTTAATTTTAATACTAACTTGAATAACGTAGTCATAACCACAGATGGATTTTCAATCACAATAAAATAACCAAACCTGGATTTCGTACTTTTTTATTTATTATTTTCTAGTCAAATAATTTATTGAGCTACTTCAAAAGTGTATGGCGACACCTAATATGGTCTCTCTTTTTTTTCAAAATAAGCTATGTAGTAACAAATTTCAACAATTCTCTTAATGAAATTTTAAGGCAAGCTTCAATGTATTGACAGTACTTAGTTGTCTAATACTATTTAATCTCTTAATAACTAAAAATGTCCTCCAACAATGTTACAATATGAATCCAAACTATTCCAAATACTTCGGTTTAGGACAAATTGTGATATGAATTAATGTCCATAAATATCTGTGTCATGAATTGTTTTAATACATCCACTCTCAGAAATCCATTTTCCAGTACCCCCCAAAAAAAATAAATCCATTGTTGTAAGGCCATGTGAACAGAGAGCCTGTCAATGCTGTGGAAAATCCTAGTCAAGGTAATTCCTTACTACCAATGCATAATAAGTAGGTACCTCATCTTGTTTGAACTATAGTTCTAATTCAGAGTTGTAAAATGTTTTTATTACAACACTGCACAACATGTTTAGGTAATTGTTACATCCAGATTTTGGTACCTTAGCCACCAAACCTGTTTCATCAAACTGTCTCTATTACAATAAATTGTCAGGCTTGTTGGTAAGGAAATATCAAAAGCCTTTCGAATAGCCTACTGCTTCAAAATCTTTATGCCTACTTTCGGCCCACTCTGTATATTCAAGAGTATAATTGTGTAGGCATAAGACACATGTACACAAGTCTCAGGAAAAATCCAGTGTATTGATCATGGGATTGGTTAATTAATTTAGTACAAACTTTACTTTGAAAAGGAAAAATAGTATTTTAGATCTCATTTCACTCTTGTGAAGTGGCTGCCCTATATCAAACAGAAGAAACGTATACAAGTAACTGCATCATCAGAAATATTTACCCGAAAAACATAATCATATAATATATAAGTGAAAGAAATGAGACACTATTTAGAAGATAAATTATCTGCAGGTCCCCTTAAAAGTTTATGTACAAACTGAAAATGTTACTGTAAAGATACATTTATAAAACTTTTAACAAAACAAATAGATAATGTTAGAAGTACCGTAGCTGAAAAGTCGTTTTAATAGTAGACTTAAATGCTAAAGGAGAAACAATCACAAAGTAGTAGGAATGCATGGTAAATATAAAGAAATGGAAAGCAATTAAATGAATTATGCATGACATGTGGTTTCAATATATTTGCCATTTCTTTCAAACTATAATACAATGCTTCATATCATAGAATATTATGCTATAGGCTACTAAAGATTAGTACACTCTAGTTAAAACTACTAATTTAATGAAGTATAAACCAACTCACTTGCCTAATAAGGACATAATTAATTTATAATAGCTAGGTACATAAAGAGTTTCTATAACATTATCAATACTTTAAAACCGATAATTTTACAAATACTGTATTATTAGGTTCACGTAAAAACTAGTCCTGTGAGAGTAACCAGTTAGGTACCTACCATACTTATGTGTGGTAAACTTGACAAATGTTGTTATAAACCATAGCCTATAGTACAACTGAAAAAATATGAACCTGTAAGAATTTACATGCCTTCAGTAGGAGTTCAAAGATTTCTCCATCCGACAATTTCTAATCCATAAAGTGAATTACATAGTACTGCGTTCTATAGTCATTCCTGTAATGAATCTTATTTCACATACACAGGGGAAGTTAAATATTCGTCTGCTATTGCTTGATTTAAGATCCCTACATTTTTTATCATTTTTTTCCAGTAATTGTTTAAATAAAAGTAACTTGTAATTTTCAGGGTTTTTCTTATCATCTAGCTTACTACATACTTTACTTTTTAAGAATAAATATTGTCACTTTTTTTCACTGAAAAATTACAATTGAAGGGTTTAAAGGTTAGGTATACATAATGACTAATGTTCACATCCACGTGTCATGTTACTCGAAATTTCAATGTTTATATCTGAGATCACAGATCATGTGATATGCTGTCAATCTTTCATATTAATGACATTAACTTCAATAAATGTATGAAAGATTAGGCCAGATGTTTATATATTATATAGCCACGAGTTTAAAGGTTATACATAATGGCTAATGTTCACATTCACGCCTCATACGTTACTCGATACTCAAATGCTTATATCTGAGATCTCAGATCATGTGATATGCTATCAATCTTTCATATTCATGATATTAAGAACAATATACGTAAGAAACGTATGGCCAGGTGGTTATATATAGCTACCTGACCAAACCTTACACGGTGCATAATAATATCACCTTACGTATTATAGTAAGCAAATTATTAGCCTGCTGGTTTTATATAAATATATATAAAGCCACATGGCCAAACCTCTCGTGGCATATAAATAGTGATCTATCATAATCATTGTGTAATGCCCATGTGTCAAACCATATTCTCATTGATATCATGTCTTCGTATTATGTGTAACCTATAAAAATGTCGATTGTAAATTGTAATTGTTCAGTGAAAAAGAGTGACCTCCGCAATGAAGACATTTTTATTCGAAGAAAGCTATGTAGTAGACAAAAAAAAACCCGAAAATTACAAGTTACCTTTATGTAAACAATTACCAATTTTCCTTTTTAGTAAATCTCATTTATAGTTTAAAAAAGATATTAGCCTAATAAAATTAGAAAAAAAAAACCTACCCTGACCTAGACGATAAATAACTCAGGAGTAGGTTATAAACTTATGAAAACAATTATCCAAGAAAAGACAATATCAGGAGCTAAAATCGAATGAGTCATACATATGACCACTACTTATCCAAATATCTTAATGAAAACCTTGCACGTAAAAGAACAAGAGTCAAGAACTCAGGAACTTACACTGCTGAGATACATAAAAGATAATGTCGGACCTAAGGCCTATTTCAGACTCTGCATAATATAAAAACACAGTTAAATATTAGAACTATATTTCTACAAAATTATGACTAGGAATTATAAAAATATTGTACTGCCATACCTTAATAATGCCGTGTTTTAATAAAATATTAAATATGACAAATTATTGAAATTCAGTTATAACTATTTCAATTTCACATATCACTTGAACTTCAACTAAACTACATGTAAACATCCCCACTCATTATTATCACAGATTGAACATGAATATCAAACTTCAACAATCGTACTAACTATTATAGTAAGCCCCTCAGAGTATCGTAACTAGAAAGAATAAAATTTAGAGTTTAATGTCTATAGAACACCAACCACTGTTAATATTACCATACATAATTCTTCTAATCATCCCATAAACCATAAATTTTTAGCGTATATAGCAATGTTTACCCTTGATTTAAAACTTCCCTTAAACAAACAAATTCTAATTATATAAAGCATATTTATGTAGTTTCAAAAAGATAACAAGCAGACATGATTGATAACCTTCATGTACAGTTATAGGTTAAAAATTCAACAATGTTAGTGTAATAACACACAATTAACTTAATAAACAGTTATAACGTTTCAGAAAAGAAACATTGTATAATATGGACTTACGATTTACAGAATTGTAAATTATTTAAAAAATGTAATGTCCAAATTAATAACTATTTTAGAAGTCGAATTAAATTCCAAAACAAATGTGACTTTATATCCCAATGTGGGGTTTTTATGTTAATTTATGTTATAAATTTAACGATTGTGACGAAAACAACGTTGTAGATAATATCAATGTGTACTCCTTAAATTCTGTCACATTAAAGCAGCAAAACTTGTTGGCAAAATCTACAGAATTATTTGGAAAGAATTAATTTATATATATATATATATATATATATATATATATTTATAATATACAATATACAAACAAAATATTAGTACAAATATAACGCAAGCTACTGATTTGACTTATAAACACTTACATTACATACTTTCTTTGTTATTCAATTTAATAACAATCAAACAATGAGCCACTGGTTTCACAAGGCGATATATACTGTTTTTTTTTTCAGAAATATATGATTTTTTTAAATATTTTTTATATAATTAATTTCCTGGCCTTTAGTATAATTTTGTTTCGTTATACTTGGTACTTCGTAATTAAACATTGAATTTATTGAACTTGGATCATGGAATTAAATATCAAATTGTCCATACCACGAGTCGTCAGTTCGTCAGTCGTCAGCTGATTTATTGAAGGTTGTTTAAAATTATTATTGTTGATGTTATTATTATTATTACTATAGTTATATTGGTTTAAATTAAGCTAATTTTATGTTTTTTAGTAATTTAATTAGCTTTTTGTTATTAAAACAAGAATGTCGGTTATTGAAAACAGCAGTTTACGTTCATAGTTCCAGGTAGTGATCCTAAATCTGTCAAGTCATTAGAAGTAACATATGTTTTATTAAAGATCTAATATTTTAGCCATTAAATATAATATAGAAATAAATCAAAATTTTGTTATATTTATAAATGTTGTTTACCATTTAAAATAAACATATTATTTATAAGGCTTTGTCTAGTGATAAATTAATCACTCTTAGAGGCCCATTAGACATTAGACCTCTTTCAAAATTTTTATCATGTAAGCAATCTAGGTGAGGATAAAATTTCCAGCAGAAAATAAATTAGAATTATTGATATGATATGTTGGTCTAAATTTGTGATGATTGTAATTTGATAATGTTTTATATCAGTCGATTACTAACAGTTAGTAGTAAGGTTTGCATGTTGTAAGTACAATATTTTGTAGGATATAAGCTGTAAATGTTATCAATCATTGCTAACGTTTGTAGTAAATTGACAATTTAAGACACTGAGTTACTATTATTGTACGAATTGCTAAAATTCTGGGTGGGAGGGTTGTAAATGATATTCCCAAAGCCCAACAATCTCCCTATGTGCCTATTTTCCCATAACCCAAAGAGGAGACATTGTTGAAACAATAGCTGAAATGGTAAATGTCTAGTTGATATCCAGTTCCGATTTAATATTGAAATTTAATGAAATCGTGTTTTACATACCTCATTATTAAATAACTAGGTCAGGCTAAAGCTGGGACGGCCCTTTTCAAATATCAAAATCCAATATTTCTGTCAAAAATAAGCAATTTATAACTTTGCATTCGATGTTCAGAATACACAATGAGCCTATGTGTCTAGGTTACATAAGTTATGCATAGCTAATAAAATAGCGTGTCTTTAGATGTATGTACATTAACTATCTTCTAACAGGTAAATAATACTGCGCTGTATGATTTCAGAATCATGTGAACTAATTCTCATGAAATATGTGTTTATATATTGACCTACCCAGACCTAGTAAAGGAACTAAAGGTCTGGTAAGGCCACTATATATATATATATATATATATATATATATATATATATATATATATATATATAATTACCTAACCAGACCTATTTGTGCGGGTGAACATAAACATCGAGCGATGAGACATTCAATTTTCCATAGGAATAAATTTACACAGATACCTTAACCTCATTATCCTAGGATTTCGTACTTTTAAATTGTTTATTTTATACAGTTATAATGGATTTTGATACTTGAAAAGGATCTTCCCAGCTAAAGGATGATCCAATTGTTTTATAATAACGTATGTAAAACACGAATTCATTATATTTCAATATTTCATCACAACCGGAGCTCAACTGGACATTTACCACTTAAATAACCCTTTCGCTTGATCTAAGCATCATACGGAGATATGACATCAACTACATTGTAAAATCTTTTATGGTTTCTAACACATACAGTACATTCTGTATAGCCATAAATGTAATATATAAATTCTAAACAAAAATAATAGGACCGCACCTAAATACCAAATATTCGTTGAGTATGTTGTAAATGTCATGCGATATTCCACAGATTTAACAGTATTATTATGTGCCAGTTCTATACTCAAATTTTTCAACTGTAAAGATGTCACACAACATAACTGTTTCAATCTCATATTATGCTGTCATAGATAAACTTTGAAACATCTTCTTCCACAGAAAAAATACCAAAATCCCTTATATTAACACTCTAAAACACGTAAAAAAAATACTTTTCAGTCTTCCAAAGCCTCCAAATTCCCACATGTCTCTTAAATTGTAATATGTTATTTCATTCGAATTTTGACATTGGAGGTAGCCTATAGGTTTCTTTTAGCCAGTTATACATTACAAGGTCTCTCTACCTTAGTAGGTTATCATCTTTATACTAGGCTATTAAAGAGTTCATATTTGGGTTTTACCTTGTTATTTAAGGCAAAAACTTATCTATGATCATTGTGTTATTAAAAAAAGAAGGAAAAACCCTAAAATAAAGATGTAAAAATAACAAAAAATAGCAATAAATTGTTTATCAATAATTGCATATTTGAAAAACTTTTCAAATGATGAAATGTGCACCTATACCGGGGTAGCTTTCTACAATTCTGGGGCACATTTGAACACTCTTAAAACAGGTAAGGAGTATAATGAATTGTATAATTTTGAGACGAAATTAAGTTATTTTATTGAATATAAAACAACACTAACCATACTTCTTAACCTAAAACTGTTCTGGATCAATATACATGTTACATAATCTTATCTTTAAAAGAAGTAAAGTCAACACCAAATGACAAAACAGACACAGATCTGGCCGTAGCACCAATGATATCTGGAGGTGGAAGTTTCATTCTGATATTTCTATCTTTAAAACTGAAGTCCTCTTCCTGAGAGAAAAAACATTTAAATGTCTCGTCTTTTCTTCTCATGAACTGCACTTTGAAACCTTCATCTCATATCTCTTCAATTTGACCCACAAAAAATAGCACTTGATTTTTTTGGTGTTAAAATTAACAAGAATTAAATTATTAAATCCTAAACTTTCAATTTAAATTAAATGGATCTGACTTGTCACTAAATTCTGCATGTTATGCCATATAGGTAGTTTCTAACCAAATGGAAAAAGAATCTCTAAAATCTGATTATAACGAATATTTTCATTCTCTTTTAAATTATGGTATAATGTTGTGGGGTCTGAGGCACACAAAATAATTAAAATACAAAAATGTATAATTAGAATTATGGTACAAGGAGTTGTGTAAGCCTTTCTTTGTGCATTATGCCTATGCCTTGCAATAAGAATTATTAAATTTTGTTTACTTAAATAAACATATATTTCAAGATAGAATTTTACAGCATAAACATAAAACCTGAGGCAAAAATGTCCTTCAGTATCCTACGCATTGCCTATCTGTCTACGAGGCTGGTTCATTTTGCATGGGAACCAGACTGTAGAATAAATTGCAGTCTGATATAAAATATAGCTCAAGTGACACCAGTTTCAAGAAATACATTTCTAAAAGACCGATGTTTTAACTCCGTGGAAGAGTTAATGGAGTTTAGAGGTGTCTGAGACACTACTTCTTGTTGTAGTATTTTTGTATCACTTGTTATCTATTGTGATGTGTTGACCATTCCTATATTATTATTGGCATTGCCATGCTTTGTACCGGTAATCTAAGGGAATCTGGATAAATAAATATTTTCCTTGTAAAAGATGCGTTAAATGCTTGATTTACCAACTGTGGAAGCGTTTTTATAGAAATCGTTTTGCAGGATTACAAGTGAACCTATTTTATAACCTATATTTGTAACCTTTATTATTTTGAGCTGTTTTCATGTTACGTTAAAAGGGCCTACAACTCCCAACATCCAGAGGCTTGTAGCCTATGGGAACCGTAAGGTGGAACATGACAAATACCATTCTTTTCTCTCGAGCAAATTCTACAGTTCATAAGGAACAATTATCCATAACGATTAGGATATTACTGTCCTTGCTGCAGTTTGTTTGCAACTTAACATGTTTCAATACCTCTATGAATAAAATTTGTATCATTCATTAGCTTTGAGGGCTGTTAGCTAAAAACTTACTCCCAGGGGGTAGGTTCACTACCATACTATCACCCACTCTAGCCCGAGGAAATATAAAGACAGGAGGCAAAATATTGCCATCAGCATTGACAATCATACACAGAGTAATTGAATCCTCTTTCTGCAGATACAGCTAGACCGATCTGTTTAATACCCTTTTCAGCCAAAACATTATGTGTTTGGATTACTGCTCCAACTCTAGTTTAATCCAAATTGAAAATCTGAAATGGACTGAAAGATTTTAATTTTAAAACTCTTTCATAGTTATCAAAAACATTCCGATATTGATTTTATTATGAAGTTGCATGTGAAAGTGGCATATTTTCTGGCTTGCGAATAGAAATGTTACTATGACGTTTCATAAAAAAAAACTGTAAAGCTCACCAGCTTTTTTATTATTTTATCATGAGAGGGGAAGTTTTAAACTTCAAATTTTTAGCATAGTCGTATGCCAACACTAACATCTGTTTATTAGTCGGTCCATAACTCACTTTAGAACAGTTTATTGCATACTCTACCAAAGCAGTTTCTTGATTTTTTCGTAAAAATTTGTGGGCTTGTATTCTTTGACTGGAAATAATATTTTAAACTTTCTTCGTTATGCATATCCCCACTTTCCTTTATTTTTTTAAACGGTAGAATAAAGCAGTATGAGACGTACCATAATGGCTGGCCGCTTCTCTTATGCAAACACCTTGTTCTCTTACAGCCTTTACCACAGCTTTCATATCTTGTTCATTGAAACTGGGATCTTTTCTTTTTTTAACATAATTCCTCACCATAGTGGACCTGAATAGAAAAAAAGGTTTATTTTAGTGTTTTTAAACTATACCAATTGTGAAAAAATACTCAATATCATAAAGCCTAGTAGTAACATAATTGTGTAAGAAGTCACAATTTTTTAATTCGTGATAGGCTAATTTAAATATTTACAGGTATTTAAAAAATGTTTAATTCAATCTTTGTTATGTTAAAATGTACCCCAGGTCTTCTGCTCAAATGTTCCCCAACATAACATTTTTATTAAATGTAACATTTTTATAAATTAAAATGCTTCAAAATATAAAAAAATTATGAAAATAAAGTCAAGACTTACCTCTTTCAGTATTTGTGAAGGTAATTAATAAAAAACACACACTGTAAAAACAACAAAAGAAACACAAAACAGTAAACAAAATTTAGGTTTGTTAGTTTTTAAGAGTTTTTCCTTTTAATCTCTTATTGAACAATAAAAATGGAAGGAAATGCTTGATACATTCACAGCAGGTAGTGCCAACTTCTATAACAAAAGGGAAAAAAATACCAAATTTGCCTACACTTTATATTTTATCCCTGTTCAAATGTGCCCTGTGTTCATATCTGCTCCAGTCTCCCCTACAGATGGAAATAAAAACAACCCTACAGCAAATATTTGAACCACACATCACAATATTAATTTACACCCTTTCGGTAAATGTCAAGCAGTTAAAAATCTTGATAGGAAACTTGACATGAAGGGAGTTGGGGTCTTCTCTTTATGAAAAATGTACTAAATTAAATTATTCTGTGGATAAATCGAAAAATACCTAACATCCCAAACAAAATTTCCTCAATTTATCCTACCATCTTAACTTAAATGTTGGCAGCACTGCAAAATTCAAATCAGGGAATGAGTCAGTTGAGTGTATATTGGAATGTATGGTACTGGTACAGTAGTTATATTTTCATCTAACTCTGCATTTTGACAATCCTGATGACAAAAAAATGATTCAAACACACTACCACAACCTTTCTTATTCAGACATTCCAAAATCAAAAATGACCCAAAGTTATTGTCACCTAAAATTATGTTTCGTCAAATATAATATAAGAGTGAAAATGTACTGTAGATCTTGTATTTGAAAAAAATATGTTTTAAAATTATTATTTAAAAATTACTTTTGCTTGTCATATACACATTATTAGCGTAAATTGTATTTTATTAAAATCGAGCTTGTGATCACAATGCTTAAGGTTTGTTTTGGGCCAATTATTCCTGAACCTTAATAATTTGTACCAACGATTTTGTACACCTCTTTTAATTTCACTAACATTTGAATATAATTGGGAGTCTATAGCCGATTTTGAGAAATTATGTATTTTATATTTGTTAGCTTTATGGTGATTTTTTAATTTTTTATCAATAACTCACGAAGCAGCATTTTTGGAGTGATGATGACAAATACATTTAAGCCTTTTGAGTCCTAGAACGCTTGAAAAAAATGTTTATACCGATTTTCAGAAAATTTTAGTTTTAGGATTTTTTTTCTTATGACAGACAGCTATCCTCCAATTTTGAGTTAGACTACTATAAAAATGAAAAAAGATTCAGAGATATGGCTAAAATATATATATTTCATATACCAAATTTGATTAAATTCAGTCCACTCATTTGGGCTATAGAACACTGCACATACGACAGATATAGACACTCATCTTCCAAAAATTACTTTTAAATTCAATGGATCTCAAAATAAAATTTTGCCCATCACATAATTTTCTCTGTATGACGTATGTATAGGAAAGTAAACGTAAATTTAAAACTGTTTAATAGAGACCATTATTAAAATACTCTGTTAGAAATATTAACCTTATTATTTTGTTTATTACATTACTTTATATAATTATGTTGTAATTATTATCCTATATTTTATAAAATCAGGAAAATAACCAGTCATTATTTATTTTTATGATAAGAGAATTGTATTTGGCCAGTTATTCATCTTAGGATTAAACATTATGTCATCTTATGTTATGTAGGCTAATTATACAACATTATGAATAAATGCTGCTTTGTCAGTTCAGGGTCAGAATGGTCTGTTAAATATTTAGGGCTATAGATCAACATTATTGATTTATATTGTTGACAAAGAAACATTTTCATTCAGATTGAACAACTAATTTTAACAATTTCATGTTAATATTTTTACAATTTCATACAATTATTGTATGAAAATGGATTATGTACAATTTTCAAGTCTCATAACAAATCCTTGTTAACTTGGTTTATTAATATTTATTACACCATCTTTATATAAAAAATTATATAAAAAAGAGTACATAGGCAAAGCATTTAAAGATAAAGAAAGGAGTCTCATTTATAGTAAGTACAGGTATGGTAATCCCGATTGACCTAGCTGGATCTACACACTTTTTCATGTAGTCTTGAGTTAGATATTTCTATTTCAATTTTCCTATTAGGTCTCTTGTTCTCTTCCGACCCTGATGCTATTAAAGTATTTGAGGGCCAGGAATTTTAATTTTTGTTCTTTTATTTACCCAGTATAAATTGGGTAATTTTGGTAATTGTCAAATATTTCAATCTCTCTTTTTTTTGACTGATATTCATATTTCAATGGCCTCAGGTAACTTAAAAAGTGATTTTCAACTTGCCGTCCATTATTTGTAGTCTCTGTATATAAGCATAAGCATGATAGCGGCTACAATTATTAAGATAGGAACATGAATTTTGTTATGGAGGATAATATTGAGTTTATAGAGAAAATCAGCCTATTGAAAATCAGAAAAATCGAATTAAAAATATATAAATAGCGGACAGGTTTTTGTTTATATCTCGTTTGTTATTCAATTTATAACACACTAAATTATACAAATTTGCAGTTTTCAATTCATCATTAAGACGTAGGGGTGTTACCTCTCTACAATGACAAATGAGTTATTATCATTTCAAATCCTGACTTCTTAAGAAAATGTGATATTTGTATAGTTACAAAATCTAGGCCACTTCACAGACACAAGTGTGTAGGAAGTGGAGGCTTTTTCAAATGTAGCTCCGAGGCCTACCAGGGCCTAAACATTAACATGAATGAAGTGAGTGAAAACTGTTTAATATTACACATATACGAATCCCATTAGAGCCTAACCAACGTCAAGAAAGCAGTGATGTACACAATTACTAGGTTCAGAAAATCTTTCTAGAAACGGTTTTAAACAAATTTACCTTACTGTACTAAATAAGACCTCTTGATTTAGCAATACAATTTAACATTTCCAACTAGACCTGAAAAACCAATTTTTGGGTGTTACATTTAGGGGATCTGATTGTATCATGGTGCTGAGTAAGTACTGTGATGGCTCATAAGGCGATGTTGACTGAAAAGTTTTTTACTTTTGAAGATATTGAAATATCCATGCAATAAAAATATAAAGGATATTTCTCCAAAGACATCTTAGAGTAGGCTACCAATATGGAGATCTGAAAAGTGTTTTGTATAGCTATTTTGTTGAAAATATGGTATTTTAAATTTAATTTTCATTATGTTAAAGTAAATGAATGGATTGATAATATATGAGCTCTCTTGAGTTTGATGGTCTCTCAGAAAAGGCATAATGATTTGTTCTCTATCTTGTACATCAGTTTCAGGCTCCCTTATTCTGTTGATTAACCTCAATAAAATAGGACTTATGATGCCGTTTGCAGATATTACACATCAGATAGTCACACATTCTCTATGGAGTGGTATTTCAATAATGAAGTCTGATGGAGTGAAACCAACAAACCAGGTTGTTTGTGTGTTGATATGTCCACTTAAATGAACATAACATTTGTCACAAAACCATATATTAAAAAAAAAAGAAAAAAAAGCTGGTTTGTTGGACATCACTGCTAATATGAAAACACAGTACACTACTCTTACCGTTTTATCTACAGTTTTCAAAAGTTGTCCAGTCTATATCCTGTAAAGGAACCCACCAATAGTTTTAAACATATGCCTCACTGATGTTAGGCAAATGTTCATTTGCAATGTAGTTTGCCAGACACTTTTTTATTGCGACTGGAATCTCTGATTAAGAGTCTTCCTTGATTTTCATTAGTTGTTACTGTAACTGGACAGCCGGTGTAACCTTTATGCTGTGTTAGTAAGCTTTCAATTTCATAGAATTTTTCTAAGACTGATAGCATAGCCATGTTATTCAGTGATGAACATTGAAAATTTATAGCAGGCTAGGTCCATTTTAACGGTCAATTCCGTATGAGCAAAAATAGTGCACCACAATGAAAACTTTCTCTTCAGTTATTAACATCATTTTACCCTATTCACTACTTAATCTCAACCAAAACAAATCAATACTGTTGCTAAAGTAACAATAGCCAAAGTGATCAGTTGGTGGAGAGACATATAACATGTGGTATTAAGTTTTCACTATTGTTTGTTTTGGGTCATATGTACATAGATTATTTAATGACTGTGATTCATTTGACACCAAACTATTGTTTGTTTAGATATTTGTAACATTCCATAATTTTACAAAATTATAAAAATGAATAATATATACAAATATAATGAAATGTAATATCGCTGATATAGCGACCGGGAAAACGGAAGGGTGTGGAAAACTGAAGATAAAGCGATCTCATTGGCTAGGACAAAAGATGTCAATTTTCAAACGTATTTAATGTCAAAATTTTAGAAATAAGATTTTAATTATAAGGAATATAGAGAAATAATTATATTACGAGATCGTACAAAATTAAAATAAAAAATATTATATTGTATTACGTTTCATATTTAACTTGTTTATTTTTTGTTTCTAATTGTGATAGTTTTTCTTGTAGTTTTTGATATAATAAAATCTAATTTGATTGTTTACTTTGAAAAACTTGTGTGTGTTCATTTACCATTGAGAGTAAAAACGCATAATTAAATTAATTAAATATATTTCATTGACAATTTTTAATTGGTGGAAAAGATTGGTATAAATTCTGTTTTTGATACTAGCGTTAAAGACTATTTTTAACTTTTTACCAATAAATGCCTTATTTAAGTTTAAGGCCAATTCATTAGTTAGAGTCGATTTCGACTTTCGTGTTTTGATGTTACTGCAAATATCCCAAATTTGAAAACTTGGTTAAACAGTGTTTTAAATTTAATTTTCATTTTACTACAGATATCCCAAAAATTTGATAAATCGGTTAAAACAGTGTTTTCATTTTTCGTTGCTTATTTGTGTTTACTGATTTCTAGGTGGAGTCCAATAGTACAAGACTCTCCTTACTTGACTAAAAAAATGTCACGTGTCAAGAAGAGGTATGACAATATTACAAAATCAGTTGAAGATAAAAGACTGTACAGAGGACTTGAACTTGAAAATGATCTAAAAATTCTTTTGATTAGTGATTCAACTACTGATAAATCTGCAGCTGCACTCAATGTGAACATTGGTAAGTTTGTCTTAAACAAAACTGATTTTAATTGAGACATAAATTAATAAATATTTTTTTAAAGATGAAAGCTGAAAGAAAATATTGCGTTCTGTTATTAGATTTCTGAACATCAGAAAAGAATGTTCATCCACATGTCATTGAATTGTGATTTAACTACTTAATACACATGTAGGCTACTTAGGCTATAGCCTATTTTTTTAACTGTTCAAAATCTGATTTATTTGGATTTTATTAATATAGTTTAAATAGACATTTGTCATAATTTGGTGCTTCAGGTTCTTGTGTAGGGTAGTTTTGTGTTGTGGTTTTTTTCTGATTTCATTTGTATTTAGTCATAAGTTTTGACTGCTCAGGTCTAGCTTTAGTCTTAGGTTCCTTTCTTCTCTTTTAGTTTTAGTTTACAACATCTAGGCTATGTTAGTGTTTTTTCACCTTTTTCATGTTCAAACTTTATCACTTGGTAATGGGATCTGATTTGTACTCTCAAAATGTCATGTATTAGTTTTTACATACACAAATGATGGCAAATGTCAGATTAAACCATATCAATAGAATGAACAATTTATCATTATGAAATAACTTTAAAATCAGCAAAGTTTGCTCTGCTAGTTTTGACCTTCGTCTCAATTAAAACATACCTTAAGACTATTTATAATTACATACCAATATAAAAGTAAACGAAATTATTGATAATTTAGCATTTTTGAAGCATCACAATCTGGACAAACTGTGAATATTATATTTTTACATTAAGAATGGTGTGTTATTATATTTTAAAACAACAGCACCGGCATAAAAGATTTCATGGATGTTATGAATATCACAATGGAAGATGGTTAAACTTATTCAATCGGATTTATACACATTCATGGTTCAATTATTCCTCTTTTACAAGTGTAACGTTAAGCGTTACAAATAAAAGTTATTTTACCAAAATTTCTAAGTTACAATTATTGTATTTTTATATGGTGAGTTCTTACCTTTCATGGTGAAAATGTAATTCTTTGTGGAAAATATGCCTCACCTTGTGAATGCTGATTTTAAGTTCCGATTTTAAGAATCGGGGCATCTGGTGGTTTGGTATTCATTAATGAGTCTACTGAACAAAAATTAACTCAACATAAGATTGTGTTACGAGAGAGAACATAATTATTTCAGTGGAATTTGAATCTGCGCCGAAACTTATGCCAGCAACCACTGATTCACCAATCTTCACAAAACACTTGTAGGCAAAAACACGGTGTTCTAACTTCCACAGATCCATGATATCGCCTGAAAGGCAAATACTACGAACAATAGAATTGGATACCCTCACCCGAACTCGCAAACTCATCTTTCCTTCTACACATGAAATACTAGCCGTTTCAAAAGTATCTATTTCTCTCCCCCACCATGTATAAGGTTTTTTATATTTATATAAGCAACAGACTATTTTTCTGTTACCAGAAGAGACTATGCAAGCAAGTCTGTCTTCAATAATTTAACATTGTAAAAATAAAGGTTTATTTTAATCATTTTGAATTTTAATTTATTATCAATCTGGTTCGACAAAACTGATAGAATAAGATGTTGGTTGTTTTTAACAACTATTTTTCAACTTTAATGTAATAGCAGATATTTCTTGTTTAAACTCCATATTCAAGGATAAAATAAAGCAAAAGCTTAAAGTTTCAAATATTTTAATAATATAAATAATACAATTGTTTCGCCCAACTTAAATGACCAAATTGTATTAAATTCGTCACCCCTTCTAAAACCTATCCGTAACATAGTTCATTAACCTTTATATACCTGCTAGATCACCCCCCTACCTTTCCTGATTTCTCTATTGTATTTCTGTTTCCTGTTACTTATGTTTAAATAGTTGTCTATACCTGTTAATTATCAGTTGCCCGATGATGCTGCAAGGCGAAATAATTGTAGCTCATTTATATTATTAAAATATTTGAAACTTTAAGCTTTTCCTTTTTTTATCCTTAACTATTTTTCATTTAAAACTGTTTGTGTTATCTATCAAATAATGAGATCACTGACTTTTCAATTTGTTTTTGTTAATATTTATGAATCTAAACAATGGACCCAAGATTTAACCTATATATAGAAATGTGGTTAGGAAATATAAAATATTATAAAAATCACGAATTTTATCAGTTTTGAAACATTGTTGCAGGGTATATGAGCGACCCAAAAGAGTTACCAGGTTTGGCACATTTCTGTGAACATATGCTTTTCCTTGGGACAGAGAAATATCCATTAGAGAATGAATATAGTAAATATTTGTCTGAACATGGTGGCAGCAGTAATGCAAATACATCAGCTGAAGATACTAACTATTATTTTGAAATTGTTCCTGAACACTTACCAGGTGCTCTTGATAGGTAAAAACTTTTAAAAGTCACAGTATTTAGTAGGACTAATTGAAAATGAATTGTGTGAATGGAATCATTTTTATTGACTTTAAAGAAATTTTGAGGACTATGAATTTTTCAAATTGTTCCATTTTAATATATTTTTTTCTTTTCTTTTCTTTTTTTTCTTCAAAAATTTGAATTATTATGAATTAGGTCTGTTAAGAAAATTCAAATTTGGAATAATTTAACAAAAATAGTAATTTATTGAACACAAACATTTTAAAATTCTGAACTATATGAAATTTATATTATATTTCTTGTAAACTAAGAATTTAAATTTATGTTTTTGGGGAACTTTTTAGTTTTAAGTTTAAACACCACTAAATTAATACGAGGCATGCTAGGAAGTAAGTACCGTTTTGGTATAAAAATTAAATATAATTTTATTTTGAAGCATATTCACGGTAGTCTAAAAGTTAACATTTTGTATGCCTTAGCAAATTTAAGGTGCATGGCACATTCTTTTTCATAGAGAAAACAATAAATGGTATATATGCTTAAAACATTTCTTACTACACCAGTTAGACATAGATGGATTCCTTCACTACCAGTAACAATGGAGCTCCACCTCACTTTCATACAAAAGTCCGGGAATTTCTTATTAAGCAATTCCCATGCCGTTGATTTTTCATGTCAGGGCCATTTAGATACCCACCTCTATCACCAGATTTAACACAGATTTAGGCTTGGGTACTTTTCTTAGATTATAGATTTAGTTTCTAACATGGTCCTAGGCTATGTTGGTATGTTTTTCTCTTTTATGTTCTAGTTTCACACTTGATAATGAGAGTTGATTTATAGTTCGAAATGTTGTGTATTACTTTTCTACACACAAATGATGCCAAATGTGCGACTAAACCATATTAATAACTAGATTTAACTTTTTTTCCCCCTTATGAGGTTTCATTAAGGATCGAGTATATGTCACTCTTCCTCACCTGAAAATTGAATTTACACTGTAGTTACAGAAGTGATGGTTGTTACTGACTTGATTTTAGCAACAAATTAACTTCAGGTGGAATGCCTGTCCTATCACATATGGTAGTGACATCGAATCAAAGTGACTGTTTAATGAAAAACTGTAAGTTTTGCCTTAAAATGATACCTCGATCGATTCTGTAAATTTTCTAAATAAATTCACACACTCTTTTAAACTTTTAACCCTGGAACTGGCTATCGACAAAGCTTTGCCCCATACTTTTACTTCTGTAATGACTATTGACAAAGTCGATCACTTTTTTACAATTCAACATTACACCCACTAAAAATTGTCCTGTCACAATAATATAAGTACCATTGTATAACTAATGATCTGTACTAACATATTCTTATAACCAAAAGTTCATAAGTTATAATAAAAATAATTTATTAACTCACTAAAGTTACTGTAGTTTGATGCTAGCAATAAACACGACAGTGGTTGTCGAAGCAGAAGGCAAAATGACATCATATTTGTCTGTTTGTCACAAGTCCACATTGCTGTCAATCTACTCCACAGAAATTCTGTTTAATAGTACTTTTCTTTCTCTTTTGAATAGTGCCTTCCAAATTATTGTCGCTCTCATAGTTTGTGGGATACAGATATTTTAAAATGTCATGTCAAAATGAACCACACCCTTTTCTTTTGCGACACACTTTACCCAAATTATCTATTAGTAATATTTAGATTTTTATACAGGACATTTCTGTGGTATTTGTTTGTACTGTACTTCCAATTTAAGCTTCCAAGACAGAATCTTGGTCATTTTGTCATTGTGAGAGATGACATTTGTACCCTAGGGCAGCTGGTGCTGAGCTAAGTTAATTGGGTTTCAGGTTATGTCTTGTGAGTTTTTTAAAAAAATTTACAGTGATTTATTTATTATGTTTTGTTGATACAGATTTATCTTCACAACTATTGTAAGTGTTAGAATAGCCTAAAAAAAAAATTCTTCTATTTTATAGAAGTGTGTTGGTGATTTATTTGTTCAAATTTTTGTGATATTAAGACAATTTTTCCCATTTTTTAATACCTTACTCTAAAATATATGATTATAGAAAATTTATAAATACATGGTTCAATTCTATATACTATTCTGTAAATAATGGTATATTACAAGTTGGATTTGATGGTATATATAATGTGTTTTAGTGGCATTTTGGCTTCGTTTACTGCACTTTTTTTTAATTTCTCACATACTCCAAATTTTTTTACATTCATTACATTGATGAATTTTAATCTCCCTTCTGAGAAAAATGTTATTTAAGAAGTTAAGTTTTGGATATTATTAGTTATGTTTTAATGTAAGCCTAAATTTTTACTTTTTTCATAAAAATTCATTTTAGAAAATGTAACTTTCCAATAATGATATATTTTTTACCAACATTAAATCACAAATAAATTCTAAAACGTTTTTACATTTTGAACAAAATTGGTTATATGGCGGTCATTGGGCACTTTTTTTTATAAAAAGAGTTTTCACTCTTTATTACTGTGAAATTTTTTGATTCCTGACATACAAACTCCAAAATTTTACTTCAAAAAAAATTATTTTTTTCATTTCATAGATAAATTCTATGCACCTTTCTGAAAAAAAAAGAAGAAGATTTATAACAAGTTGGGTTTTGGATAATATTACTATTTATAATTATAAAAAAGGAGCAAAAAAGGCCTGCTTTAGGAATTTTTAAAAGACTGCTCTAAAGTTAAAGTGAAACACTCTGTATAAAACATTAATCATAAGTTCCTTTTGTATTTCTTGTACAAAATTATTTCTTTCTCATATTCATAGTGATAATTTAATATTGGTTATATATAAATGTAATTTCTATTTACAGTAATATAGTTCTAGGAAATTTGCTTTTGTATGTTTGATTACTAAGGTTTGCACAGTTCTTCTTGTGCCCACTCTTCACGGAGACTGCAACAGAGAGGGAAGTGAATGCAGTTAATTCTGAACATGATAAAAACATACCAAATGATTCTTGGAGACTCGATCAGTTGGATAAATCTACATCAAAACAAGATCACGATTTTAATAGGTTTGGCACAGGTTTGTAATGTTTCTCATTTATAAAACATATATTGCACATTATAGATTACTTAGTCTTACCTTGGAAAATGGTCCTTGGTTTTACCTAATAGTACATAAGTAAGAAAACACTAAAGTTTTGAAATATTTCGTAAACACTGTTCACTTTCTCAATCAGTAGAGTTAAGATGAAGACTGAAGAAATATTTCAAAACTTTAGTGTTTTTTGTGTGCGTTTTTTTTTTTTACTTATGTACTATTAAGTAATACCAAGGACCATTTTCCAAGGTAAGCCTGTCTCCTGTCCATACAAAATCTAACCAATCTAATAGGCTATGTGCCTTATTAAATTCTAACCTATATATATATATATATATATATATATATATATATATATTTATTTATTTTTGTGCCATGACTATTATTAGTGTCAGTGTGTGTAATTGTGTACAAAATATTGAAACAGCTGTAATAGCAATAAAATACATAAACAATGACTGTTTGACATAAGTTAAATAATATTCATCATGTTATTTTTTTTTGTTCAAAAAATAAATAAGAAGTGAAAATGGATTATAAAATTGATTAATAGAATTCTTTTGCAAAAGATAATGGTCTTGTTTTGTTATTTCCTCTATATCTGTGGTTATGGTAGGATGCTTCCATAACCATGGTGGGACAGGATTAACAACTGGGCTTTCCTCCAAATGCAGATCTGATTACTTCTGTTCAAATAGAGCAAGATGTATCTGAATGATTGTTTATTCATGTTCAATCTGGCTTCTAAACCTTTTGGATGGGTGCGAGAAGTGAAGTGTCATATCTTCATGTACCTTAAGACGTTGTTCTTTTCTAAGTACATGATCAGAGGCACAATGTTTATTTTGATCTATAGTGCATCAATAGATGTCGTTTTCAGACAAATACGAATAGCTAAGTTCTGGAGTGTTTTGAGCTTCTTAAAGTGTGTTGGGATGATCCGGCCCATACATTACATCCATATGTGATCTTTAGCCTTAGAAACTGAATATACAATTGCCTCTGTGACATAGCGTCTGCTTCCCAGTTTCACTGTATGTCTTCCATAGTAGTTTTTCATCAAGAACCAAACCTATAATTTCAGAAGGGGGGGGGGCACTATTGTATCTTAGTTTTTCTTTCCCGATATATATAATGCTGATTGACACCCCTTGAGCTTATATTTCCTTGTAAATACTGTGTATTTGGTTTCAATTTTCCACCCAAGAAGTCATTTTATTTAACACTTTCTGGATATTTGCTGCAGCTACCTCTTTGCTCCCACCTTTCATCCGCATGGAGCTTGATTTTAATCAAATACAATTGACATTGAGGAATAAATAAAAATATTTATTCAAAGATGGCGTCTGTGATTTTTGTACCATTTATTTTTTTTCCAAAAACGAACTAATAAATAATTTTTTATTGCATATTCAACTTCTTTTTATTACTTCTTGTTAGAGTTCACTTCATGTTTAGGAATGATCTATCAATAATTTTAACAAACTAGATTTTTATTTTGTGGTAAACTGTTTTTTGTTTTGTGTAAATAAATTTGTAATATACTGCTTTTTGTTGATGTTTATGTATCCTGAAGGCCTGGATAATGTTATGCTAAGTTGTTTGAACAAAATTTAGAGAAACGATTTTTGTTTTGTGTAATAAATCATATGTTTAATATATAAATATTTCTGAATATGTATATGTCTTGTATTTTTAATATTTTAAAGTGAAATGTAAATATTAATTTTCATCACAAAAAAAAAGTATTATTAAGAGACAGAGTGAGGTATTTTAACTGTAAATAGATGGATTTTAATTTTCATCATTAAACTTTCTCCTTCAATAAAATATGTTATGTACTTAACATGTTTCTTCCACATATGGGTTATATAAGTATATTTTTATATAAGATATGAAATTGTAACTTTAAATTTTGTTTAAAAAAACTGCACAAGTAATGGTAGTGGCAAAGAGGATCATCGTTATTATATTTGCGTGCAAGACATTTCAATTTTAATATATGACTACCTGCGGTTTATTTTTCTTAGAAACAAAGAAATTTGTTTTAGTACAACTTAACACATTGTCACTGGTAAAATAAATAGTGCAGAAATATTGCACAAACTTTCTCACTCACATATCCCCAAAGTACAAATCCAATTATATTCAATTCAGTCTTATAATGACCACGGTCAAGGTTCAATTTTTTTTTCCAATTATTCTAAAGTGTAATATTTTTGACTTCTAGTTTTTCACATGGGTTTGGGGCTTTAAATTTGAATGAAATCGGTAAGAGTCGCTATTGAGGAATTACATAATTATTTTAACAACACTGTGGCCCATTTTTTTGTTTTATACCGAAAACTCATGAACCAGCATTTTTGGAGAGATGGTGACCAATACTTTTTTATGGCTCCTTAGAGGTCCAAAATTTGTTAGATATAATCTTGATTCCTAATTTTGTGTTTTTTCTTATATCAGCTACCCCCAATTTTCGAGTTATAAAAAAAAGAAGAAAATAGTCATGTGATATAGCCAAAACATGCACACATACCAAATTATATTAAAATCAGTCAGCTCTGTTTGGACATACGACAGACGATAGACAGTCATTATTTCAGAAGCCACCTCAGGATACCAGATATGTCCGCAAAAAAACTTGACATCGAATTATTGACTAATCACAAAACATTCTCTAAACTACGTATAGTTGAGAAAGTATAATGAATTTGAAATTTCAACGCTTTTTAATCCATATCATAAAGATGTTATTTACTATTGTTTTTTGGGAAATTTACCTGTAGATTCAAAAATGATTTTCCATTTTTTAAAAATTTAACTGTATATTCTTTATTTACCGTTCAACGAGGGAGATTTTAGTATGGAATAATGCCTGTTTCAGTAATTTTTACTGGTGTTTTAGTAAGCGCTTGCAACTGTTCATTCAGATATTTATAACATGAGCTATTATACAACTCCAGCATTAAAAACACTTTGAATTTATTTTTAAAAAACTATTAAAATAATTATTAATAAAAGTAATCAAAGAACTAACCTATAAAAACTATATTAGCTGATAAATAAACTCATTTTTATTTTAAAAAATATAGAAAATACCAATGGCAATATAATCTTTACATATAAATTAAACGCAACAGTTCACTTCTATCTTTCCAAAATACTATAAAATCACGGAATTTTCTTCGTGTTTAGCACAATAGCTGATCAACAAACAATTGATTTCAGAGTTTATTTCAAACTAATAAAATGCACTGGGTTTCAGGCAGACCGTTAGTAATGATAAAAACAGCTTTTCTATGTGTTAATAATTTATTCTTGAAATAGTTCCAAATATACCCGGTAGAGATCGTTGCTGAGGAACTACTATCATGCGAGCAAAGCTCGGCAATCCGGAAATATAACAACTATAATCATGCAAGCACTGCTTGTAAACCATATTGAGGGGTTAATAATACCATTAATGGCAATAAATAAAGCCATTATCACAAAAATTTAATATCATTCTAATTTGGACTACAATTTTTTTAAATAGCCAAATAAAAGGAAGCATCGTTTCTTAGTAAAATTATTAATATTTTATAGTAAAGATTGATTCTAGATTGATATTTAAATAATTTTTATTTTTTATACTTACAACCTTTTTCATCTTGCTAGGTAACAAATTAACATTGGATTCTTTGCCAAAGGAAAAAGGGGTTAGTGTACGTGATGAACTTCTGAAATTCCATGATACTTGGTATTCCGCCAATATTATGACAGTTGCTGTGTTAGGAAAAGGTAGGTTATTTTTTATATATACAAAAAATGGGTATGTTGTAGAATTTTAATACAAAATTCATCTTGTATGATTGCTTTATTATCTAATGTACATTATATTATTACCAGCAATGTGGATAAATTTGAATAAATAACACACTTATATAACAGGACTTTATATTATAACATCTTTGTTTAAAATATTTAAAGTAGCTTTACTTTTAGTTCTTATAGTGGGTATGGACTTGACAATTCCGAGGGAACCTTGGTGGATCTACACATTTTTTCATGTAATCTTAGGTTAGATTCCTGTCTTTCATCTTTCATTTTTTTATTGTTCTGTAAGGACCAATACGTTCTTGGTATAGACCTAGTCATCCAATATACATGCAATATTAATTTAAGTGATAATAAAATAATGGAACTGATGAATAATCAGCAGGACTATAAATTAAAACATTCTCAATAATAAACAAAATGTGCAACAACAAACTCCTAATTAAAACCAAAAATACAATGAACTACAGAACATATATTATATAACAAAGTTCAATATTTAACTGATAACCCGATGTAATCGTAGATGAATCACTAATATTTCTCAATCGCAACCGAAACTATACCACTGGTTACTAATATCACAATCGACAATTATCAGACGATTATCATTTTCTATTATACTTTGAAAATGATAAGTGCAAAAACATGAAAAATTACAATCACGAATTTATTACAAATACAACACTAATAAAGCATTAAAATAATTTACTAATAATATGAATGCAATACTTTATTATATATAATTTGTGATGTTATCAATCAAATAGGTTCTAATTTTATGCAATCACATATTATTATCTTGAAATCTGTTGGATCAATAAGAAGTAGGATACAACAACATGTTAAATTTTGTAAAAATCTGTACATTTATATAAGCTCAACAATTTCTTGACAGATGATTAACAGAAATTTGACAAAAACTATTTTTGTAAATCAGAAATTTTAAAATTTAAACGATTCCTGTTTGTAATTATTGTGTTGGTTTTATTTCAGAAAGTTTGGATGATTTGGAAACGATGACAGTAGATTTATTTAGTGGAGTGAAGAACAAACAAGTTAAAGTCCCAAGTTGGTCTGAATTTCCTCTAGGGGCTGAACAATTACAGGTCAAGGGATTAGTAATACCCATCAAAGATTTGAGGAATTTAAGTGCAACCTTCCCTATACCGGATCTTCATGAGCATTACAAATCCGGGGTAAGTTTAAATCAAATATACCAGACATGAGCAGAAAGTAAGTTTTGGTTTAAAAAATTTAATGAAAAATTTTAAATTTATTTTATTTTTACCTTATATTTAATATAACTTTACCTACTTTTTTGTAAACACTAAGTCCTTTACTACATGTTAGGTACAATAACGCAACACAAATAAACATTTGGAAAAAATTTATTAGCTTATGTTATTACAGTTCCCTGATGTATATTTCGGTAACTACGTTATCATCAACGGAAGGTTCTAAACTAACATTAACAAAATTAAATTAAAGTTATGAAACTAAACTGACAATTAAAACATAGGCTAATAAAGTTTTGTGAAATGTTTATTTGTGTTGTGTTATTGTTCGTAACTTGTGGTGGGGATTTAGTCTTTACAATTATAAAATTCACCCGTGCTCAATGTTCATCTACTTTTTTTCATAATTAATAAGACACGTCATATTGGTTACGAGTTTTTATATCCCTCTTCAAAAAGAATAATGCCACCTGTGATTATAACACTGTTCCAGCATTTTTCATATACAGTAGAACCCCTCTTAACCGGTCTAGTCGGGACTGACACCCGGGCAGGTTGCCCGTTTGACCGGTTAATCCGAGGCTCCCGTGAAAAATCGGTTTTCGTTCAAAGAAAGCTTATTTAATTAGGTAGCACTAAAAATTATGCAATAAAGATGTTATTGCAACTCATTTTATTGTACATAAATGTATCGTGTATATTATACATCAAACATGAAAAAAATAAACACTACAAAGCTTTTTTACAGATTCCCCCCTGTCAAGTCTTTTGACCATTTAACCGCGTCTCAAACGAAACCAACACAAGCTTCCAAGAAAAAGTAATGTTATATTTTGCATAATGTAGGCTATACTAAATTGATTCGTGGAAAAAAGCGGCCCATCAAACGTTTTTGTCTGTGTATGTCTGCTATACCGACGGGTGCCAATGCCGCAGTGTTTTTATGCCGCCGACAATGCGATACCGATATTGACAAAGTCGTTTGACTCGCCGCTGCTTTGGTGCCGCGGTGTTTTTATGCCGCCGACAATGCGTTACCGATATCGACAAAGTCGTTTGATATCGCCGCCACTTTGGTACCGCGGTGTTTTTACGCTGCCAACATTGGGATACCGCTATCGACAAAGTCATTTGATATCGCCGCCGCTTTGGTGTTTTAATTACAATTTATTTTCGGAAACTCTCATCCAACCAGTACACTACGATATAGGCCGGTTAATCCGAGGCTGGTTAACAGAGGTTCTACTGTATATAGCAAATTTCATCTTTTGGTGTATGCTTTCTTGGTGTTAGAAACCCCCCCTCCCCATTTTAACAAATACATGCTTCTCATGCAGAGTTTTTATTGTATATTTTGCATTAATTACTTTAGTAAGATGTTTGCGATGTTATAGTTTATTTAATAGGTTAATCTTGTATTATACGGAAATAACAATAAAATCTATGTTTACACATGACATTGTTTCAACCATCAGTTTAGTAACACACTCTTAACATAGCTCTCATACTACATATATGTGAAAAAGTAAAGTTACTAAATTGTACTTTCTTATTTTCTAGCCTGGTCATATCCTTAGTCATCTACTTGGACATGAAGGACCTGGAAGTCTCTTATCCACTCTGCGTACCAAGGGCTGGTGCAATAGTCTTCTGGGAGGAGCACGTGCTGGTGCCAAAGGCTTTGCATTCTTTGGTGTGAATGTTGATCTCACTGAAGAAGGTATAGATCATATTGAGGATATTATGAAACTAGTTTTCCAGGTTCGTACATATCATTTATATAACAATTTTTAAATCTATGGGCCACCATGATATCCTAGGGATTTGAGGTAAGTGATTGAACCTAAGCAACTCCTATATATTTTCTCTGCTATAATGATTTTGAGAAAATCGTAATTTTGTGTTTTTATTTTTTCTTATGGCAGCTACCCTATATTTTGAGTTATTAAAAAAATGAATAAAAAAAACTTTTTGATATGGTAAAACTATGCCCACATCACAATTTGATTAAAATGGGTCCACACATTTATGCTGTAGAGCATTGCAAATATGATAAACAATAGATGTCGCAGGTTTATGTATTAACTTTGAAATTGATAAAATTTAAGTTGTTTGAACCAATTTTAATTTTTAAAAATTGCCAAAAACTTGGTTAGATAGGTAATGTATAGAAATAAAACCACATTAAAATCGGATCGGCAGTTCTCGAAGTTATAAACTGTCAAACAGATAGACAAATAAGATAATAGGAGAAGAGCGGTATATGGAAGGAAGAAGCATGGGGAACAGGGAAGTTCTACAAATTGTATTCTATAGTTTAAACATCACACAATGTCTTTATTAAACAAATATGACAAGTTAAATGTAGTGAAATGACAATAATAAACCATTATAGGGATGTGCAAGCCCTCAAAATTTTGAGCTGAGCTCGGCTCGAGTTAATAAACCCGGGCTCGCACACCCTTAAACCATTATATATATTTTTTTCAATTTTAAATGATTTTCGTTTGTTGTAGATGACCATTTTTTTAATGTGTCAAGCAATCTGGATTTCTTACTTTTCAACAGTAAAAAAAATCATTATAACTCTGCATATAATGCATAGATTTAAAAAAAAATTCTGTTTCAATTAGCATTCAAATCACGTATGATATTTTTGAATTTATATATTTTATTTGGAACTATACAAAATTGCACAACATTCAAATGATATAATATAATATAAGGAAAAATAACATTAATAATATTATGATTTTTTGTCCATTGCAAATATTCAGTGCATTGCTTTATACAAAAAAAAAAAAAAAAAAAAAAAAAAAAAAATGCTGAAGCTACGTTACAAAATTTTGATTAAGTTGCTGACAAAGATATTTCTATTATAAATTTATAAGAATTTTAAATCGAACTTAGAATACAACTTTACATGAGAACAAAATCTAATAAAAGAGAACAAAATCTTACAGCTAATTCAAAAAATACAATTATTTAGAATAATGAACTCAAGATGTAATTTTTATATATATTATGGTTATGAATTTAGCAAGAGAAATTTTGATTACCTGGAGCAGAGAGAGGTGATTCCTGACGGCACTAAGAAGTTTAATCCATTAGAAAATTTTTGAAAAACCTGAACTTCTTTACATTTATTACAATTTACAATTTATTACATAATTTAAAATATTTTTAGCACCACTTGCACACACGTTAAAGTCAGGTTATACACTTTTAAATTTCACATTATGCATTTTTCAAACTTCTTTTAAAAAAAAGATCACCGAGAAAATAACATGTGTGTCGGAGTATGTGTTTCAAAACGTAAAAAAAAAAAAACAGACCAGATCAGATGATTCATGCGGTGCGTTAAGCGCATGCGCTGGGCGAATCAGCTGTTGTCCTTGCTTGTACCTTGCCTTCGGGCGTGTTCCAATGTTCATATGTAGGACTGGTTTGCGTATGATTCAGTTTTAAATTGAGGTTTTGTTATTTTTATGAATAAAAATATGTAGCGGATTTAATAAACGCTACAGTATTGAATATTTTATAATTTTTTTGTTTTTTTTTTTCAGTACATCAATATGTTAAAGAAAGAGGGACCAAAACGATGGATTTTTGAAGAATATAAAGATATACTATCAATGCATTTCCGTTTTAAAGACAAAGAAGTTCCACGGAACTATGTATCTAATCTAGTGCACAATATGAGAGTAAGTTTTATTCAGCAATTTCTAATGGATTGAATTAATTTTATGTTTACTGGAATTGTTTTATATATTTGTGAGAGATTAACTCTCCTTGACTGAGTTTTCATCAAATTTTCTAATCTAGAAGTTTGTTTTTAAGGGACAAATTTCTTATTTTAAACACACGCATACACATATATGTATTTCAGTAACAGATTTTATAGCTACAAATAAGAAAAATGTTTCTATAAACGTGGCCCATTTATTTTATTGCTTCATTTTCCATCTGTTGTCATTTTGTGTTTTCTTTGGAATTAGATAAGATATTGAATGAAGATTTTGTATACAGATTATTTATTTAACCTCTTACCAAAAAACCAAAACTGTGTTTTGTACCTTTGTGCTGGACGGTTAAAATGTATAATGTTTAATAGCTCAAAAATCATTAACCTTTCAAAAAATTTCCCCTTTTAACAAAAAACAAATGTGTTTTTCAAATTTTTATCTGTAAGGATAACAGAGTCATACGTTTAATTAAAAGACTGAACATTGCTGTGTATATTTCAAATTTAATATTAATGTAATATTTTTGGTTATTTGAAAAAAATTAATTATAATATGTTGGTCGTTATAAAAATGTTAAGGTTTTAATTGTGCACATACGGTATGGCAGATATCACCCAACTCACTTTACGATTACAATGAAAATAAAATGTTGACCTTGGACCTTCCAAGAAGATTTAATATTCGCATAGTTATGAATTTTTAGCAAGAGCATAGTGAATGAAAACTGCTTCACATATCTTTGAAATTATAGGAAAACTCTTTATGACATGTCTTGAGTCACATGTCAACTTAAAAAGTCTTAGATCTATATGTCTCGCCCATTAGAAATATTTAAAAAAAATTTGTGTGATATAAATATTACTCATTTTTGTTACGAAAAAATTCAATGTCCAAAAGTCTTGAAGTTTGGAAACAAATTATTAAATCATGTGATATATATTTTGTTACAGGAGTTTCCAATGGAAGAGGTTCTGTCTGGGCCGTATTGTTTGAGTGAATGGAAACCTGATCTTATTAATCATGTACTGAGTTTTCTTACTCCTGATAATGTTAGGTAACTATCAAATCTTATATATTATATTCATCTTATTTAGTGTACTGGTGTAGATAGGGTTAGATCGTTCTGTATTTGAACGAATATTTATATCAAATTTGGAATTTCCGCCAAAGATTTTTTGTGTGGAAACATTTTGTCATCCACAATATTTTATTCTACACAACCAAGAAACTCCAAGAAATTTAATTTTTTAATTTTTTTTTGTCAGAATAAAAAAATATACCACAGTAATGAGCAAGACTTGTGGAAACTTCAATCACTAAGTTAAAAAAAAACATAATTTTCCACACTTTATTTGTAGTATACAGTACAAGACGAATCAATAACTAAGTCTTCCTTAGTTGTCACATGCAAATAAACTCTTCTAGCACAGAATTACAACGCAACAAAAAAATTTCGCGTACAAAAGTTTAGCACGGCTAAGTTTCTACTCAACATGTAAGTCGCTGTATACTCAACATTTCGCTTTTGGGCGATCTGACCATTGAGTACATCACCCACAAGGGTTTATTGTAGGATTGTGGGTGACTAATATTGTAGGGTTGTAGTGCGAGATCTTGAATATTGAGAGTTATGTCGAGAAAGTACTTAATATTATCTCAAATCTCATTAACGAGAACAGATTCATTTCTCAGGTGTATTTTTCTTGATCGTTAAAAACATTTCCCGATTCATTTAGTATCGAGTTAAAGTATCGAGTTTTTTATAATTCATATAGTTCTATTGTAATTATGTATGTCCCAAGACAAAGGTTATTCATTCATTTTTCAATGCGTTAAATTGTGTTAAACCAGCTTCCTAAACACAGTCTTCTATAGGACAACGTCTATTCAGTTTAATATAATGAATTGAGAGAAATAATCATGCTGGAAACAAAAGAGCCAGATATTTTCCGAATAACAAAACTATGTCAGATTTGAAAATTCAAGTTCCCACGTCATTTTAAGAAATTTCCAAACCAAATATTTCTCAATATATGAATCCCAAAATTATATGAAAATTCCAATTGTTTTGTATTAACTAAATTCCAATTGTATTGTAAGTCATTAAATAAATATTCTGTATTGCTTTACGCTCTCGTCTTGATAATACAACTCTTGTTCTCGCTTTTGTCTCTAAGCCTATACTCTCGGTATTTCTCAATCTCGATAATATGTGTTGAAATATTTCTCGTTCTCATCCTGTAATCAAAAATCACTCCCGCAGTTAGCGACTGAAATCACTTTTTATTCAATTCAACATTTATTCTAGTAATAATCATACCGCAATAATTTTTGTGCTGTTTTAAAGCTAATGTTCCATAGATTCTAATACATATAACCAAAAGTTCACAAAACATTAACAATTTAATAAATTGGTAAAATTTGTGTATTTCACACAAACGAGTTTCATGGCTAACTAAAACACAAATTATGTCATCCGTTCATCTAATTTTTACAAGCCCATATAACTGTCTCACAACTTTAGAGTAATACTATTTTTTAGTACAGTGTACTCCCGATTATCTGCGAGTGGTTGATCCTCGAAGCGGATTATCCCCGAGTCTTGCGGAAAAAATAAGTAAAAAAGTTGTACAGTTCTCTTTACCTGTTTAGTACGGGTAACAACCAGTAAAACTACGATAATAAAGTTGTGCAGTAGAGATAAGGTTATTGTCTAGAGTGGTTGAACTGTGACACTAATGAGCCGGGATTCGAGCGACTGACGGACCAAGAAGAGACAAAGCAAGAGGGGCGAACGAAGAGCAAAGTGTAAGTGAAGAGGAAGAAGGAAAGTACGCGCATGCATGATTGACATACGAAGTGGCCTTGCAACACATTAATGGACTTCTCCAGTATTTAGAGGAACAAGACGCAGTTAGCTGAATAACTGATGCTAAGAAAGTTCTGTCAAGAATCAAGAGACGGTGTTTTCTCAGTAAGAAACAAAAAACATGTTTGGTTTTTTGAAAAACAGTCAGGTTTTAAAAATTCCAGTACTGTACTAGTGTAACGTAATGTATTTTCTGTATTGTTCTTATGTTTTATTACACTTTTGTTCTTCTTTATTACATTTTTTTATTTCATGTAAAATCTACATTAAAACATTTTTACTGTATTTAATTTATAGGTTTGTACAGTATTATGGTGTATTATGTGTTTTATGTACAGTATATTAAAGTCTTTTTATGTCACAATTTTTTAGCTATCTTGCAGATTATCAACAATTTTTGTTATCCGCGATGTCTGCGCCACCCAATTTCGCGGGTTTTTCGCCACCCAGATTTTTTCATCCTCTTTCGAACTACATATTCGAAATTCTTATATCTGAGCAGTTTGTAATTTTCTGTCTTTAGCAAATTGTGAATAACGAAGACATTCTCTTGTATTTTGATCAGGTGTTTTATACCGTTGAAAAGACGACATTCATTTCTATCTCATCCTACAAAGCTATACATTATAGGCCTATTTTTGGACAAGCTTTCAGAACTGGAAATCTTTTGCAAGTTTTGTGTCTGTGTCTAATGGCTAATACCATAGTATGTGTGGACAGTCCGTGGTCTTTCAAGCATGGCTCGATTTATTTCTGTTATTGTGAACTTATTTGTTATGTAGAGTGATTTAAAAATAAATATTAAGTTTGACTTGTAAGATAATATTAGATAGAAAAAATCTTGAACACAAGATCTCACAAAAATTAGTTTTACCTAGTCAAACGTGTTTTCAACGACAAAGTCGCCATCCAGAGTGATACACGAGCCTTGTGGACAGTATGTCTCAACAATGATGGGTTAAAACTGCATTTGCTCCTCCAATGTCAAATATTGTAAAAAAATCACTAAGAAAATATGCAAATTTAAATGTAGCAATTTAAATGATTTCACAGCTAGTGTAGATGGTTGGCTCGATAGATGGAAAAAAAAATATGGAATTCGGCAGCTTAATATCTGTGGCGAGAAGCTTTCAGCAAACTCTGAAGCCGTTCAATCATTTAGGGATAAACTTCATACGCTCTTGGACAAGGAAAGCCTACCAGGTGATCAGATATTCAACTGTGATGAGACTGGTCTCAATTTCAAATTGTTACCGGCAAAAACACTAGTGTCAAAGGCCGAAGTAGCAACGCCAGGTTACAAATAAAGAAAGAGTTACAATTCTTGCATGCAGTAATGTCACGGCAAATATGAAAATGAAACTGGCTTTAATAGGCAAGTCGAAAAATCCAAGAGCGTTTAAGAATGTTTCCAAAAATGCTTTACCAGTGAAATATTACAATCAAAAAATGCTTGGATGAGCTCAGACATTTTCAGAGAATGGTTTTTTAAAGAATTTGTGCCACAAACTGAACAGTTTTTGAAATCCAAAAACTTGCCACGGAAAGCAATATTATTATTAATTTTACTTACTAGGTTCTTGCCTTACTTCCCAGCCTCAAAATGTCCAACATGTTTAGCTGAAATGGTGCTCTTTGGTAATTTTTATAAACTCATCTTAAAATTTTTTAAGTATTAAAAATGTTATTTTATTACTTTGATTCAGTATATCGACCCACTGAATTAATTTTGAAAATCTGGTTTACAAAATTGTTACTAATTTGTGAAACTTCATTTATTTTACATCATGATAAGATTAAATATTTATTAACATTTCTCAAAATTGTTTACATTGATATTCACAGGATTGCAGTTATCGGAAAGAAGTTTGAAAATATAACTGATCAAGTGGAACCATGGTATGGAACTAAATATAAGCAAGAAAAAATTTTACCAGAAACCATTCAGGTAATTATTTCGTTTTGTCATGTAGAACATATTGTCATCAGTCTATAAAATTTATGTTTAGTTTTATTTTTTAAAAAGTTGAACTCTCCTGATTCCACGACATAATTATGGTTTTGATAGGACATCATCTGATCAGTATGATATAAACTGATTCATCAAAATCTCTCTAAAAATATCAATTCTTAAGTTATTAAAAACAAAAATTAATATATAAGTATTTTGGGACTGTTATAAAACATGTACTTCTCAAAATCGGCCCTACTGATTTTGTTCTAAATTTAGTGAAATGAGAAGATTAATAACACAAATTTGTGGTAAAACAACAAAAGTAACCTTGACCAGCATCATTAAAAGCTAGAGTTTAATAAAATATGAATTACTATAAGGAAGCATTTACGGTTCAAGGGAAGCCAATTTCGGCCTATCCAAATTAAAATTAATTATTATTTAAAGTTTATAATAAAGATCAAAACTATCTTTTTATTCCTTTGTATTTACCAAGTTTTTTTATTAATTTAAAATTTATGCTTCCTTAGCGTTAGACATATAAATTGAAATTGTTACTTTGTTTTTAACACATTTTATTCTCCATTTCGTAGTCTTTTTGCTTTAAATTTCGATGAAAGATAGTTACTGACTCTCCTTTATAAAATTTAATATATCCACTTCATTCTATACTCTTAAACCACCTATTTTCCAACTTTTAAACCTTTTAGTGTCATTCCACCTTACTGTCTTTTTTTTGAAGTCCCAGTTCCTTCATATTTTTGCTGTCACTTCAGTTTTTCTTGCCTCTACGTACCTTGTTACGTCTTATTACGTAACACACAATACACTTCGAGTTTTCTAGTTCAATCAAAACACATATTTTGTAATTTATTTACAATTCTCAAATTTTTACTTTAACATATAAATTTAATCTATAACGAAACATAATTGTTTATTTATTATTTTATTGAAATTTATTTTGTTTACTCACTTTAGATTAGCTTTTAAGTCCTAATTTCTATGTCAAATGATTCTAACCAATCATGATCAGGGTGGCCACCCAACCGGGAAAACCGGGAAACCGGGAATAAGCCGGGAATTTTTGCAATCGGGAAAAAAGCGGGAATTTCCATTATTCAACCTTGAAAACCGGAAGTTTTTCGTTGCAAAAAGAAAGTAACTACTTTGGTTTTAATTGCAGATTTTAGTAACTTTTTGCGACATTTAGTAGGAAAATGTAATGCAAAAATTCAGGTAAGTGGTCAAGTCCAAGTCCAACGTGGATATTACGCCGGGGAGTTGGCAGCTGATGTGTCGAAAGGAGTGCGTGGAAGAGAGGGGCGCAAGCGCATGCTCCGTGATGCTAATCCGATCGATCGACCAACGACAAGACTTCTGATGTTGTAAAGAAAAGAAAAAATAACAGTTGTCTTGTGTTTCATTCATTCCTTTCTTGTTTTAATGATATAAGTTATCCCTGAACATACCCAATCATTACATTGCTGACCATATTAATTACAATATCAAAATGTATCGTAATTTTTAAACTATTTATTCAATTATCAGTGAATCAGTCTGTAACAAAACCCAATCGGCGATTCGATTCGATATGCCCCGTCTCTAAACATAGCGTGTAGATCGTTCAGGGTTTTGCACTTTGTCTTGCCCACAAAAAATTCCCTAACATTTCCCATTGTTTCATACTCATTTGATTTTGAGTTTTTAATTATTCAGACTGCGTCTCTAGGTTTTGTGTAATACTGAAGGATTGTTTATAAATATGGTAACATATTAATTAAAATAAAGAGTAGTTCGAAATATAAATTAATACTAATAGGCCTGTCGCCAAACTGATTCCCGACCGGGAAATATTTTACTTGGGGCCGTATAACAATGGGAGAGAGCCGAGAGGCGAGGGCGGATGTAAACAAACCTGACCTTGAGGTGACGAGGGTTTTTTCTCCTTATTCCATTCAAGTTGGTACTGGACTAAATATCTACCAGATATGCTGTCATAACTAGATGGACAGTGGTCACAGCACACTGAGCACAGTTTCTTCTCTTTAATTTGGGACTACAGTTACGTTTATAAAAAACGTTATAGTTTGAACTTGTTTTCCAATAAAAGTTTGTAGAGTGTGAGTGGCAACTAGGCCTACTTCAACGTTGATTACTTCCGACTGAGTTTTAGACAACTGACAACCCTAGGACATTGTCACTATGGGCCATATCTGATTCGTTTCCATCATTCTTCAAGAGATTTAGAAATACGATTTGTACGATTTCTGCTTTAGAAATTTGTTATTTATTGTAATTTAAAATTTTATTTCAAAATAATCGAAATTGTTTGTATTTTCTTAAGTAATATAATTACTTTCATATTCTTCTACGTACCAATAGTTCTATGATTTATACTTACAGTACTGTATTTTAATAGTAGGGTAACAAAAATAATTGACTAAAAATATATAATTTGTAACAACTTCAACATTTTTTAACTCGAAGGCTTAAGTGGTGAGACATTAATTAAAGACAACTTATGGGTTGAACCACTAAATAAAACACATTTTTTAAATCAAAGACATTTCGTCCGAACTGTGTCGGACATCGTCAGTTTGGTTTATTGAAAGAATAGAATAAATGGTTTAAATATTGCAAGAAGATTATAAATTGGAGAGTGAAAAAACTCCTAACCTTTAAAAATGTATAATCTTCTTGCAGTATTTAAACCATTTATTCTATTCTTTCAATAAACCAAACTGACGATGTCCAACACAGTACGGACGAAACGTCTTTGATTTAAAAAATGTGTTTTATTTAGTGGTTCAACCCATAAGTTGTCTTTAATTAACTTCAACATTGTTTAAATTAAAATAAAAATGTGTTTGTTAATAAACACTTAAAATTAAATTGGGATTTTTTAACATTCGGGAGTCTATAATGTCATATTGCGCCATATTACACAGCTCAGTTGATAGTGTGTACAGTGTGCGTGTGCACTGCCATTGTCTTCTCGGCGGCAACAACCCAGCACGGCACTGACAGCATGACTCCCCCTCCCCCCACTACCGTCACCGATACAACCGTCGTTATACAACCGTGTAAATTGCCTTTTATAAATTGAAAATTTTAAATTGAATTTTCAAGCGTTGCTTAGGGCAACGTAGACCGTATAGTACCGTACAGTTTTCACGAAAATACGAGTCCCTGTATAAAATAATCAAGTCAGTTCAAAATACCTGTAAATGTTTTTTTTTAATGTTAGAATGCATCAAAATATCGGGAAATAATGCCGGGAAAAAACCGGGAATCTGAAAATGATGTTAGAGTGGCCACCCTGATGATGCTCAAACCTGTTCCATTTCTCAAATTCAAATCACAATGGCAGCCGACCTCAAACATCCTCATTCATTAACCTATCACATGTTTATTTAACTAATCTATTCAATCTTTTATTATTCTCTCATTCTATTTTGAGTTCCTATTTAAATAATCTTTCATTATGCCCAAATACACATTATTACAATTTGTTTGGATTATTAATTCTCAGGTATGTTTACTTTATTCTAAGGTAACATTTTTTATTCTTTTTCAATTTTCAATAATATTTTATAACTAATAGTGAATTGTGATTATGAGTTTTTTAGTGAAATTTAGTGTTTTAAATTGTGTTAATTTAAATTCAGTATTCTTATACTTATAATTAAAATTTACTTATACTTACCTATTTACTTACATCATACAAAAACTTTCCTAACGTAAATTCTTTTAATACCCTACCCTTTTAAACCATCAGTTTTTTTCACCGTTGTTGTATTTAATTAGAACTTTTAAAACATTAAATATTATTTTCTTTTGTGTACTATGATGTTGAGTAAGATTGCGGAAAGCAAGAAACATAAATTCAAAGTTCTCTTTCTTTATGACAAACTGTCCAACATAAAAAAACTTGAAAGTGAATCCATGTTACAAGCATTTGTATAGAATATGGGATCGCCAAACAGATTATTTCAAGTATAAGGAAGGAAAAGGATGATTTAGAAAAAATTCCTGAAATTTAATGTGTAAAAATGCTATGAAAAAATTTAAATGCCTGCAATTCGATCACTGAATGAAGCTGTTAATAAATGGTTTCCTAACTTCATTTATCCTGTTTAGCCGTGGGAGGGATTGAAATTCAGGCTGCAGTAGAAACATTATTTAAACAGTTGGGCATTGAACATCTGTTTCTTTTCTACAGGTTTTTAATCATACCTTGGTTTATTTTATACGTTTTTAAAAATCTGAACTTTAATTCAAACAACTTAGAGGCCCAAAGAATTACTTCTACTGTACTTTTAGCAGCAGTACTTGTTTATAATAAGTTTTGAAGAGATTAGTTTACTCAAGGTTTTTTTTTTTATATTTAAATTTTATTTTGTTTTCTTTATTAGGTTATGTTATTAAGTTATGTAGTTGTAATCATAGTAGTATAACTTCTTTTTTTTATCTTCAGCACAAGTAAATATATTTTTATATAAATTACTTTTATTTGTTTAAAATGTTTCAGAGCTGGAATGACGGTTCGTTCTATGAGGCCTTACATCTACCCTCAAAGAATGAGTTTATACCTACAGATTTTAATTTGTTAGCACCAGAAGAAAATGTAAGTATCTTATACCTATACCCTTAACACCGAATGACTGACTGATCTGTTTGAACATAATTTATTTGCCAAATGGTTGATCATAATACACTTGAGAATACATGTTAGATAAATTATTCAAATCACTTTAATCTGTGCAAGATAAATGAGATTCTTATATTGGCATTTATGTTTTATACTTATCTTATATTACTAATTTTGTATTGCAGTCTTCTCCATTCCCTGAAATTATCCAGGATACCAAGTTGACCAGAGTTTGGTTCAAACAAGATGATGAGTTTCATTTACCCAAAGCTTACGTAACATTTGAATTTGTCAGGTATGTCTTGCAGTTATTATGATGAAATATATCTAATTTACTATTGTTTGAAATGATAAAATTGGTATATTTTTTAACCCTACAATTCAATCATTATAATAATAAACTGTGCAAAAACATTGCACCAATTTTCTAACTCAACCATCTCCAAAATCAAATAAAAACCAACCAAAACTATTTGCCACCAAAAATGTTAGTTCGGTAGTTGTCAGTAAAAAAAGTGAAAAATAACCGTGGATCTTTGAAAATATATTCATATATTTAAATAGGGCCTAAACTTGCTTTGCTTGTGCAATAAATGTGTTCTCAATGTAAATCGTATTTGGTTTTAAAATCAATCTTTTAATGATGACGGTCAAAATTCATTTTTGGTTTTTGCCAATTATTTCTAAACTGTTATATTATTTACTTACAATTTTACACACAGGTTGTTATTGATCTCCCCATTTTACTAAAATTTGAACGAAATCGATAGAACCCTATTTGAAAAATGATGTATTTTATAAACAGCCCCATGATCGATTTTTGTTTGTTTTATACCAATAACTCATGAACCGGCATTTTTGAAGAGATGACGACCAATGTGTGTTGTTGGTTCCTTAGAGACACATGAGCGAAATTTGATCAAAATAGTTAGTCGCAAATCTTAATTTGTTTTATTTTTCTTATAGCAGCAATTTTGAGTTATCAAAAAAATTAAGGGAAATAATTCTTAGATTTAGCCAAAATATGCCTACATATTAAATTGCATTAACATTTGGTCGAAGCATTTGGGTTATAGAACATTGCTTAACATTGGGACAGACATCTTAAAAAAAAAATTTTTTTATGCTCAAGGAACCTTAAAATGGATGATGGTAATTTGGTTACTGAAATTACATCAGGGAACTATTATAACACATGGCAAATAAATATTTTGTGTGTGTGTGTGTGTGTGTTATTTGTACCAAACTTGTGGTAGGGGTTTCCGTGTTTTATATTATTAACTTTTATTGTAGAAAAAAATAATTAAAAAAAACTTTTTTTTTCAAATTTAAATAACCGAAAACAACAAGACGTTGATTTCTCCTTGGAAGATTTAAGTTGCTATTTATTTAAAGACTATCTAGAAGTCATTTTTGGAAACCTGATTTTTGCACCACAATTTTTATAAAATTGTATAAAACAAAATTGTGGTGCAAGAATCAGGTGTCCAAAAATGACTTATAGATGGTTGAAAATGTCCAACTCTTATAACTAATATATCTTTGGTTTTTGTACAGTCCAATGGCGTACTTAGATCCTCCATCCTGCAATATGACATATATATTTACACTTCTCTTCAAAGATGCTCTTAATGAATATGTATATTCTGCAGAACTAGCTGGAATTAAGTGGGAACTGAACAATACTAAGTATGGCATGGTGGTAAGTAACTACATGCTTGTATTTTATCTGTTTTATTCTGTAATGTCGGTACAATAGGCTTGCGATTATCCGATGTAATATGGCAGTTAGCTGGGCCAAATTGGAAAGAAATCGGATCTTGAGATTTAATTACTTTCTCTGCAATAAACATCTAAATTTGTGATGACTAAACATCAGTAGACCTAGAGTGTTTCATAGTAATATTTAAACTTGTATATAATCAAAAAATTAAGTACGAAAGCAAAGTTTAATAGAAATATGAACATATTTATTAAATCATAACATTTATTTATAGAATATACAAGGGTTATATATATATATATATATGAAGCAACATATTACTTGTGTTTGTCGCTGATATGTAATGCCCATCATGAAATTACACAACTGATCATAAATCAATTACAGAATGCACCATTAAAAACTGAACGGCTCATAAACAAGTAAGATATCTTTTACTACCTAAGTACTGTAAAATAATAGAGACGTAAGTTTCTTACCATACACAGTATGTATGGTTTAATTCACTTGCTGTAGTTGTTTGCCGTACAGGGTATTGAAAATGACAGCCTTTAGGTGGTGGCATCTAACTCATGTTTTGTATGAACTAAACAAAGAACTATGCTCAGAGATGCTTTATTGTTATTTTACTCACCAATATGTAAATGAACAGTTGGTTATTTACATCTATTCACCTCTGATTCCTGTTCAGTAATGCACAATACCCAGTATATAATGTATTGTATCTGTTATTTATTTAAATCCTAATAAAAACAGTAATTTATATTTTGTGTATTATATTTTATTTTAAGTATTTTTATTCTTCTTAGTTTTACTTCAAATTACTTGTTCTTTGTGTGAGTATTGATAGTTTCACGATACTTGATGCTATGTTATGTGTATAATTTTTATTAGTCTAAAAATGGGAGTTGTATCACTTGTAACCTATTATTCACATGGAATGGAAATAAAATTAAACTTTGTAAAGAGGAAATTAAATCTCTGCTTCTGTATGAAAAAAAACCAAATGTTAAATGGTTTATTTAAAAAAATATTGATAAGCCTAAATGGTATATAAATATATTCAAAAGATTGCTAAACATTTTCATACTGAATTTGAATATTATTTGGCCTTTAGACTACTCATAAGAGCCGGTTGGAGAAGTTTGGCCTACAAGTGGAGAAGCTTACTTTTGAACTGAAACCATCGAGATTGATGGAGAGGCATTTCATTGAGCAAATAGCTCCTTCAGAAAAGATAGTTTAAAGCCCAGAAAAGATGTGTTTGTTATAAGCGTAGAATGAGAAATGACAGTTCATATTGATGTCCAGATTGCAAGGCATCCTTTAAAGATTACCAAACTTAAGGACATATTATGATTATTTAAGAAATAAAATTATTTATTTAATAATTTAAAATATATAAATTTTTGTTCATTTCTGTCAGAAAATGATTAAAATTAGATTACTAATAAGTGAAAAAAAAACACATTATAACCTAACATTATATGTGCAGAGGTAAAACCCCCATAAAAAAAACCCCTCCAACACAGAAAGAAAAAAAATCCCACGTTTAAGGATTAAATTACATGAGAAGAAAACTGAGCTTTTGTTCAACTATAAAATAATTAACAATGATAATTGGTTGGCATCCTGTAATAAAATTGTATAATAATTGGTTTGCTGACTAATAATTGTAAAATACCGTTAACACTTGCCTAATTATATTCAATAGATTGAAACATAGGTTGCTTATTCAAGCATTGTTATAACTACTTCTTACTATGTGCATGCAGCATCACGTAATGCCGATGTTATGATGTATCTTGTATATTCTACCAGTCAGGAATAGCAGTGAGAGGACCAAGGTTGTGAGGGAATGTGAGCGTCTTGATTTCCTAGGACTTGGAGACCTTTCTTTACCAAGTCCCTGATGGTGCCGTCCAGTGTGTTTTATCATTATAAATATTAAATACTATATATGACAGTTGAGTTTTGTTTTACAGCTTGGAATAGGTGGATACAATAACAAACAGCATGTATTATTGGAGAAGATAATGGACAAAATGACAAACTTTAAGATAGACCCGAAGAGGTTTGAGATTCTTAAAGAAAATGTAAGTATTTTGTTTACTTTTAATTCACATGTCATATATTTAAAAATGGAAAATGCAATATTTAACGACAAAATTAAACACACAAAATTAAGCTAAAATTTTAATAGAAATCATCTGAACTTTTATAGTCAAAAGTTTGCTTTATCTTTATATTTTAAGAAAAATTATTGTATTCATTGATATCACTGTCCAAATAGTAACATATAGCAAAATAAACTGTGCATGAATTCTTTAGTTGTGTATTTTTACACGCAAAAATATATTTATCCACGAAAATCTCAAAATTAATTTTTACCCATTACAATAGTTTTTCCATCTAGAGTGTCATCATTGTATTGTGGGCAATTTTGGTTACTTGTAAACTATTGATTCTATGAACAATTTAAGCCTTCTTTATTTTTTCATTGATATAAAAAATCCATTTCCCAAACTTTGAAAATGGTTACCATTTTCCAATATAGCAGCTAACTTTAAAATGTCTTATGGAAACCCCTATTTTTTATGGGTTTTTCAGATTTTACATTAAATTTTAAGACTCTTTTATTATAGGGTATTTTTTTTATACCCACTCGTTAGCAGTTTAAAGCTGCTTGAATGTTTGAAATTTTAAATTTGGTTCATATTTGGGAGGCGAATTTGCATACTTCCCATTGTTGCATCATGTTAAAATTTAATTAACCATAAAAGAAGTGTAAATTTTAATGGAGAATCTATTGTTTAACATTTAAAAAAAAAATTTTTGATAGTGACAAATGATGAGATCTTAGAGGTCACACTTGTATAGTAATGTTTGAGCATTTGTTATACAAAATTATTGTTTTGTTAAAAAATTATTTTAATTAGTTTTAATAATAATGTTGCAATATTGTTCCAACTTTGTTAATGAATAAATTTATGTTGTCACTAAAATGTCAAAAATATACAAAGGCAATGTAGATCCCCTCTTAATCACTAGAAAAATATTATTAATTAGGAACTACTGGACCGATTTTAAAAGTTTTCAGTTCCAATGAGCATTTAAATCATGGACCGTTTTTGTCACTTATAAAAGCAGTTCATATGTTGTTTCTGAACATTTTAAGAAAATTCATAAAATGTGAATTCTACATTTCAGCAGGAAACTATTCAGAAAGTATTGCACCAATTTGAAGGGGAAAAAATTAGTTTCAATTAGCATTTCAAAACATGTATCATATTTGTCACTGAAAATGTATAAGTTACAGTATATACAAATATTTGGATTTCGTATTATCATTACAAATAAATATTGTTGTAACTTGTATTACTGAACCAATTATAATCAAACAGACTAAAATTTAATCACATAATTTACCAACATATGAAAGAAAACCGCATTAAAATCAGAACAATGATTCTTGAGTTATAAGCTTACAAACAGACAGAGAGATTTATGTGTTATATATTTAGAGATTAATAAGGACTTATGAAACAAACTAAACCACAATTGTTTAAACCACTGAGATAATGTTTTAATGACCAAGTCACAATTCTCGGTCAAAACTAGCACATTTAAATCATGCTATATATAATCTAAAAATACTCAATATGTTTTTCGATTACACTTTCAGACTATGTTAACATAACCGCAATTTTTTCTTCCATTAGAACTCCTTCATCCTTTGGCGTAATCTCTGTTTATCGTCTTCTGGTATGATTTTTTTTTCCTTTTGGTTTTCATTGCCATTAGAGCCTTCACATATTCTACTTTTCTCATAAACCAGTTTCTAATATTTATTGTACTCAGAAAATCTTTTTTACAAGGAGTAAGCTACTGTCATTAAAAATAATAAGTAAAAAAAAGTTAAAGAATTGCTCCCTTAACAATTTTTTGATTTGCAAAACTAAAAGAAAAACACTAATTTTATGTGTAAATGTAATTAAATTTAAAATAAACAACAAAATAACATTATTTGGAAAGCAACAAAGCTGGACACCTTTTTCTATTAATTTTTGTATTAACAGTAATAATAAATTCTCATTTGAGAGCAGTTGATACTTTCATATAATAGTTCATAAATTCTGTTGTTGTTCCTCATGGATTTGGTAATTTGACGAACTGTATTAATATAAACAGCCACCAATCTCCTCAAAATGAGCAATTGTACAGATATAAAAATCCTAAAAGGATTTCTGAATGTAACTTTCCAAAATTTTTTACCAACTCACTAATAAATAAATTCTAAAAGTTTTGTATATCTTAGAAAAATTTGGTATATGGTGGTCATGAGCACTTTTTTGAAGTTTTCATTTTTATTACTACACATGTGTTGTTGACTCCTGACGTACTAACTCCAAAATTTTACTTCCAAATGTTTTTGTTTTTCATTTCACAAATAAATTCTTCTGAGAAAAATGATGTATAAGAAGTTGGGTTTTGGATAATATTACTATTTCCTATGAATTTTTAAAAACTCTAAAAAAAATTATTAAAAATAATTAGCAAAATCGGCCTGCCAATATAGGAATTTCTAATAGCCAGTTTCAGGGTTAATGAATAAGGAACAACTTGCTTATGTTTCAAATTTGACTAAAATTGTGTTAAAATTTCCCCTGAGAGAGATATTATTACACCTTTTTTCTGATTTTGCAGTTATATTATTAGTTTATTTTTTAAGTAATAACTTAGTTATGTAGTAACAAGTCTATTATTATTTTTCAGTAAAATAATATTTTTGTAATGTATTTAAAGTAAAACTAATGTTTATACAATAAGTAAAAAAACTTGTCATCATTTTAACATTCCGTTAGGTAAATAAATGTATAAAATACTGTATGTATATATTTTACACTAAGTTAAGCTGTAATAATGTAAACAAAAGTATAACGTACCTTTATGTTTTATGTTTGAAAAACATTAATTTTATTCACACTTTGGTTTTACACTATATTCTAAATACTAAAACTAATGATATATTAATCTTCTACGCTGATAAAAATTCATCACAAATATCATGTTTGAGCATAGTTTTAGCTAAAGCAGTTTGTAGCTGATTTTTTAAATTACTTGTAACCGTTGTGTTGAAATGATTCTCCATCCAGTCATCGACGTGATCTGCTAAAAAGTTTAGTGTTTTTAATCCTTCAATATCACTGTCAAAAATATTATTTGTAGTATCCAAACCAATATCAAAAGCATCAGTCGTTGTATAGCAGTAGTATTGTTGTGTATCAACTAAATAATCATTCGTAATTGTCATTTGAAAACTGATTTTATAATTTATAGGTCCATTTTTAATTTTACCAGATACTTGTCGCTTGTTATATATTGCTTCGTAAAAATAATTTACATTAACGTTGGTTATTTCCAAACATTCTGCGCATACTATCATTTCTTTTGCATAATGCCATGGTCCTTTTTTTTCGTCTTGTTGCATTTTATATTTGCGTAATGTTCCGTGTTGACTACCTTTCACAATTTGAAGTTTTGAATCTTTCATCCATCCATTGAAAGCAGCAAACTCTACATACTCCGTAATGTTTCTCCATTTTTGTTCGTATTGTTGTTTAAAACTAGGTAAAGGAAATACTCCTTCCCGGCCTGCGATAAGTAATTCAAAAGCTTCTCTGTAAACATCACGCACAGCATATTTTAAACGTGTTAAATCACTAGTCATTCCCCAGTCTCGAACATGACAATTAATTACACTTAAGTTTAACACAAACAATATGTATAACTTCATTTTAGTAATACAACGTTTGAATATTGAATGAAGTTAAACAGGTCAAGCTGTAGTATTTTTACACTCGTTAGATAAATTATGACATTACAAAGTTATTTTAAAAGAAAGATTACTTTGAAGTTTTGATATAAAAAAGTAATAATCATTCATTAATGTTGATAATTAATATTTATGACTTAAAAGTGGGTCAATAAATAATGCAGTTCTCTGTTCAGGTTATGTTAAATATGTTGTTTGTGTTTAATAATTATTTACTGAAGAAACAGATTAAATTTTAATTAAAGTAGATTTATCAACTTTAGAAAGTAGAGTGAAAATGTATCAATCGTAGAACAAATCTTAAATAGTTTATATTTATTAATCAAAGACATTTAAAATAAGATTAATAATTAAAAGTAGGATCTTCCACCTCAACAAATAATCTTTATGTTTAATCAGTATATATATATATATATATATATATATATATATATATATATATATATTTTTTAATTCCAACAAATTCTAATAAATTTATTTATTGTAACAAAATACATGTCATAATTCAATATTAATTCTGATATCCTTATTGTTACTAGTTAACGAATTTTGTAAACCAAAAATTGATCAAAAGTTTGGCTATTGCCCAACAACAACTTCATCAAAATATGCCCATAAACTAAACAAAATAACTTGCTTTGCTATTTGCCACAAAGACAACTTCAACGTAAAACATATTTGAATTAAATCGATCTTTCAATGATAGCAGTGAAAGGTTCATTTTTATTTTTTGCTAATTATTTCAGAATCATAATATTTTTTACTTTAAATTTTGCACACATTTTTATTTTTAATATTCACATTTCACTAAAATTTGAACGAAATCTACAGAGCCTATTTTGAGAAATGAAGGGCTTATTTTTATTTATTTACCTATAACTAATAAACCAGAAATTTTGAAGAGAGAGCGATTGATTTTTACAAAATTGTAATGTTATGTTTTTTTTCTTATTCCCCAAATTTTGAGTTATTGAAAAATAAAAGAAATGTCCCGTGATATGGTTTAAATATGATGGTGGTTTAAATTTTTTGATAACTCAAAAGTAGGAGGTAGCTGCCAAAAGAATAAAACACAAAATAACGATTTTCTCATAATCAGTTCTAACGATTTTGATCAAATTTTGGCATTATTTGAAATGTGAAAATTAATGACACGAATATAAGTTCAAAATCTAACTATAAATTAGATATATTGAAATAATCCAAAACACATTTCTTGTAGTATGAGATTTCTTGGCATTACTTTAAATGAAAATTTGAACTAGAAGAATCATATTTCAGATTTTGCCGAGTCACTGGCATCGGTATACTTTGCATCGGTATACTCCGAATGATTTCATCTATGACTATAGGTCTGGCAAGGCTTACCTAGCAGGTGGTTCATGTAGTGTTCTCTCTCTAAAAAATTGGTAACATTGAGCGACCAGTACAAGCGAAGTGAATGAAAGTGGACAAGTTCCTATAATAAATAAATAAAAATAAATAATTCTTTACTATAATGTAATATAATATATTATAAAATAATATATTCTTTCAAGTTTTTTTTTTTTTTTGAAAAACTTCTTAAATTTGGAATAACTTTCTAAATGAAACAGAATTACCTCTTGGCTCTACTCAATTCAAGCTAATTGGTTAATTTGGAATATGGATGGTTATTAAAAAATAAATAAATAAAGACTAAATTCAGTTTCTTACTTTCTAGGTTCAAACATTAATAAATAATAGGATATGATGTTATATTAACATAATAACATTAATTTTATTAGACTTTAACATACAATATTAATTCATAATTTGTTAAGATTTGACTCTCTTTTAGAGTTCATGAAATTTGTAATAAAGTTTGTAATATTATAGGCCTCTAGGCTTAGCTCAATTTAACAGAACACATTGACTCAAAGAATACAATATTAATTAGGCTAGATCTCGGGGTAGGCACTCGGCTGGCATGGTTGTGTTATACAACTATAACGCATAAATAAATTGAAATGATTAAAATTCTAAAAAAAAAAATTTAATTAAAGTTCACAAGAAATGTTGAATTGATAATTTTGAAGTAGATACAGGCCTTTGAATTTGGTAAATGTTTAGAATAGTTAATTAACAGAGCATACCATGCTCTGTACAGTTCACACTGACTCTAATCACTAATTTAGACACAAATATTATAAAAGAAAACTTTGGATGTTAATTTGGCTTCTGTACTGTCGTCTGGTCTCCACAATGTTACTATTGTATCTGATTTCTTTTAAAACATGGCGCCTCGTTGTGTTGCGGAGCGATATTTTTCTATTTTAAGTGAGATCGTTTGTTGAAACTGTTGGGGTTCTTCCGCGGCACCATATAGTACCGTTTTTTTTCCTTCTTTTCTTGGCCATTGGCAATTTGGGGTTGTAATAATCATTTCTTGTATTCGTATTTGTTGTTTTGTATTAATTTGTTTATTAATTACACATTATTTAACTAATTTAAGGGTGATTTTAGACCGCGTACATACATATCAGCTGATCTATCTTAATACAAGGTTGACTAAATGACTACATCAGTAACTTATTTCTTCTTCCTCAATATTTTACAATGTTTGCAATTAAAACTAACAGATGTTTTTGCATACAAATAATTTATAAGTAGTGGTATCTTAGAGTAATTTACAGTCTGATTGTTCTATTTAGTACTTCGAAATATGGTTACATATATTTTGGAAAATGGCTGTAGGCCGTTTTCGTGTTTAACATTGCAAACTCACTGTTCCTTATAAGTAGTGATTTGTTTGTAAATAAAATTTGGGATCTTATGAAATGATTTTAAATAAAGATATGTGATGTTATGGTTGTGTAGTGGTGTGGTTAATTTGTGTCAGCGTCTAAATTTCGAATGTTTACAATTTAGAGATAGGCCTAACTTACGTCTGCTTTAGGAATGATTTGTTTTGCAATTGAATGAATATGGGTGGTTTATTAATAATAGGTTGTATATAAATATCTGCTATTAATACTTATGAATGTAGATCGTTGTATTCTATGCTTAATTATCCAAATAGTATATTTTTCATTTGACTTAGGTTATGTTGTTATTGTTTAATTTAGGCTAACTATCCTAACCTGTTGCATAAGTTATTGATGTGATTTGTGCTGTTATAATGCCCTTCAAACTGATTTTGATGAGGGTACTGAATCCAAAATCATTTTGTGAAGCACAAATAACATCTTTAATCTAACTATAACTGGTAACAATCAAATAACATAACTAATAACAATGAAATAACTTATAACTAATAATAATCCTTAAATCTAACATGGTTAATACAATTCTAGTTCTATTCTGGGGTAGTATTGTTTTTCAAACCCTCGTTGTGGTTTCTGTTTGCTCATATTTGTTGTTGATAACACTTGTTGGTGATTTGTAGGGGTTGGGGACTTATGTAGTTCATAAGATTGTAGTTTATAATGGGGAACACTGGGGTAGTTTGTTGGGTATTTCACTGTTTTTATTCACACTCATTGTTTTCCATGGTAGTCAATTCACTTGGGGGTGTTTCATTTTGTATGCAGTAGTCGTTGGTCTGTACAGGTATGTTCTGGCAGTATGGCTTTAATAAAGAGTTAATTTCTCTCTCTACTACGTCGTGTAGGTTGATTGGGATAGGGTAACTTTGAGCTCGGTAATTCTCTGGCTGTTCCACGTTTATTCGGTGTTCGTATACATTACTTCTTCCTGGTTTCTCGGAGAAAATTTCAGAATATTTTACGATTAAGTCGGTCATTTGTGTTCGTTGGATGTTGTTTAATTTGTCGTTTGCCTCAAAAGTCTTGTATATTTCACTTATTTTATCGTCGTTGTACTCATTGTTTGTCTTTAAAGTTTTATTTTTATTATTATCATTGTTGTTATCGTCGTAGCATACCATTCTGCACTTTATTCCTTTAATATCTTCACATTCTAACTTAAGTTCTAGTACATCGCCTTTTGCATTCTTTATACTAATAACATTATTTTCGAAGTTTAATTCCATCTTCATTTGCCTAATCGTGTCTATTCCTAAAATGCAATCTTTGATAAGATACGGTACTATAACACATTGTAAATCAAACTCTAGTCCCTTAATCTCTGCTTTTACCATTATTATTTGTGAAATTCGTTTTGATTTGCTGTTTAAGGTGGTTGTTATAAATGTGTTACTGACGGGTAACTGTTCCACATGACCTAATTTGCTCTTGTTGTTGAGAAACCACGTTTCGGACAAGCAAGTTATGCTGCTGCCTGTATCCAGAAGTGAATTTGTATTCAAACCGTTAAGTTTAATATTTATTTCCGGGCATTTAAAATTCATTAGGGGCTCATTCAATTCGTTGTCATCTTCTCGTAATAAAAACTCCCTGTCGCAGTAGAGATTACTTATAATTATAGGGTTTCTTTCCAATGGTTGTTGCTCCCTTTCTAATAATGGCCTAATTCCGATTTGTTCCGTTGCTCCTTGCACTGGTGTAGTTGGTGAAGTGCTGATATGTCCATTTTCTTCAGCCTTACCTGTACAGCCATTAGTTATCTTGATCGTAGAATCTAAACCAGTGCGTTGGTGTTTAACGCACTCTGGTTCGTATCACTCCTTGCTTCTTCTCCGGTTCTATCTGAACTCGGCGGTCTCGTCGTTGTGGCAATCATTTGGCACACTCTCGTCTGTTCTTTAGTAGGGTAAGTCATTCCTCTTGCTTCGTTATGCTGTCTTGTGTTTTGTGGTGGGTATGTTGGTCTGTTCTGGGTTTGGTTTTGGTACCTGAAGTCTGTGGCGATAGGTCCAGGTTGACGGTCGAATGTTCGTCTTGTCGTAAATCTGTTACCGTTCTGATTTGTATTTGATTGGGGGCTTCCGTGGTAGGGTGTGTGTCTTGAGTTGTGTTGGAAACCGTCCTGATGTCTGTAAGGGTGGTTCCTATAGTCTTGTGCGTTGTTGTAATACGGTGGGTTTCTCTGTGGTGTTCCTCTGTTGGGGTGTTGGAATGATGTTGACGGTCGGGGTAGTGTCGTGTTGTGTGTTGACCTTTGTAGTGTAGTGTTCCTGTGTCTTATCTCCGCATTGGCCTCCTCCGTGTCTTCACGTTGCAGAAGTTCTGAGAATTCCTTGATGCTGGTTATGTTTTGCACCCTCTGTGCGTCCTGGATAATTTTGTCGAAGTGTTCCACCAATGTGGTGATTATGTCCTCCTCTGGAGGCTGTGGAATCATCGACTTCATTATTAGAACACGGTCGATGAAATATTCACTGCGGGTTAGTTTCCCTCCTGGTCGATACCGTTCGAACTCTAGTTTTTGTCGAATCCCCTTTTGGACATCCCTGCTCCAGAATTTGGACAAAAACTCTTCGCAAAACTTTTGGAAGTTTGTAATGTCGGGCTTAACCAGCTGCCACCATCTGCTCGCACTGCCTTCTAAGCTGTTCTCGATGATATCGAACAAGCAATCCTGTCTGTCGATAGGGTTTCCTATGGTCCGATTCGTGAGCCGTTCGTAGTACCTGCTTAGTTGATATAGGTATTCATTAGGGTTTGGTTGCCTCCCGTTGAATTTTGGTAGTGTAGGCATGACTAAGTTGTTGTTTTCGTGTCCGTTGGCTCCGCATGTAACATTTATATGGGGTAGGACGTTGCTAACGTCGTTTGTTTTGGGTAATTCCGAAATTATATGTTGTACCTCCCTCATAACATTATGGTTATTTATTTCCAATTTTTCGTCGATTGTAGTCTCGTGTTTTTGTAGGGACTCATTTAGAATTTTGGTAGTGATTGTAAGGTCAACTTTATTTTCTAACTCGATAATCTTAGAATTGTTATCCTGTAATTTTTGTTCTAATTCCGTGAAATTTTCCGAAAATTTATTTTCTACCTGGCTTATTTGTGTAGCAATACATTCTTTAAGCTGCCCTACTTCCATTTGTATTCCTATAAAGTTGGCTTTTATATTAGCCTCGCTCTGCCTAAATTTTTCTTCTAAATTTTGACTGTTTTCCTTTAATTTTTCTTCTAAATTTTGTTTAATTTCTATTTGATTTAATTTTAATTTTTCTTCTAAATTTTGACTGGTTTCTATTTGGTTTAATTTTAATTTTTCTTCTAAATTTATTTGTAAGTTTGCAATAAGGAATGTCATCTGCTCTAACAGGTTAGGGGATGATGTGGTAGGTATGTCCATAGCTATCCCGGTTTCAGTGTCGTTAGTGTTTGAGTTGGTCTCGATATCCTGAGGTATAGGGTCGGTTATTGTTATATTGGAAGCAGTTCGTCTTAAAATTGGTAACTGCCCTTCCTTGGCTTTGTCGGTTTGTTGTATTGTCTGCCTAAGGTCATAGTTTGCTTTGGATGTCTCGTCTGGCGAACTCATCTTGATATCATGTATGTACTACTTTTATGGTTAGCCTATTACTTTACTTACTAATTATTCTAACACATATAAACATGGATTTTAAAACTAGAATGTGATGTTTATGTACTAGTAAATGATTTATAATTATCAAATTTATCTAGGACTAACTTAAATATCTAGGCTACTGTTTGATAAGTTTTTAATGTAATATCCTAATTGTTACCAAGCTGATATGTACATATTGTTTCATAACACAATCATGCCAATCACGTTGTGCGCCATTTATAATAAATAAATAAATAATAAATAATTCTTTACTATAATGTAATATAATATATTATAAAATAATATATTCTTTCAAGTTTTTTTTTTTTTTTGAAAAACTTCTTAAATTTGGAATAACTTTCTAAATGAAACAGAATTACCTCTTGGCTCTACTCAATTCAAGCTAATTGGTTAATTTGGAATATGGATGGTTATTAAAAAATAAATAAATAAAGACTAAATTCAGTTTCTTACTTTCTAGGTTCAAACATTAATAAATAATAGGATATGATGTTATATTAACATAATAACATTAATTTTATTAGACTTTAACATACAATATTAATTCATAATTTGTTAAGATTTGACTCTCTTTTAGAGTTCATGAAATTTGTAATAAAGTTTGTAATATTATAGGCCTCTAGGCTTAGCTCAATTTAACAGAACACATTGACTCAAAGAATACAATATTAATTAGGCTAGATCTCGGGGTAGGCACTCGGCTGGCATGGTTGTGTTATACAACTATAACGCATAAATAAATTGAAATGATTAAAATTCTAAAAAAAAAAATTTAATTAAAGTTCACAAGAAATGTTGAATTGATAATTTTGAAGTAGATACAGGCCTTTGAATTTGGTAAATGTTTAGAATAGTTAATTAACAGAGCATACCATGCTCTGTACAGTTCACACTGACTCTAATCACTAATTTAGACACAAATATTATAAAAGAAAACTTTGGATGTTAATTTGGCTTCTGTACTGTCGTCTGGTCTCCACAATGTTACTATTGTATCTGATTTCTTTTAAAACATGGCGCCTCGTTGTGTTGCGGAGCGATATTTTTCTATTTTAAGTGAGATCGTTTGTTGAAACTGTTGGGGTTCTTCCGCGGCACCATATAGTACCGTTTTTTTTCCTTCTTTTCTTGGCCATTGGCAATTTGGGGTTGTAATAATCATTTCTTGTATTCGTATTTGTTGTTTTGTATTAATTTGTTTATTAATTACACATTATTTAACTAATTTAAGGGTGATTTTAGACCGCGTACATACATATCAGCTGATCTATCTTAATACAAGGTTGACTAAATGACTACATCAGTAACTTATTTCTTCTTCCTCAATATTTTACAATGTTTGCAATTAAAACTAACAGATGTTTTTGCATACAAATAATTTATAAGTAGTGGTATCTTAGAGTAATTTACAGTCTGATTGTTCTATTTAGTACTTCGAAATATGGTTACATATATTTTGGAAAATGGCTGTAGGCCGTTTTCGTGTTTAACATTGCAAACTCACTGTTCCTTATAAGTAGTGATTTGTTTGTAAATAAAATTTGGGATCTTATGAAATGATTTTAAATAAAGATATGTGATGTTATGGTTGTGTAGTGGTGTGGTTAATTTGTGTCAGCGTCTAAATTTCGAATGTTTACAATTTAGAGATAGGCCTAACTTACGTCTGCTTTAGGAATGATTTGTTTTGCAATTGAATGAATATGGGTGGTTTATTAATAATAGGTTGTATATAAATATCTGCTATTAATACTTATGAATGTAGATCGTTGTATTCTATGCTTAATTATCCAAATAGTATATTTTTCATTTGACTTAGGTTATGTTGTTATTGTTTAATTTAGGCTAACTATCCTAACCTGTTGCATAAGTTATTGATGTGATTTGTGCTGTTATATTCCATAAATAAAACAAGCAATGTTTGTGGTTATTTGCTTATAGATGCGCTCATGTATACGAGGTATGATAAAAAAATATGGTGAATAATTTTATTACGAACAAAGTATTAAGCTTACAACAAATTTGAATTAATCTCCTTCAAATTACTCTCCTTGGCTAGTGATACAATTATCTCAACGTTGTTCCATGACTGGAAATATTTCTTCAATTATAGCAAGGATTGTATTTTTGTGAATAGCGAGAAGTCGTATGGTGCTAAATCCAGAGAGTAAGACGGATATGGATAGACAGGAACATTATTTTGGGGCAAAAACGGACAGGTCAGAAGCGAGGTGTGACATGGTGTGTTTAAGTGATGAAGGAAGAAACCATTGGCCCATTTTTCTGGTCTCTTTCTCCATGTACATCATTTCATAAACGTTGCAATACGCCCATATAATATTAGGAGTTTGCAGTTATTCCTCTTGGAACAAACTCTGATCACACTATGCACTCATTATAAAAAAAGAGACCTTAATGTTAAACTTTTGACTGATGTTCTTAGAGCGAGGAGAGCCATCTGTTTTTCACTGGAAACTCTGAATTTTCGTCTCGGGATCATATCAATACACACAACTTTCATCTCCAGTTATAATATTGGCCATGAAGTCTGGATTCACTTCAAGACAATTCTTCAATTCCATACAAACTGACACACGGTTTTCCTTCCGTTTGTCAGTCGAAAGCCTGGCATAAATTTTGCACTCACTCGTCTCGTTTGCAAATTATTGTTTCAAATTCTTTGCACGGACCCATACAAGATGTTAAGTTCATTGGTAAGCTCTCCATTTTCGCCACTTTTGTCTGTTTTTGAGGGCGAAGAACATCCCGACTGTTGCTCATCTTCAACCGACTCATTTCCGTTTTAAAATCTCTCATATCACTTGTAAGCAGTCTTTAAAGTCAAGACATTTTTGCTATACATTGATTTAACATTTCGTGAGTTTTTGGCAGATTTTTTGCAACTTAAATCAAAACTTTATGTTAATGCGTTGTTCGAAATCCATGATACCGTAAACACGACCTCACTCTTCAGACTCTGGAAGCGGACTGACAAGTCACAACTTGTTTAAACTTAACAATGACTATCTTATAGGATGGGTTATTGAACCTTATATTTCAAATGGATGTAGTATCAGCAGTTGTTGCTATAAAAATTCACTCACCGTATTTTTTTATCACACCGTATATTATACTATTTCCATAATAATAGCCTACTTTATATTGTGTATAGTTATTTGGATTTCGTTTAAAATTTAGTCTCATTTAACCTACAATGATGTCTAACAATTATTTAAAGTCGCCAAACTAACAAGAATTGAAAATTATTTGAACTATTCACAATTGTAAAACTACTTTAATTTTTTATTTTCCCATATTATAAATATAATTTTCTCTTTTTTTAAATAAATTAGAATACTTTCTAAATAAAGACAGTTAAAAGGAAAAAAGGGGAAAAAAGAACATTTTAAATACAATATTAAATTATGGTTTTATTTATCCATAAATCTAGATTAACCTAAAATAGATTTCAAGTAATTAATAATTTTTTCCATCTAGTCCAGAAACAGCAACAGCATTGAAAATTGATGTACGGTTTGTAGCACAATTTGTAGTTTTGTCACTGTTGATGAAAAAGAATGTATTTTAGGGGCAAAGCAAGTCAGTAATACATAACGTGTACAAATATATGAAATGACTTGTAAAGAACAAAGGTGAATGTTGTTGTCTACATCTACATTGATTTGTAAAGACTTGTAACAGATGAAAGCAATTAACGCAAAGAATTAAATACATTCAGTGAAGTGGATGGATAATTAACTATTTGAGTTTCACATAACTGCTATAATAAATTTTCTAACTATTATTCATTGTGTTATTTAAGCTAGAGCCGATAAATTGGCAAATTTTTTATACTTAATTTTAAACTCATTAACATAGTGAAAAAGTGAGTGTAACATTGCACATAGAACCTGAAAGATGGTAGGACTTTCAATAAAAGCCATTTATTTTGCCTATATTTGATCTCAACTTAGATATGGTGGTGCCTTTCTTGGGATACTCTTTCAAATTTAAAAAATATATATTTCAGTCGCATTGTTACACTCCATCGCGTGACCTCTTTTTCGTTTTACGCATTTCGGGACTTTTATCCCATCATCAGAAATCTTACTCACTCATCTGAGGTCGTCACACTCATCTGAGGTCGTCACTACATTAAAATAAATTAAAACACAATACAACACAAACACATTTATGGAGAGTTTATAGGTGCGCAAAATTTGGCTACCAAATGGCAACTCTGTGGAATTAAATAATTGTTTCATTAATTTATAATAGTGTTAAAACTCGAACAGATCTTACAAAAATTATGATTACTTAATCAAATGGGTTTCAATGACAAAGTCACCATCCTCAGTGATACATGAGCTACAATAACTAAACTAGTACTATGTCAACCCCCGTATTTATACAAAACTAAAGTTGCGTGGCCTAAACCTACTTTCTAATATTAAGGCGTTAACAAGTGCCTCGTATATTTCTAAATAACTTAAGAGTTAACATCTAACTAATACAATATTCTGAACTAATCTTATATCTAACAATACATTTTATATTTTACTTTAATATACAACTTTGTATTGACCGTAATTATTATTTATAGTTATATTACAATACTTGTTATTATAAAAAGTTTCCCACTCATCTATTGTGTTTAATTTAGTAATATTTTTCAATGTTGAATATAAAATGTATATTATAATTATATATATATATATATATATATATATATATATATATATTCAAAAACAAAGGTTCATTGCCACTTTTTGACCGACACAAATTGACATATTTGGTGACAAATAGTTTTGGATGGTTTTTATTTGATTTTGGGGATGAACGAGTAAAAATTTTGAGCAATTTCATTGAAATATTTATTTGTACTTACTTTATTGTTATTATTTTTATATTTGACTGTTTAATATTTATAATAATTTTATTATTCTCTTTTCTGTTTGTTTTTGAACAACCAGTACATCCGTAGCCTAAAGAACTTTGAAGCTGAACAACCATACCAACATGGTGTATTTTTCCTAGCAGTATTATTAGCTGAGAGTGCATGGACTAAAGAAGAACTTTTAATGTCAGCCGATGGTAATCATATAAAAACATCAGATTTATTAGACATACAATTTTAAGATCATAATGAATATATGAGAGAATTTTGTTGATGAGTGAATAAACTATTGTTTTTCTTCATTTAGATATTTGTTTTAGATTGTTATAGGTTACATTTAGAAGTATAGTGGGCTTGGAACTATCCTGGCTAATGTAGCAGTCTGATGAGACACATAAGAAAACTGTGCGTTGAAAGTGAATAGCACTTCCTTGTATAAAACTTCTGTTTTTAAACTCTGATCAAAGAATTAATGTTTTGTTTAAAACATCCTCTATATTGAATTTTCTGTTCCTATTATAATTTTTCTCGCTGCTATCATGTTTACGTTTAGACGACGACAAAGACTGACATTCAGCATGTTGAAATTTACTTCAGTAAAAACAAACGGTAATTCCTGATCCTCTTCATCCCTATTACTTATGAAGTATACAAAGTAGGTAAGTTGTTTAATCACAAAAATTTCAATCTCCATTTTTTACATCTTAACATTTCATGGCCACAAGAAACCGAAAAAATGATTTTCGACATAACATCCATCTGTTGTTGTCTGTTCATAAGTATGATAGCAATCACAAATATTAGAATGGGGACATGAAATTTGGTATGATACACACTGCATTGAAGCGTCAAAACAGTTTTTTGTTTATGTCTCGTGTGTTTTTCAACTTATCACATACTAAATTTCATAAAACATTCCAGATTTTAATTCTGCATGTATTTTGTCAATCCCCACCCACCTCTCTGCGATGACAAAGAGAGAAGTAATTGTCAATAATAATTTTGAACTCTAACCTCTCAAGGAAATGTGATTTTCATATAGTAACAAGTTCCAGCAGAGTCCAGTCACTGATACGAGTGTAGCAAGTAGATATTGTTTAATATATACACATCTACGAGACCTATCAGGATCTAGCCAACATCAAGGAAGTAGTGATATACACTATTACGAGGTTAAAAAGACCGAAGTAACAACTGTTTAAACCAAACTTGTTCTATATTACTTAATGATCTACAAATCATTAATGACAAATATGGTTTAACATTTCTTACAAGGCCGAATGGTAGACTCACTTTTTAGCTTTGCATTCAGAAGATATGCTTGTATGACATTGTATGATGGGCTGGGTAAGTACCATGATAGCACCTGATCCCTTCATCTCATTTGATTTATACATTTTTGTCTTTAACTGATGATAAATCAACTTTGTCCGTTTCCCCTTAACCAATAACAGATATTCATGAGAAGTTATGGAAGTACTTGAACAGTTGATTTTGGTAATTATCTGTAACTGATTGATATTTTATGATTTATTTGTATATTTTTCAATGTTTTGAATAAAAAAATAAATTGGTTTTTGGAATGATAGTGCTCTACAGCGCAAATATGTTAACCAATATAATTAAATTTTGTATAAGGGGATATTTTGGCCATAACTCGGGACTATATAACATAAAAATTTATGGTAACAAAATTTTGGGATACCTTCCGTTAAAAAAAAAAAAAAATGGTTGTCTAAAACTCAGCTTTATTGATTTTGCTCAAGTGTAACGTCTAAGGACCCAACTAAACGTGTTGGTCACCCCATCTCTAAAATGCCAGTTCGTAAATTGTTGGTAAAAAATCTGTCATAGAGCTGTTATAAAATATGTTATTTCCTAAAATTGGTTCTACCAATTTCGTTCAAATTTTTGTGAAATGTAAGATTAATGACCCAAACCCATATTAAATCAGAAGAAAAAAATTGGTTCAGGAATATTTAGCAAAAATTAACCTTGATGCCTGCAATTAAAGCTTGATGTAATCAAATATGATGTACACCGAGAACAACTTTATGGCTCAAACGAAAAATATTTAGGCCGTTATTTAAATATATAAGTTTTTTTTTAATCGGAATACATGGTTTATTTTCACTTTTTGATTAACAGTTTACCTATCTGGATTATTTGGTGACATTTATTTTTCTATGTTTTGGAAATGGATAAATGGGCAAGTTTGTCCAATGGATTTACATTGTCTATTGATTTTGATCCAGATTAATTACAAATTTATTAACAAAGAATTTTGTTTTTCAGATCTGACTTTGGAGAAGGTAGAACAATTCATTCCTCAGATTCTTTCAAAAATGTTTATTGAGTGTTTCATACATGGCAATACTGATAAAAAGGTAAGTTTATTATTATTATTTCTTGATCATATCATTGTAAAGGTCTTTCTATTCCTTTCTAAATCCCTTCATCTTAAATAACTTAAATAATAAAATATTTTAAAAATCTCAAAATTGAAGCTTGTAGAGTCATGCAGAGACTTTTAAGGATTAAATATATGAACCTTCCCAAACATGTATAGACCTATCCTTAAAGTGTTATTGCATTGTTGATTCAAGAGTCATACAGCTTATAACAGTGATTTTCATTCTTATGACACAAGAAAAATAATATTAGATATAGATTGAACATCTATAAAAGACTCCTTGTTCAGACTGGAATTTCTCTAAACAGTGTGTTAGTAGTAAAGTCCCTCCCCCCCCCCTACTTAACTTTTAAATGAACTTAAATAGAGCCAAACGCCTTTTGGAACTGTTAACTAGGTCATCAAAAAAAGTTTCTTTTATAAGTTTGGATTTTGCACCTCCCGCTAAAGGGGATAATTTTGGGGATTACTCAAAATTTTCAAAAGGAAACCCGCATCTTGTGAAATGTCAAATTAAAGGGCATAAAAAGGACAAAGTTATGGCACTCACAAAATATATTTTGGATGATCATAATCAAAATGGTGGCACAGTGTATTTGAGATTTTTTAATTATAAAAACTTTTTATGTAAACATTTTTTGAAAATGTCAACATTTTTAATAAAGTTAAAAGTTACCTTAAAAAGAAATTTAATTCAATATATCATAATATGCTGTGGTTCTTTTTTCGTATTTTGAGTGTGCCAAAAAGTATCACACTTTTGGGAGACAGGTAAAATTCCGTTCAATGTCGAATGTTTCTCTCAGATTATAAAATTCAGTTCAATGTCGAATGCTTCTCTCAGATTAGTCTACCGACCATTTTAAAAACTATTTAGTGTCCTGATGTAACATAGTTAGGGATTTGATTATTATATACATTTTACAACACATTTTATACATTTTGGTTATTGTCATCCAAAAAATATTTCATGACCGCCATTAATTTTCTCTCTTATGGCCTTTAATTTCAAAGTTTAGAAGATGCAGGTTCATATTTGAAAATTTTGAGTACCCCTAAAATTCTCACATGTAGGGGGAGGTACGAAATTTCAAACTATCATAAAAGAAATTCAGGTCTAATAGTTAACAGCCCCAAAAGGGTTTAGCTCTATTTGGAGGAAGGACATTACTAACACACTGTATAAATAAACTTTCAAAGACTGTAAAAGATATAGACGGTTTAAAAATATTTAAAACTAAGTTGAATCATTTGCTGTTGTTAGGGAGTGTATATTTGCTGGGTGAATATTGTTTATAATACTGTGGATAGGGGACAATACTCTCGCTGAGTCCAAACAATTTCCTTTCTTACTGTAGCTATATTTATTTGTTATATTTTGTGTCAAATTGATGTCATTATTATTCTATTAAAATTTGTTATGTTGGTATTTCTTTTACTGAGTTTAACTTTATATTTATTTTCATTATTTTAATGTTATTTTAGTACCCTAGCTTAATTATTTTGACACTTGTTATACACAGAAATTTTGTCAACACCAAGAGAAACTCAAAAGTTCTAAAAGGAAGGAGAATTTAATTAGTTTTCAAAAATTGGATGGTACTGATGTCAAAAAAATTATTAAACATTTAAAACGAAAAACAAAATCTGCATCATCAGTGCAACCTTAGTGAATTTCATAGTTACAATATGTGTCCTTTTAAAACTTGTGAATAAAATTCTTTTTTTTTTAACTCAGTCCTTTAAAACCCAGGCAAATTTGTGATCAAAAACTTTTGTGAAACATTCTGTTTACAAGTAATTCAGGCAGCACATACTTGTATATTTTAAATCTAAGTTATATTGACTATAATTATGTATTTTTCACATGTTTGATTAACTGATGCTCACTTTGTTGGCTAATTATTATTAGTATTCAAAACAACTCTAAAAATAAAAATTGCATTGTTAAAAAACTATGTATCTTTAAAAATTCAAACCTGGTAAGTCTGAAAGTAAAAATAATAATAAAATAACATTTCCTCATTTGTTTGCTACACTTTTTGATCACTGTATCACTGATATTCATATATTACCTAACTAAATGGCTTCATAATAATGCATTAAATTTGATAACTATCAATAAAGAAGAGGGAAACTAACATAAATATAAAATTTGTTACAGGGTGCTCTCAACCTAGTCCACTGTGTGGAAGAAAAACTCAAGGCTAGTGTGTCTTTATGACAATTACTGCCCCGTCAACTGCTACGCAATCGCGAAGTCCAGTTGGCGGATGGTAAGTAGATTTATTTTCAAGTTATTATTATTATACGATGCTCTTAATGTATTGCTCTGTAAGAATAAGAAACTTTAAAATATTATAATGATACTGCCCAGTCAGACATCAACGTTATGAAGTGCAGTTGGCGGATTGTAAGTAGATTTATTTTCAAGTTATTATTATTATACGATGCTCTTAATGTATTGCTCTGTAAGAATAAGAAACTTTAAAATATTATAATGATACTGCCCAGTCAGACATCAACGTTATGAAGTGCAGTTGGCGGATTGTAAGTAGATTTATTTTCAAGTTATTATTATTATACGATGCTATTAATGTATTGCTCTGTAAGAATAAGAAACTTTAAAATATTATAATGATACTGCCCAGTCAGACATCAACGTTATGAAGTGCAGTTGGCGGATTGTAAGTAGATTTATTTTCAAGTTATTATTATTATACGATGCTATTAATGTATTGCTCTGTAAGAATAAGAAACTTTAAAATATTATAATGATACTGCCCAGTCAGACATCAACGTTATGAAGTGCAGTTGGCGGATTGTAAGTAGATTTATTTTCAAGTTATTATTATTATACGATGCTCTTAATGTATTGCTCTGTAAGAATAAGAAACTTTAAAATATTATAATGATACTGCCCAGTCAGACATCAACGTTATGAAGTGCAGTTGGCGGATTGTAAGTAGATTTATTTTCAAGTTATTATTATTATACGATGCTCTTAATGTATTGCTCTGTAAGAATAAGAAACTTTAAAATATTATAATGATACTGCCCAGTCAGACATCAACGTTATGAAGTGCAGTTGGCAGATTGTAAGTAGATTTAATGTCAAATTAAGGTATTTTCATTTCTCTAACCCCATGAGGTTTCAAGAATTTTTCAATAATATTTGACTTTATATATTGTTTTATCTGGTATAAGGCAATTTATTTATAACGTCATATGTACATATCTAAAATTTCATATAAGTTCAATTATGGTAATGAATTTTCAAAATATATAAAAAAAATTAGGATTGTTTAAACCTATTCTGTATATGGAACATTTCATTTTTACATTTCCTACAAAACTAATTAATTTTAACTTGGAACTCTAGCCTTAACCAAACCTAACCTATTCCAATATTAATTGTAAACACTAAGTCCCCTACCACAAGTTAGGTACAATAACACAACACAAATAATAACTTTTGGCAAACATTTATTAGCCTATGTTATTACAGTTCTCTGATGTACATTTCAGTAACCAAGTTACTATCATCGGAGGGTTCTAAACTGAACTGAAGTGGGGGGGGGGGTGAGGAGGAAACATCAGTTTAGTTGTATAACTTTTATTTTATTTTGTTAATATTTGTTTAGAACCCTCCGATGATGGTAACTTGGTTATCGACATGTACATCAGGGAACTGTAATAACATAGGCTAATAATTTTTTTCCAAAAGTTTATTTGTGTTGTGTTAATGTACCTAACTTGTGGTAGAGGACTTAGTGTTTACAATTGTAAAATTCACCACAGTGCTCATTGTTCATCAATTATCCTTTTAAGGATTTAGTTTGTATCAATTTGAAAGGTCATATGTTTACATTTACATATCTTTCTGGGTTAGGTTTTCGTAAATGTAGAACATTCAGTTAATAGTAAGATCTTATGTGTTGTTATATTTATCAGGATTTAAAAAAAAATAATATGGTTCAATATTCAGGAATTATACAAATTTAATTGTGATGATTTCTAGGATGCAACTTCGTGTATGAAGTTGAGAATAAATGGCATAAAAGTTCGTGTGCAATCATTTATCTTCAATGCAGTTTACAGTCGACACAATCAAATATGATTCTCGAGTTGTTTGCACAGATCTTAAGCGAGCCTTGCTTCAATATATTACGCACTAAGGTACTGTTGATTTGTTTTTCTATTACATATTATTATGTAAATATTTGATAAATATGTTTTAAATTATAGTTGATTGTATTAACAATGGGTAATAATTTGTTATGCTTTTCTGATCAATATAAAACACTGAAACCCCTACCACAAGTTTGCTACAATAACACACACAAATAAAATAAAATATTTATTTGCCTTATGTTATTATAGTTCCCTGATGTACATTTCGGTAATCAAATTACCATCATCGGTGGGATGTGAAATAATACTAACAAAATATGAAACCTTAAAAACTAAAATGCCATATTCTCCTCTCCACACAACTTCCGGTGGTACGGCCTATCAAAGTAGAACCACGTCAATGACCTAGGTGAAAGCGGTTAATGGTACACATTCCTGTCCTTGGGAAACCCATAGGCTGAATATGGCAATGGTGGCAACAATTTTTACAGATAACAACTATATCTTAAAACTTCTTTAAATATATTACATAACATGTGCATAATAACAACAAAAATTCAGTGAATAAAAAGTATGATATGACTTAGTGATATTAATAAACCAAAAACAAACAAAAATTTAGATTTACAGATAACAATATATCTTAAAACTACTTCAATACAAAACATAGAATGTACATTATAACAAAAAAACTACCTTAAAGAACAAAACATAACATGTACATTAAAACAAAAACTATATTAAATCGAAAAGCCTAACATGATGTCAAGATTTTACCTAGGTTTTAACAAAGAGAATAAACTTGAATTAGGAATAGGACCCTTATCTGAGTTAAGTAATAGGTCACTATCAGTTTTAGCAATGAAAATCAGTGTGCTAGTTTTAACTAGAATCAACATCCTCCCCTGGTTGAGATGCTCTAAAAGAGACTTCTTCTCTTAGTCTCCAGTCTCACACAATCCAGAAAAATTTGACAGGCATTATCATCAATATGTTTGCATAGGACGTCTTCCCAATTATACCCAAATTAAGGTGCTTTAACCATCCACAATAATATTTCGACTCAAACTCACCAGACAATCGGGTACCCGCTTGAGAAGCTCTTGAGCCTTTTGGCTAACAACTGTCTTCCTTCAAAACCAAAATAACTTGTATTTTAGTGAAATATGATAATTAATTACCAAAACCTGTGTGCAAAATCGCAAGTTACAAAAAATATTGCTTTTCAGAAATTATTTAAAAAACAAAACTGCAATAATTAACCAACTGATTTTAATTAAATACATTTTATACTGAGGATGTGTTTATGACAATTGAAACAGATTTAGGCTCTTATTTAAATATATTTTCAAAGATAGTGCCCATTGTTAATTTTAACTTCTTGATTGACAACAAAGTATTTTATAGTTTAATAGGCACCATAAAGCATAGACACTTGGACTTTAAATTTTCTGGAATGTGGGATCTAGGAAAGTGTACTTTTCTAGTCACAAATTGCAGATCTCTTTGGAAATACCAATTTTAATAATATGGTATACAAAATATATCCCTGAAATACAAATATATCTGAATATTAATATTCTCCTTATAATCTAACATACAAAATTTCACATTGAAATCTAATAAAGGCACCCCTGAAAAAAACATATATATATATATATATATATAACATTCCTTAATACTATGACATGACATAAAAATGGATAAATATTAAAGTCAAAGTCCGTTCCTGTCTTTAAACACTTTATAACAATGGTTACTAATATATATCATTTATCACAATCCATCTGATTCTCCTTTAAAGGAAAATACACAAAACAATATTGTTCAATGAAAGAATTTAATGAAGCCTCTATTTTTTATAGGTATTTTGATAATAACGTGAATATTTGTCTTTGAAATGTTTTAGTTTTGTTAAAAATTTTAACCAGAATGACATTATTTAAACTCAGATTAAAACTGTTTTTTATCTGAATAGCTCTGATTAAAACGTTGCTCTGGATATTTGTAGGAGGCGATCCACCTGGTGAAAAAGTTCCGCAGTGACGAGAGAGTCAACACGAGCACTTTCGTTGAATGATGTAGAGCTAATGTCCTCTCCAAAAATTTAACTAATCCCTTCCGACCTCAAAATACTGGCATTGGTTGACTTAATAGTCCAATTAGAAACAGTCTGATTAAACACATTCGGCGCACTAACCACGCACAAACTTTTAATATGCTTTAATTTTTTTTTTCGGGAAAACTATTCTTAATTAGTTACTTATTTTATAATACAAGTATAAAGTTTACAATGTCTTTTTCGTATTGTATTATTTTTAATACAATATTTAAACTTTCCCATTCATACCAAACGGTTACTCGTGATTCTATGACATTTACCAATTTCGGAACACTGTTCTAGAACTAAGGCGTTTCTTAAAAATCGCATGCTATTCCATATAAGGAAGCAAAGGACAATTAACTATGCTGATTGGTTAGAATGATCGAATGTTCTAGAACAAATGTTGTTTTTCTAGGCATTATTGCAAGAGGAGGGAGTAATAGAACGCTTATTCTGCTCTAGAATGTCGGAAGAAACAGACTTGTCAATATGTAAACTCTGCTTTTGAACATTTAAAGGAATGGACATCTTTATAATGAATCTGTGTACAAAAGTAAAATTTAAATGTTAACTAAATTCAATCATTAGTTATTTTAGTGAAAAATATTGAATGAAATTGATAGTATAAGTTTGAGTGAAATCTTTTACGTAACAAAATTTTGCAAAATAGACAATGAACAATTAGTAAATTTTTAGTGGACAATTTTAAAGATAAGGTTATTTATGTTTAGATGTAAGTTTATTTGATATAGGAATATCAACTTCTTTTTTATATGTTCAATAAAGGACAATGCTTTTAAATCTAACATGTCTGAATGGAAACTAATTTAGAGTACCTATCTTCCAACTTCGTTGCAGGATTGGTGTACAAATTACAATAAGCGATGTCAAGAATCCATGACCAAACAATAGGTCGTTATAATTTGTAATTGAAACATTCTATAAAAAGGTAAGTGTTGTGACATACAAAGAAAGTACAGTTGGTCTAGCTTACAAATCAAGTCTAGTTGCTTCACCTTATACTTTATAATGTGTAAAACAAGAAAATGTTTATGTATTAAATTAAGTTGCTAATAAATATTGCTGTTGTATAGTATTAATAGTTTCACTTTTATATTGCAGGAACAACTAGGCTACATAGTGTCCAGTGGTCTCCGTAGATCAAGTGGTGTCCAAGGCTTCCGTGTAATTGTCCAATCTGATAAACATCCTGAGAATGTAGATCAACGAGTCGAAGCTTTTCTAGCTGAAATGGGTGTAGGTAGATATCCTTAACTTCTTTCATGGAAAATAAAGTGATAGTAGAATACTGTAATTGTTAATTTTAAAGAATTTATCTCTCATAGAAAGGAATTTCAACTAAACTTTCACTTTAAAAATTTTTTTATTATTTAATCTACCTTTATCTTCTACATTGTTTTTTTTATTCATACACTTTGCTTTTGGTAATTAATTTTTTCTTTTTTTAAAATTTTCAATCAAGATTTTGAGACAAAAATGTTTCTCTTGGATTGGCAAACTTATGTGTGACAGATAAATTCACCTCTCATGTCAAAGTCTTCTTTATTATTCGAGAATGCTTTTAGCTCTCATTGTTCAATATTTCTTTTATCATCCATAATTGTAAACAAAACATTGTTTTTAGAAATATGCTTAGCTTTTCCCACATTTTTTTAAACAAAGTGATTAGCTGATTTTTTTTAGTATTTGTTGACAGCTATATAACAAAATATTGTTATTTAAGGTACTAGACAAATACATTTTGTACTACTATTATTTTATTTATTGGGTTGGTAGAATTTTTTCTAAAGGAAAACTATTCAAATAAAGACTAGGTGTGAAGGCATTTAAAGTTAAGTAACAGAGAAACACAACAAATTTAAATAACCATTATTTTGAAATGATTAGATGAAAAATTATTAGTTTTTTGACAAACAACAAAACATTCTCCAAAACTAAGTATCGATATCTTTATTCCTTCTGGAGAATTTTAGGATATATGTATATATGAACTATGTTTATTTATATTGATGTCCCCTTAAAACATTTTACAAACTCCTTGTATATTTCATAATAATATTTTTCTCATGATCACAATACTTTCTCTGTAATTCTGGAGTGAATAAGATTGTTTTATGATTTGTGACAAATTAGAATAAAATTATTTAAAAAATAAAACAATCGAAAACGAGCTTTTCAACTCACAAAATTGACCCTTTTTCCTTATGTATACAGGAATATGTTCATGGATTGAGTGATGAAGCATTTGAACGTCATCGCAAAGCCCTTGCTGCTCAACGACTGGAGAAACCAAAGAAGTTGTCAAGTTTGTCAGCTCGATATTGGTCAGAAATTATATCTCAGCAGTACAACTTTGACAGAGCAAACATTGAAGTTGCTTATCTAGCCAAGATCACTAAACAGGATGTTATTGACTTCTACGAAGTAAGATTTTCAAATGATATTAAATATATGATTTTTATTTTTTAAATTGTATACACTCTCACCAAGGTTTATCATTCTGATCTACATATCAATAACTATTTTAAATAACAACAGTAAACTTCACAGTTAAATAATGTGTTGCTCTATTATTGATAAAGTTAGAAACCTTGACAATTTTCAGCTCCTTTTACAGATTGGCTGTTGAAGAGGACTTTTTCTTTGAGATTGGTCCACTGATAAAGTGGTACCAAGCAGTAAGTAGTGTCATCAAGCTCATGAAGGAGGGTTTGTCATTAAGGGTGGGTTCTACAAACTCTCTATAACTGCCTCATAAAATGTAGGACATTGGTTCTACAATCTCCCGATATATCTTCACTAGGTTAGGTTAGGTATCAACTTCACTATACTCCTGATAAAGTCATCAGCTAAATTGAAGCTCCTGTGAAGTAGTAATTTAGCAGATTTTTGGTTATTTTTGTTACATTTGATTATATGTGGTCACCATGTTTATTTATAACAATTACTTTATAATATGTTTAATAATGATGAAGAAATGGTACAATTTTTCTTTCAAGTATAGTCCTTCCACTTTTTTTTTATCATTTCATATTTTTAGAATAGAGGTTAGAAACCATTCACTCGAGTGAACAACCACCCCTACATTAACAAAGATGTGGCTATATTATATCAACTTTATTTTATATTATTTTCGACCTGTACTGTAGTACCAAACAATTTGTTTGTTTATTTTTGTGAAATGTGTATCATTGTTTTATGTAAACGTGTTGTTTCATCTGATGATGGTATATGTTATACCGAAAGAGCTGTTATGAAATATTAATAGATACTAAACATCAGATTGCTAAGACATAAGTAATTTAGTAATAAACTTATTGTAAAGCAATTCTTGTTGGCTGGATTTATCGATGGGTTAAAGTTATCCACTGGATAAATGATGGTACTGTATCGGGAGATTGTAGAACCATGGTGACTGAAAAATGAACTAAACTCGGAAATGCAAATTATTTATTCTTATGATTACGTTAGTTGAAGTAAGAGTAACTAAAATTTTAGGTTATTGAGCTTGTTTTAGTGATGTAAGTTACCAGTGATTATTTATAAATCGTCAGAATGGAAAGACTCGAGGTAAAAAGAAAACATATAGAATATTTCTTACTTCAAGAGACAACTTGTGTAAGAGATAAAATGATAAAAAATATTTAAAAAATTTCTGTTATGTGGAGAGAAAAAAATACAAATTGGAAACAATTAACCCGACAATTTAATAGCAAGAATTACGGTTAAAACCAAACGGTTTCTAACCTTAAATATATAGTGTTAAAAAAATTAGGATCATTATGCATCAGCAAAAAAGTGAACTTGAAACAATAAAAAAACTTGTCATTCTAAAATTAGAAATGATAAATAAAAACCCTGACTCTGAATACCTTTTTATAATTTTGAAAGCTCCGAGATGAGTTTCTCCTTTATATTATCTAAACCAGGCAATTTAACATTAAACACTAAAAATGAATAAATAGGAATTAATCGTATTTTATAGAATTTAATTTCAGTTAAAATTATTAATGATAAAAAAAAATAATAATACCTTATAACATATCATTATAGGTTCGTCAAACTTATAATATATATGATCACCATTATCTCACAGGAATTTAATATGATTGTGTGTTGTAAAATTTGAATTAACAGTAACCAAATATAGAGATTGATGGATATTTATTTATTCCAGGATCTGATCAGTATTAATTCACCTCGAAGACACAAACTGGCTGTTCATGTGATTTCTGTCGCAGAAGGTGGAGCAGGATTGAGTGATGTACCTGGGAATAATAACTCTTCAGAAAAAGTCGAAGAAGTAATTAGACTATTGTCTTTATCTGTGTTTTGTTTAAATTTTCTGATGAAACTGGTTCAATTTTTACGTAGAGAAATTTACGTAATGGGACTTTTTAATTTTGGGGGTAGCTGCTATAAGAAGGAAAAATGTATATATTACGATTTTGAAGTTATACTTCTTTGCGCCCGTTAGACACTTTGGGATGGGATGTTGGTCGAGAAACCGCGTCACGCTGAAAAGTAAGAACAAATTTTTAAGAACTAGCGTTCGGGTAGACTCGGCGGCAGTCGTGAACGCTCGGGTGATTCCCATCTGCTACAAAGAGACACAGGTGTTCGTATCAGCCGAGGCAAAACCGAGTAAATAATACTTACCATGTGTTTTAGTATATTGTTATTGATTGTAAGAAAAATCTTGAATATTATAACAGCACAATTATACATTTTTGTGTTATCATGAAATGCTATAGACTGATACTAGTTTAGTTTATTCAAAACTAGGCTAGACAAAGTTGATTAAGATTTTTACTGCCCGCCTGATTTATGGCCTACTGACATTGTTGTAAATATTACACTATAAGGTTATAATATAGTAACGGTTGCATAAAACTTTGCGCCCGTTAGACACTTTGGGATGGGATGTTGGTCGAGAAACCGCGTCACGCTGAAAAGTAAGAACAAATTTTTAAGAACTAGCGTTCGGGTAGACTCGGCGGCAGTCGTGAACGCTCGGGTGATTCCCATCTGCTACAAAGAGACACAGGTGTTCGTATCAGCCGAGGCAAAACCGAGTAAATAATACTTACCATGTGTTTTAGTATATTGTTATTGATTGTAAGAAAAATCTTGAATATTATAACAGCACAATTATACATTTTTGTGTTATCATGAAATGCTATAGACTGATACTAGTTTAGTTTATTCAAAACTAGGCTAGACAAAGTTGATTAAGATTTTTACTGCCCGCCTGATTTATGGCCTATTGACATTGTTGTAAATTAATATTACACTATAAGGTTATAATATAGTAACGGTTGCATAATTATAAAATTGGTTCTAATGATTAGATCTTATTTTGCTCAAGTGTGGCCTCTAAACAATTATTTCTTTTAATCTTATAAAAATTCTATTATTAAATACAATAATTTTATTAACATCGAGTATTTAAATTACTAGGACCTAAACAAAGTGTATTGGTCACCATCTCTCCAAATATGCTAGTTTTTTAGTTAATAGCACAAAATTTTTAAAATTGTATAAACATTGGGCTGTTGTAAAAAAATTAATTTTTCAAAATCAGCTTTACTTAATTATTCAAACTGAAGATAAATAATCCAAATCCGTGTGCAAATTCACAATTAAAGAAATATTGCACTTCAGGAATAATTGGCAAAAAACAAAAATTAACTTTGACCCCGTCATTAAAAGCTTGATTTTAATCAAATACGACTCAAGCTGAGGACTACTCTATAGCACAAGCGAAGCAAGTTCAGGCACTTATTTAAATTTGTTTCATAGACGTCTATTATTATTATTGATTTTCAGTTTTTGATTGTCAACTACCAAAAATTGACCATTTGTTTTTATCAGTTTTTGGGGATGAGCGAATGAGATTGTTTTGTATCATGTAACAGGCCTTATAACTTACTTATAATGAATTAGTATGTGAAAATACATCTAACATTTTCTTCTTGTCGTCTTGGGTTAATCCCTCACTTTCATTTTTCTAATGAGGTCTCTCTTAACCAAATCCTGTTCCCTTCTGACCTGACACTGTTGACCGAGAGATTTTTACCTTTAAAACGATAAGTAAAAAAAATGTAAATGTATTTTAGTTTAAATCAGGTTTTAAATTTCTCTTCTAAATTGTAAATTGAATTGATTATGTTCTTTTGTAAAATGAAATTTACGATTGAATGTTTTATGTTAATAATATTTGTTTTGTTTCAGCCTACAAAAATAGAAGACGTAGTTAGATTCAAGAGCAGCCAATACTTATTCCCATTAGTACAACCCTACATTAATATCTGTCCAGGAACTAAATCTAAACTGTAATCTTATTTTGTGATAAATACAAATAAATTCAGTCTTAGTCTCAGGCTTTTTATTTATAGAATTAAGTAATACACAAATAGAAATGGATAACATTATAATAACGTTTATAAGTAAAAGAAAGACTTAATTGTCATCTGGTGTTTTAAAAAACTTAGAAAATTAAACAATGTGGACTATGTTTATAATAAAAATGGCTCATTTTTATTTCTAATTTTGGCCAAATGTGACATTTTCAACTTTTTAAATCTATTTTAAGACAACTTTTTCTTCTTTTTTTTTACTGTAAATGGTTTAGTTTGTGTATTTAGTATTAACTCTTGCTTATAGTCCATTACATATTAGTATAGATTGAGCCTATCTGAAGTAGGTCACACCACCATAGTTGACACCTTCCTCAAGAACTCTTCGACGACATCATTTGTACTCGACAAACTCTTTATCTCTGGCTCTCAGTATGACCGGGTAAACAAAAAAATTACCGTCACAGGTTATCTAGTGTGGTATATGGTGGATCACTCATGTACCAGGGTTTTAGATATGCTGTCTACAATGCCTCAACTGACATAAGTTTTGGTGTCCGTGGAAGAGATCCACTATCATTAGGAGTTCCTTGAAATGGCCAAGTCCAGTTATAAAAGCAAATACTTGTGATATTTTGTGATATTCTCCGTTAAACTTGATTAGGGACTTTGTTTGAGCAATGATTAATCGCTTGATAAGATGGTTACACATTTTGCGGATATCTTCAATATTTTGTCTTTCCTGGTTCATTGGTTGACTGTATTTCTTAGCTGCTGAAGGGTTCCCACATCAATTCGGGTCCAACCTCCATCAAGAGGTTTGACAAGGATGTTGGCCTTCTTATTCACTTCAATGTCCTGGGACCCTTCTTACTTTTACTGTATAGAGGAAACAGCAAGCATTGTTAGGGATAAGAGATACCAGACTGGAGTTAACTTTTCAACTGAATCGAGTGCTCCAAAGGCAACATGTCTGACAGAATCAGACTTCACTTACCCTGGTAGTGTCCAGCAGTTGTTAACATAAGCTAAAATAGCCAGTATTTCGGCTTGAAATATAGTAGTCTCTCCAAAATGTATTTGGATATTTAACCTAAGGTAAATAAAACTGTTTTTTTATATCAAATTTTAGTAGTCAATTTAGTCCTAGTAATTTATTTGTTGTTAAAGACATTTAGGATTTATTTTCGTTCAATATTGTATTTTCTTAGAATATTTTCCCTCATAAAAAGTTAGATTGTTTATGATCTTTTTGTGTGTTAACAAAAGATATGCCATGGGATTTTCCTTGTTGAACACTATAAAGACAAAAGTGGATATGGTGAACAAAATTGAGATTGATATTTTGGCTAAAATATTTGCTTTAAATTTTGAATGAATGATTTTTTTTTTTATAATTAATTTCGATCACTACATGTTAGTCAGTTTTGACTTCTTAGAAGCTGTTATCCAATTTTTACCAAAATATATCTAGTTAGGATACTATAATAATATATTTTTACCAAAATATATTTAATATCTAGGAGTCATTCGTGCTAAAATATAATTGTTATAAATCGAAGGTTTGATACCTCGACTTAAGGAGAAATTTTTTATTTTTACAAATCGAAATAATTGTTAGGTATTTTCTGTCTATCTATCTAGCATGACTTTTTTCATTGCTCAAGAATAGTAGTTTGAATTTAATCAAGTGGATAACGCTATGAATACATTTTGGTTAATAACATTTCAGAAGATCGAGAAATTGTACCTTTAAATTATTTTCTAAGGGTCAAATTCCATGTTCAGAAACATTGTGTCTAATACATCAATGTTTTGATAAAAAAAGTACTCTTTGAAATTTTGAGTTTCAATTGTGCCACCTCTAATCATCTAGAAACCTTCTCTAAATTAGTTACCGGTAATTGATCTGCAAATGTGTTTCCATACGCCATCAAATCATCCACATAAATGACCATCCCTTGGTACAACAACCCTGAAAACAGGCGATTCATACTCCCCTGAAAGGAATTGGACGAATTGCGCATTCCTATGGGCAGCCTTGTATATTGACATAGGCCTTGTGAGTTACAAACACTGTACTGTATGTAAAAATGGCTGTTGGAAAAATGTTTAATGTCCATAGACGAAAAATATTGCACCGTCCCTAATGTATCAAATATCGTTTCTGCCCTTGGAAATGGAAATTTATCAGCCTCCATGTTTTCATTTAATTTACTATAATCTACTACCATTCTGTATTGATCGCCTGGTTTTATTTACTAAAAATGTACTTTCTGTAAGTCATGCGGCCCACATGCAAACAAACGTATATACTTTTGAATTAACGTTTGGACTGCCTCATACTCTTTTTTTTAGAGAAACATTTGTTAATATAAATAAATTAAAACAACAGTTTTTTAGTATAAACCACAATATTTTAATTGAAACTTGCCAACCATGGTTTCGCTAGTTAAAGCATTGTCAAGGACTTTTACAAGAATGATACTAAAAAATTGTTTTAATTTATTAAAAATGGAATACCACCAAGTACCTACGGTCTTAGCATAAATAATTTGTAAATATCTACAAGGTCTCCTTTCAAATCGGTTAAATCCCTTTTGAGTCCCATTTTTCCATGAAAAGTTAAGTGATTGATAAAGTAGTCATTGTTTGTGTTGTTATCCTCAAAATCTCTTTGAAAATTGAAGTAATTTGCGATGTTTTCTATAATTCATGGTACCAATACCTCTCCTAATCGTGTGTTGTTCAATATTGTCTGTAATGGACGTTGGATTGAAAATTGTCACGCTTACGGGTGTTTCTTCCATGTTAGCCCATACAAACACACCCTGTTGTGAAAGTAAATCTTCTCGCACATGGAAGTTATATTTTACATTTACAGGAACCAAATTTTCTACGTATTCATCAATTTGGGGGTATGGTTATGTCCCTTTTTGTGTGCATTGGCATCAAAATTGTTGTATGTCACTGTTCTCTGTCCGGTGTATCCAATTGTTTTGAAATAATGATATAATATTCTCTCCTAAATTAATTGTTCTGGTCTAGAAATTGATTATTGTTTTATTTGCCGTTAGGGAATCATCCGACCAATTGTGTTAAATTTTCTACTAAGTAACTTTGTGTTCATATGCATAATTTAAATTTCAAAATTGCCCTGCCTGTAACATCCACTATTGTGGCATTAGCAGAAGTCAACCATGTTGTCATTTTCAATTTTTTTGTTCAAATACCCATATGTGTCTTTCAAGTATGCAATACTACAACCTGTGTCAAATAAAATATCTGTTTGTTCCTTAATTTTTCCACGTATCATTAAAGTCAAATTTGAATTAATGTTACAAACCGGCAACCGCAAGTGGCTGAAGTAAAATTAGAAATTGTACATGTTGTTATTGTGCCAACTTGTATCCTATTTTATTATCCAACCAGTCCTCATATACACCATATGATTTACTTACCTGAGAATTTGTAGGTCGTTTGGAATACCTATGGCGCAATATTGGCCTCATTAGTGTTTTGATACTTTTGTTCGCAAAAATCCCTTCTTACTACACAGAAAACACTTATATTTCTAGTACTTTTATCGTCATTTCCGTAAGAGATAAGTAGCCTTTTTCAGCTATAAGCATATTCTCACTCAACTTTCGAATTGTTGTGTTGTCAAGCATAGAGATTTGCTGTAATAATGCTGGATTAAGCCCTTTGAGAATATGATTGCATAACTTTTGTTCGCTCATATCCGGCTTGTAGCATGCACATAATAATTCCACATCAGTTCTATATTGTATCAGGGATTCTCTTGGTAATTGAATTCTATTATTTAGTTTAAGTAATAGCATTTATTTTCCCTGTGTTGGTGCACCTTATAAATTCACCTATAAGGTTTGTCCATGTAAGTTGGTCATGTTTTAATTTAAAAATGTCATAATCATTTGATACGCTCTCCAGATACCATGAGAAGTATATTCTCTTTTTATCATCATCCCAACTGTTTGCTAAGGCCGCCCTGTTGAACCTTGTGATATGACTCATTACGTCAATCCCGAGGCGTAAAGCCTCTACCTATTGTATACTACAATGTAAATATGAAGGGGGTCGATAGAAATGACCAACTTATGTCATACTATCCGAGTGAACACAAGTCTCTCAGATGGTACAAAAAGATTTTTGTACATATTATGCAGATGATCATGATAAATGCACACAGGCTGTACAATTTTGCTAATCATGACCATCCCATGTCACTCTACAACGTTCGCTTGTCTGTCATAGACCAAATGTTGCCGCTCTCTACAGTCCCCCAAAAATGACCTCACGTTTTTTCTAAAATCCCAAACCCAGCTGGAAATGAAAAACACCCTCCTCATAAAAGATGCCGAGTGTGTCACAAAGAGGGAAAAACAAAAAGAACAGTATATATATATATATGTTTGCACAATGCCCTGGAGAAGTTGGTCTATGCCCACTGGCTTGATATTGACAAGTTTCATAGTGACATTTAGAAAACATACTTAAGTTAGGCAGGTTGGTTGGGATGTAAATATTGTATATAATAGTATCACTATAAACATATTGTGCAATGTGTGGGTGCTGCAGTGTGCATGGTCGGGATCCCGACCCAATATTTTTACGCCCTTGGACAACTTTAGCTACTCATTCATGGCACTTCATTATATAAAGGTAAGCTTTACTCTAATAAATATTGTTAGCATTTCATTAAGGTTGACTAATTTCTCTTAGCAGCGAATGTGTTAAATATTTTACTTGGGTAACGTTACCGGACATCCTTCAAAACAAAGCTTCATAATTTAGATGAACTGAGACAAAGAATAATTCTAGAATGTCAAATGCTTTCTTCAGTTGCTCTGCAAAATTCTGTAAATAGTTTTTATGTTCATCTTTCCAACACTTACTGTCAAATAACCGGGGGAGAACAATTTGAACATTACTCTGAAAACATTTGATAAGTAAACTATTTTTTTAGTAAAACCTTTGAACATCTGCCATTTTGAATTAGATAAATCTTTTGGCATTAAAATCTGTCAGTAAAGCACTTAAAATGATGTACAACTCGGCCTATGCTTTCATTAAAGATTTTCTTTGTACTCTTTATGGGACGCCCCCCACCAGGCCCGATTCTATAACTGGGCAACATGGGCACTTGCCCAGGGGCGCAAGGGTTTTGGGTCGTAATTTTTTTTTTAATTGAAAAAATTTATGTGGTATATTAAGGTGGTATATGTCAATAAAAGTTTATAAATTTAAAAAACTATAAATAATTATAGAGCTGAAAAAATCAAAATTTTAAGGTAACACAACCATATTTCAGATCTTTCTGAACATTTGGTAACATTTTCATGCTTATCGGTTAGATAATAGCGTCCGAAACAGAAAACTTGTTTTGCCCCCTCTTCACCCGCGCATCGTAAAAATCACCTCGTTCATATAAATTCATTCAATGGTTGTAAGTGTAAGGCCTCTTATTTATTGTACTTATACTTCAACGTATAAGTTTTATTAGTGAGAGAGTATTGTTCCTCCTCTCAATAAATAGTCTACATTCTCAGGCTCAGTCTGCATGACAATTTCTAGGAAACTTAGAGCGTCTAGTGTTTGATGTTCTCACGCACTCACGGATGGAATAAACAAATATGACTCGGCTGGACAGCAGTTCTCCGAAAAACTTGAGTGAATTGGCAATTATTGTTAAGAACTATATTTTAGGGTGGGTTGGTGGTCCGTGATACTGTAAAATACAAGGTTGTTATGTTGTGACGTCAATCATAACACCTACGCCTGTAACTGCAGTAATAATACTTGCAAGTTTTTACAGTGGATTGCTAGTCCGGGACACGGCGGGTCCATAGGTGGTGGATAATGGTGACTTACCGACTCACCAACTAAAAAGAGTTCGGTGGAGTTAAGGGAGAAATCTCTCTCGAACCAAAACTGGCAAAGATGAATTAATCGGGGGGGGGGCGCATCTCTTTAATTTGCCCAGGGGCGCTACAAGAGTTAAAAACGGGCCTGCCCCCCACTGGTCCTATGCTGTCACTCATGGTGTGTAAGAGTAGTTCTTTAGATTCATAGCGTAAGTCCAGGTTTTCAGCGTCATTTATACCAAAAATGTTAAACCGGTGCAGGACTTTTTGCACACTTGATATATTATGTTTTGATACAATCTTGTTGAGCACTGTGGTGAAATTCACAATAATAATTTGAATTTGCCCCTAACCACAATCACTGGAACTTAATAAAACACAATTATCTGATTGATTGTTCTTTATTAATTATATCCACTTAATGCCCTGATGTACATTTCGATAACCATGTTATCGAAATGTACATCAGGGCATTAAGTGGATATAATTAATAAAGAACAATCAATCAGATAATTGTGTTTTATTAAGTTCCAGTGATTGTGGTTAGGGGCAAATTCAAATTATTATATTATGTTTTGTTAAAATTATTTTAGGATTCTAAAATATCAAAGTGAACACGGATACTTGACTAGAAGAAAACATTTATTCACAAGACTGCCATGATTGAGAACGTAGAGGGGTAGACAGGGCTACCCTAGATTGGGGCCTAACAAGGGCTCTTATGGAGTTATTCTCGACCAATCAGAATCGTCCATTTATAACTACAACTGCACTGACTTGTGATATAAATGCCAAAATTTTCGTAAGTTTTAGCGTAAATCGCACCGACTTGTGGCCTAACCAAACGCCGTCCTTGTTTTTGGTAGAGTAAAATGCACAGACTTGTAACATTTTGGTTTACAGTGTAATCTGTACAGATTTGTGACATACCTGCCAGTCATTTTAGTTTTCAGTGTAAATTGCACCGACCGGTTTTTCAACGACTTGAGGCCTAACCGACCACCAACTTTGTTTTTGGTAAAGCAAAATGCACAGACTTGCGACTTAACTGCCAGCATTTTAGTTTTTAGCGTAAATTGCACAGACTAGTGTCATCTTGTTTTTCCGATATAAAATGCACCAAATTGAGCTTTAACCATTCCAGTTTTTCAGCGTGGACAGACAGCAACCTAACTTTTTTTTATTAGCGTATGATGCAATGACTTCAGCCTGTCATCTTTGCCACGAGGGTCGTGAATTTCACAACAGAATCTTCCACCAAACCCAACCTACACAGACTTTAGACATTTGCCTCATACTAACCAACGTCAGACGTCTCAACTAAAGTTTATTGCTTTGTCAGTGAATAATTGTTTAATGTCCGAAAATAATTGTTTAGACTACCGGTATGATTTTTTTAAACCTGAGACTATACCAAGTGAGCTATTCTACAAGGCCAAGGTTAGGTTAGGAGCTTGTAAGGCAGAGAGACTGGGGAAAATTGTTATTTAGTCTCAGCCTATTAGATTTTACTACTCTAGTTATGTGCTGTAAAATATCTAACGATTGTTCGTAGTTGTTTTTGGCATCGTGGTTATTGTTGTTGTCGTCATTGCCTTCATTGTCGTGTCGTCGTCATGGTTGTTGTTGATGTTGCTGACTCTGACGACCTGTACAGATTTAATACTATCAATCGAACGTTAAAGTTCCTATACCAGATAAAACTGAATGTTTGGCACTTTCTACAGGCCCTGCCATCGCTTTGAAGCGTTTGTCTACACAACCATACCCCGTTAATAACTGAGTCATTGCTAGTAATTTGACAGGAACACTGTATGATTTCCTTGAGTTGTAGTCCTCATGTAAACAGGTACAGAGACCCCATATAACAGCTTGATCTGGTGCAAAACACTAGATCTTTTACAGCAATCGCCTTACATGTGTTGCCGCAGCACACGTAAGAAGCTAATGTCTTACACAGGTATAATTCCATCATCTGAAAAAATTATAAAGTAATTCGTTAGCACAAACAAGAATAAACAACTTCTGTTCTGTGTTCTACGGGGTTGGAACCGTAACCAGTGCCCACATTACAAGCCGGGGTAAGCAGAAGTCTTACCCCTTGTGGAAATAGCTCCAAACCAACGCTATTTCCTGTGACCGCCACTCCATTACAAAATGCAGTCCCCAAATTATTTTTGTATTTTACTTTTTATTCCTAAACAGTGGCTCTACTGAGTAGCCCAATGAACCCAAGTTTGTAACTTTTCACTGAGTGTAGTTTAACAAACAAATATAGAAAATATTTTGATTCAATTGTAAATATTAGTTTTAAGGGTCGTGGAATATAAATGTTTTTATAAAATGCCTGTCTCTGTATAAAGCGGTGATTACACCAATGATACGATTTATAACATATAACCACAAGAAACATCATCTCTGTTCCATGTATTACCCGAAAGTTTATTGTTTATGTCACATGTGAATAATTGTGTAGTATTATATTTTAATGGAGATTTTTTTGGTCAAATTTGGTTCCCTTCTCCCCTCATTTCCTCTAGTTTACATTGTTTAAATATATCAGAATCAAATTAAGTATTCGTCTTAATGAATCTGGCCTTCTTTGAATATCCTACTATAATTCACTTTTCTACTCTTAAATGAAAGATAATTTTGACAACTCCATTTTAGAAACAACACTGTACAATGCATAAAGAGTATTTTTTCACTGGGATTGGAAACACTGAGCAACATAAGCATCATGTTGAACTATGTTTCCATTGTGTAATCACTCCTTAAGTGTTCAGGATGTTTTAATCTTTTTTATCTACATCTTTTCATTTTTTAAACTCATTTTTTTGAGGGATTTAGTATCTAAGCCACAGAATTCAAGAGAAGTTCCTTGAATCTCATAGTGCACACCCGACATAGTCTATTCATTTTTATGTGAAGATTTTGTGATGCTTGTTTCTTAATATTTCAACAAACTCTTATGAGCGAGATTTGAAGATGAAACATATGTATCGAAACACGAAACATATATAGTTACAAATAAGCCACAAGACGCAGTAAGTATAGTAATATATTATATCTTTTCATTGTATGATTTTGGCGCTGTCTGGCTCATGCATATACTACGACTATTTTAAAGTTCTACAAACCTCTCTGGTATTTCCCCATGATTCGTTTTTAAAGTATAGTTTTCATAGTTTCATTCTAATTATGTATATAGTAAAGATAAAGTTTATTCGTAAATTTTACAATGTCTTCAACCATTTATTTAGATGGTTCACAGATTTAATTGTCTGTCATGGCACACAGGTGCTACACGGTTCTATAGGAAGATGAGTATGGTTTAATAAAATGAATCAAAACCTCAATTTTCAGGTTCAATGCTTAAAGTGTGCTGGATCCCAAAAATTCAAGAAAGTTTTAGGGAAAAAATTCTCTTTAAAAGAGCAGAGGTTCGTTCGATTATACTATGGAATAAACTGAACATATCGTGATTTTTTTTAAGGAAATTCACAAATTATACATATTCATGAATCCCAAAATTATTTTGAGCAAATTCTAATTGTTTCGGATTAAAAAGAGCTTCATATGAAATAACATGTTATTAACACATTGACTTTTAAGAAAAAATACAAAATCACATTAATTCACTAAATTTTGTGTGTTGAAATCTTACCTTTCAGCAGAATTATCAATAGTTTGTGTCAAAAAGTTAATTTAAGGTCAATTTAGGACTAATTATAAACTTTTTTTTTTTTTTTAATTTAGAAACATACAAAAAATTAAGTAATTTTTTTCAAACAATACATAAATGTATATAAATATTTACAGACACAGGTACATAATTATATTTTTGTTTATCCAGTCGTGGGTGCTTTTTCCGTGACCCACCTTTTCGTATAGACAATGCCAGAGATCCCTGGCGAGAAGATTAACCATACCTGTACCCATAATCTATCTATCCCACTATATTGTGAGTAATATAGATTATACAACAAAATATAGCATAAGCCGATTATGTAGGTTACATATATACGTGTTCCGATTAACAATAATAATTTAATAGATGAAAGGAATCAGAACCACCACTCATCCATGATTACATCGTAAAATAATAGTGTACTACAGGACTGCAAGATAATAAAAGGTGGAAAAAAGTCCCTGGTGATTGTCACACCTCTCATTATTGTTTGTGCTGAATTTTTTTTTCTGAGTTTAGATTTGATGTAATGAAATTCCATTTTTGCTGAATTTTTCGTTTTTAAATGTGCTTATAATAATACGTACAATTTCATGAACTAAGCAGCTTGAGGAAACAAATATTCGGATACCAAAGAAGAGACTATTAAAAATATTAGTTTAAAATGTTCTTAGCATGAAGAAAAAATATGTGTAATGTATTTTAAGAAAAAATTTGAGACTATTTGTTTCTTTCAACATATTTTAAAAGGTCCTGATAAAATATTTAGAATAAAAAATATCTTTTATAAATCAAACTTTTTATACAAGTTCAATACATATTTTATATTTCTTCTAAAACAAAAATGAAGAAAACACTGATAGTATAAAATAAAGAATGTATACATTTGTAAGTATATATATAAATATGATAATAAGACATTATATAAATTATTTTAAAAATTATTTTACACCGGAAAGTCTATTTTTGGTGTTGGTTTTAGTTATTAATATTAAGGCACTTCACACTTTCTATTCAGTCAGGTTTTTCCTTATACTGCAAATTCACATCTTAAATTTTAATTTAATGCACAACCCAAACGAGAAGAAATACCTATCAGAACTTGAAGTGAGATCTCCTTTACATTCCTTAAAACAAAACAAAAAATAATAATATTAATTGTATTACATTAAATGAGTTCATAAATAATATTATTTGTGTTTAAATACAAAGGCCTTTCAGAATTAACTTCCAATCAGCTGGTAAATTCAAGCTGGATGCCATAGCAACACACAAATATTTGTTGTTGCAATCATTTAACTTACTTATTAACCTATATACAATAATAATTTTCAATCCATTTGGTTTGTTGTATCACCTGACCCTTACAGCTGTTTTGAGGTAATTCTATTTCTGGAAGCAGAACAGAATGCTGCTTTTTTGTCGAATTTATAACCATTATATGAGTGACAGTTTTGTGAGAGATTGGTGGAGGACATTCATACAAACATGTATGACGGAGAAGGAAAAGGATGTCATTCAATTCTGACTAATGAATTGGTTCAAAGATTGAACAAACTGTATGTAATGTAATTTATATCTATACTATATATAATGTAAACTGATTCTATATCTCACATGTTGTTCTATATTAAATCAATCTAAAGTCAAATATTTTGCCGATAATCCGATGTAACAACAACAATTTCTCAATCACAACTGGTACTGTACTACCGGTTGAAAAATTCATGATCGACAATATCTGACAATTTCTATTATACATTCAGTTAGACTTTGAAAACGATAAACACAAATATGTGAAACATTACAGTGAAAAGCACAGTTTCACAATTTCTCAGCTTTCAGAAAATTTCCCTTGGATTTGAAGAACCATTCTATATTATAAACAGGTAGAATTTTTATAAGGTAGGTGCCTAAGTAGCTGACTGATCATCACAAAAAACAAAGTAGGTGTGGCTTCGACTCTTGTTGATCTCTGTAATGAAAATAGGGATAAATACTTGGACAGAATAATGACTGGGGATGGGAGATGGTTACATTTGTAAATGTTAAAACCCAAGAACTATCTAAAGAGTGGATGCATCCTTAGTTCCCAAACAACGCAAAAAAAAGAAAATGATGGTTACAGTGTTTGGTGTCAGAAAGGGAGTTTCTTTGACTGAATTTATGAAATCAGATACAATAATAACAGCAGATGTTTATCGTGAAACTCTGAAAATACTTCAGAAGTTGATTAAAATCAAGCAACAAGAATTGGCTACACAAAGAGTTGTTCTTCTACATACAATGCTCGGCTCCATGCTGCAGCCCATGCTTGAATATTTTACTAGAACAGTTCAAGTGGGAAATTTTTTACCACCCACCATACAGCCCTGACTTGGCAACAAGTGATTAACACCTCTTTACGAAGATGAAAGCATGGTTTGCTATTCAAAATTTAAAACAAATAAAAGCAATAGATGTTATGGTATGACAAGTATCTAAATGTAGGATGTGACCATGTTTACAAATAATCTAGGTATCTAACGTTTTTATATAATAACATTTTTGTACCTGTGTTTAGTTTCATTTACTTGCCAAACAGAAGTTAATTTCTGAACAGCCCTTGTATTTTGCAAATATAAAGTACAAATATTAGTATTTCTTTTTTCTAGAGAATTCACTACATACATCACCTGCCAACACTTTTATTAATGTGCTCTTAGTATTATAAACAAAATATTTTCATTTGTTTTACTTTTCAATTACGTAGTAAAGAAAAGTATTATAAATTTAGTTAATAAATAAAAGGCAATTTGTACATCCACAATATTTTTTAATGATCCGTGCCAGCCATGAGAATATTTCTACCATTCTTGATATCTAGAGCACCTAGGAACTTATTCAAACATTTTTCATAATTTCTATCACATTTTTGTCAAGCATTGTTTCAAGAACGGGTAGTCTGAATGTCTTGAAGTTTGGTGTGAGAGGAAATCTACAGAACGATTAGATTTTGATGAGAATAGCTTAAAGAATTGGAAGAATATAGAGCGGGTACTAAATCTTTAGGAATTCTATTTACTATCAAGATTTTTTATGAACTTGTTTTAAATGTATTTTAAAGAGACTAGATTAAAAATTTAACACAAGTGTGTACATTCCTTGTATTTAAATCCACATAAAATTTAAAATAAATACAAAACTTTAAAACAATCTCTTGGGCAATTTTTACGAGACTCATTACACTGTCATTGTGTGGGAGCTTAGATATTCTAAATGCTAATTGGAAGAAGACGGCATGGGAACCATCGAGCACTTAATATCACTGGTCAACGAGAAAATGCCAATGAGCATTGAATCGTGAAGTAAACCAATAGGTTCAACTTTTTGATGCCAACATGAACCTCAGATCTTGACATTATTTTAAATTCCGTATTAATTTAATATTAACAGTCCATACTTTGATGTAGGTGATCTTTCTGATGAATGCATATTGCAGTGCTTTGATGAAATAATCACACAAATGTAATTATTTAAAACTGTTGAAATTCTTAACGTGAAAAGATTAGTTATTTCTAAATTATAATATGTAATTGGTCTTTGGGTCATTAATGTCCACACTTTATTAAAATCTGAGAGAAATCCATAGAGTCGATTTAAAAAAAATACATATATTATAAACAGCTACACAATAGATTTTGTGTTAAATCATAAATCTCATTTTTGGAGCTATGGTGATCACTGTTTAAGTGTTTTATTTGGGTCTTCAAAGGCTACATACACTTAAGCAAAATTTGATCAAAATCATAAGAGCATTTCAAGAAAATTATAATTTTGTTTTATTTTCTAGTTTTCTTATGACAGTTAACCGCCACCAAATTTTGAGTTATAGACATTATAAAAACTATTTTATTTTGGACTCAAGGTATATATCCACACAAAAAACTCTACATCAATTTTTGACTATGCACATAACTTTCTTAAACAACATAAATGTGAGAAAATAATAGTCTAAAAACAGCCAGAGATGGAAGTAAGTTGTCGCTGCTGACAACTATCTAACTCAAAAAGCATATCAGTTCATAAACTGTGGTTGGATATATGATTTAGTGATTTATGAATCACAGGCACAAATCCAGTTAACTAATTCATAAAACCCAAGCTATAATCCATAATTCAATTAGTTTTAAAAACATTTATGTAGTACAATAAATACTTACATAGAACAATGATCTGAAACCGTTGTAGAATCTAAATTTGTAGATTGTTGTTCTTCGCTTGGCTTGAAGTTATTAGTGGCGGTGTAAACCGCTCGTAGTACCTTAAATAAGGACTCTTTTGGGAACTTATCAGCATGACACGACAGTGTGTGGACTAACGAGACAGAACTTAACAGCATGTACGGATCCTGAAATAATTGTAATTAAAAACAGTGCTAAGTGGGAGTTTCTAAAAGAAGAAAATGTAATATTCTTACAATACAGGTATTCCCAACTTTTTTCAATCCACTGTACCACTATGACTTGTTTGACATACCATCTACATAAATTTTTAAGGAAAGATGTAACTATTGCTTGTTTGCTAGTTTTGGCTCTGGAATGAAATAGTGTACCAATGTTTAATCACAGATTATTAAAGCTTAAAATTGATATCCATCCATTTCATAATGCTGCAGAAATTGTGAGACTCCAACCAGTCTTCTTTGTATTCAAGCTTCAAAAGACTGGAAACACACCTAGCACTCACCTTGCTAAATCTAAGATGATCTTTAACTAATGATTCCACTCTATGAACACTTACAGTAGAACCTCTGTTAACCGGCCTCGGATTAACTTCGTATACTTCGTAGTGTACGGGTTCGATGAGAGTTTCCGAAAATAAATTGTAATTGAAACACTAAAGCGGCGGCGAGTCAAACAACTTTGTCGATAGTGGTATCCCATTGTCAGCAGCGTAAAAATACGGTGGCAACAAGTCAAACGACTTTGTCGATAGTGGTATCCCATTGTCGGCGGCGTAAAAACATCGTGGTATTGGCACCCGTCGGTATAGCAGACATACACTGGAAAAAACGTTTGATGTGCCGCTTTTTTTCCACGAATCAATTTAGTATACATTATGGAAAATATAACATTTCTTTTCAGTTTTCTTCTTATCTTTGACTAGTTATGATCTACGTACAGTATATACAGTAAATAAAAATGAGAGAGTTACGAAAACAGGAAAACGGAAAACGGAAGTGTGTGTTGATTTCGTTTGAGACACGATTAAATGTGTCAAAAAGACTTGACAGAGGGGAATCTGTAAAAAAGCTTTGTGACGAGTTTAACGGCAACCTCGGATTAACCGGCCAAACGGCCCGGGTGTCAGTCCTGACTAGACGGGTTCTACTGTACTTTAAATTTATTATTAATGGTGATTCTCCAATTGTTTTGAATAGTGCATCAACATCATTCACTTCGTCTTCAATAGTTAAGGTTGTCGGCCGAAGAGCTTGTGATTCCTTTCAACTCTTATGTTACATTATTTAACCCTATAACTGGCCATTAGAATTTCCCAGAATGACAGGACATTTTTCCTCCTTTTTAATAATTTATTATTATTATTTTTTTTATTACAGTAGAATCCCTCTAATATGTCACCTTCGGGACTGGGGGCATGGTCGGAACGCAAAAAAGGTCGGATTATCCGAAAAAAGTCAATATTTATTACATATTATACAAAGAGATTTTTTTAAAGTGAAATAAATTATATATAAACTTTTAAAAGTCTATATATAAACTTTACAAGTACTATAGCAAATCAATAGAAACAACACGAGAGATGACACAGCATTGAAGCGGGATGACACAGCACTGAAGCGGGAAAGCGATAACAAACGGGAAAAAATGGCACCAGACGGGCCGTGAGCCATCGACAAGTCGGCACAATATCGCGAGCTCGAGCACGGTCGGGTTAACCGGAGTAACGGACCACCCGAGGGCAGATTAGAGGGGTTCTACTGTATTATTATTTTTTTAAATTTAAATTTACCAAAAATAGTACTATTATTCAAAACCCAACTTGTAACACCATTTTTTACAGAAAGGTGCATAGAATTCATATATGTAGTAAAAATTTTTTGGTTTACAAATTTTGGAGTTAGGATGACAGGAATCAAAAAATGTCCAGTAACCAAAGTTAAAATACCACAAAAAAGGTTATAACTAAATTTTTTAAGATATGCAAAATTTTGTAATATAGTTTCTAATAAAAGTGCGTAAAAAATTTATCTATTAGAAAAATCATTTCGAAAAATTCACCAACAACAGTATTTTATCCAAAAATCAACTTGTAGTATATCTTTATTTAGAGAAAGGTACATAAAACTATGATTTTATAAATTTTCTAGAATAATATATTTTTAGAATCAGGTAATTAAGAAAGAAAAATTGTCTTTGTCACAAATATATAACAAAAATCACCAACAAACTTGCGAAAGTTAATAATCAGTATCAATAAAACATAATGAATAAATCACAATAAATTTCGAAATAATAAACTCATGAAACAATAACTTTCAATACACTAAACAAGCCAAGTGGTCGCACATAAAATCACTATGTAGGTCAATAGAGAAGCATGATTCCATTTGTTGGGAAGCACAGACTTTGATGGTACAGTATAAACAAAATAGGGAAGTGGAATATACCAAATGGCTACAATAATTTGAAAGGGACAGATCAAAAGAGAAAGAAAAATACTATAAAATAGACAAAATAATGTAATTTTATGAAGACTAATTTTTCAGAAGTGCTTTGATGAACATTACTGTGTTATTTGCTAGCGACGAAATACACTAATTTTAGTGATTTATTAAATATATTTTATTACCTTTTGTGGATTTTTATATGAATCTGAAAGTTTGGATTATTCGTTTTACAATGGTACCTAAATTATTGCTATAGGATTTTTAGTGGATGAAATGTTCAATTGAAAAAAAAAGTGATCTTTCTGACAAAGGGTTGTCGACCACCACTTTAGAAATGTAATTTAGTCAACCGCCAGTTAGAGTTAAATTACTTTTACCAATTGGACTGAGACACTCATCTCCAAACTAATTTTTAAGTCTCAAATAAATCTGAGATAAAATGATATCTTCATTTGTCAACATCTAATGATAATTTGCTGCACAACACTTCCGTGTACCTCTTGCTCCATGTTGATTAAGAAAAACTAACACAACTAATAACAAGTTCAAACATGCCTGTGTTTTCCCAACAAGTCATGATTATTTTAGAAGAACAGAACATGAAAATTCTTTTTTATATTTGTATTCTATTTTAAATCATGTTAACCCAAATTATTAATTTGTTTTGTCCAGTAAAATGAACACTAGATAAATGATAGCTACCTCAGAAAACGTTGTAGATACTTCTTTTATTAAAGCCGTAAGCCAATTATTTATTAGCAAAGGCCGAGACATAAGAACATTCATCAGGATTGTTGAAACATATGGTAGTTCATTCAGTTTGTCTACAGTATCCAAGACCTGCAACTGTTAACAACATCAATGATTAGAAAATGTTTAATTTAATTACTCTAATTGAATAGATATTTAAAATATAGTGAGTCCATAAGATATGGTGGAGGTTAGACTAAATATACTTAAAAAATATAAAACATTAATAAAAAATAGAACAGATAAAGTTTTTTCTAGTTATTTGATTTTTATGTGGGCCTCACATAAATATAGCTCTGTAACTAAAATTGAGTGTCATAACAAATGATGTCTTCTTGGTAAATTTTAAAAACAATGCTTTTGCCGATTCATGGAAATCATCTTTTTGTATATCTCGTAAATAAACCAATTTTTTATTCTTTTAGTTTTTCTACTATTTTAGAATTTAAAAAAGATTCACGTCATTTCATTTAGATACATTATGCAACACCAAGTCTTAGGAATTACGCAATAAAATTGAAATTCATATCTTTCTTTCACTCTTTCAAAAAATCATCTGTGATTCGACACTCAGTTACAGATCCATCATAGATTAAAACAATTCAGTCTCCTTTTTATTTACTCTACTGATTGAGAAAGTGAACAACAGTGTTTACAAAATATTTCATAACTTTAGTGATTTTTTTGTATGTTTTCTTACTTGTGTAATACCAAGATTAAGCCTGTGTCTCCTATTCATACAAAATCTAAACTAATAAACTCTAACCTAAAACTAATTATTGACAAAGACATGTATTAAGAGTTGTTAGATTTACTTGACATATGAGGTTTATCCCAAACATAAGTTCACTGATTTTGTTATGTACGACTTGGCAACACAGCACCTTGTTGATGTATATTGGTATGTTGCCTTGACTGTTTGTAGGTACATTTATTAAATGGATCGATTGAATCAGTCGTTCGCTATTACTGTTAGTCTGGAGTCATGTTTCATAACCTAGTAACATTTGAGATGCAGATAAAAATTGAACAATATGCAAATTTGCTATGAAACTCAACAAATTTTCCGAGATATTTGATTCTTTAATTGAAGCTTATGGAAGTTTATTGCAGAACTATGGTTTTTAAGTGGCACCGAGCTTTTAAAGAAGTTCGAGAAAATATTGAAGATATACTTTGTTCTGGAAGGCCAATCTTGAAAACAAATGATTAAATAAGAAAGTGGTGCAAGTTATGATAGTGAAAGATAGCCAATTAAGTGTAAGGATGATTGGAGAAGAAATGAGCTTGCATAAGAATGCAGTTCACAGAATTCTGACAGATCAATTATTGCACATGCAATTTTTTTTCTTCAAAACTAGTGACCATACATATCTGTGGAACAAAAAGTGAACAAATTGAAAATTTCCCAGGATTTGCTGAAAAGACTTGAAATTGAACTAAATAAAATCTTGAATCTTGAATAGAATAAAACGAGATGAATCATCAGTGTATGAGTACAATCCAGAGACCAAAGGGTAAAGTGTGAAAAAAATTTCTTGTCCGAAGAAAGCTCACATGAACAGATGCATTTTTATTAACAACTGTGGATTTTTATTTTTTATTCTTGTGTTCACAAAGAATTTTATCTCCAGAACAGGCCTTTTACAAAGACATCCAACAAATCTAAAATGATATTGCAGATGATTGGATGGTGCACTATGATAACACGCCAGCCCATAGAACACTTTCAATTAGAAAATTTCTGGCAAAGCAAATCATTCCCATCCTTCAACATCCTATAAACCAGATCTAACTTCATCCTCTTCCTATAAATTAACAATATGTAATTGAAGCCAGAAAATGTATTCACAAAATTCCTTTATTAAGATTATTCGTATAACTTCGTTTTACAATTATCTTGATCTCGGGTAATAATCTATTGTTTGAGATGCCGCGGCTAACTATCAAAGTTTTTGTTGGGGATTCAATTGAATAACTAAGAAAAATTCTTAAATCTAATTATACAAAAAGGTTACCAACAGTTATTCTAAAACTAGATGGGTGATTAAGGGGTGAAAGAATCTGTTGATTAGCGATTTATTTTACACTGTTGATATGGATTTGAAAGGGATAGAAGTATATTCTAGTCTATATAAAATAGTGGCTGGGTACAGGTAGTTCTTAACAATTTTCACTCACCAAGTTTCTGACATTTATATTATAGTTACCAATTATTTCATGTGTGTATTTCTGTAGATGAAGCTATTCAATAATTTTCGACCTGATTTTAGTGTTTAATTTGATTTATATATCACTGTTATAAGGAAACTTTTTTAAACTCCCAAATACCATCTTGTTGCTAATCATCCTGGTACCAGAGTCCCTCTCCAAACTACCACCGTCTTCTTCTTTCTCCTCTAGTGTTGTTTTATTTTTTATTCTTCCTTTTTTTTGTTAACTTCTTTGTCTTATTTAAAATTTCTTTTTATAACTTAATGGTTACAATTTGATTTGAATGTTGTTTGACTAATGTTAATGAGATGCTAATGAAAATAGGTTATGTATGCGTTTGAGTGATCATGACTTATTTTGGTGGCGGTCATGGTCTTGTGATTTGTGATGTTACCTTGAGAAATGGTTTATTTATAACTTGAATTATGATATCATTATATTTATTATGTTGATGGGTCATCATTTTGGAACTATGATAATATACACACAAAATGTAATGTATGAGCTACAAACACTTATGGGAAATAACTTCCGATACTTCTACAACCTATGTGAAAATCTGTGTTAATTTCCCAAAGGTCTTAATTTTAGACAATCCTTAATATACATTTAAATAAGACATCAGTAAATTTACTTTTGGAGTTTTGGGACATACCTTGTATTTATTTAGATAAAAGAACTATAATTAACACACAATGAAGTCCATTTATAAGACCCATATTTTTATAAAAGATAAAACCTATTTTATTAGTTCTTTCAATAAAATATTCAATACCTCTTCTGAATTTACACTTCAAATTACCTCTTTGATTTCGAAACTCATTACTGCTAAACAAGCTGTAATAAACATTACAAAAATATGATGGACTACTGGACTTTTTTTGCCATACCGTCTGTATAATGCAAGTGGTACTTCTCCCATCACAAATTTTGCTTCTTTTATATGCTGTAACATGAAAGCAAAAAACAATAATAATGTATATAATTTGATAAGAATATTAATAATAATTCGACATGCTGATGACACAACTATCAGTTTTTTTTTCGGTGCAGTTTACTAAATACGAAATATCGATTACTTACATTATTATTTTATAACCGATCTTAACACTATTAGGAAGATGAGTTTAGATTTTTCAGTTGGTACAACCCATTACGCCATAGAGTATTTTAGATTATTATTTCTCAACTTGCAAGTTACCGTTTTCCGCAGGCTTGCTTTGTGTACCAAAATATGTGCCTAGACCCTAGTGTTACATGCATGGCTCGATTTATTTCTGTTATTGTGAACTTATTTTGTTAGGTATGTTTATTTATTAATTATAATTTGTGTATACAAATTATAATATCTTTATTATTGTTTGTAGAATTTATTGTTTTGAGTGAATGTTATTGTCAGACTGATGCTGTCTGGATAGGTTAGGTTATATCTGCTCTAACCTTTTTAGCAAATTTCCATTTGTTTACATATAAAAATAATTTTGTCTAATGAAAATTTTATAAATTGATTTTTCTTTTTAGCAATTTTTATCCACAAATATATTACAAATCTCTAGTAATACTTGAAAAAATTCCAAAAAAAATTTATGGTGTACATTACCTTTTCTCTACAATTTTTGTCTCAGCAACCGAACGATTTTTTGATTCCTGACCTAATAACTCAAAATATTTTATATCTAAATTTTTTTTTCACTACACAACTAAATTCTATGCAACTTTCTGAATATAATGATATATAGAAGTTGTGTTTCCCATAATATTACTATTTTTGGTGATTTTTTTTCAAATTAGGCCTAACATTTTACTTATGTTTTTAATAATTTTTTTAAAATGAAAATGTTACAAATTATTATTTTTTCTTTCTAAATATATTCATAAATATTATACAAAACTTTTTTATATCTTGAAAAAAGTGGTAAGCTATTGATTTTGGATGATTCAGGTTTTTCTGAAAAATGTTAACTTCATTTTTTGACACTTAACATACTTACTCCAAAACTGTTTCATATATATATTACATAGATAAATTCTACGCATCTTTCTGAGAAAAATGATATCTTATAAGTTAGATTTTGTATAGAAACAATATATTTTATTAATTTTTAAACAAACACAGAAGATTAACATTGACAGTTAGTTATAGGGTTTTAAAGAGCTCAAAGAGCCAGTAGAAATGAAGGTCTTTAAAAAAACAAACTGAAGCAATGAGATTGCTTTATACTCAATGGAGGAATTTCTTACAGCCACTTTATAAATTAATTTAATATATATGCGCTTACATTATATTGTTCTGATATATTTATTTGTAGTTATATATTTCATGTATTAAATATGTATATTATTTTTTATTTTTCTATGTAATGATATATTGACTTGTCTTATTAATTAATTAATTGTATTGTCTGAACGACTATAAAAATGAAATGAAATAATAAGAAACATTATTTTATTACCCAATCAATTTAGAGTTGACTTTAGTAGTGTGTAAAACTTTTCAGGTGCAGTATATCTTTTAATTAGTGTTTATGATACTTTACATAAAAACACAGGTTGCCACCAATCCTTAAAGACAAACTTTCTTAGATTATGGCGTGTTACACGAATATGTTGACATTTTAAAATGGTTTATGCTGGACATAAATTAAACTAAACAAAAGTGAAACTTTGTATTTATGTTCCTAAATACTAAAAAACAGTTTTAAGACTTTTATCTCTGATCAAAACAAAATAGTGGATTTTTTTAATAAACTCTTTAATTTTTACAACGAATGACATTTTATTAGCATAATAATATTAGCATAAATGTAATTTCAACAAAAAACAAATAGTGACAAAAATTAAAATAATTTATTGTTAAGAAAAAAATTAATATTTTTTTCTGAAACAGGACATTCTAAGGTTCCAATCAAACTTGTGTTCATAAGCAGCTACACATTGATGAAATATAACAAAAAAGACTTAATAATGTTTTTTTTTTTTTTTTTTTTTTTTTTTTTTTTTTTTTTTTTTTTTTTTTTTTTTTAATAATGTTTTCAATGGCAAGTTATTTACTTTTAAATTTCACAATATTAATGCTGTAAAGAATAAAATTATGAATTTTGTTTATAATTCTTTTCAGTTCTTTGGAAACATGACTGCAAAGATTCATTCCTTGTTATGTTCTATTTACGTTTAGTTTCCCTGCTTAAATTAAGACTCCTTTGTGGAACACCCTGTGTATATGTATTAGGGGAAACTTTTATTAAATTCATCACAATTACAAATTTATTTTTTAATATTCCAAATATTTATATGTATATTAAACTCGACTTGTGAAATGGTATTCTTGATAGAATAAAAGTTGAACATAAATTCGTAAAAGTAACGGTTTTATTTATTCAAACATGAAGATGATGACTTTGTCACTAAAACGCGTTTGAGTAACTAAAAGTATTAGTTGTGAGAATTTTATATTCAAGTTTTATTCTATCAAATATATCTACAGTAGAACCCCTCTAATCCGTCACCTTCGGGACTGGGGGCATGGTCGGAACGCAAAAAAGGTCGGATTATCCGAAAAAGTCAATATTTATTACATATTATATAAACAGATTTTTTTAAAGTGAAATAAGTGATATATAAACTTTTAAAAGTCTATATATAAACTTTGCAAGTACTGTACAGTAGAACTTCTGTTAACCGGCCTATATCGTAGTGTACTGGTTGGATGAGAGTTTCCGAAAATAAATTGTAATTGAAACACCAAAGCGGCGGCGAGTCAAACGACTTTGTCAATAGCGGTATCCCATTGTCGGCGGCGTAAAAACTCTGCGGCACCAAAGCAGCGGCGAGTCAAACAACTTTGTCGATAGTGGTATCCCATTGTCGGCGGCATAAAAACACCACGGCATTGGCACCCGTCGGTAGGCTATAGCAGACATACAAAGGCAAAAACGTTTGATGGGCCGCTTTTTTTCCACGAATCAATTTAGTATACATTATGGAAAATATAATATTTCTTTTCAGTTTTTTTTCTTGTCTTTGACTGGTTATGATCTATGTACAGTATATACAGTAAATAAAAATGAACGAGTTACGAAAACGGGAATACGGAAGCGTGTGTTGGTTTCGTTTCAGACACGGTTAAATGTGTCAAAAGACTTGACAGATGGGAATCTGTAAAAAAGCTTTGTAGTGTTTAATTTTTCATGAGAGATGACACAGCACTGAAGCGGGAAAGCGATAACAAACCGGAAAGAATGGCGCCAGACGGGCCGTGAGTCATCAACAAGTCGGCGAGTTGGCACAATATCGCGAGCATATCCGAGTTGGCACTGTCGGATTAACCGGAGTAACGGACCACCCGAGGGCGGATTAGAGGGGTTCTACTGTAGTATAGAGAAGTTTTGTGAAAAAGTATTTTTATGGAATGATGTCCGTCTAGTGTTTTAAATAGAGCATTCAATGTATTGATTCAGTTTTTTCAAATAATAAATTTCGTTCCCCTTTTTATTTTTACATTTTTTTTCATTAAAAGTAACATTAATGCAGTATTATTTATGCCAATAAAATATCATTCAATGTAAACATTAAAGTGATTTTAAAACCCCCACCATTTTGTTTTGGTAATATATAAGTCTTAAACTTGTGTCTATTTTTCAGTTTTTAAGGAACGTAACTACAAAGTTTCACATTTTTGAGTTTTATTTAAGTCCAGCTTAACAATAATGTGCAACCAAAAGAATTTGTGGCAACCTATGTTTTTATACTGTCTAAGTATCATAACTAATAATTAAAATGGAAAATATGTCCGAAAACTTTTGAATACTCATTACGGCCTTATCTAATTTTCATACATACGAATCAGTTTGATGCTCAATTAATCTGAATTAATGGAACTTTAACATGAAATGAAATGAACATACCTTAATACATGTAGATATAACTTTATATGAATACTTGTGTTTCGAAAGCGATAAGAACACGTAACTCATTACAACTGGAATAGTCGTTTGTAATATTGTTGTTTCATCAATTAGGTCATGATAGGCTTCTGCGTATTCTAATATAAACTTGACCACATTCAAGCTTCCTTCTACAAACCATAAACTGCAACCTGGACAAAAATTGATATATAAAGACAGCCATAATTTGTATATATAAAAATTAATACACAATGTTTCAAGAGTATAAATCAACTACTGTTATAAAGTGAAAAACACCAACATATCCTAGGGCCATATTGGAAACTATAACTTTAAAAAAAGGAACCCAGGTATGAGCAGTCAAAACTAAGACTAAATCCAAACGTGATGAGGGAAAAAAAAATCACTAGACATACACTTCACAACGAATGTCAAACAACTGACTGTTAAAGGAGTGGAGCTACAAAGTGCCCTGAATGATTATCTTTCATTCATATGAAAAAAAATTCTCGTGCTACAGAAGAAAGCTCTTAGGATTATATTTAATTGTGGTTTTATTGACAGTTGTAAATCATTATTTGCAAAACACAGAGTATTTACGGTTTTCTCGCTGTATGCTTATTAAGAAATTTGTATTACATCGCAAACCTATGTTCAAAAATTTTAAATTGCCAACTTCACGGCTATGGTACAAGAGGGATGTATGATTTCCACAAAGATGAAGCTGAAAATATTAGATAGAGAAACTTTCACCAGAGTCTATGTTTGCTTAATTAAAAACGGAGTTAAAAAGGTTTTTTATACAAAGATGTATTTACTCCATGAGTGAATTGTAATAGTTCTTTCTATTGATATAATTAATTAATAGAACTTTGTATCAGCCCTAATTCTTTATTTACATGCTTATGGTACTTGTCAATATAAAGTTTTCCACTTGTGTTTAATTTAGTAACATTTTTCAACCACACACAGTTTTCTATTTTGAAATAATGTTTTCCCTCTAAACAATGTTTAGCCAGATTTATCAGGCCTATTATATTTGAAGTCGGCAAAGTGTTCTTTTGCTCTTATCCTGAGATTTCGTTTTGTTTGGCCTATATATTTCTTCGGACATATTTCACAATTTATGCAATAAATTCCTGATTTATCATGTTCTTGAATTTTATTTTTTGGGTTTTCCAAAATTTTATAAAGATTATTCTCGGCTTACATTGCTACATTTAAATTTGCATTATTTTCTTAGTGATTTTTTTACAATATTTGACATTAGAGGAGCAAATGCAGTTTTAACACATAGTTGTCGAGGCATACTGCTCACAAGAGTACTTCTCGATTCTTTAATTTTCTTAAATTTCGCTTTCTTTATTATATTATCTATTATTTCTTTTGGATAACTAAAAACTGCAACACCATAAATATATTGAAGTTCTTTTTGGTTATATTCTTTAGACAGAGGTAAGTTTGTTAACCGGTGAACTATAGAATTGAAAGCAGATCTTTTTCATGTGAGAGTGAACATTGTGTTATAGAAAGTAACATTGTGTGTGTAGGCTTTCTATAAACACTAAACTATTACTTTTTCTAAACACATTTACATCAAAATATGGAAGATTATTATCTTTATCAACTTCCGTCATAAATTGTATAGTTGCGTAAAATCCATTCATAATGTCAAAAAACTCTTTGTGATTTTCATTTTTATCAAACACTGCAAAAATATCATCCACATACCTCACCCACACTCGTGGTATATATTTTAAAGAACTTTTAGCATTTATTTCAAACGAACTTATACAAAAATGAGTGATAAACTTGAAAACAGGGGGTTTCATATAGCAGTACCTTCATTTTGAACGTAAAACTTCTTATTAAACTGGAAACTATTTTGACTTCAGGTAGTATCACTTAAATTGCTATTAGTTAACCCCTCCTTTATCATATTTATAGTTTCAGCGATTTGAACACTTGGATAAAGAAACACAACATCAAACGAACCTAAGTATTCACTAGGGCTTAATTCAATATTTTGCTAATATTTTTACAAACTCATGTGTTTTTCACGGCAAACGTAGGAGGAAGAGTCAATTCTTGGAGGCGTGGCACTAAACATTTTGAAAATAGATAATTCCTGACACTATAGACCGCATTTTGTTTCCTTCTTTATGGATTTTTGTCAAACAATACAACCTCGGTAAAGATGGATTCGAAACCGTAAGTTGTTTTCTATAATTATTATTTATTAAACTTTTACAAATTTTCAAGGTTTCTATAGCGTTCTTGTTAGGATTGGTTCCTTCAATCTGCCTGGGTTCTTAAATTTTAAACTAAATAATCAAATCAGTGGTTCAGTACTCAATTAATCTTTATTAACAATTATTATTAAGAATGACTATCTCCTATCTTACTAAAATACTACAATATCCTTATTATTACTATTAATCCAGAATTACTCTAATTGTTGTGACTCACAAATCTGATTCTACGTTATAATTTATAATGCCTTGCCTCTGAAATAATTACAAGGTTTATACACGAGGTTTGCTCACTTTTCTTGCCACCCATGGATGCTCGTCTGAAGTCTCAGTACTCCTAGGTAGCTCTTACTTGCCAAGTCTGTCTGGCTATCTTCAAGAATTATACTCCCAGGAAGTTCATACTCGCCAAGTCCAGCTGGCTATCTTCCAGAATTCCTGCAGCACTTTTCCTTGATAACCCACTGACCAAGTTTCCTCCCACCTAAGGGCTTATATATCATTGTAGCATCAATAACGACTGCCCTGCTGGCAAGTTAAGAAATTTCATCTTTTTTAAGATCTGTCACAACAATGTTGTCATTACTGGCTTCTTAAAAAGGAACTTAGATTATATCCCTAACTAAAACTATCGTTACTCCTAACAATTCTTGGTCAATTTTAAAATTGGATTTTTGTTACACACGGTATATAGCCCTTCGATGAGCATTTCTTCGATAATATCTATATATTCAATTTGATCCATAACAATTTTTATCTGCTTTTAAGTAATACACTTCTTTCTTCATTAATTATTTTATAATTAATATTTAGATCAAATCATTATTTTCACATATTTAAAGTAGAAAATTTATTATTCCGATTTTTAATTCAGTTATGATTAACGGAAGGCATAGTGGCTATATTTCTACACTGGTTTGGTTCATAAGATTGTTCAATAGCTTTATATATGAGGCTTCAATTAGTTTTCATTTGTATAAGTTTTTCCCTGGTAAATTATTTTTGCCTTTTCCCAATTAAATTTACTATTTTCAGACTAAATAGGTTTGGGTTTTTTCGATTTATCAAATTACGAATTAGGACAAATCACCTATTTGTTATGTTCAATAATTCTTATATTTAGAAGTCTTTTTGTCTCATCAATATATTGCTTTTCAAGGCTATTAGGCTATATTATTGGTGTTTTTCACTTTTCTGATCTAGGAGTTAACTCTTGAAACATCGATTATATTCACAAATAATGGAAAATATCAGATTAAACATATTAATAATAATAACAACAAAAATCCATTATTATCAAATAACTTTAAAACCAGAAAAAATGATATATCATTATAAATATTGTTTTATTATTTCGAAGTGTTATTGTATATACTTCAAACTTATAAATATTTGTGCATGAAGTGTTGGTATAATATAAAAGAAAATAATAGACTATGTGCTATATTAAATTTTAAATAAAAATAATATGCCATACAAAATTCTAGGTTTTGATTTTTAGCCTAAAAAATATCAAAATGAGCCTCATGTAAATCCACATATAATTCTAACTTTAGAAATATAATATGACTGCATTTATTAAACACAATTGCACAAAGGATTTATGAAATACAGTAATCTTTAAACCAAGTAGAATTATGATATGAAAAAAATAGACTTCTTATAAATGATGAAAAGAGATAAAGAATTCATTATAAAACACACACACACACACACACTGGAAATAATATTCCTAACTGTGTGAAGTATCATACATTTTTAGGTGATGATGACTCCCTGAATTGGAAACATCATTTGGAATATCTTCAGAATAAATTACGCCAGATTGGTTATGCTTTTCCTGTTTCAATGAAGTTTTGTAATGAAATTTTGTTTCAATGAAGTCATGTAAGATAGTCTATCATAATTATAGAATCTTTAGTTATGTATGGGATAATTATGTGGAGAAATTCAGTAAACATATATTAAGTGAAAATTTGTTTAGAATCATAATTATCTTAACTGAAGAACAAATTGTAGGCCTAGACTTTTTTATATATTTCCTTTGCCAGGGTTCTATTCATATATGAATTTTTAACGTTTGTTCATAAAAATAAATATTTATCTGATCAGAACAGTTGTAATCAAGACTACAATACCAGACAAAGTGAAAATTGTAGATTTCCATCCCATTATTTGAAATTATTTTTAAATACCCCCACAGAACATGGGGTTATAGTTGTACAAATGCTTTTTAAGTCTTTAAATGAAACACACAAAATAAAAATAGAAATTATAAATAATATAATATAGCATAAATTAATATTTTAGTAATCAAATTAACATTTAGAAAGAAACAATGAAATGAAAATATATATTGAAATAATTGTGGTGAATTACGTACAATCTTAAGTTTAACAGTGCGCCTAATAAAACGTTTTTGTGCAATATTTTTATTATTTTTTTTATCCATTCTCTTACATACAATAAATATAAAAATATCCATACAAAAATATAAATTACCAAAATAAACCTATATAAAATAACAAATTTATTAACCCTTAAACCGGCACGGCGACCTACAGTAGGTCGCCCACGTGCTCCCAAGTGATTTCACCAACTCTTAATAACGTATTTTGCCATTCAACGTTACGCCCACTTAAAAAAGTCCCATCGCAATAAATAAAATACCGCTGGAAAGCTAATGTTCCGTAGATGCACATCATGCAAAGAAAAATACCACAAAACGTTATAAATAATATTCCAAAAATTGGCGAAGTTCACGTATTTTAGTAGCGTAAAATCATAAATTTCAACTCTGCGCCTTTTCGTATAACGCGGCTCCATTTTTCCTGATATGATTACAACTCTATTTTTCTGTCATATAAGTCAACTAAAACACTGTAATATAGATCACATGTTTCTCTTTCTAACCGTAGATTACAAATTATTCTGCGTCTAACAGATCCAGAGATATTCCTACTTGAACATAGAACAAACCTGACGACACGAAATTCATTTGGCATTCGATGCGCTTTACGAAAAGACGAATTTCATTTCTCTATGTTTTTTAAATTATTTTTCTTTACAGTATGTTGTAGGGGAAATTCCATTCTATAAGTTGGTAGCACTTGATATATGCAATACTTACTTAGAAGGCTTTGTTTTGATCTCGGAACATACGCAAATGTGCAACGTAAAAACTGTAACAAATGACGTAGCGCATATTGTTTTGGGGTTAGATATTTGTTATTTTGAAGGTTTGTGTATACATATTGTATATAAATTGTGTATACAAGTTACAATATATGTGTTTTTATATCTAAAGTTTATGTTTTTGAGTGATAGTTTAGTTTTTGAACGGTTCACATTTGGGATAACCTAGGCCAATATTGTAAGTCTAGCCTATAAGCACATTTTCTTATATTTAGTGTTTTATATGATTATAAAAGTGAATATGTGTGTTATTCTTTGTAAAGTATATATTGTCTTGGTAAAATCTAATGATTTTGTCTTTGGCCTATCTTCAGATTGTTACTAGTGAGGCTAAATTGTGGAGGTTACAAACCTAACCTCAACCGTCAGAGTATCACTTTTTAGTCAAAATCGTTGTTTTTATTTAGAAAATGTAACATATTATTATTTTTTCCCCCTAAATGTATTCACAAATATATTAGAAATCTCAAGTAATGGTTGAAAAAATTGCAAAAAATGTATTAGTATGTTTTTGATCACCATTTCTGTGAAATTTCTGCTTCGTTACTCTTAGATTTTTTGGTATTTGACCAAAAAACTCCAAATTTGATATATCTAACATTTTTTTTTTCACTACACCCTACATTCTATGCACCTTTCTGGACATAATGATATATAGAAGTTCTGTATAAAATATATTTTACTATTTTTAATGTTTTTTGGAAAAAATAAAGAGAAAATTCAGTTTTTTCGTAAAATTTTTTTTTTTATTTTAAAAATGTAACAATTTTTTTCCCCTAAATATATTCACAAATAATACACAAAAATTGTGTATATCTTAGAAATAGGTAGTAAGCTATTGATTTTGGAATATACAGGTTTTTCCTGAAAAATGGTAACTTCGTTTTTGACATGTAACATACTTACTCCAAAACCGTTTAAAAAAAAATGATGTCTTATATGTTAGGTTTTGTATACAAATAATATATTTTATTAATTTTTAAACAAACGAAGAATGTTTAAGAAAATTAACATGACCGGTTGTAGGGTTAAGTAACAAACAGAATATTAGGTATCCCATCAGAAAATATCCAGCTGTGGGATTACCTTCATTTAATTATAAGAAAGGGGAAAAAAAAGAAAAGAAAAACTGTACTGGAAAAAGAAAATCTTACTGTAGCGTCTAACTTTTTACAACTCTGTATTTTTATATGAAGTTGATACACATACATATTGTCTAGTTAGACAATATGCTGTTTCATACACAACAAATATATCATATTATTTTGTTGCTTTGAGTCTCTGTCACATAAGTTAAGACTATCAATAGTCAACAAATTCAATTAACACATGGAATTGTAATTTTGAGGAAAGAAGTTCAACATTGAATAAGAACCTTTCAGATGGTGTGTTAACCGTTCATTTATATACACAAGATAATATATTCAAGACAGTCTTTATATATACAAGATTATATCAATACTGTTTGAAATGTCATAAGAAGCCTACATCGTTCAATCCATTTTTACACAGTGTTGTTATAGTTCAAAAAACATTGGTACAGGATTTACATTATCATCCTTACAAGTTACTGATTGTGCAAGAACTGAAACCCAATGATCACCTAAAATGATTGCAATTTTTTGAAAGAATGCTTGAAAAGATAAATGAAAACAATGGGTTTGTTGTCAAACGAATCCAATTTCCAGCTTAATGGATTCGTAAATAAACCAAATTTACATTATTGGGCATGAGAAAATAATATCTACACCTGTGTCTGTTGCAGAGCAACAAAATTACTATATGGTTTGCTGTGTATGGTATAATAGGCCCTTATTTTTTTGGGAACGAAGATGGCATTACGACTACAGTCATATTAAATCAATACATCAACATACAGGAAAGCTTTGTTGCACAAAAACTACAAACATTTCCACAAATTATTAACAATGTCTGGTTTCAAGAAAATGGATCAATATCATATAAAGCATGAATATTAATGGCCAATTAATTGTTTGAAAATCTTATAATTTCGAGTAATGGTGACACTTCCTGATCCTCTGATCTGACAGTGTGCAATTTCTCCAAGTGTTGCAACTATCTTAAAAGCAAACACAGACAATGTAGTATTCACAGTCGAACTGCTATAACAAAAGAATTGAAAGCTAAGATTAGAGAAGTAATTAATTAGTGAAATTCATATTGAAATAAATATTACTTCAAAACATGGACAATTTCACTAAGAGACTGCAGGAATGTATGCGCAGAAATGGACTTCACCAGTAAGATGTCATCTTCAAGAAATAAATTTATTAAATGGTTTCCTCCATAACAATAATTATTTTTTTAAATATACCATTTCTCTAAATCTCTTTATATATTTTAGATAATATTATTACCAAAAGACAAAAGATCTCTCATAAACTCAGCAATCTTCTTTAAAAATTCATTATCGACGCTAGTATTGGTTGCAATTATATGTCGTCCTGTTTTCAATATATCCTGAAGGATTCTTTCACAAATCCCTGGTTCTTCCTCTACTTTGTCTGGTACAGATGGGAAAATAATCCTAAAACCAAGAAATGTAGAATTGTAAATAATAATAAATATTTGTTAATTATATATACATTAATAGAAAATGAGTTCACATTACTTTGAAAGAAAAATGTAGGTAATTATTACCATTAAGGGGAGAGCATCTACTTTTTAGTTACTTAAATTTTATTTATTAAAAAGACATTGCACAAAACTTTCTCAATTACCTATTCCAAAAAGTCAATAAAAACAAACTAAATATAATACTTACCAGAAATGTCAGTTCGGTAGTTGTCAATCAAAATGTGAAAATGAATCATGCCTTAACTAAAAATAATTATCATTGTTATTCACATCTCCCCAAAAATGTTTCTTTACACATAAACATTTTATTTGTACAATACAAAACAAAACGACGGTTCAATGTCTAAGTTAGCAACCCACAAGTCAGTTGTAATTCACTCTCAGGGTTTGTGTGCATGTGGCAACTAAGGATGATGACTCAGTCATTGATACATTGTCAAAAGAAATGAAGTGTTCATCGTTCATTTGACGATCGATGTTTCCACAAGTGTTTCTCATTACATTGAGATATTTATATAGGGCTTGTATCATAAACACGTATAGAGCATGACTCATACTTAATGATTTTAAAGTATTCAGAATACCTCTTTGCCAAGCCATATCATAGGCCTATTCCAGGTCAAAAAAACACTGCAACCGTGTCTGACGCAAGAAAAAGGGATTTTGTATGCAGACTGTAATAAAACAAGCTGATCAGTAGATGAACAATCTTGCCTAATGCCACATTATTCATTACAAAGCAGCCGGTTACTCTTGAGGTACCAAACAAGGCGCCATGGATTGACCATTCTCTTTACTACCTTGGAGAGCACACTAGTGAGAGAAATGGGACGGTAACTTCCTGGCTCAGTTTTTTTTTAGCTGGTTTTAGAAGAAGTATTACTGTAGCCTCCAACCAAGCATTGGGAAAACATTGCTCCTAGAATATACGATTGTAGATTTTAAGGAGATTCAGCCTCTCCGAAGTTGGGAGGTGTTTGATCATAGAATAAACTATGCTGTCCGGGTCTGGAGCAGAATCCCATCCTGACGACATAGCAGACTCTAATTCCTGTAAGGAAAATGAGGTATTTAATGGCGATTTTTCACAGACTTACTGTGAAAAATATTGCTTCTTGAAATATTTTATACAAACGAAAGGTGTGGCGCTGTAAGCAGTAGCTGAAGAAAAGTTAATGAATGATGAGCCTAAAACATTAGCAATTTCATATTTATTTGTAGTCAAAACTATTCCCTTGCTTAAGTCCCAATAAAAGAGCAGAAGGAGGAGGACCACAAACAGAACACAATTTCATCCACACCATTGACGAAGGTGTGGTTCTTGATATAGTACCAATGTACTAAGCCCATGATTCCTCTTTCAACTCAACCTAAACACTTGACTTGCTTTGACTCGTAGAATTTTATACCTTTCAAGGTTTTCACAAGTAGGTCTTCGATTAAACTTCCTTGGCGCTTTACGACATAAACGGAGAAAGTCACTACGTGTGCGTCGTTCCACCATGGAACTGATGGCCGTAGTGGACTTGTCGGTGTTTTCGGAACGTTGTTGTCCGCTACTGTAAGGAGTGCTTCCGTAAAAGACTGTACTGTTTCATTCATAGGAACGTTATTATTATAAATAGGTGGCACAAATTCAGCAGTGAAACTTACCTATTTTCCTTTTAGCAAAATCCATCTGGGAAGGCGATCGTTACAGTGTAAGAAGTCATAAAAATATAAGCTTAACAGGAGTCTAATCATTACTGTAGGTGTCAGTTATAACGAACCATTTAAATTTAGTGGCAAGACTTGGGCTACAAAACGCCAAGTCTACAGCTGTCCAACAACTTATAAAAGCCATTAGGTGAGTTGATTGCCCATCACTGAGCAGAATCAAATCCAAATTGGATCGAATCCTGACCATTAAAATCACCCACCAAAAGAAATGGGGCAGACAACTGTCTGATCAGGTCAATTAGTTCCACATCCACAAACCTGAAATTAGGTGGCAAGTACAAACAACAAATTGTCATTTATATAGTGTAGTGATCGTTATTGCTACTGCTTGAAATGAAGTCCTAAGGTTCATAGACATGCCACAGATAGAGTTGTGGTTGAGTATTGCAACATCTCCTTTAGCTATGTCTGCAGTAACAAAATCAGTAGGAAAAACTGAAAACCCCCTCAAACTAATTAAGTCGGGTTGATGAAGATGAGTCTCTTGCAGGCAAATTATTATAGGGGATGTATCATGTACAAGAACCTTAAGATCATCAATGTGACTCCTCATCCCGTTAATGTTACATTGTATCACGTTATCTAAGTTTAAATTTCTAAGCATATTTTATGATTGATATAAATAATAATAATAATAGATTTGTTAACAAAAAGGGGTTTGGACCTGTATTATTCTTTCCACCTACCTGTCTTGGAATACCATCAGATGGTTTATTTTAGTTTTAATTTTTGAAGGGGTCAAGCTCCATAGCAACATCAACAGGTTTGGTAGATGCCTAAAGTGATTTTGGGAGGGGTTTAGAAGAACTCACCCCTGACATTTCTATTTTGTAGAAGCTTAGCGGTTACAACCAGTGATGTACTAGCCTTGCCTCTATCATTTTCAATTTGAACTTTAAAAAAGGATGATGATTTTGTCAGAACAGACACTGAATCGTATTTTTGTTTAGCTAGCTTTCCAGTTATTGGTGTAATTTGATGTTTTTTAGTGGCGAAGGTACAGATTTTGCTTTGGATGCAATAGGTTTTCTTGATTTATCAAGAAGTTTGACTTTAGAAAAGATGGGATGTTAAATGATGTACAGCTTTGGACTGGAATTGATTGTTTCATCTGATCGTCAAGCATACAAACCATCTCACCCAGTTTCTTACATGTATTCGAAACTTAGGCTGATGTCGTATTTGCATACGATTCCATGTTATTGAGTTTTCTACTTTTTTGTTAGACAAAATTTGAATTAGATTTGCCATACTTCCAACTGTACACATGTTCTTAAATTCTAAACTTAATAGTATCTGGTCAATCTGGCAGATCAGTTAAGAATTGTGCAAATCATTTATTAGTCGCAGGACATAATTTTGTCAAATATTAAACTTCTCTACATAAAACCAAAAAGTAGAAAACTCAATAACCTGTATAGAAGACTATATAGGACTAAGAAAAGTATTTAATGTTAAATAAATATAGTTTCTAAGGTTAAACAACAAAGTGTTGTATCTCTATTAGTAGTATTTTTTAAATGATTGCACTAACTTACACACACACAAAAAAAAAAAAGAAAAAAAAGTAACCTTCCTGCGGTCTCCAGTCACAAAACTATTGATTTTTAAAAGATTATTATCTTTTATTTTACTCTGCTATTGTACAGCCATATTCTAATTATTTAAAAAAATTAATTAATACCACGAGGTGAATGTTTTGGAAGAGTGTACTACTTAAATTACATCACAGTCGTGATATCTGAAATGCATACATTTAATATCAAATTTAGAACAACAACAAAATACTTCATCTTAACATCAATCAAACCTGAAAGACATATATTCATAAAATACAACCAAATTTAATGTTCATCAAATGATCTTAAAATTGAACCAAAACAAAATGTTCAGAAAATTTCATCCAAATCAAAATATTCATCAATTAGTATTTAATCTTCTCAATGACGTTCCTTTTTATTTTAAAATATTTATCAACAATTTCCTAAAAGTCAATATTTTTTTAAATTAAAACAGTGTACTCCGTGAGTCTTGTGGACTGCGACGCTAATGAACTGGGATTCGAGCGACTAAAGGACGAAGGAATAGCAGACAAAGAAAAAAGAGGCGAACAAAGAGCAAGTGAAGAGAAAGAAGGAACGAACGCAAATGCGCGATTGACACATGAAGAGGCTTTGCAACACATAAATGGACTGCTGCAGTATTTAAAGGAACAAGTATTCCTGTATAAAGGAACGACGCCCTTCCTGTATTGTTCTTTTGTAGTACTACAAAAACTTCTCGTTTATTACACTTTTTTATTTCATGTAAAATGAACAATAAAATGTTTTTTATAGGTTTGTACTGTGTACTATGTGTTTTATGTACAGTATATTAAAGTCTTTTTATGTCAAAACTATTTTTTTATTACAGTAGTTTCCCTTTATTTTTAGCATTCTTGCAGATTATGCGTGATTTTCGTTATCCACGCATCTGTACCACTGAATTTCGTGGATAATCGGGAGTACACTGTACTTGTAAACTTGAATTAAATAATTTCTCTAATCAAATTTTCATTTGCAATAATATGGTTTATTATAACTGCTATTAAGTTATGGGTGCTATACCAAACACAAATTTACTGAATTTATCACTTTTAATATAATTTAATGCTCAGAGTAAAAGGTTTTTTAAAGTTGTATATATATTCTGGGATATTCTCTTAGAATAAATATTTTATTATTATCCTAGATTTAAAAATAATCGACTCTCAACCATGCAATAATCTCCCTTAACTCAGACAGATTGGTTGGAGTTTTCTCGAGAAATGTCTTTTGCCCTGCCTCTCTTCAAAGCTTGAATTTTCTATCAACGATGACATTAATTGGATTTGGAATATTCTAAAATCATTTACTTTAGTTGACCGAAACAATATAATGTGTTTGGTCTGGACAGTTTAGTCAGATCGTTCTTCTATGATGCAAACAAACAGGTTTGTCAGATGGACCATATTATTTATTTAAGCTTTTAAACCCAAAACGTTCTTATAAATAGACACACGTTCCTACTCATTTTATATAGAAATAATCTATTATGTGATTTATATATCTCGCTTTGAATATCACACATCTTGTCCCATATTAAATCGTCAATCCAAAGTCTAATATTTTGCTGACAAAGCGGTGTAACGGCAGATGAACTGGCACTGACATTTCTCAATTGCAATAGGGATTATCTAGTGTTTACTGACATCACAATTGGCAATTATCAGACAATTTTTATTATACTTTGACTTGGACTTTGAAAATGATAAGCGTAAAAATATGTTATTAGTTTTACACCATTCAATGGTCTCACAGTCACAGCTTAGAGAGCAATACAAAAATTTAATGAAATTTAATTTTACCTCCTTGCCCATTCCATTTCTCCAATCATTTCTACTGCTGCATTAATAGTTTTAGAAGGTTGGTTTTCAGAAGATATGTGGTGATGTAAAATTATAAGCAGTTTGTAATAACGATATAAACATTTTACAATAAAGTCATCAGACAACACTGAATTTTCAAGAGGTACTCCTAGATTCACCCGATTCTCAGCAATGATCTGTAAAATTTATAATGATTTAATTTACAACAAAACAATAATAAAACACAATATTTTGTAAAATTCTACAATTTATTGAGTTTTGCCAACCATGGATTTCCATTTAGTCAGTTGTGTTAAGCTGCCTCATAAATGCTGTAACTAATGAAATTATAGTCAGTAAGACTCAATGAATTGTAAAATTTTACAAAATATTGTGTTTGTTTTTCATTTAACATGTTCTACCAAGTTCCTTCCGTTGTTAGCATAAATTGTACAAAACAATAACTTATACACAGATTTGCTTTCTCTATTATAAATTTTATTACTATTATAATAATATATATTTATTTTTTATTTCTAATTTTTATGGCTTTGTTTTCTTCAGCTGTTTATTACGCAAAAACTAATGACGAATTCAAAATCAGTGGTTCAAATCTACAGGGGTATTTAAATATGTTGAAACAATAAAAAAATCCTGTGAAAATTGTGTATGGATGGATAAAGGATATTAATTATAATTCTTGTCTATAACTTCCACAATTTTTATCATTACAAAATTTTTGTTGGCCGACAAAGTAAAAATAATTATCAACAAATTTCAAAATTATGGCTGAAACAATTTATTGGAAGTACCTTTGGAAGCTAGAGATTGTTTGCGTTAAGAGATCTTTTTTTTATATTTTGTGTCTGATCTTCAAAAACTAAATCATAAATGTAGATAGATATTTAATAAACACAGTTTTCATTAAAAAAAAAATTTTTTTTAAATGAAATTTTTCTTTAAATAGCAGCAAAAATAAAAACATTCAGCTCAAAATCTCCAGACTCTTTTAAAATGCTAATAAATTTATCGTTATTTTTCTTACAATTAAAATACTTAATAAGATTTTGGTTTTAAATCTAAAAATATTTTTAAAATGGCAGTTTTATTTTTAAAACCGTTTGTGTTAACTTTACAATGAATTATAATTGTCTCGATTTTAAATACTTTATTTTACCTCCTTGGCACTATGGCTCGTGTTAAGACCTTTGCCTTCCTTCACCACAGCTCTTCATTCCCGTCTGTCCTCAGCTTATTGCCTCCAACTATGAATCATATCTCTCTCCCGATTTTGAATATACAAAGTGGCACTGACAAAGTTCAAATTAAACATACATTATGGAATTTTGAAGATAAATAATCACACTGCAATTTCGAAGAACTCGGGATTTAAAGATTTTTAAAAAAGGAAATATTTGTAAGAAATTTCCTATAGTTCTTTGACACTATCATTTTCCCTTTTTTAAATCTATTTTTAATATACTAGTTCTCACATCAACAAATCGGATATATGCTGTTTTTTTTTTTTTATATTTGGAACCTACTTTGAAGATTAGTTTATAGTACGCTTAAAATTAGTAATGTTTTCTTTATTATGTTGAAACCTGTAATTGTCATGACAAAAACTTCTCGATCTACAACGCCTCATAAAAAAAAGAAGAAAAAACATTAAATAATGACCTGTAGTCCATGAATATTCTTAGTGTTTGGGATGGAAAAGAAAAAGAGTTTGTTAAGAACGATGAATGGAAGAGAGAGATATAGCTCAAGACTACATGAAAAAAATGTACAACCAGCTATGTAATTTGGGATTGTTATAACCATATACTTACTCACTGAAGTGACCCCCCACCCCCCAGAGATTACAAAATATAAAGATATATAAATTTAATGTTTATTGTTTGTGTTAAATGAACTGATCTTTGAAGCAAAGATAATGTAAGTTGATTATAAATATAAATTAAGTAACATACTTACTTTTATACGAGATATATATGTAAGCAGCTCATGGAAATGATCATAAGATTTACTCATTATACGCTTCTGATTGTTGGCATTAATGAACATAACATCCAATAATTTCAGAGCGAATGATGGATTAATTTCAGCTTGTTGGAACTTCACAGTTCTAGATTTGTAACCTTCAGGCTGTAAAAGATATTATAAATAAATACAAAACAAAGAAAGCTAATAAAAAAGAAAGAGGTAGTACCATTTCAGTTAATAAATTTATAATATGTTGCTATGAAATTTCATATTCTTAAAATTAAAATAAACCTTAATTTATTTTAACACACGAGCTTGCACATTGGTAAAATTCTTCCCAAAAAAATCAATAAGATTGTTCAAAAACACTAACTTTGCTGGTGTTGTCAGAGTCGATTATTCAATTTGCACTATGTAGTCTAAAACTCGAAACCAGGATAATATATTCTAGAATCAATACTTGATCTAATTTAATAAAGTAAAGGACATTTTAATAAGATAAATCTACTAACATTATTTAAAATATTCGATTAAATTTTTACTCTTTAAAAATTACCATAGGTAGGGCAGAGAAGAGAAAAAAAGAAGAGATATTAAAAAATCTTTTTATCTGAGAACCTTTTTGCAAACTATTTTTTTACCATTAGCCGTCAACAGGTTTAGATTGCTGCTAGAACTTTCAAATGAACATGCCACATGTTCATGTGAGAAGTATGGGCTTCATTCAATAGCTACCTTGGTTTAATGAGATTTGCATTACTCAAATCAAAATATGCCGGCTTTCAAACTAAAATCACCTATAAACTTTGAAATTTCAAATAATTATAATAATTCTAAATTAGGTTTTAATTTTAATCAAACTTTGTTATTTTTAAATGTATATTATCGCTAAAATGTTCAAAATATACAGGAGAATATAGATTTCCTCTTAATCGCTAGCAAATTATTGTTAATTGAGAAGTACTGCACCAATTTTTACAAACTTTTGAGTTCCAATTAGCGTTTAAATCATATACTGTACCAACTTTGAAACTGACCATACATAATCATTGCTAAAATTTTTAGGACAATGTGGATTTCCTACTTTCCAGTAGCAAAATATGGATATAAATCGGGAAATACTCCACCGATTCCAAAAATATTTTCAATTTAGCATTCAAATCATTAATCAAATATGTCACTGACAATACATATTATGTTCTCAATGCAAATTTTAAGAAAATAAGTAAAATGTAGACATTTAATTCAATTATTTTTGTCCTTCAAGCTATTTTTACATATTTTCAGTGATATTTCACTACAAAACTATTTTTTGCATACAAGTAATCTCACCTCAGATATTGTGATACCTTTGGTGAAACTCTGTAGCCTGAAATTTTTTTTTGTATTCAAATGAAAATTATAAGAATAATACAATTTAAAATGACAGCAATCTGATACAAATTCATTTAAAATAATTAAAATTTTTAACTCTTCCCTGTATAATATAAAACACTGAAACCCCTACCACAAGTTTGGTACAATAACACACACACAAATAAAATATTTATTTGCCGAATGTTATTATAGTTCCCTGATGTACATTTCGGTAACCAAGTTACCATCATCGGAGGGATCTTTAAATATACTAACAATAAATGAAATCTTAAAAACTAAAATGCCATATTCTCCCTTCCACCCTACTTCCGGTGGTTCAGCCTATCAAAGTAGACCCACGTCTATGACCTAGGTGAAAGCGGTCAAGTTGTATTAAATGATAAAGAACCATTAATTAGATAACTGAACCAATGATTTATTTAGTATTAAAGTTAAAGAACCCAATCCTAATAGTAATCTTCCACAAAATATCTAATTTTAGCTACTATAAAACTGGAGTAGCTAAAGGGTCCTTCAAGATTCAATACAGAGGAAGTTCTTAAGCTGACAGATCAGATCTATGAAAAGTGGTTGGATTGTTGACTGGTCGTTGGATGTTCCATAGTCATCTACACAGAATGGGTACATGAAGATGTACCAGACCTTCTGTGTAGGAAATGTGGTGAAGCTAAGGAGACTACCAAACCTCAGATTAGATTAAAAAGGAATTATCTGTGAATGAGAGCACAATAAACTTCATAGCTGAAAGGCAAAACAAGGATTCGAATACTGGCTCTCTTTGTAATAAAAAAGGGTAGTTTTTAAATTTATAAAAATTTGTTTTATTATAATCAACTGATCTATTTTCTTAAACTTAGGGATTATTAAAGGATTGAAGCAAAAATAAAATAGATTTGAATTCATTTAATTTGTGTCAACATTATTAATGATATGTTTATAATTTCTATTATACTTACAGGAACTGCTGATTGATTGAGATTTTCAGAACGAAAAGCTTGATCAAGGCAATTAATTACAAGCTCCACAATATCTCCAGCTCTATTCCAAGCGCAGAGTGCGAGCACATAGATTTCAAGCTCTTCGTCTGGAGTGGAATCGGAGATAGCTTTCAACTGTGACATACATGCGCTACTAACAGTTGAGGTTGGTGCAAGCTTGCTTAATGGTACTAGACTAGCCAAGTGAATTGCAGCAAAGTATGCATTTTTATTACAGTTCTAAAACAAAATTAATCCACAATTTTAATACAAGCCTAAACTAATATATTCACAGTATAGCTGTCATGGTAGGTTAAGAATTATTTAATTTGTAATGGTTATTCAAGGAATGACTTACATTTTTAATCAGGCAAAGTATGATTCAAGCTAGATTAGTCAAATTTTAGTCTACGGCTTTCAAAATACTAAATCATCAAGATTTTTTTTTAAATGATTTAAGTGGACATTTGTCCTTAATTGCATATATAAAAACTAATACATAACATTTCGAGAGTATACACCAGCTCCTGTAAGTGAAAAACCAAGATAATAAAAGTGATAAACAAAAACATATAGCCTAGATATATTGGATACTAAAACAACATTTATAACCTAACAAAAGAACTGAGGCATAGAGATATGCCAGAATTTATTAATAATATGTAAATCCATTGTTATCAAATACAATGGACCCTTGATAGCACGAATTTCAATGGAATTCTAAAAAATCGTGTTATCAAGGAATTCGAGACATCGAGGTTCGCACTATTGAAGTTATGATGGAAAAATCTGAGCTATCAAGGTTAGTAAATTACATTCTACAAACTATTATAGCATGAATTTGTCCATATTTCACTTTAATAACACAATTGATAAACATATGAACAGGAGTTTATTTTTAAGAAAATAGGTCTAGAAAGTACAGAACATAATACAGTACCGTATAAGGTACATAATGTAAACAAATACATATAAAGTGCTGTAGTAATTTATGAATAAATAAAATTTAAGTTATTTTTCTGTGAAGAATCAAAAGAATTATTTTACAAGATGCTAGAACCTTGATTTGTACAATTAAGCCATTCATTATTTTAGTTTGTCTAGCCATAGTTGAGTTTACACGATCTAAAGGGCAATTTACTTCAGTTATAAATTTCATAATGATTTGTGTTTAAATTCTACAGTTAATACGTTAGCTGCCAAGGCCTAATACGATACTCTTGCTGTGAGTGCCACGATTACCAAATTATTTTTCCATTATTATTTTTGCATCTACCTATGTTACATAATATAAGGTAATAGTATTTACTAATTTTATTTACATTTATGCATATATAGTTCCGAGACTGATCGGACCGAAATGAAATTTTTCGGCTTTAATTTTAATCGTAGTATAACGTTTAGGTCCGATCGGACCGAGGTAATTTTCGTGTTAAAAAAAAAAATCTAAACGGGCTATTTTATTTCTTTATGTTGGCAAGCTCACTATTTTATTTGTCTAATATTTATTTTATAAATACATATATTCATTTTACAAATGTATTCTTTGTGAATTATTCATTACTAAATCAAAATGTTTTTGTAAAATTTTTAATCGGTCCGATCGTGCCGACAAGAAAGTGAAAATATCCACTGATTTTAATATGATATTGAGTAACCATGGTAACGGTTATTAAAGCATACAATATACTATGTCTAACACACGTCTTTACTCAATCCAGAGAATACCAAAATATGCCGATAGGTTCTCAACTATCGAACTGTGAGCCACAAAACAAAACATTACGTCAGTGACTTTATTGAGGTTCAGATCATGGGAAATTGGTGTTATAAAGTTGGACTTTGTCTTACAGAAGTTTTCTAGAAAATTTGTGTTATCAAGGTTTATCATTATTGCTTTGAGATGTTCAAACATTTGTCTTATCGAGATTTTTACCGATTATAATTCAAGCTATAGAGGGTATTTTTATCATTGCGTGTTTTATGATATATTCACGGGGAATTAACAAAAATCATACTATCGAGGAATTCGTAATATTTAGGTTCGTGATATCAAGGTTCCACTGTAACTATAAAACGAGAAAAAACAATTTTAAAGTACAAGTTAGTTTTAGAAGACTTTCTTTTCCACGTTTTTGTTTATATTCAATCAGTTTGATTCGATCTAAAACACCAAGATTCATCCCCCTTTTTTAGTTAATAATAAAAAAACATCTAAGCCATCATTGCTTAAAAAAAAAAAAAGGAAGTAAGAAGTATAAAATAAAGACCCCCCAGTTCTCGAATGCTGTAATACGTTTGGGCCGGAAGAGAACAAAATTTTGTCAACCAAACTAATAGGAAAGATGAAAGAAACTAATCCAAGACTAGATGAAAATGGTGTAGATCCAGCTGAGTACCTGGGGATTGCCACACCCTTAAGTGAGTATATAGAAAGTAGAAGTGATTACTCAAGTATCCAACTTTTCCTTTCATTCATCTTCCCTATCTGGTTTCTCTTAGCCAACTCTTGTTCTCTTCTGATCCTGACACTATTAAAGTATTAAAGATTTAGAGGTTTTTATTTTATGTTGCTTTCTAAATTTTTTTGTAAGGCAATGATGACCGAGAGGCTTTCATCTTTAAACAACAAGCAAAAAATCAAAATGTGACAGACATATCATTTCCTATACTACTAACGGATATATATATAATTGTAATAAAAATTCATACCTTATAAAACCTTAAAAAGAGAGGGATAGTTGCTCCAGATAAATTGTGCAAATCGTTCAGTTTCTGCTCGTTTTCTTCCATCAGTAATTGCTTACTATGTAGACACCATAAAATACTGACAATATCAATCATAGCATAACTCACAATTGGATTGTCTAAAGTGTAGGGATTTTTTAGCACCACTGATTGTCTATTTTCCTCTGTTAATCATACAAAACAAAATTTCATTTAAGATATTAAATGTATACTTACTTTGAAAGTTAATTGCTAGAGCTCTTTACATTGAAAACCATGTTTCATTTGTAGATTTCTATTAGCAAAATAATCATACATTTTGTTTTGAATAAGATATTCACGACTTTCCAGGCCTATCATTTGTTTTTGGTAATTTTAATATGGGTATTATAATTGATGTCAAATGTTTGGGGGGATATATCTGTTTCAATGTGACGTGGGTCTAAAAAAAAAATGGTTTTTGGAATGTCTGTCTGTAGTTTGTACAGTACTCTATGACCTAAACATTTGGATTGATTTTTTCGATAACTCAAAAATTTGGGGTTAGCAGTTACAAAAAACACAAAATTATAATTTTCTCAAAATTGGCTCTAACGATTTTGATTAAATTTGCCTCAAGTGTAGCCTCCGAGGACACAAACATAACATCTAGCAACAAACTTAGGTCCATGATATATCGGTAAGAAACCAAATCGGCCATGGGGTTTTATAAGAAATGTAATTTCTCAAAGTCTACTGATTTCATTCAAATTTGAGTGAAAGGTGAATATTAATTACCAAAATCCATGTGAAAAATGACAAAGAAACAAATATTACTGTTAAAGAATAATAATTGACAAAAAACAAAAATGAACCCCGACCACTGCCATTTAATATTGATTTGAATCAAATACAATATATACCGAGGCACAAATATATTTACTTATTCATGGCACAAACAAGATAAATTGTTCCCTGTAGTTAAAGAAATATTTTTTTTAATATGGCTTACATGGTGTTTTCATTTTTTATCAACAACTACTAAAGTGGGATTTTCGGTGACCGAATGCCAACCAGATGGTTTTTACTTTGTTTTGGAGATGTGTGAGTGAGAAAGTAAGTGCAAAGTTTATGCACAGGTTATTTTTTTAAATATTACTGAAATCATACATAACTAACTAAATACAAAATTCAACATTATTATGACAGCTATATAAATTTTTAATTACTCAAAAAAATTCCAACACTGTAGGCCAGAGATACTATATAGTCACTGTTCGAAACAAGTACTGAACAGAATTGTACACACTAAGTATTAAAAAATTAGTAGCTTTTGTCTTAAGAAATAGAAAAAGAAGAAAAAATATAAAATGAACAGATTAAATGTCCAAGTATTACTGTGGTGATATTCACAATAAAGAAAACAAGTAACAAAATTAAGATTATAAGAAATCCAATGTTTATTATATTACGCTTATGTACATTTCGATGACATAGTCATCATCCTCAGAGTTTTACAGCTAAACTAAACATAAACCTAAAAAGTGGCAAGTAGCTTCTCCCTCCTCTTAACCGCCCAATCACAAAGAGACATGTTTTGCCTCAGGAAACTGATTCGGATTTGCAAGGGATACTCTTGGCAATCTTATGGAGTACCTGGTTAGGTTAGGTTAGATTCGGATTTGCAAGGGATACTCTTGGCAATCTTATGGAGTACCTGGTTAGGTTAGGTTAGATTCGGATTTGCAAGGGATACTCTTGGCAATCTTATGGAGTACCTGGTTAGGTTAGGTTAGATTCGGATTTGCAAGGGATACTCTTGGCAATCTTATGGAGTACCTGGTACAATAAACCAACAAGTAAGTACACTTGTATCAAGTTTTACAACACTGAGCAAAAAACAAATAAAATATATTAACGAATAACAAATAAGCTTATCACACTGAAAAATAACTTAGAAATTACTCTTAAATCGATAGAAAATAAAAATGAATCCCATAAATTATAATGATTTAAAATATTTATGAATTATATGAAATAAAAACAGAACTTAGAATATATTGTTTATATAACATATACTTATAAATAATTCAGTAAGACATCGCAGCTTTAAAACAGTGAATTACAGTCCAAAGGGGAAAAAAAATAGATGTAGGAAAAAGCCCTATGCTCTGTAAACATCTCAGGATTTATCAGCCAAATCTACATAAGGGTAATATAATAAACATACTGGATTTATTATAGTCTTAGTCAAATTAAATCTTACCAGGAATATTTTGATTTATTACACTTAAGGATGATTTTCTAGATGATCTTCTCCTTTTCTGTGGTTGCACCGATTCATTTTGTGAATCAGATACATCTGTTTCTCCATTTTCTATTGCTTCTTTCTCTTTCTTTTTGACATGACTTCTCATAGAAGCCAAAATATTTCTCATAATATTTACAGCATCTTCAAAGTTTAGAGCAGTTTTTGAAAACTTAAAAAATTTACGGGCCGCTAATGGGTTTGTCACTATCATTTTACAAATCAACAGAAGTGTCTGCTCTCTGTCTTCAGAAACAATACAGTCCATTAAGAGATTAACAATAGGTTCTCCAACTTCTATGTTTTCATACTGCACATATAACAAAAGAAACAAATACTGTTTTTAAATAATATGTAAAAAAAACAAAAGATGAATATAGTAATTATAACTTCATTGTAAAACATTCATAACAGCATCCAGCAAAGCATTTAAAAAAAATTAATTAACTCAGTTTGTACATCCCAAACTACCCTGCTCTTTTCATTATAAAAAGGCAGTTAAATAATTTTAAGGGAATTATAACAAGTACATAAATAATTAATTTTGTATATACAATTTGTAACTATATTACCGTCCAATAATCTAATTCTTCGTCTTGATCATGAAGGCCATTTCAGCATTTTAGCCATTTTCAAAATTTTATTTGGGATAATTAAAGAACATATTCCACCTGATACACAACACTCAACTCAACCTCCGAAAACAGAATCAAAATTTGCTGAGCACATAATACAGGCAAAGAGAGAAGAGTTAATTACTCTTATTACAGTTGCCGCCACACAAATCATGGATAGCCGTGCAGGATTGAGGAGAGCAACACTAACAATTCGAAGGTGAGCAAAAGTATTCGAATATGTATTGAAGTAGGACATATTTTCGAACATTTAATGCAAACCTTATTAAATATAGCAATGATTGTTTTTATTTTATGCTGTGTCAATTGAATGTTAAATTTATTTTGTTTGATAAAAAAATATTTTGTTTCTGGAGTAATTCTGGGTATTGTTGACAATTACTAAGAAATAAATTTTTCGTTTTTTGTCAATATCTCTGTTATCCGCTGAGCTAGACAAAAAAAAAAAAAAAACCGTTATGTTTATCATTAACAAAGTAAATTTTTTGGTCTCCTGTTATTTTTTTGTATAGTTAGAGGTTTTTGAGATATTTGACATTAAAAACTTAAACAGCCGCCATACTGTTAAATATTCAAAAGAACGTTTTGGTTTATAGTACTGTGATAGACGGTTACGCAACAAATAGGTACATAAAATTGGAGCGTAATATCTTTTTTACTTTAAGCATTTCCAGATCTATGTTTATATGAACTTTTTTCATTACAGTAGAACCCCTCTTAACCGGTCTAGTCGGGACTGACACCCAGGCCGGTTGCCCGTTTGGCCGGTTAATCCGAGGTTCCCGTGAAAAATCTGTTTTCGTTCAAAGAAAGCTTATTTAATCAGGTAGCACTAAAAATTATGCAATTAAGATGTTATTGCAACTCATTTAATTGTACATAAATGTTTCGTATATATTATGTTATGTATATTATACATCAAACATGAAAAAATTAAACACTACAAAGCTTTTTTACAGATTCCCCTTTGTCAAGTCTTTTGACCCATTTAACCGCGTCTCAAACAAAACCAACACACGCTTCCGAAAACTGAAAAGAAATGTTATATTTTTCATAATGTATACTAAAATGATTCGTGGAAAAAAAGCGGCCCATCAAACGTTTTTGTGGGTGTATGTCTGCTATACCGACGGGAACCAATGCCGCAGTGTTTTTTTGCCGCCGACAATAGGATACCGCTATCGACAAAATAGTTTGATATCGCCGCCACTTTGGTCCCGCGGTGTTTTTATGCTTTCGACAATGGAATACCGCTATCAACAAAGTCGTTTGATATCGCCGCCGCTTTGGTGTTTCAATTACAATTTATTTCGGAAACTCTCATCCAACCAGTACACTACGATATAGGCCGGTTAATCCGAGGACCGGTTAATCCGAGGCCGGTTAACAGAGGTTCTACTGTACTTTGGTAGTGGAATCAGCTTAGAAAGTTATCGGAACCTTATGCAAATCACCCTGTATATTTCATTTTTTTTTTGTTGGTTTCTTTTTAAAGTAAGTTAGTATAATGTTTTTATTATAATTTCATAAGAAATTTACTATAATTCTTATTGTTTTACTTTAATTTGTTTGTTTATAATGCTTATCATGACTAACAATCCTAAGCCTAACTGACAAGGAAAAATGTATTTTTGAGAAAACTCTCTCTACTCTGGATTACAGTGGGTTAAAAGTTCAATATACTTGCAAAGAGGGCTTGTTTCTGGGAAAGGACCAAGTGTGGAAGGTCCAGTTACAGGAAAGAAACAGATGTGAGAAGCCCGATAGTCTAGAATCCACCAACTCCAGAGAAGGAAAAAGGTGAGGGACCATTTCTCTTTTTGTGTCTGAGTTTTGTTTTGAAGATAAAGTCTAGAAATTCAATTTCTGTGTAAATAATCTAAATTGGGAGAAGCAACAGATTCGTTTGGAGATAAAATTGTGGCCAATATATTTGGTTTTTTGAAATAATTTAAGTTCAACTGTGTCATTTAGTATCTTGTTCTGTAAACTAATGTAGGTGATAATCTTAGTAATCGTGTGTGAAGAGGTAAATATTTGTGTTGCAAGAAATATATATGGATATGTTTTATGTATAAATAAATTACTTTAAATAAATGTACCTCTTGTATCATTTTCGAATGATTTTATTTTGTATTTTGTTGAACTAAAATTTTTTGGGTTCAAATAAAATGACTAATGTTTTCTTATGGACACTGGCTTAAAATACAAACCGCCCTCAAACTTATATTATATTATTTAAATTCATAAAGTTCTACAGAACATAAGCGAGGAAATTATTTTTCAGTGGATACCAGACCATAGTGGAGTTGTGGGAAATGAACAGCCTGATAAGATCGCAATAGCAGCATTAAAAATGCACTCCAAACCCTCAATTTTTATGACCTATGAAGTTTGCTGCAAAAGATTTAGAATACAATTAAAAAAGGAATGGACTGGATTTTGTATTGAGTGTGGTACTGATAAAGAATTATTTAAAGTTCAAGAAAAACCCAAGTGACCTAATATTGAATAAAGTACTTAGCAGATGTTTGCTACCAGAGCTAGGTTGAGACATCTTGTCATCACTTTGGGATATAGCAGATCATTCATTTTGTAGAAGATACTGTTCTGAACTTCAAACATTGTTGCACATCATCCTGCACAGTGAGGGAGGTGTCATTTGCTACAGGGGTAAACTGAAGCAGGACATTTTGAACCTGGGTGTCTGGGTCCCTACCACTCAGATGATTCTAATAATCAAATCTCTGCTAAGCATTGCTGAGAAATAATACAGGATGTATTGTGACATCGGCATTACAGAATGCTTGTGGCCCATAATAAGTATATTAGGTTAAAATAAAATGACGACTTACAAGTAATATGTTTACTAAAATTTAAACGCAACACCAGTATGTAATGTGTGGCTAATGAGGCAAATACATGCAAATAAGAACATAAAAACAGTTTAGTCAGGCAACAACCAATATATTATAATACTTTTCTTGAGTATTATATTTATTTTAAATTAATTATAAATAAAAAAATTATTTATATCATTAAATTTTTTAACAGAACAATAAAAGAAATATTAAATAAAAAATAAATGTTTTTTTTATATTCTTATCTCGGGGTTAGATTTGGGTTTCACAATTACATAAAAATATATTTAAATAATAATCAGTTTATCTCACCATCATTTACAATGTTCTTTTTATATCTTCTTCTTGGTAATTGTTCAATATAATAATTATTCAATATTTCAATAGTTCACTTTTATTAGAGTGTTTTATTTTTCAATTGCATCATGTACTTTTTTATATATTAACTTCACTTCAGATCCTCTTACACACACTCTAGAAAAATTTGAAAAATTTCTTCCTCTTTTAAATTGTTATTCTAAATCATATGATTTACTTGTTGTTTTTATCACATGGTTCCCTTGCACCTGCTTACTAAATTTTGTTTTCTTCTATTATATAAAAATGTTACAACTGTCCTCCAAAATTTTAATTTTTAAAAAAAATTTATTTATTTATTTATTTTTTTAAACAAATTACTAAATTTTTATCTGTAACATTTTTCTATAGTCATTGACTATTTTACAAACTTTACATACATCTCCTTTTAATTTGAATTTAAATTTATAAAACTTTTCTTTAGTTGGTGTCAGTGTTAAATTTCTCATAACTATCACCTTTTCAATAAAATATTCTGCTCTGCTTAGCTTTCCATCTTTTCTATATTTCTCCACTTCTAAACTGTTTCTAATTCCGTTTTGTACTTCATCGTTCCAATATTTTTCTAAAAATCTTTCCTGGAAATTTTCCAAGTCTTCTATGTCCTCCCTTGTAATTTGCCACCATCTAGCAGCATTTCCTTCCATAGATATGTCCATTATATCCTTAATGTCCACCTTTTCTCTACCTTCTCTTTCCCTTCTCTCTTGCATCTTCTCTACATATCTCTTCAACTTTCTTATATATTCAATTGGGTTTATTCCCCTTCCATTAAACTTAGGCATTGTAATCTGAGCGTGGCTTTCATCATTAGTAAAGTATATTATCTGAGTAGTTCTATTTTCCATACTATCTTTCTTATTTAATCTCTCCTCCGTTTCCTTCATTTTCTCTTCCATATTACTAGCTACCTTTTCAAAATTCTGTTTATTAATTTTAACCCTATTATTTAACTCTTCAATATTCTCCTTCTGTTCTTTTAATTCCTCTCCCAACATCTGAAAATTTTCCTCTACTTTCCTTCCAAATTTCTTATGATCTTCTATTATCCTCTCTTGTTTCTCCTCTATCTCTCTCTTAAACTCATCAAATTTATTATCAATCTTTCCCTCTAACTTTTCAAAATTTGTCCTCATTTCATTTTTATTTTCTTCCATTTTTGTTTCCATTCTTGACATTGTTTCCCTCATTACATCAAATTTGTTATCCTTCTCATCCATCTTCTTCATAATTTCTCTCAATAATTTCTCCATACCTGATTCTTCTTTATTCACTGTAACAAATGTAACACCTCCTCTTTCTATTTCTATCTCCCTAACATTTTCTTCTACCTCAGAACATGGTACCCTATCTCTTTCATCCTGTCCTAACCTATTCTGTCCTGAATATGGGAAACATTCATCAATTTCCTGAACCTCCAATATTTTAACCATTTGTCCTTCCTCCTGTACCATTCCCTTCTTAGGCCTATCCTGTTTCTTTTGATTCTCCAATTCTCTTTTTTTTGTGTCTCTTTTGGGTTATCCCTTAATTCATAACGTCCTTGCTCTGACATTTTAATTATTTATTTTGTTTAAATTGAATTTTTTTTTTTTTTTTTTTTTTTTTTAATTGAATAAGTTAATATTAAAAAATAATATATATTTAAAATTATTAAATATATATATTATAAAACCTGAAATTGCTTATTGTTTAATTGCACATTTAATCGTGCCCCACGTTGTGGATGCCAATTTATAATACTTTTCTTGAGTATTATATTTATTTTAAATTAATTATAAATAAAAAAATTATTTATATCATTAAATTTTTTAACAGAACAATAAAAGAAATATTAAATAAAAAATAAATGTTTTTTTTATATTCTTATCTCGGGGTTAGATTTGGGTTTCACAATTACATAAAAATATATTTAAATAATAATCAGTTTATCTCACCATCATTTACAATGTTCTTTTTATATCTTCTTCTTGGTAATTGTTCAATATAATAATTATTCAATATTTCAATAGTTCACTTTTATTAGAGTGTTTTATTTTTCAATTGCATCATGTACTTTTTTATATATTAACTTCACTTCAGATCCTCTTACACACACTCTAGAAAAATTTGAAAAATTTCTTCCTCTTTTAAATTGTTATTCTAAATCATATGATTTACTTGTTGTTTTTATCACATGGTTCCCTTGCACCTGCTTACTAAATTTTGTATTCTTCTATTATATAAAAATGTTACAATATATATCCTCCTTTCTTGGATAAAATATTACAAAAAGAGAAACCAGAGAGTATGTTATATACATTAATAAACCAATGAGTTATTTAATGATTTTTAACAAATAACTAGTTAACAAATAATAGACTTCTGATATATGTTTAAAACTAAATAACACTAACAATGCACCATATTATAGTTTATCTATGATTAATAGGTCTTACAGTCTTCAATATTCTTCATTCAACGTTCAACAACAGCCGATTCGCTTATTCAGCCATTCTTAAGTTGACCAGGAAGCGTTACTTTGTCAATTAACGCTTAGAGTACATTACATTAAAATAATATTTTAAATGCACACATAAAATATAAATTAACATTAAAAAGGAGTTTACTTGTACAGTTCAATCATTGGTAACCTAACAGTTAGGCCCACTGTCATGATACACACTGTGGAACGATGTTTACTTACTAACCGTTGAAGAGAGTTATTAAGTTTTGTTAGTATAGTATAAAATAATACATTGGAATCAAAGTTAACTTTCTTTGATTAACAATATTTGTTATTAAATGAAAATCTTAAACTTTGATTCCAATACATTATATGATATTTACTAACAAAAATGGAAGTGATAAAATCCCCTCCAACGGTCAATACGTAAGCTACATCGCAGTATGTATCATGACAGTGGGCATAACTGTTCGGTTACCAATGACCGAACTGTACAATAAACTACTTTTTAAAGTCAATTTATTATTTTTGTACATGAGGTACTATCAGAAAGTTCCCAGATTAGGCCTTAATTATTAGATTAAGACTTGTGTTTATGTATTAATGTTTCATTTATGTTAAGATAGGTCCTGTGATAGTCAAATGAACAATTAAGACTGCATATATCACAAACGTCCTACAGATTGTGATGACATTTTTTAATTGATTTTCTTGTTTGTTTTTGTGTTAGACTTGAACTCTATCTTACATCATAATTAATGAACATTGACCAATTCTTAATATGTAATATTGTAATTTCATACAAGCTTCATTTCAATATAGCAAAGACTTATGAACCATCCATCAAACGTATGTTTCTGTAATTTTACATGTTGTGAAATTATTCCTTTTGTTAATAAATCTAATCTATAGTTTCATTATATCTTGTGTAGTTTTTCTTTTAGTCAAGAAAGTCAAATTAATATTAAAAAAAAAATAAATATCAAAGTGAGATCAAATCAAATATTTAAATAACTAATTTGTATATGCAATTCACGCCATAATATATCTGATGTTGTTTGCTTGTAGGGAATAGAATCCTAAAGTAACGTAGCTGGAGGCAGTATTATAATTTAAACACTGGAGGCGAGTGTTTAAATATACAGGATTGGACAAAATCCTAAGTACTTAAGTAAAATAAAAAAATTATGTTCTCACCAAAATAAAAGGGATTTGATATACTTTCTTTTAAAAGAGGGTAAAAATATTAAAATTATTACTAAACAGCCTATATAAGGAATCTGAGTTTTGATACATATGTAGATAGCCCGGTTAAGAGCATTCCATTCATAGGTCCACCACCTTCCTACACCCACTAGAAGCTCAGATATTGCAATGTATGTAGTACTTTAGCTCGACCTCATTTATTTGTCCTAATGGTGTTTCTTAATATATATAGCATACATTAAATTAGTATAAGAGACAATTCAATGTATAATTTAAACTTATCCATATACTGTACCTGTAGTCTTGCTAATAAATGTTTTACAGACACAATATTATTAAATCTGAATCCAGGATAATGAAGTTCTTTCAACTTAATTAACATATCAACAAAGGCTCGTCTCACTTTTTCATTTACATCATGGATATTTTCCTGAATTTGTGGTAAAATTGTTTTAAGATATTCTGCTACGTTTGGATTTTGAAGCATAACAGTTAAGCCTTTATATACAGCTCTTCTGACTTCAGCAGTTGATCCGTCGTTGACAAGATCTTGAAGTAAAATACGTATTATCACTTGTATAGTCTCTGCCGGAAAAGTATTCCAACAACTATTTAATTTGGCACAAATACCCTGCAACAGATAAAATTGATAACTATGAAAATAAAGCATCTTTTATTAAATTTTACAAAAAATACATATTACAATAAATAATAAATTTCATTTATCCGAAAGCCGGATATCCTGTTTTCCAAATATCTAAATTGATTTTTGAAAAAAAAAAGTGTAAATAGACTAAAATGTGGTGACAGTCGTCTAGTAAAGCCCCTTCTACTTATACAACAGTACATAGTTATTTGGTGCACTTCGTTGATGATGTAATCTTCATTTCCGTCTCTACCAGTTTCCTCCTAACATGTCTGGTGCTTCATTTTTCGTAAGTGGTGCATGCACTATACCAGGTGAACCTTAAAAACCATATGTACATAATTCAAAATCACCCCTTCCCATCCCCAACCTAAAATCAAAATGGGTACCTATGGTTGTATTATATCAAATGAAAAGCTATTAAAAATGATGAATTTCTGTTGCAAGAAAATAAAAATCAGCCAATGCATTCTTTCACTACAATGAAAAACCCAATTTTGTAGAATTACATTATCACCTCCTATTATTGAATACACGGAGATAGATATTGAAATTATGTTTACAAGAAAAAGAAAGCTTTAGAGGGAACCCTAAAACACATGTACAAAACCTGAAATCACCCCTTTCTCCTAACTCAAAAATCTATAACGGGTACCTATGGCTTGTGATATATTAAATTATAGAACATAAGAAAAGAAACATTTTGGCACCAATAATATTGAAATTAGTTTATTCATTCCCAAGTTACAGCAAAAAAAACACTGTTAATTTTAAATTCGCCTACTTTTCTTAAGCTTGAAATACACAAAATATTTACAAGGTGGGTTTTTTTTAAGCAAATACAATATGTACATAAAACATGATTAGTCACACGATTTTGAAACTATTCTACAAATAAAGTCTTTAGAATTTTATTAGGAAAAAAAAACTGCATTTTTTACAGGAACAGTTCAAAATGTTCTCCATTCCTTTCTAAGCAATGGTATATATCTGTTTTCGAACTTATAATCTACATTGTATTATAATTCTATGTCTTCCAAAAATAAAATATTTTATGTTTAATGTGCAATTTACATAAAATATATATATACCATGTGTCCATAAAGTCCCACCCCCTCTTATTTTTTTAATTAATGGAAATAGACAGACTTGCTTTGAGGAAAGTTTAGATAACCAAAGGAGGAGTTTTTTGAAGTATCAAAATTTTTAACCCTTACCCCCAAAATGGGGTAATTTGGGGGTAAGTCAAGCATTTTAAATAGCAACCCTTATTGGTGATACCTCATTTTAAAGGTCTTTTATAAATAAGAATAATGGCGCAAACTAGAGGTCTCTAAGTTCATCCTACCCAACATAGCGACCAATCGAATTGTGAATTTTACGTTAATAATTAGACTGGAAATGTTACGAAATGTACAACAAGCTTTTGTGTCCAGAATCTATTTCTGCCAAAAAGTAAATGGTAGCCATTTCAAGAACTTAATATGAGCTAAAAAAACAAGGTAAGGCTCTTTACCATCATTTTACCAACATAGAGCAGTTTGTAATGTAATAAAAACAACCGGAGTTTGTAGGTTAACATTTACAATTCGATTGGTTGCTATGTTGGGTAAGATGAACTTAGAGACCTCTGGTTTACGCCATTATTCTTATTTTGAAAAGACCTTTAAAATGAGGTATCACTCAATTGGGGTTGCTATATAAAATTCTTGACTTACCCCCAAACTACCCCATTTTGGGGGTAAGAGTTGAAAATGTTGATACTTCAAAAAACTCCTCCTTTGGTTATCTAAACTTTCCCCAAAGCAAATCTGTCTATTTCCATTAATAAAAAAAATAAGAGGGGGGGACGTTTTGGACACATGGTATTTTATATATTTATATATGTGCATATATAGAGGTTCCATATAGTAAATCAAGTATGACACAAAAATATTTAATGTTTTAGGATTAAGTATTTTTAATGAATTACCTATTGCAATGGAAGTCTATGCAGATTTGGAAAATTAAAATTTTTTCTTTTAATATGGTAGCTTCAGTAGTCCAAGTCAGGTTTTCCAGGTTCTAAGCTGTAGCTTGTAGCTCATTTATATTATTAAAATAATTTTGAAACTTTAGCTTTATTGCTTTATTTAATCCTTATAAAGATTTCTTTGAGAAAAGTGCTGTCAAAGATCACTCTTGTGACATAATCCGTCAATTTCTGGATTCTACATACAGTAGAACCCCTCTAATCCGCCCTCGGATGGTCCGTCACCTCGGTTAGTCCGACCGTGCTCGAGCTCTTGGCTATTGATATTATTCTGCCGACTTGCAGACTTGTGGAATGTCTCACGCCTGGCGGGCGCCAATCTTTCCGGTTTGTTATCGCTATCGCTTTTCCGCTTCAGTGCTGTGTCATCTCTCGTGAAAAATTAAACACTACAAAGCTTTTTTACAGATTCCCCTCTGTCAAGTCTTTTGACACATTTAACGGCGTCTGAAACGAAACCAACACACATTTCCGTATTCCCGTTTTCGTAACTAGCTCATTTTTATTTACTGTATATACTGTACGTAAATCATAACCAGTCAAAGACAAGAAGAAAACTGAAAAGAAATGTTATATTTTCCATAATGTATACTACATAAATTGATTCGTGGAAAAAAAGCGGCCCATCAAACGATGTTGCCTTTGTATGTCTGCTATACCGACGGGTGCCAATGCCGCGGTGTTTTTATGCCGCCGACAATGGGATACCGCTATCGACAAAGTCGTTTGACTCGCCGCTGCTTTGGTGCTGCGGATATTTTACGCCGCCGACAATGGGATACCGCTATCGACAAAGTCGTTTGACTCGCCGCCGCTTTGGTGTTTCAATTACAATTTATTTTCGGAAACTCTCATCCAACCAGTAGGCCTACGCTACGATATAGGCCGGTTAACAGAAGTTCTACTGTAGTTGCAAAGTTTATATATAGACTTTTAAAAGTTTATATATCACTTATTTCACTTTAAAAAAATCTGTTTATATAATATGTAATAAATATTGACTTTTTTCGGATAATCCGACCTTTTTTGCGTTCCGACCATGCCCCCAGTCCCGAAGGTGACGGATTAGAGAGGTTCTACTGTAGGACCAAGTTGGTCTTAATGGTGGTACTCAACTACGCTCAAGATATAAGGACTTGGAAATTTTCGTCGAACAAATATTGGACTTTGAAGATTTCTTAAAAATATTTTTGACTTTATAAGAATACACGATATTTGTTTGCTTCATGAAGAAATAGCGTTGAAGAGCACACGCTACTAAAGTAAATGAACATTGGAAACTTTGCATTGAAGAGCACACGCTACTAAAGTAAATGAACATTGGAAACTTTGCATTGAAGAGCACACGCTACCAAAGTAAATGAACATTGGAAACTTTGCATTGAAGAGCACACGCTACTAAAGTAAATGAACATTGGAAACTTTGCATTGAAGAGCACACGCTACTAAAGTAAATGAACATTGGAAACTTTGCATTGAAGAGCACACGCTACCAAAGTAAATGAACATTGGAAACTTGGCATTGAAGAGCACACGCTACTAAAGTAAATGAACATTTGAAACTTTGCATTGAAGAGCACACGCTACTAAGGTAAATGAACATTGGAAACTTTGCATTGAAGAGCACACGCTACTAAAGTAAATGAACACAACTTTGCATTGAAGAGCACACGCTACTAAAGTAAATGAACATTTGAAACTTTGCATTGAAGAGCACACGCTAGTAAAGTAAATGAACATTGGAAACTTTGCATTGAAGAGCACACGCTACTAAAGTAAATGAACATTGGAAACTTTGCATTGAAGAGCACACGCTACTAAAGTAAATGAACATTGGAAACTTTACATTGAAGAGCACACGCTACTAAAGTAAATGAACATTTGAAACTTTGCATTGAAGAGCACACGCTACTAAGGTAAATGAACATTGGAAACTTTGCATTGAAGAGCACACGCTACTAAAGTAAATGAACACTTGAAACTTTGCATTGAAGAGCACACGCTACTAAAGTAAATGAACATTGGAAACTTTGCATTGAAGAGCACACGCTACTAAAGTAAATGAACATTGGAAACTTTGCATTGAAGAGCACACGCTACTAAAGTAAATGAACATTTGAAACTTTGCATTGAAGAGCACACGCTACTAAAGTAAATGAACATTGGAAACTTTGCATTGAAGAGCACACGCTACTAAAGTAAATGAACATTTGAAACTTTGCATTGAACTATCGCTGATTTGACTCAAGAAACTTCGAAAAGCACAAAATTCATCACAAGATACCACTTCGGACCGAGTTGGGAATTCCTATACTAGAAGAATGAGAGAACGAGGCATCGGGAGAAAATATTCAACCGACACTACTTCGACTTTTAGGATCGCCTACCTGCCTTGACCAACTTGAAATCATTGAGGAACAGGACTGATGCAGCCTTACTACTGAACACTATTCAGGAGCCGAAGCCATCTTTAAACGTACCAAGGTACCCTATTTCGAATTAACATTTATTCGTCAAATTGTTAAATAAAATTTCAAGATAAATAAAATAAATTGGGAAAGTTTTAGAATATTTTAAATTTAATTTTCTTTTCTTAAATATCTGCTACTCATGGTCAATTGAATAGGATGTTAAGTAAATATTAAAATTATACATAAAACTTAGAATTTTAGTTTTAATTTATACTTGTTTATTATTACAACATAAGAGTAAACAATAATTGATAAAGCTTTATATAAATTTCTGTTAGTGTATGATTAATTGAATTTCTTGTGTGGTTTAATTTCAACGTAGAATTAAGTATATTTTGAAAGATTAAAAATAATAGTTTTTTTAATTGTTCTGCTTTCAATTATACTTGATTCATATTGTTTTGATATTAGTTTGATTGATAGTGTATATTACTAAGATTTTAATATAAATTCAAATAACATTAGATTTTTTTTTTTTAATTTGAACTTTAAAAACGTTTTAATTAAATAATTTTTTATTTTAATGAATTAAATTTTAATATATCTTAATTTCTGTGTAAGTGTTTTATTTTACTAACATATAAATCCAATGTGCTTTTCAGGTTGTGTAATTAATATTGTACAGAAACATTGGTGCTCATATTTCACATTGTTCATATAGATTTTGCAAACAGCTTTTTCAAATAGACACACCTCGAAAAAGAGGTCTAATAGGAAAGAGAAAGTAAAGCTAGTCAAAAATTAAACAAAAGTAAGTTAAACTTAACTTAAAATTAAACTAAGAATAAATCTTGCTCCAAACAAACGAGTGAGATTCATTCTTGCAATCGAGCCGTAATCCCAATATCAAAAATACGAGTAAGTGAGTGAAGGGTGAGCTCGTTGCAGTACAAGTTTTGTGGTGTGGACATAAACTTTGTTAGACACAATAGTCAAAATGAAGTGACGTTTTAAAGTATGTTTCCTCAACTTTTTTTTTACATTTTATATCAGATTTTAACCAATATTACCAATTTATTATAAATGTAAAAAGACTAACTTTGTGTTTGGGAATTTTATGGGATCACTTTAGGTTTAAGATGTAGGGGGTCAACTTCAAAAATTTTAATCCGAAGGTGGTGATGTTATATATTATTTAACACAATATTTTCTTTTTTTAAACATTGATTGTATTGTAACTGAAAAAGGTTTTACTATTTTCAAGATATCACTAGGTTTAGGGTTAGGATATCTCGAAAATGGTACATTTTAATTTAATGGGTGGTATTGGTTAAAAACAATCTGATATAAAAGGCCAAAAAAAAGGAGAGAAGGGACTCTAAAACCACAATGTACAATTTATTACAGCATACCTATTTAATATGCTTAAAATTATAATTAACTAGAGATTAATATATTTGTCTTTTATCATACCTTAATGGCAATAATACGGACCACATGACAATTATCAGTCAATAGATCCACCATTTCATTTTGTTGTCTTTCTTGAAATTCTATCACAGTCGCCATCCCTTGTCCAGGTTTCTCCAAAGGATAAGCATGAAGGAAAACTTCTGCAGCATTACATCTCTCAATACTACTTCCACTCTGGACAAAGAAAACAATATAGTTACAAATGAAGTAGGGTGTATGTGTATGTTATAATTTTATTATATTATTTTTTAATTTGTGAGGTAAGTCAAGTTTTATATAATTAACAAATTTATTATTCAGTATTGTTATACAAATTATTAGGTTCACATTTTTGTATTCTTATTTTTTGAAAAAACTCTCTACTCGGGATTACTGTGGGTTAAAAGTTCAATATACTTGCAAACAGTATAAATTAAAGTATTACATACATCAAAAATGAATTAACCTATCCAACTTAATGTTATTTTACAAAAAAAAAAGTTTCTAAAGTATTGTCCCTATTTAGTTTTAATTTCTTCAAATTATATGTAGCCCAATCTTTTAAAAGTTCAAACAATCCACAATTATAAAAATTTCTATGTTCTATATAAAAGGTGTTACAAAGTCCTAAGTTGCCTCCTGGTGGGAATTCAAATTTGGATGAAATACAACTACTAAATGTTGCCATAGGTTCAGGTCCAATTTATTCTTAATACATAAATACTTATCAGTCCACGTTGATTCTTTTCCCTAGTAATTATTTACTTTCACTGCATAAGTTGTAAAACTACTTTATTTCCCAATATATAGTCCAAATCTAAATCTTGAGTCCCTCTTTTTCATTGTTGTAACAAATATTCTCCTTAGTTTAGTTCTTCTTCCTCCCTTCATTTCTCTAGTTATTACATTTTCATAATATTTTTTTATATATAAACGTTCTAAATCTAGGTCTTATTTTAAATTTATTTTCTTTACTATTTAATTGAGTTTTACAATTAATTGAATACAAATTTTATTTTATTTAACATTATTTCCTTGTCGTAAGTATACTATTGAAATAATTTTGAATTACCGCCAACGATATATATTTCTCATCAGAGACATCGGTTTTATTAAACTTAAGCCTATTTCATATCCACTATTCTACTGATTAGCCATGTGACAAAATAAGATGGCAGTCGCTATTAATTTTACAAGTTATTTGCTTCTTTCATCAATCCAAGACAACTCAAATTATTATTTATCTTAATTTTGACTTTGTTTATCCAAAAGTATATTTAAATAGTTATTTCAATTCTTTATTTGTAAACTCTTTATAACTGAATTTGTAATAGTGTACATTTTTAGTTCGTTGATCTTAAATAGAATAGGATATATGATGATCTTAGATAGAATTGGGTATATGGTTGCACTCAATGCATCACACAGGAAACGTATTTTGTTTTTTGAATAAAATCAATAAAAAAAAAAATGAATAGGTAAATAAAATAATTAACACTAAATGATCAGAGAAATTATTGTATGTATTTTAATATTTAAAACAATTATAAACTTAATCATAAGAGAAATGCAGTGTATACATTTTGTACACAAAGCTTAAAAGTTGGTCTTTCAACTGCCAAACTGCTAAAAGAGTTCAGTATTCATAGGTCCTTCAAAGCAGGAGCACGCTCTTTTGATAGACATGATCGTCTTAAGGAAATGGAAGTATAAAAAGAAAATGTTTTCTTAAGTAACTAAGAGTTGTTCAAAATACACTGTTATAAACTATTGTGATTTAGTTTTGTTTGAGTAAAAATAAACTTTCAGAAGTGAAAAATAGTTGATTTGGTAATATTGTGCAACTAACAATGTGCATGACGCAACCTGGAAAACGCAACAATAAAGACTAAGTTTTTGTGTTTTTAATGTAAAACAAGATAATTTGAGTACATTAATTTGAACTAATAATGAAGTGAACAATTTATGTGTTCTTACAAGTGAAGTCGAGAACTTAAAAGGTTAATTTAAAAAACAATAGACGTGATTTCGGTGAAACGACACCATGTGACTGCAATGAGGAGAAGAAGTGTTTTTAATTGAAATAACAACGCATGTCTGGTATAACATGCATAGACTATTCTTTATATAAACTATAACATATAATTGATTTGTATTTTGTGATTTTTATTGAAGTGTTAATAATATGTTTGTAGATTTGTCTGACGTTTTCTATAAGAAGACATATGTTTTTCAAATGTAATTTTCAAAATCTTTAAGTAATATCAAAATTTATTAAGATTTTGATATTTTTGGTTTGAATTTATAAAAGATATGAAGTTTTTATGAAATTAACAAGATACAGTAAAACAAATATTAATCTTTCAATATATAAAAGATTTTTTAAATTTAATAAATAGGTTGCAACCATAAATAAATTTAACAAACTAAATTCTTTTGAACTTAATCTTTTAAAAATTAAAATATGTAGGTTGTTTATATGCAATTAAATTCTTTGTGAGGTATTATCTGATATATTATGTATTCTTGAATTGTTTCAAGTATTACTATAGATTTGTAATATATTTAGAAAGAAAAAAAATAATTTGTTACATTTTCAAAAAAAAATTACGGATAAGGGACAAATGTTTCTACCAAATGTTTGAAAAAACCACAAAAAATAGTAATATTATGGAAAACACAACTTCAAATTATCATTTCCTTTAGAAAGGTGCATAGAATTGCTGTAAGAAAAACACTGCAAAAATTAAAATTCACCTAAAAAAATAAACTTTAGAAACACTGAGACACTTTCAATAACTTGTATAAATAAATGATAATAAATGAATCACTCGTCACAACACATTATTTCCCTAGAAACACTTTTTGTGAAACATTGAAGACTAGGCCTATAAGGCCATATGGAAAACTCTATAAATATTACACTCACTCAACAAAAATAAACTACTAAAAGACTATTATAACTTGTTTGAACAAATTATAATAAATAAATCACTCTACACAACACAATATTTCATAAGAAAACATTTTGTGTAATGTGGCTTAGGTTAGCCTACATGCCTACATAGAAAAACTGTAATTATTACATTCACTCAAAGAAAAACAAAACTCTACAATTGAAACATGTATTATAAATTGTATCAACACATTATAATAAATAAATTGTATTACAATACTAAAACTCGACACGTAAACGTAAAATACTTCACTCACAAACAAGGTAAGGCCGGAACGCTTCGATTTCAACGAATAATGGCTTGAAAAACGGCCATCTGAAACATATGAAAACTTTGCTGTTCTTTGTCCTCATTGGCTTAGACCAAAGAATAGATCTGAATTTCGTCTTTCCAATGGTATGACATCTGTCTTACAAAATATGAACTATACTGAGTTATTCAATCTGCGGTAGTTATCTACAATTCAAAAAATCACATTTATTTTTGGTCACGACTTCGAAGAATGTATATATCTCAAAAACTATTAGTTAGAAATTTTTTTGAATACGTAGTTCGAAAGAAGAAGAAAAAATCTATAAGATATTGTGAACTTATAGTATTTGGCAGACTATTAAAATTTGAAAAAATAATATATAAAACACAAATTCCATTTTGTCATGTCGTAACCTGCTTCTCCCTGACGGAAAATAGAGCAAATTCATTGAATTTTTGATATTTCAAATTTTGCTTTTGGCACATTCTGTTGAATGAATGTGGAAGCTTGAAAGATAACGCAGTGTAGGGTTTTTACGATTGCATGTGTTTTACTCGGCTAAATGATTAATTGATTAAAAAGTAATATTTTAGACGAATAAAATGTACAAAATTCTTGGTTTGGTTTTGATTTTATAGATTTAAAACTATAACAGATAGAATAATTTGGAAAGCACAGTTAGAAAGAAGAGGAAAAATACAATGAAATATTATCACTCTAAAGTTGTTAGACAGTTATACCGGCTTGTGAAAATTAGACAATAGGATGCCATAATTTGAAGGTCAGTGACGCATAACTTTACGCATTGTCGATGCGCGTAATATACAAACTTTACCAATTTATTAAATATAATAGTTAACATTTTATGAACTTTTGGTTGTATGATAATAATCTATGGAAATTTAGCTTTAAAACAGTATAAAAATTATTGCCGTATGATTTGTACTAGGGTAAATGTTGAATTGGGAAAAAAAAGTGATTTCTTGTCACATAAACACTAGAATAGCGGGATACCTGTTGGAGAATTAAAGGAAAACTCAATGTTGTTGAAAAATGTTACAAAAATAAATACAATGGATGCATGGGAAACTTTTTATATTAACAAATACCGTAATATAACTGTAAATAATGAATTAGGGGCTGTACGAAGTTCTATTTGGACCTATTAATGTAAAATATAAATTGTATTGTTAGATATAAGATTAGTTCAGAATATTGTATTAGTTAGATGTTAACTCTTAAGTTATATATGATGCGAGGCAATTATTAATGCTTTTTTATTAAAAAGTAGGTTTAACCATGCCCCTTTAGATACATACAGGAGTTGGCGCAGTGCTCGATTGTTATAGTTTAGTTATTGTATCTCATGTATCACTGAAGATGGCTACTATGTAGTTGAAACACATTTGATTTAGTAAACATAATTTTTGTGAGAACTTGTGTTTGAGTTTTATTCTATCTATTCTAGAATGAAATATGTCTATCACCTGGATTTGTTGCTAAGTTAAAGTTATCCATCCAATAACTAACAAACACATTATCGGGAGATTGTAAAACCAGGTCTTAGTTACACAATTGTTATACATAAATTAACCTTACCCTAAGATATCTCCATACAAGTGGGGTGTACAGTTCGGTTATTATTTTACTAAATTGTGCATGATTTCGAGAGTTATGCAGATGTTTTAATATCTCAAAAACATTTTGCCCAAGACGATTCATTTCATGACTTGTTCTGGGAAATGTAAAGATATGTGTCATTAGATTCTGAATGCAGCATACTTCTATTTCCTGTAACAAATAATATATTATTATAGTTAATACACCGAATAAAATTGTGCATTGTATAAATAAGACACCTATATAGAAATAGAAATATGATTATTGTTTTACTCTCAGCATTCTTCTTTTTTTTTCCCTTAGATGAAAAACCATCTTGATCATAATCGTCTTAACAAAATCAAAATATAAAATGCTTCCTAACACAAACCAAAAAATGAAACAATAATAACGTACATATTTTAACTCTGCCAATTCCCAGCATCATAGTATATTTATTTTCTTTAAACTATTTATATTAAGAAATTAAGACAGTAAATGTACTACTTATTTATTCAATGCCATCCCTTGGAGCATAGCTATTCAGCATAGGTATAAGAGAAAAGATGACTTATCCTATCTCTTAAGTGAGTTTATCAAAAAACAAAAAAGAAGAAAAATCCCAAAATATGGCCAAAATATTTTGTTCAGTTTGTCTTTGTTGTTTAAAGGCGAAACAACTGTAATCATCGCCTTAGTTGGAAAAAGTTGTAGATCCAGCCAGGGTCGCTCAGAATTTCAACGTTACAACTTAACGTCACAACTTTAGTGAGCCCTTTAAAGTATAGCTTTAAATCAGTTCATGCATTTGGGGTATAGAACACTGCATGGACATCATTCCAAAAACAACGGTTTTGAATTTAAAGGACCTCAAAATCCAAAAATTTCAACATCGAATTTCTGAGCCAATACAAAACTTTCTCTATACTATGTATATGTTAAAAAGTATACATAACAACAAAAATACTAGATTAGAAGAAACAGAAGTGCAAAATACTTAGTCTTAGATAAAACGTGCATAGTAAGTTAGAGCATACTTTTCTATATTCAGCATTAGCAGTTTCCCAAGCAATGAAATAAACTTGTCCATACGCAGCAGCTTGGGAACGTTTGGCATTAGGCAGAAAATCCTTTACTGACTGATGAAAGTCCTGAAAAACACACTTATATTACTCATTTAAAACTCTTAAGTGTTCTGTTTAACCCTAGATTGGTATCACTTCTAACTAGTACATTATTGGTAGCAATATTTCTCACTATTACAAAATTGAATTTTTGTTTGATTTTAGGTAGGGTTTAATAGGGCACATAACCTATTATGTTTAGATTTTGTATGGAAAGGAGACACAACCCTACCTTGAAAAGTACGCCGCCTAGAATCACTTTCCAAGTAAATCTGTGCTCCTATCAATACAAAATCTAAACAAAATTTAATTTTTGTATTTCTGTTGGTTAATAATTTTATTACAATCTACTGTTGTTTGTCATTACAGTACAACCTCGTTTATCCGGACTAATTGGGACCGGAAGTGATCCGGTTAATCAAAAATCTGGATAATCCAAAATTATAGAAAGATAAATAAAACAAAATATAAAATGATAACTTACCATTTATAAGTCATGAAAAAACACAATATTTACACAGTCGTTCAATTTACACAATACACGAAATTACACAATGTACTGTAAATGATGAAAAACATTTTATTTACACATGCTTTTAATTTACACAGGGTTTAGTTGTTATTTACATTTCAATGCGGCCCTGTCTATACGATTCAATGCGTCTAACTTTTGGGCCATTGTAAGCACATTACGTTTTCGTTTCGTCGCCATTTCCACGCACAAACGCTAACACACGAATATAAATAAATAGCAGTAACAACGCCCACCTCTAAATACTATGCCGATTCTCATTCACGTCCTCGATACTCCCGACTGGGGATGTGATGTGCCAACTGCCAAAAAAAGAAAAGAACGGGGGTTCCCAAAGCTGGCGGCACCGCTTTAAGATGTGACAAAATGTTCACGTTTACTGATTTACACCCTTGAGTCTTAGCAACCCGACAACAATAAAGTTGTAAAAATGACATGATGGTTTATGATGCGTTGTAAACATGCACAGGGTTTGTATTTATTTCACACTGTCATGCCGCATCGGGGTAGGGGGATGGTGATGCAGAGGTCATTGCTCCTCCACATTCTCTTCCCAGTGCATCAACAACCCGCCCTAATACCTCGAGGCGACACTGTAGTGTTGAGGAAATCACATTTTTATCAACATTAATGTAATAGCAGATATTTCTTGTTGAAACTCCATATTCAAAGATAAAATAAAGCAAAAGCTTAAAGTTTCAAAATAGGCCTATTATAAATATTATTTAAAATATTATTCAAAATACAGTAATTATTAAAATATTTTGAAACTTTAAGCTTTTGCTTTATTTTATCCTTGATTATTTTTTTTATTTTTTGTTCCGGATCGATCCGGATAATCCAGACATCCGGTTGAACGAGGTCCGGATAAACGAGGTAGTACTGTATATTATTTTTATTCACGTTTACTAATATTTTATTTAAATTCAATTGAGATTTACTATCATATATATTATGATTATGAAGCTAAAATGTAATTTTCACATTTGTAACATTTATATGTAGATCGAGAGTTCTAGAACATGGAAAACTAAAAAATAGCACATGTTAGCATTTACTCAATGCCAGTTTAGGGAAGCACTGTTTTAGCAGGAAACTAGTTATGGAAGGCTAAAGAATGGGTAGCAGTTTCATGGTACGTGTACATGAGACCAATGTAGGATTAATATATACTTGATTTTACAAAACAATCAATTATAAAAACACAGAGGTTTTCTTACCCAGTATAGGAAGTATAGGGTAAGGTTGATAAACTTTCCACTTTTTTTTGACTGATCGGCAAGTTTCATGGATTCAAGAAACCAAAAAACTGATTTTTCGATAGAACACAAAAAATAAGTTAATAACATGAAATTTGGTACAAGAGACTATAGAACACTATTGAAATTCAGAAAAATTTAATTGAAAATAATAAAATGGCGGCCATTTTAAACAGTTTTTTATCATATTAAATGTTGAGCTTGACTTATGAGAAAAACTATACAGTAGAACACACAGAACACAATTCTCACAAAAAAAATACGCCTAAGTATCAGACACGTTTCAACGACAAGGTCGTCCTCTTCAGTGATACACCAGCTACACCAACTAAACCACAACTCACGTATAGGTTTTTTGTCCATAACTCATGTATTATACCTGTGAACTATAAATAATATTGCATGTGTTTTGACTTCCTTATAGGTCCCGTTTTAATCTATGGTAAAATGGAGTTTTCATGATAAAAGGTAAGTAAGTTAATTCAATACAGTAGTTTAGCCTCCAAAGCATAACACCAGATTGATTTATGAGTTCAAGGCCTTCACCTCCCATTAACGAATTTTTTATTTGGATATTGAGTTTCGTTATACAGAAGTTCCACTGTATGTATATATATATATATATATATATATATATATATATATATATATATATATTGTAACAATTCGAAATGTCTACAACAATTTTATAAAATTGATTAAATAGAAGTGATGTGTGAGGAAATAGCGAACTTTATTATAGCCTAGGCGAACCAAATAAAATGTTTAACATCAATAGGCGATATGCCGTGGTATTAACACGACTTTAGAGAAAGGAATATATATATCAGGAAAAAACAATACATTAATAAATAGGACGGAATATATTACTTTCAAAAGATATTACCAACAAAATATGAGAATTATATTAATAATATAAAACATGGAGTAAATCTAAGTAAGTCCTATACATAAACAGCTGATGTGTTAAACTGAAATTATGTCATTGAAGGGACACGCCCATCTTCGAAACTAATGCTCTGATTGGCGCAATAACACGTGGGACCTGAATCGTCTATCGATCCCATCAAATTTTAATTTAAAATGAAATATATTGTAACGATATCATGTTGCAATGTATAAATAAATGTCGTGTAAAAAATAAAAGGAAAACTAAATTAAATGTTATATTAATAAATAATCATAGAAGCAAATATTATCTGAAGGAAGGAAAAAAGCGACAGATGTCAGCTGCAGTTTATGGGTGCAAATTTTACGGTATGGAAAAAGGAAGTACGTGTCAAACACAAAAGGGACAGAGATTTCTTTTACTTTGGCGGAGCATCATGTGCCGACAAAGAAACAACATTAAAATAACGGTATCTTTAGGGAAAGGCAGATGTGTTGCAAAATTGTACAAAAAAAGGAGAAATCGAAGGGAAAGCTAACGAACATCAGGGTAGAAAGTTCTAACTGTTTTCGAAATACAAAAAACGAAAAGGAGAAAGTAGGTCGACCAATCGAATGTGATCCCTCGTGAAAGAACCAACGGACAGATTTGAAACATACCAATAAGCAAGGAAAAGGACATATGTTGTGAAAGTTAAGAGATTCTAAGCGAATCAGCGGTAAGGACGCGAAAACTCATGTTCAAAGGAGGGAGAAAGTTCGGTAGGGACCGAACTTGGGAAAGCAAAGTAGTCTTGAAAGAGAGTCTGAAAAGGGAAGTCGGAGAGTCAAGGGCTGAGACCAGCAGTAGTCTGATCTGTGGTCCAGAATTTCGCCAAGAACAGTTGACAAAGAGGCAAGGCGTCTCTGAGTCAACCTGAGTAGAGAAATTGTTGTGCAAAATCGAGTAAGATAGTTAGTTAACTTACCAGTAAGAATAGCAGAGAGCCAGCAGAGTTTCAAGAAGGGAACCACGATACACAAATAAAAGGGAAATAACATTCATCGCCGAACAGGTAGCTGAGATCAGTCACTCGAAAAACATCAGGGAAGGAAGTTTCATCAAAGTTCATCAAAAGTGTAGTGAATTAACGAAGAAAAAGTTTATAAATGTGTAGTGTAGTGAAAAATCAACCAATTGAGGGAAACCAATTTGTTATATATTATTAAAATCATTTTAAATAAATTTCATTCAAATTGAGCCAACAAAGATCCCAAACCCGAGATAAGAGAAATTGTAAAATTTAGAAAAATCAAAACTGAGCAAACCGTGGCAAATTTAAATTAATCTTAAAGTAAAGTAAACAGTAAAAAAGCATAAAATTCAAAGATAATTATATTAGAAAAATTAATTTAAAAATCTTAATCAAAAGTTCAAATTTGTAACTGTAGAAAGGTTATATATAATTTTCATTAATTAAAAATAGATTTAAGATTGATGAGATTATTTGTATGTAAAAATTCAAGCAAAGACAGTTACAAGGCCTTGAATAATTTTAATGTATAAAATAAAAACCCATTGTAAATTGAATAAAGTAGATTAAGGAATGAATGGCGAATGCATGGTATTAGTTAAGTTCCAACAATTTGAATAAAATAAATGTTTGTTTTTTGATATAGAATTATATTCAATAAATGTTTAAAATTTCAATAAGGTAAAAGTTTGTGTTTGCGTATTAATTGTTAAAAAACCACAACAGTAGAAAAGGATAACTTATCTTTTCAATATTGCTAAAGTAATTGCTAACTAATCACATAACAAAAAGGTAAAGTAAAACGCTTTTATGTTATATTTGGTCGCCCAACGTAGAGGCAAATAATTAAAGATAAAATATAACTTTCTTTTATGTTATAATATATGTAGATTAGTATTAAGATTTTAAAATATAAAAGTTATTTGTTTAATGTAAATACAATTTAATATATTTGGAATTAAAGAAACTTACTATTCAAAATTAAATCCTAAATTCGTACAAAAATAAATAAATAAAAATTATCATTATCATCAACTTATTCATACATAGAGATCATTGTGAAAAGTGGGGAGTGATTTAGATGGCGTATTATTCGATTTTTGCAAATTTTAATTATTAGAGATGATTGATTGTTAATCCAACTTTTGTTCTGAGCAGATGTATATTTTTTATCCAAGTTTGGACCTTTATGAAAATTATAGAAGAAATGTTCAAGTGAAATAGTGTGGTAATTATCTATTACAAGATATTTGAATTACGCTTATGAAGAAAGAAACAAAAACAGTTGAATATAAAAAAACTTTCTAATATGGTGAGATCCAACCAAAATTCACATATTTTTATGTGTAAATATTGAACTGAATTTAATCCTTTATTTTAATAATTTACATCAATAATTTTTTTTTTTTGAGATAAGATTGGAAAAAAGTCTGCACCTAACCCCGACCCAAGATAAGAGTGAATTTTTTTTTTACTTAAAAGAAAAGACTATAATAGACTTTAATTCATATCAATATAATTTGATTTTCTTTCTGATATAAATGAACAATTTTATTAATTATAATTTATCATCTTAAAATATATTGAAATAATATTTTGACGTTATAAATGAAAGGTCATTAAAAATCTTAAACGGTTAAATAAATTGTTGTTATATTTCATTTCTCAATTTAAATATTGGAGAATAATAAATATAATAGAGTTGGTTATTTCAATTTTTGATGCTCCAAACGTAAAGCTAATTTGAATTTTAAATATTATTGTTTAAATATATATTTGTGTTATTGTAATATATACAAACCTTTATGTGACTCATCTATACAAATTATAACCTACTTCCAGATGAACTAGAAACTTGAAATTTTAGAAACTTATAGTTTTTAACCTGTAACCGACGAGAAAATTCCAAAAAATAAGTTTTCAATTTTTAAACCCTGAAAAAAAAATTCAAATAGATGGACGCAACTTTAAAGTCGGATTAACCCACTTTTATGACGTCTATTATTGTGGCTAAATAGTAAGACCTATTGAAAAACAACAGATTGCACCAGCAGTTATAGATTTGGTGAGATCTAAAAGTTTGTTTTTATGACTTTTTCGTATTTCTATCAGTTATTCTTTAGAGCTAAATTTTTGATTTTAGGTAAACTTTGTACAATTTTCCACAAATTATTTATTCTTTTGACACATTAATAAGATAGCTAGAATCATCAAATTGGGCACAATTATGGCAGTTGGACGTGCTAGTATGCCTGCCAAATTTAATGATTCTAGATGTTCTATAAGTGTGTCAAAAAAAATTAAATAATGTTTGAAAATTATTAAGTTTTGAACTACAATTCAGATCCAATGTCAACCTCCCTGGTTTGTTATATCCCACTGGGGATTTGGGGGTGAAACCCGCAATGAATGAATCAAATTCAAATTACTAAATTAGATACATTTTTTTAGATTTTAAAACTGAATATAATGGGGACTAACAACCCCACCTCTTTACGATAACAAATAATGAAGTAATATTGTCAAAAATATAATTTCAAACACATGAGCTCAGATTAAATGTAATATTCGTATAGTTACGAGATCCAGCAGAGCCAAGTCACTAATATGAGCGTAGCGAATGGAAGCTCCTTTATATATATATACAGCTTCGAGCCCTGTCAGAGGAGACACTGACACAACTAGCCAACATCAAGAAAATAGTTACATCAATTACAAGGTTCAGAAAACCTGTGTAAACTTATACTACTGGGCATTACATTACATTGTATGGTGGGGCTGGGTAAGTACCATGATGAAACCCATCAACTTGTTATTATATATTATGTATAGTAGTTTTTTTTTAAACTAAGATCCACAAACTACAGATTTAGAGGAATGAGAAATGCAAGACTAGTTCTTTCTTTTAAATGAACACAATTATTTTTTTAGATTCTCTAACAATAATTTAATTACAGTAGAACCCCTCTAATTTGCCCTCGGATGGTCCGTCACCTCGGTTAGTCTGACCGTGCTCGAGCTCTTGGCTATTGATATTATTCTGCCGACTTGCAGACTTGTGGAATGTCTCACGCCTGGTGGGCGCCAATCTTTCCGGTTTGTTATCGCTATCGGTTTGTAATCGCTATGGCTTTTCCGCATCAGTGCTGTGTCATCTCTCGTGAAAAATTAAACACTACAAAGCTTTTTTACAGATTCCCCTCTGTCAAGTCTTTTGACACATTTAAACGCGTCTGAAACGAAACCAACACACGCTTCCGTATTCCCGTTTTCGTAACTCGCTCATTTTTATTTACTGTATATACTGTACGTAGATCATAACCAGTCAAAGACAAGAAGAAAACTGAAAAGAAATGTTATATTTTCCATAATGTATACTAAATTGATTCGTGGAAAAAAAGCGGCTCATCAAACGATGTTGCCTTTGTATGTCTGCTATACCGACGGGTGCCAATGCCGTGGTGTTTTTATGCCGCCGACAATGGGATACCGCTATCGACAAAGTCGTCTGACTCGCCGCTGCTTTGGTGCCGCGGAGTTTTTACGCCGCCGACAATGGGATACCTCTATCGACAAAGTCGTTTGACTCGCCGCCGCTTTGGTGTTTCAATTACAATTTATTTTCGGAAACTCTCATCCAACCAGTACACTACGATATAGGCCGGTTAACAGAAGTTCTACTGTAGTTGCAAAGTTTATATATAGACTTTATTATATAGACTTTTAAAAGTTTATATATCACTTATTTCACTTTAAAAAAATCTGTTTATATAATATGTAATAAATATTGACTTTTTCGGATAATCCGACCTTTTTTGCGTTCCGACCATGCCCCCAGTCCCGAAGGTGACGGATTAGAGGGGTTCTACTGTACAAAATATTTACACACGGTTTACAACTTTCTGGGTATTTGTAAAATAAAATACTCTCTCCACTCACCAGATGGTGGCCTGGCATGCCTCATAAATATCCAAATATAAAACTATCTTAGAAAGCCAAGGCTCGAAATTATAATTTTGGAAATAGCTTTGTTAATTTTCATTGTAGAGAATTGGATTAATGTGAGTTCGATTACTCAAAAATATATAAACAAATAAATGGTGCAAAAACATTGCCCAAACTTTCCCACTCGTCCATTTCTGAAACCAAATAAAAACAAACCAAAACTAATTATCACCAAAAATGTCAGTTCGGTAATTATTAATCACAAAAGTCAAAATAACTTATGCACGCTGTCTTTGAAAAAAATATTTGTATACTTAAATAAGGGCCTAAGGTTACCAAGAACATCTCAGCGCAAGTTGTATACAATAATTGAGTTTTTAATGATTGGCAGTAAACTTCATTACTGTATTTTTAGTATTATTCATGTACTGTTATATCTTTTTTTTTATTTGTGATTTTGTAGATTATGCTACTTAAAACACCTAACAATTTTTGTACATTACATAAGTCAGTCCAGTTGTCTTGAGATTATCCTAATTTGAAATTTTATCATTTAAACTGTTAAGTGTTCACATTACCTGGAGGCAACTTAGTAGATTACCATCTCGGAAGTAATTGTAACAATGTCCCTTTTTGTTATATTCGTGAAATAACTGGTATGGACTTATAGGCGTGGATTACTGCCACACTGGACTTTAAGCTCGAAATTATTTTTGATTATGATATTCAATTTAGACTGTGATTTTAGTATGATACATATTGATATTGACATTAGATATACATTTATGAAGTACAGTAGACTCTCGTAAATTCGAATCATGAAAATCCGGACCGGATGGTAAAAATTTTTTAATAACAATTTGCCGCTTTAGAGCCTTCAATTTTCACGCGATCTTCCGCATTGCATGAATGACGTTGTTTGTAATGATTCACAGGCAGTGGAAGTTTCCTCGCGGCTGAGGTAATTGACACACCCTACCCTGTGTTTTACTTAATTGCAGTCGAGTACTGTATTATGTATTAGTTAATGTGTCAGAGTGTAACAAGTGCCGTTGGGTATCGGCATGGGCTGGTAGCGATTGCATATGCAGCTTATCACTGCTTGTATCGGCCGACTTATCTCTGACTCCAGGAAATCCGGATTTTTTGGAATCCAAGACCAGCCGTCCGCTACAATAGTCCGGATTTATGAGAGTCTACTCTATATGAGTGAAAAGATGATCATAAATACGATGGATAATTAACATTAATGATATAACTATTTGTTCTATTCAAGCTGAATTTATAAAATAATTACAGTACAATATTCATTATTTATTTACAGTACAATATTCATTATTTATCGACATTTAAATTATTCCAAATGTTAACTCAGTTGCATAAATTTTATATTGTCAATGAGTGTGTGTGTTTTATACACATAATAAATCTAAAAAATACATGAACTAAGAATCACTGTAAATAACTAACCTTGATTAGGTTCTTATTAAGACGAGCAAACATAAAACTGATAAAAAGCCGTCCTTCTTTGGAAGAAAGATATGCTGGACATTTAGGAACTGCTTTAAGATATTTCACCAAAGATGTACACACTGATGCATCAAGATTAATTAGCCTGATGGCTTGTGACATATTCCACACACGTGAAAGTTCAGATTTCTGAAATCAAATGAGAATCTTCAGACAAAAAACAGTAAAATCATTAACCATTGTACGTACAGTAAAGCTAAACAGTTTTTGTTTAAATTATAAGTTAGGCTTTTCACTTTTCATCTACAAAATCCAAATAAGAAATAAATAAGTACAAAACAAAAAATTGTAATGTAAATGTTCAATTCACAAATCTCCATGTAATAGACTTTATACTATTTGTAAGCATGGGACATTCTCCAACCAATAAAAAATAAATAAATAAAGTTATTAAGGATATTTGGTCATATAACTAATTAATAAAGAAGTTTGTATAGCACATAGAAATTAAAATTATTTAAATGATAGATTACAAAAAACTTTGAACAAAAATATTTAAATTAATTAACGATAATCAAACAATTTAAATTAAGCGCCTACCATAATTTAATGTAACACCCCCTAGGCTGAAATTGACAAAAGGCAAAAAAGTGTCAAGCACTCGGAGCCCGAAGCCAGTTGGAACGGAAAAGTAGAAAATTCTAGGAACTGCAATGCAACCCAGGCGAAGTCAGTCGAGCGTTCTGTTCCAGAACATTCCAACTCGGCATTCAATAGAGACTGGAAGTGTTTTGTTCAGAAATAAAATAGTGTGTTTTAGGAAGAAAAGTATTTGGTAAAGTGAATGTCTTGCTCATGAAAAAGTTGTGTTACACATCGAAACTCATGGTAATCATGATGAGTGTACAATCTGATAAGATAACAAGTTGTATTATTTAAAGTCAACAGAAATATGAACGATTTGACTTCCGACATTTTCTTTTCATCAGAACACTAAATATTGTAACAAATTTGCATAACGTTTATAGGACTGTATAAATTTCACATGTTTGTATAGGATAAGTATAGTCTATAAGAATGTGATTTTTGTAAAGTTATGGAAACTAAATTTGCAGTAAAAGAAATATTTCGTTTAAAACTAAACATGCTTGCCTAAATATTCATTGAGTGCATCCATCCATTCATGTTTCACATGTAGCCGACATGATAAGTACTGACTAGAGCCAGAACCTTGTTTTTTCATATACATACATTACATTAAATAAAGAAATTGTATTATGAAAATAATCTTCACACTAACTCAACCAAATTAGTAAAGCTTACATAATTAAGTGTTGCAAAATGGCGTCCATACACAAAATAGACGCCTAACATTAGAAAGACAGTCTTGATATTCTTTTGTATATTTGATTTTTTAATATTTGCAATCCGAACTAACGACGACAACTCATAAAATAACACACAACAACTTACAAAATGATGCCCGATCAGTAGTTTGGACAGAAGCAACTTACATATTCCATGCATGTTGATAAAGGGTGGTTAGCAATCCCATAGCCAGGTGGTCAATCAGCCTATCAGTTTCTTGGCCTGTAGCAACTGATAAGGCTTCAGTGGTTCACTCGACGATGCTACTAGGCAACTGAGCAAACTAAAAGTGAAGAGAACTAATCTCACTACTACCTAACGAAGTGAGGCCGTCAAAGCCAAACTCCAGGAAAGTGGTGAGCAATAGAACCCTAACAAGTGGCAAAGGCGCAGGGGAAAAGAAAAAGAAGTCAGAGTTGGTAATCACTTTAGACACCGATTGGGTTCCGAGGAGGTGATGAGTGTGATCAAGTGCTCTAGAAGTAATTCACCCACTCTACCCTCTCCTGAGGGCCCTTCAAAGAAGGCCAGAGGTGAAACTGAAGACTCTGATGTAACAAAACTCACTGTCGTTTGGAGCCATCTAGTATGCAAGTTCCCATTTACAGGGACATCCTAGCCAGCAAAATGGCTGTTGTTCTCGATGCCTATCCTGATGCTAAATTTACCGATAAACAAGGTGAATACATCAAGGATAGAACAAATATATTATTATCAAGGATAGGTTTGAATTCAAGGAGAATGGAACTTTTCCTTCCTGCCAACAATGCAATAAAACGTTAACGGGAGACGATTGCCATTAGACAATCTTTAAGCCATTAGGTGAAGAAAACAGGTTGATCACAGGATTGAGGAAGGACATTCCAAAGACTACAAGGGTGTTTCTTAGGACACAGCCCAAACTTCTGAAGTAGCCCTCCAATCAAAAGTATGGGAGATGCTTGTCCATCATAACCCTACATAAGGTACAGGAATAATGAATCTTAACCCTCCAACCGGTAATGTTAAATTTCTTCGTTTGTTTAAAAATTAATTAAATATATTATTTGTATACAAAACCTAACTTATAAGATATCATTTTTCTCAGAAAGATGCATAGAATCCATCTATGTAATAAAAAAAAAAAAATTTGAAACGGTTTTGGAGTAAGTATGTTACATGTCAAAAACGAAGTTACCAATTTTCAGGAAAAACCTGTATATTCCAAAATCAATAGCTTACTACCTTTTTCTAAGATATACAAAAGTTTTGTGTAATATTTTTGAATATATTTAGGGGGGAAAAAAATAAAATTTGTTATATTATCAAAAAAACAAAAAATAGTTTACGAAAAAAGGTAAAATGATCATTTTTTTTTCAAAAAATCACTAAATATAGTAATATATATCTTATACAAAAGTTCTATATCTCATTATGTTCAGAAAGGTGCATAGAATGTAGGTGTGTAGTGAAAAAAAAAGTTAGATGTATCACATTTGGTGTTTTTTGGTCAAATACCAAAAAATCGAAGAGTAATGGAGCAGAAATTTCACAGAAATGGTAATGAATAACATACTAATAGATTTTTAGGATTTTTTTCAACCATTTCTTGAGATTTGTCATATATTTGTGAATATATTTAGGGGAAAAAAATAATAATATGTTACATTTTCTAAATAAAAATACCGATTTTCCCTAAAAAGGTAACTTTTACAAGTGAGGTTAGGTTTGTAACCTCCACAATTTAGACTCACTAGTACCAATTTGAAGATAGATCAAAGACAAAACCATTAGATTTAACTAAGAAAATATATACTTTACAAAGAATAACACACATATTCACTTTTATAATCATATAAAACACTATATTTATATAAGACAATTTGCATATAGCCTAAACTTACCATTTCGGCCTAGGTTATCGCAAATAAGAACGTTCAAAAACTAAACTATCACGCAAAAACATAAGCTTTAGATATAAAAACACATATATTGTAACTTTTATACACAATTTATATACAATTTGTATACACAAACCTTCAAAATAACAAATATATAACCCCAAAACAATATGTGTCAAGCCCTACTTTGCGCGAGACAATTCCGTCATTTTGAGATGAAAACAAAACATTTATTGTAAGTACTTGACACCATCAGGTAATACCAACTTATAGAATGGAATTTCCCCTACAACTTAGTGTAAAGAAATATAAGAAATATAATATTAGAAACCAAAGAGAAATGCAAACCTAATGCCAACCAAATTTCGTCTCGTCAAGTTTGTTCTACGTTCAAGTAGGAATATCTATGAGACGCAGAAAAATTTGTAATCTACGGTTGGAAAGAGAAACATGTGATCTATAGAACAGTGTTTTATTTGAAATAAATGACAGAAAAACAGAGAAATGGCGTCGCGCTAACGAAAAGGCGCAGAGTTCAAATCTACGATTTTACGCATCAAAAATATGCGAACTTGTAAGCATGGGACATCTTCCAACCAAAATAAAAATAATAAATAATAAATGTTAAGTTTATATAAAATACAAGTAATGTTAATAGAGTAATAATATTCAGAATAAATATTATATATAAGTAGGAAAGTGTAAAGTGCTCTTAAACAGAATTTAAATAGTTTCTAAATCAATGTATAATATTGAAAGTTTGAATTTTGAAATGTGCGCGCCGATAAAATTACCAGACAAATATAAAGGAAATTGAAACCGGGAAAAACTTCCCATGAGTCAGCGAGCGTTAGCTTCGCCAGGGAAAAATATCCCATGATGCCTTGCGAGAGCATCTTTTCCAACAAAGAAGAAAGCGTTAGTTAGTCAGTCTTCATAGAGTCTTCGAGAGCAGCCAACGTCGAGCAGTCACGTTATATAGGACTGCGGAGACTCAAATTCAGCACGACAATGGCGGACTTCTAGGGTTTGGGATGATGAACCAAACAAAGAAGCTTGGACAAATAGTTTGTGAACAATTTGGTACCATTTAAAAACATGGTAATCGTGAGTAAAGTGTAAAGTACATTAGAATATAACTTGACTGATTTAATTGGGAACATTTTAAAGAACTTTGATTTTGAACAATAACTTGCACATGTATTATTTCTATATTTCACATAATTGAATGTTAATGGTGTTTTACTTAAATGATAGTCTTTATTTTTGAATAATATAATAAAGGGAAGATTTCTTGTTATATATAAAATGTCTGGCTAGATAATTTGTGTTAACCTGTACCACGTTGTATGAATAGCTGCTAGTACGAATGAGTTTGATACCCTACCTTTCAGGTAAATAGTAATGAATTTGATATGAAGTTTGTAAGAACGCAGACTTGCAACTATAAGTAATTTAACTTTTATTTAAAAGCTCTTAAAGCACATTGATTTTATTGAATAATTACATAAGTTAACTTCACTCCCCTAACACACTTCACCAATTTTTGGAATATTATTTATAACGTTTTGTGGTATTTTTTTTTGCATGATTATGCACCTACGGAACATTAGCTTTCCAACGGTATTTTATTTATTGCGATCGGACAATTTTAAGTGGGCGTAACGTTGAATTGCAAAATACGTGTTTTATAGACACGGTGCCTAAGTATTGGACCGAGCCTGGGTGTGATATGGGTGCGTTACCAGTTCTAGGGTTAAGGTACTTTCAGCAAAGAAAGACTCAAAGGACTATGGCTTTGCTTAAACAAGTTATGGTATTACTCACTGGACATGGCCACTTCAGGAAACATCTGCCAACATTCTGGAACATCAATAGTGATCCTTATTACATAGACTGTACTATGTAAATGGTCTGAATATACTGCTAAACATATCCAACCTAAGTATGTGAAAAGCTCAAGGTTAGGAGAAGGGGCATATTCGGGGCTATGATTCTGATGCGTGCATTGGGCGAAAACTACTAAGCCTCATTGAAGGCACAGGCATTGGCTAGCCTTGCTAGTTATGTCCTTGGGGTGTACAATAAGCTTAGGATGACATCTTGAGCCATCATACTCCAATAATCTAATTTAATCTTATCCATTTCTATGCTTGGCATTTGCTGTATTATTATTTAAAAGGATAACAATCACCTATTTTAATATTTATTTATTTCTAAAATTAAGTTTATTACATCAATTTTCATAATTATACATTTGTACTTCTTTTGCTTTTGAGGGGATGTATCTGTTATGTGGTTTCCTGTTTTGGTTTCTTATTTTCTGCAAGTGTTTAGCTACCTCACATCCACGGTAGTTAGCCGGATGTTGCCCACCACAATTCACACACTTTGGGGCGTATCCCTTCTCACTAGGCACTTGCTCGTGTCATGTTTGCCAACGCATTTCACACACCTGGGTTCCTTTTGACAATATTTTTGGGTGTGGTTAAAACCTTGGCATTTCTTGCATTGTGGTATGATGTCCGTTGTTTTGCGCAGCGGTTCAATTTTGACTTTCATACTGAGAATCGTTTTTATGTTATAGATATTTTCTATCTTTTCTTTATTGTTAAAAGTTAACATGAAGAGTGGTAGACCTCTCTTCGTAACCCTTTCATTTCCATGTTCGTCTACTTGTCTTTCTTTCTTCAGGATATTAACAGCGGTTGTTACGCTCAGGCCTTTTGCCCTTAGATCCTCTATTATCTCTTCTATCTCACATGTTTGATGAAGCCCTCGAGCCATGACTTTAATAGGCCTATCTTGTTTATTTTCGTATGTAAACCACTCATGCTTTTCTTGAGACAATTTATTTGCTAGCGCTCGGTATGTTTCTGGGTCTGGTGTGTTGATTTTCCAGATATTGTTATTTAGCGAGACTATCTTGTATTCTTTGTCGGTTATGGACTTCATCAGGGTTTGTACAGTGGCATAGTCCTTTATTCCGCTGATGTTAATCGGCGGTGGCGGTCTTTCTTTGGTTTGAGTTCGTTTGTTTCCGTTCTGTTTTGCATCAAAACCAGTTTTCGATTGATCAATTTCAGGAGAGAACTCTGCTCGCCTTTTTTTACTTGTTCTTTTCTTTTGGAACAACCAGTCAGTTTCTTTGCTTAATTCTTCCTCATCTGTCACATATTCTATAGTGTCAGCTCCTATATTACAATTAGATGCCTCCTGCATAGGGTTTATATAGTGTGCCTTCTTCAAGGCCTGATTTTCCTTTTTCAATTCTGTAATTTCATTACTTAGTTTCATCACGATCTGCTCTATTTCGCTAAGTTTCTTCCTCAATCCCGCATTTTCTTCTTCATAGTTAATAATGAATCCAACCTTAGGCGGGGTTCTTTGCGTTGTAGAGCTTCTTAGGAAAGGAGTCATGAAAAGCGTGAAAGCAATGAAAGCAAGTCGTATGCAGGAACAGTTAAGAACCTGAGGGGAGAAGAATCAAACGAGAGCAACGATAAAAAAGTACTTAAAGAAATACTAAGAAATCTAACATCATTATCAGAAAGATTAGAAGAGCAAAAGGAGATAAATAAGAATATTTTCACAAAGCTTCAGTATCTGGAATCAAGAACAGGCAAAGTGCACAAAAACTGCAAATGAACAGCACAATTAATATAGCTTGTTGGAATGCAAATGGACTGCTGCGACATATCCCTGAGCTGGAGGTGTTCCTTAATACAGAAAAAATAGACATCTGCCTGATATCAGAGAGCCACTTCACCAGAGAAACTCATGTACAAATAAGAGGATATTTTTGTTATCATTCTATACACCCGGCCAACAGAGCAAGAGGGGGATCAACAATACTAATAAAACAGCATCTGAAACACTGGGAAAACGCCAGGATCGAAGACGAAGCAATGCAGGTTACAACTGTGAATGTAGAGACTGGGAAACACAAGAAATTCACCGTTTCAGCTATATACTGCCCCCCGAGACACAGTATTAAAAAAGAAGAGTATATAACCTTGTTTAGATCCCTAGGAAGTAGATGTATCATTGGTGGAGACTTCAATGCCAAAAATACTTATTGGGGTTCAAGATTGACTACAACGAAAGGTAGAGAGATGTTTGCAGCTGGTCAAGAATGCCAGTGTAGCTTTCACTCCGGCGGTAAGCCGACATACTGGCCGTCAGATACAAACAAAATACCGGATACAATTGACTTCTTTGTGACCAGAGGTCTTTCACACAGATACATGGAAGTAAAAAACTACGAAGGGCTAAGTTCAGATCACACGCCTGTTATAATGACAATTAGTGACACAATAATCAAGAAAGAAAATACAGCCAGGCTTACTAACAACAGAACCAACTGGCAATACTTTCGAAAATTCCTCAATGACAATATAAAACTCCTAGCAGAGATCAAAACCCCATACCAACTGGAAGACGAAACCGAACGGTTGATAGAGAACATACAACAAGCAGCATGGGAAAGTACACCGGCTCGGCAAACGAAAAGAAACAATGACATATACTATCCTGTTGAAGTCAAACAAATGGTAGATCTGAAACGGAGAGCCCGAAAAAAATGGCAAATTAATCGTACCCCTGAAAACAAAACCAGACTCAACAATTTAACAAATAAACTCAAGGAATTAATAAAGGAGGTTAAAAACCAAACAATTAATAAATACCTAGAAAACCTAACAGCTGACAAAGACACCGACTACTCCCTATGGCGTGCCATTAAGGGAATTAAGAGACCTGTAGTGCAAATACCACCAGTTAAAATAAACGAACAGGCCTGGGCTCGAAGTGCAAATGAAAAGGCTGAGCTTTTTGCAGAGCATCTGGAACAAATATTCCGTCCGCTTCCCAAGCAAACGGCAAATGAACACCTACCAAAAGTAAACAAAATAGATAAACAAGAAATCATACCAGTAACACTAAAGGAATTAAAAAACGAAATTAAACATAACTTACATCCTAAAAAAGCTCCAGGTTATGGTCTGATTACAGGGCAAATAGTTAAAGAACTTCCGGAAAAAGCCTTGAGGAAACTACTGTCCATTGTTAATGCAGCATTTAGGTTACAGTATGTTCCTAATCAATGGAAGGTAGCAGAAGTCATCATGTTACCTAAGCCGGGTAAACCACTTCATGAGGTAACCTCATACCGTCCAATCTCATTACTGCCAATACTATCCAAAATCTTCGAGAAACTCCTTCTTAAAAGACTTAAGGTTATTATAGAAGATAGGAAGCTCATACCTGCACATCAGTTCGGTTTTCGGGCAAAACACTCGACCATTGAGCAGGTTCACAGAGTGGTGGAGATAGTAGAGGAAGCTATGGAGAGGAAACAGATCTGCTCGGGCGTATTTCTCGACGTGGCGCAGGCGTTCGACGGAGTCTGGCACTGTGGGCTGGAACATAAACTGGAACGGGACTTGCCGGAGCAGTTCTACAGAATTATGAAGTCATACCTTCGTGAGAGACACTTTCGTGTTAGATATGAACATGACTACTCACAAATTAAAACAATCAAAGCAGGAGTACCCCAGGGAAGTGTCCTTGGCCCTGTACTGTACCTTCTGTACACCAGAGATATACCAGTTAATGGAAATTCCACAGTGGCGACTTTTGCCGACGATACAGCAATTCTAACAGTTGGTGACAACATTTTAGAAGCCACAGAGAAAATACAGAATGCTACCAACGCAGTAAGTCAATGGACAAAAAATTGGAGACTAAAGCTCAATGAATCAAAATCTGTTCATATTAATTTTACCAATAGAAGATACGAACCAGCACCAATAACATTAAATGAAAGGAAGATAACATACGTAAACAGTGCAAAGTATCTCGGGATGACACTCGATGCAAAGCTCAGATGGAAGGAGCATGTAAAAAAGAAAAAAGTCGAGCTAAAGCTCAAATTCAATAAAATGTATTGGCTTTTTGGAAGGAATTCCGAACTGTCAATAAGCAACAAAATACTATTGTACAAGCAAGTTCTAAGACCAACATGGACCTATGGTGCACCACTCTGGGGATGTACAAAGAAAAGCAACAGTAGCATAATACAAGTTTTCCAAAATAAAGTATTGAGAATGATTGTCAACGCCCCATGGTATGTGAGGAATGACAACATACATAAGGACCTAGGCATTGAGCCTGTTGAGGAAGTCATCAAGAGGCTCTCTGTTAAGCATCGTCGCAGGCTAGAGCAGCACAAGAATACAGAGATTGTCCAATTGCTGCACCGCAGTGACAACATCACAAGAAGGCTGAAAAGGACCAAGCCAATGGACCTCACTAGGCAGTAACCACATTGGGACCAGCCGTCGGACTGCACCCCAGCACACAGCGAACACATATGATAAAGGAAAATTGCTAGATGAGGCATGCCTCAGTTGTAATAAAAAATAAAAATAATAAAAAAATAATTATACATTTATTTATTTTTATTCATTGTTGTTTAGTCTTAAACCAAAATTATTTTTCAATAAATACCTTTTTCAGTTAATTGTAGTCTTCTATAAACAATATTTTTCTTTACACTACATGTTTCACTACTACAGGTAGTATCTTCAGGCCAGCTGATTGTATGTGTCGTGCAGTATTTAAATGTTTAAATGAATGTGGTTTGTCACTGTTTAAAAGCATCATGTTTCTATAACATTAACTGGTAAACTAAAGGTGAAGATTTACTGGATGACTGAAGATGCTGCCTGTGGCAGTGAAACATGTAGACACGTAATACAACATATTGTTTAAATATGATTGAAAAAGATATTTACTATCTATTTTCCTATAGTCAAGCCCTTAATTTGTATTCTGTAAGGACTTAAACTTTCACTTCTGAAACGTTACACTTCCGATAACATCATGTTACCTCCTCCCTAATTAAGTTCTGAACGTCTCAAGCCACCTAACGAAGCAGAAGTAAAATCAAGTAACTCATTAGGATGCAAATTTTGATTACTTTTTGAACTATGAGGGAAGTGTAATACTAGTAAAAGCATCAGGGTCAGAAAAGAACAAGAGTTAGTCAAGAGGGACCGAATAGGAAAAATGAATATTAGGGATAAAAACCTAAGAATACATGAAGAAAGGTGTTGATCCAGCGAGGTCCCCTTAGGATTCCCTATCCCGTACTCAATAAAGTGATTTTACCTGACGATAAAATAAATTAATTAAAAATATCTTATATGGGGTTTGACTGGAAATTACCTTTTTTATCAAGTAGCATGTCTAGTTCAATTTTAGATGTAGAGTAAATTGCATCTCACCGACATTAAAAAAGCCCTATCTGTCATCATTGCTTTAAAAAAAAGAGAATGAAATAAAGCCCCTCCTGGCCCTCGAATATTTCAATAGCATGAGGGTCGAAAGAGAACAAGAGGTGATTAAAAAAGGAACCGATAGGAAAGAAAGTGATTTAACCCAAGAAAGATGTAGATCCAGCCATAGAGCACCTCGAGATTGCTATATCTGTACTCGTTAGTAAATGAGCCTCTAAGGGAAATATCTTGGAAGAAGAATTTACTCCATATTTAAGACTGGACCCGACAAAATACTCAATAGAAAAAAAAACAACTTAATTTCAACCAATACACTGTATGTGATTTTTAGAATTTAAAACGAAGAAATATTAACAAGACAAGATGAATCGTGGCGATAATTTCTTATCAGCGTCCTTTCCTAAAAACTTCAGTTGGTCATCGGACATGCTTCAATAGACGTTGCTAATGTGGCCATAAAAAATAAATGGGTTTTCACAATGAGTTCTACTCAAAGTTTTTAGTATTAGTTTACATATTTTAACTGTTTGTGCAAACTTAAAAGTGTGGTGTTTGTGTAAAATATAATATATGTGTTGATTGAAGATCGAGTTTTACACCTAAGGAAGCTGCCAGTAAACAACAAAACAGTGCTGTAGTGTTCATGAAAGATATGTTTATTTTTATAAGATATGAAAGACAACAGTTTATTTCATAATTCTAAGAATAGACAGTTTTAGCAGTAAATATTCATGTAGAATGTTTGTAATAAATTTACAAATAAAAATTGAGCTATTCTAATGTAATAAAAATTTTATAAAAATTACAAATTAAGGCATGCACAATATATACATTACCGAAACATCATTTTTCTCCAAAGTAGTACGTAACAGAAAATTTATTGTGTCCAGATAAAATCTTCCATGAAAATCTACACCAGCAATACAACAAATTTCACACACTTCACATATTTTCGAGCGAAGCTGTGAACAAAGAACATTAGATTTAACATTATTATTACATATTATAAGCAATCTTATAATTTAGCAGGTTAATTTTTTTATTTAAACTACAAAACTCGCAATTAATGCGAGGAAGGAGACTTCATCGGATACAAAAAAAAAACTCGGATAATATGGAGATAGTGGTTTAATGCGTTTAAAACTTGAAAACAAAATAATAACTGCATTAATGCAACATTTATTAATGCATCATTTATCAGCGTTTATTAATGCAATGCATACGTTACAAAACAATATGGAAATCAATACAGTAAGAGATTTAAAGCATGTAAATTAATTTCATTTATTAAAAAAGTCTTTCATAGTTTTTTTGTGTCAATGTCTTGCATCTCTTCTTTCATAGAGATCATCTGCTGTGGCCTCGTCTTGTTGCTCAATGTACTCTAATGCCTTCAAACCATCAGCGTGTGACTTTTTGTATAATTTCATTTTCATCATCTTCTACCTGACTCTATTCTACCTACAATTGTATTGTGTGTTATTCTAAGTCTCCATCACCACTCATGGATATCATCATTGTTAACAGGCCCAAAAACAAAACAAAATTATTAACAAGCTCTACAAGTTCAGTAACATCATTGTCCAATTCATTCCTTGCTCTCACTTTTAGAATTTTCAAAATCAATAAGTTTTCTCCTAGATTTTTGAGTGTCGAACTTTTACATCATTCCAACCCATAGCAGTCCAATAAATAACTTATTTAATTTTAACTGCTTTGAGAAGTTATATTAACTGTGCTATTAACACCTGTAAGAGTCTCCTACAATGCCTTTTAAACATTTCAAGAACTCCCTGATCCAAAAGGTTGAATCAACGATGTGTCATTAGGTGGCAAAAATAAATTGTTTATGTCTCCGCTTGAAAGTTCATTAACAACAGGATGAAAGGAAGCATTGTCCAATAATAAAATTGCTTATCGAGGAAACTTTCTGTTTTTGAGGAATGTCTCAACTATAAGAACGAACCCGTTGAAAAACCAATCTTTAAAGATACATGAACCCATCCAAGCATATTTCTGATTTATATACAATGTACGTAAACCCTTCACATTTAAGTTTTTAAAGGCTTTTAAATTTTGACTAACAGCGAGGGCCTTAGTTTGAGGAAATAGGAAGCACTGGACCATGTTAGAATTGTCACTATTTAATCCCAAGCATATTTCTCATCAGTTGTTGCTAATTAAGTCTGTCTCGTCACAATTGAAGATTTGATCAGAAATAGTCCAGACTGTAAAATGAGCTCCTTGAATTCTGTCTGAAAATCAGTAACCTTGCTTGAATTCACAGAAAGTCTTTCCCCAGTGATCTTCAGTTCATACACCGTACTTCTTCCACCATCCATCCACACATCGCTAGCTGTAAAATTTTCTCATAAACTTCTTATGAAATTCTAGGGCTTTAGCTTGTAGCATAGGGTCACTTACCGGACTTCCCATCCCTTGCAGCTGACAAACAACCAGACAAAATAAGCCTTGGTTATGTGTTTATGTTCCCCTTTCTTCATAGTTTTTCTTGTTAAACCACTACTCCCACTAACACTTTGATTAACCCACTTTTCGTTTCCGTTTCCAATCATCCACTGTAACTTCTCCTAAACACAAATTTTTAATAAATTTGAAACAAATAAGTTTAAATTCTCAAATTTATTAATAACAATAAAATAACTTCAATAAAAAACAATTAGAAAATTATTTTCTTCAAAATTAGAATTGAATAAATAGTTCTTTACAACACTACCTTTCAAAATCTTAATTATATATTTATCGACGAAAATTGTTCAAAGTTTAATTAACACAATGTTGTCTTTCTCAGATTATATAAATATACACATAAACAATATTCAATTAGTCAATCATCTACTAGGAGTTCTTAATCTCAGGGTTTGGAGTTGGTGCCGGCTTTTTCCAATCTTTAGGAAAAAAAAACACAAATATATATACACATAAAATAAGAAACAAATCTAAAATAAGTCCTAAAATATTTAATTTAAATTAACTGCTTTATAAAGGGACATATGTATTGAAATGTAAGTAAGAAAAGGTCTATTTCAATCGAGAAGTTTTTGATCAAATTGAATTGTCTATATCAATTTTAAACAATGTCTATTGTTTGGTATTCATACGGCCCCTGCAATAAGCCCAATTAGGCTACACACTAAACGAGGCGGCATGCCCTTTTTTTTATTCATCCGATAGAGGAGCAGGTTTTTTGTCAGATGCTGTTATGCAATTGACGAGTGTGCGTGTTTATCAAAAAAACCCACTTATATTTTTACGCTTAACCTCAGTTAAATTACGTACCATACCGCGAGTTTTAAACACGGATTCATAACCCGAATAACACATTTTCACCACGCTATTCTAAAAGACAATGGAGTATTTTTGTGTTTGTGATCTTTTTGCTTCCAGCTCTACAAGCCAGTCCTGACCAGGAATCATCGCGTAATATCACACCACAGGGTAAGATCCACATTCACCTAATTATTTCAGTGTCAAATATATAATTAATACTTTAATAAAAGTCCTCCGAAACTAACAATAAATATTACACCAGATTTATACCCCTTTTGTTCAGCGCTGCCAGAGGCGTTAAGTTACGTTACATCTATATATAATTAATCAACTCCACATCAATTATGATCACTTGGTAAGTGAAAATTAATACTTGTCTTTGGATAATCTTTATAAATTTAGTGTAAGAAAATGGTTGGATCTCACCAATAATTCTGTTCAGCTTTACGTATGTTTTTCTTAATTGTCTCTTCAAGATTCGGAAAAAATTTTACTATATATTGAACACACACTATTTAATACTTTTTGTAGTCTTATTTTGACAACCTTGTACTCGTTAATGTACCTTTTACTTCAGCTCTGTAGGAACGTCCTGTTCATCTACAAGACGCTAACAACAATCCATTATTTTGGGAAAACGTTACTTGGTTTTCAATCGCCCGCCTTCTATATCACCTGACATTTTATTTATGTAATTTGTTTGTGTGTTTTATATAGCAAGAGAAAATTTAAAAAATAATTATTAAAATGTTTTTCTAAGGTTTTCAATGATTCAATTTGGAAATATAGGACTTTAGGACTTTAAATAAACTAAATTATATTAGTAAACAAACAAATAACTTCTTTTTTACATCGAAATATTAATGGTTAAGCTAATTACTCTAATTTATACAAATTGTATCGCATATCTACGTCACAACTGTTCTAATTTAATTCACCAATCAGAACGCGGGTTTGGGACAAATCCTTGTGACATGAGCTTGAAGTTTGGAATAGATCAATCTGACAGCCATATTTAATTCGGAACTTGGTTTAGTTTTTAATTTCTACCGATTGACTGGTATGTCCTTTGTATTTTCCTAAACGACCTTTTCCACATAGAAGATTCCGATCTATCCATTAAAATTACTAGTTTCTCCTGATAGATTTTCGTTTTCATAGAATCTTCGCGATTCTGTGATGCCCTGTACCGTATTCTCATGTTAAACTATTTAAGGTGATTTTAAAATTTAAATATTTCATTTTAATGGTCGAATTGTCTTTATAATAATTTTCCTCGATTAATGATATATTTTGATTGATTTTGAGGTGGGAAACATGGTCTTAAAACATCCGAAAATATTTATAAATTGTGATTTTCATTTCGGATTCCTAGGCCTATAACTTATTAGCTAATTATTTAGTTGACGTGTCGGTTGTATCCGTCAGATCTTGTGTGTCACTTCTTGTTAGAATGGCATTCCACAAATATTTAGTCTGCATAGATTTTTTATTAAATGACATTCTGAATTGTTTCAAGCATTGAACTTTGTTTCTATTCTTTTTTGACTAGTCTTCTTTTTATACTCTCTATTAATTGAAAAAGTGAACAGTGTTTACAAAATATTTCAGAACTTTAGTTTTTTTTGTATGTTTTCCTATTTGTGTACTCTAGGTAAAACCAAGGACCACTATCCAAGGAAGCCTGTGTCTCCTATCCGTACAAAATCTATGTACCCTATTAAGATGTTCGCTACCGATCATCAACTATAGTTGACGCCAAAGTGTTTCTATATGACTGATCCATTGGACCTTGCTTTCACCACAGACTAAGAAGAGTAAATTAATGTTACCCACAGACCCAACTTTAAATTTATTTTTAAGATAAATTAGGGCATAAATAAATTAGTTTAGATGAATTTTAGTAAAAAAAAGTCATATTTTAACCTTTTTTAACTTATTATTTTCTTCGTCAACTATAATTGATGTTGGTATATATATATATAGCATATTTTATATTACATATAAATATGTAGATTTGGTTATAGACCAACGTCAAAATTAATTATTTGTAAAGAAATATGAGGTAAACACAATCAAATATAACATTGTAATACAAATTATATATTTATTACAAAGTCTAAAAATACAAATGATACTGTACAGTTCGACAAGGAGACTGTTGACTAATGCATACCATGGGGAAGTGCAAGGGAAAAAATATGCCACACATGTCCAATATAGTTGACGAACATTCCTGGTGGCCGACAAAGAAAAACTAAGTCGATAAAATAGACTGTACGGTTGTGACAGATCATAATAAAGCTAAGAGTTGGTTTCAACGATAGTTGACATCGGTCCGCTGGAATCAGTCCACACGTCAAATATAGTTGACGCCGGTCTATTGGGAAGTTCGGCACGTCACGTATAGATGACACTGGTCTGTGGTGGTGGTTGTTATTTAACATGTCGGAAGCGAACGTGTTAACTCTAACATATAAAGACTTGGTTTTACATTTTTAATAGGTCACATAGCCTATTACATTAGATTTTGTATGGACAGGAGACGCAGGCTTACCTTGGAAAGTAGGCCCTGGTATTACCTAATAGTATACAAGTAAGAAAACACACACAAAAACACTAAAGTTCTGAAATATTCCGCAAACACTGTTCAGTCTCTCAATCAGTAGAGAGTATAAAAAGAATACTGAATTTTGTATCTTGGACGGATCTGTGTTGAGTATTGAACCACAGATTTTTTTTTTTTATTCCGCAAACACTGTTCAGTCTCTCAATCAGTAGAGAGTATAAAAAGAATACTGAATTTTGTATCTTGGACGGATCTGTGTTGAGTATTGAACCACAGATTTTTTTTTTTACAGTACTACCTCGTTTATCCGGACCTCATATTCAACCGGATGTCCGGATTATCCGGATCGATCCGGAACAAAAAATAAAAAATTTAATCAAGGATAAAATAAAGCTTAAAGTTTAACAAAATATTTTAATAATTACTGTATTTTGAATAATATTTTAAATAATATTTATAATATTTTGAAACTTTAAGCTTTTGCTTTATTTTATCCTTGAATATGGAGTTTCAACAAGAAATATCTGCTATTACATTAATGTTGATAAAAACGTGATTTCCTCAACACTACAGTGTCGCCTTGAGGTATTAGGGCGGGTTGTTGATGCACTGGGAAGAGAAAGTGGAGGAGCAATGACCTCTGCGTCACCATCACCCTACCCCGATGCGGCATGACAGTGACCTTGTCTATTGTCTATGCCGGCGGGTAGTCTATCACGTGCTAGCGACCGGAATACATCATTACCATATCGTGCTGTGCCGTGTTTAGTTTACATTTTTGAAGTCAGGGAATTTGAATTTTCTGGAAAAGTCAGGGATTTTTTTAAAAAACCGGGAAAAAAATAAAGAATGCCTGATATTTTAGAAAGTGTAATACAATGACGATGCCTGTAACGGTCCTTAAAGAAAATGTACAACTGTGAAATAAATACAAACCAGGTGCATGTTTACAACGCATCATAAACCATCATGTCATTTTTACAACTTTATTGTTGTCGGATTGCTAAGACTCAAGGGTGTAAATCAGTAAATGTGAACATTTTGTCACATCTTAAAGCGGTGCCGCCAGCTTTGGAAACCCCCGTTCTTTTTTTTGGCAGTTGGCACATCACATCCCCAGTCGGGAGTATCGAGGACGTGAATGAGAATCGGCATAGTATTTAGAGGTGGGCGTTGTTACTGCTATTTATTTATATTCGTGTGTTAGCGTTTGTGCGTGGAAATGGCGACAAAACGAAAACGTAATGTGCTTACAATGGCCCAAAAGTTAGACGCATTGAATCGTATAGACAGGGCCGCATTGAAACGTCACACCAAATTAAAACAGAGGAAGATAAATGACTTTTTTGTAAATAACAACTAAACCCTGTGTAAATTAAAAGCATGTGTAAATATTTCAGGTGTGTAAATAAAATGTTTTTCGTCATTTACAGTATATTGTGAAATTTCGTGTATTGTGTAAATTGAATGACTGTGTAAATATTGTGTTTTTTCATGACTTATAAATGGTAAGTTATCATTTTATATTTTGTTTTATTTATCTTTCTATAATTTTGGATTATCCGGATTTTTGATTAACCGGATCACTTCCGGTCCCAATTAGTCCGGATAAACGAGGTTGTACTGTATATATAAAATCTATTGGGAAAGGGAACAGGCTTATTTTAATTTAGCAAAACTAAATAACCTATAATTACATATATAATTAATTTGAGAACATTAATCTGCCATCCCTAATATTGCCCCAATGTCTTCTGACACAGTTTAGATAACTCCATTTTCAAAAGCTGTTTACCCACTTCGTTCTGAAAAGGGATTGTCCAATATAGCAAAAATAACCTTCCCTTTTCTCTTACCTATAATAGGCTCTGCTTATATCAAGGACCACATCCCAAAAAAAAAATTGATTTCTTTTTTTTCTATTACGCAAAATACCTCTTGGCCATAAACACCTTATTAAAAAGAAAGAAATAATATAAAGAACCAGCTAACTCTCGAATACTCTAATAATGTCAGGGATCAGAAGAAAACAAGAATTGGTTCAAAGAGACATGATAGGAAAGGTGAGAGGGATCTAAATGTGTGGATCCAACTAGAGTTCATCAGGGTTTAGAAGCACATACTCACTTCATGAATTACAAAAGGTAGACGGTTAAACATATTGGGATTATTCAAAGTAAAATATATTATAAATAATCAGAAAGATATGATGTGGCAGGTACTCTACATCTTATATTAATCACTTTATATTATGAATATGATAACATACATTTACATGACAGGAAAGTATAACAAGTCTCATACACTGAACAGGGTATGTTGGGAAACGCAGCAGTCATGATTTTAGAAATGAAGGGGGGGGCTTTGAGGCTGGATGCTTCTGCAACAGGCCTGAAGGAGGGGAGGCTGGTTAGAACCGTGAACAGAGCTAGACCTCAGTGTTCTTGCTTTTATCCCCCTAAGTATGTAGCCCGAGTTAGTAGAGCATGTGTAAAGTAAAATGCAGTAATAAAATATAGTTTAATTAAAATATATACGGTTTACCTTTTATATCTCACCCAAACTAATTTCGAGGGACTTACGCTGCCTGCCGTTTTCGATATCCTCACAACCGTTCGAACGTGCAGCAATGAGCGCATAAGGACCTCCACAGACAACCAGAGACACGCCATCGCCCTGGAACTCTAAGTTGGAGCCAGTAGCAAAGCGCCCTTCACATAATGTTTATAAAACTAATGTTATTGGATAACACTTAACCGAAACAAAGAACCATGGAAACTAACCAATAACATAACAGCAAGGTGTTAATCAACCATAGAAGAGAGCGGAAATTATAGGTAGATAACAGGGTGGAGCCTATAGTTAGGTAGAGAGGGTGGCAGAGCTTATAGGTAAGAAGGGAGGGTACTTGGATTATATAAAATTACTACTGCTTTTAAAAATGGACTTCATCCGAAACAAATCAGCAAACATTATGACAATGCTAAGAATAGCAGAAAAATGTACTGAAATTAATAACCAAAGAAACTAAAATTACATTCACTTACCTCTAAATTGATTTCACTAGAGAGTAAAGCATTTAAATATGCTATTGTGAGCCACAGGGGGTGACCATTTGTTATAGATGTGATGTAATTTTTAAAATGCCATACTAATGCTACTACAGCATGTAATACTTCCAAAGTGTCATCAAATACATTTGTTCCTACATTTTGGTCATTTAAAGTAGTGCTTGTTAATAATTTAACATAATCGTATATTTCAGTCCAAAACAAAATAAAATCAGCAGATTCCAGGGTTTCGAATGAACCAAATTCTTCAATCTAAACAAATACAAATACAACAAGTATAAATAAATAGAATAACAGTTTTGGCAGTAAATATTTGAATACTTTTACCATTCAAAACAAATCAATTAAATTTATTGATGTTATTCTTAGGATTTGTTAAGGTGTTCATATTACAAATATACAAATAAATTGAGAAAAAAGTTCTAAATATGGAAAAACAAAAATAAATAGTGTAAAAAAATTGCACAAACTGTCTCACTGACCCTTCACTGAAACCAAATGAAAACTAACCACCAATTATGTCATTTTAGGGGAGTTGTCAGTCAAAATAAACCAAGAACACTGTCTTTAAAAAAATATTTAAATAGGGAATTAAACTTGCTTCTTTCATGTCATCCTATGTCTGATTAAAACAATAATAATCTTTACTTGTGATTTTGTACACACGATTGGGTCATTGGTCCTAAACCTCTTATCCGCTGAAATTGCACAAAACCAGTAGATTTGATTTTGAGACATTATTACATATTTATAACTCCCTCACAGATTATTTTTTACTGATAAATACAAAAGAGCATATTTGTAGAGATAACGACCAATATCTTCTATCTTAGAGGCTAAGCTTGGGGAAAAAAAAGAAAAAAAAGGCCTATTGTTAGAGCCAATTTAGAGAAAATTGTTTTTTTTGTGGTTTTATCGTATCACAGCTACCCCCATATTTTTAGTTATCAAAAAATGAAAACAAAGTCCTGAAATATGATTAAAATATGTCAACAAACATTTTAAAAATTAAAATTGGTCCCAATAATTGAGCTGTAGAGAATTTGTACGTACAATAAACAGGCAGACATTTATGAAATAAGAGTTAAATGTTTAAAACTTTTAACAGAGTATAGGAAAGAAAGGAAGCCATTTTCTGTTTGCAGTTAATTCTTCCAAATAATGTAGTGTTTTAAACTTTTAACGACCACAAAATGTGGCAAAATATAATGTTGTATAAGTGATAAGGTTTTTTTATATATAAAAATACTGATTTGACAATGACACTGTAAAGTTGAAACGGGTTAAGTATTGAAAAAAGTAAATTGCTACATCACCAGAAAATTAATAAACTTTAATTAATAATTTTTAATTTATATAATGATTTTCCTGGTTAGAAATTTTGTCTAAGTTTTTGATAATAATAATATGAGGTTAAATAACAATTTCAAAATAAAAATCAAATCTACAACTAAAAGGTTTAAAAAAATTAACTTTTTTGGAAATTTACCATCATTTTGAAATTTATATAATGATGTAGAAAGATTGTCTAATTGTTTGTAAATCTGAATAGCAAATTTAAACAAAATTGATAAACTATTCATTTTTGAAAATAAGTAGCAATTTTAAAGTTTATAAAATGATTTTTCTAGTTAGAAAGTTTGTCCAATTGTTTGTAAACAAAACAAAAACGACAAACGGACAATAAGACAAGACGGTAACATGACAAACGTTTTCAGCGAAATGGAGCTCAGTCAATGTCTTTATCAGCAGTAGTAGTTATGGCATCACTTCTCCACCAGCTTGCAACTTCCCCTAATGTGCATTTCAAAAGTCCAGACAACACCCTACAAACTGTAGCTGGCCCCCCATAACACAAAATAAACCTAAACATAATTAATGATATAGAAATCTATTTTATTGACTAACTTCACGAACTTGATAATATTTATATTTTTTATAGTGCTGAGTTCAAACACACAATGTAAAAAATAATAATTTGAAAATCAAAGCCGCTTAATAAGAACTACTTTATTTGTATAATGTTAAATACAAATTTCTATCCTGGTGGATGATAATTACTAGCAACAACAAAATTGTTCACTGGGAAGTTCATTTGAAAATTCCAATACATTTCATTTCCTAATGAGTACTGATTCCAATTTTTTAGGAACATTTCAGATACAGTGACAAAATGCTTTTTATTTCAAATTCTTGGTTCTGATAAAAGACGTAATCTCTCAAAATATGATATTCAATCATTTTTTAAATCTACACAAAACCATTTAATGACATTATTTGTTCTGATATTAAATATTTTTCTTGTAAGCCACACAAGTTTCATCACAAATACCAAATTTTAAATATCTATATCAAACCGTGTAGATACTAATTTCTACTTTAGAGCTTTAAAAGTAAATATACAAATTATAAAAAAAAAGGTTTCCTAGTCAGTCAACACACTAAATCCCAAAAATGAAATTAGCCTACACATTTTAAAATTGTTTAAAACTTTAAGTGTTGTTTACTTGATAAAATGAATGTAAAAAATATTTGTTGTACAAGTACATTTCTGCAGACTTACATCTTTTAGTAGATATTCTGCAACTACTTTTGGTAAGTCAGGACGTTGCAATAGGGTTTCTATAAATGGGCAATTGGTACCAGCTGCTGTTGACTTCTTTTTAGATTTGTTTCTCTTTTGAAATAAATCACTTCTTTTGTCCAAAATCTGAAATAAAAACAATTTTTAGCAGTCAAATGGTGGAAATGAACCATGGACTTGGAAATGTTTATATGACTGCTTGTATGATAAACATGTCCTTAGCATAAATGATATAATCAATCTTTTAATGATGGTGATCATTTTCGCTTTTGCCTGCTATTCTAAACCAAAATATTAGTTTTATTTGAAATTTCGATCATGGGTTTGGATTATTAATCTTTGAAATTTAATTAAAATTATAACATCAACAGAACCGATTTTGAAAAATCATATTTAACTGCCCCATGGCTATTGCTTTCCAACAACTCAGGAACCTTTTTTGGCATAAGGATCGATGTGTTTTGTTTGGATCCTTAGAGGCTACAGTTGAATAAAAAATTAATCAAAATCATCAAAGCCAGATTTTGTGTTTTTTTACTTCTTATGGTAGCTACCCCAAATTTGAGTTATCAAAAAATGAAAACAAGCCCCATAATAGGGTCAAACAATGCACAAAATTTTATTCAAATTGGTTCATGTGTTTGGATTGTAAAGCATTGCACACATCACAGGCTCCATCCTTTTCAAGTGATCCAATATGTGTTGATTAATCATTTTATAATCAAAAGATTTTTGTTTGTTTGTGGATTCCTACGTGATTACAGAGTTGAAGAATATTAATTTTAGTTTTTTATCTTTTTACCAACTATGATAGGAGCCATTTTTGTTTTATGATATGCGCTGATTCTTACGTTTGTAGGATTTTACATTAACTTATATTATTCAGAACTGGAGAACCCTAGGTTAATGGAAAAAAAAAAAAATTATTAAAAAATTCGAAATTTCAAATTATTCAAGTTAATTTAACATTGAAAGCACGTAAGCTACTTTCTGTAAAAAATGTAAGTTTAAATGTAATAAGAAATATAAGTTAAAATCATATTACAATTTAGTATTGATAAGATTAATATAATAGCCTAGTCAAATTAATGCAGTCTTTACGTGCTTAAAATATGTTTTTTTTTGTGTAATTTTTAAGGTCCTGTAACTTGACTTGTATATTTATAAACCTCAAACATTAAATTTGGACAACAGTATAATACACAATAAGTGTATTATACTGTATAAATACAATAAATGTTTATCTGTATAAATTTCAGATTTTTAAACTTTTTTCCAACAAAGATACAAGGGATCAAAATTTTGATTTTGTTGAAATTTACAGTTTATGAAAAATTGTAACTTGTTAAGGAAACAAATCTGTGTTGATTTTTTTGTAAATGCAGTATTTTTACGTAGCACATCCAAAAAATTAAGCCTGAGATTAAATTCCTTTTTGGGGTAGTATGCCTTCAAAATTGAAAAATTAGTCAATTTTGTTATCAAAGGGTTAGGTGGATTTAGACGATTTTGAATACAAATTTCATTAAATATGTACTGGACATAATAATTAGGCATAATATTTTCAAATAAAATGGTTATTGTTTCATGAACCTAGGGTTCAGCACCTGTCAGTAATTAATATAAGTAAACACAAAACCCTACAAACACAAGAATCAGCATATGTCGTAAAACAAAAATGGCTGCCATCGGAGTTGGGGAAAATGATAAAAAATGGACTGACTCTATATTATTCCAGAAACTATTTGTTTGGACTAAATGGACCTAAAAACGATATATCCGCAAAAAAAATGGATATAAATTTTTTGATAAATCACATTTCTCTATCTAAAGTATGTATATGTAAGAAAATAAAACCAACACTTTACCAAATATATGGGATTTTTTGAAAATTTAAAAACATATTGATTCTTTAGTAGCCTATCTGTTTTCAAAATTATGAATTTCAAATATCAAAATTTAAAAACCCATTCCTGTGATATATCAAACTAAACTGAATGTAATTATAAACAAATGGTGGTATTCCTAGTCATATACCTCAATTCTAGTTTGAGACATGAGCAATTTTTTGAAACCAATTCAGTTTTTCCCCAAATTTAAACATCAATTAAAAAAAAAAAACAAGAATAAAAAATTTGGAATTCAAATTTCAGTTTTTATAGTTCAGGGAATTCTTGTTTTCCTTAATATGAATACTCCTTATCGTTTATATATTTTTGTATATGGAATAAGATATATCTGTAACAATTTATATATTTTTAATCCATTTCTATAAGGAAATTAAATACACTATAAAGAAATTTTTACACTAGCTATGACTTACTTTCGCTTTGCCTGAAAATTTTCTCTGGGTTTCGCTTAATTTTCCCTCAGATCTGTTAAGTAAAAATAATTCACTTTTATCGATTACATCTTCAGTGATTACATCTTCAGCGATTACATCTTCAGCGTTTACATCGTTTTCTTCCTCCGAAATGTTGTCTATTGGTTTTTCATAGGATGAATCATTGTCAAGAGCCATCATAAGAATATTTTAATTTACTGTATTTACCTATAATCAACAAATCAATATTTATTTAGTCTGAAGAAATGTGTTAATTAGTGAACAAGCCTAAATGAAAACTTATGGGCACAAAATGGAAATAACATTTTCTAGGACTGAGCTCTTTAAATTTTCAAGTTTGCATATACCTAATTCGATTATTTCGATTCAAACTCTATGTGTAAAATTGACAGACTAGACTATTGTATTTTACTGTAAAACTTATTGTATTTCAAAGCTTTTATATTATTGTGTTAAGTAAAAGACTTAGAACTGATTATTGACAGTGGACTGATATAGTGTGACTAACTTGTACAGAGAAACATAGTTTTTCCCGAGATGCATCCATTAGAAAAAATTCAAGATTTCTTACCATTTTAGATTAAAGTTCCTTTAATATTGCCTTCCTTTACTGTGACACCTGAGTCACATGTCTGAAGTGGTGGCTAACAAACTGCAACGGGCACAAAATTATCACAAACTCTTTATAAAGTATTTAAAAGGCAATATCATATTATTTCTTGGGGGAAAAGGTTCTATATACATCCAATATAAGTACAAAAACACAACAAGAGGGTCTACCTTGTTCACCATACCACCACACCGAATGGTAATTACACAAAATCATTTACAAAATCATTCTCTGCTTATGGAATTCATTATCGAAAAAATAAGACTGTTGTTCTGTTTGTTATTGAGAATGTTAGTTTATGTTATTGATTCATTATATTTGATGGGTGACAATAATTTTATATAGGGTAATTATTAAAATGGTTTAATTGGATGTTTGCAATCATTTGTGTAGGCTATATAAAATGGAGCCTCTTTCTCTTGGCCCTGTCTCTTTAAAAATCAGTTGGTTACTGTCCTTTGTGTAGTGTAGGACTACAGTAGAACCCTTCTAATCCATCACCTTCGGGACTGGGGGCATGGTCGGAACGAATCTTTTGTTTCTCTACATATACCACCAAACACCCACTGTTCGGGTAATATCGACCACTATTATTTTTACGTTTAGTAAAAACCTTTCATCAATTTCCACATGCAAACTGGTCCACCTACCTTCTTGTTTGGTTTAATCTCGATATCCAAGACACATAGGCTAATTCATGCATATAATTGTTCCAATCTATAACAGTTTTATCCGATATATCAAGTTGCTTTTCACAAAATTTAATCGACGTCAACTCCTCACACAATTAGTAGGCTATATGAATCTCAAAGCTAAACAAAATAGATTTCTGATTCCCTCAAACCAGTTGTCTTTTCTAAGTCCCACTTGCTGATCACACTGTCTTAAATTACATTTCCAAAATTTACATTTACCAAAATAAAGTTTCATGTCATTGGAATTGGTACATTTTCATTTTTTTGGTAAAATATTTCGCTCCTGAAAAAACAAAATTGTATCTTGTTGTTTTTGGCAAATCCCAAATACGCATTTGCGTAGCACTAAACAATGGTGTCAAAAATCAGCAAGCAACAAGGAATCCAAAAGATAACTTCGAATAACTACGCATTTCCATAGCACTAAAAAATGGCGTCATTTTGGTCTTTATTGGCGCATGCACATTAGCGCAACTTCTGCTGTGTTGGCGTTAATACGTAAGTAGGCCTATCATTAGAGGCTTAAATTCCCAATCCTGATAATTAATCTATCACCTAACCTAAGAACACTTTCTCTTAGGTGTATGTGTAGATATACAGATTTCCATTAAACAAATATTGAGGAAAGATCATATGACTAATATAGGAAATAATAATAAAGGAAAGTACAGTAGAACCCCTCTAATCCGTCACCTTCGGGACTGGGAGCATGGTCGGAACGCAAAAAAGGTTGGATTATCAGAAAAAAGTCTATATTTATACATATTATATAATGAGATTTTTTAAAAGTGAAATAAGTGATGTATAAACTTTTAAAAGTCTATATATAAACTTTGCAAGTACTTAAAATGTAATGGAAATATAACTTCTATTTTATTTTAATTTAAATATTAAAATTGCTAAATTGAAGTTTAATATCTTTTGGAAAATGATTAACGTTGATTAATAAAATTTTTAATTCTCTACTCAAAATTATACTACTCTTATATGTCTATATTCAACTATGTTTTCTATAATAAATCAGTTTTTTTTATTTTTTTTTTACAAATTAATAATATTATTTTTTAATATTGCTCAAATTATAATCAATTCACAATTAATAAAAATAAATTAATACAGTCAAATGTCTTTCAATCTAGAAATCTCTGTTATAAAAATCTCACTATATAAAAATCTCACTATATAAAAACACATTAGAATTATTTTACTTTTACTATGAATCTTTTCTCTTCAAAATTAATTAACAAATTCTTGAGTCTTTTCTCTAATTAAAACATATATATAATATCTATCTCGGGGTTCTCTTTCTCTGGGGAGGGGTCAGTGCCTGCTTCCCTCAAGGAACGGGGTTTCAAAACATAACATAGCATAGGCCTATATATTACAATCTTTCTTTCTTTATTTTTTTTTTTTTTTTACCTTTTGTGGTTTATTTACTTATCTATTATTATTATTAATTTCTCTTTTTTGTATTATTACTTTTAAGGAATCTAATACTACATTAATGAAACAATAACAATGGATTACACTGAACGAATAAAAGCTTTGCCTTTTATTTATTTAGCTAAAGATGAAAAAAAAAACATGGGATAAAGTTCACATATATAACATTATAAGAAAAGAGATTATGGATACTCCACAACCAAAAGAGAAATAACAAAGTTTAGGACATAAGGAAATTCATAATCACAAAAAAAAAAATACACAATATATTTGAGAAGTGTTTATCACTATCAGTCTTTTCCGAACAATTATATAATATTGGAAATTAGAAAGTTTTATCACAATCTGTTTCACTGTCTCTGTGATTTGCTCCAGCTAGCATATTTCATTAAAGGAAAAGGGGGGATTCAACAATATAATAGTCGAGAGCTCGAGAAACTTAACCTCGGGAGGTTGGTGCCGACTCTTCCCAAAGGTTATTCAAAAAGATAAAATGCATGACTTATTGAACTAATAATAATATAAGGACTATGTCCTATAGTCTATATTTAGTGTAAAATGAAATTATGTTAGTTTATATGCTGTGGGGAGAAGTTGTGTGTATGTCAGTGTATAAGGGGAATAAATAGTTTACAAACTTAAAATTAATTAGTCTTTACTGTTCACAAGTATAGTATTACTGTATTGATTGTTTTGCTCATATAGCAGGATTGGTATGAGTGTGGAAATGAAATTGTAATATGTTTAACAACTCAAAATGGTCTAATCTCACCAATATTCCTCTGTTTGGGTAATATTTTGTTCACTGTCGTCTTTCACTGTACTAACACACTTTTAAAACTTCATATACTTTATTAAACACTATTAACATTCACTGGATTCGATTGGATTTGATTAAATTATTCATCTAACATGCAGAACATTCTTCTATCCTTCTTATCTTATTGCATGCCCTCGCTTCACTTCTTTTTTAAAAGCGACGCTTTTGTCTCCTTCTCGGAAATTCAAACTGCTGCTATCTTGATTTTCTTATTTCACCTGGGGTTGGACTTTTCATGTAAGTGTGTGAGTGTGGTGATTGAATGTTATTTTATTTGTATAATTTGAATTAATCATGTTCAGAATAGTGTCAAAGTGCATATTAGCATTCGCTAATATTAATAAATAATTATTAATGAAAAGAATCTAACAAAATACTTAAATAACTCCTTAACAAATAAAAAGAGCCTTACTATACATTTGAATTAGAGCTAAGATAGGCGGATCCGTTCCTTGTATGTTTGATTTTGTATCGACCAATCACAAATTAGTTTACTCGCGGGAACTGGGAATGCTTCTAGTGACGTCACGTTCCACAATGTCGGACTAAATATGTTGTGGCTAGTTCTTGTCGGCGAAATTAATTTATTCTGCTTTATGCGTACAGATATTAGAGAAGGCCTAACAACCATTTATGTCTATGGGATTTGGATCTGTCTATTGGTATAGTTAGGTTTCCTTGTTAATATTGCGTTTTATTAGAATTTAATTTATTCTGAAGCCTTCCGTTTAAAATTTCGTGTTCGCTTGTTTACTTACTTCTGACTTCATGTTTGTATGTTAGTCTGGGGAATATCGATTGTGTTAACCTAATAATTTTCCTAGTAAGTTGGAACATTTTTAATTCATTTTAAGGTGGCGACTATGGGTTAAAAATTTCGGAAAATATTTTTAATTTGGCCAAATCGTAACGAAGTCGGGGATTCTGTTCTATCCTAGGCGCCTATATATCAGTTTCGCGTGTTTCCCGTCAGATAATGTTTGAGTTGGGGTTTGAATGACATTCCTTGCTTTTATTGAATCTTGGTATTCAATATACTATTTCGAATTGTTACAAATTATATATATATATATATATATATATATTGATATTTAATTAAAAGATTAATGATAAAAAGTTTATAAAAGATGACTAAATAGGCCTAATGAAAAGGGAGGTAATGGTGTGTATTACAGTTAACAAACAAATTGTCTTTCTATTTATTAGTGCTCTTCACCACTATTTTGGGTGACAAAAGTTTGTTTGAATTCATTAACTTAATGGCCTACTAGGCTTAATAAAGTCTTGGACATGACCAATGAAAATGAAATAGTTTGATCTCACCAGTCTTATGACAATTTGCTTTTGACATTACTTTTCTAGTATCCTGCCTTTGGACATGTATTTGAACTTTCACTTAAAAAAACACTGAACTGTTGAGGCTTATTTCTTCCACATTTAGGCTATTGCTTTTGATAATTTTCCCTATAAAATTATTCTTAAATCTGTGCTGGGAATAAATACGTCCATCCAGTTCAGACATACCTCAACAACTCAATTATTTCGTTGTTTGAAACCGACGCTATGCATAGAGATTATATCTTCTTGTTATTTCATAATTATAATTCCAATTGAACTGCACTGGGAAGTATAGAACACTATGAAATGATTTATGATCCTAACTGCAAAAGCTAAACTGTTAATAGTTTTATTTAAATTACTGACTCTACAATTAGCCTACTAAATAAATTATTGTTAAAGACATTCCTACAGTGAATAAATAACTCCTCTTGACTAATAGCTATCTTATAATTACAGTATATAATAGTTTTTCTGTGCATATTAAAAATTTCCCGCGATGTTTCGTTGTACTCGATTCCACAATCAGATTATCGTAGGCGTGGTATACGGTCTCGTTTGTTTAACGCTATCTACCGAGTTTAGCCATTTTTCCCGACTTAAGTCGTTCTAATGCAATTCCCAAGATATTTAGACATTTTAAGTGGTTGTTGAAGTGATGTTTTTCATGTATAAATATATGGTCTATTTATTGGTCTAGTTTATTTTGTCCCAGCGTCTTTTATATTATTATAATCACTGAAATACTGGCGACCTTTCATTCAATATAAATTTCTAGGCCATTCCATTTTCACTTGTAAATTGATAAATTTCTTTTATTTGTTCTTTTTACTGTATAAATATTGGTTTTTATAGATAGGTGGGATTATTTAAATTATTTTTGATGTGGGTAACATAGGTCTAAGATTTCGATAAATGGCTTTAATTAATTTCGATCTGGTTAAAAGTCTCAAATTTGTAGGCCATTGTTTATATCACTACCGTTGTGTATTTTTCCCGGTAGGTGTCGTGCGTGTCATCTCGTGTTTGAATGGATTTTTTTACGTTTTCATCTTAATACTGATTTATTAAAACAACATTATTTTGAAATGTTTCATAAGCAAATCAATAGAAACAACACGAGAGATGACACAGCACTGAAGCGGGATGACACAGCACTAAAGCGGGATGACACAGCACTGAAGCGGGAAAGCGATAAAAAACCGGTAGGAATGGCGCCATTCGGGCTGTGAGTCATTGACAAGCTGGCACAATATCACGAGCTCGAGCACGGTCGGATTAACCGGAGTAATGGACCACCCGAGGGCAGATTAGAGGGGTTCTACTGTAATAATAAATTTTGTAATTGGCAAGTTAATGTGAGATTCCACATTAAAGTGATCTTAGGATAAGCAACACAAATACATTTTAGCTAACTACAATAATACTTTGGTAAATAAGTAGTGTACCTGTGATTGCGATTTAGTAGTGAAATTTAAGCAAATCATGTTCGTCGTACCTCGTTTAAAACAATTTGATCATCCTTTCAATAGTATAGACCTAAACAAACCTTTCGTAACATAAAATTATATCGCCCTACATACTATAGTAAGCAAATTATTAGCCCGGTGATTTTATATATATATAGCCACCTAGTAGTCAAATCTGTTATAACATATAAATAGCGATCTAGGGTAGTCATTGTGTAATGCACATGTGTCAAACCATAGGCCTACATTAATCTCATTGATATTATATCTTGCCATTATGTGTAACCTATAAACCTGTTAATTATAAATTGTAATTTTTCAGTGAAAAAAAGTGACCTGTGCAATGAAAATATTATTTATTCTTAAGAAGTAAGGATTTAAAAAATCACGAAAATAAGCAGTTATTTTTATGTAAACAAATACCGATTTTGGTACTTCAAAAGTGTTAACAGATTGAAAGGATGATAAATATGCAGGAGTGTTCTCCAATCAATTTAAGTGCAAAATTTTGGCAATTCATTTTCAAAATAGCGGTGTTTTAATATTTTCGATCATTCTTAACAAAGCAAGTGTTTTTTATCTCTCACAATTCATTATTTACTTAACAATCTTAGAAATTGTCAAATTTATAAATATTCTATCATATAGCAATTGAAATCACTCGGGGGGGGGGGGACATGCACACTTCATTCACTAATACAGGTTGATATTAATACGCCTCTATTATATAAGATTCATGATGACTAGGTCTCTTAAACCCAGACCTAGTTCAAGAGCTATAGGTAGAGTAAATATATATTTACCTTCCTTGACCAGTAATTCTTTAACTAGGTGTGGTTAGATATAACCATTTGTATATATAGTTACCTTCCCTAACCTAGTTAAAGTGATTTAAAGAGTAGTTCACACTTATTACAGGACATGATTGATACTAGCCTAAATGATACATAGCCTAGTTTGACATTTCTTAAAACAGAACTATTTCAATAGATTTTACTCAAAATTTATAAAATAGTTCTGTTTTAAGAAATGTCAAACTATGTAGAACACGATTTGCTTTTAAGTTCCACTACTAAATCTCAACAGGTAGGCTATACTAGTATACTACATACTTACTAACCTTTAGAGAAATTAGTTTCTTACAAGCTTTTTTTTAACGATTCATTGTAATCCGGTCACTCCACTTACTTTGAATAATACACAAACATTTCATCCAAGTTAAAAAAAACCTAGTGGAGCATTATTGGTAAATTAACCATTATCAAGATTATTAAAATAGGTAAATAGCCTATGCAGGAGACATGTGTCATTGATTTTATACAATGTTTACAATAGTTTCGTAGATTATCTAAACACTACTGAAAAATAAATTATATCAAATTATATTTAAAAAAGAAATATAACTTATTCGTCTAGTGACTGTTACACTGAACTAAAAATATTAAACGCAAACTCATAAACACTCAATAATTAAACACACTTGACTCGACCGTTAATTTTCCAAATCAGAAATATGTAAAGATAAAAAAAAGTGGCGCCAACCATTGAAAACAAAACGCAGAAGTGCAACTCAATATTATTTGTTGATACAATTTCTACAAAATAATAAACACGACTAATGAAGGAGACTTTTAAATATTTGGAGGATACTAACAGAGTTAAAATATTTAAAAAATACACCAAGTCTTTACTCTAATTATTATTGTCTTTTTACAGATTGAAAATGAAAGTTCTATAGACAATATTTCTTTGGTTTAGAGATTATCATTATCTTATTTTATTTGCTAAGTCTAGAAATTTTAACATATTTATAAGTAAATAAATGGAATGTTATGTATGTAATGTTATTTTATTACAGGTAAAATAGTTGAATTTAGCCCACAGAGGCTCATTTATAGCGAGTATGATAATTCTGAGACACTATG